>OZ026522.1:34210539-35459982 GCA_964019695.1 Loripinus fragilis | reverse complement strand
TTATTCTTTTCTCCGGATATTCCTTAAAAACAGAATGCTTCTTTATTTTAGGACCTCATTATTCTCTAGTCATTTTTGCATTTGTTCTCTTATCATTATAAAATAAGGTCATTATTCATTTATCATTAAATAATGTAGACATTTTTGCTTCAATATTATTATCAATGATAATTGAGCCACTGCATGAGATTTCCAACAATATGGCATTTTGACATGTGTAGACTCGGACGAGCCTCTGCAGCCTCCTTTTAACCTTAGAAATTCCAAATGGTGTTCAGTCAGTAGCTTAACGATCATAGAATACTCAAGGGACTAGCCTAGGCTCTGATCAGACTGCGCGTATGCGCAGGCTGATCTGAGGCTTTGCTGGTCGCACACACCACATTGTTGGAAATCTCATGCACTGGCTCAATTAATATTACCAATGATATTAGATACAATTATATAAATTACAAGCCATTTTCCAAAGTACACATTATTGAGGAGATTTGACATAACATGTGCACGGCAGCCATTTTGGTCATATGACATGCAGGGCCATATAATTATATCTAGGTCGTCTCACCCAATGGATTCTCCATAGGAAATTTGACTTTTATTCTGAGAAAAATGTATGAACATATTGATGGCAGTCCAAAATTGAGCCACAATGGCCAAACGGTCAAATGCCAACCTTAACCATTTGTACTTATTTATAATTATTGCCCTATTAGTTTAATATAATGACTTTGACTTCAACCAACCATACAAACATTTTCGATCTGCATGCTTTAGGAATCAAATTTGACCTTGCCATAAACTAGGTCAAGGTCAACCTAGGACCATCACTTGGGCAAACTTGGAAAGACAACACTGTATTGAAGTCTCAGTGTGGTGTGACACAGTTCAAGCCATTTACTTCATCCTCATCTGTATCGCCGACTGTACTGTATACGACACATGCATGCGTCTTGTTCAAAGGTTAAAGTAAAATAAACTAACACACTTAATCGGCATGCTCACTGTTTTCTTTAATCCTTGCACCTTGAAGCAGAATATGTTCATGTTTGAAAACAGAGTGGTTCCAGATCAGGTGGCTTCTGCAGAAGCCACCTGATCAGGATCCACATTGTTTTCCATTTAGCCCATGAATCTCTTGTGATAAACGTCACCATGTAAATTAACTGGTTGGAAGTGGCCGTTTGAAATGTTCAGCTAGTCAAGAAGGATTAATGCGAAAGTTGGCCACAAGAGCAGACTTCGAACCAACCTTCGTCTAAACACCAAAACACCGTAATTACGACGAATGGAAGTTTAACCAAAGTGGTCATGATGGTTATTCCTTATATATGTCCAGGACTACTTTTTACAAATTAAACACACTCTTTTAAGCTGGCAAGAATGTGGTTGTGAATCTCTTGTTGCTAAGCATACGTGCTATACGTATAATATTATGCATTCACGTTAACATGCAGCAAGTAAGTGTATGAGTGCAAGCATTTTCATAAAGCTAGATTAGTTACACCACTGAGTCAGAACTTAATTCTAGAGGACATCGCTGCGTTAGAACTAGAGGACACCACTGCTTTGGAACTAGAACGACGCCTTGAGACGATTCGTTTTATTGTATTTGACACTGTTCGGTGTAGCCAAAAGTATAATGTCCACAATTGACTCCAGTTTTCAGATAGGGGCCTTGTCTCTTGAAAGACGCTGTTAACACAGTAACTAACCAGAACTTGCGCTTTTTGGTTAAACAAATACAGTACCTGCGACGCATTGGTAGTCACATTCTAAGACGTTCTGCAAACTTACACTACACTTAAACTACCTAAAAGTACACTGAGATTTAAAGAAAAAAAACACGACCGACCAGATTTACGCCATCAGAGTACATGTTGTACTGCTGGGGAGTTTTTTACCAACACTTCTCGAATGAATCGAACCATTGTTATTATCATTATTATTATTATTATTATTATTATTATTATTATTATTATTATTATTATTATTATTATTGGCCCGAATGAGTCCATCATGAGTCGGACCCAATATATATGTGTTGGTTGCTTTTTGTTTTTAATAGATATATAGATATCGGATGGTGTTAAGGATATAACTTGTTTTCGAATTTCGAAGTACACATAGTTTAGAATGAACAAGATTCTTATTGGCTATGGTTGGAATGTTAAGAAGTTATTTTAACCGTACTCCATGCACTGAGCTGATTAAACCTTAGATGATTCATTCAAATATGCAAGAATCCTTCAGGAGATTCCTACATGGAAACTTGCCACAATTTGCAGTCTGGTGGCATATTTGTTATCCATTGCTATCTCTTCAATGTAGTGGGTAGAGTATGGGATTGTTTTCACCGAGCCAGGTAAATCATTGTGTAGTATTTTGGCATAGGTAGTTCCAGATGCGTTGCCTGGTAACACGTGTAAATAGTTTATCTATATATCTCAAGCTTTGATTGATAAGACAGTTGGAGAGCTCATAATCAGAGAGAAATTTACACAAAACATCTGCTGATGGGGAGTTGTGGACTTGTAGAACAAGATGTAGCTACTTACTGGCCTGACCATACCAAAACTATTAGGCACTGCCAACAGGATAACGATACTATTTATTTACCCTGGTTTTCTGAGGTATTCTAAGCATTTGTTTGGCACCAACCATGCACCAACTGAATGTAACTTTCATTCAATCACTTGTTCGACCAGCGCACCATAGCATAAAAAGCACAACACTGACAGCAGATGAGACAACGATACGATATCCCCTTCCACTAGACAAAATATTAGAGACAACTATGCGGTAGTGATACTATCGAGAAAGAGAGAGAGAGAGAGAGAGAGAGAGAGAGAGAGAGAGAGAGAGAGAGAGAGAGAGAGAGAGAGAGAGAGAGAGAGAGAGATCCATAGGGCTTTTGGGACCTACTGAGGTTTGACGGGAGCAGATAATAAAATAAAACTAGTAAAAAGTGATATAACAGTGATGGGAGGGCTGCTATTGCTAGGAGAAGAAGGCTCAAAATAGTTCCAGGCTCCGAACAAGGTCTCAAAAGTGTCTTGAAAATGTTTGCTTAACAGTAACATGCATATGATAATTCGTTACGCAAACATCAAAGGAGTATCAATACTCTAGGCCCATGCATGGTTTCTACAAGAAAACATATGGACCATGCCACAAGAAAGCATTTTTTTGAGGTATACTCCCATACGGCCAGGCATGGCTCCAATCAGTACTTTCACAGAGATAAGTTAATTAAAATAGTGAAAATTTGAATGTTATAGCAAGTTTAGTTGTTGCTCTATAAAAAGATGCACTAATGGGCTTAGCACACTAAAGCATAATTCTTACGGTGTGACTCATATAAAGGTAAATGCTCCTTATTGTAACGTGGCTAGACGACAAAATGGATGGATGATCTTATTTGTTTTGACGTGTGTCTTTAACTCCCCAGTACTGTAACTCCCCAGTACAGTACTGGGGAGTTACATTAAAGACAGATGTCGAAACAATGTACATAGTCTCATTTTCGCAAACCGAAAGCGCTCTAGCACGCACTACCCTGTCGCCTTTCGCTCGGTGCATACTGGGATTAAACCGCCATTCACCCGCCATTTTTATTAAAATATGTTATGCGATCACTGCTTGCATGGCTCTGGGCTTTACATTATTTACTAATAGAGAAATGGTAAACTTTCAAAAATTGGACTTTTTTGCGATTTTTAACATTAAATTCTGTCACTACAGGAGCGCGAGAATTAGCGGGACTAACCAGATAATGCCAGCTACCCATAATGCAAAGCGCGATTTGCAATCGAAGGGTGTAGTCTATGCTATTACCCTCCGACTGGCATCATTAACTCCCCAGCACACATCTAGATTCTTTCAAACTTGAAACCTCAAATCTTACTCAGCATGCACCACAGTATCTGTGCGATAACAATCATATTATCCAGCAGACGGCCTCTGATTATCGCATGATAAAGCACCTAGCGACCCCCGGTGGTAGAACAATTACCAGATATGCGTCATTCTGCATAAGCACTAACACATGTTTCCAAGGTTATGTGATACACCTTATATAAATTGCAAACATTTTCTTGCGAGTCAGTAAAAACATATACTTGGCTGTTCAATGAAACTATTCGTTTCATTGAGAAAATTTATATTTGAATGAAACAATATGAATTTGTTCAAAAATTAGAAAGCTGATTTATAATTAAATAAATTGCAAATTTTTATCCGGAGACGTCGTTGGCATAAAACAGCATACGACAAATTAGCTTTCGTGAAGAAGAGACACTGTCTTGTTTATGCATACCTTGGTTCCCGTAAGTTTTGTTTTACTTTTTAAATTAGAATGTCAGAAAGAAATTTGTTTGTGCCAGTGAAATACGCGCACATCAGAGGTACATATATAATGTTGCGCACCCCACAGTCTGATCAGCACCAGTGTTGTGACCACCCCCTCCAAGATTCTATGTAAGCAAGTTCAGCTCTTTGCATACTAGGTTTATTTGTCGTCTGCTTTTTTTTCATAATCCTTAACTTTTCAGTAAAACACTTTCAAACAGTTTATATCCAGAGCAGGCCCGACGTTTTGAATAGCCCGAACCAGGACATTAGTTAAGAGTGCGTAACGAAAATTTAATTTTCTTATTTCTAAACCAAAACATATGTTGTGGGTACTCAAAAGAACCGTCTCAATGAGACGGTTCTTTTGAGCATCTAAAACATACATGATAAAACTGATGGGTAAGAAAATATTTACAATTTCACGCTAAAAAAATTTGTTTATCTAAACCTAAGTTTATCTAGACCTATATATGCATATAGCCAACATTCCTTAACTATAAGCACTTCCTGCCTTTTTAAGTATCATTTCCTTACAATCTAACTATCTTTAACGACCAAAAGTAGTGAACAACTAAGCCCTTCAATGCAGCTACAGATCTGAGCACCAAAAAAGTCACATTACATCCATCATAAAATTGATGGGTAAGAAAATATTTACAATTTTACGCTGAAATTTTTTGGTTTATCTAAACCTGTGCTGAACTGATCTGGATTAAACTGAGTGTATGCAAAGCTTATGATCAGATGACAAAGTTGTCACTACCAGACAAAGAGTGAAGCCTTGCCATGATGCAAAGTCCAGACGGGCCCGAGGTTTAAAGGGGGCAGCAACCCTAATGATAAGTATGTTTTATCAAAAAGCGCTTTTGAACCATGAATCTTGATACAAGTATCATCAAAATCGATTGCAAAATGGGGGAAGTTATGGGCACTTAAAGAATTCAATATGGCCAACATCTAGCCGCCATTTTGAATATTTAATTAGTTTTCAGATTTTTTTCAACTGCTTAATTTTTAGTTATCAATACTATCACAACATCTGTGTTTCAGCAGATATGCAGCTTTATACATAAGGAAAATATTTATTAAAGATAATTGCAAGCAATCCATTGGTTTGTCTTTTATTTTGATTACGCATATTTAATTAGGCTGTGTGACGTCACAAAGTCTACAATATGGCCGCTTCCATTACAGTCCATTTGCAAATAATCAAACGCTCACAACTTCTACGTTTTTCAACCGATTTAGATTAAACTGGTATCAAAATATTAAGATCTTTCATATAAAACATAGTACTCATCGGGTTGCCGTCCCCTTAAACAAATCTAAGCACAAATTCTATCTTGCTTTTTAATGTTATTATGCCAACAATTGTTATATCATTTAAAAGCAAAATGTTCATGCTCATTGTTCGCATTATAACATTGAAAAGCAAGCTAAATATCAAGCTCAGTGTTGAATCTTTGGCAATTTAACGCCTTTGCCAATGTTTTGTCTAGGTTTCTAGGATATTAAAGAACACATAGGATATGCGACAATCGAAAACGCCACAGTCTTAACATTCGACGAACGCAGATAAAAACGCTAGAAACAGTGTTTTCGATTGCCATTTGTCGCCAGTCGGTCGACAAATGACAGTCGAAAACCCTGTTTCTAACTATTTTTTATCTTCGTTCGTCGATAGTAATAATGTTTTCGAGTGCCGCCTATCCGGTGTGAAGAATATCAATGAGTTCATCTGAGAACGACGTCCGATCTGTGGTACCGGATTCGGGCTGTAAAATTATTTCTCCTGTTGATAAATAGACTAATGACTCTAATTTACATTCCATTCATGCCAAGTGCACCAGTTATATACACGCAACATGATGTCAGAAATAGAAATAATGGGCAATAACTCCTTACCTCTGTAACCCTCTTTTCTGCGGCTTCCTGCTTGACGACACCATCATTGTATTTTTCATTTACAATGTCGAATTCATTCTCTAAATTCGTGTGTTTCTTTTGTAATGAAGACAGGTCCTCCTCAATCTGAAAGACACAAGACGAAACATAACTAAGTAATGGAGAAAACAAGTACTTTTAAGTCACGTAAGCTACAGCGAACAATATCCAAGAACGAGGATAAGTTAGTGAGTAATCTTACTTTTTGACAAACCGATGTTTTGGGTACTCAGAGAGGCAACTCTGTTGAGTACACACAACATTAAACTTTTGTAATTGGTTCAAATATTTGGATAAACTTGAGATAATATATCCAGTTAAAGGATTCGTTTCACTGCAGCAGACTTTTGTGAATGTTTCTTCACTTTCAGGGAAATTACATGTAAATGTTCATGTGAACATGAAGCGTCTAGCAGCGTGACCTATAAAGCCTTTATTAGTTTTCTGAATGAGGCAATATACATCTGCTGCAAATTGTAAAACGCTACATCATTATCTTGAAATTGAATTCAAATTTTAAAACTTGCAGGATGCCTTCAATAATGAATAATTCTCAAGCTTAAATGATTAAATGTGTTTAGATAATCTGAAAACTAATCAGAGAAGCTATTATAACCTGCCTAATTCAGCATTTTGAGGCTGACTTTCTATAGAAAGTCAGCCTCAAAATCCTGAATTCAGGATTAATCCTGAAAACTTTCAGCCATGTGAGCCTGTTTCGAAAGCTCATTAGACATATTGGACCCCACAAAAGTGACCTAGGCAATTCTATACTGGACTATGATACTTAGCCTAAAAGTCAATCTTTTACCCTTTACTCCATAGGCTATTTCTAGATCATGACATCATTTTCTATTTTTAGACAACATTGGAAAAAATCTAGAAAAATTTAAGTTAAGTTTTGAATACCCTTCAAAATATTATGGAAAATGGAGCATTTGCTCTTTTGGTCCATAATATTTTTCATAATCATGATATTTCAAAGGCGCCAAAAGGCACTATTATGGAGTAAAAGGTGAAAAGGGTATGCGTGGCTATCTACTGGAGGTAGGATTATTGGTTCGAGTCTTCATCTATTGCCATACTTTATATATACGAGCATCGAAGGCTCTGGGAAGACTGCAGTCTCGCCAGAGCCTTCGTTGATCGCACGTGCTATAAGTAACAAAATCTCATGAGCTGGTCACTCTGTAGACTGCCCCCAGTCCTTAAAACAATTTCTCATCAATGTCTCGTATCATGTAATTGTAGCTAGTCTTACTCTAATGGCTCTGTTTTAAAACAGAGCCATCAGAGTAAGAACAGAGCCGCCAGAGTAAAACTAGCTACAAGTATATGATATGGCACATTAATTAATGAAAAATTGTTTTAAGGACTGGAGCCAGTCTAGTCAATCTGTAGATCTCAAACGGTCAACTGGTACACCGCCATCTACATTTGGGAGCAACTAACAGAATATAAATCGTTTGATTATGGAACAGCAAATCCATTGGAAAACGAAGGTCATCTTCAGTAGACACTACGTTGAATAAACATTACGTTATGTTGATTTGACGTTAAACAGTTTTAAGTTCTTGACCCACCACACACGAACATTACGTCACCGGAAGAATGGTATAATTCCCAATTTGGACTAAATTCACTCTCACATATAACCCTTTCTTGACTGGTGTAATATTCCATCCAATTTATACAATCCATTATTTTATTTTAGGAGGTCACAGGTCAGTCGCAAAGAATTTCTGTCCAAGAGGATTGTTTTGTTTTGAAAACAGTGCAGAACCTGATGAGATTCCATTGTTGTACATCATCTTGGTCTACACTTTTTTCAGTTGTACCCTGTAATGGGTTTCCAATAAAGAAAGGGTTAACTCTTTGAGTGCAAATTAACCTGACAGGAAATTTTAAGGCCAAATAAAAAAATACCCGTGTTTAGGGTAACCTGACGTACCTAAATTTACTGATGAGACCTAGAATTTTTTTCAGGTTTTCCGGAAAAATTTAACTTTATGCTTTTTGAAAGGCATTTTTCCTTTCAAAAACATAAAATTGTATTTTTCCAGAAAAAAACAATTAAAAAACATGAGTGCCTTCCCTACCTAAAATTTTCAGACCTCTTACCAGAAACAAAGCATATGTAAACAAAACTAATCCAGATCAATGCATTTTCAGCAAATTATTTGTTGATATTAACAAGGATGGATAAGTCCAAGTCATTAACTGTAAGAGTCCAGTTTAGAAATCCAGCACTTGTAAGAGCAAATCATCATTACACATATACATGATAAAATGTCCACAAGTTATTCCAAATATACAACAATGAAACGCGTTTCTTGTTTTTATCCACAGTAGATTCCATTCAAGAAACTGTGTGAACTCAACTGGTCCGGGTGGTGGTCAATAACACATGTCGGAGTCAGTAACAATAGATAGTTCTTTTCGTCCTCAAAAGGAATAACATGTAAAAATATAAAAACTATTTTTTTTTAAAAAGTATGCAAGTGTTACGGTAAAAGGGGCGATTGTGGCACATGCAAGTGGCCTTGACCACAGGGTATTGTTCTGGTGTACCAAAGGTCCATTTTCTAATGTTGATGACATGCATCATGCATTGCTTATGCAGCATTTTATGGATTAACATGCATTTTTACAATGTATTAAAATAAAGAACATGAACGCGGAAACTCCCAAAATATTACCTTGACCTTTACACTTGAAGGTGCATTCTTTCAATCTGAGTGGATACATAGGCATAATGTACATGCTTCTTCCGTTTTGAGCCCCCTTTTTCATTTGATTTACCAGTGCAAAAATTGAGTGGTATACATTTGATATCTCGAGTTTCCTACACAACTTCACAGACGATGCGGTTCAATTTGGTAACCATTTGGCTTAGATTAACTGATAAGCCCTGATAAGACATGCGAAAGTAAATACGTCTAGCTTCTGTTTACATTCTCCTACACAGTTAGTAAACTAAACTATAAAACAATATTTAATAATCTTCGCATGCTGGGTAATATTTTCATGCTTTTTGGTGTCTGCTGATTTCCCCCCAAACTATTTCAAGAAAACTACCAGACTTAGTCGACAGTTCGGATTCAGATCAGGGCCAACATCTTGTCGGGTCTGATCTAGGTCCAAACAGTTTGCAAAGGTAATCGACAAAGGCAACGAGTGAATGTTTTAGCAATGTCGAGCCAACATTGGCCCGTCCATTATTACGTATACGTAGGGGAAAGTCGGGTATATTCGGACAGACAGCCAGCCACCTTGTTTGATTCATAGTTCAATTATTGGAATAAAAATAAATTAACTAAGCAAACAGTGAAAATCCTGATGAGACGACTCATAAGGAGCCGTCTCATCTGGTTTTCCACTGTTTGCAAACGTGTGTCCGAATTTTCCTGATGTCCGAATTTACCCGTCTTTACCCTAGGTAATGGGTATCTCTGGTTTACTGTTTACATTTTACAAAAATATCGCAACATGCATGTTGAAAAGCTGTTAGTAGCTTGTATATGGTATTATAGTTTAAATATTAACTAAATTTTATGTTTGAAATAATGGCTAACATAATGTATAAAGCATGTATACTGCATTGCCAAATAAGAAATGGAACGTGTGAACTACTTATCGGCAGAGTCAAATTTCAAGATGGCGGCCATGCGTATAAGCCTTCTGCCTTATCAGCAGAATAACTAATGTAAATACATGTACCTAGCAGGTTATTTTGCATGCAGGCAGATTTGTGATTTATAGATAGCAGAATTTGAGATGCAAAGTACTTTGCTAATCTTTGAAATTTAATGAAAACCCAATGATTAACAAAACAGTATACAATGTATATGGAGGGTAAGAATGGTTTTGGGTATGGAAAAAAAGTGGGCCATAGAAATGGCATACTACACTAAAATAAGCACTACCATGGTTTTAAATTTCATTGCACTCTTAACCTGTAGGTGGGGACAGGTGGGGATCGAAGTTTTCATGCTCCTACTTCAACCCCACCCCACCCCACCCACACAGTTTCAAGAAAGATTCTTGAAAATCATACATAAAATGTGACCGCTCGTGAGATTTGGGTACTCTTATCACAGGCGAGCCGCGAAAACTGAAACGAGCCTGTGCAACCGCACATTACCACCAGAGCCTTCGCTGCTCGCACATACATAGTAAGGAAGTAAATGAAGACTCGGACAAAATCTGGACACACAGCTCAACTGGTTAGAGCTTGCGCAGACCGTTAAATAGAATGGTTTCACTTATAAACATTAACCAAAACCTCAACCGTACGTATCCAATCTTAGGCGTCAAACCGATAAAAGTCACCAAACATGCGCATCGGCGACCAGCAAAGGCTCAGGCGATGCTGCGCGGATCCGCTCAGCCTTGCCAGATCCTTCGATGCTCTTATGCACAACATAAGGAACATGATGGATGCTCAGACCAAAAACTTAGGTCTGTAGTCCCACTATGAAGCTGCGCACGGTTGTTTAAATATTGACTTTACTAATATGCGATTTGTACCAAAAACATAATATACTGCAAATGAAGCATTAAAGAAGAGAAAAAAGAACACCTACCTTTGATTTTGTCTCCTCAACGTCCCGTAATTTTTGTTCTAACTGCTCGGATCTATCCAAAGCATTTTCCTTTTCCATTTTCATGGCTTGCATCTTTTTCTTAATGGCATCCATGGTTGTTGTTTAGGTTTTCCTGTCACACACAAAAAGAAGAATAAACGGGAATGTAGTGAGAGTGTTTCGAGGTTTGACTTGCAGACGAGAGTCCTTTCTAATCCTGTTCCACGCTGCCGTCGACTCGAAAGGGCTATGCTGAAGTAACGGTAAACTCGTCTGTGAGGTTATTTTTGGAAACTCCAAGTGGAATGTGCTCTGTTGCTTGGCAGCCTATCAGAATCTTCGTTATATCTCTGTTGTGCCAAGGTGCGTGAAGTCACGTGATTCGACGATAGAATTACGTCCATCTTTGGAAAATGGAGGAAACCAGACGTGAAATTAGGCGATCGCATCTGGAAACACGAGGGGGGAGAATGTATATTAATCTATTACCTGCAGCGAGATGCTTATCTTTTTCTTAATCCAATTAGTGGGATGGTTTGCGATTATTGCGCTTTGTAGTATTGTCTTAGCTATGATAGAGAAATAAACAGAATTTTCTTGAATTCAAAGTCTCCCAAATTTCTTTTGCCCTGTAGTTTTGGAATGGGTTTCTCGCAGGTACCTTGAGTTTAGCATACGGGATAACACAGTAACATAGAACTTTATCTACATGGCTTGTTTCCATGGTAACTGATTACACTTTTACAAAGGTATACTCTTTGATGTTAAACGAAAGCGACTGTGAAGAGATATACTATTCAACAGAAGTTGCAGGAAGTTGTATTGTGTTTTCTTTACCCTAAATATTCAGAAAGATTAACTTTTTAACTCAAAACTCACTCTCAATAGACCATGTAACGATTTATTCGATTTCACCTAAAGACATTACATTGTAGACCCATCTGCTCCTCGTTTTATGAGCAAACTGGGTAGGGTTTTATTTCTCAGAACTGTCTGTCCGAATTTTTATATAAACTAGAGAAAAGTTGTAAGAGGTGTGGACAGGTTTATCGGCTTACCAGAATTATTGTAAAAAGCATCGAGCCTTGACAAACTTGATACATGTTCTAAATTTTCGAACAATTCTCTCTTCTGTTCTCAAATAAAATGTTGGTTATCAGGGCCGGGATTCACAAACAGAATAGCAAACAGGACAGACCCTGATCAGACTGCTTATTTGGAAGCTGCCTGGTCTGGGACTGTGCTGTTTGTTTAGGCATTTTCGGCATACATAACACGTGTTCGAAATATCAGAATTTGGATTTGACCTGTCTGTGAAAATTAATGTAAGGTCGCTTATTCACATGTTTCAGCTTATTTCGATTTCGTTGTTTCAAATCAACTGTCATTGTCATGTCGTTTAGCGTTTTTTTTCCTGGAACTAGCACATGCATACCAACGACAGACAGGAACTAATGATAACTACCTAATCGTAAGAGTATTGCCCCCGCCCCATTCTCGATTCTCTATCATCACCGACTTACCACGTCATGCATGGCGTTTACTAATGGAGGGCCGGATGGAAACAGCTTTACCCCGATAGGTAGCACCTATTCGAGCCTCTTCACGCTTACCCACCAGGCTGGTGAGGTAAAATAGTGTACATGTACGCCGTAAAAATACTTGCAAATTAACACCAAAAGAGGTGGCAGCTGAGCAGCTACCCATTTGGGTGTTAACATACATTTGCTCTCATACTCAGACAAATTAAGACCAACGTTTCTTCGCGTGATGAATGATACACATTTGAACCTAACGGGGCCCAAAATTACAATGCATCCTTAAAGTTAAGGAAGACTTAAGTTATGTATTGATTTTTAGGATAATAAAATTAACGTTTCGAACTTATTAAAATCAAAATTGTTTCATTGTTTCTGCAGATCACAATGGTATCTTTGACTGTAAGTACTGCATCGATCCAGGGAATTTATTAAATATGTTGAAATTTCAATACTTTACTCCAGTCGTCCTTAACTTTAAGGAAGCATTGTAATTTTGGGTCCTGATCAACACAATCGAACAGAACATAGTTATTTTTTTAAAGCAGTTGAAAGGTCACCAAGACCAGTGGCAGTTCAGCTGCCACCAATTTTGGTGTCAAGTTACTCCCATCTGGACCCACAGCTTATATTTGGTGAATTATTATTTTCATACAAGCAACGTTTAGCTCGAACAACTGATAATTCGTGGTGAGAATTACTTCGCGAAAAACGAAATTGACTATACATTGTATATGTTTCTGGACTTGTTAATATTTTACTGCCTATAATTCTTTTTAATCTGAGGATCGGGCTGATTTAGGTCTACTCTGTTTTGTCAAGGAGTTCCATGGGCGGATCCAGGATTTCTGGAAAGGTGGTTCAGAGGTGGGGTTCGCTTTGCTGATCTTAAATATCCCACGAAAATGAAATAATTTGGTCTCACTGAGACCAAATTATTTCATTTTCATAGGATATTGAAATGGGGGCGAGCGAATTTCTTTCCCAATGATTTGATTTCTTTCCCAATGAGTATACCGGTTACGGTAATTTCTGATTCATGAAGATTCCTGATGCGACCACAATTTCTCGTACATGTCTACCTGCTAGCATGAAGGATGTTAGCATGTGTGAAACATACAAAAAGGGCCCTTATGTCGTACCCGATTTGAGGAGAGTGCACACTGTGTATCCAAGCAAACCATGTGAATATGACACGGAAATGCCACAGTCATATACCACAGGCCAAACTATGGCACTCTTGAACATAGGCAAAGTGAGAAAGACGACAAAGATCAAGAAACGATTCAATCAAGTACCAAACCTGACCCACGATACCACATGGGAAGTTAACAAAAATACAATAAACATCACCAACAAAATACAAGTCAAGATACATGGATAATAGCGAAGATACAACGAGCAGACCAACCAGCTCTCTCTTCCTTATCGAGATGATTGCCAAACTAGACAAAACACACAAAAACTACATTACAAAACAATCTTTCACTGATCGCCAATTTTAGCCAATGGTTAAATTCAGTGATTTATTGGTTCATAAATCACCGCACGGAACTTGCGTGGCGTCATTTGGTTCGCCAGTTTGATTTTCATGACATCATCCATCACATATAGCATTGTAACGTTGACAATAAACGAAGTAACGTCGTTTTACAGCTAATGGATGTTCAAAGAAGAGGTAAGGGTAACTCTGACACTCTGTCCAAAATGGCGGAAGCGTTATATAATCTGATCGTTTTGTGTGTTAGAATCGAAGTCACTCGTAAGTGGATAAATCACTCGCACTTCGCGCTCGTGATTTATTCACTTAAACGACTGACCTCCAGCCAGTGATATATTCACCAACAAATCACTGCGTGCGCGAATCTATTTCTTAATTACAAAACCAGGACTAAACGCTTCTGAACTAACAATAACACAACCACCGCCCTAGAACGGACAGCAACCACAGCCACCGGGGGATGGGCTTGATAATAGATCTTGTCAAACCATCGCCCTGGATTCTGCCGTTGTTTATATTTTGCAATGGCGCCAACTGTTATCAGTTTACAAATGAGCCTGTAAATCTAAAACAGCTAAAGATGTTTGCATATTTTTCTTTCTTTAAAAGGAAACAAAATCAGATTTTTAAAGCAACCAAAGCTTTATGTCGAACCAGTTCACACTTGATCATATTATACACAACAAAGTAAATAACATATTTGACATTATCAAATATCACACCGGGTAGGTGGCAATCGAAAACGCCAATATAACCGACGAACGGAGATCAAAAATCAATAGAAACAGAGTTTTCGATTGTCATTTATCAACCGGCTGGCGACAAATTGCAATCGAAAACACTGTTGCTAGCGATTTTCGATCCGCGTTCGTCGATTGTTAAAAGCGTTATCGATTGCCGCCTACCCGGTGTGAATATAGTAGCTTTATCTTACGATATCTATGAACTACTGAACTGCTGTAATAATTATGGAAATTTTGTTGTTGCTCCCACTGGTTGCGGGAGTTTGTGCTGGGCCCTTGTTTTCAAATTTTGTATAGTTCAGCAATCATCTTGCTGAGAAAGATAGCTGGTTGCTTCGCTTTCATATGGTGTGGTTATCCGGGTTCTGTGTGTGTCCCTTTTTCATGAAGCTGTGGGTCGGTCTGCGGTCTGTGATTGTGAAATTTCCTGGTCATATTCGTTTGTAGAAAGAAGACGTTTGCTGGCGATCCAAGTAGCACCGTATGCCTTTATAAATTTATGAAGAATAATGATGTATACGATTCATAAAATAGAAGACAATATATGTATATATAATCATTCATTATATAAAAAGAGTGGTTCTATTAATCAAATTGGGTTCCATTAATCAAATTGTTTGCGCCATCTATTTGTGCATGTATTTAAAAAGCAGAAGGTGACTGTTGACTTTATTCTAGCTATTAAATATGATTTCAGCTCAATTCTAACTTCGCTTTGATTGTTTTAATTAATGAAAGTGAGAATCCTATTGGATTAATACTACTAATGAAAACTTAAAAAAGTGAAAATTTAAACGTTATTTACAACGAAACCTTCCTGTTCAAATGGGGTTGGAAAATCATTCAAAATGATGGGTTTTACAGGGCAATACAGTTTTGACATGTTCCAATAATTCTGCTAAACTGTTATTTATGATACCAATTTTACTTTATAAGACTTCAGCAGACAGAATAAGTTTAGACCAATTTTGACCAGGTGTCATACAGTTACCATAAAATAGATTTTAAAAATTTATGTTAAAATGTTGGAGGAATGAGCAAAGTGTTAATACAAACAAATGCAGTCATAAGATCATACTTTGTTTAAGCAATACGTGGTAATACAGCTGATGTTAATTTCTACCTTTGTTCCATTGTTGTAGTTGAGTCATTGGACCCCATTTTGAACAAATTATTGCAGGAGTATGTAAATTTATTCTTAGTTTTAGAAGAGTTTACTGTACATTTAATTATAGAAGTGTAGTGAACACATCTGGGTAGAGAGACAAAATGCATATGCTAAGAAATCAACTGTCCTAACAAAACTTAATAAATAAATGATAACACAATAAAGACAGATCTCTTTTTAGTACCATTACTTTCACAAACGATATACTTTCAACTAATGTTAAATAACATAAATAAAGT
This sequence comes from Loripinus fragilis, assembly GCA_964019695.1. NCBI lineage: Eukaryota > Metazoa > Mollusca > Bivalvia > Lucinida > Lucinidae > Loripinus > Loripinus fragilis. The sequence goes on along the minus strand of OZ026522.1, from coordinate 35,443,913 downwards.
TAACGTTAAGTGTGTAAACATGTAAAATTTGCCTGTCCTTCTCTTTATATCAATCGTCTCCCCAAAACCATAGTTCTATTCCTTTTGAAAAATATCATGATACATTTCAAATTTTGATATTACATCGTTTCTATTGCAAATTGACTAAATGTTAGTATGACATAGCGTATCATTTGTTGAATGTACTATTTAAAAATATTCTTTGACAGCAGCATACGCACGAATTTTGTTTCACTAAGATGAATTTTCAATATACTGTACATTTAATATCGTTTAACAATTGATAAACATCTTATGAGTATTGCTTGGTACTAAGGGCTGAATGGTAGTTGCTATGAGCACTTATTGTTGATGTAAACCTTTCAGAGTGTTTTGGTGAATAAAAGAAAATTAAAGCAGATTCTATCACATATGCTTTTTATAAGCAAAGGTCTGAACATACTTTTAGGCCACTCTGGCATATATGATCAGTCAAGTCCTAGTAAGCTTTATGTCCTGATTTTTTAAAGTATAATATTTTAGAAATGTCTGCTATACTAACAATGCAGGGGTTAGCTTTTCCAAACTAATAAATACGAGGGTCATCCAATAGAGAGAATTTCCTTATAATACAAGAGTTCATACCAGTAAAACATCACAAATGTAATCATTATGTGGCATAACTTGTTGGACATGCAGCAGAATATCCAAAACTTTGTTGGAAAGTGAGATCGTTTGTTGCTTAGCATCGAAAAAGTGATACTAAAGCTAACCTGGCCAAAATTTCCTTATACAATAACTTCATGCTAAAGAAACACAGTCTGGCAAGAAATTATTATTATGTATCTGAACATAGTTTGTCCTTTAATCTGTTATAGTTTAATTGTTCTCAATGTTACATATAAAATATGGTCATTACCATGTACAAGTTAGTAGGCAATTGTGGAAAATAGACTGATTGTTAAGTCTATATTTTACTGTTGCTAGGCAACAAGGGACACATTTGACACGTGTTTTTTTTTAAAGAAACTGTTTTAAAATATAGAATATATTTAATAATTTTAGGGTGATTTAAAACTTTTATACCTACCATCAAAAATTTAGGGCTAATTCATGACCTATACCCCTATTTCTTATTCAACAATTTTTCATTTGTGTCGCTTTTTGACGCTAAATGCCCTTGCCAATTTGACATTTTTCAAAAGAAGTCAATGAACTTTACAGAATAATTACTTTATGTTGTAGTTTATAGAATGGGTTCCTTTTGGAACTGAACTGCACATGTCAGTAACCATGGCAACCATTTTAAGGCATCCGACCAGGTCAGCTTTAAGTACCTGTTTACGTTGCTAAGCAACAAGCGGCCGCATATTCCGTCAAACTTTTGGATATGTTGTTGCATGCTCAACAAATTATGCCACCTTATGGTTATATTTGCGATGTTTAAATGGTACAAACTCTTACATTATAAGGAAATTCTCCCTATTTATTGGATGACCCTTGTAGACATGTATCTGTTTCAAATGGAAATTTAGAGTAAATGCGGTCCTGTTTAACAGCATCAAAAACAATGATAAAAATAATATTCTCCTTTTTAGTTTTATGCGTTGCCAACCTAAATTATTTTTTTTTCATCAAATTGGACACGCGCTGTAGGCACTGAGATATTATAACCACAAGGATATGTATGATGGGTGCTAAACGTGTAGCAGAAATCATTACAATTTCCACAAATTTCAGTAGTTGTTTTTCATATTACCAGGATGAATGCATTTTTTTTAATTTTTCACTTCTTGATTTGGACTTGTGCTTGGAATGACTTACAGCCTTTAAGGTTGCCAGTTAGCAATTGTGCCTTATTGTTATAAGTATAGCTGTTGTATTCAATAGCTGATTTTCAATGCAAATATTTGACGCCTTATACAATGGGTGATGGAGCTTACAATGTTAATTCGTGCTTTTTATTTATTTCATCTGGTTTAAGCTGTTGAAAGCGAAGCAAAATGCCTTGTAGATGTCACTTACTGCATAAATAGAAGCAAATACATGATAGTGGCACGGAAATAAAAAGAATCATTCAAACTTTCTTGAAACAAAATGTGATTATGACAAATTAACACGTTTAAAAATTCCTATTTACACGAATCCTAAAACATATTTAATGGTGTCCTCATGTGCTGTAAGTCCAAATTCTACCCTTTAAAGCAACCATGCTTTTGTGGAAGTTGAATCTCGTTCATATTAAATGTTTAAAAAGAAAAAAAAACACACACAATTTCTTTAATTAAGAGCACTAAGATAGTAGTCAAATTTATTTTCATCCACTAGCTTTTTTTACTCAAATAGTCCTAATATTGCACAAAAATAATGTTTTAAGAAAAAATTAACGTATATAACTGAACTACCATGCGCCTAAACTGATTAATATCATTCTGCTAGTAAGCTGCATTCAATTAAAAGATCAAGATTATATGTAAGAAAACGAATCAAATCATAATAAACTAATAAACTACTATCCCCTATTATCTAATTGTAACGTCTAAGACTTGGCTATTGTGTGATAATGTACATATTTATAAAGAGCCAAACTACATTAAATATTGTCCCATATAATATGGTTAAGAAAATCTTAATTTACAAAACGCTCCGCTTGTCTTTTGGCAACTCACGGTCAAGAAATCAATAGTAGTATGTTTGAAAGTAAGTAACGTATGTAACAGTCATCATATGCGTAAATTATTTTAATCTTTTTGGCAGTTTGCTGCACTGAATAAAGTACTTTTAAGTAAATATGCAGATAGTTAAAAATGTTCATTATGTTGTCAAAGTTGTTTTTCTTTTAAGTAATGCAGTGAATAGCCTGCTATGAAGCCTGCATAAGGGTAGCTATGGTTACACTATGATTAAACATCTTTTGCAAGACTTAACATTTGTGGAATATCCGTTTCACACTTCTGAAACATGATATTAACCCAGGATTTAGTCTAAAATTCTGCTTCTTTTCGGCCACTTTTCCATTTTTAATTCTCTGGGTCCCATACTATAAGGGTGTTCGTACTGTCACAATGATTGTCTCTGGTATATAGATGACAACGAAGGTTTCAGATTACTGCTATGACTTAGGAGTCAAAGGTCAAGGTCAAATATGCTCAAAATATGTGTTACTGCTCGTAATGCAAGCCCATCTTCCATTTTTCATTGATGGTGTTCATATTTAGCAAAATACTTGCTTATGGTGTGTAGATTGTTCATTCAGCGCTTTGACATTCAAATCAAAGTTCAAGGTCAAATTTACGTAAAACCTGTCTTAATTACTGCTTGTAACGCTATCTCTTCTCTCTTTTTTCGGTAAAGGTGGCTTATATTTTGTAATGACTGCCAATTATGTTTAGATGATAAGAAATGTTTCGGATCGCCAATGTGACAGTGGAGTCAAATGTCAAGGTCAAATACAAACAATTCAAACTGTATGGATTGTAATGCCAATTCATATTGCTTTTCTTTTGTCTGAGGATATTCATACAGTAATACCTGTATAAAACGGCCACTCTAAAAAAACAAATAATGGTTTACAAAACCAATTATCGCTTAATGCAGGTCAAAAGTATTGCAAGAAGGGGGGGGGGGGCATTCTGCAATAATTTCAACCTTCATTAAGCTACCATTTGTCATTAAGATGTGTGTTTTGTCTAATTTTGAGTGGCGGTTTTACACAGGTTTTACTGTATTTGACACCATGTTTGCATGAGGTATGATGACCAGGTCGCTTTTGAGTTTTAGATATGACCGAGTCAAAGGTCAATGTCATCATGCTTAAATTCTGGTTAATAGTTTGTAAAGCGAATATCTTTTAAATGTTTTGATGTAGGTGGTTCATGCTTTTCAAACTAAGCTGTGTAGTTGTCAACGATATACAATTGATGCGTTCTTTTGAGGTTAACATCAGGATTTGTCAACTATCACTTTCGAGGGTTGACTAATCCTGGTGTTAACCGAAAAAGAATGCACCAAGATACTGTCTCTCTTTTCCTAGTTTTATTCAAAGTATTTTCATATTTATAAATTTACTCAAGTCAGATGTTCCTAGTACACTTTCACTATGAAGATTATTTCAACAATATACTTCCCAAAATTCTGCAACTCTTATGAGATAAGCAAAATAATTGCTGTATTTTAACCCAAATATGCCTAGCATCATTTTTCTGGGACATAGGCAAATAATGCAGACCCAGATCAGACGCCGTAGTCTAACACAGTGTCTGATCAGGATCTCGAGCGTTTGCTTGCATATTTTTTTTATTAAAATTTGTATAAAAATGAAAAATACCACCTAACATCCCTTAAAACAGAAATGGACTGTTTCATTTGATAACGGGGGGAATTCAATTCGGCATAAATGGGTTAAATGCCGTTCTCATGCAATGAACAAATTCTGAATTCAAACACATTTTACCTTTGAAATATACATAAGAAATCAGTCAGTGTTTCATAACTATTTTAGCTGTCAGGCAGCAGTGACAAAAGCCATGTCACCTGGGCTAGATTTAGTTCAATCTATTTTAGCTCTCTGTCAGCACTGACAAAAATAATGTTAACCTGTCTTTAGCTCATCACTGACACCATGAAATAAGTCGAAAATCTATTTTAAGATGAGCAACAAGGCAGCCATTTGAATGCCACGACATTGCCTCTGATCAAATCTGGACCAACAAAAAGACTGGGCGGCCCGCACGAAGCTGCAGCTCAATAAAGTGGTAACTTTTTTCTATCAATATGTCAACCGTGGCGGACATACTTGATGCTGTACCGTCATACAATGAACAAATCTGAACTTACCCAATAACCTGATGGTAAACTCGACAATGTACTAGGTATGGGTGTTCCAATGGTTACTTTTGCAACTGTTGTGTGTGTGTTTTTTTTACGATATCTTGTTCTTGTTTCTTATTCGTGTAGACAATACATATGAAGCGCAATTTGTACTATGAGTTTTACGGATAGCACAATGTCGGTGATTTGATTTCAAAGATCTCACAGGAGGCATTTTGTTAAGTTTTTGAATTAGGCACGTTATCCAAATTGCTTTGGATCGCGCAGATAAATCATCCTACAATGATCGTAACCGGTTGAGTTGGACGTAAAGCAACAACTAACAAAATTCGGAGTGCTGAAAATGATTACAGGTATATACGTAGGCTTACACACGCAAATTCTTGTAAACTACAGGAATCCGAAATAGTATAGGTGGAATATTCACATGCTCGATGCCTCATTCACCAAGCATGAATGTTAAATTCTTTGGGCAATGTATCAACATAAATTATTGACTTTCTTCTTTTAAAATTTGATGAGTCTTGGAACCAATTCATGGGCAAGACAAATGATCAAAACTAATTTACTGAAGGGAGCGCAGTGGCTCTTTGGTAGAGTGCTTGACTCGAGACCGAGGGGCCGTGGGATCGAGCATAACCTGCGTCACTGCGTTGTGGTCCTTAAGCAAGACGCATTTATCCTAGTTTAGTACTGGTTCAACCCAGGAAGACTCGTCCTTGTTTAACTGAAAGATTGTTGATGGGACGTAAAGAATCAAACCAAAAACTAATTTACTGAATAGAGCAATCAAGTAGCCCCTGATCAGAACTGGGACTTTTTTGTTTGATTTTCTTCCCGAGTGTTTTATTCTTTCAGGTAATAAGTTATTGTTTGAGATCATAAGTTCCCATAACTTCTCGTTGTAGAATTTTATTGTCGTATAACTTGATACCGTAGAAAGTTACCAGACACTGCCTGAGAACCTTGAATTAAAAGCGGTGTTCAGGAACCGTAATAACTTCGAATTTTCGACCACAAACTCTTTATAATGAATAATGGACCATTCGAAGTTGTTAACTCCCATTTAGAACCAATGAAATTTTCCAGCTTGATAGAGTTAAGTCAAGATAGTCCATTTTATGTAGGCTATAATTTCCAAGAACAAACACTAGTATTAAATCTTTCTTTGACGATCGATCAGTGCATGCCCTAATGAAATGCCGTCGGCATTTTATCTGGGTCGTCACTGTTTGCGATAGTACCCGTCTAGAGGAGGGGGGGGGGGGTTCCGGCCCTCAAAGGATTAAAACATAAAAACGGAAAGTGTTGAATCTGATTTATTCAGTATTTAATCAGATCTACCCCTTCGACTTTGGCAATGTAGTAACGGGTCTGATTTCAAGATATTGAGAAGAAGCTCAATGGGCATACATTTGCAAGTCCGAAACGTCATTTGTACCACAAGGCATACAGCCTAGAGGAAATGTTGACGTCGAGTGAACAGTGCGTGCCGGCTCATGGGATTTGGGTACTTACCGTATTTTCGAAAAGTCACTCTTTAAGGTTACTTCTGACAACTGGGCAACTCCTTATCTGACAAAAAAGAGTTTCTGTTTTTTTTTCATTTCATTAATGAAGTATAAAACAATACAATGGTGAAGTCACCATTTAGTATTAGAGCTATGGCACTATTTGCTCATTTTTCTCCCAAAAGTTTAGGACCAACAAAAGAGAGAAACATGTCTATATATACTTCAAGCTAAAAAGGTCCTGCCCCCCCCCCCCACCTCCCTAGAGAATTTTGCAGACATGTCCTGTCTTAAACAGAAATTCAAGCAGCGTCGAATAAGAGATGTTTGCACTCTGTACGCTGGGGCGTTAGCCTGTAACTATTAGCCTATATTTATTATTTAAGAGAAAAAAGGAAAATGTTTGACACTGGTGGACATCTTACATTTTTAACTGTCTTGCTAATATAATAAAAAATCATAGACTTTCAAGTTTGACATCAGGACTAGAGCACTTATTAAAGTAACATATGTTACATGGCAAAATGAATGAGTGAAGAATTGCCTTGATGTAATAGATGATATTTACAAATACTATTTTACTCATGTTACAGCTGATTTTGGCGTCCTGGAAATGGGTCGTGGATAAATGAGACCAGACAGAATGCATAATGTAATGACAAGTGTCAGTTTTAAATGAAATTGGTGCATATTCTGGTTTACATTCCTTTGGTGCTTAAGTATTCAGGTCTTAGATCAGCTTATTTCGATGTTCGGAGTTGTTTGCGCCCAAAGAACTTAATTGAGTTTTTTTAGATATATCTGTAACAAAGTCGACTCTTATTGATTTTGGCAGACGGTCAAATGCCATTTCTGATATATCTTGAATGTTATCCTGGTATATGAGAAAGGATGATAAAGTTGGACATTGCCATATGTTTGTTACTGGTTCAATTTTTGTTGTTAGTACCTTCACTTCAGAAGCAAGCTATAAAACCTTTGATTTCTCAGTTTTGCAGGCATATAATCAGCTGTTGCATTCCAAAAATGAAACTTGACTATGGGTAGAATAGGATAACCAGTAGGTCTATATTGTGCTCAATAGATGATTTATACAGAGTAGCTGTCTCATTTCTTGATCCGTTGAAAAGGCTGAAGTTGAAAACACTTGCCTCTGACGGTGTAATCAAAAAGGATAATGTCAAGACAATTACCTTGCTCATTTATAATGTCAAGTAGTATGTTACATCCTTTAATACGCGCTCTGTTCTGAGACACTTAGTGAATCATTGAAGTGAATGGGTCTAATTTATGCTCTGTTCATCCTGCATTGCATTGCTTTACCTGCTGTGATAAATCAAGCTCGTTCAACAATGTGTCATTTTGACAAGTGTAGACTCAAGCGTATGCGCAGGCTGTTCTGAGGCTTTGCTGGTCGCACATTCCACATTGTTGGAAATCTCATGTCGCGGCTCAAAGATGATTGTTACTTGGGTGAGAATTAGTTTTGACAATTTGAAATAAACAGGAGCATTTATTGTATCATCTTGTATAAATGTAAACTATATTTTCTATTTGTGGCTCTATATTTAGCATAATATGCACAGTATTAGGAAATGCGTCGAAAAGTTTATTGATAACATCTGTAACAACATTTCATGGGCTTGATAATCAGATTTGAACATAATTTCTAACATTTTGGAACTAATGACCAGAGATTTATAAGTGCGCATGTGAAAAACATTGTTTCTTTCTGAAATATCATCCATCACATCAGACATTGGCTTTGCTCATTGATTACCTCATGCTATATATGTTACATATGTTACATCTTAAATAAGTGTCGTGATCTTAGAAACTTGCTGACAACTTGCAGATACATAAGCAAGACAATCTATGAAAATGTAAAATATACAACACTGTAAATTGTTTTCACACGTGTTTAACTTAAACGGTGATAACAAAATTTACTCCTCAGTAAAACTGGGGGTATGGCTGTGTATTAGCTGATACAAGACAATATATTTAAGACAGAACAGCAAACTATGTTATTTGTATTCGTTAATTAAGTATAATATGATATACTGTTTGTAAAACCTAATCTAAAACAATTTGAAACCAACACAGAGCAGTTGTAAAATTAACTGACGGTGTCACAATTACCGGTTTTAAATTATAATTAAGTTAATGTAACGCACATAACACTAGAGGTGGCCGTATAAAGTAAAGGTATCCAGTATGCAGATTACTCAATTGATCAGTTTTAATGATTTCTTACTGAAGTGCAGACTTTCGATTTTCTTACTTTCAAATTGATATAGTAAAATACGCAACAAGCTGTTACAGGCTAACGCCCCGGCTTACAGAGTGTTAACATCACTTATTCGAAGTACCTGGAATTGTTATATAAGATAGAATATGTCTGCAGAATTCCAAAGGATTTTGGGATGGAACAGGCCCTTACTCAGCTCGCAGTCAAAATACTGTTTGATGATTCTACTGGTTTTGATGAGATGAGATGGACAACTACTTTGCCAGAGAAGCAGAAATAATGGATATTGTGTATGAATTGGAAAAGGATTCGTTTAGAATATTTACATTTGATAGGAACGTTTACTAAATTGTCATGTTTAAATGTGAAATTATGTTCCTCCTGGCCCTATCTATATTTTAGTATTATATATATTAGAAAATATTGTAAAAATATGTATAACATCTATAACAAATATGCATGGGGTTGATAACCACCAATGAATTTATACCTAAGATTTAGGCACCAGAGGATAGAGACTTATAAGAAAACATGCAAAATATATTCATTTTTTCTGAATTCTCATCCCTTACACGAAGTCAATGTCCTTGCTCATTTATTATGCCATGTAACATATGTTACAGCCTTTAACAAGTGTTCTAATCTTGTTGTTAAACCCGCAAAATCTATAATCCTTAAAACTGGGAGTAGGGTTGTTTAAATTGCTCATATAAGACGATATACTTCAGATAGAAAGGCAAATTTTGGTTTTTCTAGAAGCCAAATGGGTATGTTAGTACAACATAATCAAAACATTTTGACAAATGCGCAGATCAGCTGTAAAACTAAAGGATATAGGTCAAAATTACCATTTTAAAGTGTACTCTAACTAAAGCAACACACATAGCACCTTAGAAAGCCGTAATTTTGCTCCAAAACCTTATATATGGAGCTATATGAACAATTTAAATAATCAAACAGTATAATGCCTTCTTTCTGTAGCTGTAACTTTTATTTTTCTAAATTTGATAGGGTAGCATATGTAACAGGCTGTCAGAGACTAACGCCCCGGTGCACAGAGTGCGTGCAAACATCTCTTAAAAGACGCAGCTTGAAATTCTATTCAAGATAGGATATGTCTACCAAATTCCCTATAATGATGATCATGATACTTACTGAGGTTTCTCGCCGGTCACGACTTTTGCCGTTTGCTCTCTCGTCTGTATATGTTCTAAGGTAGCATATATTTTATACAATGATGGACCCAGATCAGATGCTATATAGTGTTGGCTTCTATGGTAAACTATTGCCAGGTTAATTGATGTGAAATTTTAATCATTAACAGAGAAAAATGAAATTGGCAGCGGAGACTGTGAAACAGTTTAGGGTTCCTTGACAAACTAAATGAGCCCTGGTATGTGATTTCCAACAATGTGGTATTTTTACAAGTGTAGACTCAGATGAGCCTGTGCAGCCTCTTGTTAAGCTTAGAACCTCCAAATGATGTTTAGCCAGTGGCTTAATATTTATAGAATATTAAAGCGACGAGCAAAGGCTCTGATCAGACTGCACGTATGCGCAGGCTGATCTGAGGCTTTGCTGGTCGCATATACCACATTGTTGGAAATTTCATGCCACGGCTCAAATATATTTACCCCATTTTTGCAATTATATTCATTCAAGCACGATGATAGATTAAAACACAGCTCAAACGCATTCTGGTGCTCATGTATATTCAGAAATCATCATGCTAATATATTGACATGATAGGGAAATTCAGTATTCGTTCAACAAGTTTAGAACATTTGGCACTTAACATTTAAGGCACATTTGGTTGATTCTTTCATCAATGGCAAGTGATCTTGTATGATGCAATGTTTAAGTCAGATATGTTAATCAAACAAACAAAAATCAAACAAAACCTTCAGTATAATATTTACTGCAATCTGATCTTGATTAAGGAAAGTGAGTAGGACACATTAATCCTAGCTTAGTACTGGTTCAACCCAGGAAGACCCGTCCCTACATAGTGAAAGATTGTTGATGGGACGTAAAGAATCAAATCAAACAAACAAACAAAATTAGGGAAAGTATTAATTGAATAAAATCTGGATTTTCGACGAATTTACTGTATAAACATTGACAATTTTGGGGCAAAACGCATGTCTGAAGAAAAAAAGATGTGATAGAAGAAACTTTTGCGCTTTAAAATAGTTTCAGAATACATATACGTTTTCTTCCTACTCAGAAAATGCATATTATGTCATTAAACCTTTACTTTTTACTGCAGTTTTCACATACAAACATAAGAAAATTGATAATCAGGGGTAAAAATTATTTCTGAAACGCTTTAATAGCTAAACACATCAATATTAACGCTTAAATAGCTAAACACATCAATATTGCGTTTATTGTTCCACGTCCGTTATGAATAAGGGAATGATCGTGAAAGGGTATTCTAGCTAAAATGAGTTAAGTCTTTCAAAAGACATGGTCATTGGTGACAGACGTAAGCGCAACTATCTTATGATGAGTTTTGAACTCTAATATTTAGCCTGAACCTTCACCTACATGTATGTCCAAACTTGGCGTGTGCGATCAGTGAAGGCTCTAAAGAGACTGTGTATTTGACAGGGTGATATGTGTCTTTGCTGCTCGCAGTTCTATATAATTAGTAATAGTTATACCATGGGTTGTCCGCCTGTACGTGGAGATAATCCACAAGCTTTAGCGATTGGATTATCTTACGTACAGGTGCTAAACATGGTATAACTATTTTATACAGGGAGCGCAGTGCCAGTGGTTGTTATGAGTGCTTGACTCGAGACCGAGGGCCGCGGGTTCGAGCCTCACCGGCGTCACTGCGTTGTGGTCCTTGAGCAAGACACATTTATCCTAGCTTGGTACTGGTCCAACCATGGAAGACCCGCCCCTATATAACTGAAAGATTGTTGATGGGACGTAAAGAATCAAATCAATAAACAAAATCAAAAGACTTGATCATTCGTGACAGAAGTGACCTGAAACACGCATGCGCAGCTATCTAATGAGGGTTGAACCCTAAAATTTAGCCTGAACCCTCATCTACATGTAAGTCCCTACTTGGTATGTGCGATCAGCGATCAGTGAAGGCTCTAGCATGTCTAGAGAGAATGTGTGTTTGCACAGGGTGGTCTGTGTCTTCGCTGCTTGTAGTTCTATATGATAAATACCAACATCTCATATGACCGAAACATATAATCGTACAAACTTTGGTAACTAGAGATATGTAGCAAAGTACAAATACTCAAATGGCATCGACCTAGCGGATGTGCTGTAAGCAGGCAGATTTGTGTGCTCAATCGTTGCATCTCGCCTTCCCATTTATCTTTTTCTATTACCAAACAATAGATCGCTTCCTGTGTAGATTAATGAAACAGAAACCAGAGTTCAAACATATTGTCTATGATTATGCATCATGTTATTGGCATAATCACTAACGTGTGCTAACCTGCTGTGATATGTATATCAGCCGTCATGTCGTGACGCCGGAAAACTGACCTTGGTCTGGTACCGTGCGCCGCCGAAGGTCAGCTACTCTGGAGGATTGGGCTGCAGCATTGCATTATACCTGGCACCGATTAACTCATGGATGAAAAGTGAAGGCCAATGCGAGTCTGCGAGACTCGCATTGGCCTTCACTATTCGTCCATGTTAAGCTTGACTTAGTCGCATATTTGCATCCGCATAGATCTTCTTAGTAAGAATCTTAGCACATGCCGATTCGCGGAAAAATGTCTAGGCACCACAGTTGGTACACACAATATCAGTTTGAAAACATTTAGAATTTTGACTGTAGGTACATGTAACGCGCTTCAGCCTTCTATAGCCCAAATTTTTCACATGATAAAATAAAGTCAGTATGGTCAAGTCTATGTATTGAGGGGTCACAGGTTATAATTTCAAAAGCATACAATATTTCTTTCTCTGAAGATCAATTTTATCTTAGTATGATGATATGCTGCGTTATGCAAAAGTCCCCGTTTAGGGCTGAGTTAAGAGGTTTCCAGTTTTATGGGATAACCACCTTTCGGAACTTCAATAAACTACAGACCAATTCAAGTCTGAGAGTCAAGTTCAACATAGAATGTAAGTCTGGTGTACCATTTCCCTGATATTATAGTCAAAATACTAAAATTGGTTTCTGAAAACTAGCGCCTACTTTTGGCTTCCGTTTATAACCTTCGTAAACAGCTTTACTTTAGGCCAAGGTCAGATAGGACAAAATGTCGGGCCTGATCTGGGTTCAAACTATGTAGCTCTCTGATGGTATTGGTGACAGAGTTGGGGTCGATTACATGCAAATGTAATCGATTACAATTACAATTACTTTGAAATTTCATGATTACTGATTACAATTACAATTACTTTTTTAAAATGTAATCGATTACAATTACAGATTACATTGCAAAGTAATCATGATTACTTTATGATTACTTATGATTACTTTTGAGCAATTAATTAACTGTATTATATTTCAAAACTTAATAGAATGTTATCCTGAAGAAAGGAAAACTTAGCTATGGATCTCAATTCTTCTTACAGAGCTACAAGGTTTACTACATGAAATAAAGAATAAAACAACAGTATTCAAAAATCCCTTGTTACTCTAAATATGAGAATGGATATACGTTTGATCATCTCATTTACCTTACATGACTGTATTTGCAAGCTATCCCGGGTACAGTCAAAATAGCCATATTTGGCGTTTTTATGTCAACCTCAAAATTTGACCATTGTTTTACATGCATCATAAATAACACTGTTTCATGTTCTTCAGATTTGTTTCTGTGCAAGGAGAAATTAAAATAGAAATTATTCAAAATATCTTTTTAGTAATGTAGAAATCAGCTACAACTTTGATGTTTACAATAATAAATATGAAGCACCTAGAACTCTGCTATTTAAAACAAAGACTGATGACTAGATAATAGTCAGTGAAGATCCTGATCAGACTGAACGACTGCACTTTCTGATCAAAGTTTTTAAACTGCATCTACATCCCATTATATAACAGTGATTCATACCATTAAAGCATGCTGAACGAGGTATGGGCCTTTTTTTAATTTGATGATATACTTTATAAAGAATTTTGGATTTTATTCCTATTTTACCATAAAGTAAATTAGTCCAGCTTCCTAATATTTTGGATATTCTTTAATTTCAATAAATTTATCCTGATAACACATTTATAATGTTTCATGTATGTCTATAAAACAAATGACAAAATATGTAGAATCGGATCTTCTGCAGATCAAACCAAAACTAAAAATGAGATCATATTCAGCAGGAAAATGGTCAAGATTAAACACATGCTAAAAGGTGTTAAAACTTAACTGTCATAAAAGTTCCTAAAGGATTAACTTAAGAAAAGGGTCATTATTTCATTTGACAGAAGAACAAATAAAAAGATGACCAATAATGTCAATGTTCACAATTATTATAGACACATTTTTCAGAAAGATGAAATTGGGCAGGGAAAGCTTTGACTTTAAATATGTATCTGATGAGTTAATGTCAAATCTGAGTTTGGCTCAAGACTGTATTTAACACACAAGGGACCTTTTCCTGCCTGTTATATATTTTTGCTAAACTTTTATCTTGCTAGATAATTTTGCATGTTTTTGCCATCTGTTCATATTTTTCAGAATTACCATTCTTTTGATGCAAATTCTTTCAGGGATAGCATCTGTATCAAATGGTTTGAATTCAGTTCTGGTCCAACATTTTGTTAGGCCTGATTGAGTCCAAACTGTTTGCATAGGATGTCAACAGATGACAAAAATTGTCACAAGCAGGTAACAGGTTATTCAACTAACCCTTTCAGAACAGGCATTTTTTGCAAACTGTCTCCCTGGTGAAATGCAATATATGTTGGTATTTCTGCGGGGTCTGTACTATTTGTTACGATACAAACAATCAGTATCAAATAGTTTGAATTCAGTTCTGGTCCAACATTTTGTTAGGCCTGATTGAGTCCAAACTGTTTGCATAGGATGTCAACAGATGACAAAAATTGTCACAAGCAGGTAACAGGTTATTCAACTAACCCTTTCAGAACAGGCATTTTTTGCAAACTGTCTCCCTGGTGAAATGTAATATATGTTGGTATTTCTGCAGGGTCTGTACTATTTGTTACGATACAAACAATCAGTATCAAATAGTTTGAATTCAGTTCTGGTCCAACATTTTGTTAGGCCTGATTGAGTCCAAACTGTTTGCATAGGATGTCAACAGATGACAAAAATTGTCACAAGCAGGTAACAGGTTATTCAACTAACCCTTTCAGAACAGGCATTTTTTGCAAACTGTCTCCCTGGTGAAATGCAATATATGTTGGTATTTCTGCAGGGTCTGTACTATTTGTTACGATACAAAGAATCAGTATCAAATAGTTTGAATTCAGATCTGGCCCAACATTTTGTTGGGCCTGATTGAGTCCAAACTGTTTGCATAGGATATCAGCAGATGACAAAAGTTGTCGCTAGCAGGTAACAGGTTAATCTTCTAACCCTTTCATTGCTGCATACAGAACAGACATTCCTTGTTTCAAACATCCATTATTCTCTTTGATCTATTGCTGGTACCTGTCATTGTACAACTTACAACAGTTTTTTTAACCAGTTTCATATTTTTTGTAAAAAAAAGCAAAAGTAATCATAAAGTAATCGTAAAGTAATCATGATTACAGGCTATTTTGCAATGTAATTGATTACATTACGATTACTTGTAATCATAAAAATCCACGATTACAGATTACTTTATGATTACTGAAAAAAGTAATCAATTACAAGTAATCACGATTACAGATTACGATTACCCCATCTCTGATTGGTGAAAGGCATTTTTGAAGAAGAAAAACAAAGCTTATTCTAAAGAAAATCAGCAGACGAAATTACTCGATATACAAAAAAGAAATAAGTCTAATGTCATTGGTACGGCTTACGCAGGTATTTCTGTGAGGCAGTACATGTTGCACACCTTCTGAGATAATGAAATAGACTTGCCTAACTTTTTCCTTGCAAGGGTCTGTTGGTAACCTCTGCAAACAGTTTGGATCCAGATCAGGACCGACAGAAAGTCGGTCCTGATCTGGCTCCAAACCTTTTGACACTCTGATAGTGTTCCTGAAATGATTTTTTGAAAAAAAGCTTATTTTGAAAAAGTCCGCAGACGACAATAAAAGCATGAAAAATTACACAGCATGCAAAGAGCTTAATAATTACAATACCTGTAGAACAGCAGAACTATGAATCAGAACAAATAAATAAGTGGGAAACGGATTCTTAAGAAATTTTGAAAACAGCAGACTATATAGATTTAATTGACGTGTTCATGAAAGTTGATGGCACGGTGTAACTAATGGTTATTTACGGAATTCCTGATTCCAAGTTCGAGCATGTTGAAGGCTACTTAAGATCTTATAGTTTTGGACACCATTCATGCCAAATAGAATTCTCTGTCCCTAATTAGCACTAAGGTGAATCTATTTAGAAGGTGTTAATGTACAAGTTCTTACAAATTTAAAAACACATAATCAGCTAATTGGTATAACAGCAGGGCAGTTACTTCAGAGTTGTCTCTGGGTTTGCTATTTTATGAAATTACATCAATATGATCAAGGGAACTTTACACTCGCTATGTATCCTGGTAAAAGGTTCGGAGCTAGGAAGAGACTCCGTTGGATTTGCAGAGAAATCAAACGACGACTAGTGGTTGTATCAAGCAAAGAGGATAAGGGAGAGTAACCATGGCAGACATCTATAAATAAAACACCATTCAAGACAAATGTCAAAACACTTTGGTTTCTAAAAACAAAAGCAACATGCCTGAATAAACACCACTGCCTCGATCCTATTCGTCTTTGTCATATCTAGATAAATACATTATGTTTTTGAAAAGTCGCAATTCAAGCAAGTGTCGGGTTCTGTACATTAGTATAGCTAGGCAGCCTATTCACTCCAAGTATGTTCTCCATGGTTAGCTTTACTGACAGGAGCTTGAAGTTCGGTCCTTATATCACCTATAAAGCCTCAAAACCAAAAGCTCACGGTGTCATTACGTAAGGATCGAACTTCAAGCTCCTGAGCTTTACTTGACTGTGTCGGTCATCTTAGCACTTGGGTGAACTTGGCTTGGAGTATTGAGTCTGGGGTATGGAATTCAATTCCAAACTTGGGGTTTACAAGCGAGAATGGCATTACCCCAATTCAAATGTCTACGACTGAATGTTGATATTGAATGTTAAGTTAGTATATAATGCTATGACTGGGATTCAATCCCAAACTTAGTATTCAATGCATGACGGAATTCACAAATATATGACATATTCAGTCCCAATGTTGGCATTCATTGTCAAGCCTGGGATTCAATCCCAAGCTTTGTATCGGGTATGCAATGCAATGTTAATTCGATTGGTATTCAAGGCACCATTTGGGATTGAATTACAATCATTTAAGTTCAAAGAAGCACGTATGACGGCATTCACAAGTATATATGTGATATTGATTCCAAATGTTGGCATTCAATGTCAAGCCTGGGATCCAATCCCAAACTTTGTATTTAACGCTTCAATGCAATGTTCTCTTGGTATTCAATGCATCTTTTGGGATTGAATCCCAATCCTTAAAGTTAAAGTCAATTCAAAATTAAAGTGTTACACTTTGACATTTATCGAGTTATAAAGCCAGTGGGAGAAGCTAAAAGCCAGTGGGAGAAGCTAAAATTCCATGAAGCGCTAAGCGCTTTAATATGGAAAATTTTAGTGAAGATCACTGGCTTTATTACCCGACATAACGACTTTATATATTAGTTGTGCGAGTACGCGGAACAAATCATGCTTTCGGCCATGATCTTATATGTTTTTTATTCGGGGTGTCGCTAAACGACAACTTCGTGTGGTCAATTGATCTTTATTGGTGGTGTGGTCTAAGGAAAGTGATATATATAGAAGTATGATGGTATAAATGCGTGAACTTTGTATTCACAAGTATATATGAAGCTAGCGATTCTTCTTCTACGGAATAAATTGACAACCAAACTCCAGATTCCAAGCCAACTTCGGTTGGGTTTTTGTGTTGGTCTTTATTTAGATATGCATTACTTTGTGTTCTTTCTAGTTTTGCAATCATCTTGACGAGGAAGGGAGAGCTGGTTGCTTTGCTATTATTGTTTTTCTGATGTCTTGGTGCTGTTAATGTTCTGTGGCTCTTCCTCACGGTGCTGTGGGTGGGTCTGCAGTGTGTAATTGTGGTATTTCCTGATCATACCCACTTACTTTTTCACACACTTGTGGTATTCAGTTTCAAAAAAGCAAGTGAGTATGACCAGGAAATGCTACAATCTCACACACAGACAATAAAAGTCAAGTAACCAGCTCTCTCTTCCCCAGCGGGATAATCGAAAAAACCAGAAAGCACACAAATACTGCGTAAAAATGTTGGTATTCAATGTCAAAAATAGTAAGTGAGTATGATCAGGAAATAGCACAACCACAAACTGCAGACAACCCCGTGGCACCGTCTGGTATTCAACTTTAAACTAAGTATTCAGTGCAAGTACACTAACCCTTGAAAATTCACTGACATGAACAAATCTGATTCAAAACCAACATTAGGATTGAATACAAGGCTTGAGATTGAATACCAAAAATGTTTGTTAATGTCGTTCTTGCTTATAAAACTTAAACTTGGAATTGAATTCCATACCCAGACTCCATACTCCAAGCCAAGTTCACGAAGGAAAACGCACATCAAAACGTGAATGCGTCTGTAATGAATGACATTTTCACTCAAACAATTGAGTGCAAAGTTGATCAAAGTCGGCTGAGAAATAAGTAAGTTATTAGTAGTGTAGAGCGATTGTTTTTAGTCTAGCTGATGGCTAATGCCTGTTCCCTGTTCCAAGATGGCGGCCCCCATGAAAACGATTGCACAACATCTGGAAATGATGCAACGGCTATTACGGGAGATGACGCAATATTTTGTGACAGGTTTTCCCATTTTCTGTCGTTGTACTTACGTTTGCTGGTATTTCACCATTGTTGTGCAATGCTATAATTTATATATACGTAGAGACCCTAATGCGCCGCATAACAGCTCTGGCATTTGAATGTTAAACGTTGAACTTGTATTAAAGTACAGTGAAAAAGCGGAGTTAATAGTTTAAAAGCTGACAGGTAAGGCGATAAATTTCTTCTTTTCTTAATACTGTCTAGTCGATTGTTATCATACTAAATTTAGGCGTTTCATTTTATTGTTAAAGTATTACTATGGTGTATTATTCAAATTGGCGATCTTTATCGATATTCAGTCAAGTGGACTAGATAAGCTTGTTTGATAGAAATAAAAATAAAAAATAAACTATTTTATTTGCGTTTAATTTTTAAAGTTCTGATGTGTCCATTAGATTCTCACTTATCAGAAAAAAAAGCCAGAGAGGAAACTTTATTATGAGATAAGAAGTACACAGATGACATGACTGCTAACAGTTAAATAATTATTTTGTACAGCAAGTCATTGCTTTGACTAAAAGTTCTGTAGTTTCTTCTTAACCTTTTACCCGCTGTTCCTGTAAAATATCGTCTGCTCTCCCTTCTGCGATCGAATTCAGACCCTAATCAGACTGCTTCTAAGGGAGCAGTCTGATCAGGGTTCATTGTGTTTGTTTCCGTGATAAAATCAGTCTGGAGTACATGTGAATATATGCTTAGCAAACGACATTTTCATGATCGCAAATATTGACAGATAAAGGGTTAAAAATTAAATAGTACAGAGACGCTTTTATTGAATTATATCGCCATTTGCTAAATTAATATAAAATGCATCCAGAAGTCAAACAGCTAAGAGATGAGCTTCCCTAAATAAAGGCATGTACTTAAACGACAATTCAAAAATGAGAAGTGTCACAATAGTAGATTACTTATGCTGCTCACAAATCTGATTTTTACGTTTAATGGTACATTCCGGCGATTGCACAACGTTTACACCATGCCAGTCATATTATGTTTCCATGGTGATGACCTGTCATTGGTATTGCACAACGTTTGCATCATGCTACTACCTCTATAAAAATTGCTTTGTCAGGCTTTCCTCAGCTAATTTTAGGTATGACCATTCCATAAACAAAGGATCTGCGGCGGTTAAAGTACGCTTTTTATCAAAGTCCGCTTCATTTTACGATTTCACTCTGAACTGAATACTTCATGTCAAACTACCCTTATTGAAATCGGATAACTGAAAAGGTAAGGCTGATATATTTGTCATTTTTAAATACTATGAATTGCGTCTAGCCAGATGAATTGAGCAAATGTAGCCGTTTGATAACTTATTGTTAAAAACAGCTGATAGACAGACTGAGGTATTGTAGTTGACAGTATTTACTATTCACTGATCTTTATCTAAATGGTTGAGACCTTAAATAACCCAATAGGACACAAAAACACTATTATCTGTGAATATTTAAAAAAAAAAAAAAAAGAGAATGAGAAAGTCAGTATTTTGTTAAGGGAAGAAGTTTTTATCGGTTTTAATATCACTGTGTATTAATTGAAAAAAAACAACATCCAACTTAATCGTTTAATTTGAACTTAATTCCTATTTGCAAATGCTTTATATTGTGCTTTTGACAACTGATCGTATTTTCATTTCATTTTTAGCCGCAGTATGGAGTTTACATGTGATACTTGCGGAGCAGTCTTCAGCACACAAAAATCACTGCAGCGCCATGTTCGAGCTCAACATTTGGGGGAAATTCATTCATGTGTTCACTGTGACAGACACTACAAATATTTGAGTGACAAGGCAAAACATGAACAGGATTGTACAGGAGAGCAGATAAAATGCCAGCAAAATATCTGTGACTTTTGTGGGAGGATTTATAGGCACAAACAAGGGTTAAACAATCATATTCAGGCTCAACATATGAACATCACCTACCCGTGTTCAGTTTGTGGCAAGGCATTCAAATTTCCAGGGGATAGGATTAGACATGAAAAGACCATTTGCAAAGCTGAAAAGAAATTATACAAGTGTTCCACATGCACAACAGAATGCTCTTCACTAGATGCACTAAAAGCACATTCGAAAACCCACGAAAAACAACAAAATAATGCTTCAAGTCGTAAGAGAAAACACGAAGAATCAACAAAGGACCATTCCAATCCTAAAATGAAACAGCAACGGCTGGGAATAGGTGTTCGTTGTAGAGTGTGCGCTGATATGTTTCCCAACCGCCATGAGCACTATCTCCACAGGATGAAATACCATAATCAATCTGGGTCCGGAACAACCTTACAACCACCGCCTTGGGGTAGCCAGTCACCTCCATTTGAAGACAATCAACCCCTCCTTGAGGTTTATGATGCCAACCGGCCTTTAATACTGGCTAACAACCAGGAAAGTGGCATCGAGACTATTTACAATTTTCCTGTTTCGAACAACTTTAGTGTTGATGACATAATGACCCATGCTAATGAGGTTTACGACAGACAGCAAAGTGCTTTTCGTGTTAATTTGGAATTTGGATTAATCCTAGTAAATACTGACAGTGGAGAATATAGATATTTTACCCCTTACTCTAATGAATCGTTGTTTGAACGCCCTATTTATGTATCGCGGCGACAAGATCTCCATCGACTGAGGTTAAGGTTGCAAAGACTAAACATAACCGACTTCATTTTACGCCAGAGGCCCGATACCAAATGGAAACCAGTTTTAGTTACTAATGTTAGGTTCATTGTATATTCTTTAAATTACCCATTAGGAACTGTAAATCTGAAATTGCCAGATCATGTGAAGAACAGCAAATCTATCATTGCTCTTGATAAAACATCAGAAGGTAAGTTTTATAAGGATCATTTATGCGCATTTCGGTGCCTGGGTGTTCATCAAGGCCATCAACGAGACAGGCTGGAAACTCATGTCAAAATCTTATTCAACAAGTGGGTTCAGTACATGCAACATAAATGTCCAGAGAACAATATTAGTTTAGACCCGAAAACATTCAAAGGGGTTGAACTGTCACAACTCGTGTATTTTGAAAACTGTTTCCAAATTAATGTCAATGTCTTTCGACTACAAGAAGATCAGTCTGCCCTGCCAGTCTATAAGTCACGCTGCCATTTCAAAGACACAATGCACTTGAATTTGTTCGATAAGCATTTGTCTTACATTTCAAATATAAATGCTTATACACAAAAGTATCAATGTCCTAGCTGTCAAATGCATTTCAAGTATGTACAAAATATGAAAAGACATAGTCTTAAATGTCAAGGGAGAACCAAGCATCAATTCCCTGGAGGCTTTTATTCTTCCCCAAAAACCATCTTTGACAAGCTGGAAGAATATGGCATTGTGGTTCCAGCAGAAGAACGTATCTATCCCTGGTTTTTAGTTTTTGATTTTGAGGCCATGTTAACGCCTGCTCAGGAATCAAAGTCAGAAAAACTCACTTGGACTGCGGAACATGTACCCATTTCAGTTAGTATCTGGAGTAATGTTGAGGGATTTAAAACACCCCATTGCATAATTGAGCCTAACACCAATGAGTTGGTAGCTCAGATGGTACAGTATATGTCACAAATTTCTGACAAAAGTTATGAGTTGGCAAAAGCGAAATTTTCCGAGGCCTTTGCAAAGCTGGATCGCGTGATTCGGTCTGAGGTTCCTTTAACTAAAGATCCCGATGACGATGAGTCATTTTTAGAAGAGCTTGTCGCAGATAGTAATGAGTGGCAGAAGCAAGAGGAAATGCATATTAAGCAATGTAAAAAGCTCAGAGACGAATTGGACTCATATTGTCGTCAAATTCCATGTATAAGTTTCAATGGGTCTAAATATGACCTAAACCTCATCAAGAAATATTTAGCTGTTCATCTAAAAATGCACGACAGTAAAACCATATTCACTGTCAAGCGAAACAGTCAATACGCCTGCCTGAGCAATGAGAACTTCAAGTTTTTGGATATAACCCAGTATTTGGCCCCCGGTGTCAATTACGCCACGTTTATCAAAGCATTTGATGTTAAAGAATCAAAAGGTTTTTTCCCCTACGAATGGTTTACGTCCCTAGATAAATTAGATCATACGGAATTACCTCCCTTTGGCCCCGCTTGGTTTTCGTCGTTAAAAAATGAAAGCGTTTTGAATGATGGTCTGAGAACCCCAGAAGAAAATTATGCTTCAATTCAGTCTGAATGGATAAAAAATGGCATGAAAACTTTCAAAGACTATCTTGTCTATTACAATAATTTAGACTGCGGTCCTTTTGTACAGGCAGTGGAAAAGTTGCAGAAATATTATTTTGACAGAAACATCGATATGTTCAAGATCAGTATTTCTCTCCCGGGCTTAGCTCGAAAAATGTTGTTTGAATGCGGGCGACAGGCCGGCGCCTCCTTTGCCCTTTTCGATGAATCCAACAAGGACTTGTATTACACTGTAAAACAGAATATCATAGGTGGGCCTTCTATCATTTTCAATAGATATCATAAGGCTGGTGAAACCTTCATTCGTGGAAATCCCGACAAACAGTGTCAAACCATTGTCGGGTTTGACGCGAATGCGCTTTATCTTTGGTCTATTGGTCAAGACATGCCTTCTGGTCCTTTTGTGCGTCGCAAGGTAGAAAATGATTTCAAACCAGAAAAAAGAGATAAGTACTGTCTTATGTATGATTGGATGGATTATATGGCCAAAATCAAGGATGTCAAAATTGAACATAAGATGAACACGGGAAAAGAGAAAAAGGTGGGGCCCTATCCAGTAGATGGGTTTGATCAAGAACATAATTCCATTATGCAGTTTCATGGCTGCTACTGGCATGGGCATAATTGTTGGCTCACCAAGTCTGTCAAAGATGAGAAATGGCATAAAAATCGTCAGCAAAAGTTTGAGAAAACTTTAGAAACGACCCGTTATTTACAGTCTCAAGGATTTACTGTGATTGAGAAGTGGGAATGCGATTTTCGTTCACAAATGCGTTCTGACACCATGTTGAAAACTTTCATTGATAGCCGGTTGCCAGGAACACCACAACGGGCTGTTAATGAAAGCGAAATACTCGCTGGTGTGCTGTCTGGTAGTCTTTTTGGAATGGTCGAGGTCGATATTAGTGTCCCAGATCAATGGCCTGATCACTTTTCTCATCCCACCATGACACCCTTCGAGTATTTTCAAGAAATGTCCCCCTTGTTTTGTACCACAGACGTCCCCTTTGACGTGATTGGTTCTCACATGCAGGCCCACGTGGAAAAGTTTGGCCTCTCACAGAAACCTCGTCGGTTATTGGTAGGTGGAATGAAAGCTAGACAAATCTTATTGGCTACTCCTCTTCTCAAATGGTATTTAAATCACGGGCTTGAGGTCACCAAAATTTATCAGGTTATAGAATTTAAACCTCAAAGGTGCTTCCGTCAGTTTGTACAAGATGTCAGCGATGCTAGACGACTTGGGGATTCAGATCCGTCTAAGTCAATTTTAGCAGACACCCGAAAATTAGAGGGCAATGCTGCATATGGCTCAACGATTATGGACCAAGAAAAGTTTCAGTCCGTGAAATATGTGCAAGGGGAAGGGGAAGCCATGATGGAGGCAAATCTTCCTCAATTTAAGAAACTTACACCTTTGTTAGAGGAAGAAGAATATTACGAAATTGAAAAAGATAAGAAATTTCTTAGAATGAATCTTCCCATTCAAATTGGATATTTTATTTTACAGTATGCTAAATTGCGCATGCTCCAATTTTATTATGATTTCATGCTGAAGTTTGTCAACCGTGACGACTTCGAATACTGTGAAATGGACACAGACAGCGCATATATGGCACTAGCTGGTCCATCCCTTGAGTCTGTCATAAAACCAGAGATGAAGCAGAAATACTTGACTGGTTTAGAGGGCTTCCATTCATGTGACAGCCAGGTCGAAGCTGACGATGACCTCCACTGGTTTCCCCGCACCTGTTGTACTACTCATGCTAAATATGACAAAAGAACCGTAGGTCTCTTTAAATTAGAGTGGCAGGGTGACACCATGATCGGCCTGTGCTCCAAAACATACATTGTATCGCGATCCAAACCTGTGGTTACTTCGACTAGCCAAATTGCTGCCTATCGGATCTTAAGACGGGCAAAACATCTTAAGCTTAAAAGGCTGAGCAGACGACAGAGAACATGTATGGAAACAAAATTTAGTTCTAAGGGCATCAGTAAACGAAGAGTCAAAGCTCCTCTCACGACATTTAGGCATGTGCTGAATTCACAAAAGCCAGGTTCAGCAACAAATATTGGCTTCAGGGCACATAAAAATGGTATTTTTACCTATGAACAGGAACGGTGTGGCTTTTCATATCTGTATTGTAAAAGAAAGGTGCTTGAGAATGGGATAGACACCGTTCCATTAGACTTAGAACTATGTCCCGTCGGAAAACAACAGACAGAGCAAGAGGTGGACGACGCCTATCTCATTCATTTACTGGCTACCAACTTTGAAAGTGATAATGAAGACAATTAGATTATGATAGATTTGCTGTTCTTCACATGTAGTGTGTAGTCGAATGATCTTTGATTGTCTTATGTATGTTTGATATTGTAATACTTAACTATGCCTAATATGAATTGAAAATTAATCAGGTTTCTATTGATATTTTTCACAAATATAAAACTTCTTTTTTTCGCAAATGAAAATATTTTAAAAAAAAGGAAATAGCTTTTTTTTAAATGAAAAAACTTTTTTTACAAATAAAAATTAGTTTTTTCACAAATGAAAATACTTTTTTCAAAAATGAAATAATTTTTTTAGCAAATGAAAATACTTTTTTCACAAATGAAAAAAGTAATAGATACATGTTGTTTCCATTTGAGAATAGTTTTCACTTAAATGTTGATCAAAGATGAGACTATGTTTACCCATGGTCATAATGAGTATGCTTAGTTTTTATGTGCATATTCCATATGTGTAATTTATATATTTGTCATGAAATAAAATATTGTTACACCTTGTATCTTCTGTCACGTCTTGTCATATTTGTTTGTTTTGATGGTTTACGTCCAGAGCAACAATTTTTCAGTTATCTTTCTTCCTCAAACAAGTGAGTATGATCAGGAAATACGGCAATTACACACTGCATACCAACAAACAAACATAACAACTCTTTGAATCGAGGTCTAATGCTCTACCAGCTCAGCCACTGCACTCCATATATCTTGTCATGAGTAACATAACTGATGTTAGCTGGGTCGTAAAACTTCAAATTTTGAGTAGGGTAAGAAAGATCAAGACATGTCCTTTTTTCTACACTTTTTATTTACACGAAATATACACAAAAGCATTTACACAAAGCATATTATTTACAAGACAGCACATGGAATACAACATATATGAACACACAAGCATATAATCTAAAAAAACATATAGTATTTGATCTGAAACATTACAACATTGTATACATAATAGAATCAAGATAGTGGCTTTTTTAATATTTTTTTTTTACTTGCTCAAAAGAAATGTTTCTCGAGGCTTATGAGTCATTTGTTTCACACTCTTCCCGCTCAGAGTCTAAAGCAATATCGACTGGTTCCTCTTTCAACATGGAAAGCACTGGCTTGAGCACCCAAGGTATGATAACGTGTTTAACTGCGAGTATCTTTTTCTTGCGTTTTGGGCTCACACGTTTGTCTGCCACCATCTGAATACTCCTTTTGAAAGGAAACAACTTCTTCACATAGTAATTACTCACTGGCACATTGCCTTTGTACACATTTATTATAATTTCGCATAAAGCATGAAATTGGTCTTTAGTCAGTGTTTGTAATAAAGCCTTGCGTTGTTTTACTGAAGTAGCCTGTAATAATTCCAAAAAGGGCATCTGCATCCGAACAGCACGACTCATCTTGACACAAATGATTCAGAATAAATATGACTCCCTTATTTATAGGCACCTGAAATGATGGGTGACGTAGTCAACCACAAACTTATCGGATGAATCACATTGTTTCAACTGTTCAACTATTTTGATTAAAGATAGAGACCTACATTTCATTAATAAATAAAACAACACTTGGTATCCGCAAGTGTCTGTCCCTGCTTTCTGTAAAGGTTCGTTATTGTAGACACACTTTACGGTATTCCTCTGTAAAAAGGAATCGAAATGCAGATTATAGGTACCTGGCAGTTGTCCCAAACTGTCGTAGCATTCCGAATGATAAGAATCTTGAAACCAAAACACAATCCAATGCTTTCCTGGAAGATGCCAGGGATCTGTATTACATATAAAAGCCGAAGGATATGTGTTCACAGAGATAGGTAATGTATCTGCCGAGTACACCGTGTCAGTCAGCGATGAAAGACATCTGTTTTCTCGAACGGCACAAAGAAGTTGATTTGTATTCATGCTCTTGTATATCTGACTTCCCTCGAGTGGTCCACCTCTATCAATGCTGGGAACTCTGCATAGGCTATACAGTTAAGTGTTTCTGTGGTGTTTGCGGCAAACTTAGCTTCAAGGCGCACTGATCCTTGCTGTACTAGGTTTATATACTCTTCTCCAAGGTCACTAGGAGCTAGATTGAAGGCGTATATCGCATACCCCTGGTCGAACATATTTCGTTTTATTTGTAGACCGGCATCTTTATTCCATTTCTCAGCAGCTTCGAATAAGTTGACGAATGGTGTGACGTAATTCTTGTTCACACCCACATCCATTTTCATTGGTCGAGCTGGAATACTTTCTCCGTTCACATAGAGAGCTATTTCGTCAGCTAGATTCAGGAGATTGAAGGGATTTTTGGAATAATCTCCATTCACGGCGGTTTGCTTCACGAAAGCGAAAAATGCTTTCGTCGGCAAATGATTTGACCATATATTCTGCCATATAAAAGATCCTGAACCACTAGGACATGTATTCATTTTCACCTCAGTTCTGCGAAGTGGATATTTTGCTGTTGTCTTCTTCAGTATTTCTGCATGGTTTATGAGTACTCCACTGTCAACTTTGATCATGCAGGCTTTAAATGCTACATCAACAATCTCAAGTTTGTAACTTGGTGTCGTTTCATCGCTTACAATACAGAACGATGCTCTATTCCTGAAGAGTTTTAGATGTATATCAACACCATTGACAAGGTATTTGTCCATCAGAAAGATATCCTCGTAGAGTGGACCTTCCATGTCAAATATGTTGCTCTCTTTCGTGAACTGGTATCGCTGTGCTAATCCTCCATTCGACCCGGCTTCGGGATCTACGTCTTCGAGATCGTCGTCATCCAGATAGAACAGTTGTGACTGTAACTGTGACGTTGCTATGTCATTTCCATTAGACAGAAGTAGTTTCAAGTAAGCCTTCCAAGGATAGTAGCTCGTATTAAGAGATACTAGTTTTCCATTCATATATGTGTCTATCTGTGACCACATACTTTGAAGCGGAATATTGACAATGCCCGTCTTTTCTTTAGCTGCCAGTTTCGAACCATCTGATTTGACAATTCTACATTTCGCGTAAAGCCGGCTTCTGCGCAAGTCAATATATTCGTTTCCTTGTCCCGGTACTGCTATCTCAATGGGGGCTTCATCCGATTGGAAAGATGAAACGGGTCGACATTCAGAGTAGTATATCTTCTGTATAGCAACTTGATTGGCAGGAAGTGTAAATATGGATAATTCAGCTGGTTGTCCCAATGTGGTATTTTGATCACTAAGATAAGCCATTTTTTTCACTTGTGCGATTTCTTATTAAATATATTGAATTCGTTCTCCTGCTGTTGCCTTTTACGCTTCCGTGTCGATGTTACTTTGGCAGTAGATAGTTTAACACTGACTGTTTTGATAGTGTTTGTTCCTTTTATAGAAATAGGAATGTGAGGTTTATTATCTTGGATGGCATCTTTTAGGTCAGATTTGGCCCTCTCTTCTACTGCTGTCACAGGACTCACTTGTTTACCCACAGTCACTTTTTCTTCGGGTTCTTGAGTAGCATTGGGATTTACAGGGATCATGTAAGGTTTTTTGGCATACATTCCAGCGATGCCACCTCCCCCTCTCTGCCTGCCTCGATACTGTCCCGGATTGAACTTTCCTTCGATCATATTTTCATAAAATGAACGCCACACAGTGGGATCAGATACGTACATCGAACCTAACATGTTTAAAGAAATGGAATCCTTCTCAATAGCAGTGTTACTGTCACTTCCCCAGAGAGAAATGAGGCGGGTGCATTTTTGGCATCTTTTATATACACATGAACGTCTTGAAACTGCCCGAGTTTGATTGGCACTTCATACGGGCATTGATATATAATATTTTGTTTATCCAAATAAACTCTTCTGATTAACGGCATTTCTCTCTCTCCTACAATAGTGTCCTCGCAAATGTCAGAACAAACAAATATTTCTGGGAGTCCTCGTTGTTTTGTTTGTCCTGGATCCAGTGAAAATTCTAGCAAAGAAACAGTCCACACTCCATTTAGAATTAGGGGTTTAGGCAGGTGTACCCTGAAGCTGTCAGGTTGGTTAGATGGATGATACAGAGGACTGTCCGTAGATTTTAATACCATACGTTGGCTCATCTTGAACGGTTATGACTGAGACTAAGCAGAGACAGCCTTATTTATACTTTGAACGTCAGTTTCCGACACCCAGCTGTCATACTTTGGTGCCCATCCTTTCCATCTGACCAGGTACTCCTTCTGTCCAGCTTTGTTGCGAGATTTAAGGACCTTCTCTATTAAGTACATCTCTTGCTCATAAGCCCTGCTTAACTGCTTCTGATAAAAAGTTCCAGTAATGATTTCTCCGTCGTAATCCTTAAGTTTATACTGAGGTATCCCTTCTTTCATGAAACGTTCGGTCACTACGAACAAATCACGTGACCAACGCTCATCATACTGACGCTGGAACTGTCTCCGAAGAAAGCTTACTCTGACAATATCTCCGACCTTAAATCTGTATGACTGAGATCTGGACGTTTGCGTTTGTCGTTCCGACTCGTACAAGTCCTTCCATAGTTCAACGTGGTCTGAAGCTTTAACACTAGCCGGTGATCTTTTGATACTTCGATGATAGGTTTTGTTATAACTGCTTGTAAGTTTTGGAAGCGCTTCAACCCACTGATGGGATTGTTTGTGCGTCATTAAGTGAGCTATTCGTGATTTGATGGTTTTTATAGCCCTTTCTGCGAGGGAGGCTTTGACTACATTTTGAGTCACAAAATGAATAGTGTGTTGTTCTTTTAAATACTTTCTGACATCTTTATTGACGTACTCGCTTCCTTTGTCAGTACGTATACGTGTTGGTTTCCTTCCATCCTTGAAAATGGTCTTAAATGCTTTCACAATTTCTACAGCAGTTTTAGTCCGTAAGGGTACAGTCCAAACGTATTTAGACATAATGTCCACGGCTAAAAGAAAGTATTTGTACTTTTGATCTTCATAGCGACGCATGTCAGCTGTATCTACATCCCACTGATAATCCACAAATGGAGCAACCACACGCCTACGTAAGAATTTTGTTTTCTCTTCTTTGTGAACGGCATAATCTTCTTGCTTCATGAGCCACTTTTCAATTCTATTTCTGCTCAAGACAAACTTTCCATCTTTTCTGACAGCTCTGTACAATTTTTCCACCCCGGCATAAGATGCTGGATGGTTTGGGTCATAATATATACTTTTCAAATAGTCTTGATAGGACATCGTCTAAATGGTTATCCAGTTATGCCTTAGTGCTTTAATGGTTCGTTTCCGACGAACTGGTTTTCCAGGAGGAGGTGGAATTTTTCCAGGTGGAGCTGGTATTTTTCCAGGTGGATGTGGTGTTTTCCCACTGCCGATTTGACAACGTCTGGCTTGTGTAAGCACACTCTGTGGAACGTTGCTTTCTTGAATAAGTTGACTGAAAACTTCGGCACCGACGGGATGAAATGATTTATAGTCTTTTAACTGAATCTTAATCAGGTCAGTTATGTTGGATCCTTTTACCAATTGACCATCAACGATGATTTCTCCTTTGTCGTTCCACTGAAGATTTGTGTGTTTAGTTAAATGGTTGAGTATGACCCCAGCTCTTGATCTAAGAGGCAATGGCAATGAGCTCAGTAAATCCTCTGTTGTGCTGTCTTGGGTGTTTGAATGGCAGTTATCTTGTTGAGGACTATGTATGGTAACTTGTTCCGTATACGTATCAGTTGTGTTCACTGGCTTAGGCTGACTAACTTGTCCAGTAAGGAGACGTTCGTATTTATCGTATGGTATTAAAACCATTTTACGCATCATCTTTGTTATCTTTCGGCTGTCTATTAAAGGAACATACCCGGTGCCCTCAGTGTCTACATATAAAATGAGGCATGTCATGAATCCCAGTTTAATTTATACTGGTTGATAAATGATGGTATCTTCTCGAGGAAATACACGAGTTCTCACTCGATAGGCGTCAGGTCCTGTGGGCGAGAAATCCAAGATTAGGTATCCATAAGGCTCTGAAGTGGCATCTTTGAAAGCTTCTAGTAGAAACTTACTTTGGCCCATAAATGCTTGACGAGCTAAACACTGGATTTGAGACAAATCCCGCGGATTTTTCATCAGCACCAGAACATGAGTATTTAAGTTGATGGTGCGTGAATGCTTGCCTTGGCAATACATATTCTGATTTAAGAATATGACGCTCAAATGTCGGTGATGCATGCCTTTTACGAACAAATTCTCCATCTCCGAAGATGTGGTCACAGATTCCATAAGATCGTCCAGGCAAACCAGGTTACAGATTTTCTCATGAGCCAAAGCTTCTAAATCGGATGTTGATGGTAATCCTTGATGAAAGGTGATAAATGGCAGTTCTTTCTCCATTGTTTCGTACAAAGGCTGGTATATTCCATAGCAGTACAGCACTTTTTCCGGTGGGTTCTCAAACATCTCATTTTTATGACGGAGTAATCTATATAGCCAAAAGGTCTTGCCACTGCATGTGGCACCACTAACGGCAATAGACGTGCACTCTGAGAATGGGTACATCATGAAATGATAAAATATAAATGTGGGCAGCCCTTTATATACATTGCCCTGAAATTAAGGCAAAATGACCACGATAAAATCAAGGTTGACACATAACAGCTCCTTAATATTTAGAATAATTATATTGCTCATGGCTATTTTTAACTTTGAAATGTTGCAATGTTGTGTAATCACCGGAACCGGATGTCATCGTGGACACCATATCTCAGGCCTAACAGGATGTTGTGCAATCGTTTACATGGGGGCCGCCATCTTGGAACAGGGAACAGGCATTAGCCATCAGCTAGACTAAAAACAATCGCTCTACACTACTGTTATTAATAAATGAAGCCCTCCGCACCCCCTCCCACCCCCTCAAAAACAACAACAACAACAACAACAAAAACAACAACAACAACAACAACAACAACAACAACAACAACAACAACAACAACAACAACTATGGCGGCTTCCATTAAAACAATAATGGAAACTTCAAATGCACATAACAAATTTGCAGCAAACTGATTTGTCTTTAATACTCACTTATTAGTTGGTGCACATGACCTGGAATGCTCACATTAATCAAAGAGATGTGAGAACTCTAATCAGTAAATCAAAGAATTAGAATACAAAACCCTTGTTTGGACTCAAGTTTAAGCATTATTTTTGTGAAAAAGAAAAATACAGCTTTGACACATCATTGAATAAGTTGGAAAGTTTTAGTTTGAGTTGATGTTTTACGTCCAAGGCCAGCATCACGTTGTCCGTTCACGTTTTTGACACAACAAGAATCGGATAGAGATGGGATTTGGTGTGATGCATCAGGAGGCTTGGTGATTCATGGGGTTTCCTCCCAATATTTAAGGTGGCCGCCATGACAGCCATCTTGATATTCACCAAACGACACATCCTCCTGAACCATATATCCTTAGGGCTGCCAGAGTATTTTGAAAGAGCTATCAAAATGGGGGAGGGTGCGGTTATCTGGCCATTTATAGTCAACTTACTCACCCAGAATTAAAGTCTTGCATGGTGTTTTCAATAGGTACTGTCAGAGGCTGAGGATACTGACAGTCTGGTACCCTGTTCCCGTTTATCTTGTAGTTTTACAGCACGGGTGTTTTGCTGTTTTTTTTTTAAACTTTTCATTCACATTTCTTCGTTACTTTTCTTCTTTCTTTTTTCTCTCTACGCTTTTCTTTCTTTTCCTTCTTTTGCACTCAGCTATTTCAATTGACTACACTTCCAAATTAAGGGTAGAAAAACGCATTTTTAAAGGGGAAAAATTACACTGTTTTTCCAACTTTGGAAGTTTCAAACTAACTTCTAATAAATGCTGGCTAGTTCATATTCATAGTACAGGTATGTTTAGTTAAAACGTTACCCTACTCGGAAGAGTTTTCCAAAAAGTGTTTGTCTTTAATTTGGCATATATGGAAACGTCAACGGGTACAATCTTGTTGGGCGCGGAGATACAGAGATATTTGCCCAGATGACCGCAATGGCAGCAATCTTGAATTTCATCAAACGACAACTCCTTTACTACATGTCCAATTGAACCGAAATTTAGTGGGATTCATAGAGGCAGCATGGGTATTTAGAATTATTGCTAAAATGTTTCTCTTCCAATGTCTACAATGGTCACACCAGGGCAGCCATTTCGAAATTGTTCAAAAATACATCTCCTAAAGCGTATGCTGGCTTGAATCCCTGGAAAATCACAAGTGGCTATAGGTTCCTTAAAAACTCGATACGTAAATGTAGGCATCTATTAGCTGGTTGTTTGTGTTGATTTTGTGCCCCAGTCAACATTTTTTCAGTCATGTCGGGACGCTTTCCTTTATTCCTGAATTGAACAAGTAATTAATTTTACCAGGCTAATTTTACGCATATGCGATAGTACCAAAATCTCATGTGGGCCACTCTCGACCCACCAGCGAAACGCCATTCAAATGGCGTTTCACTGTTGGGCCGATAGCCTCTTTTATGCGCTTACTGGGATGTTGTGTGAAATCTACATACGAATGGTGTATTCTTGTATAGCAAGAACGATTTGGAACTCTTTTCACTCTCTTCTTTATTTATAGAACTTTTCAACACAGGTAAAGGAAGCCTGAAAGTGATACTTTCTCGTTCTTATGAAAGCATTTCAGTAGTTCAAAAAACACGTACCTGCAAGCGCTTAACTTGTTTATCACGCGAGAAATTCTCTTGGCTGACTCATCAGTTCAGGTGGTTTAGAATGCACAATAGTGAAAACTGATTGATTTATCAATGATTTTCCCGACGGTCTTCCCGACCAAGGCAACGACGGCGTGACACTTAGGCACCGACCATACCCATCCACGCTCGCCCCTATTATGAACAGCAAGTTGAAAACATGTTTGAAGTGGTAGTGTTTGAAGTGGGTGGTGAAGTTTATAATATTTCGGTTCATATTGGGCTGCACGTCACCGAAAAAATCGAGAAATACATTGATTTAAACGGCGGCGCCATAACGTACTTTATCTTTTGTCCACTTTCTGTATTTTTTCTTGCAGACATGCATGTAGTTGGCCGAAACTTTTCTACGCTGAACTATAGAAATTAGAACTATAGACGTATCTGCACAAATGTAACTTGGCGTTGGTGTAACCTTGCAACGGTATTGATCCAAGAGATTAGTTTAGTTACACCAATAACGAGAAATGTTGGCCCCAAGAGTTTGCTGAAAGAAGTACGTGTATGCTTCCAAAAGGTTTCAGCTGCCACCTGTTTTAGTGTTTTACATACACGTATTTTTCAAAGTGTATGCGCAGAGGAGCCGGCCTATGAATACTGACCATCACGAAATAACTGAAATGGTATTGAAAGCACATCGTCATGCTCAACTCAACTGCAAATGAAATTTATCCTGCTCATAAATTCTAAAATGACATTAATTGTTTGACATTTTAATATTTATTAGCATGATGAATGAAACATCTAAGAGTTTGAAAGCAAGAAAAATCTTCTTTTTCAGCATTATAACCCATAAAGCGCCACTTTTAATTTGCAGCAGGCGACAAGTTCAAATTTTGGCGCTTCTTCAAAAATAACAAATAAGGCATGATATTTCATGAGAATTGTCCGCTTGCAGACAATTCTCATGAAATATCATACCTTATTTTTTTTCGAAACTTATGTCAGATGTAGCACATTTGTCGTCTGCTGCAGTCGTGATTGGCGCTTTAATGGTTAAGAGCAGTTGAAAGTCCACGCTCAGTTGAGTTGAGCATGAAAGAAGTTTTATAGCCTTGGCCCTGTATGCGCAACAACAAAATTGTCTGGTTTAAGGGAGCGCAGTGGCTAAGTGGTAGAGTGCTTGACTCGAGACTGAAGGGCCGCGGGTTCGAGCCTCACCGGCGTCACTGCGTTGTGGTCCTTGAGCAAGACACATTTATCCTGGCTTAGTACTGGTTCAACCCAGGAAGACCCGTCCCTATATAAGTGAAAGATTGTTGATGGGACGTAAAGAATCAAATCAAACAACAAAAAAATGCCTGGTTGCTTGCTAGTCTATGTATATAGATTTCTTATTTATCATTCATTACATCTTCAACAATCTGCTTTTGCCTATCATTCTAACGTAATCATAGATCAGCCGCTCGGCGGGGGTGACCTTATAGCTATAGACCCAGCAGGATGAACACACTTTTGATTGTTTGATCTGATTTGTTACGTACCAGTCAACAATTTTAGCCATTTCGAGACAGACTATTCCCCACCAGCAGATAATCTCGGGCCACTATCGGCCCACCAGCGGGACGCCATTTGAATGGCGTTCCGTTGGTGGGCCGATAGTGGCCCACTTTTGCATGCTTACTGCATGCTTACTGGGCTGATACATGTACTTTAATTGCCAAATTTCTAAAATGGGATCAAAATGAATGAAATGAAATTCCTGAACTTTATTTATACCAAATAATTCAATGAAATTTCAATTGCGGCTACGTGTCACCCGCTTCAGCCCAACGTTCGTCAAGCCTACCACAGCCGCTACTAAAACGTCATGCATGAGCTATGCAAGCAGCTAATATAAAATTTGCCAAAGAAAGTTTTCTTTTTCACCAAACAGATTCATATGACAGGTCCAATGAATTTCAAATGCGACTCATGGTTCACGTGTCGTCAGCTTCAGCTCAATTACTACAACTGACGGTTGGTCACGTAAACCACAGTCGCTACCAAAACTACACGCCTGGGTTTTACAGTCGACCAATATTTAACTCGGCAACGGCATTATAATTTTATATAGTTATTTACACCAAATAATATCTTATTCAGGGTCAAATGAGTTTCAATTGCGACCATGGTTCATTTGCCATCAGCTTAAGCTTGATTTCTACAACTGATGGTCGGTTACGTAGACCACAGTCGCTACTAAAACTAAATGTCTGAGCATTACAAACAGCAAATATAAAAATTGCTTTAGCAGTTCATTATGATTATTTTTTTTAAATAAATATATATTTCGCTTTTGTTTTCAAATAACTTCTTATGCAAGGTCTTATGAATTTCATATGGTTCCAGTACCGCCAGCTTCAGCTCAATTACTACAACTGACGGCTGGTCACGTAAACCACAGCCGCTACTGAAACTACATAAGCACGAAACAATGTAAACTTTCTAAATGGTACTATTGTTTGTTTGTTTGCATCGATTCTTTACGTCACAGTCGACATATTGTTTTAAAACATGCCAGGGCAGGTGTTCCTGGGTTAAACCAGTACTGAAGAGCAGATAAGGTGTCTTGCGTAAGGGCTCACCACAGTGTCTCCACCTTCTTTGGCCAGAGCTTATACCCCGCTGTGGTAACATAACCAATTAATACAAGTGAGTGTGCAGTCCCCTTAGCTCAGGACTCTTACCGAAACGAAATGCAGGATTCTTCAGCTGCTTAGAGATCACACGTCGTCGAAATAGCTACGATGAGTCCAGTGTCGACAGGACCTCGCAGCTAGAAAACCTAACACGGAGACAAGCCTTAGAATGTTCGCAGGAGACAAGTTTGGCCATCAACTTTTCCAAACAACGAATAACAGAGGCGAAGACCAGACTGCGCTCATGCGCATACTTATCTTAGTATTTGCCGTTTTCATGCAAGAAAGTCAGTCTTTATCGCGTCGAGGTCTCAACCCTAATACACTCAGAACGGCTTCCGCTCCACAGCTAGGATCAGGTCTTGAAGAGAATCATCGAGTTACAGTATACACTTGTTAATATGCTTGGAGCCATGGGTATCAGAGGACAATTCCAATGTCTGAGTGTGAATGTATATACTCAGAAAAATAATTGAAGGATATTTAGATTCAGTTCCATCTCTAACATTTAATACAATAAAAACAAAACTAATTATTTTAGTATGCATGCATTTCATAGTTCCAGATATCAGCAATCAAAATGAATGTTTGATTTAAGTCACGCTTCAATGATTAATGTACAGTACATGTCAAAATGGTTCAACCCTCTATACTGAAAGGTCACAAGCATTCAAAAATGATTGAAAACCATTTTTATCGTTTGTATTCCATAATGGCTGGCTCAAAATTCATTGCTGGCTCTCAGCCAAAGGTATGACACCTAATTCTGTAGTTTTTTAAGTATTTTACTTCCAGTTTAGTGTCATATTGGTTTGGGTATGCCATATCTGTGCATTTTTGTTGAAGAAGTTGTCACGTTATTAGGTGCATTTACTGATAAATGGGTGTGAACACTTGTCTGTGGTCAGAATTAGAACATAAGTAATGACCA
The DNA here is from genome assembly GCA_964019695.1 of Loripinus fragilis. Taxonomy (NCBI): domain Eukaryota; kingdom Metazoa; phylum Mollusca; class Bivalvia; order Lucinida; family Lucinidae; genus Loripinus; species Loripinus fragilis. The sequence goes on along the minus strand of OZ026522.1, from coordinate 35,406,578 downwards.
GGTAAAGGTTGCAGCAAAAAATATAATTTTTTGCTTGTGAACTTTGGGTAAAGAGGGTTGGTACATTTGGTGTGGTACTGTATCGTAACCAATGACCCGTAAATTTTATTTTGCATTCAGCTGAATTGCATATTGGTAGTTCTATCAGATACGAAAATGCCTTGTATGGAAATTATTTTCTCAACTGTTATATAGTCAAAAGAATTTTAATATCCTTCAATTGTTTTTCTGAGTATATTTGAGCCAGACCAGTCACAAAAAGTTTGACACAATCAGTCACATCCGATTTACTCTAAAGTATTTTAGAACAGCCAGAATATAGCATTTCTAATTGGGTCCTATGTGGCTCAAATATAAACGCATGGAAAAATGTCATACCGAATCTGTATATTAATCTCCACCATTAAGATTCTCGAAAGTTCTCTGTTTGTTTACAAAATAATAGTACATGTTCAGTTGAGGCTAACCTATAATCCATTCACCCGAAAACATTGTGCCAAGCAGACGTACAGCTCTTTGTATAAATGGAAAATATTTTGGAAATTCTCTGCTAATTTTTCCAGAGCAAATATTCCCTGTTTGGCTCTGTTATTCTCATTACAAAACACTTTTAATTAGAATGTGTCTCTGTGTGTGGGCGGTTGGGTGGGCGGGGGTAGGGTGGGTGTGCTATAGCTAAAGCTATGAAACTATAATTTTCAAAAGATTCAGACTGCTCACGCAATGTTTTGATCAGATAGTGGGTACAGTAAACATGAAGTTCCATATTGCACAACCTGAAACTGGGTCTGTCCATCCGGCAGTCATAAGTAAGAAAAAAAGAAGAAAAGAAATGTCACATTAACGTGATGAATGCCCCCAAAGGAATTGGTCTAGCATAAGACACATTTGAAGAAAGTTATTAGTAATAAAGGAGATATGCTCCAGATACAAAAAACCTAGAAATGAGGTCAGAAGTCAATGTCAGGGTCGAAGTGACCCAAAATATCATGCACCACTCCGCCATCCCAAGAGGAATCCACTGACCAAATTTGGAATTCCTACTTCAAATATTAAAGGCTATATGCTACAGACACAATAATTCTAGAAACTAGGTCAAAGGCCAAGGCCACAGTGACCTAAAACGGTCCGTGACATATCACCATACACAGATGCATCCATACACCAAATTTGGGATTCCTATCTCAAATAATATAGGTGATATGCTCCTGACACGATAATTCCAGAAGATAGGTCAAGGTCACGGTGGCCAAAAAACCAGGTAAATGACACTCTGGCATATCAAGATGCAACCACATACCAAATACGGGATTCCTAGCTCAATGCTTCTGACATGGTTATTCTAAAAATTAGGTCAGAGGTCAAGGCCACAGTGACCTATTATGGTACACGACATATCACCAGTTAAAGATGCATCCATACACCAAATTTGGGATTCCTACCTCAAAGAATTTAGTAGATATGCACCAGACTCGATGTCAATTTAAGAAACTATGCCAGAGGTCAAGGTCACAGTGACTCAAAAATGGGATAGGAGACTCCCCCATCCCACGATGCATTCACATACCAAATTTGAGACTCCAATCTCAAATAATTTAAGGGATATGCTCCCGACATGATTATTCTAAAATCTTGGTCAGGAGTCAAAAAGCTAACAGTGGCTGTAAATACTACACGGCACTCCAGCATCCCAAGATGCATCCACACACCAAATTTTGAGATTCCTATCTCAAATAATACGAGAGATATGGTCCGGTCACGATTACTCTCAAACCTAGGTCAGAGATCAAGGTCACAGTGACCAGAAGATGGCACGTGGCACTCCGCCATCCCAAGATGCATTTACACACCAAATTTGGGATTCCTATCTCAAAGAATATAGGAGATATGCTCCAGACACGAATATTCTAAACACTAGGTCAGAGGTCAAGGTCAAGGTCACAGTGACTTAAAAATGGTACGCAACACTTGGATAGCAGCTTTAATTTAAGATTATTTTAATTGTATATCAAAGCGCGTTCATTTGTCAGTAACACGTGATAAAAATTGTCCGATCAAAATGAGTTTAACGAATTGAAAATGTAAACGTTCTGAGATAGGGGTCAATTGCTTCATGTGACAAAATGTTATCAGTTAAAGATTCCCTAGTTCTTAAAATAAGAAACACGAGAAGTATCAAATTTGTGTCATGGGCCTTGTTAGTCAAGGGATAGCGGAGTGTCGCGTACCATTTTTGGGTCAATGTGACCTTGACAGTGACCTCTGACCTAGTTTCTTAGAACATTCGTGTACGGAGCATATCTCTTATATATCTTGAGGTAGGAATCCCAAATTTGCTGTGTGCGTGCATCTTGGGATGACGAAGTGTCGCGTAACATGCTTGGATCACTGTGACCATGACCTTGACCTTTGACTTAGGTTCTAGAATGGGCATTGAGTCTGGTGCATATCTCCTATATTCTTTGAGGTAGGAATTCAAAATTTGGTGTGTGAATGCATCTTGGGATGGCGGAATGTCACATACCATTTGCGGGTCACTGTGACCTTGACCTTGGTTTAGTTGTACAATTAAAACAAAAGTGTTTGCTGATGAAATCAACTTATGATGACATCGTCAAAGCAAATGAGGTTCACAATCAATTGTCTTTTGAAAGACACAAAGGAAAGTTAATGTTGTGTAATTAAAGTCCATCAGTATATTCATTTTTATTGAATAGCGATAACACCCACTCACGCTTGGGGTTACAAGTTGTTGAGCGGCCATGATGCGCTCCGCGCGTCGGGCGCGACTTCAACTAAGCTGATTTCTCCGCTGCGATACGTTTACTGCATTTATACCACCTATATCATCTTTAACATGGAATAACTCGTGATGTGCAAGGTCTACACATCTTCACCAGCGAAGGTTTTGTCGTATCTACCTTTCGACAAAGATAGCGAATCGCAACCCTTGGTATGACAAGATGGGTCTACATTGATGTTGGTGGTATAAAATAGTTATACCATGTTTGTCCACCTGTACGTAAGATAATCCACTCGCTTAAGCTCGTGGATTATCTCCACGTACAGGCGGACAATCCATGGTACAACTATTACATAACCTCTTAACATGCCTGTGAGCAGTATAGACCAGATAAAGTGTAGGAGGAGAGAAATATGCTCAGGAAATATGTAGACGTGAAGAATGTACCGAAAACACTCAAAACACTTCACAACAACAATGTGAGGAGAAAGAGTTACAAATATCCACTCTAAATATCGCAAAACAAGTATATTTGGGCCACAACACGAGGCATTGGTACTTACCGCACATGCGAATAGCGAAGACTCAGACGAGCCTGCGCATCTGCACAGGCTCGCCTGAATCTTCGATGTTCGCATGCTCAAAATAGGGAGGTAGATGTAGGCTCAGGTGAAACATAAGGCCTTTAAAACCCAGTAGATAGCTGTGAATGAATACTTACATAATGACTTATAAGCACAAAAATCTCATGAACTGGCTCATTTCAGCTTCTGTGTGCGAAAATGGCTAATTCTTGGCAAGTAGAAAACCGTAAATGCATCTTAGCACGGGTATCATTCTGTACGCTCTATAAAAGCTCTTTTTATGGTACATGTGTATTATAGAAACCATGAGTTATAACGTGACTCACACAGAGTGAAACTGTTCTGGGCTTTGCGCACCTGGTCTGAGTAGAGCAGTTGCAGATCGGGGGCCTTTATTTGCAGTCTACTTGCTGGACATTCTAAACCCGGATAGCTATGGATCTATAGATACGGCTTCTCAATGCAACGGTGGAGTAGCAGTAGACTGGCTCCAGTCCTTAACATATTTTTTTATCAATGTCATTTCATTTACTTGGAGCTAGTCTTACTCTGATGGCTCTGTTTTAACAGAGCCATCTGAGTTAGACTAGCTCAAAGTATATGAAATGACACATTGATGAAAAATTTTTAAGGAATGGAGCCAGTCTAGAATAGCAAATAACCTGCGGTCTCTGCCATTTCATGAATTGTGCTGATAAATGTGTACGCTAGAACCGTAAAAACCATCAAAAATTGCCGCAGGCAGGAACAGATTCTGAAGCTTCGGAGATATTTACGACGGAGGAAGCTCAGATACTGAAATTGCAGCCTATAGTGATCGGGACAGTAATGTCGATTTCTCAGGCCACTGTTCAGGCATTATTTATCAGATCTGGCACTGCGCCCTCCAAGGAACATTTTGGTCGATTCTATGTGATAAGGGTACTTATCCAAACTCTCTTATTGCTCAGGTATCCGTGCTTTTTTGTCGTCTGCTGACTTTTTCAAAATCAACTTTTTTTGGAAACAATATTTCAGGATTACCATCAGAGCGTCAAACAGTTTGGAGCGACGTTTTTTAGAGCCTGATCCGGGTCAAAACTGTTTACAAAGGTATCAGCAGACGACATTAGTAGTCAAGGGCGTGTTATCGCATAGGCTAACAGGGAAGGCTCATTTGAGCCTATGCGGTCATATATACTGACGGGCAAAAGAAACGCTACAGAAAAATTGTCATGTATTGCATGTGGCTTACAAAAACGAGCTTTGACCAGAATCTTGAGTCAAGCCTCGGGGTTATTTTAATTTATAGATTTTGTTTACCAGGTATGTTGACTGATATACATGTATATGTTTTAATTGCTGTCACTATTTTTTCCTTCTTAGTAATTTAATCGCAAATCTTAACTGTAGCGTTTTCTTTTGTCCGTCAGTATATTTAAGTAGCTGTCTCATTTGCATGAACCATTCAAAAAGGGAGATGACAACCTTCACATACATGTAGCTGAGCAATACCAGGAGAAAACATATCTTCGGGATATGCGATCTGTTAAGACTCAAACCACTGGCCCCAGCTCCGCGGGTTCGAGCCTCACCGGCGTCACTGCGTTGCGGTCCTTGAGCAAGACACATTTATCCTAGCTTAGTACTGGTTCATCCCAGGAAGAAGACCCGTTCCTGTTTAACTGAAAGATTGTTGATGGGACGTAAAGAATCAAATCAAACAAACAAAACTGGCCCCAACTAGCCTACAGATGCTACATAGAATCTTTTTAGTCAGCCCATAAGATCGCATACGCGTAGTTATTCTCTAACTCTTTGCCGTCTAGTGTCGTCTGCTGACAACCTTTGCAAACAGTTTGGATCCAAATCAGGCCCGACGATACGTCGGGCTAATCTGGATCCAAACTTTTTGACACCCTGATGGTATTCCTGAAAGAAAATGTCGAAAACGTTGATTTTGACAAAAATAAGCAGACGACGAAAAGCTTGTAGCAAACAGTTAAGATAGGCTAAAACAGCGAAGGCTCATTTGAGCAAAATGAGCCTTAGCGGTAATACCAAAACATCACTACTGTCCTACCAGCCAATAGTGACAGTGACGTCATGTTATAGTCGATAGATCACTTGCGTATTATACCTTCTTATAGTTGTGCCACGCCTTGAGAAAATGTATCTCCGGTATATATGCGACCTGATAAGACTCAAACCATTGGCCCAGCTGCATATGCCAGCTAGAATCTCAAATCGCTTATACGGAGATTCTGGAATGTATCGTATAAATGGAGTCATTCTTTAGTCAAGAATGCCCAGTTTTAAAGTGGAGCTAGGAACCTTAAATTACTTATGCCACCACTTACGCCCATGTGTTTTGTAGCTTGTGCGAGCAGTCAAGGACTTTTATGAGACTGGGCATTTCAAAGGTTCGCTTTCGCAGCTCGTCGCGATATTAATACATGTATTACAACTCAGACTCAGTACTGGGTCCGAGATAACAATCACCGAAAAGACATACACACTAAAATGGGGTCAGTCGATCGCAATATGGTGGAAACGTACACCGGATATTGCTCCGAAATGAGCCAATATTTACAAAATGCAAAGAAAATACACACACCAACGGTAAGCAAAGCTGAATTTTCCCCTGTTTAATTATTTTTTATTACTTGGAAAGGGGTATTTTAGAGCCACTTTACCCATATTAAGCACACTGAACACATGGATTGTTATGGACCACTGTGAATGAAGTAGAAAATTACAAAATGAGCCCCTCGCTCATGTTGGTTGGTTTTGTTGCTTTACGTCCCAAGTCATCAGCTATGGTCATTGCGGGACGGTCATTTCACATAACCACACTTTTTCCTGGGCAGGCTTGAACAAGCGGGTAACCAGTAATTTGTGCACATACTTTCGCTTGTAACTGACAACAACCTTTCTTGAATGAATCAGCGGAAGGGAGGAGAATGACCGTAGAAATTATTTCATGATCAATCTCCACGAAAGTATGGGACCGGGCCGGGATCGAACTTGCGAACCCTTGATCTGCAGTCAGACACGATTCTGTAGCCAGACACGTTACTGACTGCGATGAGCCCCTCGCTTACTCGAAAATGTATGGCCCTTTAAGAAAAAAAAAAAAAAAAAAAAAAAAAGAATGTAATCAAAGAATGTAATCGAATTTCTGAATCGGTCGATCTTTTTAAATGTCATTTGAATATCATTGCAGAAAATTTCAGCCACAAAGGTTGAAATTCGATCATGATGCGAATCAATGGCCAGTTAGTCACGATAAGGATACTGGGGATTGATAACAAGTGTACTGGGTAATGCAAATTTTCTAGTTTTTTGTGTACTGAGGATTGACACTTGATTTATAGTCTTTTAAGCTCCCCTACAGGTCAAAGGCCAGTTTTGGGACTATAGGTTTGCCCCATTCCATCTGTCAGTCCACCAGTCAGCCTGTCCTGACAGACTCCCGGTACATTATTGGTTATATTTGGTTATATCATCTGTGCAGGCGTGTTTAGTGAGGTTATGTTAAAAATATGTTTGAAGGGTTAACATCTGGGATTAAACTGATCATATTTTAATGGCCACAGACCATTAGGAACATATGAACGTTCAGTTCGTCCTTTGAGTATGCCCAGCTATTCGTCACTCAGTAACTGATATACTGAAGAAAAAAAGATACTTTACACTTATTTAATCATGAATATCTACGCCAATACTTATCCTATGTAAAAACAAATCATATCAAATAAATGGGTATTCAATTTTTTTATAGTAAATCTGTGTAATTGAAACACAGCTGAAAAAAATCACGTGTACTTGACTTGTAGCGTTGGGAATGATTGAGAAGTAAAAAAAATACACATCAAAAATCATTTGTTCTGATTCTTGTTTTATCCTCTGGTATGAAACGTTGATGTGTGTAGCATCTACAGTTGCCGGCTAGAACCACTTACGACTTGTCTTGGCAATGTTTTCTTACGTCGGGTTGACCCTGTACATTGATAGATATTCCCTGTCTGCTCAAACTGTCGCCTAAGGCAATAACGTGAGAGCAACCAGACATCTTAAGCCTGTCCACGTGTATTACTCTTGGTACAGTGGGACCTGCCAAAAGCCTTCTTCTTATGCATATTTTGACGCACACGCAGTGTTAGTACATTATACTTAATGGACGTTTTTAAATAATTTGTTGATTTTCGATGTTCTGACTCGATATACTACGGAATATTCAAAATATCTTAATGATAATATTCCAGAATTTGATGTGCAGTTTGCTTTTATTGGTTAAATTTCTATTTAAAAAGTGTAAAGTTTCTATTTTTCCTTCAAGTGTAGGCCAATTTCATTATTTCACATACCTATATTATTACCAATAACATGAAGGCATGTCGCATATAACACTTAGCCACAAGGTCAAGGTGACACATTTGACTCAAACTTTATCAGAAGCTGCAATACTCAGAATCTCGTTTCTGGGATTTATCTCCTACAAGGGCTGGGCAAATTCATTTTAACTTTACACGAGTATTACCCTTAGGATGAATTCTGAGTAGTAGTTTGGTAAGAGACAAACGGTTACACCCGCAAGGTCATGTGTTCAAATCTTAGCACGACCAATTTTTTAGAATTTTATTATACCCACTTTATTTTAGAAAAAAAGGTTAATTATTTTTCCATCAAAGTTGGTCAATCGTCCATCCACAGTCTATCCATCCACATTTCTTATAAATGCATCACCTCCTTAGCCAGTAGACGTAACAGCTTCATACTTTGCAGATGCCTAGGTCCAGTATGTAAAAGGTAAGTACAACATTACGTGTGACCTTGACAAGATCAAAGGTCAAATAATGTTAATGTATTTTTCTTGTAAACTCATCTCCTCCTTAACCGTTTAACACAGTAACTTAAAACATTTGCACTTGCGTTGGTCACATAATGTAAAGGGTGGTGAACAATATTTTCAGTGACCAATGGTCAATAGTCAAATAATGAATTTTCTTGTAAATGTATCTCTTTCTAAACCATTGAACGTAACAACTTCAAACTTTGTAGCTAGATATGTTACATGATGTAAACGGTTTTGGGCAATGTTTCGTGTAACAGGTAAAATTGGTGTTTGTGATAGTGTACCATCGACTGAAGGCTAGTTCTATTGTTATTTTATGAACTCTCAAACCATACCATGTACAGTCAACTTCTTGTGCTTTATATTAAATTGATGCTTTATGACGAAACACGAGCAAAAGTAAAATTCTTAAATTATTATATGTGTTGCCTTCTACATGCTCTGCTTCCACATGAACAGAACATGTCTGAAAAAAGCAATGTGCGTAGTGCAAAACAAAAACCTGCTTGGGCGAACATCTACTACTATTTTATTCGAGACTCAAAGAATAAGAAAAAGAGCCAGCACCAGACAGTGCCTTAGTGTATGAATTCATAAATGCACAAAAAGGAAGAAAAATTGGGTGCATACCAAGAACTGAAGGCCGGACTTTATGGATGAAAACGCCTTGTACAACTCGAAATAAAATAATAAGTTTAAGCTTTTAGAAAAACTTGCCATCTTTAAGATCTATTTCAGATGTGCAATTTATATTAAACATAAATAGTGCATGTATTTATATCTTTTATTCATTTGACAAATCAGCCCCTTTTTCATCCACGGTTGACTCAAGTAACTGTCTAGATATCAGCAACTTCTAAACAATTGAACAGCTTTGTATTGTAGATTATGCCCGCTTAAAGTTGAATACCTATGATATTAGAAATAATCTTATATTTGAGAGAAATATTAATCATCTGCAATCACATTGTACTTTTACAGACACCCCAAAGATTTTATGTCTGTGACTGGTCTGTACGCTGTTCAGATACACATAAGGCAATACTGGTCACTGCACTGTCAAAACAAATGAAGGGTGAACACAACATTCTAATATCTCTGTAAGCAGCAACGTCACATGACTAAAATTGTACAGAATAACTTTGTCAATACACACCTCTAAAACTTCTATGTAACTTGAAGCAGATATGATTAGTCTGCATGGTTGGAGCATAGTAGTAACCCACGTAAGATACATGTAATTAAAAAAAAGAAAATTTTAACGAGTCTAAAAAATAAGTCAAGATTCAGAGTCTACATGTTTATATCTTAAACAAAACATGATCAATTGTCTTAATGTGTTATATATAGTAAAAATCACAATGTTGGTTACATTGAGCACAAAGTGTCCGTCTGATTTCATTAACAAATTTGGAAATTCTTACTTAAAAATAATTTTTTACTTGGAAAAAAATAAACTTTTTACATCCCAATTAAGATTAAGATATTTTGTGATTAAAGTAAATTTGGTCTTAAAATCTTGCAGATATTGGGTTTGGCATGTTTTGAGTCCGTCTAGATAGACACATATTCAAAGAAATCTACAAAAATTAAATTTTACAATGTCTTCAAACTGATGTAGTTATTAATGTCATCAAAAGAGGTGTGCATCATGCTCTTATTATTGAATCAGCATGTGGCTGTATTTACAATATTGAAATAAGGTTTTGGAAATATGTGTTTCAGACGTTTGCTAAAATGAACTACTATAATGATATAAGGTCATTACTCAGAGGTCGCGGTGCATCTATACCTGTTTGCTTCTTCATTGTTATTAAATGCCACTTTCAACATTGTTTCAGTTATTTTGATATGAAAGCTTATTTAACAATGATTTCTGGGTGACAAACCCGTACTACGTAATGCCTAGATAAAAGGTGACGCTTTAAGATAATAATAAATGTAGGTAAGGGTCAAACAGCAGTGGTTTTACAGATATCTTAGCCTGCAATGCGGAACTTATCAGGACAATGCATCTGAAACAGAGTGTAAGCCAGCCATTCTTGGTACCAATTATCCAAACTTGAATGGTTTCTAATAAATGGTTGGTAAGATATCTTCACTATTTAAAAGTGTCCTAGAATATGACCTCTGGCCCCAACCCTGGCCATGAACCCAGTAACAGAAAGAAAGTAAGATGTAATAGTACCTGTTGTTCAAATACAAATTATTCTATAAAAGAAAATAACAAAGATGTCCTTTATTTTTTCCTCTAGCCCCACCCTTGAGTATGGACCCCAGTGTCTAGAGCTGTCAACTGGATGCCTGCCATGAATGGTACCAAATGCTTCAATATGAATATTTTCTAATAAATGGTTTGACACAATATAGAATAGCACTTTTGAAAGGTGTCCTAGATTTTTACCTCTAGCCCCACCTTGGGTCATGAATCCTAAGGTCTGAAGTCACAGAGAGAAAGTACATGTTGTTCAAATACAAATGATTCTTTAAAAGATAACATTTAAGATGTCCTAGATTTTAACCTCTTTAACCCTGGAGCATGGACCACAGTGTCTGAAGCTTTCAAATGAAAATCTGTCATAAATGGTGCCAAATGCCTAAAATGAATGAATGATTTCAAATAAGTGGTCTATAAAATAAGGTGTCCAAGATTTTAAACTCTTGCCCCACCCTGGGTCCTAAATCCTAATATCTGAAGTCACACAGAGAGAGAGCGAGTCAGTCCTAAACAGTACATGTTGTTCAAAAACTAATGTTCTATAGAAGAATACATTTAAAAAATCAAAAACTTGCCTGGATTTTGACCTCTAGCTTGACTCTGGGGCATCAACCCAAGGATCTGAAGCCATCGAGTTAAAGCTAACTATGAATGGTACCAATTATCTAAGTATAAATGCTTTCTAATAAATGGTTGGTTAGATATCTAAGTAAGTCAGAAAAAATAGCAATTTTTAAAGATGTCCTAAATTTTGACCTCCAGCCCCACCCAGAGGCAGGGACCCTAGAGTCTGGAAATATGGTGTGAATGCCAACCCTAGAGGGTACGAGTGGTCCAAATATGAATGATTTCTGATAAGTGGTTACTGAAATATATGCCACTTCAGAAACTTTCTCACACTTTTCAAGGTGTCCTAGATTATGACCACCAGCCCCACCCAGGGGCATGGACCCTGGGGGTCTGAAGGTTTGAGGTGATTGCCAACTCTCAGAGGTAAATATGGTCCAAATATTGATGCTTTCTGATAAGTGGCTACTGAGATATACGCTATTAGAGAAAACTTTAACTAAAACTTTGACGCAACGGAAGTACGAGCAACAAACAAATGAATAAACAAACCAGAGGACAAACAGATGAACAGAAAGATCCCTCAGCGTAATTATTGGGGTATAATAGATAGTAAGTTAGTATGATTAGGAAATACCACAATCACAAACTGCAGACAAACCCATTGCACCGCGAGGAAGAGCCACACAACAATCACAAGACACCAGGAAGCATACTAAGCAAAGCAACCAGCTCTCTCTTCCCCATCAAGATGATTGCAAAACTAGAAAGGACATAAAGTTACATACAACAAATCATAGAACAATTACAGAATACCACAATGGGAGTAACAATTAAGAACAAGTCAACAACAACAGAACCACCGCCTTAGAACAGACAGCAGCCTAAGCCACCAGGGGGGGGGGAGGTGGCTTACATGCATTTTACTGGTACCAAATCTTTGCCCTAGATTCTGCTGTTGTTGAAGTATAAAAATGTTCAGCTCGCATGGAAGCCATCTAACTATTGCAATGTATATAATTGAGAAACACTCTAATCAAATTAACACACTATGATGAAACAATGAAAAGGGCTCACGGCTCACAAATAGTCAGCGCTAAAGAAAACCTCAAACTGAGCCACGGGGGGGGGGGGGGCAGCTACAGATAAGCATCAGGCACCAACCCACCAATTAAGGCTTTACGTCAAAGCCGTGATAGAGTCTGAGGCCTGAAAGTTTCACGTTTGTACATAGAAGATAGAAATTACTTGTCAGATCCACTAGTGTAAGATCATGTCTAATCAAACAAAGTAGACCCTGATACTATCTGCTCTGTTTGCACCCCTATTAGTGGGGCAGATATGTGAAAAAAATCTTGCATTTTATGATCAAAGCATGAAACTTGGTACATGGCCAGATTAGTAATTATCAAAATTTCTGAGGGTCAGTGCCAAGCCAGAAATGCACCTGGACGGTCGCCATCTTGAATTTCAAAATGGCGACCTGTTTGCGTGTAAAGTCTGTTAAGTTGGATATCATTTTGCAAAAAACTTTTCTTTAAAGCTTGTGTAAGTGTTAATTTTAACAATAGAACATTTGTAATTATCTGAAATCACATGTAGATGGGCATATTATCCTAGACGGTGGCCATTTTATAAGATGGCTTCCATTTTTATATGTTAAATCAAGCTTGCTTTATGAGAACATCATAGAATGAACTTAATTCAGATTATTGTATCATATTCAAATTGTTCCAAGAATGGAAAGGCTCAAAATGTGACTTTCTTATTTGTGAACAATTTGTAAGAGAGCCTTGATACAATGTGGCATCTATGTAAGATGGCTGCCAAAGAAGAATAATTTTATGGTTTTAGTTTTTTATACATTAATATATCATTGAGATTTGTATGAGTGAAATTTGCTTTAGTTGCAATGAATGTTCGTTCCTTATATATATAATATGTAATTTTAAAATTTTCTCAACTGTTAATTCAAGCATGGCATCCAAGATGGCCGCCAAATTTTAAAATCCTATTTATTGGTGTTGTTTGCTGTTCTTTCAAAATAAATCTGTACATTTTTGTTAATAGGCGTTTTCAACATCACTAGCTAGGATGTATCATGCTAGTGAACTGTTCATAATAAATGACGTACTGGAAATATACTCAACAAAAACAAAACAATGAATGCATGTTTATTACTACCTGTCTCGAGTCAAAAGCAGCAGATTATCATAAGGTTAAGAAGTTTACGGAGTTTCTGCCATGTACATTTGCAATGTATGACCGCAGGCAGCTCGAGGGTGTCTCTAGGGTAGAGAATGTCCATATGGTTACTGAAATCCTTTCTCAAGTTTTTATCAGGTGATATCACTTCCATCTTCCATCATTAAGTAGTGTTGTGCCACAGCCATTTGGTGCACTCTAGCTTAAGGGACGACTTTACTCGTATATGACTTCATATTATTAAGTTCACATGAAGAGCCTTCTCCTTCTAATACTTCCATGCATCCAATTTCACCAGCAATTCCTCCATGGACTCGGGCTTGATCACCGGATCATATTTGTACAACAGCAACTATGGACAGTCTGTTATGAATTCTGTGATTAGAGCCTCTTACATAACAAATAAAGAGCATGGAGTCAGAAAAGAGCCACGATGAACATCAACACCAAAACACTTCTCACTGCCACAATTGTCAACTATTTTCCTGCTTTTCATGTCCTTGATCATGCCATGCATCAGTGGCACCAACTACTTGTTGATATAAAAGCATGCACACTAGCTACCTGCTGTCCTTCTTTATGCTAATGAATGTGATGTAGAATGGCTTGTTAGAAGTCAGGAGCAGCTTCTGTATCTGGCTTAAAATAAAGACCGCAACTGTAGTGCCACCATGGCCTGACATAAATCTGCACTGCATCTCGATAATCTCAACTCTCTGCCCTATATGTCTCTCCAATATGCACCCAAACATCCTTATCAATTATTGCAAAATTAACTTCAAGCCTCTGTTCAGAGCACCCCCTTTGCCTATGTTCATACTGTCAATTTCACAGTGTACTAACACTCCAGATTATGTTGCCGATTCGGTCAAATACCTCGACTGTGCCAGTTTCCCAAATACATGTAGAATAAAGCATCTCGATGACAATTGCTGATGATATGTCTGCTTTGTCAGAACGCATCCTGCTAATTGTTTTTGTGATAATTCCTGTACTGATCAGCTGGCTAGACTTTCAACTGGGATTTCCTCTGGCATGCATTTTGCATTCCAAAGAGTTCGAATTTATGTAACTTCATAATGCTCTTTCCACGCTTCTTTCAACGCTTCTTCACCTAGCGAATGTTGGCCTGCGTCATTCCGGACATGTTATTCCCATTTTGCTTATATACTAGGTAAAATCATAGCAATGACCAGAAACTAGTACAATCAGAGCTAGCATTCTTCCTACGAGATCAAAATGGGGAAAAGTAAATATACAGATAGATAGTATACAGTGGTGATGTAGCTCTCCCCTTGAAGGCAGTTACTAGGCTACCTTAACATAACCGAAATCATCAGAATACATGTATATAAAAGTATATACCAAGTAAATAAGGGTGCAAACCATATTTTCACCAATAATAATTTAATGAGAACCACAACAGCACTACTACCTTGGAAGGGCAGGGATTCGACTGATTATGCGGTTGGGGCACCTAGCTGAAGATCACTGGGCTGTAAATACAGAGCGAACTAACATCATCATTTAAAAACCCTACATACCTAAATAGACATAAAGCTTTGGTTTCAACTAAAGTAGTGAGTATGATCAGTTAATACCACAAGCACAAATCGCAGACAACCCCGTGGCACCATAAGGAAGAGCTGCTCAACCATCATGAGACACCAGGAAGACAAATTAAGCAAAGCAAGCAGCTCTCTCTAGACTGAATAGGTTTTTGGACTTAACTATTGGGCCCAGACCTGTAATTGTTTTTCCATAGACCTCCATTATAGCTTTTCAGTAGGCTATGGTCCTCACAACTCTTCAATCACAATGAGGCTGCCATAGAGTTACAGATTGGACCTAGTTCAATCAAAAAACAAGAATGAGATACCCTGGTGACCGCCATGTTTTGCCACTTTTTGGCCCCTGAAGGTGGGCACCCTACATGAGAGGAAAATTCTACTGAAAAAAAATACCAGAATGCAAGGTCCTTTTTTCTAAGCCACACCACTAAACTAAATCAACAAAAGCAATGAGATGTTGTTCCAAAAAGTACAGCAAAGATAGAACCGTCTAATAAATACAATATATTTCCTAGTTTTATTATTGACCAATCATGAAACACCTTACAACTTAAAAATATTGTGCTGAGCTTCCACCCACCTTTTGAGCCAATCACTGCCCTTTTTACATTTACAGGTCTGTGACCTAAAGCCATAACCCATTTCAGACAAAGGACCAAGAAAATAGTTTAATTCAAACCAATAAACATTTTAAAGCACATTTATGTTGTTTGTTTACATCATTTACCCCAAAGTTATTCTAGGGAACCCTTTAAACAACCCTACCCCCCTACACATATTACTGGTAAACTCATTGTACAGCAAAATAATGAAAAGGAAAAGTGAACATATTCTTTGTCTTATATCTCTTTTACTATATATCAGAAATGCTTTAAATTTCACTCATATAAGCTTATAACACCACTTTACAATATACTATACCAAAAAGATGCATGTGCTTTACCAGCATGAGTCTAATGTGGAGTTACCCCACCCACCCCCATTAACAAGGCCAATATTACTTGCTCCTAGCTATGGAACATGTTATACTTTCTTTACACATTAAATCAACTTCTAATCACATAAAAAGGTTCATTTGTGCAAAATAAAGCAATTTTTGCTAATTTAGGTGACAAAAGCTAATATTATGTAACAGCCAGAGGGGGTGAAGAGCAAAACTAATTTCCATGCAGAGGGGCTATGCTCACCGACATGGCATTTTGACCGCTTACATTTTTTCCGAAGACCTAGCTGGAGAAAAAAACTGCTACAGCCAGGATGCTGCAAGGTCAAGGTCAGTGAAAGGGAATTATCAAGGTCATAGAGGTCAAAGGTCAAGGTCACTTTGCAAATTTATTGGTCAAAAAGGTACAATTTCTACAATTAATGACCTATTTGTCTTAAGTTGAGGGAAAATGGGTCAAATGGTCAAGGAAAACATCATATTATTGACAAAGTTTAAAAAATACTAGCCCTTAACACTTATTTTACAAATGGCAGGCTGTAAGTTTGGTAAAATCATGCCTGTGAACTGGTTTACTGTTGCAGTTTCATTATGACATTTTTTCAAAGTGACATTTAAGTTGCCGGATTGAATAGTAAAGATTAAAATGGACTAATACGCATACATATATCCATCTGAAATGGCCCCTCTTATCCAGGTCAAGGTCATCAATGAGGTCAAGGGTCAATTTGGACAGCAAATCAACCCAAACTGACCCAAATGTTCTAATTTACAAAGTGGAGAGTGCAATATCATACAGGTTTCCAAGTTGCTCTACACTGTTGCTCAATTTAAAGGTCAATCTGTCAAATGTCAATATCATATTGGGTAATATGACAGTCTCTTGTGCTATCTCTGAGTTCAACTAAGGCACATGACAATAAATGAGCATGTAAATATGGGTTTAACACATGTAACACTTTTCAACTAAATGGCATATAAGTCCATAAAATGACCACTACTGCGGTTTACGCAAACTTGCGAAAGGGCCTTTTTTTCCATATTTTGACAATCACAAGAACACATACTCCAAAAAATGCTCTAGCATAACAATAAAAAACACAAATGCTCTGATTTGGGAACCAATGGGTTTCCGATAAATGAAAGATTGCTTACAGTAAAGCCTCATAGTGCAGAAGTGCAACTCACATGATTCAAATACAATATGTAGTGCAAAACTGGGCCAACCAACACCCCTACCTACTAATAAGGCTCTTTTTCTGCAGTCTTAATGATTTTTGTTTTAAAAAAGTGGACTTTTTGAAAGCTCAAATCATTATTGAACTTGCTAAAATCAAAACAATGCATCAAAAACATATTACAGGTCACATACATAGCAGCCAAGGTATCCAACATAACAGGCTTGATATTCTTCTTTAGGGCCCAGACCTGTAATTGTTTTTCCATAGACCTCCATTATAGCTTTTCAGTAGGCTATGGTCCTCACAACTCTTCAATCACAATGAGGCTGCCATAGAGTTACAGATTGGACCTAGTTCAATCAAAAAACAAGAATGAGATACCCTGGTGACCGCCATGTTTTGCCACTTTTTGGCCCCTGAAGGTGGGTGGGCACCCTACATGAGAGGAAAATTCTACTGAAAAAAATACCAGAATGCAAGGTCCTTTTTTCTAAGCCACACCACTAAACTAAATCAACAAAAGCAATGAGATGTTGTTCCAAAAAGTACAGCAAAGATAGAACCGTCTAATAAATACAATATATTTCCTAGTTTTATTATTGACCAATCATGAAACACCTTACAACTTAAAAATATTGTGCTGAGCTTCCACCCACCTTTTGAGCCAATCACTGCCCTTTTTACATTTACAGGTCTGTGACCTATTATGGAATCAAATGCCAGACTCACTAGCGAGCAATTGGTGAGGGAAGCTTTGGCTAGAAACTAAGATGTATGCAATATTATATATTGTATTGACTTCAGAATGATATAAATTTTGATTACTTTCAAGTAGATATGATAGTGCCAGCTACATCACAACCAAATAAGGCTGGCTGCAGCAAATACGTCATTTGACAAAATCAAGTTGAAAAGTTGATGTGTGTGAAAACGGAGGATTGTGGTCTAAATACATTTTTTTTTAAAATTGTATACAGTTTTGGGAGATGTATGGCCTTTTAAACCTATGGTAACTTGACGAGAAGAGGAAAGGTAAAAAAGAAACTTTGATATCTCTATTACATACTTTATAGGATTTCTCACTAAAATCTGATGTTAACAAATGGTATTTTGTGCAATGGCAATTCTACAAAGGACAGTTTTAGTTTGCTATAGGTACAACAATTCTTTGTATCTCATTTTGATCATATCAATTTATTATAGAACACACTTAATAGCAACATATGTATAAGTGTCTAAAACCAAAATTGGCAACCATCGTGGATGACAGGTTGGATGTCCCCTTTACTATCCTAATTCATTAAATATAATAATTTCTTGAAAATCCTTTTTCATAACTTTAAACAACCTCAAAATGTTTTCCTACAGAAAGTAAAAAGATGTTTCTTTTTTCTAAAACTAATTGCAAAGCCATCTTGAATACCATGTTATAATAAGTTAAAATAAAAATAAAATCTTAAAAGTTCGTCCCTTGTTTGTGTAGCTATCTCTACTTAATTGCATAATAATTTTGCACAGAAATTCATTATTTGTCAAGTTGGTATACCACCACTATTGAGGATGCAAAATGTTTTTGTTTGTTTTATTCAAGTCTTTACGTCCCATCAACAATTTTTCAGTTAAACAGGGTAGGGGCTTCCTGGGTTGAACCAGTACTAAGCTAGGATAAATGTGTCTTGCTCAAGGACCACAACACAGTGTCGCCGGTGAGGCTCGAACCCGCGGCCCCTCAGTCTCGAGTCAAGCACTCTACCATGGAGCCACTGCGCTCACTATGAATGCAGAATGTGACAGCTATTCTGAGACTATATCCTAAATCTTGTGTTTTCTAAGCCTAATTGACAATTTTGAGGCAAATTAGTATGATTGACTGCAAAATAAGTGGAAATAAATGAAGACAACATACTAATTGGCTTGCAAATGAATGAGCTTAAAATAATTCAATTTAAAATAGACTGAATATTTTGAAAAAAAAAACAAGATGGGGGAAACCTTATTAAAGGTGTCCATTTGACAGCAGTCTTGGACGGCATGTTGGATGCTCTTTTTTATCCAAAGCCATTAAATAAAGTTATTTTTGAAAATCGTTTGCATAAATTTAAACTTCATTCTTCCAGTTCCAAATGAAAGCAGATAGTATGTTACGATTTGCACATTGGTAGCCATCTTTAATACCATATTTGAACAATAGGCAACAATAAAGCCATGCTGATAAGTTAGTAACTTGTTTAACGGGACTATTTCTACTTGCTAGAAGTAATTTACATCAAAATTTATAACTTTGTAAAGTTCTATGAAATAACTGCACTTTTTAGATACAAAAGCGGCGGCCATCTTAAAAAAATACAGCCTCAATCCTGATTTTTTAAAATTGAAAGATGATTTTAAGGTATTTAGATATACTCAACGTCAGTGAAAAGTTACCAGTAAATTACATACACTTAACATAGGACAATATTTAGTTCATTCTGAATGAAGAATTGCGTATACTTCGTCGCTCAATTTTATGGCATAGAGTCCCATGCATCACCACTATAGAAAACGGTATTCATCACACCAGAATGCATAATTATCATTCTTTGACGGACCTCTGTAGTTTCCATTGCATTGTATAGGAAAATGCAAAATTATTGTGCTACCTTAAAGTTTGATTTCCATTTTTCGCGCTTAATGGGATAACCTGAAGCATTTTGGTGGCGTTTTGAATGATAATATCTAGGGCATGTTCTGGCATGTTGTCTTCTGAAAATGATGATTTCAATTTTTTAAAAACTGCGAAAACCATAAAATGCACGTGCATCACGTGCACCATAGTTCTAGGGCTCGTGTAACTGTTTTACCTCTCCAAACCAGCTTGTCGTTGATCAGAAACATCAACGTAACAGTTGCCAAAGAGCTGTATTATAAATTTTCCGAAATATCGCAACTTCGATACTGGTAACTTTTCATTGACGCTGAGTATATAACTGATGGCTATTTAAGTAAAATCAACTGAAGAAAACATGATGTTTGCAAATAAATAATGAGATTATAATGAAATAGTTGAAAAAGGAGGCCATTTTGTAAAAACAAGATGGTGGCCATTAAAGGACATTTTCGGCGTGGCACTGACCCTTAATTTTTTTGTTTCGTTATCAACTAGCCATGTACCAAGTTTCATGCTTTTATCATAAAATGCATGATTCGTCTCAAAATTGTTACATATCCCCCCCCACTATATATGAGATTAAACATTAGAATGTAGCGCTTTTTTGATGCAACTTGATTTGATAGCATGTAAAATCTAATTATTTGGACCCTCTTATGTTATTTATCATGTATGCGTTTTAGTCACCCCCACACATGCATGTGCTGCCATCTAGCAGGACAAACACCTAAATTTCGGACAATGCACAATTCTAACACACCTCGCCTATAGAGCCAACGGTAACAAACTGTGATATATCGGACAATAATTCACCGCAAAAGTGTGTGATAGCTGACGTCACTGGAAAATGACGTCATTCATGGCGTTATACGGTGTAACGTCGTTTTTACGCTAGAAAGACGTTACAATTACATGTAAACATATGCGACGTAGTCTAAGTATTGGCGGGAGTTCTTCATTGCAATGGCGGAAAGTTGGAAGAAGCTGAAGACTTCGAATGTGTTTTCGTCGTTTATTGAGTGTTAGAATCGAAATAGATCAGCTCCAGTGCCTGAATTGTTGAGTAATAATTCACTGTTTGTCGGTAAGTTGTTCGAAGATAAATCACTCGTGCTGCGCGCTCGTGATTTTATCTTCTTTACAACTGACCTCCAAACAGTGAATTATTACATAACAATTCACTGCTGGAGCTGATCTATTTCTTAAATGTATTCACCCAGACCCCAAATTTATAAACCTTTCTCTTGCTAAACTTAATTGCTGTCAATTGCTGGCATTTTAACATCTATAAGCATGATAAACATATCTTATTCACAATTTAAACCTCTTGCTAGTTTAAGTTGATCTGTTATTTCATCTAATTAATTCTTTTCTTGATACTTGGAAAGTTGTGCTTTGTGGTCGCCTGCTGGGAAAGGGCTGACCTCTTGGCTCTCATTTGTGATGAAAAACTTTGAGTTTGTCACTTTCCCATTGGTATTCTGGGTTAGGTGTGGTACTTGATTGTATCGATTCCTGACCTTTTACCCTTACTTACTTAGAGTCCCTATATACGTATTTTAAGCAGATTAGTCTGGGATATAATTTAGCATACCGTGCACCACCCCCACACCCAGAACAATTTTTCTTTGGTGCCAAATTGTTTATCATGACCCCAAGATGCGAAACAAGACCATCCTTAAAAATAAACCTTTACATGTATATGCATATACATGATTCGGCATAACATACAGTACAATGGTGAAAATCACAAAAAAAGAATGCTGCGCTCGCGCAAAATTGAATAATGAAGCGTCTGCTTGATTATCATACTGAAAATAAAAGTAGAAAGGCAATAAAAGAATATTTCTTGGAATCTAGATAGTACTGAGCAATTTGAATTTCATGCTCAATCCAGTTTAGCATGAAAAACCCACGACCCTGGGCCTTGTCCTATCTTTTAGTGTGTAAGTAAGTAAGGGTGCAAAGATCAGGAATAAACACAATCAAGTAAACACACAATCCTGAGGATTAGCACACATGTTTTTCTCTTATTTCCTACTTTGGTATAGACACAGAAAATGCTTCAAAGAGATTTGACAGATGTGCAGGCTCAATTCATTTTATGTGACCTTTCGCACATGTATGTAGTTTCCCATTATAGAGCAAAGGCTCTGAAGAGATTGAATATTCGTGCAGGTTCAACTAAGCCTTCTCTGTTCGCATACCTGCCTATAGGGTTTAGTAAACGCTTTATTAGTCTCACTGCATAAAAACTTTATTGCAGTCGTGCAAACTGATCAGTGTCTTTGCCATTCGCTCTGTGTCAGCCCACCAAATGCAAGGTTTCCATATTTTGCCTGCTGTCTGAAGCTGAGCCTGGTCATATACTTTCAAGCGTTGCGGCCAATATTATACATGAACTCAGGTAAATCCACCCCTAAAAGATAAAAGTATTACGCCGCAGCCTATTAGTCAGATCCTACCCCTTAAGTTTCGGCCAATGCCCTAATCCCTTTCCCTATTGTTTGTATGCAAGCATTGTGGTTTGAGTCTCTTCGTCGCTTGCATATCTGTATAAAGCTTGTAGACACTATATTCTAAAGGCCATCTCATGTGATTAAATTTATGTGTAAGCAAAAAGATACTGACAGAAACTGTGCCTTGCACGAGTCTGCCTGAGCTCCACTGCTCGCGTTTATGCATATGCAGCAAGTACCATAGAGGTTTAATGATTAGCTTTAGGTGATGGTGTTCAGATTCGGTGAGGCATATGCTCAGAGCGATATCTAAAACAGATATACTATAAATTGGTTCAAACATCAACTGAACTTCTTCGTTTTTTCTTCAATCTTCAATGCAATACCCGGTACACTAAAATACAATACTCCCGTACACTAAACTCGAGATTTATCAATCCCCAGTACCCTTATCGTAATTAAATGACAATTGGTTTGAAGCCGTAACTTTGACAAATTACAACCTACGTGGCTGAAATTTTCAGAATTAATATTTAAGTGACATTAAAAAAGATCAGGCGATTCAGAATTTTGAAAGCTTTCTTAATTGTTTCAATAACATTCATTTTTTGGGAGAGGAGTTCACATTTTCGAGTGAGCACGGCGCTCATTTTGTGATTTTCACCATCATTTACAGTGGTTGATACCGATCCGTGTGTTTAATGTGCTTAATATGGATAAAGTGGCTCTAAAATACCACCTGCCAAGTACCGAAAAATAATTAAATAGGAGAAAGTCCAGATTTGCTTACCCTCGTTGTGTATATTTTTTTGCGTTTTGTAAATATTGGCTCATTTTTTAGCAATATCAGGTGTACGTTTCCATCGAGTGGATAGGGGCTGGGTCCATCGCAATTGCCCGCACTTACATCAAATTACCTCATAGTATGACATGTTTTACCTTTACCTTTGTCTCCAGGTCATACCAGCAATGCAAAACGATTTGTTGACATCTACAAACCATAGCCAATCAGTGTTCCAAATATGAAGAATTTGTAGACGCAACATGCCATATACAGATATATTTTAAGTATTTTGAGCTTTATTTTTTTTAATATAAGGCCATATCAGCGGCCAGAACAATCAGAACTACCTCGGCCAATTCCTTGGAACCAGGCCTCGGATGTACATCGAGGGCCTACTTTGATAACGTAACAGTTCTCTATAAGAAAAGAAGAGGTGTTCACATTAAATACCCTAGACAGGTTTAAATTATATGTGACCCTGAACTTTGTTTCCAAAGTCATATCGGTGAATTGAAACATTCAGTGTAATTTACACACAATATGAACAACCCCATAAAAATGGGAGAGGAGTTGCGTTACGAGCCACAAGACTGATCTTGACAGATTAAAAGCTAATTTACCTTGACCTTTGAATCCAAGGCCATACCCGTATTGTCAGACATTTGTTGTAATCTACATCGCATAGGAGATCAATGTGACATATTTACATTTTCGAAGCAATCCTTCAATGTAGCTTTAGATTTTCGCAACCGTTCATATCCTCATGAATTACACAACTTTGATTGACAGCTGCCAAGCTCACTTGCCCGTGCAAAACGCTTCGACCATCGAATTCATCCGCCAGAAGTGAAACTGGTATAATTGTGATTGACAGCGAGCCACACCCGAGTCGCACGTGCAAAGCAAGCCTTTTGTTTGTTCCATTTGCTGTCCGTGTTCAAGCTGGCTGTTCCGCTTTTTCCATTTCACACTCCGACTAAACTCTTAATATGATAATATTTTAAATACAAGCATGTTTAAATTCCTTAATTAAAAATATTTTTCTTATTTTAGATAATAATAGAATATAAATATAAACAATACATTCATTTTATTTTAATGTTCTTGGAATCATGAATACTTCGGGTCTCTTGCAAAGTAACTTTGCAAGAGACCCGAAGTATTCATGATTCCTAAACATTCGGGCTTCACGTTAATTTGCAAGAGACCCGAAGTATTCATGATTCCATGAACAATCCAAAAATTGAATTCATTTCTTAAAAAAACTCTAAGTCAAAAGATGATAGAAGAATTCTCGTTACGAGGCTCTGGGCCGTAAGACAGATTTAAAGTGTATGTGACCTTGACCTTTGACTACAAATAAGAACCTCGTCGCGAAAAAACCTGTCTTCGGAGGTTTGCTACAAAGTGAGATTCAAACCAGTCCCCTCAGCTACAGAGATTAGCTAGACGCGCGCGTGTAGCAAGCTTAGATATCATACTTTCCAATAAGCGAATAACAAAGGCGCTGATCAGACTGCGTGGATCCGCAGGCTGGTCTGCGCCTTTATTGTTCGCTAACCGCCCGAAGACAGGTTTTCTCGCATCAAGGCCCATAATATGAAAGCAGATGAAGGTGCATAGCAAACTTTAGTAATCTTGTCCCACTGCATAGCTGCTCATGTAAGTTTCAGTGACTGATATTCTATATATTTTTTTCAAAGCCAAGGGACAAAACTTGCAACACAATATGAAAATCTCATTGCCAGACTAGTGTCCGTTTGAATAATACAATATTCATTAATACAACTAGAAATGTGTCTATAGGGCCCGTATGTCCTCATTTTCGCAAAAATTGCATATTAGTAGGCTAGTTGGTTATGATTTATTCATTGTGTTTGTTATTTAAATATGTATTCCATTACTATTCTTGAATATGCCAAATTGAATGAAGTAATTTCTTATACCACGACTAGATAGATTTGTTAAATTGTATCATTGATGATAAAAAAAACATGCAAGGATGGTAGTTTGGTGATCGTTTGGAGCTGAAATGTTTTTATTTACAGTGTTTTTATGATTTTCCCCTTATGTTTAAAGGATTTCATTAATACGAGGCGGGATCAAAAGTAATGCAACCACTGATGTTAAATGAAAACTAAAGGTGGGGTTGCATTTTTGTTTACATCAAACTGTCAAAATACCATCCCTTCACAGATACACGAGTTTTCATTTTTTAATCCAATCCTTTAAGGCTTTCTTATATTCTTTTTTGGTTATACCTCTTATGAGGTTAAATATGGATGTCCCTATCTTTTGGCGGGAGGTTAATTTCTGCCAGCAAGATTTTTTTTGAGACGAGGGAAGAGAAAAAAGTCACAGGGGACTAGATCAGGGTAACAGGGTGAATGTTCTAGAACATAGACCCCCTGTTCTTACCAAAAGCGTCACTCTTCCGGCCTCATGACTTGAGGCATTGTCACGTAACAAATAAATACAACAGATGTATATCTTCGGTCATCATTTCTGGTAGAATTTGACAAGTTTTCTAAGAACGTTTTTCCTGAAAAACATTGTATTCATTGACTTGCCTTTGGGTATAGAGACTTGTATTGCGAGTTCCTTAGGAGTGAAAATATGACACGCATAACCTTTTTTACACTGGTGATCCTTTTGGCAATACATGGACTTTTTTGTATTTCGGTAAGCTATACTCGATTACTTATTTTTCGATGCGATCCAAATAATGCATCCGTTACTTCATTGTACATTCATAAATAACTTCTGATCATATCTTAGAAATCGTTTTAACAGTTTACGAGCCATCCTAACATGTGTGTATTTTTGCTCATCATTGAGCAAATGTGTGGCACACCAAATGCTTTCCTTCTTCATTTTCAAAATATTTCGCCATAAGCGCAATGCAAATGCTTTTGAAATTCCAACCGTGCCCGCAATTAATCTGCTGAGAAGAATATATTAGGTCTGATTACTAAAAAAGTTGTTTAACCATCTTTGGACTACTTGCAGATTTAGATCTACAAGTTTGAGGAGCTCTTATAACCTGTACGCCTGTACTGAATTTCCCAACCCGTCTGCAAACTGTGGAAAATGACGTTAAATAAATAACATAAACAGTAGATATGTCAGCATAAATGTCCTTTGAACCTCTGCTGAGTAATGGGCGAGTCTTAATGTCAGCCCTGATTTCGTTCGCATTTTCAACGCTTCTCTCAGCCATTTTGCTTAAACACATATGAGTAGGGTTTGTGCAACAGTAAATTTTACGCGAGATAGTGTGTCTACATGTGCAGTTGATACATCGATGAACGGAGAACACATAAAAGGCGTGACTTCTATCTTCCCGCTAGCAGTTGCGGTGAAAATTAGCTGGTGGCATTACTTTCGATCTCATCCTCGCACCAACGAATATGCAAATTAGATAATTTAAATATCTGATCACAAGATAAAAGAACTGTGGCTAAGTTTTTTTAGATGGCTATGGTTAGCAACAACCGAGACATAATTGATTTTGTAGGTACACCCCTATTATCAAGTTTCGCATTACAGGTTGCGATAGCAACCAATGGCATGCATTTTTCACAAAGTCCAAACATATGTATCTTTTAGGAACATTTTTTCGTATCAATTCGGCACCCGTAAGAAATTGTCCTAAGGGTGCTAGAAATGCCAAATTAGATGATATAAGAAGTATAGGGCATCTTTTTGCAATTTTTCGTGAAACCAGCTTATATTTGGTAGCCCTCAATTTGGACCCAAAAAGTGCCTCAAACTTATAAATAAAAAATGCACCGGCCTAATCCCTTCAAAGGAAGGTATGAACTAGCTTTTTAGCATCGGTGCCTCGCGTTAACATGAGGTCCCCCTACGGTCATTTCTAACTGGAATTTTGCCCTGCCAGCGATACGCGATTTAAATGGCGTGTCGCTGGCGGGTAATGATGGTCCGCTTTTAGTGGCACATGTATTTTGATCCCTAGGCATACAATGCCATAGGGGCATTATCATATTTTGTTTTCAGTTTTAGGGACCAAGGGATGTATTTTGTGACAAGGGTACTTTAAAAACAAATGTACCTATGTTCGAAAAAAAAAAACAGCATAAAGACAGTCACGAGTTCCAAATAATTCTCACTGTCTGGTCTTACAAATATGTTTAATCTAAAATTTCATTTTTATTTGACTCACTAGGGACACTTAGTTTGGTCACAATTGGTCACGGACGCTCACAATCTGTCTATTCTCCAGCTTCTTTGGATAACCCAGTCCACAGAAATTTCTACTTTCTAAAGCAGTGAGTTTGAGCTATTCTCATTAAAAGTGGTAAATTTTGGGCACATGCTGATAAGTCCGGTTCTACCTTAATTGATTAAACGTCAATCCTCTAAAAAGTATAAAATAAAAATTTACTTTTTTTTAGTAAATATCAGATGTCATCTCATAAGTTGAAAACATCGAAATTTTCACTTGTGCTGCGCACTCGTGAAAATTCTGATGTTTTCAACACACTCGATGAAATATATTTGGTATTCACCTCAAAAAAAGGAATTATCCTCTATGCCATAAATAGTGTTATGACCACACGTTACATAACACTTTATACAAGAGCAAGTAGCTTGGCGACGTCCGTTACAACCGTGCAGATTTTCATTAAAATAAGTAAACTTTGAAGGGAGATAAAATCGCATTTAAAGGGTCATATGATAAACAGACTCTTACACTCGTTATCACTTCATATTAAATTTATTAAACTCGCCGAAGGTTCGTTTAATAAATTTCATATGAAATGAGCACTAGTGTAAGATCCTCTATTTGTTCATACATATAACAACGTATTCAGTATACTTTATTTCTCTGCCATTTATTTAAAAAGAGAAATATTATATATTTATTTTTTGAAGCCTCATCATTCTTTATTAATTTTCTTTTCTTTTCTTTATCCTCTAATCATTATTGTGTCGCTTTTCCATAAACCACTTTCGGTTGAGCCTTCGGGAGTTCCCGTCATAACAAAACACACACAACCATAAACCCTCCCAGCCCAGTACTGGTTACTACCAATGGAAAAGCCACAAAAAGTTTTTTTTATTGAGTCGCCTGCGAAGCATGATTGACACATAGGGATCATGACCCCGTCGTCGCCGTCGGTGTCGGCGTTGTTCAGGCGTCACACTTTTGGTTTACGGTCAATAACTTTTGTAGGGATACAGCAATTTCTTTTAAAGTTTACAAAAGGGTTGAGCATCATTAAGGACAGGTCCAGTTCGAAATAGGAGGTCATCATCATTATTTTGACTGAACTATGACCCTTTTGACTTGGATTTTGGCTAAATTGTGGATTCCTAATCAATAACTTTTGAAGGGATGCAATAATTTCAATCAAAGCTTACAAAAGGATTAAAGCATCACAAAATACAGGTCAAGTTTAAATTTGGAGGTCATCCGCAAAACGTTAAGTGAGGTATGGCCCTTTTCGACTTAGGTTTAGGCGATTGCAAAAGCTATATTCGTTTTTTTTGTGTGATAAACTTCCCATTTCCGCAAAGCTTTTATACCTGACATCTTCTCACTAACATATCAAACGGGATTTTAGTTTGATAAGGTCCCCCATAAAAGGCTCTTAAAAACTGTCAGGATATGGTATCAAGGGCAAAGTTTACAATTGGATAAAGGCTTTTCTGTAAAACCGCAAACAGCGTGTCGTTATCAAAGGGACCCCGCCTGAATTGAGGAAAGTCACACCAGGAATCCCTCAAGAAAGTGTCCTGGGGCCAATACTTTTCCTCATATTTATAAATGATATGCCAGATGTCTTAAACTGCTGACCAATCAAAGAAGAAAATGACAGGATCAGGATGCAAGTTGGTCTAAAAATGCTGAAGATTGGCGAAAATATGGAAAATGTTCTTCCATATCAAGAAATGCAAATATCTTCACATTGGGAAATCTTCGGGACACACAATATATCATGTCAATAGACCAAAACCCAACAGAAGTAACGCAGGTAACTAGTGAAAAGGATCTAGGCGTCATATTTGATGAAAACTTGATTTTCAGAGATCATATATCGAAAAGGGCTGCGTTAGCAAACAGGAATCTTGGACTGATATTTAGAAGCTTAACCTATATTGATAAGGTCATGTTTCTAAATTTGTATAAATCCCTGGTACGTCCACACTTGGGGTATGCCACCTCGGTTTGGTCACCGATGTACAAAAAGACAGTATCACGCTGGAAAAAGCACAGCTTGGTCAACTCACTCTCAGGTCGCACCTATGAGGACAGATAAAACATTGGGACTTCCAACTCTTGAATATAGACGTTTAAGAGCTGATGTAATACAAGTTTATAAAATCCTTAACCAAATTGATCGAGTCGATATTGATTAGTTCTTCACCATGTCAGAACTGTCGACAAGAGGTAACAGCCTGAAGATCATCAGCCTCGGTCATGCTCTAAATTGAGATCCAGTGTTTTTCAGACTGTAAAGCATGCCGTCTGTCGCAAAACATTAATGGTATGACTAATCTTATAATGATTTTACTGAATTGAACTGAAAATCATTTGTGCCAACAATTTTCTTTATTAATACACTTAGTCGCATTGAAACTCGGGCTCTGAAAGTCCCTGGCGCGAGAGAGATGTAAGTTCGACATGGATTTAGATATCAAATAAATGTATCTATGATAAATTAAAAACTGTTTTACAGAGTTTATGATACCAATAGCCTTGTTTAAAAAGTTTCTCTGTTAAAAGTTTAATGCGAGTGTTGAGTGAAGATGCTCTAGTTGAGAAATATTAACTCCATAGGCTGTAGAGCAAGGAACATATCAAATGTAAACTTGACCATTTCAAAATCAAAATCGTCATGTTTATTGTAAATTTTGGTAGAAACAATATCATTAGAAACGGACAAATGCAAATCGAAAACGAGGCTTCGGTATCCGAGGTGTTGTCTTTATTAAGTGAAGCTCTGAAGGGTATATTTGACTTACCATATTTTCAGAATATATTTATTATCTATGTTTAAAATATCCTCCAAATATCTGGATGTAGCTTAAAAGCGTCAATGATGTCAGCCTGATTTATCATCAGAAAGAGACACCATGCTTGTTCCAATATTTGAAACATGTACATATTATGTGGCATTTCGCTGCATTACATCGATGAGTCTGTCATTTGCGTTCAGATGTGGTAGCATATTCCCCATTAACCTATTATGAGGTAAATAAACGTCTTCTTCTTCTTCTTCTTCTTCTTCTTAAGCAATATTATCTGCGGTGATGGTTTTATCTTGTCTATACATTGAGCCGCGACATGTGATTTTTCAACAATGTTGCATTTGACAAGTGTAGACTCAGACGAGCATGTGCAAACTCTTATTAAGCTTAGAAACCTCAAATGGTGTTCAGTCAGTACCTTAAAACTCATAGAATATTCAAGCTTCTAGAAAAGGTTCGGATCAGACTGTGCATATGCGCAGGCTGATCTGAGGCTTTGCTGGGCGCATATACCACAATGTCAGACAATTTTGTTTTTGCTCCCACTTCCCATTATGTGTGTTTTTGTGTCGGATCCCTGTTTTGTGATGTAGTTCCTAGTGTCCTATCTAGTTTTGATGAGGAAGAGAGAGCTGTTTGCTTTGTTTCATCGTGTTCTTGTTGTCGTTTGGTTGTCAGTGTACCGAGCCTCTTCTTCGCGGTGCTGTTGGTTGGTGTGTGATTGTGGCATTTCCTGGTCATACTTACTTGCTTTTTTAAAAGTATTTTCTTAGTTGAAAATTGATATTTCAACATGCTATTTTACACAGTCAAATTATAATGCCAAGTTCAGTGATGTTTATATGGTCGAAGAAGTTATTGTGGTCCACAGAATACATGAAACAATTTCGATTTTTAGTAAATTCTTTAAGTTAAGTTTTCCGTGCCACAAAAATCAAGGCTTAAACAAACGCAGTTGCAGTTATACAGATCTCAGATAACTTTAAAACATCTTTCGCTGTTCCTACTGCCCATTATCACAGCAGTAGCTACTAGCAGTAGCAGTAGCTACTGTTAGTACTGCCGACAGTACAGCAGTAGCAGTAACTGTTACTGCCAGAAGTACAACAGTAGCAGTACAATTGCATTTTTATGGACGCGTTATTCTTAGGGTAAAGTTTTCATTTCATCAACGATGCTGTAGCCTAGAGTTAACAATTTTTAATGGATGGAATGGAAATCGGTCTGCTGTTTTCTTATACTGTAGGTTCTCTTTATTACTGAAGGATCCGTTTTTCCAGATTATTTAATTGAATTCCAAAATAGCTTTTTATCAGGTTTACAAAATGCAGTTGCATTTATACAGATCCTAGATAACTTTATTTTTTCGCTGTTCCTTCTGTCAACATCATAGCAGTACTGCCAACTTCAGAAGTATACTGCCGTAGCGCTACTGCTAACTTTTAACCCTTATAAGTCAAAACACGTACAAAGGCATAGCAAACACAAGACAGAACAAAAAAGATCCACAAAAGAAGTACCGCCTTGGAACGGTCAGTAAAAAATATTACTGGAGGGCTTAAACCGGTTTAACGGTGCACCAACCTCACCATTAGTTCAGATGTGAATCAAGACACATAGATATTTGGTTTGCATGAAAGACCCCTAACTTGTCAATGAATCATAACCTAGAACATATAAATCAAGATATAACAAGGAGATAAAGCAAAGATAAGGACTCAACAGTAAATAAAACTAAATACCGGAGCAAAAGAAATCCATCAGGTAAACCCCGGTGGGCCTGTCAAACAGCCAAAGCATCAGACCCCTATCATCTCATCAATAGATAAGTCTTTAAGTCGGAACCGTCATAGAGTCTGAAGTCCGACCCACCGGCGTGCAATTAAAGAGGAAAGCAAAGTTGCCAAACCGTGATGGGGTTGACCACCTGCTCTGACGCCACTTTCAACTTATCCTCCAACTACATTATCTGAGGCTTAATGCCTTTTATCAGTCACCCCTAATATTAACTGAATTGTTTCAACATAACCTAATAAACGTTTCCTATCTCACGGCATGTTACCTTTATCAGGTCATGATGACGTTGCACTTTTTGAATGACGTCGCTAATGACGATGAATCAACACAAAAATAAAAAATTACGTCATAATCGCTAGTTTGAAGAGTGTTCAACAATGGGTAAACTGATAAATGGAATACCAGGTTCGCGTCTTTTGATATCAAGTTTACCAGTCTCGGCTTTAAGAACGCATGTTGAATCGCTCGGCAAGCCTCGCGATGTCAACATGCGTTCTCAAAGCCTTGCCTGGTAAACTTGATATCAAAAGACACTCACCTAGTATTCTCTTTTTACTCTTCCTGTTTGATTACGTCAGAATAATGCATAATTCATTAAATATATACAATGTAACCATATATTTTCTCACGAATAACAAATAAAACAAAAAAGAAGAACTAATTAACGGTTGATTGATTGAGTTAAGATTTAAACTTCCGGTCAACAATATTTCAGTCATGTCGGCATTCCTCCCAGAGAGAGAGGGGGAGAGAAAAGAAGACGGGAGTAGACCAAAAACGCCCAGACCTCCACCTAACTTTGCTTTCAGTGAAGCAAATTGCATACTGTCAACAAGCCAAGCATGACAGGGCCAGCTCTCTAAAAGCTGCAACAGAGAGGTTAGGTGTCAATATGACACAAGCCTGTCCTTTTGTGGTAAAACGGCAAAATAATGGTTACAACTTTAAATTCACTGTCTTTGTACCCCGCCTAACTGCAAATTAACTACAATAATATACAATTTATTCCGCGTGTTATTTTATGTTTCTAATACACAGTATCAATAAATGAAAGAGCTGACATCACGTTTAAAAAGTAGAAAGCTTAAACTCCTAAAATTGCACAGGTTTCACATTTTGTACATAAGGCCAGAATGTTTTTATTGGTTGATTTACGAACCTTCCTTCTGTGATTTTCTAGAAAGTAGAAAAAAATATTTTCTTTATTTCATCCGCCGATTCTAAATATTATTTGTTTTGTTGAAAAAATAATAATATATTTTTGAGGTTTTGTTGGTGTATTTTTGAGAGTGACACTGTTAAAAGTGATTGTCCTAGGCAGGAAAATTAAGTACTACTTAAAGATTTAACACAGACTGTTGCTTTACTATACCAGTTTAACTGTTTGTTCTGCAGATATTAAAATAAAAGCTCTAAAAATGCGAAAAAAAAAAAGCTCTGAAAATGACCAGTCAGTCAACTGGTCATTTCAGATTTATTTTCTTTTTTATCCACCCCCTACACTATATCTAAAAAAATAACGTAAATCAACTTATAAAAGAATCTGGCCTAACTTTTAGCAATGTTTTTCTGTGTTTGAATACCTGCAGATAAATGTAAAACGCACTATTTTTTCTGCATGATTGCTATTGAACGTTTTACAATTTAAAAAGTAAAATTGTTTTACTGAGTTAAGTAGTTGTTGCTTAATAAACGCAATTATTTTTTTTAAAATTTGCAATATTTTGTTTAAGAACTTTGCACAATTTATTTAAGTAGAAAAAATACTGTTCCAATGTCAGATAATTGTAGCTTAAAATCATAAAGCGCCACCTATTATTTGCAGCACATGACAACTTCAAATTTTGCCACTTTTTTCAAAAATAATAAATAAGGCATGATATTTCATAAGAATCGTTTTCATGAGAATCGTCTGCTGGCAGACGACGCTCATGAAATATCATACCTTTTTCTTTTTCGAAAATTAGGAAAGATGTGACAAAATTTGTCATCTGCCGCAGTTGTGATTGGCGCTTTAAGGTTCAAACAATGTTGATTGGCGCTTTAAGGTTCAAACAATGTTCCCCTCAATTTACAATGTTTTGCTCGACTGCTTAAGAACGATATGTAGTTTACAAGTAATGTTTTTTTCCATCGTTCATATCAGTAGCTGAAACTTAATATTAAAATATAAGACACACTGCCAGGCTTTTTTCGTTTTGACTTTTTTCAAGAGTTCTGAAAGTTTCACAAAATAAGAGTCTTGCAAATTTATGTAGCAATATCGGTTTGTGTTAAAAAGTAGTTCTAACTTATTTAATTAAGTATGTATTCTTTCTTCAATTTACAATGTTTTGTTTGACTGCTTAAGAACGTTGCACAATTTATGAAGTAATGTTGTTTTTGCCCTTGTAAGATATTTGTAAGATTGGATGTGGACCAAATAAACATGGCTTTAAACAGAACTGTGCAGCTGTATACATTTCGATTCTCCTACAGTAATCATAGACCTATATGTGTCTCGCACAGACGAGAAATCTCTGTTGCTGCTTGTTTTTAGTTCAAATTTCATCGTCTAAAACGAAACAGCAATTTTACTGGCTTCAAGTCTAGCGCCATATTGTTGGAAGAATTACACAACAGAAAGTCTACGAATCATCCGTCAGAAATCTGATCAAAATCCATGGCTGATCTATGTGATGTCGAATATATACTCAGAAAAATAATTGAAGGGTATTTAGATTCAGTTCCATCTCTAACATTCCATACAATAAAAACTAAACCAATTCTGCATGCATTTTATAGTTCCAGATATCTGCAATCAAATTGAATGACTTTAAGCCACACTTCAATAATGAAAGTATAGTACAGGTCCAAATGGAGCAACCCTCTATACTGAAAAGTCACAAACATTCAAAAATGATTTAAACCCATTTTTATCGTTTGTATTCCATAATTACTGGCTCCAAAATCATTGCTGGCTCTCATTCAAAAGAATGACACCTAATTTTGTAGTTGCTGTCTGTGTTTTACTTCCAATTAGTGGCCATATTGGCTGGGGTATGTCATATCAGTGCATTTTTGTTGAAGAAGTTGTCACGTTATTAGGTGCGATTACTGACAAAATGGTGTGAACACTTGTCTTTGGTCGGAATTAGAACATAAGCAATGACCAGGTAAAGGTTGCAGCAAAAAATATACACTGAACCGAAGTTCTAATTAGCCACTTTTCAATTTCTTTTTTCTGACTAAGCCTTAGTGATATTGAAATGAATTTTTGCCAAAGTATGTGCAATGTAATGTACAAAAGTTAAGCGGTGTTTTGAAAGAGTCTTCTATCACTTCACGATTTTTGGGCTCAAAAATGCAAAAATCAACTTTTTCAAGAAAATAAGCATTTTGAGTGCAGTTTTTATCGAATTCAAGTACAGGTGATTGCAAACCTGCCTAGTCGACCTAAAAACACAAAACATTTGACAGTTTTCATATGACAGAATGTTTTATGAATTTTTAAAAATTGATAAGTTTCCAAATTTTCAGAAATTTTCGGAAATCATCAGCTGCACATACTAAAATCATTGTATGTGTTTTATTTTATGTTAATATGTTTGACAAAACACCATGCAAATTGATGAGCCCATTTTCTAATGATATTTTTTTTTACTAATTTGGTATCCACTTCCGATTTTAACGTGAAACTTTAAATGCCATTTAAATGGCATGTGTTAAAGATGTCTTTTAATTTTTAAACAGAACAGTGACGCCAATTCATAATGAAAAACCCCTGGAAATTGAATTGCTGTGAAGCAGATAATAAAGCGTACAGAGCAATGCAAAGTGAGTATGCAAACTGCATGGTTAAGCTAAAAATCCTTTGATTAAGTTGTTGACAGTGGCTGTCTTCATGTTAACGTAGAAGAGAAATGGAGTGTTCAATTGTCATAAAAACTTTTGATTCTTTTCATCTTGTATCACAGCTGTTATAAACATCTTTAAATTGACTAAAATATAAATGGATGACGTATCTGATGAATAGTTTATATAACACTAAAAAGTGTTACTTTTTGGAATGATGGTACCTTTTCTCAGACCTCGTCTGTGCAAGGTCTACCAGTCATTTTGAAATGACATAACTTGCAGAATCTTGACAAAGCTTTGGACCTTTTTATAGAATTTAAATTTTGTGAGAGCGATTTTTACTTTCTGAACGGGAGCAAAAATTGTATGGTGGCTACTTATAACTTCGGTTCAGTGTAAACGCTAAAATTTCTGCATGTGAACTTTGGGTAAAGAGGGTTGGTACATTTGGTGTGGTACTGTTTCGTAACCAATGACCCGTAAATTTTATTTTGCATCTTACTGAATTGCATATTTGTAGTTCTATCAGATGCGAAAATACTTTGTTTGGAAATTATTTTCTCAAATGTTATATAGTCAAAATAATTTTAATATCCTTCAATTGTTTTTCTGAGTATATATCTGCACCTCTCAGAGTTCTTAGTGAGTCGCTCAGCTTTTAATCTTCCTGACAAAATGTCTAAAGCGGAAGTGACGTTATATACAAATTTTGTAATTTGAAGAGTCATGTTCATTCCAAGTTGCGATGAGCTGTAGACAAATACAAAATCAGTGTCTTTTTACATTTAATGTTACAGATAAAATGTACAAAAACAAATAAGTAAAAAGCTCAATTATTTCTGAGAAGTTTCCAATGTGGGCCGTTATTGTGTCACTAGTCTTTTTGTTTGTGTTGACACATGGTGTTTGAGGCTTTATATTGGGTCCTGGTTGTGATTGTTGTCCCTTCCAATGTAGACGGTTATTCTGTCACTAGATACTTGTTTGTGTTGTTACTTTGTGTGTAAGAGTTTCATGTTCGGTCCTGGTTGTGACTT
Source organism: Loripinus fragilis (assembly GCA_964019695.1). Lineage (NCBI taxonomy): Eukaryota > Metazoa > Mollusca > Bivalvia > Lucinida > Lucinidae > Loripinus > Loripinus fragilis. The sequence goes on along the minus strand of OZ026522.1, from coordinate 35,370,169 downwards.
ATGCCCCTTCCAATGTGAGCAGTTATTTTGTCACTAGATATTTGTTTGTGTTGTCACTTTGTGTGTAAGAGTTTAATGTTGGGTCCTGGATGTGAATGTTGCCCCTTCCAATGTGAGCGGTTATTTTGTCACTAGATATTGTTTGTGTTGTCACCTTGTGTGTAAGAGTTTCATGTTGGGTCTTGGTTGTGAATGTTGCCCTTTCCAATGTGGGCGGTTTATTTGTCACCAGTTCTTTTTTTTGTCATCTTGGTAGTAAGATTTCCTGCTGTGACTGTTGCCCATTCTAATGTGGGCGGTCACTGTGTCAATAGTTCTTTGTTTAGTTGTAACCATGTGTGCAAAGGCTTCATGTTGGGTCCTAGTTGTGACTGTTTCCCCTTCTAATAAGGGCGGTTATTTTGTCATGAGTTTTTTGTGTTAACCTTGTGTGCAAGGGTTTCATGTTGGGTCCTGGTTGTGACTGTTGCCCCTTCCAACGTGAGCGGTTTATTTGTTACCAGTTCTTTGTTTTTGTTGTCATCTTGAGTGTATGTTTTTTGTAGGATCCTGCTTGCGAGTGTTGCCCATTCTAATTTGGGCGGTTATTGTATCACTAATTCTTTTTTGTTGTCAGCTTGAGTGGTAGGGTTTCGTGCTGGGTCTTGGTATGAGTTATGTCCCTTCGAATGTGGGTGGCTACAGCATCACCAGTTCATTGTTGTTTAGCCACCTTGAGTGTTAGGGGTTTTTGTGGGGTTCTGGTATGAGTGCTCTCCCTCCAAGTGGTTGTGCTTATAGTATCACTAATTCATTGTTGAGTTTTCTACCTTGAGTGTAAGGGTTTTGTGCTTGGTACTAGTTGTGAGTGCTGTCCCTTCAAATGTGCGTGTTTTAAGTATCACTGGATAATCGTTGGTGCCACCTTGAGTGTAAGAGTTTTGTGTTGGTCCTGGTATGAGTGTTGTCCCTTCCAACATGGGTGGTTCAAGTATCACTAGTTCATTGTTGTGTTGCCACCTTGAGAGTAAAGGTTTGTGCTTTGTCCTGTTTTGAGTGATGTCTATTCGAATATGAGTGCTTATAGTATCACTGGTTCATTGTTGCGTTGCCAACTTGAGTGTAAGAGTTTTGTGTTTGTCCTGGTATGAGTGCTGTCCCTTCGAATGTGGTTGGCTATAGTATCACTAGTTCATTGTTTGTGTTGCCAACTTGAGTGTAAGAATTTGTGTGGGTCCTAGTATGAATTCTGTCTCTTCGAATGTGGGTGGCTATAGCATCACTAGTTCATTTGTGTTGCCATCTTGATCGTAACTTTTTTGCTTTTTGTTCTGGTTGTGAGCGACGTTCTTTGTAATTTTGTAATTTTGAGTGTAAGGGTTTTGTGTTGGGTCCTGGGAGGTATTTCCCTTCGAATGTTGGTGGCTATAGTATCACTAGTTCATTATAGTGTTGCAAACTTGAGTGTAAGAGTTTCGTGTTTTGTCCTTGTATGAATGCTCTCCCTTCAAATGTGGTTGCTTATAGTATATCTAATTTATTGTACTGTTGCTACCGTGAGTGTAAGGGTTAAGTGTTGGGTCCGGGTATGAATGTTGTCCCTTCAACTTTGGGTGGTTATAGGATCACCAGTTCATTGTTGTGTTGTCAAATTGAGTGTTCGGTTTTTTATTTGGTCCTTTTATGAGTGATGTTGCTTCGAATGTTGCTGGTTATAGTATCACTAGTTTATTGTTGTGTTGCCACATTGATTGTAAGGATTAACTGTTGGGTCCTGGTATGAGTGGTGTCCCTTCAAAATAGGTTGGCTATAGTATTACTAGTTCAGTGTTGTGTTGTAATTTTGAGTGTAAGGGTTTTGTGTTGGGTCCTGGGAGGTATTTCCCTTCGAATGTTGGTGGCTATAGTATCACTAGTTCATTATAGTGTTGCCAACTTGAGTGTAAGAGTTTCGTGTTTTGTCCTTGTATGAATGCTCTCCCTTCAAATGTTGTTGCTTATAGTATATCTGGTTCATTGTACTGTTGCTACCGTGAGTGTAAGGGTTTAGTGTTGGGTCCTGGTATGAATGTTGTCCCTTCAACTTTGGGTGGTTGTAGGATAACCGGTCCATTGTTGTGTTGTCACACTGAGTGTTAGGCTTTGTATTTGGTCCTTTTATGAGTGATGTTGCTTCGAATGTTGCTGGTTATAGTATCACTAGTTTACTGTTATGTTGCCACCTTGGTTGTAGGGATTAACTGTTGGGTCCTGGTATGAGTGGTTTCCCTTCAAATTAGGTTGGCTATGGTATTACTAGTTCAGTGTTGTGTTGTAATTTTGAGTGTAAGGGTTTTGTGTTAGGTCCTGGGAGGTATTTCCCTTCGAATGAGGGTGGTTATAGTATCATTAGTTAGTTGTTGTATTGCCATCTTGAGTGTTTGGGTTTGTGCTGTAACTTAGAATGTGGTTAGTTATAGCATCACCAGTTTATTGTTGTTTAGCCACCTTGAGTTTAAGGGTTTTGTGTTGGGTCCTAATATGAGTGCAGTCTCTTCGAATGTAGGTGGATAAAGTATAACAAGTTCATTGTTGTGATGCCACCTTCAGTATATGGGTTTCGTGTTGGGTCCTAGTATGAGTGCTGTCCCTTCGAATGTAGGTAGGTAATGTGTCACTAGTTCATTGTTGTGTTGCCACCTTTAGTGTAAGGGTTTCGTGTTTTGTCCTGGTTTGAGTCAAGTGCGGATGGTTATAGTATTATTAGTTTAATAATATTTTTTCAGTTTATTTAAGGCGCTGATTTTATATTTGAGCTATTCTTCTTACTTTTTCAAAGAATATCTTATCATTTTTCTATGATTTTGGTAAAGCTGGCCTTTTTAGCTAAAACAACTCCCATTGACTTCAACGGAATGTAAAATGACGAAGTGTCTTTTGTTCGTTTAATGGCGGATATTCTTCTCATTTCATTTTTGGTTAATTTGGTGTAATTTTTGTATATGTTAAAAAATAATTTCACTGACCTTTTATTAGATTTGGATGAGTAAGGGTCATCATTTTTTCCTCGCTCAAGCGATAACTGAAAGTCACGATTGAGTTTCCGAGTTTCTGAGTGGTATACCTGTGTCACCATGACCAAAATGAAGGGATTAAGGTCACATGGCCTCGTTTATTGGTTGATTGGTTTGGAAGTATGTTCCTTATGGGATACATTTTTTAACAGATGACAACTTGCCTATCAAAATAGCAATTGTTACAACTTAGAGATGTTATTGAGCTGCGACATGAGATTTCCAATACTTTGGCATTTCGACAAGTGGACTCTGAAAAGCCTGTGCAGCCTCCTATGAAATAACGTTTGGTCATTTGTTCTGTTTGACTTGATTATATACGACCACTCAATACTCTTTCAGTTATAAAGGGAAGGGTCTCCCTGGGTTAAACAAATACTAAGCTAGGATTAATGTTCCTGCTAAAGAACAGAACGCAGTGACGCCGGTGTAATGTTCGGTCAGTAGATCATTTACACGACTAGCAAAGGCTTTGATCAGACTGCGCATATGCGCAGACAGGTCTGAGCCTTTGCTGGTCACAAACACCACATTGTTGGGAACCTTGTGTTGTGGCTCAGTTATATTATTTTAATCAAGTGGTCCATATCTGCTTGATCTTTCATATGCTGTCATAATTATAATTATTATCATTATTATTATTATTATTATTATTATTATTAGCTAAAATTGGCAAAAATCTTTTTCTATGTGGTATAATTTTAAGGTCGCACTGAGTCTGTACTAATGCATTTTCCTATATAGTTTAATGCTAAAACTGCACGCTTAATTTCTACAGTACATCATTTTGATCATTAATCAACACGTATTCCTGTTCAAATACTCAAGAGAAACATAATATACAGTGAAAGCCCAGATTTCGCCAGATTGATTATTTCAGAATATTTTAGAGTTTGTGGAGGAATAATCAAATTTCCTGGTGCTCTGGCACAACAATACACTGATCTGGAAAAAGTATTTTACCAAAGTGGAAGCTGAAACTTACAGGAGCTGTCTGGCTAAAAGATAGCTTCTAGTATTTAAAATAATTCATTACCAGGTATCAGCAGAGCAAAAATTGGGGTTGACCAAAGTATGCCGGGACTGGTGTCTAATGCTCATAAATCCTGTTGCACCCAGACTCACGATGCCTAATGGTACAGTGATACCTTGAAGAATACATTTAACATTCTTAATTGAAAACCTACATATCTGCATATAAAGCTTTCTATAATTATACAAACTAGCACACAAAATGTCACATTGAGGAACTCCAGATACAGAACATGCCTCAAAGATATTCCTACATGGACAGCCGATTTTAGCCTTTTTTTAGGAAAACATTATTGCTTTACAGAAAGATTTAAATCTCAGATATCTGACTTTAAAAGAAGATTTGAACAATTTTAAACAAATTGACGTGGGTATGACATAGAAATATTAAAAAAAGTAAATAATCAAGCTGAATGCAAATATTTATCTAGCTCTAGATAAGTAAAAAATGCACAGCCCATGCGATTCATTTGACTAAATCGATGAAGAATAAGCTGAAGAAAAATATATTTTGACCAACAAACGTTTAACATGCCTAATCAAAATGCGCATTAATATCTACAAGTTGATTTACAAACAGTATACAAAGTATATCACATCATATATCAGTGAAAAACAGACTTTAAGCCAGTAGCAGTGTGACTAAATATAGAATTTAAAACGTAGTAAGGCGACTACAGATGAACAGCTTACACGGCTAATCGACAGCAGCAATAATTTAAAATCAGCCTTAATCAGTTTCTAAAAGGTATCAGTCCTGTAGGATGTGATTGAAAAATGATTCAAAGCTTTGGTTTGAGATAGAAACAATCGAATGTTGTTGTTTTTCTTTTCTTCAATTATGTGCTGGCTCCCTCCAACCGAGACACTATGTCAGGTACAGTGTAAAGGCGTGGGTGGGGTAAAGTGTTAACCAACAGCAGGGCAAGAAGCTGATTAGTGTAAGAAGTGCTTTCCTTAATGATTCAATCCAGAAATATAATCCACAGACATGACAGTATTTTGGTAATCTATGAGTGCACCTAAAGCCTCTCAATGTTGATACGGTACGGTTCAGTTCTGTGATCATCTGATTGCATACATTGGCTGCTGTGACTAACCTCGCAGGTCATCACTAATGAAGAAAATCGTTTAATTCACATTAACAATCCACTGGGCAGTTAGGAATAACTTATTCCTGTTTTTAAAATACAAGTTCCTGGCTTCCCTATTCAACTGTGTGGTAGCTTGTCTTCAATGCCAATAAACTGCGTTTCCTACAGTCTGTTTCGCTCGAGCAATATTCAATTTTTGCCTGCAAAATCATCAAAAAATTGATCAAATTCAGCACCTTTCATTTCTATTTTAATCTTATGTACATATTCATCAAAAATCAGAAGAAGCTCAGACCATAACAACAAGCTTCCGGAAGATATGATTAAGGTATTTCCTTCAATGTCTCACTATACTATGCATTTTTCACCATCGCTGACGCGATGGTGAAATGCGTTTGTAAACTTCCACTGGACACGTGTTCGATTCGGGCCTGTTCCATTAGTAATCAGGTGCTAACTCCCCAGTAGTAGTGTCTTTTACTGTTCTTTTTTAAACTCCCCGTCGATCAAGGTATTTCCCTGAATTCCACCATTGGGTGAGCGATATGTTGATATACTTTTGATACAGGATTGCTTCTAAAAACGAAAAAGGCCAATTAGAGACCTAACAAGTGACTTGGTTACTGGCTTGCATCTGAAAACAAAAAGGTCAATTAGAGACCTTACCACTGAGCTAGAATCTAGATCAAACACAGAGTCTTCGGGTATTTTAGGCTAAGTGGGACGAATAAAATTAATTTTGTTGATAGGAGTGAATCAGAAATTTATTATTTTCTCTTATTTTATTATTAAGCATTATTATTTTTATAATATTATTATTGTTCGATTTTATTAACCTGACACAGGTGCATAATTTCACGATTAGTGCACAAGATATTTTTACCTTCCATCGACTTTCGGTATTTACCGTAAGTTTTACAGGAATTTTGCAAGTATACTTCCACCAAATGCTTTGAGGCGTGACTGTAACGGTAAATGCATTGAATAAATCGAGGGTCATGCCTTAGAGGTCGTGGTAGAAGTATACTAATGAGATAATGTAGCGTTTTGCACTGTCCTACTGATTAGTCAAGTGGTTATGATACATGTACATAGTTTACAACCAAAAGGTCGTGAGTTCGAGTCCACGTATATTCTTTTTTTTTTTTTTTTTTTTTTTTTTTTTTTTTGCTAAAATGTATTTTTACCTTTATTCGATTCGTTTAACTTCATTTATTATAGATGTACCACGTTCTCTGAGAAATGTCATTTGGATCATTATATTCAAAAGGTTGATGCGTAACGCATACACCGAGCTAGTCTGTCTGTAACATCTACATGCTTCAAAATAGAAAAGTATACGTAATTAAACGCATGAAACCCCTTTTCTAGATCCGTATTATCAATTTTGTAAATAGAGTCACGCTTCAAAGTTATATGTTTATCTATACTTGCATTTGTTAGTGTTATATTTGTAGGATCCTCACCAAGAACGTTAACCGTATGCTCGATTTGTGAAATTGAATCACTGTGATTCTGACATATTTTGTAAAGTAATCGAAGATATCTAAAAAAATATCTGCTTTGCCTAATAGTGCCAAGACTTGCTACATACTTGTCTTCAGACGTTTTCCCACTGAACTTTAGTTCAAACAACATGTATAATGAATAATTGTTAACCGTTTGTTTTGGCTATATAATACAGAACAATATATTCACGTGAATCTTTGAAGATGTTTCGGACAGACTGGCTCAAATTTATGCGTTACGCATCAACCTTTTGAAATATAATGATCCAAAGTTTCATTCCTCAAAGGTCTTGCTACATCAATAATAATTGAAATAACATAAATCGAATAAAGAAAAAAAAACACACACACGTGGACTCGAACTCATGACGTTTTGGTTGTAAACTCTGTATCATAACCACTTGACTAGTCAGTAGGACGATACAAAACGTTTCATTATATGCATCAATACTTGCAAAATTCCTGTAAAACTTACGGTAAATACCGAAAGTGGAAGGGAGGTAAAATATCTTGTGCACTAACCGTGAAATAATGCACCTGTGTCAGGTTAATAAAATCAAACAATATGTTATGAACATGAAAATGTTTTGATAAAGATAATGAGAAGCTTTCACAAAAGTTCATAGATAACTGAGACGATTCTTGAATGTTACAAATAAATTAGTATGTGTTATAGGGTGTCCAAGAGATTTATTTGTTTGATTTCATTCTTAACGCCCCATCAACAATCTTTCAGTAAGACAGGGATAGAGTTTTCCTGGTTTGAACCAGTACTAAGCTAGGATAAATGTGTCTTGCTCAAGGACCACAACGGAGTGACGCCGGTGAGGCTGGAACCCACGGCCCCTCGGTGTTCAAGAGAAAATAACTTGATGAAGATGGGTCAGTTTCAATATGCGCCTAGGCATTATGTGCATTGGCTTCGATTGAGGAATACGGTTGTATGACCTGTACATACTGCTGGGAAGTGGGTTAACTCTATCATTATTCAGTGTGTTCATGAGCAGCGTCTTACTGGCAAATGCATGTTTCCTGTGCTTTATTTTCTTCCACTGGATCACCTATGTACAAATGGTTAACTAAAACGAACACTACCCAGAGCTTGAAACACATTCAACACTGAAAAGAGTGGCTTCAGCAAATACAATATTAAAAAAATATAAAAGTTCTTCTTTAATCACTGTAAAACGTCATGCGGTAGACCTAAGCTTTTTCAAAAGCTAACCTTGTCCTATATAGTTAAATGCTCAAAATACACTCGTAATTTCTACAGGAAAAGAAAACTCCTTGATCATTTATCAACTCTCATCTCTGTTCAAAAACTCGACAGGAACAAACAGTGAAAGCCCAGGTTTCGCCAGATCGATTTTCAAAAATATTTTAAAGTTTGTAAAGACCATACTTTTTTTCAAATTTCTTGCTGCTCCGGCACGAGAATACACTGGTATGGAAAAAGTATTTACCCAAAGAGGAAACAATACAGAATTAACTGAAACTTACTTGAGCTGTCTAGCTAAAGGAGTGCTTCTAGTATGTAAAATAAATCATGCCCAGGTATCAGCAGAGCAAAACTTGGGGTTGACCATGTATGCCGGGACTTGTTTCTAATGCTAATAAATCCTATTCCACCCAGTCTCATGGTGCCTAATGGTACAGTGATACCTTGAAGTATTAGCGGTCGTTTGTATTATTTAGCCACCACGTAAGATTTGGTGCTACTAGCAAAGTCTCGAATCAACCTGAGTATATGTGCAGTCTGATAAGAGTCGCTTGAACATACTATGACTGTAAAGCTACTGACCGAACAACATTTAAAAATTTCTAAGCTTAAAAGAAGGATGCACAGGCTCGATAGAGTATGCACTTATCTTATCACCTTGTTGGATATCACATGTCGCAGCTTATTATGAATCAAGCAATGTCACTAATTGGCATGAATATAATTTGTCTGTAGACAATCAATCTGAAATGCGTTTTGTTTGAAGCTCGGACCCAGTAGTATTATTCTGGGTCTGAGGTTTGAAACTTCTAAATGATACTTTGCTCATTCGATAAGTTACTGGGTTAATAATATATGTCATTTCGTAAATTCATCATTATAACGGTCCAAATTAATGCTATTGGGCAGCGACAACGTCTTTTCAAACAGTTGGGATCCTGATTAGACGTGGCTGAGTGCGTGACCTGACCTTGGTTTAAGCTAGTGAATATATGTCTACTCACGATAAAACATGCTTGTGTTCCATGTGAGCATCTAATGGTGATAATAAAACAGTTTGAAGACTGATCAAGCTCGACAAAAAGACAGGTCTTATCTACATCATAACTGTTCGGTAAGAAAATATGTGTCAAATGGACCCAGGCGCGAGAAAACCTGATTTGGTTGCACGCGAATGTCATATTATGATAACTTTTTCCATCAATTTGGACGCTGATCAAGCTCAACAAAATATCAGGCCTGCTCTTAATCAAAATTGTTCAATAAATAAATAAGTGTCGAAAAATGGGCCTAGTCGAGAAAAGCATGGGAAACCCATATGGATACATCCATAGTGACACGGCACACTTTTTGTTGATTTTTGGCACAAATTGATTAGAAAAAGTATATTTTGTTTAAAAAAATCACCTATCAACATATGTCATGAATGAACCAAAACGCGCCTGGCCCCTATGGATAGGTCCTCAAATAATTTTGACCCTGGTCAGGCGTGACAAAATGCTTGACCTTATCTGGATCGAAATATTTCAATAAGCATGATAAAAAAATGTGTCTTATAAATGCGCCTAGTAACGAGTGTTACATGCGAGTGTTTACCTTGTCAAACAATTTGGACCTTGATCAGGCTTTCCAAAATGCTGGCCCTGCTCTTGATCCTAACTGTGAAATAGGTAAATACGTGTCAAATAAATAGGCCTTGTAGCGAGAAAGTCTGATTTTGGTTGCATGCGAGCGACATTTAAAAACAGTTTAGACCCTGACCAGGCTTAGAAATGTGGGATTTGATCTTGATCCAGACTGTTCAATAATTCTGGATCGGTTATGCCCAGGTCACACATTCACGGATCACCTCGCCGGTTCCACTACGGATCTAATCCCACGGATAACCACGGAAATGACAATTTCCGGTAGTCCGATACGAATGCACAACGCAAGTACTACTACGTATGATGACGAATGCAATACGGAAATTTACGGACTAATACGGATTGCTACGGATGATGCAGGATCGTATCTGTGGCCAATCCTGCATCAAATCCGTGAATGTGTGACCTGGGCATTACAGTATTCCGATTATGAAAAAAATCATCTGAAAGCATGGCCCATGTCCCTAGAAACTCCGATTTTGTTGCCTGCGCCCAAAAAGGAGACGATTGGCCTGCACATCAGTGCAGGCGTGATGCGCGCATCTGACCAGTGACCTATATACGTCACTGAGCTGGCTGATGTCTGCACAGCTTGCAGATATTAATCATTTTAGTGAATAACGTAGCATGGCCCTTGACGCAAAGTACGGTTTTCTTACTGTCTTTAATTTCCTTAATTTTATTTTTTTGGGCTCTCTAGCTATAATGTTGAAAAGTGTACAAAAAGCCAACCTCGATAAGAATTCAGAGCAAATCGCTTTAGGCCATAGAGTCTTATCAGCTTTTTTCACACCTAAACACAAATGAACGCTGTGTAATGAAGAGCTGGCCGGAACAGAAAAGAACAGAACAAAATTTTATTGGAACTCCAATAGGCTATAAAGCCCGTGAGGATACAATCTACATGATGGCATATAAAGACAGAGTTATCTTTCTGAGAAGGTGTGCTTATTTTCTATCTTAACAGTCTATTTTTTCCGGTTTCTATACAAATATATACAAATAGATAAACATAGTACAAGTTTGAATGCGATTAAAGCAGGTCTTCATGTTGGAATCGTAACCTAAGCGACAATGCTACTTTCAAGTAATCTTATCAGCCAGCGAGGTCATGTGAAAGCAGCAATGCGGCTATGAAACTGGTATGATCAAGAAATCCCGCGCCCTGCCTTGTCGAAACGAAATACAAAACAGGAACCAGGATGCTTGAGCATAATTTCATACAATGTGTATGTTTGAATAATAAAATAATACAAATTGAATTTCTCAACCTTATCAAATCAGTTTAGTCATTTTCGTGTTTAAGGATTGTCAGTGGTAATTTTCAGTGTTCTTTTTTATTATTATTATTTTAAAAAATTGAATAAAACATTGTATAAACAAACTATGGACACCCTAATCAGACGCCGCATTTTGTGGTGTCTGGTCTGGGTCTAAATTGTTTGTATATCTCTCTTAAAAATGGACGCTTCTAGGCTGGTGTTGTTTAATAATAAATGCCCTCGGCATAGCATATAGTTATAGCACAATAAACAGTATTTATCGATATCACATATATATGTAGAGAATAAAATTATGCGTAAAATTATGATTGTTTTCCATTTGGAATAAACATTTCTTACGCGCTCAAATTAGAACCTCTGACTCAGTGTTATACTTTGTTCCGTTGCTCAATAACATAGATAGATAGTGTGTGTTCGTCAGAATCGCCTCTATGATTCGGTCACAACGGGCACCCACAATCTACGCTTAATGTCTAAAGACACTCAAATATCGTTCATATAGGTCCAAGTCTTATACTGAATATACTCTCGAATATTCAATCCTAATGGGCATACACACCATATGAATCACTATAAATAAGGAAATTTATATTGAATTATGCACTCTTATTGTAGGTCTATTAGTGCTACAGTATATGTTCGTAACTAAGCTTTAATCTCGCCTATGGTTTAAGTGCCGTCAACGTCAAGCTCAATTGCCGCACAGAAGATGGTTGGTCACAGAAACCATAGTCGCGAATAAAGCTGTACTTAATTACTAAAGTGGATGTAACCTGTATATTTGTATGCTTTAATCGACCATTATTGTATAGTAACTCTGTACGTAGTTTAAACGCATGATATATAAAAATAAATAAATAGTATAGGTTCATGTCTTATACTGTGCATGCCTACCAAGATTGCACCGAAGATTCAATCCTAATGGGCATACACACCATATGATTCACTATAAATAAGGAAAATAATATTGAATTATGCACTCTTATTGTAGGTCTATTAGTGCTACTGTAGGTCTTTGTCAAGTTCCAAGCATTGCTTGCTGATTTATTTATTGCCTGTAGGCGTGAACTTTTCTTATGTCGCTTTCGTTTGGCGTCAGTACAGAATGTCCGGATCATACACAAATAACACATTTAATTGGGTTTAATCATTTATTTTTAAGGTATCAAATTACAGGTTTAAATTATTGAATTTCGTGCACCTTGTGGCTGTGATGGGGTACTTGTATCGTTCTGATTGCTTGGCGTTGTTTATTGCCGCCATCCTATTTTTGCAAAAAAATCTCATTGAGGGAGAAAGAGAGTCGATTGTATCTGATCTTGCCTAATACACATGTGTTTGTGAGCAGTCATATTAAATCAGACCCCGAAGCTAAAGGTACGTAGTTAGAAAATAATTTTCCTAACTTCCCAACCAAAACATTCGTTAAGGGTACTAAAAGAATCGTCTCATCGAGACGGTTCTTTTGTGTATCCAAAACAAATGTTTAATTTGATTGGTAAGAAAATATTACAATTTTCGGTTAATCTATCTGCTAATTATGACTATTGTGAATTATAAGGACGGACAGACAGACCAACAGAATACTATAGGCCTCTACCACAATTTGTTGGCCAGGATCTGAATAAGAAACGGGTCTCGTGGTGAGAAAAACCGGCCTTGGTTGGCCCCGAGGTTATACTCCTACCAGCTACACAGACAAGCCAGAATTTAGAAATGTGTGTGTAACATGCTTGTCTATAATATAAATATTCTTTAACATGGGTACCTGTTTTAAACTTGTAACATTCTTGAAGCATTTTGCCATCGTTTTTTATACGTGGTATTACTTGGCTTTTCGCTTAGTGTAAAGGCGGCAACTTAATATTCATATCTGGGTGTGGTTCGGCTATTTCATCTGCTAAGGAAGGGAAATCAGGTTTTATTTATAATTTGGTAAAGAGTTAATACGCTTTTTGGGCCGCGCAAAGGTGCGTGCATTTCATGAAAATCCTAACCGTATACACACTGAACTCACATTTATTAACCTTTAAAGTGCATAATCACAATATGTATGTTTTTGTCGTCCACAAAACTATTTCTTTTTTTTTCTCTTCATACTGCCATACGTCCTCACGGACATTCTGGGCAGGTTGGCATTTAAAGACTCATAGATTAACAGTGTGGACCCAGATCAGACCTGATCTGGGTCCACAATGTTTGCCTCCCTGCTTATGTTAAATAGACATTTTCAGATGCAGTTATTTTGCGGGCGTTTTAAGGGCTAAATAATGACTGAGGTGGTGGCGCAAGATGATACAGTTACTTTTGAATAAAACCACGCCTCCTTTTCAGCTTTTACTTATGCCTAAGGTTGACCAGTCCTAATTCCGCATTCATGAGGCGCCGCCTTTACAGTAAGCGAAAAGTCAAGTAATACAGCAGTTAAAGCCTTCGTTTCCTCTTAAATTTCAAACTCAAACAAATGATTTGACTTGACCTCAAATCGTACCAAGTACGTGGAGAATATCACACCATTTGAACTGACAACCAAGCTACATTTGTAAAAGAATATTTTGAATGAATATTTGAGAATTGTCGCAATATACTCCGAAAAGCACATACATGTACCAGGTTTGATTTAAGAAATAGATCAGCTCTAGCAGTGAATTGTTGTATAATAATTCACTGTTTGAAGGTCAGTTGTAAAGAAGATCAAATCACGAGCGCGCAGCGCGAGTGATTCATCTTCTTACAACTTACCGACAAACAGTGAATTATTACTCAACAATTCACGCATTGGAGCTGATCTATTTCGATTCTAACACAAAATAAACGATGAAAACGCATTTGAAGTCTTCAGCTTCTTCCATCTTTCCGCCATCGCACTGAAGAACTCCCGCCAATACTTAGACTACGTCGCATACGTTTACATGAATTTGTAACGCCTTTTAAGCGTAAAAACGACGTTACACCGTCTAACGTCATGAATGACGTCATTTTCCAGTAACAAATGACGTCAGCTAGCACGTACTTTCCTCGCGACTTCAAAACTGTGAATTATTGTTTGATATATCACACTTTTTTAGCATTGGCTCTATAGGCGAGGTGTGTTAGAATATTTCATAAAAACATTAAGCGATCACGGACAAGTTTGGAGTAAATCAGTCTCATGTCAAATTTGACAAACAAATTTCTCTTCTTCAGATTGCTATTAAATTTTTAACCAGCTTGAGTAGAATCTTGACAAAAGATATTATGTTTACATTTGGAATTTGGGTTTTGTTGAGGGTTCTTATTAATGTTGATTTTACTTCTCGAGTTAAGTCTCGTGATATTTCAAGCATCAATAAAGATCGAGAATAGAATATAAACGCACATGCATTAAGTCATATGCACGGCATACCCAAGAAGACATTATTTATGGCGCTACTTTAGTCGTCACTGATGTTTAAAGATATTACAATATGCAAGCTGTGACTTTCATATCAATAATATCATAATTAATTTTGTGAAAAATAAAAGGTTTTCTTAAGTAAAACAAACAGGATGATTTTTTTTCGTCGTAAGTAGCGTATTCTTAACACAAAAGGGGCGTGCATTAAGGGGCTCAGTTGCCCCGTCTGGAGCCAAGATCTGAAAGTTGCTTTTCACCAATTTCTTCTGATCGTTTTATTAAAAGAATAACTCAAGTGTAAAATTCTGGCATTTTTTTTAAATTAATGGGTACTATGGTAACACAAATGGCGGACAAAATAGCCTTAAAATAAAGAAAACGCTATTTTGGACCAAATTTAAGGCTTTTCGAGACCAATTTTAAGAATTAGATATCAGCACAGCTAAATACCCCAAAATACGTTTAATATGTTGTGTGCCATAACAATACTCATCATATATAATTGAGTCGCGACATGAGATTTCCAAAATTGTGGTGTGTGCGACTAGCAAAGCCTTAGATCAGCCTGCGCATACGCGCAGTCAGATCAGAGCCTATACTAGTCAGTTGAATATTCTATGACTGTTAAGCTACTGACTGAACATCATTTGGAGTTTCCAAGCTTAAAAGGAGGCTGCACAGGCTCGTCTGAGTTACACATGTCAAAATGCCACATTGTTGGAAATCACATGTCGTGGGTCATATTTGCACGGACATGCTCGTTTATCCCTGCATGTAGGCCGGAAACTTTGGCAAACAGTGAAGACCCCGATGAAATGCTGCATGATGCGGCATTTTCATCAGGGTATACACTGTTTGCTAAGGCAAGAATGGAATGTAATCTTTTTGTTTGAAACCTCGGCCTATGACATTGGACGATCTTAGACCACCCTGAATTAAAATTTCATTGGTATAGAGTGGGTTAATGAATATGTTCTTAGGAAGCAAAGAATACACCAAAGAACTGAAACTAGAGTGTGCATATTTTCTGGGCAAGACTAGCTATCCCGAAAAGTGTTGTTAATATACAATGATAAACGCACATGCATTAAGTCATATGCACGGCATACCCAAGAAGACATTATTTATGGCGCTACTTTAGTCGTCACTGATGTTTAAAGATATTACAATATGCAAGCTGTGACTTTCATATCAATAATATCATAATTAATTTTGTGAAAAATAAAAGGTTTTCTTAAGTAAAACAAACAGGATGATTTTTTTTCGTCGTAAGTAGCGTATTCTTAACACAAAAGGGGCGTGCATTAAGGGGCTCAGTTGCCCCGTCTGGAGCCAAGATCTGAAAGTTGCTTTTCACCAATTTCTTCTGATCGTTTTATTAAAAGAATAACTCAAGTGTAAAATTCTGGCATTTTTTTTAAATTAATGGGTACTATGGTAACACAAATGGCGGACAAAATAGCCAAAAAATAAAGAAATCGCTATTTTGGACCAAATTTAAGGCTTTTCGAGACCAATTTTAAGAATTAGATATCAGCACAGCTAAATACCCCAAAATACGTTTTATATGTTGTGTGCCATAACAATACTCATCATCTGTTAAATTTTGTTTTGGTATTTGCTTGCGCTTTATAGTGATTTCTCTGTGAGATGTCTCAAATTTGCTCCAGAATAGCCAATATCCTGTTTTCAGCCCGTTTTGGCGGCCGTTTTTTTTCATAGCAACGGTTAAAGTCAAATTAGTATCACTTGGGCTATTGTTCTAATAAACTAATGAGAAGAAAATGGTGATTTTTTTTTTGATTTTTTAGCCTCATGGGGAGGGGGGATAGCCTCTTAATGCACGTACCTCTTTAGTTGCTCTGTTTTACCAAAGTGATCTCTAGATTATTGTACAATTACTTATCTGAATGAAATTAATCACAATTCTTCGATAGCCTAGTGGAACCACGATAAACTAGTGGATAGTCGTGTGTTTTTAGCACTCAAAAGACGTGGGTTCGAGTCCAGTAGCATTTAAATATTTTTTTTTCGATTTGCTAGTTTCTTTGTCTTTATTCTTGATTTTGTGCACAACTGGATATATTTATTTGAATTTGGCATGCGTTTATGTAACAAATACAGCACCGTGAATAATTTCAATTAGCATACATGTGATTAACTCTTTGCACGCTGAATATTTTTTGAGACTTGTGTTATCATCTGCTGACTTTTGATAAAAAATAACTTTTTCAAAAAATCTTTCAGGAACACTATCAGAGTGTCAAATGGTCTGTATCCAGTTCAGAACCTACGCTCTGTTTGTACTTAACTGGGTCCAAACTATTTGCCAAATTTATCAGCACACAAGGAAAGAGTGTGGAACTTAGGGAATAATGAATACAAAAGCGGCTAATTACAATTGAAAGCTGCAAAGCTCATCACAAGATAACGCAAAATATACAAACAGTATTAACTTAAAAAAGAAAACAATTTAACAATTATATATAAAAAAAGGTTCCTTCCAAGTTTCGATCCAGGTATGCTCGATTTGTAAGTAGTCAACTAACCACTAGGCTATCATACCATTTGCATTAACGAAATGACATTATCTTCATATTCTCTGTAAAAGCATGACCAAGGTCGGAGAACTCCACGAAAACGCACGAATAACACGAAGATTTTGGCGAAAATTAATCAGTTTAAGGTCAATTTTGGCAGACTATACTTGTTGATTATCAAAATGACGTTTGCATAATCGTTAAACGTGTCGCGAGAAAAATGACTTAGTTACATGCGAACAACAAAGGCACAGACCGGTCTGCACATCTGCGAAGTCTGATCTTCGCTCTCTGGGAAATTATAATTGAATGCTAGACTTTTCGGTACGTCTATCTGAGCAGTTTGATTCTGACATGGTCGGAAATGGTCGAAGCTCGAGCCCCAAAGACAGATTTCTCGCATGGGGCCTGTCAATCAAAATCAGGATGTGCGGATCCAGAGGGGGGACAGGTGGTCTGGACCCCCCTGAAAAAGCACAAAAAATGTAGGGTTTCTTTACAATACTGGTCTGGATCCCCAGCATCATCGGTAATTTAGACATGAACTCATCCTGATGAGGCAGTAAAAGTATATAGAGATCTAGATATATTTGTCAAGCAGTTTGGAACCAGACCATGCCGAATGTTTTGTTGGAACTGATCTGGGTCCAAACTGATTGCGTGAATGCTATCAGTAGACGAACGGTTGCGCGTAAGCTAGATGCATCATGTGCAGATAACAAAAATAGTCCTACGATAATTACCACCCTTGCATACAAGTATAACTGCTACATTGTCAAGCCAGACATTGGTCCAAACTGTTTCAAAAGGATATCAGCAGATGGCAAAATGTGGCTGGCAGGTAGAAAGTTGAAATGTCTGGTCGCGCGAAGACCTGACTTGCTACATGCAGATAACAAAGGCGCAAAACAGCCTCGATCAGCGCCTTTATATAAAGAACTGTACATCTACTTTAAACGAGTAAAATCTCGTTATTCTAGCTGCTCTTTGCTTTGTGGGACAATAGCACATTTATTCGTTGAATTCGCTAACCGTTAAAATGCGTCATTCCGCTATTTTTCTCGCAAAATTCGCTAGGCAAACGAATTCGCTAATCAA
Source organism: Loripinus fragilis (assembly GCA_964019695.1). Taxonomy (NCBI): domain Eukaryota; kingdom Metazoa; phylum Mollusca; class Bivalvia; order Lucinida; family Lucinidae; genus Loripinus; species Loripinus fragilis. The sequence continues at coordinate 35,352,341 of OZ026522.1, read as the reverse complement.
TAGCAACCCTCACACCACCATTCGATAGATCTGTAATTATCTTTAAATATTTGAACATGCCAATATTGTAAATTTTAGAGCTATAATTCTCTAAACAGTAAAGCCCATTGACGCCTTCATCGATTGGTTTTAAAATTTAAGTTACTTGTATATCTATTGCGCCATTTCAACACCATGAATATATCCTGTCTCAGTAACCTTAAGAAAACTACCAGTTTTAAAGGAAGCATACTGATACTTAAATCGAGATATTGCGGCCAGTCTAAAACTACTTACCAGCGGTATTGCGGTCATTTTTCCAAAAGGGGTCTGCCTATATTTTCCCTGACAAATCAAGAAACCCGGTTCACTTGGCTAAAACTAGGATGCAAAGGGCAAGGGCCTTTACTAACGTGTAAACACCAAGTAAAAAAAAACATTAAATGCATATGCAATATTGATTTTATTCATTATTTTACAGTGGTCTGGCGGTAGATTATGTCATAATTAAAATGATAGAGACGACGCTTTTAAGTCGCTTTTCAAAGCAGAGATGGTCGTAATGCATTATTTTGCTGAAAGACAACAAGCAGGACCATTGGCAAGAGCGTATATGCTTGGATATAAGCAAATGATGCGCAAAAAAGAGTATTAAATCACGAAAATATAGAGGTCACTCACCTTCAAAACGCCAAAACATATTGATTTTTCATCAAAATCCTTTGCAACATCCGATTAGCTCACTGTCAGCAAGTCATGTGATTATCTACTGTGAATTGAGTTGTGTGAGAATCTGACTGAAGCACAATCCCCTATTTTAGGGAGCGCAGTGGCTCAGTGGTAAAGTGGTTGACTCTAGACCAAGGGGCCGCGGGTTCGAGCCTCACCGGCGTCACTGCATTGTGGTCCTCAGGAAGGCCCGTCCCTGTTTCACTGAAAGATTGTTGATGGGACGTAAAGAATCAAATCAAACAAAACAATCCCCTCTTCAGATAAATGCACTTAAATTTAAGGAACGGCATATTAATTTATTAAATTTCCTAGCAGTAAAAATTGAAACTATTTTATTAACGTTGTCAAATTATTGACACTTTCTTTTTCTCTCTTTGAAGCTTGCCTGTAAACTAGGAATTGAAATTCGATCCCTATCAGGTGAGGTTTTAACTAAACGACTTAACACAACAGTGTTATGTAAATGGGACTCCGGATATGCTATAAAAATTGGGCATTTACGCAAAAGGCGCAGACCAGCCTAAGCATACACACAGTCTGATCAGCGCTTTTAGTTTTCGCTGACGCTTGAAAAGTATCATATCTAATCATTTCAATTTTCTAGCTTCTCTCTGAAGCTGAGGAGACTGGTTCGGGCATCGCTTTGTCCGGAAACTACGAAGAGTTTTTGTCGCGCGTCGAGACAAAATACGGGTACATATAGTATTGGTTTTTTATCAAAGTGTAACAGATAAAACACTTCTGTCTATAAATAAACCTGATTGTTTGTATTGGATAACGTTACGCTTTACACGCTAGAGCAAAAGGTTAAGTTTTAGTGTTTCGATTACTCAATCGAATTGGGCTGTATTACAATATGCAAGCTGTTACTATCATATCAATAATATCATAATTAATTTTGTAAAAAATAAAAGGTTTTCTTAAGGAAAACAAATAGGATGAATTTTTTTCGTAAGTAGCGTATTCTTAACACAAATGGGAACGTGCATTAATGTGCTAATTTGGGCCCCCTCTGGAGCCAAAATCTGAGAGTTGCTTTGCACCAACTTCTTCTGACTGGCTTATTAGAAGAATAACTCAAGTGTAAAATTCTGGCTTTTTTTTAATTTAATGGGTACTATGGTAACAAAAAAGGCCGACAAAATAACCCTAAAATTGAGAAATCGCCATTTGGACCAAATTTAAGGCTTTTTGAGACCAAGTTTGTTAAGAATTAGATATCAGCACAGCAAAAAACAAAACAAAAAAGTATGCTTATGCTCACAGTATACTTTTCTGCGTGTTTTTATGCAATCTGGACCCTGCTCATACTGATCCTAGAGGAGCAGTCTGATCAGGTTCTACATTGTTTATTTTCTTATATGCTGGCGGCTGTTGTTGTCGGCTGTTTGCATATTCTTACGTCATGAACTATTTTCAGCGTGTTTATTAAGCAGTGCGGACCCTGACCGAACTGATCCTAGCGGAGCCGTCTGATATAGTTCTACACTGTTTGCTATAATTATATGCGTTTTTTTAAGAATCAGCGGACTACATGTCAGTTGTAGACATTAAATAGCATTTTGCAGCCGTGGAGTTCAGCGCTGGGCTCGTCAATACCACCGTATTGATGTACCCTAGTTCTGTTGTCGTTGTACTTACTTTTCCCCGCTAATTTCTAAGTTATGATCTGACTTGACGCAATGTCGCACGTCATACGTTACGCCTTAACGTTTTTGTGGTGTGTCACGTCATTCACTTGTTTATTATAATTCCTGATGAAGCCAATATGGGAGAATATTCATGTTGGTGTTGAATCATTTTTATTATATCAGCACAGCTAAATACCCCCCCAAAAAATTAATATGTTGTGTACCATAACAATACTCATCATCTGTTAAAATATTTTTTGGTACATGTATTTGCTTGTGCTCTATAGTAATTTTTCTGTCAGATGTCTCAAATTTTAGTGCTCCAAAATAGCAAATTGCCTGCTTTCAGCCCGTTTTGGCGGCCATTTTTGTTCCATAGTAACGGTTAAAGTCTAATTAATATCAGATGTTTACACTTGGGCTATTGTTCTAATAAACTAATTAGAAGAAAATGGTGAAAAACAATTTTTATTTTTTAGCCCCATAGGGGGGGGGGGCTAAAACAGCCTCTTAACGCTCGTAGCTCTTTATTTGCTCTGTATAACCAGAGAAACTATTTTTTATTGACCCTACTAGGCAGAGAATACACTGTATTACGTGCATGTAATGCATGCAAGAATGTTTTCATGGTTACACCTGAAGTCATGATTTAAAAATAGTAAGTGAGTATGATCAGGAAATACCACAATCACAAACTGCAGACAACCCCGTGGCACCGCGAGGAAGAGCCGCTCAACCATCACGAGACACCAGGAAGACAAATTAAGCAAAGCAATCAGCTCTCTCTCCCCATCAAGATGATTGCAATACTAGAATGGACAACAAAACATAGAACAATTACAGACTCCCACAATGGGAGTAACAATAAACAAAAAGTCAACAACAACAGAACCACCGCCTTAGAACGGACAGCAGCCTAAGCCACCGGGGGGGGGGGCTTAAATGCATTTTACTGGTACCGAATCTTCGCCCTAGATTCTGCTGTTGTTGAAGTACAAGAAATGTTCAGCTCGCATGGCGGCCATCTAACTAATGCAATGCATCATCATGGAAAACACTCTAATCAAATTAACACTCTATGATGAAACAAAGAAAAGGGCTCATGACTCACAGATAGTCAGAGCTAAAGAAAACCTCAAGTTGAGCCACGGTGGGTCCAGCTACAGATAAGCATCAGGCACCAACCCACCGATTAAAGCTTTACGTCAGAGCCGTCATAGAGTCTGAGGCCTGACCCACCGTCGTGCAATTAAAGAGGAAACCATAGCTATAAACCGTGATTGGGTTTAAAACTAGGCATGCAGACTGTCGCATGATATCCAAATTATATCCAACCCTTATATAACGTTTTACTATCTTTTTGAATTGATCACTAAAATTAGGTTTTCCAACAATTCGTTTGAATTTATAGACTAAATCACCATAAAATATAGGTTCTGATATGCCTTGTTGCAGAAGAGTTTTTAACCCAATGTTGTATTTAACAATTAACTCTGAGTGTCTGTAGTAAAATTTAGAAAATGCTTTTCGAATTTTATGATATCTATAACCTTGTTTAAAAGCCTGAATTTGGCAGATTATAATAGCTTCTCTAATTTTTTTCTAGTTTATCGAAAGAAAACTGACCATTGTCATTAACATTGGTTTAAACATATTTATTTCTTAAATAGATACATACAAATACAATAATTACAAGCATTATAAATAGGAATTGAACGGAAGCTACCGCTTATTTAATTCATCTCCTAACACATTAATATACTGTGTTACATACATGGCAAAAATATTTCAAACATGATGTGATATTATATAATATAGTAACGGAAATTTAGAAAAAAGTGAGATATCATGAGCCAGTGCATAAGATTTCCAACAATGTGGTATGTGCCACCAGCAAAGCCTCATATCAGCCTGCGCATATGCACAGTCTGATCAGGGCCTTTGCTAGTCTCTTGAGGATTCTATGATTGTAAAGCTACGGACTGAGCACAATTTGGAGTTTCTAAGCTTAAAGGGAGGCTGCAGAGGCTCACCCGAGTCTACACATGTCAAAATGCCACATTGTTGGAAATCACATGCACTGGCTCTCATATTGAGAAAGGAAATATATCACGAAGATAAGAAATATAGAGGTTGGAAATATAAGAGGTTTGGATGGAAGGGAATTTATACAAATATCTGTATGCCTCTAAGCCTCCAGGAACATATTTACAAATTGTATTACTTGCTGTGACGTATTTAAATGAGAACCTGTTGGTTTCTGATAGTGTCCCTGAAAGAGTGCTGTACTGCTTCAAATATGACATTATTTGTCTAGAGAGAGAGAGAGAGAGAGAGAGAGAGAGAGAGAGAGTGTTATTGCCGTAGAGCAGAGTATCCAGTGTAACTGAACAAAAACGTGAGACGGTTTGCACCAAAGTTATCCTCTGGTTATTGTAGATAGGACAATCTAGAAAGTTTCAATATTGTTGCAACGACAAAGAGGAGAGTCAATCATGGTTTTCAAGTATAAATCATAATTTAGAACACTACAATTAGTTCTTAGGCGTGTGTTCTCTCCGATTTGCAAAACGGTAATGTTTGGGAACTACAGGTTTGTCACGACCAAGAACATTCTTAAAAGCTACTACAGAATCTACATATCTATGCTCATCTGTTATGTTATTCCAATCGCGAACTGCTGAGGGAAGAAAAGAGTAATAGTATAGAGAATTATCAGTCCCCCTAATATTAACTGAATTGTTTCATCATGACCTAATAAACGTTTCCTATCTCACGGCATGTTACCTTTATCAGGTCATGATGACGTTGCACTTTTTGAATGACGTCGCTAATGACGCTGAATCAACACAAACATCAGAAATTACGTCATAATCGCTAGTACGAAGAGTTTTTAACAATGGGTAAACTGATAAATAGAATACCAGGTTCGCGTCTTTTGATATCAAGTTTACCAGGCTCGGCTTCGAGAATGCATGTTGAATCGCTTGGCAAGCCTCGCGATGTCAACAAGCGTTCTCAAAACCTTGCCTGATAAACTTGATATCAAAAGACACTCACCTAGTATTCTACATTTCTATGCTCATCTGTTATGTTATTCCAATCGCGAACTGCTGAGGGAAGAAAAGAGTAATAGTATAGAGAAGTACATGCATTGACTAGATGAATATTATTAGAATGGCGTGAATTGTAGCTCGAGGAGCATAGGGACAGTTAAGCAAAAATAATTTGCGTAAAATTGCGATTATTTTCTTATCCATCAGTTTAAACATGTGTTTTGGATGCTCAAAAGAACCGTCTCATCGAGACGGTTCTTTTGAGTACCCACAGCATATGTTTTGGTTGAGAAATAAGAAAAATGATTTTCAGTTACGCACTATTATCTGGGAGCCTGGAGGAGTTGTTAACAGTTGTAGGTACAAGATCTGAAAGATACGGAGGAGATATACCAATTGTCATCTTAAAGAAGAGAGTAAGCTTATGATTTTTTCGTCGTGTTTCAAGGGTTTCCCAGCTTGTTTAATAGTATAATGAGTGAATTGAGACTAATTTTGCCGTGCCAGTGACTATTTTGGCTCCTTCGATTTGGATTTTTTCTATATCCTGTTTTTCTTGCTGGGTACATTAATCCCAAACAACAGCTGCGACAGGTTTCATCTTCTATGGTTATGGCACCGTTGAGCTTTCCACTGCTAGTGCACACTTAGCTGCAACAGGTTTCAAGCAGTTCTATATAATTGTTGTAATAATAACAGAGACTGCTGAAAACTGGAAGTGGTTGTATGTATTGTTGTTACACTAGTAAAGAGTGCTTATAAACTTGGATTGACTCAATTTTGTTGTTGCAATAGTAGATACTGTTATAAAACTTGGAGTGACTCTATTTTGCTGTTACAATAACAGATACTGCTTAAAACTGGAAGTGGTTCTATATTGTTGTTACAATATTAGAGACTGCGAAAAACTTGTGGTAGTTCTATATTGTTGTTACAATAGTAGAGACTGCTTAAAACTTGAAGTCGTTTTATATTAATATTATAATATAAGAGACTGCTTAAAAACTTGAAAAACTCTGATTTGGTGTTACAAAAGTAGAGACTGCTTAAAACTTGGAGTGACTCTTTTTTGTTGTATTAATATTAGATATTACTCAAGATTTGAAGCAGTTATTTATAGTGTTGTTAGAATAGTAGTAACTGCTTAAAACTTGAAGTAGTTTTATATGATTATTGTTATAATAACAGAGACTGCTTAAAAACCTGAAGGCGTTCTATAGTGCTGTTACAATAGTGAAGAGTGCTTAAAACTTGGAGTGACTCTATTTTGTTGTTACAATAGCAGATACTGCTTAAAATTTAAAGTAGTGGTATATATTGCTGTTACAATAGTAGAGACTGCCTAAAACTTGAAGCAGTTTATATATTTGTTGTTATAATAGCAGAGCCTTCTTAAAACTGGAAGTAGTTCTATATTATTACATTGAGACTGCTTAAATTTTGGGGTGACTATTTTGTTGTTAATATAACAGATTGACCCGAGACATTTGAATATTCAATGACCTTTCACCCAATCTTCAGGTTGTCGTTACAAGTACGCTTTAGATTGTTGTACAATAACTTATCTGAATGGATGCATTCTACAATTTCTCTAACAGGTTGTCCTTAAGATTCAAAAGATGTGGGTTCAAATCAAGTACCATTTTTTATATACATTTATTTTTCATTTAGTCGTTCTTTTGTTCGTCTTTTTCCTTATTTTGTATCCAAATGGTTATTTTAACATTTGCTGACTTTGTTTTAAAATCATCTTCTTCAAAAACTCTTTCCGGGACATTATCTGAGTGGCAAACACTCTGTATCCAGAGCAGGACCGACGTTCTGTTGGTACTAACCTGGGCACAGGCTGTTTTCAAAGGTTATCAGCAGACAACAAAAGTAGCCACTGGCAAGGACAGAGTTTATAAACCTTGTGGATAATATATACTAATGGCGGCTATATTAATACAAATGAAAAGATGCTAAGTTTATCACGAGGTCACGTAAAACATAAGACTTATTTTGTCTAAAAAGAATGCATACTTTGTACATTTGACAATTATAAAAAGGGTTAACCAATATTCGATCCATGTTTGTGTGATCTGTATCAAGTTGTTACTAACAAATAGGCTATCAGACCATTTGCATTTGGGCCTCGTCGCCAGAAAACCTGTCTTCGGAGGTATGCGAACAACAAAGGCGCAGACCAGTCTGCGCATCCGCGCAGTCTGATCAGCGCCTTTGTTATTCGCGTTTTGGAAAGTACCATATCTAAGCTTGCCATAAGCGAAATTTCAATTTTCTAGCTAAACTCTGTAGCTGATTAGACTAGTTTGAGTATCGCTTTGTGAAACCCCGAAGACAGGTTTTCTCGCGACGAGGCAGATTTAAGAATTAACATTATCTTCTTTATCTTGGTAAAAGCATGGACAATGCTCACGTAAACGCACGAATATCACGAAGAATTTGACGAAAATTAATCAGCCTCGGGTCAATGTTGACAAGCTATACTGCTTGAGATTAAAAGTAATTATTTATATTGTTGTTTACATAGAAGAGACTGCTTAAAACTTGAAGTAGTTATATATATTGTTGTTATAATAGTAGAGACTGTTTACAATTTGGATTGACTATATTTTGTTGTTACAATAGTAGAGACTGCTTAAAATTCGGAGTGACTCTATTTTGCTGTTACAATAGCAGATACTGTTTAAATCTTAAAGTGGTTCTATATCGTTGTTACAATAGTAGAGACTGCTAAAACTCGTGGCAGTTCTATATTGTTGTTACAATAGTAGAGACTGCTAAAACTCGTGGCAGTTCTATATCGTTGTTACAATAGTAGAGACTGCTAAAACTCGTGGCAGTTCTATATTGTTGTTACAATAGCAGAGACTTGGAGCAGTCTTATATAATTGTTGTAATAATTTAGCATAGACTGTTTGAAACTGGAAGTAATTCTATATTGCTGTTACAATAGTAGAGATTGCTTAAAAACTTGGAGTGACTCTATTTTGTTGTTTCAATAGCAGATACTGCTTAAAGCTGGAAGTGGTTCTATATTGTTGCTACAATATTAGAGACTGCTAAAACTTGTGGCAGTTCTATATTGTTGTTTTAACTGTAGAAACTGCGTAAACTTTAAGTCGTTTTATATTGTTACAATAGTAGAGACTGCTTAAAACTGGAAGTCATTCTATATTGTTGTTACAATAGTAAATAATCTGGATAAACGGATACTTCAGAAATAGAAAGAACCTACAATATAAAAATATAGAAGACTCGTTTTTTAGTTTGTTCGTGAGAACTAATTGAAAGTGTAACAATTCTCACGCTCCTAGCACTGGCTTAAGCTGTATTCTACTTTCAGTCAGAACCCAATATTCCTGAAAAGCTGCTTAAAAATAGTAGAGCCTGCTTCAAGATTTTTTATAATTCAATATCGTTGTTACAATAGCAGATACTGCTTAAAGCTTGGGTCTCTACTGTTGTAACAACAATATAGAATTGTAGAAAAAATTAAGCTGTCTAGACTATATATGCGAACAGTGATGGTTTAGGTGAGCCTACGCACCTGCACAGTCTTACCAGAACCTTCACTGCCCGACCAGAGATAGTAGAGACGCAGATGAAAGTTCAGACCAAACAAGATAGTTGCACATGCAATCATTAAAAAATGGCTTTTAGCAGTAGCGATGAATACCCAAATCGCCTAAACTGATGAAATGTTAAATTTGTTCTGACCTTGGGTTCTTTTTTTCAGGAACTGTGACTAGCTGTCGTCGACGAAAGGCTATTGCTAGCATTGCGTCTATTTCCATATTAGTTGCTTTTATCATGGCGATGCCATATATATTTTTATCAGACAACCACATGGATTTTGTGTATGAAGCTAATCCCAACTCTTTAATGGACCCGCTTTTGCACAAACATCAATACAAACTTTCACTCAACAATGCCACGATTTGTTCCAGCGAAACATTTTTACTCTTTTTAATTAATTCTGCTCCCGAACATAGAGAAAGGCGAGAAATGATTCGAGAAACATGGGGTTCTGTTAAACAATACAACGGTGCTCAAATCAGAGTCGTCTTCCTTGTTGGGGAGCGCCTAAAGCCAAATAATATGAGTTCCGGGGAGTTACATGAACGACTAAAAGCTGAAAGTGATGTACATGGTGATATCATAAAAGGAAACTTTATCGATGATTACGCCAACATGACGTATAAAACAGTTATGGGTCATTTCTGGATGGATACATATTGCCCAAGAGCATCGTTTGTTATGAAGGCTGATGATGATGTTTTAATCAATTTATATAAAGTTGTTTATTTTCTTCGAGATATTAACCAGACAATATTAGAAGTATCAACTTTCTTCTATGGCAGTTGCAGACAGCATTATCCGAGACGTTCCAAGTCGTCCAAATGGTACGTCAGTTACTCAGACTATAAGTATGAGCTTTATCCATCATTTTGTACTGGAGCAGGGTACATTCTCTCTAATGAAGCTGCTACACGAATCTATAGAGCTACATCGAGAGTTCCTTACTACTGGATGGATGATGTATATATAGGATTTTGTGCTGAGTTGGCAAATATAGAACCTACACATCACTATTTCAGGTATTATCTGGTCTTACCATGGAGTATAACTGATTATCCATGGGAGCTAACTATCCTAAAAGTGAATCCAGGGGGTAAAAAGGAGAGTCAAGAAACATGGGCTTACTTAAATTCCAAAGATAATACAAGTTTTTTTGATGTAATCTATTACAAAATTGTTGCAGCAGCGGGTTTGATAGTGTTATTGTGTTGGTTTGTTTATACAAAAATCATGACCATACCGTTTTCCTACGTATTTTGTAAGTCTAGAAGTGACCGATCATTTAAACATTTTAAGTTGGTAAATATTAAATAAATTTGAACTAAAAAGAGTGATCAATTGTAGTCTGGAAAAATATCAGAAAAGTGAACAAGCACAGGCATTTTGTGAAGAAAGGACATTGACTTCTTGATTAGGGATTATTTGGTATGCTAAAACCATACAAAACAATGTTGGCAAGCTGAGAAATGACGTCTTAATGACCCAACTTGCATATTTTTTTAAGATGGCTGCCAAAATTCATGAAATTTGACATTACGATGAACTGTATTATTTTTGACAATATGTTTTATCCAAAATCATTATTATTATTATGTCTCAAGACAGTTTTATCCTCAGAGTTGCTTTATTCAGTATCCTGCTATCTAAATGTAACTTTCATTCACAGCACACTTTTGGACTGTTTATGAGAAAGAAACTTTATTAATCAACAAATTGTTTGTTTTGTGTCATAATGTCCATTATTAAAATGCTCAAATATATGGTACATTTTGTATCCATAAAAAGTAACAGCATTTACATTCCTTAGTGCCCTTGGATTAGACTGGCTCCAGTCCTTAAAATAATTTTTCATCAATGTGTCATATCATATACCTTTAGCGAGTCTAACTCTGATGGCTCTGTTTTAAAAACAGAGCCATCAGAGTTAGACAGAGTTAGACAGGCTAAAAGTATATGATATGACACATTGATGAAAAAATGTTTTAAGAACTGGAGCCAGTCTACCCTTGGATCTAATCAGACCATCTATGCACCCTCATGACAACTCTAATGGCAGTCATCTTTAGACCACCTAAATGGGGAAAAAGCATTGCCCTTAAGTCATCTGCGCTTTGTGAAATTGCGTAGTTTCCATGGCAACCCATTGTGTGGTTCTAAATAATGGGGATGTCCTTACAAAATTACTCTTATCTCAGCAGCAGCAGTCACTGATCCTAAACTTTTAAATTTTGTACCAACTGACTGTTATTACATAGCGCTTTTATCTAATGGTCAGATATGCAAATTACCAAATGCATACGAGACCCGTTTCATGTTTATTTGAACAAATTTGAATTTCACTATTTGCGGTTGCGTATAAATAAAGCAAACAAATGTTGCTTTTTCATGCATAACGGACGTGTCCCTGGTATTGCCAAGTAGACAAGATGGCAATTTAAAGCATAGCCATAACACAGCGGCTCTAAATACACCCCTACCCCCCTTTTACTGATTTTAAGAGTTAAAACGGGTGTATCTTGTAAGAAAATGCGTATTTAAGTGTGAGATTTTCTTATAAGTTTAGAGGAACGCTCAGTCTATTTTTCAAATGAGAAACAGCCTATGCGTTCCTGTTTTCGCTTGGAAACTAGGCTTAATAAGTTCTTCCATACAGGTGCCCAAATCGGTATCTCATGTATAAAATGTGTCTTGGAAGAATTTTGAAAAACAAATTCTCAAAACTAACAACCGGCTCAATTTCTTAGATATTCTAAGTATCTATCGCCGATAAAACTGATCACCAAATATTGCAATCGAGTATTTTGCATACAATTTAGTGTTGCTATGGAAACTGTAACCCCTAAAATTTGACGTTCAAGTCCCTTCCAAAAAGTAAATACCCTACTGGAATGCTTTATTATCTAACAGAACATACATTGACTATTTATGTACAATATATAAAAGGTTCCAAGAGAAAAACTTCATATCTTTTAGAGAAATAGTTCGAGAAAGATTTAGTACATTTCGTTTCAGGCAGCATTTTTAAACGTTTAAAATTTGACTGCTCATCTTCAGAGACTGTTTTAGACCAGAAAATAAAAAAATAAGAACTGGTTTTTTGATGACTGTGTATTCCTGGAGATCAGACTAACCCATGGAAATCAGTTATTACCAAATATAAAGAGAAATAAATGAGTAACAGCATTTTCAAATTTGTTCAAATAAACATGAAACACCTCTTGTATTCATTAACATTAATGAAAACATAACTAATAAAAGAAAACTCTTAAAAATAAGTGGTTGTACCTGCAAAATTAATTACATCTTCCGCTTAATTCCCTTGATGATCAGCATTGGTACCAATTTAACGCTAAGACATAGCATCTTTACTTAATGGTCCAATATGCAAGTTTATTAAAAATTGTATCCATGGAAATATTTATATTAAATAAAAGTAATCAAAAATAGTGAAAATTAGTAGAATGTACTTTCAGAATTACCCATATATCAGCTACTATTTATCCTAGACTTCTAAGCTCGTTCCCAAATAAAAGTCTAGAAAAAGATCCATTATAGTGTTGTCCGATACGAAAATGATCTAATTTGTTCAATTATGACTAATTTTTGTAGACACAACCTTAATGAACTTTTTCGATTTTCTTAGTTTTTTTTATAGTTTTCATCAATATCCATGAGTATGTTTATTAAATAATTTGCAAACTTGACCATTGGAATAAAATACTTTGTCTCAGCCTTTATTTCATACCAACATTTACCGTCTAGATCAATTCATAGATAAGATATGTAGACCTGCGCTATTTTTTTTTTTTTACTTTTCCCCTCTCTTTTCTAAGGTTTACATATTATTAAAGTAACACATTTCCCATAATGACTATTGGTACCGAAGGTGCTAGTCTAGAATTATTAGAAGCTACGATATGAGTAAAATTCTAGGTACACTCTTTTATTTCCATTTTCTCTCATTTCTACGAATGTTTTCCTTTTAAAATTTCAAAACATCTGAGACGTTATTTAATGCAAAACTGTTGTAAGTCAAGTTATTACAGCTTTGCATTAAAATTTGAATCAAACTGGAGACCCAATGGCGTCACACGACTCTTTACAGTGATTTATCAACCAATTTTAAAATCACTGAATTTAACCATTGGCCATACACGCGATCAGTGCTCCTTATATAGGCGATCAATGTTCGAATTATGCGCAAATCATATGTGTAGCATATATAAATTGTTACAGGGTAGCAGTCAACTGTTATTTCTATATGGGATAGGTACATAATTGGGCCTCGTCACGAGAAAACCTGTCTTCGGGGTTTCCGACAAAGCGAGTTTCAAACCAGTCTCCTCAGCTACAGAGACTAGCTAGAAAATTCAAATTTCACCTGAACCAAGTTTACGTACGATACCTTCCAAAAAGCGAATAACAAAGGCGCTGATCAGACTGCGCGGATGCGCAGGCTGGTCTGCGCCTTTGTTGTTCGCAAACCACCGAAGACATGTTTTCTCATGTCGCGGCCCATATGTTTTAAAAATTACCATAATAAGAAAAATATGTTATGAGGAATTTAAAAGATAGAAAGAAGAGATATTTTGAAGGAAAAGCAAAACAATGAAAACATGTCGCATGTATTTAAATTCAGACTAGTGACACGTGTAGCTATCATGCATGATACAATGAAGAACGAGGAACGAGTAATTACAAAAAGTGATCAGGCAAGGACCTCAGACAGTTTCCTATTCAATCTGCCCAAATTCTGACAGCCTGTGGCTGGGATATTGCATAACTAACAACTTTAATCAAACCCTTACATTGGGTGCACCCAGCAAAATAAAAATATTTTGAAAATATTGCATAATTATGCCAGGACTTTAGGGTTTAGGGGGTGGGGGTATTTTTTGCGACCAAATCATATTTCACAGAAAGTCAAAGTTTCGTCGAGGATTCACCTAAATGTATGTAAATATTATGTTTGTGGCATAAAACTTGAGACGAAAGTTATGCTGTTGCTTAAAATTCGGAAAATTTCATTGTTTTATCTAAAGAAGTGTGCTGTCAATGACTTTTGACTTTTACCTGTAATGTTTCAAGTTTAACCAGTTTGATTTGTGCATTGAGGTGTATCATATCTGCATACTGTATAAATCATAGTCTAGATAGACAGGATGTTTGAGCATAATATTGTTTATAGTTCTTACACATTAGATTTTACCAATAATTTGGTGCTTAAAAAACCGTCACATTGAGACGGTTCTTTTGAGTACACATAACATATGTTTGGTTGAGAAATGAGACAATTAATTACTTGGTAGGCACTCATCACTAAAGCCCTGATACATGCCACTGTAAATTTATATTTACCTACAGGTTTGTACAAAACAAGTTTCTAATAAGTTTTTATAATAAAGTGTTTTTGATAATTTTTCCTTTTCGTTTTATCTCATATTTTCCTTTTGTTCATATTACTGATAAGAAAGTTTTTACAACTGCTAAATACCCAAAATATTTAACATAAAAGATAAACATTGAAGGAAGAAGCTGGCAAATCATAATTTGGGTAACTTTTATATGCAACATGTGCTTGGTGTAGCATGTAGTTGGGTCGTGAGGTCGCTTTTATCAGATTACCAGTCGGTAGCATGTATTCTATCACACTGTTCCTGGACAGGCTTCTTATGAAAGGTTTCTTATACTTAGTGTATTTATTTGTTCACCATTAATGACAGTTGACGGTTGCGAGATACTATGTGGCCCGATCAGAGTTCGAACTCACTTCCACATTTAAGAAGTGTAGTGGACCGACTCGCTAGTAGCTTTATGATATATATGCGGTTCGAATACTGAAATATGTGGTGCTTTCAGTGATCTTAATGGAATTGGGCTAAGTTTAAATAAAATTGTTAAAGCTAAAATTATGGTGCATGTGTTTATATTTATCTATCTATCTACTGTTATTGACTCGCACCGTTTAGAACATTATGCTAGGGGTTGATAATTAAAAACAAGATAAGATATGACAGTGAACTGCCATATCAAAGACCCGACCTCATTGAAGTGATGGAAATTGAAATTGATTTGACTTCATCAACAAATGTTCATACTCGTTTTTATAAAAGTGTAAGGGAATGCCTGGATTGTTGAAGAAATGACGTAAAAGCTAGCACAAATTGTAATTATTGTGTCCCTGTTGTCACAGTGTCACAAGCTTTCTATAATTCGAATTTTCGATAATATGAAATTAAATCTACAGTACCTTGGACTTCGAATTTATGAGATTCGAGTGTATTTATATTTTATATTTATCAGTCAAGTGTCATTTTTCAATTTTCACCAAACATGGCTGGTTTTCCAGTTATTTTGAATTATCTCAGACATAACAGAGTTTTTGGAACAGGCAAAACTCCAAATTCCAGCGCTCAACGTCATTCCGATAAATGTTTCACGTCATATAAGCGTATAAGTAAACAAAAAGCGTTATTGGAGAAGCACCAAACGGGCATGCAAACGGGGAACAGAGTGGAAAACAGAGGTCCGACGTTTTGTTAGGGTCTGATCTGGATCAAAACTGTTTGCAAAGGTTATCAGAAGACAAAACTAGTAGACACAGTCACTTTTTACTTTACTTTACTTAGTGCTGGTTCAATCCATCCCAACATAACTGAAAAAACTGTCAACTAGGTTTAACTCATTACCACACATTTTTCTGCACTGCGAAATTACCAGTATGCAAAGAGTATTCCACAGCCATCATAATTGGGTCGCTGTATCAAATAAATACGTTATAAGTACCCTTTACCTGGAAAGCTTGTCTGTGTTTTGATAAAATTGGCTGTAATAAAAGAATTTCGCATTGAATTTTAAAACTCGGACCAATATGATGTCCAAACTATGACGTCGGTGTCCCAATAGACAATTGTCGGTTTTCAGTGTTACATGTAATATATGTGAATATATTAAACGTTTATCCAGGGACCTTTTCCCAAGGTCAGTTAGACTGACAGCCTGTGTAAGTTTAACCCTTAAAGCGCCAAGAAAAGATATGCATCTGAAAATGTCGTCAGCTGAAGTCGGCTGCTGCAAATAATTGCCTAGCATTACTGACGATTCAAGTATAGAAGTAAACAGCGTGGACCCAGAACAGACTGCTCCTATAGGAGCAGTTTGCTCTGGTACACATCGTTTGCCATAGAGGCTTCTTGAACATTTCAGCAGCCAAGAAAAACAGACGACTATTGTTGGGATTGGCGCGTTAAAGGTTAAAAGGAATTATTTTAGTCTGGTTCCCTCCCCTAGGTCTACCTATCAACAGGGCATCAGTTTAGAATTATTTGTGTAAGTCTCCTCTACCCTAAAGTAATTACAAATAAAAATAAATAGATCTAAATGATAATAAAAAAATAGATCTTATTATAAATAAAATAGATTGTATAATAAAAATGCATTTCGATTCGACCGTCAAAGACACATTTCCCATAAAATGATTCTGTGTATAGCCCTAAAACCGTGTAACTTTCGACCGGAACTACTTGTGTAAGTCTCATTTATGGTATTCCAATAATAGAGACAAATGAATGCTTAGGAACGATTTGATCGGGTTCAAAAAAAGAAAACAAAAAAAGATTAGACTGGTACATTCGTTACAAAAGCTAAGAACCTTTGCTAATCCCTGCTGCTCCTGACTGCGCTATCGTGGATTGATACCTGGAATGATTTTAAAGGTACAGTTACAAACAAAACAATCTACAATTTACAGCTACTTTTCAGGTCCTGTTTTGAACAATGAACTCTTCTTTGCTTACGGTAAAATACTGCCTATTTTCGTGAACCAGACTATAGTCATTGCCAAATTTGCCTGATCACAATAGACATAACTGTAAAATCAGGAATGTTTTGGAGTTATTTATTTCCCTGAAACTTCACGTATGCAAACTACACTCACGAAAAGACGAAATTACTATATTGTTTACTGATGTAGGTAAATCATGCCCTAGGTGTGAATTTTTAAGGTGGCAATAATGTTTTTAACTCTATTCAAGGAAATGAAACTCTCGCAAAAAATTCCATATTCATAGTAAGATTATTTGCTTCATCAGAGAACTTATCCATGATTATTTTCGTTAAGTTTAAATAATTTCTTTCAGTATGGCCTTATCATTATGGTTTAACAAATGAGCCGTGATATGTGATTTCCAACAATGTGGCATTTTGGCATGTGTAAACTCATACGAGCCGGTGCAGCCTTATTTCAATCTTAAAGACTTCAAATGATGTTCAGTCAGTAGCTTAACAGTCGTAGACTACTCGAGCTACTAGCAAAAGCTCTGATCAGACTGTGCGTATGCACAGGCTGGTCTGAGTCTTTGCTGGTTGCACATACCACATTGTTGGAAATCTCATGCCACATCTCAAATCTTGAAACTTTATCAGAGTAGGTCTCTAACATTATTACATCCATTCTGGAATTTATATCATTAATACGGATTTTTGACACTGCATTCATATTGATGACAACCCGACTGCTTAGCCCATGCGGCAACGTGTCTGACTGCAGATACGTGTCTGACTGCAGATCCAGGGGTCGCAAGTTCTATCCAGGCCTGGTCCCAAACGTTCGTGGAGATTGATCTTATCTATGTCATGCAATCTTTTGTTGCTCTTTCCAGCACGCCAGTTTTCTGTCTCACTGGCGCATCAGGTAACCCCCCCACCCCAAAAAAAAAAAACAAAAAAAAAACAAAAAACAAACAAAAAAAAACAGATATAATAGAAACGCTAAATGTAATACCTGGATGTAATAAAACTGTTATGACATGGTAATGGTATGAATCTAGGTCATATTGGTACTGAATAGGCTTTAATCTTCGTGCCAATATGGTTACCTCAGTGCAATAAGAGATGTATCCAGATTATCATTGATTGTATTTCTTCACAAAAATGACGTGAAGATACAAGAGTCGATCATAATAATAATGTGAGGGTGTGATACCAATATCTGTCCCAAGGATCACAATTTGGCATTACGAGGCTTGCAGAGTGATGACAAACGGTGATTGCAAGAGATGGACTTTTATCTATCCGACTCTCACACAAATATTTTTTTGCTAGGTCAGCATAAAATTTCGCAATATTATTTTTTATAAAAGGTTCCCAGATGTTCTTGATTACGCTGAAATGGTGTGCAAGACTTACCAGGAAACGCCACGATCACACACTGCAGGTCAACCCATGGCACCAAATCATACTGTGGGTATTTATTGGAGGCGCCTAAATGAAAGCCCTTAACATAATTTTGTGAAGAAATAAAATCACGCACTAATTTACAAAGCAACACACAAAGACATCACACACACAAAAAAACAACATTTAAAAACTGGTACTAAGGACCAAAAATATGTATGATTCAGGCTTTATTCAGTATTATTTACTATTGAGTTCTAATCTTTGCTTTATCTCATTTTTATATCTTGATTGATAAGTTAGGGGTCATTCATGCAAACCAAACATCTATGTGTCTTGATCCACATCTGAACTAAGGGTGAGGTTGGTGAACCGTTAAACCGAATTTAAGCCCTCAAGTAAAATATTTTTACTGACCGTTCCAAAGTTGTGCTTCTTTTGCGGATCATTTATGCTATTTCTGTCTTATTTTGTTATGCTTTAATGCACGTCTGTTTGTTAATGCCTTGTGGTCACCTGCTGGGAAAGGGCTGACCTCTTGGCTCTCACTTGTGATGTGTATTTGTGACGTTGTCACTTTCCAATCGGTATTCTGGGTCAGATGTGGTGCTTGAGTGTATCGATTCCTGATCTTTGTCCTCTTTCTTATTTTAGCCTGAAAAAGAATAAGGTAGGACTGGTTGGATCAGTATGCAAGAACCAAAGGCTCTGACATAAAAGGGCATTTGCTGCTCAATGATGCGATGAGTACCAAATTCTTATGTGCTGACTCAAATAGATAAAACACTTAAATTACTACTCTTTGTTTTGTACTTCTAGAGGAAATGAACAGATAAGAATCTTTCTTTCTTTTTCTCTTTCTTTTTTTTTCGCAATGAAACTTAATGCCAAGGCCCCTGAAACCTGAAAAGCACACATATCTTGGGTGCCTTTAAGTACCACGTTTTTGTCCTGAGTCTTAAGTAGTATATGTTTAGTATAAATCTTTCCAATAATCAATAGTGATTTTGGGGTCAGATGCCTCGCACAAATTCTAAGTGTATCTTAAACTAGACTTGAAACACAACTTCAGCTGTTAACCTTATTCAGGTTCATTCACTTCATCAACCAACCAATGAGTTAACATGGGCCCTTTGTCCTGGAATTAGAAATAATTAGTTTTGTAACACAAACACGTTTAATTTCGTGTTATTACTGATCTGTAGTTCATTAACACACGCCACTTTGAAACGTGTTTATAATGTTAAGTACAACGTCATTTTAAATAGCATATATTATTAAGGTTTACATTGAAATTTCTTTCTTTTATTCTTTCAAAAAGAAGAGAGGTGTTTTAAATTGAATTGTTAGTATACACAGTTCGGAAATGCATTTATTGTGTTGATACCTTGTATATTAATCATGTAGGACTCTTGGTTTCTTTTACATGTAAATAACATTTTCTCTGTTTCTGCTCTAGTAACTTATTGCCCATGTAACATATCAAAGTAAGCAAGGCGACAAAGAACATGAATCAATACAATCAAGTACCACACCTGACTTCTTTTGTTAAAGTCAGATAATTTCGTATGGTTTCCATACAATGATACACACTCCTAAATTTGGAAGTCACTCCGCCACATATTGCCAGTGTAGTGTATAACACTCACAAGCAATTTTGTGACAGTCTGAATCTTTCGAAAGAGATTACCAGGTTAATATGTGTAGATATTACATGAGCCGGGACATGTGACTTCCAACAATGTGGAATTTAACATCAGTAGACTCAGACAAACCTGTGCAGCCTCCTTTTAAGGTTAGAAGCTAAAAATGCTGTTAGGTCAGTAGTTTAATATTCATTGCATATTCAAGGGACTAGCAAAGACTGATCAAACTGTGCATATGCTGAGGCTGGTCTGAGCCTTTGCTGGTCGCGCATACCACATCATTGGAAATCTCATGTCGCAGGCAATCTCATGTCGCAGCCCAATACCATAATGGATTTGTAAATACCAGAATACAGAAGGAAAAACATTTTGCCTTTGCTAAGCAATACGCGTGCACTACGTTTTCGAAAAAATGTAGTAAAGTGAAACACAAGTGATTTCCAACCTTGATACAAAAGCAGAATCATGTATTTAAATATTTATTTCTCATATAAGCCTCGTCCTGAGGAAGCCTGTCAAAAAGGATGGGAAATAGTTACAATCAAGCTTGTCTGCTAAGCTACAGGGACTTAAAATCCTGAATATTTGTAGAAGCAAGCAAACATAGTGTAGCATTTTAAAAGTAAATATAAATGTTGCCAATCAGTCAGTACAGAGCCAAATACTGGTTGGTGTATTTTATGATTGCATACATCAAAATAATGTTTCATCACAGTGTGACTCATAATGTACAAAAAGCACAACAAATGAGCATCATGATGGAATGCATATCTTTACCTTGATATTAACTAATCCCCTTTCCTCTGTTATAAAGCATCTGAATTTCTCCAGCAATCGTCTGGTGGCATCACTGATATGTATCATCATAGCTGAAATTGACATAATTTGCTCTGTATACATGCTGTGTAATTTTGCAGTCTGCTGTCTGCTGAATTATTTAATTTCAGCTTTTTTTTTGACGAAAAAAAAAGAAATCTTTTGGATTACTACCAAGGCATCACACAGTACAGAGATCAAGGTTGAAATTTCGTTGGGCCTGATTGGGGTCCAAACTGGTTGCAAAGTTTATCAGCAAACGATAAAATTGCCACAAGCAGGGACAAAGTAACGTATAAGTGAAATTTCCTGTAAATAAAACCATTCGTCTCCAATTTAGTGCCGTAATTGTACCAATCAAACACATCGAATCAGCTTAATTCTTTCTCATTGGTGTTACGATGTATACACAGTGATATTATTTTGTTTCCAATAAATAATATTTGATTTTAGCAAGCTGAATTTACTAAAAAAAACTGATTGACAAGCATCAAAGAGCAGTCAGTCATCATAAGTGACTATTCTATCTCAATTCTCACTTGGTACACAGTAATACGTTTGAACCAAACAACATAGATATATATAATTGCCTAACATTACTGACAAATTAAGTATAGAAGCAAACAGCGTGGACCCAGAACAGACTGCAGTCTGATCTGGGTCCACACTGTTTGCCATAGAGGCAGACGAGAAAAGCAGACGACTTTTGTTGCGATTGGCGCATTATGGCTTATAAAAGTTTTAGGTCAGCGTTGTCAATCAGTCTAAGGCCTGGCACACTGTGGTGCAATTTAAGAGGAAATCAAATCATCAAGTAGTGATCTATTGTGTTTATAACAAGTCATACCGACTGTTGCATCAAAAGAGAATACTAGGTGAGTGTGCTTTGATATCAAGTTTACCAGGCAAGGCTATGAGAGCGCAAGTTGCCGAGCAAAGCGTTCTCAAAGCCAAGCCTGGTAAACTTCAAAAGACGCCAACCTGGTATTCTATTTATCAGTTTACCCATTGGTTCACTCTTCAAACTAGCACTTATGACTTAATTTTCAATTTTTGTGTTGATCCAGCGTCATTAGCGACGTCATTCAAAAAGTGCAACGCCATCATGACCTGATAAAGGCACATGACGCGAGATAGACAACGTTTATCAGGCAACGTGCACCATTGCAGTTAATATGAGCGGTAACAGATAATATCCATGTTATATCCACTTTCTTTTTAACATATAATGACATACCTATAAATGATACATCTTTTAAACTCTCTGTTTTCTGACCATCTGATACAGAAGGCCAGATCAACAAACTGAGGTTTTTTTGAATCTGTATCACCATCCTTTAAAACAAGGTTAACATTGGTTACCTGTTTTTGCGGCACTGTTATGTTATAAAGTGAATTTCAAGCATGGAACCCAAGAAGGACAACATGATGACATAACAGCAAGGAATGAAACGTGAAAACAGATATTCCCACATTTTTCTGTTTTATAGACACATTTTTATGAAATCAGAATTATGTCAGAAAAAAGTTTATAATAAAAATATTATTATAATAGTAATTAGATCTGGCATACAGTATCATGTCTCGTGAATTAGCCCATAAAATCTGATCACTCATGACGCTGTGATCCTATGATATGAGCTAATTCATTTACCATGATACAATACGCCAGATCAAGTTACTATTATAATATTCTGTATGATTTGCTTTTTAATAGATCAGGAAAAGAAAGCAAACTTGTTACTGGACTCATACTGAAACAATAATGCACGAGTGATACAAAAGAAATCAATGACGAATACTTCTTTCAACCAGATGATCATGCAGTTGATACTGAATATTGTTTTTATCTTAGAAAATAGTGCAGACCCTGAACAATCTGGCTTTCTGTGTCATTTTATTTTCATTTGGGTCTTCATTGTTTGCCTAAGTACACACTGTCCGGTTTTCTATATACAAAGGGTTATGTTACACTTTATAAGTTGAAAAGAGTAAGAGAGTTAATCCTTAACCCCATTGAGACACCTTTTAACACTTGTCTGATCAGACTCTGCTCTGTTTTCTTATGGAAGTATGATTAGATATGACGCTAGACTAGTAGACCTGACAAGTAATTTCTTTGTTCAAAGTTTATTTATCTAATAATTCATAGTGAGTGGAAATTGGCATGAAAATTCATGTTAAACTGAATTCTTACGTTGTCCATTTGACTCCATTTGTGAAGCTGTATTGACGGTATCTCCGAACAGACAATACCTTGGCATCTTACGACCTACCACTCCTGCCACCACTGGACCTGGCAAAAATCAACACAGCCCATTATTCACAAAATAAGCAAACATGGGAAATTATATTCTTTATGCATTATGCCTCAGACTTTCAGACCTGGAGTCAATTACTTTGAAATTAAATTCATTACATTACAATTACGATCAAAATCATTGCATTACATTACAATTACAACTACAGGGGCTTTGATAATGTAATGAATTACATAAAAATCACTTCCCAAAGTAATGTAATTACATTGAATTACTTTTAAGGATTCAGAACCTGATTAATATGAAATATAATGAAATCTCATGGCGTTCAAACAATCCAATCTAAAAGTGATAAAAATGTAAAAAGCTATTGTTTAAAAACTGTTTAAAAGATCACATTCAGTCAGTATAGTTCTAAACCATGGTGCTAGCTATATCTTTGATGAAATACACAACTAGTCTGTGATTATTTACTGTTATTATCAAAGTTCAAACATCCATTGTCAATCAATTAAATATTTTCTCACTTGAGCCAAATATTGCAATATTGAAATCATTATTTTTAACTCCCCCTAGGGTATGTTTTGAGCATTTGTACCTGTTTTATTGAATATTGAATTCCCACATTTTTGTCAAAATAAGGTAAATTGATGCAATAAACAATATTTTATTTTGTTTTAATATTGCTTGAGACCCTGGTATTTAAAATATTTGAATGCTTTAAACACTGATTTCCTGTCAATATTTAGGATATCAATCTAAAAGAAGTTCATATGTTTGTACCATATAAAAGGTAAAAACACTTCCATCTTCTCACTTTAATATATTCTTAAAAGGTTATCCTTTGGAAGCAAAGACTGCATCAAAGAAATGTTTCTATCCACCTCAGTAAATAAAGGCTATGTTTAGTTACCTTAACAATGACTTGGCATGCTATCATGTGCAACAGTTAGGATTTTGAATGTTACAAATAACCTTTCCTTGATTTTTGAAAAAGAAGTGAATGCAATTTTATAAAAAGATTAAATAGTAAACAAATGACCATATTGTAAATATTTTAAAAAATCAGAATAGAAAGGTGAAAACATTTTTTCTACAAAAAACTTCTCTCACTTGAAAGTTAAATCTACCTCATGCTACTTTCAAACTTATGACATATATGCTAGTGACCAGATGTAACTCCAATGTGATTCAAATGTAATGACCATTACATGACATTTTTCGAATGTAATGCATTACATTACAATTTTGTAATGAGAAAAATGGCCCATTTCAAATTGCTTTCCATAACTTTGAAAATATAATTAATTACAATTACATTACAATTACACTTAACCCAGGTCTGTAAGCAGGTTATTGCATGCTGGATTATTGTTTATGACTTTGCTGTCTTCCGCTGATTTTTTTCAAAATTGAATTTTCCAAAAAAATACTTCTGGAATCCTATCAAAGCGACAAACGTTTTAGATCTAATCCAGACTGACGTGCTCTCATGATCAGGGTCCAAACTGTTTGCAAAGATAATTAGCAGATGGCAGCAGTCGTCAAAAGCAAGGAAAGAGTTAAATGACACACATCTAAGTTATATAATCAAAAATTCAAATTGTATACACAAGATATTTACAATTAAGTATTAATTACCTGTTCCAAACAATACTTCAGGAACACTATCAATGTGACGATTGACGTGCTTTCAGTCTTGATCAGGGTACAAACTGTATACAAAGGTAATAAGCAGATAAACAAAGTTGCTACTAGCAAGGAAAGAGTTCAATATCACACATCTTTGACGTGATATAATCAAAAATTCAAATTATATACACAAGATAATTATAATTAAGTATTAATTACCTGTGTGCAAACCAATTCTTGTTCGAAGTACTGAATCTGGCTGATGTCTTATTTTAAAGTGTTGTATTTGTTCTAGAATTCTAAGTGACATCCGAGATATCTGTCGAGCATGTTCATCTGAATTTCTGACAGGAAGACCTGATACAACCATGTATGCATCTCCAATGGTTTCTACCTAAAGTGTTAAAATTGTAAAAAATAGACATTTATTGTAAAATAATTTTTATTGCATATAAACACTAATTGCCTGACAAAAAGGTGCAGACAAACAGCGTAGACCCAGACAAGACTGCTGTCAGGGTCTTCCCTGTTTGCTATTATGACTAGCATTTTGTGAATTGCAGCCCTGAAAGTCAACAAATTATTTGAGAACAGAAAGAGAAAAATGATCAAAATTTTAGAACATCTACCATATAGAAAAGTATTTCTTTAAAATGTTAAGCTATCCAGTGCGGCTAGAGGTCTGATATTCAGTCTGAGTCTCTTTAATATTACTATCTGTGTGACCTCTTGGCTCTCGTTTGTGGTGTCTTACTGTGAGTTTGTCACTTTCCCATTGGTATCCTGGGTCAGGTGTAGTACTTGATTGTATCGATTCCTGATCTTTGCACCCCTACTTTTATGCAAGCATGGAAGTCACATTATTATATACCTATAATTGATACAACTTTAGAACTGTCTGTTTTCTGTCCATCTGATACAGAAAGCCGGATCAACAAACTGAGGTTTTCTGAATCCAGATCACTATCCTTGAAAACGAGGCTAACGTTGGTTACCTGCTTTTGCGGCGAAGTTACATAAAGTAAATTTAAAGCATGGAACCAGAGACGGAAAACATGATAATGATATTATATGACGTGAATATGACATGACAAAACGTAATGGCAAACGTTCCTGCAATATTTCTGGATAAAGGCCCAATTTTTTTTTAATTAAATCAAAATAATGTCAGAAAAAGGTATATAATATACATGTTATTATAAAAGTAACTGTGTGTAAGTTGAAGAAGATTGTTTGCTCTGATAATTTTTCAGCGCAGTTCATTAAAATAATTTCCCATTATAAAAAGATTGGCTATAACATTAATGTATTGCAACAGACTGCATGCTTGGTAGTCAACCCAATCACGGTTGGCAGCTCTGCTTTCCTCTTTAATTGCACGCCGGTGGGTCGGACTTCAGACTCTATGATGGTTCCGACTTAAAGACTTATCTATTGATGAGATGGTAGGATCCTGATGCTTTGGCTGTTTGTCGGGCCCACCGGGGTTTACCTGTTGGATTTCTTTTGCTCCGGTATTCAGTTTAATTTACTGTTGAGTCCTTATCCTTGCTTTATCTCCTTGTTATATCTTGATTTATATGTTTTAGGAGATGATGCATTGATAAGGTAGGGGTCTTTCATGCAAACCAAATATCTATGTGTCTTGATCCACATCTGAATTAAGGGTGAGGTTGGCGCCGTTAAACCGGTTTAAGCCCTCCAGTAAAATATTTTACTGACCGTTCCAAGGCGGTACTTCTTTTGTGGATCTTTTATGTTTTTGTTCTGTCTTGTGTTTGCTATGTTTTGTGCGCGTCTGTTTATATGTGCTTTGTGGTCACCTGCTGGGAAAGGGCTGACCTCTTGGCTCTCGTTTGTGCTGTCTTCTGTGAGTTAGTCACTTTCCCATTGGTATCCTGGGTCAGGTGTGGTACTTGATTGTATCGTTTCCTGATCTTTGCAACCTTACTTACTTTGATCTTGCATACAGTATCACGTGTCGTGGAGGAGGCCACACCATTGAATCACCCTCAACACTTGGCATACCGGGTGATCCACAGGTATGACCTCATCCCCTTGATGTGATTCAGTACGCCAGCCAGATCAAGTCACTATTATAATAATGTGTATTTATTGTCTTCTCTACTCGCCTATGTGAAATGTGCGAAAGTATCATGTGCAAGCTGATTTAACAAATTTTGCCCAAAAACACACCAAACATTCAAAATTCAGTCGTTTGCTATCAATTAAATATTTTGATATGCTGACCTTGTCTTTTAAGATATATGCTACTCCCCTGACACAGCTTGATTGATCATCTTATTGCTATGGACTGCATTAAAAGGCTCATAAGTTAAACACCGAGGCTAGCCATATAATTTCGTAAGACTTAACAGGACTACCACTATATCAACAAGGCACATGTATTGTCACCAGCAACACATTAGTGTCATACCAGTTTGAGATTGAACGTTTTTGCCAACAATAAAATTACTTGCATAATTAGCACATTGCTATCTGCTCACATACCAAGTTTCATAAAGCTAGATTGAATAGTTTTTTTATTTATCTCTGAAACCATATAATTATGCTTTTTCATCATTTGACTATTTCCAAATACCATAGCAACCACCATTTTCATTGCCACCACTTCACATATCAAGTAGCTTAAATAGTTTTTTTTTAGTTCTCCTGCGATCCAGATTAGAGTAGACAGAGTGATGGATTGAGGGCAGACCAATAGTTCCCTCTGGTGTGAGGTGGGGCTCTGTTATTTTTGAATGACCCTCGTATTTTACAGAAGGGGATAGGGGGTCCGTATGAATATTCTAATCAAGTAATCAACAGCCTGCAAGCAAAATGCCATTTCAATGTTGTTTCGGTGGTGGAGCGATGATGACATCATTTTCCAGTGGGAGTTCATACCTTATGTCCCCCTATGAATCCACCCATGATTAGCTTACCTTGTATACATCAAACTGGTCTATTATTCCATCAAAGTATGTGTACAAGTCGTTAAGAAAGTCAACAACCTATAATAAGAGTACTTTATATACAAATGTTTAGGACGAACATGACCAAACCACTTATTATATATATTCAGTGAAATTATTCTAGTCGATCTCCAGTTCTGTATATTCAACATCATTTCAAAAGCTTCAGAATTGAGTCTAAGCAACTTAGCATCCAGATTTTAAAAATATCAACATTATTGTTCTTAGGATGCTGGGGCTTATACTTTTGTATTTCAAATGAAAAGTATAAGCTTTTATGGTGAAAGAATATGAATTTTTAAAAATATTTACTTAAAAACACATTTATGTAATCAGTGACTCTTATTTTAAAATCATTCAGTTATTTCATGGTTGCAATGTGTACACTAACCTACTTAAGATTAATAGTTGTGCAAAAACTAAGTTCTGACCAAATCAATCCTTTTGAAAATGTTGCTAAATCCAGTTATCTTCAACAATAAGATAACAAATATATCAGTTACTGTCTGGTTCACGAAAATTGACAGTCTTTTACCGTTAGCCAAGAAGAGTTAATTATTCAAAACAGGACCTGAAAAGTAACTGTAAATTGTAGATTATTTTGTTTGTAAATGTACCTTTATAAATGATTTAGGTATCAATCCACAATAGCGCAGTTGGGAACAGCCTGTATTAGCAAAGGTTGTTAGCTGTTGTAACGAATGTACCTGTCTAATGTTTTTAAAATTTTCAATCCCTAGCATAATGTTCTAAACGGTGCGAGTCAGTAACAGTAGATAGATAGATAAATATAAACGCATGCACTATAATTTTAGCTTTGACAATTTTATTTAAACATAGTCCAATTCCATTGAGATCACAGAAACAACCACATATTTCATCGTTCCAACCGCAAACTTCATATATCATTTAGTTACTAGCGAGTTCGTCTACTACTTTTACTTCTGGGGAAAAGAGTTTGAACTCTGGTGAGGCCACATCCGTTTGTTGAGATAGTATCTTGCTACCGCTAACTGTCAGTTACTGGTGAAAATATAAATACACTAAGTATAAGAAACCTTTCATAAGAAGCCTGTCCAGGAACAGTGTAACAGAACAACTGACTTGAAATCTGATAAAAGCGACATCACGACCCAACTACATGCTACAACAATCACATGTTGCATATTAAAGTTACCCAAATAATGATTTGCCAGTTTCTTCAATGTATATATTTTATATTGAATGTTTCGGGTATTTAGCATTTGTAAACATTTTCTAGTCAGAAATAGGAACTAAAGGAAAATATATGAGATGAAACAAAAAGGAAAAAGCTACAAAAAGGTGGATTGCAAGGATTCAAACCTCTGTCCTTGGGTGCTATAACTGTCCATATCCGCTCAGCTATATGTGTACATTGAATACTTTTGTGCTTCTTTAATGATTACAATAAATGATATTGATGTGATTTTACGTATACCCATGTCTCCTGTTTACATCAATGCATTCTTCTTGTTTAACGGTAAATCACTGCCAACTTATGAGAATCATACTATACATAAAAATGATATAAGTTTTGGCCATGTTTTCTACTTAAGGCCCCTAAACCATAAACAGCTTTTAAACGCAATGGATAAAAATTGTCAAACATGAGCCCCTGTGCCAAACTGTATACCCAAAGATATGGCAGCTAATGGGTAGCACATTTAAGATCAGTGTTAATGAAAACCAATCTCATGTTAATTCCACAATATAAACACACAACAGTCACTGCCAATAACTGTGGTTTATTGACAACACTAGAATAACACAAACTGATCGGTGATGTCATCACAAAGCAACATAACGCTAATGACGTCATAGTACAATGTAAGATAACCCTAGAGTTATTAGACATCATTGCAATATGATAATGCCCCTTAGATGCATATGATAACATTACAATTTGATAATTAGACTTTAACATTAATTATATTTTCTTTCTTTTGTTTTGTTGTTGTTGGAAAAAGAATTACCAGTAATTAATATGAATGAAAAATTTCTTAGCGATACTCATTGAAATCAAAGGATGTCTGATTAAAATGATAGATGGGAATATGAATTTGAATATGAATGACACATGGAACAAAATTAGTTATTTTGTAACCAGTTTTCATGTATCTTCTTAGATGTCATTTACAACATATCTGTTGGGTTAAAGTTTTTAAAACCAGTTTCCAGTGATTAAATGTAATGTCATATCATTTAGCTGTTGGCTATCTTCTGAACGCCAACCCCACATTCTTGTTTGGTTCCATTCATTAATCCTCAGTATAACGTCAAGTAATTGTTGTATGAGAATTTTTTTTCTCCATGTTCCCGTCTTGCAACCTTTATTCATCTGCAACTTTTGCTTCACTTTTTTTGTTTTTTCCAGAAATCTTTGTTTTGTCTCCTTAGTGCCATTCGACTGCTGATTTTTCCTTTCACTGCTGTTTCATTCTCTTTGACTTGTCTCTCATAAATGTTTCTGAACATATTTCCTTTAATATTTATTTCTTCCTTGCTTTCTTTCCTATCCCATTGCTTTTTAATCTCTTTGCCCAATTCACTACTTATAAACCTAAATTTTTTAAGGTGTTCTGCCTCAGTTTCACCATTCTGACAATTCTTCATCAATTTCAGACTATCCTTTCTCTCTGCCTGGAACTTTAGAATTTTCTTATTATTCTCTTGCATGGTAATTCTGTATTTAGTCCCTAGTCTTTCTTTCTTCTGCTCCAGATTCTCTACATAGCCCTTTAACTCTTCTTTCTATCTTTTAAATTCATTGTGTTCAGCCTTTATTTCAATTATTTCATCTTTTATGATTCCTATATCTTTCTTTAATCTTGTCATGTCCACCACTAATTCTTCTGCATCAACTGAAT
The DNA here is from genome assembly GCA_964019695.1 of Loripinus fragilis. Classification (NCBI taxonomy): domain Eukaryota; kingdom Metazoa; phylum Mollusca; class Bivalvia; order Lucinida; family Lucinidae; genus Loripinus; species Loripinus fragilis. The sequence continues at coordinate 35,321,966 of OZ026522.1, read as the reverse complement.
CTAATCCATAACAGAAGTGACTTACGTTTGACTTTCTTTCATCTCTTAGTCCTGTTTTACCCACTATTTTCTCATTGTTGCTCCGGTCATTTGATTTCATACTACCTTTACTGGCTTTCCTTTTCATCTTGTTTTCCCAACTATCTGGACAATATGCCACAAAGTGCCTATAGGACATACATGATTTACACAGCAAATTTTGTCCATTTAACCCCAAAGGGTTCAGCTTCTTTTTCACCACGCCATTGATACCATGTTCAACACTACCCTTTTTGTAACTGCAACTGACCAACTTCTTCCACCCTGGTTCCAGTCTAACATTTGGCCCCGTCCCAGCTCTTTCCTCTGTTAAATCTCCCATAAATTTAATCAAAGAAAGTTTGGTTTGCTGATACATATTCTTTTTTTCTGCAAAGTTCACGCCAGTCAAAACCAGCATTCTTTCTTGCTTACTCAAGTTAGCATTTCTGAGCAGTTTCAATGCCAAAATCTCAGATGGAAGCTTAATGTGTATTGTTTCAAGTTTTTTGAATTTCAGATCAAAATCAGCAACATACTCTCTAATATACTGCCCATGTTTCCTCTCAAATTTCTCAAAATCTTTAAATTTATTCCAACTAATTATCAGCTCATCTTCCAACAAATATCTGTCCAAAAATTCAAAAAGTACACTCATACCATTTGCACTGTTAAGTACATCCAGTTCCAGTTCACCAAATACTTTATCCTTTATTTTCCTCTCGTCATCTTCTGGAAGATTCAATGCCACTGCAACGGCTTGTTTCTCCTTACTCAGTTCTGTTACAACTGTCCAGGCCTGTGTCTGCAGCTTCAACAACTCATAATTTGTTGACCCTGTCAACGTAGGAATACTTATTTCTGTAGCCATCATCTACTCATCTCTAAATAAAATCCTTTTCTTTTTATTCCACTTTTTTTTCACAGTTCCACAACATACAAAACTTTATTCCCTCTTCAAAAGACCATTTTGTTCGCTCTGCTTTCATTGTTAATTCCACAATATAAACACAAAACACTCAGTGCCAATAACTGATCTTAATTGAAAACACTAGAATAACACAAACTGATCGGTGACGTCAGCACTAAGCAACATAACGCTAATGACGTCATAGTACAATGTAAGATAACCCTAGAGTTATTAGACATCATTGCAATATGATTATGTCCCTAAGATGCATATGATAACATTATAATTTGATAATTCGACTTTAACATCTCAGTCGCTAAAATATGATATTACCAGCTTACTATCCAATGTATTATAAAGTTAATTTACTCTTACCACCTATCTTAAAAGTTCTTTTGCATATAGTGAAATCAGACAGTTAACATGAACATCGTTTCATACTCAACCAATTTTGAACCAACTCTTCTTTTATTTAGTATGGAATTGTCCCATTTTGCCCATAGCTTTGAAGCAGCCTCTTCATATACAAGGTTCCATGTGTTATTGACAATTACATATACATTTAACATTAAACATACCACCAGTTAAATACAAATATGGAACACAGATTACCTGCTTGGAGACAGGGATCAGATTCTGGCTTAAATACAACTGCTACCACATAAATACATTTTAAAAATAAAACATCTTTCTTCAGAAGAAGTTTCCATAGTGGCCGTGTAACACATAATCAAGGCAAGGCTTATGAAATACATACTTATTGGCTAATACATGGCTTTAAACAATGAAGGATTATCCAGGAACAACATTATTCTGAGAGCAAATGAAGGAGTAGTAAACCATAATTTGGTGATACGATGTTGTTGTCTTCAAATCAAAATAATACTAGAATGATTCAGGCTAAGTGTGGATCATTTTCTTTGCCATTGTGTTCTTAAATCAAGGCCTATATTTCCACCTTTGCAGCTATAACTATCTGTGAGGTTAAAATAGTTTTACTAACTTGAAGTGGAGTGCTTGTAGCTGATAGATTTGTAAAGCCAACAATATCAGAGAAGTATATGGTCACACTTTCAAATTCTTCTGGAACAACCCTGTTTCCCACTTTCAGCTGGTCTGCAATGCTCCTGACAAAAAAGAACAACATTATTACACTACTTGTTCCTTTTCATTACAAAACATATTCAGAAAAAAAGTTTTGATTTGATTATAATAGTTATCTTATTTGAACTAGTGAATGATAAAACTAATTAAACGACCTGTAAATCAAGCAAATATTCAGATCAGTTGGATAATTTGACAGGTCAAAGGCTATGAATTGGTATGCGGTGTGTGATTCCCTCTGCCTAATAAATATACTCATTAAATTTGAACATAAATGGCCAACAGGTTTTAGAGATCTACTTCTTTGAAAATGCAGTGGTGGATACAGAGGAGGTTCTGGGGGTTCACCTCCTTTCCCTGCCCCCTGTTTTTGAATATCCTAAGAAATTGAAATAATTAAGTCACAGTGAGACCAAATTATTTCATTTTCATGGAGCATTTGCCAGGTCAAAGGCTATGAATTGGTATGTGGTGTGTGATTGTGGTATTTCCTGGTTATATGTACTTTTTTTCGCTGTCTGCACAAAGAAAACCTTAGCACTTACCTACACAGTTGCAGACCAAAAGCTATGTTCTTATTGAGCCAATGCCCCCACTGATTCTGATTTAAGCATTGTGTATATACTGTAAATTCAGTAATTTTCGCGAGAACTGTTTTTCTCAAATAGCGTAAAATAAATAAGGGAGCAAAGTTCAGGAATCGATACAACTAAGTTCTGCACCCAACCCAGGACATCACAAAGGACATATAAATTTGTGCATGATATACCTAAAACATTTAACAATAGAGTGATTTTGCGTAAATAAAACCCATTTAACAATAGAGTGATTTTGCGTAAATAAAACCCTCGCAAAAATTACAGTAGTTGTTTGTGCTCCCTCTTGCACCTTTAATCATATACTGAGGAGGCGAAAGTTGGCAACTTTAATTATTATGCATGCTTGTTTTTATGTGTATTTCCTTGATGGTCTGTGTTCTAATGTCTCATTCTCACAGTGGTATAGGTTGGTCTGTGTTCTCTGATTTCTGCATTTCCTGGCCCAGAGGTTGTAAAACTTGAGTCCAGTCTCAAACTCAAAATAAAGCGCAAGGATTGGCTGCTTGCGGTCATGCGTCCCCAAGCAGCCAATCATTGCCTTTTATTTAATGTTGAGGTCATACTTACACGAATGTTGGATTATTTGACCAGATCAATAAAAGAAAAGAAGAATGCAAAAATCAAGAATATATACAACCAAGTACTACACCTGTCCCTGGACACCATATTCGAAAGTGATAAAATACAAGAAAACATCTCACACAAGAGATACAAGAGGTCAGCCCTTACCCAGCAGGTGACCACAAGGCTGCAAGGAACATAACAGTCAGTATAACAAAGATAAACACGAAACAGAAATATTAAAAAGGCACCCCCTTGGAATAGTCAGTAAATTATGCTTGCAGCTTAAGTGTGCAAAGCTCCCAATTCTTGTCTTCTTTATAATACAAGGGTTGGTTACAGTTACGACTCAGTAGGAGTCCCACAATTATAAACAAATGCTGTATGACGCATAACCAGTATTATGGTGTACCTAGGTAGAACTTGATACAGCAATTCTTCAGATCGTCGCTTTTCGTCAAGAAATGCTTGCGTCCTTTGCTCCACAAGGCCTTCAAGGTTGTTAGCATATTGTTCCATTCTGTGCAACAGCATATCCAAGACGTTGCCACCATGTAAATTTTTCCTAAAGAAAAACACTCAATATTAGTCACATCAAAACATCAGAAAATTTCTATATGGTATTTAATAAAAAAAGCGCCACCTTTTGGTTTAAACATATTTTATTTGATCAATCACTTTTACATAAGTGCAATATCATAGGATCTGACAGTAAGCGGTAAGGCTTATTTTGGTCATTTCCTAAAAGCGCCACCTATATTTGCAACACGCAACAATGTCACATTTTGCTGCTTTTTGGAAAATAACAAAACGAGGAATGCTCTAGGTCTTGACTTAAATGAACGATTTTATTCAAAAATTTCTAAATCATTGCTTAATATAATCAATTAACTATCAAAATCCAAAACTTAATTTTCGAGTAAAGAAATGGTATTTTTTTTAAAAAGTTGTAAGGATTTTATATACCTTTATTAATTTAACACGTTCCCAAAATATTTTTTTAAAAAATCTTGATTTGATTCGTTCATGCAGCATTTTGAAAAAAAAAATCAGTTCAGTAGAAACGTTTAAATTATATACCTTACCCTTTAACTGTGTTTGGTTGAGTAAATATTTTTGCAGAGCACATAATATACAGAACTTACCAAAAAGAATGGATATGAAAGTTTTTGAATAGAGGATCTTTAATGAGAACTCATGTTTTATTGAATTTATTAAACGAGTTGGGAAAAAGAGATAAAATGCGAGGCTTTCCGAGCATCTCATCTCTTTTTCGCAACGAGTTTAATAAATTCAATAATACAAGAGCACGAATGTTAGATTCTATTTATCATATGACATTGAGATTACTTTGAAATCTCATTTCTCGCGTAAAAACGTTATAATTTTATCATTATGTACGCAACGTTGTTAAGGACGTCATAACGTTTCCTGAAAATAGATACACCACTAGTGGTTTACATATTTTATTGCATGGCGTTATTTCACTCACAAACGCGACGTCATATGATAAACAATTTACTGCATCTTCATCCAATGTCATCCAGGTGCAGTTATCAATGTCACATTACAACATTAAACTGCTTCGCCTATCTTACTTACTTTACTAACTTTTGAAGCTTTCGTTTCACATCAGTAAAACTCGGTCTGTTATCTGGGTTCTCTGCCCAACAGGCCACAGCCAACGGAATTATATCAGGAAGGGTATTGTTGCTGCCAAAGGATGGGCGCCGAGGTTGAGGGCGTTTAGATTTTATTTGAGTGACTGTATCTGAAACAGGATGATTTGTGTCAGCCCTTTAGATTATGATTCTCATAGCAATGCATACAGTCATTTCATCAGTAATAGTTATACCATGGGTTGCCCGCCTGTACGTGGAGATAATCCACAAGCTTTAGATAGTGGATTATATTACGTACAGATTGACAATCATGGTATAACTCTTTTATACCACCTACATCAGTGCAAATCACGAGGTATTTTGTGCTAGAGTTGGTGAGGGTGGTATAAACATACATACTCAGACTCAGACGTCTATGTTTATGTGTGGTCCTTGTTTTATTGTGCATTATTTAGTGGTGTTTCTAGTTTTACAATCATATCGTCTGGGAAGAGAGAGAGGGAGCTGTTTGTTTTACTTTAATTGCCTTTAATGTCATTTGACTGTTAGTATTTTGTGTCTCTTCTTGACGGTGTCGTGGGTTGGCCTGCAGTGTGTGATTGATTTCCTGAACATACTTAATTTTTTTTGTGAATTTACTCAGTTCAATTTTAAAAGTTTCATCAGCAGGGCTCTGCTATAAGCTATCAGAATAAATGGTTTACCATTGCCACCTTGCTACCCTGACCAAAACCCAATCGAGCACATAATGTTTGAAATGTGATTCTCAGGAAATATTTAATTTCTTGTGTGTGTGTATTGTCCATAAAATTTTAAACACGTACAGCAGTAGAAATAAATGCATTTACTTTCCTTACAACAGTCAATCAATTAAAGTTTATTTAGTATTGAAGTTCAACACACAGTCCTGTCATCTAAGAGCACACATTAAAAGGTTACATCAGCCTCAAATGACCAGTCACTCTTGTTACCATAGCTATCCAGCTAAAATTTTCAATGAAATGTTATAGATTTTATCAAATGTATGGCTCATGAAAAATGCTGAATGATAAAATCATCTTCATCATCATCATCATCATCATCATCATCATCAATCATCATCATCAATCATCATCATCATCATCATCATCATCATCATCATCATCATCATCAATGACAACATCCAGGAATATTTGTACAGAAAAAGAACATTTTGTTTAAACACGTAATTTGAAACTCTGGTCAATTTAAAACAAAGTTTGTTACCTAATAAGGTGATAATGTCGCATCTAAATTATAGAAAATATTTCAGTTGTGGTTTAAATTTTATAACCCCACCCCCCCCCCCCTTCCAACAAGGTTAATAAAACAGATGACCAAATATGCTGATCACCTTTTGGCAAGGTAATAATAAGGAAATAATTGGCTTAAATAACAGAGAGAAAAGACATTGTAATGAATGATCATAATTGACATAAGTAGGCTAGGTAATGTAATGCAAAAACTAAAGTCACAGTTGAGTATCTAATTGTGTTAGTAAGTATGGTAATCTTCAGCCACTGGGATAGACAGGATCAAATAATCTCAGTGACATATGTTTATTATAGACATGTAACATTTGAACTTTGATGAATCTTGAGTCGACCATGCAACCTTCATACCAAAGAAAAAGCTATTATTTCTAAAGGCTTTGAAGATAGAAGTTGAATGATTTTCGTATTTTATGGATTGACTTTCCTTTGAAAGTAATTCATATCTCATAAAATTGCAATACATTGACAAATCGCTATTCTGTTTTCATTATTGATTTGTTTGAAAAAAGGTAAATTTGCGACCCTTTAGTTTGTTTCTTGAAGTTTTCAACTCAAACTTATATATTTTATATAACTTCAGTCGTCTCTGAAAAAATATCCATGCATTACCAGAAAGCTGTGTTCTAATGTATTCCAAAATATTTTCGTCATTTGAAATTCAAGTTTTCAAGAAAATGCCAAAACAAAAGTGTATGCGATAGAAGATTCCTTAGGTGTATACTTTACTCGTACATATATTAAAAACATAACCACAACATGTTCATATATATTCAATACAAGTTTTAATGAAATTCCATCCTTTGGTTACCTAGTTATGGTTGAGGACAGAAAAAATTCATTGAAATTTAGGCAATTAAAGGGTAATAACTCCTCTATAACTGATTACACACTATTGAAACTAAATATGCATAGCAACACTATAGTAATATATATTCAGTATAAGTAAAAATAATTTTCATTCATTAGTTACCTAGTCATGGCTGAGGACATAACAAATCATGGAAATTTAGGCAGTCAAAGGGCGATAACTCCTCTATAACTCATTACACCATAATGAACTTTCACACGTGCATAACCACACTATAGTCATATATATTCAGAATAAGTTTCATGGAATTCTATCCATTGGTTATCTAGGTATGGGTGAGGACGAAAAAAATCATTGAACTTTTGGCAATCAAAGGGCAATAACTCCGCTATAACTGACGACACCCCCAAAAACTTCACGCGCATAACATCATCAAAGTAATATATATTCAATATAAGTTCATGAACATCCATTCATTGGTTACCTAGTTATGGCTGAGGACGGAAAGACACATGGATGGATGGAGAAACTGGAAGGACTAATCAATACCCATCCACCTTTGGCAGGGGATTATTAAGCCAACCTTTTGAGCATAAAATTAACATTATTTTCTGACCTTTGCCTCCTGAGCGGATTTATACATTTCTTCTTGAAACTTATTGCCTTATATTTTAATCATTTTATTTTAGATAGTTTATCCGTATGCTTCTAAAATACAATGATTGAAACAAATGTGGCTAATATTGGCTAATATTGGCCAAAGAGTAAGAAAGAGGGTAAAGACAAGGAGTCGATACAATCAAGCACCATACCTGTCCCAGCTCAACAAACAAATTATGAAAATATCATGCTCAAGTTAAACATGAAAAAGGTTTATAGCCTTGGCCCTCCACCTTTACGTACCCTCTATAGAACTGTACCACGCTTCCGTTACATATGGTTCGTGTCTAGTACACATTTCATACAAGATGATTGAAAAGCTGTACACGTCACCAGATTGTGTACGTATTTTGGTCTGGCCGCTTCTGAGGATTTCTGGAGCAACCCATAGCTGCTTAGATTTTGAGGCTGCAAAAAGAGTATCCATATGTTTTGGTATAATACATCTAATAATGCAAAATGTATACATTTGGATATGTGAGAAACGTGAAAAGGTGGCACAAATTAAGTGAATTTGACCAGAAAAAAACAAAAGCATACAGCATAGACACCAAGAGTAAGAGAAACACAGGTGGTGGTTCTGTTGTTGTTGATCTGTTGTTTAATGTATTTTCCATTATTTGAGAGTGTTCTGTGTTTGTCTTTGTTTTGCTATGCATTACTTTGGGTCCATTCTAGTTTTACAATCATCTTCAAGAGGAAGAGAAAGCTGGTTGCTTTGCTTTTATTGTCTTACAGATGTCTTGTTGCTGTAAATATTATGTAGCTCTCCCTCATGGTGTCGTGGGTTGGTCTGCAGTGTGTAATTGTGGTATTTTCTGATTATACTTACTTTTAGATGAACATGATTGTTGAGCAAAAACAAGACAAAACAAAAAAAAAACGCATGTTTTCATCACTTATTCAAGATTTGAAGACATAATGAAATTTTACCCTGAATAAATAAATAATATGTTGGACCAGGCTCATTCTGTACTTCAAGGCCATTTTATTCCTTGTTTAACAGTAAATGTTGTTTTTTTCTAATTTATTTGGATAACGTCAAAACAGTTCTGTACGTTGAAAGAGACATATTTTAAATCGATATTTAGTGCAAATTAACACAGCTCAATGTAGACAACTAAAAACCGTATAAAACTTTTAAAATCCTTGCTGTAGGAGATATACTGCAGATCCAAAAATCTTCTATTTTAGTATGTTAGTATTTTTTACATTGATTTTGAAAACAAATGGAAACTCTGAGATGCAATGAAGTCTGGTACATTATGAAGGATATCAAGTGAGATATTGTATAACGGAATAAACTAAATCAATTGTTTGGACGCTAATGATTTACATGTAGCCTTTTGTCACACTTCCCCTGTTTTATTTGATAATGCAACTTATACCATACACAGTTGTTTGCCATAAATAATTCAGGACAAACTAATCTTTGAAAATAGCCTGGTTGGCCTAATTAAGACACAAAGGAATTTTCAGTAAAATACGTGCTTTGGTTTTTTGCTAAACAACATCTCAAAGTTTGTGTAAATTATGAATTATTTTACAATGCACAGAGCTACACCCTTTATTAGCATTATTCCAAAGAGGTTGTCGTTTAAAACTTATTAGTTTATACACATGTTCGATACCCCATTGATACCTTTCATATAACTAAATTATTATTAGACACCCAAATTATACAAGACACCCAGTAATTAAAAAATGTGTTTGCTTTACTTTAAAGTACATATTTCCGGTCTAAACTACACCATTGATTTGGTTGCTAAACGCACAAATTTCTTAGCTTCTAAGATGAATTTTTAGCATACTAATTAAATCATCAAAGAGTTACATTTATGGTTGATTTGTTATGTACCAGTCATCAAAGAGTTACAGTTAGGGTTGTTATGTACCAGTCAACATTTATTCAGTAATGTCAGGACAAGTCACCCTTGGTTGAACCAGTTCTTAGCAAGGATTAATGTGTATTGTTCAAGGGTAACAATCAAATTATATTAAATGTGTATGAATGAAACACTGAAAATAACCCATAGCCCAAAGTCAGCCAATACTCCGATCAACATGGACAGCCTCTATCTTGTCAGAGCCTTTGCTATCTGCATGATGGAAACTTGGATTCTGGACTCACAACAGCAGTGTGCTTCCAGCAGATACTCTGATCAGCATGGGCAACCTCTATCTGATCAGAGTCTATGCTATATGCATGATGACACCTTGGAGTCTGGACTCACAAACAGTAGTGTATCTCAAGTAGATAATCTGATCAGTATGGAATACCCCTTTCTCGCGCACAAGATCAGGATTTCCGATGATTTTGCCCTTGTGAGATAATTAATGTTAAAATGATGTCACCAAGTCACATCTCAATGTTTCAAGATTTTCTGGAAGACATTTTTCGTGTTTTTTTTTTCCATTTAATTAATAAAATGAGGTATTTAGTGGGGAGCAAGAATAAGAATAAATTAACCGTTGAAGAATGTGACAGAAACTTCTGTCCCTTGTGATCACCATTTGTCATCACTTGGCAAGCCTCGTTTAGCCAACTGTTGATCCTCTGCACAGATTTTCCTATCTCAACCTCACACTCATGATAGATTCTTATAATCTGATATGATCTTTGCTATCTGCATGATGATAGCTTGGGTCTGGACTATCATTTGACTACACAGTAAAGATTGGTCAGATTGGATGATTTTCAGGCAAATCAGAGTATTCATTAGTTAACAATCTATTCTATTGTTATTGCTATTCAGAACACCAAATATGAGAATACGAAATAACTATACAGTCAGTGATCAGCTATCTGTATTTGGGAAAAGGTGATTGTGATATTCGTTGTGTACAATGGAATCATGTGCAAGAGATAACTGCTGTCCAATATTTTCTATTTATGGATTTTCTTTTCATTTTTGCAACATTTACAGCTTTCTACTATTATCATTTATTACTACTTGATTATTCGTGGTGTATTAAATTGTGTGTACATAGTTTCAAAACAATTGATGACATATTTAAAGACTAATAAATGTATATGGCGTTCTGTAGATGGTCTATACCGTTTGTTTCCTCAATCAATTCACTGAGAGTCTGTAACCCGAATCCAGTAACTTTCAACACAAAGCGACTGTCTATAACACATGTTGAACTACTGAGTCGACCATGTACATCAATAGAGCTGTTGTGTATATAATGCATGCCCTGCAAGAGACATGTGAAAAATATTCCAGTGTATAAATGTTTCTTGATAGGATCTTTTACAACTTTCTATACATAAAGTGTGATATACATGGATTATCTATTTTAAAAAAAAACTTTACCAATTATTATGACTGATTGAATCTAACAGAAAAAGACTTTTTGAAAATAAGAGAATGACCAATTAACTATAAAGAACTGAACGTTATTAATGAGTTACTATTAAAATTATTGGCATAGTGTCATCTTTTTAATGTATATATCAATAGGATTCAAGCAACAGAAAGCAAACATTTCAGACATGAAGTTACAGATGTTATCAATGCACTTAAGGTTTATAACACTGTAGGAATTCTATTTAATAGCTTGCCAATCTCAAACAGTTTTGTAAATTGATAACGTATGGATTTTATTTATCAAGATCCCTAGGTAAATTCTCAATATAATCATTTGAAACCCAGTTCAGACCACTGGTGCTACAACAAGCTTACTACTGTTTAGCATATGTTTATGCAATAAGTAGTTACTCTTTTAACACCAGTGTAACTTCATTTATCAATGTTTTTGCGTAAAAGCATTTTATACTTACATTGACTACATCGTTTATTAATGAGACTCGAAAGTGTTCATCAAGCTTGATGGACTCATTTTGGAGGATATCCTTTAGAAAAAAAAGAAGATCAAATCATAGTTTAAGTATTTCATCTCTGAAAAGGCCCATGCAGACCAAAACCTTACAAAAACATCCACACACAACTTGCTTGAGTATGGAATTTGTTGAGTCAAGTTCTGGTCATAACTTTTAACAATTATTGGCAATTTTAATGCACTTGCTTTTGTAACTTGACGTCTAATTAAATAACGTCGAAATAGTTTGACGTCATTCATTACGTAATATTTCGTTGGATGACGTGCCGCTTAATGGGGCTTGCAACGCTTTGCAACGCTTCAATTTGAGAGGAAACTTCGGAAGTGCATTAGAATGGGGATAACCATATTCCAAATTTTCATTTGAGGAGGTGTATCGTCCGATAAACGTTTGGAAATCACATTTTACAGCTCCGCTCACATGTCGCCATAAAACTAATTTCTGACCATATATCCGGCGATATACCTCCCCAAATGAAAAATTTGAATATAGTTATCCCCTAATTGAAAATTAATATATATGACCCAAACAAATGACTTCAACTGCTGTTTTGAACAAGAATATAACTTGAGCCCTGGACATTATTTAAGAAATAGATCAGCTCTAGCAGTGAATTGTTGAGTAATAATTCACTGTTTGGAGGCAATTGTAAAGAAGATCTAATCACGAGCGTGTAGCGCAAGTGATTTATTTTAGTACAACTTACCGACAAACAGTGAATTATTACTCCACAAGTCACGCACTGGAGCGGATCTATATCGATTCTAACACACACTAAACTACGAAAATACATTTGAAGTCTTTGGCTTCTTCGATATTTCCGCGATTGCACTGAAGAACTCCTGCCAATACTTAGAATACGTCACATTCGTTTACGTGTATTTGTAACGTCTTTCAAGTGTTAAAACGAAGTTTTGCCGTCTAACGCCATGAATGAAGTCATTTACAAGTAACAAATACGTTAGCATGCACTTTCCTCGCGCTTTCAAAAATGTGAACTATTGTTTGATATATCACACTTTTTAGCATTGACTCTATAGGCGAGCTGTGTTAGAACAAGTTTATATGTTTATATGGTTAGACTTCAAACATTTATGATTGACTCATGAGACGTTTTAGATATAACAATATACATATTTATATCAAATAAAGCCTTCAAAGGAAACAATCAGCTATATTTCCATTAGAGAGTATTGATATATCACAATATTGAGAAATTTGCGTTAATTTTTCTCTACAACATTCATTGCGAACATAGTTTGTTAAAATCAAAAAAAAAGTTTTCGCCAAAAATCAATGTGAAAAACATAAAAAATGAGTTTATAGTTTTCTATCTTTTTCTACAGCTCATAAACCTATCTACGTAGTCATTTTGTATAATAATTGCAATCATGGGTTTGGCAGTACAACTTAGATTAAGACTGTAAAAACATACGTAAGGGAGGTTATTTAATTCTTTAGCTTAATTTTCTGTCCATGGAATTGGTTTGTAAAATATTTTGAACTGAACTGATTATTTGGATGTAGCAATTAGTTAGACATTAACCCAACAAACTGCTTTAGTATGAGCTATTAAAATTTGTGTGAGGGGGTAATCATTTTCTTCGGCTAAGTATTAGTTACTTAGCAAAGAGTCGATGGAGTATATTTGTGTAATGTGTTAGGTTGAACTGATTAATGGAACTAAAAGTAGCAGATTAAATCATTATTTAGACAGGGAGGAATCTAACTGCGAATTTAACCATGCTTGACAAAGAAAGTGACTGTTTGCTGTTCTTGCTTAAGAGACACAAAGAATTAATGGTCATTGGATGTAAAGCATATAGAACACTATATAACTGAGCGAAATAGCAAATTAAAGCTTACTTGGACGGACATTACCAGTAGAAAGAACATTTCAATTTCAACTGTTTGCATAAATCAATAGTTGACCAAAATGTCACTTCAAATATTACAGCACTGAAGCTATGACTTGCTTCTTATTGAATGCCCGTTTCACTTTATCTATACTGAGCTAAACTTCCAAAACGCCACTCGATATTTTCTCATATATCTTAGCAAATAAAATACATACATGGCTACAATTTGCACTCAATATGTAAAAATCAATTAAACAGAATCTGTCAAAATTTCATTTTCATAAATTGAAATTGACATGCTCAATTGATAGACTGTATAAAGGCACCATCACATATCATTTTCACACAAATGCTATAATTTGAACTCATTGCTTAAAACCGACTATCCCAGGGACCTAAAGTGAAAAACACCAACTTAATAGTGTTATAAATGGACATTATTGAACATTTTTGGGTTTCGCTTTTATTAAGCAGCAATTTTCAGGTAATCCACAATGTTCCTATGGAAGCCCATATGACATAAAACAACACAAGAATGCTTTATGGAGATGACATGTTTTTGTCCACAACATTAGTGAAACTCTCTGGAGCTGAAAATGGACATTATTGAACACTATCGTGTTTATTTTGTAATAAAGTAGCAATTTTCATGCAATGCAGGGCTCCTATGGAGGCCCATATGGCCTAATATAACACAGAAATGCGTTTATGGAGATGGAATGTTTTTGTCTACAATATCATTGAAACATCCATCACCCATTAACTGTGAACTGCACATCAATTTCGACACTTCCGACGTTCGAATGCAGCATTTATGCATCACTGCATCAAAGTATGGTGGACTTTACAGGACATTTTATGACATTCGTAATACCCAGTATTTTGTCGATTTTTCTCGTCATACAAGTGCAAAAATGAAACATAACCAACAGGTTGTGTTGTAAACTTCCGGCTCTATCAAAACATGTCAACCTTTATGATAAATTATAAATCAGTCGTCATACAAGTGCAACCGACAGGTTGTGTTGTAAACTACCGGCTCTATCAAAACATGTCAAACTTTATGATAAATTATAAATCAGTCTCAGCGAGGCCTGTTTTCGATTAAACCCACAAACCAACCCATCTATTTTATACTCATAGAACCTAAACGTTGACATTTTTGTAATAAAATAAATTTGTTGGATAGTTGTCGATGAAGAAACGAGTATACACAAGGCGAAAAACATTTAGCAGCGTGTGCCACATGCAAAACTGGTATAAGTACTATATCGTTACGCATAAATGAACATCCTTATTGAATCGAACTCTGTTATGTTCAATCGACGGACACATGTGCCCAAATATACTGTGTCAAATATCATTTCAAACAGTTTAATAATAAATGAGCTATATTGAAAAATGTTCTTGCTAACTGGCGGTTTAGAAGTTTCGTTCAGTATATAAATACAACGTTCTAAATGATGACTGATAAACTCATGCATGCTGCAAAAAGAACCTGACTCCAATCAAAATGTGTTTTATATTGTCATTTAAATTTGACTTGCTATAATGCGATCATTACAGGTTTTCTAAAGTACATTTTAATAAATCAGAGATACACCAGAGTATCGTTCTTACGTTGATCCCACAGCGTTCAAGAAAATGCAGAAGCTGAGATGCTCGCAGTATCAACGCAAGCATCTCCCCAGCAACGCAATGGCATCGCCAGAGGACGCTGTGGGAGATCGACGACGCACACTTGTGCAGGCTCAAAACAAACGTGGCCCAGAGTTCTAAAAGGAGTGCAGTGGGGTTGTCGTCGGGTCCCTGTAGCCACGAAGTAAAGTATTCAACGACACAATAGGAGCTCCAGGGGCACGCACGTGGGTCGTTGTGCAAACACCGTTGTCATCCCTGGCGTTGGAACGGACATGTTAAGCTATTCTATGAGATGTCACTGCAGGGATTTTCCTATGCCAATTTGGAGCTTAATATCTGCCCTTTTCCAATTAAAAGCTGAGCTAAAAATTAATAAAATGATGCATAACATCCCGACCTCCATTTTTGTGAAAATTCATCGATTATCATACGAAAAGATGGAAAATTACAGATGTTTAAAATAACATTTTGATGCAAATGTTCAGAGTAATTACAAAGACCAATGCAAAAAGCTATGTAAAGCTTGACACTTATAATTTGTTAAGTGATATGACACCTTGTTCAATTATACCTAATAAATTTTCCAAATTCTGATGGCACATATGATATTTTCCAAATTCAACAGGCCAGAACTTCGAAAAGGTAGGAAAAATTCTACACTGCTTCTTCAACACTCCATCAGCGCAATGGGAACGTCAGGATAGCGCAGTTCACGCGTAGTGAACTCGCTGAAAGCATCATGAGCCAACTAGAACTCCATATGTACGCAATAGAACGCCCTGCGAGCTCTGTAGCAACCTCATGGTCACTGTAAGGACATCGTGACAGGCACTTTCCAACAAACATATCAGGATTTTCTTGCAATCTCACTGCGCTCGTGCCAACGCAGTGGAAACGCGACTTGGTGTGACAGGGGCTTAACCAACAAAATGACTGCTAAAAATATCTATCAAATGAAACAAATGAGAGTAAGATGCTTACCTGCAAACTTCCTCTAGAACAATACTCTGTCAGGATACACACATTGTTAGCATCGGGACAGACACCTAATAGCCTTGTTAAATTTTGGCAGTTGATTTCTCTCATCTATGATAACACCAGTAAAATTAAACTAGCTTAATTAACCCATATAAGCCGAATGGAATTTCCCTCTCCTATCAATTGGACCAGTACATTTCTGTTTTAAGAGTTGTTGCGTGGTATTTTTCATGTTTATATAAATTTTGACAGAATATTCTGTAAGCAAACAGTGGAGACCCTGATCAGACGCCGCGTTCAGCAGCGTCTGATCTGGGTTTGCACTGTTTACCTATGTCACATAAAAACGACGCTAGGCTTATATGTGTTTAGGTGAGTAAATGTGTGTGTGTGTGTGTGTGTGTGTGTGTGTGTGTGTGTGTGTGTGTGTGTGTGTGTGTGTGTGTGTCTCTTGTTGCCATGGATTTGTTTACTATTTGTGATTTTGATATTTAATGATTATACTCGTTTGCATTTTATATAAATGCTCGAGGTAATTGTAGCGTCTGTCTATTATAAGACTATGGTTATGTTCTTAATAGTTATTTGTTGTTTTTCACACTGTTTGATGGTTTCCTGGTTATTCCTGTTTTATCCCCCTACCATCTGCGAAGTCGGAGGAATACAGTTTTGGCGTCATCCGTGCATTTTTGGATAAACGGCAAGTACCATGGACCCTCAATATCCTAAAAATTTCGTCAAAATCGACCCCTAAACACTTGTCCTGGGATAGGCAATTATAATGCAAAACCTATTTTAGCTTTTTGTGTTATGATCTTCACATTTCCTCAAAGCTATTATATTTAACCACTTCTCACTATAGACCATTATTGCCAGTGCCTGCAGATAAGCATGGCAATATCAAAATTTTACCCACCCCTTTGACCCCCACCTAAGGAGTCAAAGGTCAAATATTCAAATTTCACAATAACTGAAATTTTGCATGCAGGCAGAGTAGCAATAGATTTGAAACATATCAAATTTTAGTCTGAAGGCCTGGGTCCAATCCCCTTGGGTGGACCTAGGTGATCATAGTCACCAACTATTTTAGGGGGTGAGGCCAAGGCCAAAATTATTTTTTTTCGAAACATAGTCATGTTGCATATCAAATTAAAGCTGACGATGCATGCAGAAACATGGTAGAAAATACTTTCCCCACAGACACACCCTCAACTACAGGGGTGGGGTCAAAAGGTCAAGCCAATTTTCTCTTAAAGTACTCATGTTGCATATCAAATGAAAGGGAATTTAGCACAGGACACCATGAAAGAAAATACAATGTCCTTATACACACCCTCGACCCTTGGGTGGGGTCACAAGGTAGATTTTTTTTCTATTCTGAAAGACCAACATGCATGCTTACACATTGATTTTACACTTACCCCTGACCTCTGGGGTTGGGTTGAAAGGTCAGATATTGAAATTTTGCAGATAAGTCTAAAGTAATTTATATTGAACTAAGCACTAAAATATACTTGGCAGGCTTTTGTTATTATCTGAATGATATCCAAGGTGAACTAAGGGTCTAGAAAAAAAGGATTTATGTTTTGTAATTACCATGTTTCTCTAAACTAACCCCTCATCAGGGGATATAAATTCTACGAATTTGTCTTGTTATAAATTTGCTTTCTTTAGGGCCTTGTGTCATTTCTACTTGCTGTGTCATCTTTGGGGAGGAAGAAATATATGACTGAACACCTTATTGTGGTAATACAAGTATATGTAAATTGATAATCTACATGTGGTGTGGTTTCTTCCTCTTGATGCCATATGTTAGTCTGTGATCTTTGAATGTGGCATTGTCTAGTCATGATCACTTATGAAGTTAAATAGGATACTGCATCAAAGGAATTGACTTTCCTGTGAAACACAATTTAGTTAAAGGCTTTCCTGTTACTGTAAATTCGGAAATTTTGCAATGCGGAGTTTCGCGAAAATAAAAACTTCGCGAAAGGACGAAATCACTCTGTCGTTTACTGACGTAGGTAAATCATGTCCGAGTCACAAATATTAATCGTGACAAATATGTCTTCTAACGCTATTCGCGTAAATAATGTTCTCGCGAAAATTTCCGAATTTACAGTAAACGCATTTTAGTTTAAACGCTTTATCAGTAATACATAGGAGAAAATAATAATTGACAGATCAAAAATTAAACATATAACGGTGTGGTATTTTGATTAGAAAAGTAAAAACGAAGATAATAAGTTTGTTACTCCGAATGCAATTTCCCATTGTTATCAATTAGACAAGTCCATTCCTTTTTAAGGGTTGTTAGGTGTTATTTTTCAATATAATTGTTTAATATTCCTAGAAGCAAACACTGGAGAAACCTAATCAGCTGCCACGTTCTGTTGCATCTGATCTGGGTCTGCATTGTTTGCAGGTGTCCCATAAAAAAGATGCTAGGATTAAATGGGATAAATGCTAATTCAGTAAGTACCTAAAATGAAAATATATAATGCAAATTCACTAAGTACCGAAATGAAAATATATAATTCTAATTCAGAAAGTACCGAAAATGAAAATATATAATGCCAATTCAGTAAGTACCAAAAATGAAAATATATAATGCAAATTCATGTGTACTGACAATGAAAATATATAATACCAATTCGGTAAGTACCAAAATGAAAATATATAATGCTAATTCATGTGTACCGAAAATGAAAATATATAATGCCAATTCAGTAAGTACCAAAAATGAAAATATATAATGCAAATTCATGTGTACTGACAATGAAAATATATAATACCAATTCAGTAAGTACCAAAATGAAAATATATAATGCTAATTCATGTGTACCCAAAATGAAAATATATAATGCCTATTCAGTAAGTACCAAAAATGAAAATATATAATTATAATTCAGTAAGTACCGAAAATGAAAATACATAATGCCAATTCAGTGAGTACAAAAAATGAAAATATATAATGCTAATTCCTGTGTACCAAAAATGAAAATATATAATGCCAATTCATGTGTACCGAAAATGAAAATATATAATGCCAATTCAGCAAGTACTGAAATGAAAATATATAATGCCAATACAGTAAGTACCGAAACAAAAATATATAATGCCAATTTAGTGTAATATATGTTACCAATTCAGTTAGTACCAAAAAATCTCAATTATCTATATTCCCTTATGTCTTGAACATGAGCTGACTTAGTCTTTTGTCTGCTACGAAAAAGTCTATTTAAAAAGTTGATTGCTTAGATCTACTGTTGCTTATAAATGCTTGTGTCAATGACTCATTTCTCCGTTACATGCAAGAATTTTAGACCCTGACTTCTAGAGGAGTAGTCTGATCTTGGTCCACGCTGTTTGCTACAGATATGTTTTCAAACGACCAGCAGGCGACACATAGCAGAGGACATTTTGGCCTCAAGGTGACAAAATCTGTCTTTGAGTTTCCAACAAAGTGAGACTCAAACCAGTGTCGCAGCTCCAGAGACTAGCTAGAAAATTGAAACTTCGTCTGTAGCAAGTTTAGATATGTTACTTTCTAAAAAGCGAATAACAGAGGCGCTGATCAGACTGCGCGGATGCGCAGGCTGGTCTGCATCTTTGTTATACGCACATCCCCAGAGACAGCTTTTCTCGCACTGAGGCCCATTTAGTAGGTGAAATATAGTTTATACAATACCTCTTTTAGATCCATTAGAATAGCTCTGCTTATTGTAAGAGACTTTATGTTTAGCTTTCTAATATGAACTTGCATTCCCTGAAAATATTAGACACACATCAGTCACACACTGACTTTTTAGATTGAATTTCTCAAAGATTTATATAGTGCTCCATGCTTCCACGTCTACGTGCTGTTATCTGGATAATCAAAGACATCAGAGCATTGTAACAGACAGACTGAGACATGGCAAAGCAACATCTTATTTTTATTCATAGGCTCGTAAATTAAAAAATAAATTTATATTTTGTGAATTTTTGCTAAGGAGGTTCTCTCGTTTGTGATGTTTAGTTGTGAAGATGTCACTTTCCCATTGGTATCCTGGGTCAGGTGTGGTGATTGATCGTATTGATTCCTGATCTTTGCCATCTTTCTTACTTTGTACATTTTCAAGTTAGATTATTGTAACCTATGTATGACCCGTAAATTTCTTTTAAAATATGTTAAATTGCACATTGATTGTTCTAAAAGATACAATACTAATTTTGCTAGAAAGATTATGTATTCAAATTTAGTAAAATTGAATGAATTTGGATATCCATAGATTGTCTTTTTTCTGAATATGGATCAAAGACAATACTTTTTTTCACAGCACTTGTACTACATGTATTGCAAAAGTATAAACACATACATACCTTATAGATACCAACAGAACGGGACATTGCAAAATGTGATGCACTTGTTTGTGTGTCAAGTTCATCCATCTGAAACATATATAAGGTAAGGCCAGAATTTTTTGATTAGTTTATTTACGGGAAGTTAAAAGAAAGAAGCTGTCTGAAGATAACAACTATTTTAGCTTGATATTTAGGACTAGTGTTATTCTTTCATCTGTTTAGAAATTTGGTCAAATGCTTAAACTTCCATATGAGATTATGAAAGACTAAGCACAGTGACATATCCTTTTTATTTCATAAATGAATAGTACATGCATAAAACAAACTGTATGCAAAGTATTGAATATATATCAACATGGGAAGTATTTTGTAGCATATGGCCTTAAAAGTATTTTGAGCATTGAAATATTTCACTAGTGATACGTTTTCCTGTCTGCATGTTTATAAATATGGACTTTTTTCGTTTTTTTCCTTTTTTTCCTTTCTTTCTCTTTTGTCATGCTCAGCTGCGTTGAGCAAACATCCTGCAGCGGACAAGCCATATTGACAGATTTTTCATATCATGGAAACACAATGCATTATTCTCTATAATTATTGCCTTTTATTAGCGGCCACCTGAATAAGACAAAGCAAAGGTCTAAAAGACAAATGGTAGTTTAATGAAGGTCAAAAATATTGCAAAATGCTCTCCTGGAGCATTCTGCAATACCTTTGACCTGCATTAAGCGTTAATCTGTCCTGAAAACCAAATGTTTTGGTCTTCTTTTTGAGTGGCCACTTAAGACAGATTTTTTTCTGGATGCTCATGCCCAACAATACCATTGTGCTAGGTGTCTATGGTCTGGTATAGTCATTTGCCTGCCTCTATACTCGATGTGTGCGATCGGTGCTTGCTCAGGCGAGACTGTACAGATATGAAAGCTTTTCTGAGCCTCCAGTTGATTGTAGTTGTAAAAAGTACCGAAATCTCATTTTCAGAATCATATTTTTTCGAGGGCACAAACATAAGCTTCCATTGTATATGAAGAGGTACTGAGTGAGAATATTAGACATGGAATAATGTGAACCGACTGTACATGTAGTCTGTTATGAGCTTACTTTGCTGTCCCTAGACATGGACATAGCTCTAACATGTGTGTTTACTTCCTCCCATTTTACTCGCCACCACTGACTTTGTATTGCTGCTTCTTCATGCAGACGTCTGGAAAAGATAATACTTGACAATACAGTTAAATCTCGTTAACTCGAAGTCATATACAAGAGTGCGCGCTGGGTTTGAAAGTTAAGGCAAAAGGGCATCATCAGACAGAGATTTGCCATATAAACCCCGCATCAAACTGCCGTTAACAGCAGGGAGTGGGATAAAAATAACAATCAGTAGCAGAGGACGCTCAGATAAATAATAAATAATTGAGCAAAGATTTAGAGAGCTCTGATCGCAATATTATTTACAATTTACAATAAAATGATAAAAGTGAATAATGGAAATCTTTTAGAAAGACCTAAAATCAACTATTGCTTGATTATTGGCTCAAATTAGAAAGGGAACATGAAAAATCTTTCTACTCAAGACTGAGATAAATGCATCTTTAGTAAAAAGTATCTGATGTAAGTTATGTGAAATGTAGTGCAAAGGTCATTCCTTGGGGAGCGTTTGGTTACAATGGTTTGTCAAACTTACATAGTGTTCTAACTGGTAAGGTTATGGATTCAAATTATTATATAGAACATGAATTTAAGAAAGAGCGTAAGCCATGTATAAATCGTAAAAGGATATTTGGAAAAATTCATACTTCAAAACTAATACCCTACCCTGGCTTGGCTGTCTTTATGCAAAATGGGGCTACTCCACATACAGAGACTGCTGCACAGGCATGGTGCAATGAATTCCTGTTAAATTTTATTGAGACAAAAGAGTGGCCTTGCAATTTACCAGATCTAAATTGTATAGAGATCCTCTGGAGTATACTAGAGTACTGTAAGGCTTACAAAGATCCTTGTACACAACAATGTCCCAGTTACATTGTCGTTTGAAGTACCCTTGGAGGATCATATAACAATAACACATCGTTTCATTGATTCATTTAAATGGCAAAAAGAATAAAGATGGTCCATCAAGATAATTAACATGCATAGTTTAAGATAACCCAAAAAAAAAATTAAGAATAAAAGATATTTTCTTACCCATTAATTTTAACATGTGTTTTGGGTACTCAAAAGAACCGTCACAACATATGTTTTGGTTGAGAAATAAGGAAGTTAAATGTTCGATACGCACTCTTAACTAAAGTACTGGTCCCGGAATTACAATGCCTCCTTAAAGTTAAGGCAGACTTAAGTTAAGTATTGATATTTCAACACGCTATATATAATGCTACATAAATTGCCTAGATCAATGCGGTACTTGTGGTCCAAGATATCATTGTGATCTTCAGAAATAAAGAAACTTTTTTTTATTTTAATCAGTTTGAAACGTTATTTTTCGCATCCTGAAAAATCAATACTTAACTTAAGTCTTCCTTAACTTAAAGGAGGCATTGTAATTCCGGGCCCTGAACATGTAAATTGTTCAATCATTTTATGTTACTTACAGCTGAAGTGCAGGACAAGCTTTCTTCACACCATTTAAGACTGAAAGAGGTTAATATTTCAACTGCCTCGTGACACAGGAAAGTGTCTGGACATCCACTTAGTCTGATTGGAGTTTTTGCTGTCCACATGGTCGTACCGTGGTTCATAAGCTGCTCATAGAGCGCTTAGTTAAAAACTGATTGGTTTATTGTGATAATTAAAGAGACTAAATCTGCAACTATGAACATTTTTCAAAAAAAGTATTTTCTTTTTAAATCATTTGTAAAAGCAGAATTAAGTTAAGTTCTCACAATAAATCTTTTCACTATAGCTGAAAACTGCATGGAAAGGTGAATTATCTTATAAAAAAGGTGTATTTTCTCTTGTTGGTAATTATTTGCGTCCCTCCAATAATTATAGACAGTCAAATTTTAACATAAATGCTATCGTTTTGATACTGATAATTTGTAAAGATTTACGAAATTGGTAAAATGAATACCTGAATTGTAGTGTTTTTTTTACTGTGTTCTTGAAAAATAGAAACATTATTTCAAAAATTAAAAGATCAAAAATTACAGACTATGCAGCTTTAAGTCTTCATTAGCCGCAAAGGAGTTCTAGTGATAAGGCGTATATTTTCCCTAGTTGACATGATTACTGCCCTAATGTTTTAAAATTGGCTGTAGTTTGGCAGTAAAATCTGCATAGTAGTAGGGTACAGAAAACGTTTCATAGCGATTCACCATTTACAATACCGTGAAAACGTGCACTTTCTACTACCACCCCTCATTTTACGCCTTTATACTGGGTGCCGTTTGACCAGACTTAGAGTAAATGCATTGCTAGTTTAAAAAATACAGAGCTAAAATGCTAAGGATATAAGTGCTCTTCATTTCCAAGACCTTACCGTATTAATTTTGCCTATGCGTACAAAATACACCTTAAATTGTGGCATTTGTCAGTGGAAAGACGGAACTGGTGTCTTTCATTTTTTTAGATGCACCCCCTAGACCCAAAATGCCCTTTACATATGTTGTAAATGTTTATAGCGACATCTCGTTGTCCAAAGGGCATCTTGGGTCTAGGGGAGGAAAGCATCTAAAAATAAACTGAAAGACACCAGTTTCATCTTTTCAATGACAAAGTCACGATTTTAGGTGTATTTTGTACGCATGCGCGGAAGGAATGCGGTAAGGTTTGAGAAATGAAAAACACTCCTATCCTTAGCATTTTAGCACTTTTACTTTTTTAAACTAGCAATGTATTTACTCAAAGTAAGTAAGAGTGCAAAGATCAGGAATTGATACAATTAAGTACCACACCTGACCCAGGATACCAATGGGAAAGTGACAAACTCACAGTAGACACCACAAACCACAAACGAGAGCCAAGAGGTCAGCCCTTTCCCAGCAGGTGACCACAAAGCACATATAAACAGACGTGCACAAAACATAGCAAACACAAGACAGAACAAAAACATAAGAGATCCACAAAAGAAGTACCGCCTTGGAACGGTCAGTAAAATATTTCACTGGAGGGCTTAAACCAGTTTAACGGCGCCAACCTCACCCTTAATTCAGATGTGGATCAAGACACATAGATGTTTGGTTTGCATGAAAGACCCCTAACTTATCAATGCATCATCTCCTAAAACATATAAATCAAGATATAACAAGGAGATAAAGCAAGGATAAGGACTAAACAGTAAATTAAACTGAATACCGGAGCAAAAGAAATCCAACAGGTAAACCCCGGTTGGCCCGACAAACAGCCAAAGCATCAGGCCCCTACCATCTCATCAATAGATAAGTCTTTAAGTCGGAACCATCATAGAGTCTGAAGTCCGACCCACCGGCGTGAAATTAAAGAGGAAAGCAAAGTTGCCAACCGTGATTGGGTTGACTACCAAGCATGCAGTCTGTTGCAATACATTAATGCTATAGCCAATCTTTTTATAATGGGAAATTATTTTAATGAACTGCGCTGAAAAATCATTAGAGCTATAGAGAAATAACAATATACCTCTCCTACATAGGTCTGTGACTTGTGTAGACCCGGCACTAAGCTGGTACAGAAGGAATTTATCCACTGCAATAGCTACCATGTGCCTTCAGTCTAATAGTCCATTTTCGTCTAGCTGTACGGCTGTCATGCGTCTTCCAGACTGGTCGCACCATCTAACCCAATTTTACCATACTCGTCCCTCTTTTGTTTTTAAAGGGCCCCTTACCACCCTGAACAGTCTCGGGTAAAAGGCCATCTTGCAGTATGTGGATAGGCACTTCTTGGGACCTCCATATTCCCTTCTAAGAATTGGTAGCTTCAAGCCTCTCCAATGCTCTGGGTTTTCTTCTGGCCAAGTCTTTTCTATAGTTTCTCGGGATATCCCTGTCTTCAATATTACAACTCGGGATAATATCCCATACTTCATCTGTTAAACATGGTGGCAGAAATAGGTTCTGTGCTCTTCTCTACCATTCTTAAATGGTTCAGACTGCAGTCAACAAATAATAAAAGTTCCCACGGAGCATGCTCCAGTTATTTGCATGAAAACTTAAGCAGTCCTGCATCAGACTCTGTAGGTCCATTTCACGGGGTAAGACCCCTTTTAATTTCACTGGTGCTGATGACCAGGTCGCGGATATGTATCCAGGGTTTCTTGTAGGCTCGGACTAATCCCCCGGAGACAAACTTATCACTAACCGTACTGTCTCCATTAAATAGGCTGTTGGGTTAACAACCACCAGGATCCCATGGCCATTTCCCTCCATCTTCAACTTCCTGAAATGATTTAACATTTACTGAGATGCTGTATGCCCTGGTGCTGTCAACTGAAACAGAGAGGCCATACTGCCAAGTATCATCAACTGAAATTAAAGAAGCAGTACAAACTGGAAACACTTTGCCCACCAGCTGTTTCTGTCTTAGCCTAACTAAACTATCGGTAACATTTACCAAGCACACCTTTGGCTTTGACCCAGCTGAGTGTAATGACCTTGGCAGGATCACATCCAAATCACCTTCTGGCTCAATGATATTATCATTTAAACTATCAGAGATCTTACATTGTAGTCTTAGGACGGTGTTGGGTGGCACCTTAACAGTTTTCTCTAATAGTGTAACCTTTTTAACTTGGCTTTCCTTACTCGTGCCCATCCTTTCTACTTCTATGGGCACCTTCTGTCCTTTTCCCCTGAAATCAAGGCACCTGTCATTCAGCTTAATGTCTACGCCATGCCTTAGCATGAAATCTAGACCCAACAGCATATCATCCTGGATCGGGGCCACATAAACTGCCTCAGGGAAGGTGATTTCCCCCAGCTTCAGGGCCACTGGACCTACAACAAAACCATCCATCCTCAGGTCCCGCCCTGCGGTATGGAGGATAACTTTCTTCAGATACGGTGGTGTAGGCTGCAGCTCCCTGAATATACTGTCTGAAATAATTGTCACTTCTGCTGCAGTGTCTATGACAGCCAGAAGTTTAACATCTTGCAAACTAACTGGGACACTCAACATTGAAGAAGAAGGAAGCTGACAAATAGTGATATCTTCCCATGTGCTCATGGAATCTGAGCCGGGATCCTGTTCTTCTCCAGCTGGGTAACCCGACTGATCTGCAAGAGAACTATAATGATTAGTATTACAAGTTATCTCGGAGTCTAGCTCCAGTTGATTAGTATTATTATCAGTATGGGACGCAACTTTATTCTCGGTCCCTTCTGGATACATCGCTTCATGTCGGACCTGTAATATAAAAGATTTCTGATCATCATCTGTACTGTTGGATGTAGCCTCGGAACATAGTTCCTGTTTATTGCTACGCATTTGGGACGCTGTAATATTTTCTCTCTGTTCTTTTTCAACTTCTGTATTTTGTCCCTGAAACTGAAGAGAGACATTTAGGCTATCAACTAACTCAAGCGTCATTTTTGGCATAGCCTCGGAGCTTAGCTCCAGCTTATTGCTACTAATTTGAGATGCTGTCTGTGCTTGATCAACTTCCGTACTTTTCCCCTGAAATTGATAAGCTTTAAGATTGGTGACTAACTCAAATTCGTTCTCTAGAGTAGCCTTGGAGCTTAGCTCCTGCTTATTGCTACTACTCTGAGAGGTCATCGGCACTTGATCAACTTCCGTACTTTGTTCCTGAAATTGAAAAGCTTTAAGATTATTGACCGGCTCAAGTTTATTCTCTGGTGTAGCCTCGGAGCTTAGCTCATGCTTATTGCTACTTATTTGGGACGAGGTCATTTGCTCCATCCCTGCTATACTTGAGCTCTCTTGCTTTTTCTGGTAGTATGAGTCCCCTGTATTCGTTTCTAACTGCACAGTGCTTAGATCTCCATCAAGACTCATGGATGGATTCCAAGCTGAATACGGCTGGATCTGCATCTCTTTGAAAGTTCGGTCAATCCATTCTTCATCCTCATATATAGTGCTGGGTATTTCCTTATTTAGTGGCAAGGTTCCACACAGCTTGCCATACATGAAGTCGATGTAGTCTTCACAGTTTTCAGTACTGTCCCTTTTATCTCTTGACCCAAGCTCTGATGAACTCATGCTATCCCACCAGAAATCTGTGATCTCGGATTTTGACTCCTGAATCTCTGGGTGAATTTCAGAGCTATTGCCTTGGACCAACTGCAGCTCTGTAGGTTCAGGCCAAAGTAGTTCCTCAGCCTCTTCAACGGACATGCTGTTTCTATGAGCTATCTGTATGCCTTTCCCTTTTTCTGGGAATGGTAACAGGCTAGCAATGTTTGGCCATTGTTCTGCGGGTAGTTCCCTGGCCGATTTCCTGGACTTACTTTTTAGAAATACAAGTCCCTCTTCCTTATTTATGGCAATAATTCTCTCGGACTTGAGTCCTTTATTTTGTCGTGTTTTGCTAGGAAGACATATCTCTTCAAGCTCAATTTGGTGCTCCGAGTATGAGCTGTCATGACAAGAACCCCGGTGTAATCCACCTCTGCCAATCTGACTTTCGCTGGACTCCCCATTTTGTTCAGCCACTGGTGGAACCTGAAAAGAAACAAACTGCTCTTTCATGTCCAGTGTGTCACAAGGTAAATGCTCGAGGCATGCCATCTCTTCCAGGGCTGGAACACCTCTACTCAACATTTCACCATTCTGGAATGGGCCGTGCACCATTGCATTATCCCCTGAAAAATCAAATGATGATAAGGTGTCATTGTGAGACCCTCTGTAGCTTAGAAACTTTCCTTGACTTTGCCAATGGGGTTCGGGAAATGATGTTAGGTGCTGTGTGCCCACAGCTTGAGTGTGATATGCAGATGGCTGATAACAAGTATTCTGAGAATTAGGGGTGGATGTGTAGGAGCAGTCTATATCAAATGTTCTTTGGTGATGCATCTGGTTAAATTGTGGATCAATGAGATCCTGTGATTCCATTTGTTGTTCCATTTGCATGATCAAATCATAATACGGGAGGTTGGGGACCAGTTCATTCAGATAAGCTAGATAATCTGCTGCTTTCCCTTGCAAAACATATTTCAAATTGGACATACATTCCTGTGAAGACCAATGTTTGTCTTTTGCATAATGCTCAAATTTGCGATAAAAGTCTGACCACTTTGATTTGGATGGGTCAAAAGACAGGTATTTCGGCAATGATTGGAAGTTGGTGTCTTGGTCTGTGTAGCTGCTTAGTGAGCTTG
The DNA here is from genome assembly GCA_964019695.1 of Loripinus fragilis. Classification (NCBI taxonomy): domain Eukaryota; kingdom Metazoa; phylum Mollusca; class Bivalvia; order Lucinida; family Lucinidae; genus Loripinus; species Loripinus fragilis. The sequence continues at coordinate 35,293,468 of OZ026522.1, read as the reverse complement.
ATGCATGTAAATGGTTTGTGAATTCCTGTTGAAACTCATTCTGAAAATGTGTATTAAATGGTGTTGATTGCTGAGGATGTCTGATTTGTTGATAATCGGGCTGTGCATCCCAAACAGACTGGAATGTAGACTGATTTAATGACTCCCCACTTGGTATGTAACTGTGATTTGCCTGATAACCCGGGCTTAAAGCCCCAATGGGAGTGGCTAATTGGGTACTCCCTAACCCACACGGACTATGTCTTGGTGGAGCCTCTATGGGATACAATGAATATCCCTGTGACGGGCTGTGCCCAAATGTTGTCTGTGGTGGGCAGTGCCTTAATGTTGCCTGTGACGGGCAGTGCCCCAATATTGACTGTTCTCCATCCGGAACATATCCAACTCTCCACCAGTCTAAAGCTGTGAACCTCTGGCATTCTCCCCATGTTGGTTGAAAAGAGGAAGGGAAGTGCCCTGATGAATTCCATGGATCTGTATCTTGACTAAACTGTGACATCATGGAAATGGAAAGGTCCTGCTTTTAGAAACTAGTGCAGCAATTAATGTAGAGACAATTTATCAAATTCTTCATTAGAAATTTAGCCAGCCTTTCATTGTTTTTAATATATGCCTAAAAAGAGTATCGAGAGAACATAGAAATTGTAAAGAAATGACTTGGTTAATGAAAGCCAAAAACAGTGAAGCTGATTATGTGTGGCGACGTGTTGACTTGGGGACGTTCTCCAATAAAATTATCAGTGCGCCGACTTGTTGACTTGGGGACGTTTTATCTAATAAAAATTATGTCTCCTTTTCTCCCTCCTTTAATTTTTTATAGGCTGGAATAGTATCTGTTGCTTTTAAACAGTGAAAAATGCCTTAAATTCCAAATTAATCTGAATTTTCTATAGTTTAATTTTATAAACTGTAGTGGCCAATTTCAGCCGAAAATTTAGCGATGGATTTCCAATTTTTTACAAAAACAAAACAATATTTTCATGAAATTGCAAGTTATCTGCACCTGAATATCACGGACCAAATCCCGCAGACTTCCTCAATACGCTGACTGGCCGGTCTTTATTCCCTTGCTTCAATCCTGCAGAGTCACGAAAACTAATGACATCTGTCAAAAATCCTGACAAACCTCTTCTTCTCGGTTTTGTCGCAGCGCCACTGTAGAGAAATAACAATATACCTCTCCTACAAAGGTCTGTGACTTGTGTAGACCCGGCACTAAGCTGGTACAGAAGGAATTTATCCACTGCAATAGCTACCATGTGCCTTCAGTCTAATAGTCCATTTTCGTCTAGCTGTACGGCTGTCATGCGTCTTCCAGACTGGTCGCACCATCTAACCCAATTTTACCATAGAGCCAACAATCTTCTTCAACTTATACACATTCAACTTATAAACGGCACCCAGTATAAAGACGTAAAGTGAGGGGTGGAAGTAGAAAGTGCACGTTTTCATGGTATTGTAAATAGTGAATCGCTTTCAAACGTATTTTGTTGCTTACTATGCATATTTTACTGCTGAACTACACCAATTTTAAAACATTAGTGCAATTTTAAAATTTGGTGTTTGTAATCATGTCAACTATGGAAATTTATACGCCTTATCGCCAGAACTTCTTTCATTTTATTGGTGGTGTAATCAGGCGGCTTAATTTTTTGATTGACAGGTCAGAGTAACCTTTGATTTAGAATAATTATTTATTGTAATATTAATTTTCTATTCATTAACCTAGTAATCAACCTTGTTTTAAGGGCAGATAGATTGTTGCTAAAGCAAAGGATGTAATATTGGCTGAGACCGATATGGTTAATGACATACCAGAGTCACCCTCATTTGGGATAATTATACATGTCAGTTGACAATAAATCGGTCACCATAAGTGCACTTAGGAGATTGTAATTGGGACATGGGCCGTGTCGTGAGAAAAAAAAGTAGGTGTGACCAGAAAATTCCTCAATCAGAGACAACAGACTCGCCCATAGTACCACCAAAAGGCAACATAAAACACACACAGTCAGGCTACAGCAAAAGCAAATTAAGCAAAGTGTCAGCTGTTTCTACCTCTGCAACTAGAAAAAGGACAAATAACTACATCCCAATACAAAACCCATATACACATGAGGACAACAACAAATAATGAATAAACATACAGTAAAACCCGTCTAAAGTGGCCCCTCAAAAAGACAAAGAACTTAATGACAAATGATAGCTTAAAGAGGGTCGAAAGTATTGCAAAATGCTCTCCTTGGATCATTCTGCAATACGTTTGACCGGCATTAAGCGATAATTGGACTTGAAACCCAATTTTTGCTTTTTTTAGAGTGGCCGTTTTAGACAGGTTTTACACAGGTTTTAGACAGGTTTCCTGGGTCAGGTGTAGTGCTTGATTGTATCGATTCCTGATCTTTGCCCTCTTTCTTACTTCAAATAAATCTAATATATTTTACTGGCCAAATTTTGCCCTGGATTCTGCTGTTGATAAAACACAAAACATGTTTTGCTCACTTGAAGGCTTTCTAGCTTATTCACTGTTTCATCACAGGAAACAATCAAAGAAATTGACGCATCAAAGAAATTGACAAATCAAAGAAATTGCTCTTAACTCACATACTATCAGAGCTTAAGAAAACTAGTTTAGTCATGTTGGGACATGATACAACCACCAACACCATCGATAAAGCTTAAGGTCAGGGTTGTCTTTCAGTCTGAGGTCTGAAGCACTGTTGAGTAATAAAAGAGGAAACCATAGCTAAAATCCGGGATAATTGAGCCACGACATGTGATTTCCAACAATGTGGCACTTTGACATGTGTAGACTCAGACCAGTCTGTGCAGCCTCCTTTTAAGTTTAGAAACTCCAAATGAGGTTCAGTCAGTAGCTTAACACTCATAAAATGGTCAAGCGACAAGCAAAGACTCTGATCAGACTGCGCCTATGTGCAGGCTGATCTAAAGCTTTGCTGGTCGCACATACCACAGCATGCAGAATCTCGCATAATGACCATGCTATATTTCACTCTTATATAAAGCTTGATTATATTTTTAATTGATAAGGCATATAGGGCTTTCCAACGATTATTTAGATTTTATAAACGTTTAATTAAGCACTATAAAATGTCTATAGTATGCCCCATAGCGGAAGAGTTTCAAACAAAATTGTATCTTAATAGATGGCCTTGTTTACGTTACTGTGCAGTCAAAACGTTTCTATTGTTGAAGACACTAAAACTGTCTATAATGTGCCATATAGCAGATGAGTTTCAAACAAACATTGGTTCTTAATAGATGGCCTTGTTTACGTAACTGTGCAGTCAAAATGTTTCTATTGTTGAAGACACTACTATTAACTGTGCAGTCAAAATGTTTCTATTTTTGATGACACTACTATTTCAACACAAAACGAATAAGCTCATAAATATATACATCATAAGGATGGGAGTAAGGAAAATCTCTATCCTGAAATGGGACATGCACTACATCTGTAAATCAAAATTAAAGTAAATTCTTGTATCGTAAATTTTCGATAAAGCATTGTTATGGATGGACAAGGTAAAATACAAAAAGAGGTTTCAGTATCATAATAATTTTTTTCACAAAGCTGCAGTTTTGCAGGATATATGTTAGCAATCATTTTGTTTTCAAAATAAGGAGTATCGATGTTGAGTAAAAGTAAGTAAGGGTGCAAAGATCAGGAATCGATACAAATAAGTACCTCACCTGACCCAGGATACCAATGGGAAAGTGACAAATTTACAGTTAGACGCCACAAACGAGAGCCAAGAGGTCAGCCCTTTCCCAGCAGGTGACCACAAAGCACATATAAACTGACATAGCAAGCACAAAACAGAAAAAAAAGATCTGCAAAAGAAGTACCGCCTTGGAACGGTCAGTTAAATATTTTACTGGAGGGCTTAAACCGGTTTAATGACGCCAACCTCACCCTTAATTCAGATGTGGATCAAGACACATAGGTATTTGGTTTGCATGAAAGACCCCTAACTTATCAATGCATCATCTTCTAAACATATAAATCAAGATATAACAAAGGAGATTAGGCAAAGATAAGGACTCAACAGTAAAAAAAACTGAATACCGGAGCAAAAAAAAAATCCAACAGGTAAACCCCGTTGGGTCATCTAGATATCTTGAATTAAAGTTGAAAACTCAAATAACATCAGCTTGATTTTATCAGAGAGAAATCACATGAAGCCTCTTTCATAACAAAACAAAGCAAATCTGCAAAACAGCATTGATTAATGTACACTAGGCCCCAAGGTTATAAAATATGATTCATACTTAACTCAGCTGAGCATGAAATTTATCATGCTCATAAATGTTAAAATGCCAACAATAGTTTGCATTTAACATTTATTGGCATTAGACATGTAAATACAACATCTGAGAGACTTAAAGCAAGAAACTTCTTCATTTGCTGGTATTTTAGTTTTTTATGAGCAGTTAAAATTTTGTGCTTAGTTGAGCTGATTATGAAAAAAGTTTTATAATCTCAGGGCCAGGAGTTGCTATTTATCTCATAGACGACTAGCACAGGAACAGGCGAGCCTGGACAAATGAGCAGTCTTGCAAAGTATTTGCTACTGGCATATTCAAGGAATATGGAAGTAAAAAAAGTTTTAGCCAAAAGGCCAGAATCTTAGACCTCTAGCCCAACTGGGAGAAAACGTTTAACCCTTCAAGTGCCAATCGAGACTGCAGCAGACAATACATTTTGTGACATCTTGCTTAACTTTTGGAAAAAACAAGGTATTACATATATACTAGTCAAAAGTTCTAACCAGCCACGTGTGTTTTTACCGATTTTCGGAAAAGCTATAAGGACTATATCAATTTCATTTGCATTCCCAAATAGGCCAGCCTATCAGTCATCGATAACAGAAAACGGCTAAGCAAAACTCCTTAAGTTGTATCCTGGAGGCTTTACCAAATACACTTACCCTCAATTTTAAAATTCACAAGAATTTGTATTGTGTGGTGGGGTAATTTTTGACATTTTTGCTGATAGCAACGAGTTTCATGCAGATGGAGTGTTCATTTCAGCACTTTTGTGTTCAATATGTGTTTGGCTTTTGCAATGAAAACGTTTTGCGTGTGAAAAGGGGTTATTTCAAAAAGTCATGACTCACAAATTGTGTCAAAATGCGAATTTTGAAAATGGGGGTATCACTATTCAAGTTAGCATCCTGCATGTACTGTTGAACATTTTGTCAATATCTTTAATGCAAAGGGTATATGACACGTCTGTTTATTTTGAGATGCAAAAAGAGTAGACATATAATTTTACGTTTTGAAGAAAATTAATAAAATGCAGGTGGCCTGTTAGAACTTTTGGCTAGTATATATGTCATGCGTTATTTGTTATTTTTGAAAAGCAGCAAAAATTGAAATTGTCGTCTGCTGCAAATTATAGGTGGGGCTTTATGGTTAAAAGAGTGAAATTAATGGAATAAATACCATTATCTATTGGACTTGGCCAAATGCCTTCATTAGGATTGATTATTTGCCCCGCAAGCCTCATGTTTAAACTCTTTACCCCTGCTTGATTTTTAATAATAAATTCAATCTAACATGAGCACTCATGTAAGATGCGCTAAATATAACATGTTATAATCACGGGATGCCTACCTGATTATTAAACCTCCTGAGATTACAATTACTAATATAATAGCAGCCAAGGTGATCGCCACGATACCATACAAGGGAAATTCTGAAAAAGATACAAACTTTTTTTTATTTCAAGCAAAACATTATAGTTCATCATTTTCAATTTTCATGAAAGTTATCTAAAGTGAAGATCTAATTGTTTAACCCTTAAAGCGCCACCTATAATTTACAACAGACGACAATTAAAAATAATAATATTTTCAAAAATAACAAATAAGGCATGATATTTCATAAGAATCGTCTGCTGGCAGACGATTCTCATGTAATATCATACCTTATTTTTGTCGTAAATTGGGAAAGATGTCTCAAAAATTGGCGTCTGCTGCAGTTGTGATTGGCGCTTTAAGGATTAATATTTGTTGTAATTAATCTAAAGGGGATGAACTTAATTGGTGTTTCCCATAAGCAGATTTATAATTATCATGCGACAGTCTGCAAGTCTGGTTGTAAACCTAATCATTGTCTATAGCTATGGTTTCTCCTTGAATTGCACCGCATTGGGTCAGGCCTCTGATCAATGGCGGATCTGACGTAAAGCGTTTATCTATTGGTTGGTGCCTGATGCTTGTCTTTGGCTTGGAACGCCGTGGCTAAGTTTGTTTTGATTTTAAGCTCTGGCTGTCTATGAGTCGTGACTCCTTTTCTTTGTCTCATCATAGTGTGTTGGTTTGATTAAGTTGTTTCTCTGTGACTATGCATTGTATAAGTTTGGGACTCCATGCTGTCAGGGGGTTTTGCTTTAAATAACAGGAAATAGGATCTTGGTCGAAGATTTAGTGCCCATGCGTTTTGGAACACAACAGGTTTTGGCTGATGTCCGTTCTGAGGCGGTGGTTCTCTTTTTGTTGATTCATAGTTTCACTGCTGCCTCCATTGTTTGTTGTGGTCATACCGTATGTGTTGCCCTTGTGTTGTTGTGTAGTATAAAGTGTCATTTCTAGTTTTGTTATCATCTTGGTTGGGAAGGGGTTTTTTTTTTTTGCGTTGATTTGATTGTCTTCTTTGTGCCTTGTGACTGTTGGTGTTCTGTGGCTCGTCTGCCCATTGCCATTTGTTAGTCTGGCGTGTGCAATTCGGGTGTTTCCTGATCATGCTCACTTTTTTGTTTTTATATCAGAGCATTTAGTCGCACTTGCAGCTTTGTAAACTCAGTGTGTGTGTACATTATTAATTAACATGGTGTGATTGATTCCATTTATGTCAGCTGTGTACCATATAAGTGGGCTACGTATTGTGAGTAGTTCATATTTGCATTCTTCCAAAAGCATCCCTAATAAGTGTGTTTACTAGTGCTCTTAATAGCGGCATACATTGTAAACATGTATTAAAGTAAATAACAAACAAGAGCACATTATTAGACTTAGTTTTTGTTCCAATTTTGATTAAAAAATAAATTAAATCTGAAAACATACAATCAGTATGAGAATCAAACGAATTACTTAAAGTACTTTTGGAATATTTTTTTAACTATTTTGTTAAATAAAGTCAAGTCACTAACACTTGGAAATTATGATTGTCACAAAAGAAATGTATTATTTGAATTAATAAAACGAGTTTAGGAAAAGCAAACAATGAGAGGCTTGCAAAGTACTTTTTTGCGTTTCCTAACAAATTTATTAAGTTCAATAGTTCAGGAACACGAATGCTGAATTCTATATATCATATGACATTAGATTTAATTTGAAATCGCATTTTTGGCATGAAAACGTTTAGATTTTGTCATTATGTGCGAAACAATATTATGGACATCATTATATGGGCATCGTATCGAGAAAACCTGTCTTTTGGGGTTTGCGAACAGCAAAGGCGCAGACCAGCCTGCGCATCCGCGCAGCCTGTTCAGTGCCTTTGTTATTCGCTTATTGGAAAGTATCATATCTAGATATGCCATGAGCGAAATGTCATATTTCTAGCTAGTCTTTGCAGCTGAGCAGGCTGGTTTGAATCTCGGTTTGTTTGAAACCCCAAAGACAGATTTTCTCGCGACGAGGCCAATATAACATTACTTAATATGTAAACCACAAGTGGTTTATCAATTTTAATGTATGGCGTTGTATCACTCCCTGACATGAGTGCATATGATAAATTTGTTTAGAAATTCACAAGAATAATATGTTCAATAAGGAAATGACAATAATTATCATTTGAGCCAGTGCATGAGATTTCCAACAATGTGGTATGTACGAACAGCAAAGACTCAGATCAGCCTGCGCATACGCGCAGACTGATCAGAGCCTTTTCTTGTCGCTTGAGTAATCTATGATTGTTAAGCTACCGACTGAACACCTTTTGGAGCTTCTAACCTTAAAAGGGGGCTACACAGGCTCGTCCGAGTCTACACTTGTCAAAATATCACACTGTTGGAAATCACATGTCACGGCTCATTTGATATACTTACCATACGATATACATAATTCACCAACAAACCCACAGATAGGTTTATTTGGTGTTGGCCCATCATTGCCCAACCAATATATTGGAGAATCCGGTAGGAAATCAAATGTATTCTTATATCCGAGACTTTGAGCTGATATCTGCAGGTAAAATATCAAACGACTTTACAATGTTTTTGATACCAATAGCTTTGTTTATCTGGAGATAAGATACCAAACCTCTATAAAAAGGTTATGAGATAAACTGAATTTTGTTGAAAAATATAAATTATGTAGTAAATATATTGTAGAATATGGTATGTTTATAGCAAAGTCTTTGTAGGTAAAATATCAAGCGACTTTACAATGCTTTTGATGCCAATAGCTTTGTTTTACCAAACCACTTTACAACGTTTATGCCATAAACTGAATTTTATTGAAGAATATATGTAGTCAATATATTTTATAGTTTAATACGCCTCTTCGTGTGCTTCACGACCAATCAGCTTGCACAGAAATTTAAATTTGGCTAACTTAATCACATATTTTGTCAATAGTTGTAATATTTATTAAGTAAATCATTAAGTTAATCCGTGAAGTCGTCAGTGCCTGTTTTTACAGCGATGTGGTAGGGTGTTTGCGTATAGATCCAGCAAACGGGATTTGATTCCTGGCTGGGGCAAGTTGAAACTCTACAACTATGGTGCCCCAAAAAAAACATCCTTTGAACGTCACGTGCATAGATATCTCTCTAAACGGGTCTCATTTCATGGAATTCCGATGCCAAAAAATTCAGGACGAATTTCAAAGATCTATTTGCATTCAGGGGCTAATTTGCCCCCCTCTGGGGCCAAAAACTGAAAGTCGTTTTTCACCTATATCTTCTGACTGGATGTTTAGAAGAATAACCCAAGTGTAAATGTCAGAAATTTACTCAACTTTGACCGTTGTCATAGTAACAAAAATAGCCGCCAACATATGCTAAAAATAGAGAAATTGCCCTTTTGGACCAAGTTTAAGGCTTATGGAGAACGATTTTTTAGATATCAGCATTGATAACTACAAAATCATTACTCTGTAACCACCAAAAAAAATCGCGGCACACGTAGTCACAGATTTGAATGAAACCATGGTATTTGATTAGAGTACAAAAAATTGTGTATTGAAACTTCCTTTCATTTTCCATATCTCGTCTCGTTTCTAAGGCAACAGGGTTCATAGTAGTGAAAATGAGCATTTTTCAGATAATCGAGGGTCCTTCTAAGGAATATCCTTCCGTGTTCTTAATTTGTCAGTTCCAATCATTATCCAATAGTTGGCGATTTCAGTTATAATAACCTCAGCATGTTAACTTCCGCATTTATGTTTCTTTGTAAAATTTTATTAGCTGCTATATTCAGAAAAATGATAAATTCTCTGGATATTATAAGGATATATAATTAGCTGTGTTACAAAACGGCACCATCATTTGATATTCGATATACATTTGATTTAAAAGCAGCTGCATTTATATTTCTAGAAAGCAAATATTCTGTTTGGGACACTCTGCAATGGCTTTGAAATAAGACTTGTATCAGGGGTCAAATTACTCCACCCACTTTTTATCAATATAGAGGCAAAACAATATTTGCAGTTTTAGCCACTCGCAATGTAATTCTTTAAGATGTGTTGTCCAATCTAGTTCACCAGAATTCATGAAAGAGTTTTTTGTTTGATTTTTTAAATTATTTGACTTTGTTGCTTTGGTAACCAATGCAAGATGTACAGTAAGAAATGCTTAGTTTTGGCTAGTAAAGGTTTTATCAAGGCACATAATTATACTGGAAATCTGACTAATTGAAGTGTTTATGAGACTGTGTAGGTATACTTGTGATACATTTTGTATCCAAAAGGGGTGTTGTATGGAAACGATAATACAATACTTGCATAGCAATAAGAAACCATCATTATAATTCAAGAAAAATCAGGATTTCTAGTATTCTGATATATTTACTGTTTGAGATACAACATTCCCATCTTAAAGCCTATAACACAACGTTTTGTGTCATACATTATGTGCGGAAATAATTGAATGTGTTTTCTTTTGATTTTTGCCAGGTAATTTATCATAAATACTAAGGCAGTTTTTCTACAAGGCGGCTTATAAAGTGCAGCCATTGAGAAAAAAAAGACTTATTGCAACTTTAATGATACTGTTTAATTAAAGAACAACCAATTACGTCTCGAAAAGGATGGTTGCTATGGAATCAATTATACAGACGGTGCCAAGAACAAATAATTACACATTTAGTAGCATTTGGGTTAATTTTCAGAGAAAAAAAACAATAATTGATGGAAATAATATGTACGCAAATTTTAATGAAAGCGTACAAGTGTATTGGGGTTGAGATCAATTTTTCTCTTCTAAGTACAGAAATGTCAGATATTGGTTGCTATGGAAACTAGCAAATAGCATACTTCCTTCGCAACAAGAGGGTAGATTTAACGATATTGTAAATGACCATGCTAATATTTGCCAGTGTTGTGTATAACGTTGATTTAAAAAAACTACTTAGTTGGACAAGAAACATATTAGATTATTGTCGTTACCACTTTATGTGGATATAGGGGGTGATGACCATGTCTTAATGACTTGACGTGTATGTGCTGATAAAAAAACAGCTGAAAGGAATATTCCTGAAAATCAACAAATACGATGTTAAAACAATATCGCATGATGCCTACAATCCACTCATTTTTATCCGAAATATGCGGGAATAAAATATGTTAAGTACCATGATAATTCTAATTATCTGTTAAAATATCGTTTTGGTATTTGCTCGTGATCTATGTTAATTTTTATGTCAAATGTCTCAATTTTTTCCCCAAAATGGTCAATTTTTCATTTTTCCTATTTTTAACATATTTTGGCAGGCGTTATAGTGACAATAGCAATGGTAAACGTCAAGTCAATATCAGACTTTTACACCTGGGTTATTGGTCTAATAAACTAATAAGAAGAATTTTGTGTAAAGCCATTTTTAATTTTTGGTCTCATGGAGGGGGGGGGCAAAATAACCCCTTAATGCACCTATTTTTTTGATGGGATGAATGTCACAGAGTCTAGGAAAATATAACATCCGTCTACTACCTTGCGATAGAAGCCAGCTTTTATAGTGATATGGTAGAGTATTTGCCTGTAGATCCAGCATCCTGAGTTCAATTCCCGATTAGGACAGGCTGAAGTTTTTTCTCTCTACGACAATGCTTTAGGTTATTATATTTGACACTGCATATATTTGTATTGTTTCTAATAATTAGAATTGGATTGAACTTTACTTGTGTATTTTCTAAAGTAGGCCAAATGGCAATGTCATGTAGTTTAGTTCATTAGACTGTACGACGAAACACATGCTTCAAAATTCAAAACCCACGCTATGATTTATTTTATGCTCTACATAGAGAACACAAGGTTTTATTCAGAATTCCGTTTAGGACATCAAACATTCCCCAAAAAGCAATAAAACATAATTTTTAAACGCTACTAGTATATAGAATGTAAACTAACAATTTACATATAATTGAAGGTGGTAGTCGATGCAATTGGTTCATGCTATAAATACATATAAGGGCTTTCTTTAGTACGTTGTGAACAAAAATTTGCAAAATTCCAGGTAATTGGTGTTTTTACAAGTATATATCCTAAACTGCCTCTAACTGCAGTAATACATTTACCGTTATTTATCTGTTTAATGAAAGCTAGTATAGTTCTATTATCAAGCATCTTTGAAACGACAGTAGCATGAAATATATTAGTATCAATATCAAGATAAAACGTGCTTGGATGTGAGTTAATGTAATTCTCACAAACAGACTCAATGGAACAGAGTCTACTTTGTTGTAGATATATCGATATAGTCCATACTCGATAAGAGTAGAGTGACAAAACGGGTTTACAGTTAGAAGTATGAAAGAAAACCCTATATTTGTCCAATCAGGTGAATAAAGTACCATAACATGACCAACCACGTAACTGTACTCTTATCGAGCACGGACTCTATATACTTTGACTTATTATTAACCATTTGATTTGATCTCCTAGGCGATCAATGGTACGCAAATCAAGTCATTAAATGACAGAAAATAGTCATTAGTTCTTAGGAATCACTCGTGTAACTAGGAGATATTTACGAAATTGGGTTTTAACATCATAGTACAAATTAGCTATCTACCCTGTATCTACCCGTGGTGGGATCCATGCTTAGCAAAGAAAAATCTGTCGCTCTGTCTCCTACTTGGTTAATGTATACTAAACCACCAATCCCTGGAAATAAGCAATGAAATACATGATAATTTCTACAATGATATATGTTTGTTATATAGCTGTTATCAACATTATCATTTCCTTTTTTTTTCAAATTCGTACAAATGTATGTTGCCCTACGATCTATTTTAAGATATTTTTTTTACATAAAGAGATGTTATGACTGACTGCTTGATTAATAAAAATTAAGACATTGTCGTCTTTTCTAAAATATTCGTTTCCCTAATTGTTTAATTACTGAAACTTGATTAATATATTGTTGGTTTGCAAACGTTTCCGCAAAATTGCATACCAGAACTAGAACTTTATGGTGATTTTGTTAACATGCCTCCAGATAAGAGTGGTTACTGGAAAACAATTTTCTTAATTCCCAACCAAAACATTTGTTGTGGGTCTCAAAGAACCGTCTAATTGAGACGAAAATATAGGTGCAAAAACTTTCCTTATCTGGACCTATGTATACAAAATGTTGGTCCTATGTATACAAAATGTAATACGTTTATGATTAAAAAACATGGGGAAGCCCTACTTTCTCTGATTAGTTTGAACAGATAGATACACATTATAAATAAAAGGTATGATATGGATTTATCGAAAAAGAAAGTCTATACAACCAGTTGTAAATTGGGACGATGTTTATATATATGGTTCTTCTGTAATTTTAGCAAGGAATTGCATGATCGTGTGTCAAAAAGTAAGTAAGTGTGATCAGGAAATACCACAGTCACATACTGCATACTAACCCACGGCACCGTGAGGAAGAGCCACTGAACATTTACAGTAAGTTTTAAATCTGTAAGACAATAATAGCAAACCAACCAGCTTTCTCATCCCCTTCTAGATGATTCCGAAACTAGAATGGGCACAAAACAATGCATAACAAAACAAAGGCAAACACAGAACTCCCATAAACAATGGGAAGTACATTAAACAGTATATCAACAACAATAGAACCACATATTGAAACGGACAGCAGTCTACGCCACCGGAATATCGATACTATCAAGTCTCAGATAGTCTGAGATAGTTGTTTTCTGTGGCTTGTAGTCTGACGTGTATCTTATTGTTGGCACAGTGTGGCTCAACTAGTGGATTTCTTCTGTTTAGGCTGTCTGTTATGTGTCTTTTGTTGCTTGGCCCACCAGGGTTCACCTGTTGGATTTCTTTTGCTCCGGTATTCAGTTTTATTTACTTGATGATGCATTGATAAGTTAGGGGTCTTTCATGCAAACCAAACATCTATGTGTCTTGATCCACATCTGAACTAAGGGCTATGAGGTTGGCGCGCCGTGAAACCGGTTTAAGCCCTCGAGTAAAAATATTTTTCTGACCCTTTCAAGGGGGTGCTTCTTTTGTGGATCATTTTTGTTATTTCTGTCTTCTTTTTGTTATGATTTCGTGTGCGTCTGTTTATTGATGCCTTGTGGTCACGTACTTGGAAAGGGCTGACCTCTTGGCTCTCGTTTGTGTTTATTTGTTTGTTTGTTTGATTTGATTCTGTACGTCCCATCAACAATCTTTCAGTTAAACAGGGACGGGTCTTCCTGGGTTGAACCAGTACTAAGCTAGGATAAATGTGTCTTGCTCAAGGACCACAACACAATGACGCCAGTGAGGCTCAAACCCGCGGCGTCTCGGTCTTGAGTCAAGCACTCTACCACTGAGCCACTGCACTCCCCTATCGTTTGTGACGTCTAATTGTGAAGTTGTAACTTTCCCATTGGTATCCTGAGTCAGGCAGGTAAGGTGCTTGATTGCATCGATTCCTGATCTTTGCCCTCTTTCTAACTTTGATGTGTTCTCCAATAAATATGTTTAGGTTACATACTAGTGGCTGTTGCTATGTTGCTTCTCTTCGTTCTAATGTGGTGTTTTTTGTGTGTGTTTTTTTATATGAGTTCAATGTTGTATGTTGTTCTAAATGCGTGTTTGGCTAGGATGAGTACTGGTTTATGATAAAGTGATCTGTGTCATCTCTGGAGGGAGGGATTATAAGAATCCATCATGAGTGTAAGGGTGAGATAGAGAAATCTGACCCAATGATCACTGATTGCCTCGTCATGCCAAACGGTGATCGAGAGAGAAAGATTTTTCTATCCCACTCTCACACGAATAATGGTTTATTTTTCTTGCTTGCCACTAAATACCTCATTTTATATTGGAAAAAACATGATAAAGGCGTCCAACGCTGAGATGCTACATGGTGACGTTATTTTAACATTGCATTGACGTCACGGTTCGACGTGTGGCTAGCGTGCGGCAGACACGTGGCTGTTTGTTTTATATCTTTCCCATGGGCCGATAGAATTATCATACATGGTAAAAATAACGGAAATCCTGATCTAGTGTTCCCGAAATAAAAAAAAGTTCAGCCAGAATAATGGTTACCTTCGTAAGTTTTGTTCCAAAGATTTCCTATTACTTTTGTAGCATTCCGGTAGTCTTCGCCAGCATCGATTGTTGCCCTAAGAGCATGGGCGTACATGACAATTCCATCATAAATAGCAAAGTGGAAAATGCCAAGCTGTAAAATAGAACATATGGCATTGTAAATTGCAGTCTAAACAATTTGTAATGAGAAATGGTAATCGCTTTGGTCACCCATGCGTATAAAAAATTCTATTCAGGGGCCATGTAGCGTATGTGTATTGGATAGATACAGTATATGTACAAAATAATCTATCAACATAATTAAGTGAAATACAAATTTTCATAATCTAAAGAAAAGTATGCTAAACAAGTTGTAATATTTAATGACTAATACAGGGTTATGAAAAGGAAACTTACTTGTACTAATTATAGCATTATATTGGTGAAAAAAGAATTTCAATAGAACACACAAAAATCCAAATACAAATGTTCGGGCTCGCCCAGACTTCACATTTTTGGCTGTGCAGTATCATTCCCCCGAGACCCAACATGCTATTCACATATAGCATGTAAAATATGAGAACGCATTTACCTGCAAAAGGATAAGTTGTGGCTCGTGGGGGGGGGGTTAAAATATAGTTCCATTTTTCTAAAAAATACCATTTTAGCCCAAATATAAAGCCGTACATTCATTGAAATAGGAAATTAAATGCAATCTCGTAAATTATTACCCAACCGTCCATATACGGAGTAATTGTCTATTTTTTGCTATGTCATGAGTCACCAGTCAATAAATATGACTATAGACCGGCACTATACCATGGCCTGGTTACCCACTTCCCTGTTAAAACACACAGGCGCTTATCGACATGCGCGACAACGATGCGCGTACGGTTCGTTTATGAAAAAAGACGTCATGCGACAATAGTGAAAATAAGGCATGGTTAGGCAACTTTAACTCCAATAACTCCGTTCTTTATGGTCAGAAACATAAAGTGTGGGTACCGTTTTCTTAGTTAGAACGAGCCGAACATTTTGAGACCAAAATTGAGCAGATTTGGTAAAATTTTCTGTTTTGCAACAAAACCGCATCATCTAAAGCAACTCCATGAAGAAACGCTGCTAAGTAATTCATCAAATGAGTTGGGTTATAAAACAGTTATTTCATGCCTGTTTGTAGTATAGTCAAACTATCACCCCTCGGTACCGTGGACGACCTGATGCACTATTGCACTCGGCCTTCGGCGCTCGGTACCGTGGACGACCTGATGCACTTTTGCAATCGGCCTTTGGCCTCGTGCAATATTGCATCAGGTCGTCCACGGCACCTCGGGGTAATAGTTTCGACTATACTACAAACAGGCATGAAATAATTGTATAATAGAGACTAACAGCAAGCTTATATAAGAAGATGGAAGCATTTTGCCAACTTTAAATTATATCAAAATTATAGGCAGCGATACACTGTGATTCCCATTACCACTGTCAGCTGTCCTTTAATGGGACGTAAAACATCAACTCATTCATTATCAAGCATCATATGGTATGCGTAGGGGACCTTACGCAAACGGTTATTTAATATAAAACGACCACGAGTGCAAGTTTCTATTTATCATATTATTGCCATTCTGACCATGGTAGGTTTTAGTACTATTTTAAAAGAAGATAATCATTTCGATAATAAGTACTAGTTTACTAAATGTAAAATGCTTGATCTTTTCGTCTGTTTGTTACAAGTTAAACATTGTCTAATGACATTGATAGTCTCCCAAAACAAGTAAGTATCACGTGACTTAAAAAAACAACAACACTGACGGATACCATTGAAAACCGTTGATTCAGGTAAGATTTCTTTGATATTGACGTTAATACTGATCAGATTGGCTTGGGGCTTGAAGCAGATACCCCGGAAAATGACAGCAACATGTTCATCGTATGCGACTAACGGACAAAGATCTGGTTAAAAAGTTATTGACGAGCAAATTCGGTTGCTCGTCAAGAACTTTTTAACCAGATATTTGTCTGAAGGTCGAAAAGGTCAACACGTTGCTTTCATTTAACCGGGGTATCTGCTTCAAACCATTTTTAATACTCTAAAGCCACGTGATTCTCCGCCGTGATGTATGGCCAGAGAATGACACAACTGAAGACCAAACTTTGGCACTGCGATGAGGAGACACACACAACACAGACACCTCCTGACAGCAAGAACACAGTTAAAGTAAAGCAACCAGTTCTCTCCTGTTAAAGGCAAATGCATTGAAACGTGGCACACTAGCTGTCGCAAATGATTGCCAACTGTATACTTGAATATACAGGTTTTATCATATGACGTCAAGCCTGGGAGTGAAATACCGCCATGTATTAAAATCGATAAACCACTAGTGGTTTACAGATTTAGTGACGTTACGTACTGACGTCCATTATAACGCTGTGCAAAAGATGGCAAAATCTTGACGTTTGAACGCCAAAAATGGAATTTTCAGGTAATTTTAATGTTATATAAATATATTTATCAACCGATGCGATATTTATTTGGATTCTTCAAGTATTTAAGAAAGGTAGGATTTATAGAGAGTATACTTGTTTTTGTAATGCATTGTATTACAGTAGATACGGTATATAAGAACTTACTTGTTTGTCACGAGAAATTCATCGAAATTCTTTAGTTCAGCTTGTGTTATGTCAGGAAACTCGTGATTAAGGTGCACTGATTGTTTAGCAAGGATATAAATTATCGTTTATGATTTTGTATGGTCATTCGAGGCTAGACAGACCAAATGAGAAATTCTGTTGGGTTTAGGTGCGATTACCCACCCACCCACCCTCATTATTGTTCGAAAACTGGTTGGTTATGTAGATTTGAAAGATATATTGCAAAACGTTTTAAGATGTTCCAAGCTTTTTTTGTCTTTATATGATAAACCGATAGGTTATCAGTTTCTTTCAGATAGGCTATAAAATTGAGAGATTGGTTTTATGGATGAGTTGATGCACAGTCTATGTTGCGTTTCGAACCCTAAACTGCATTGATGTAGCCTAAGCAAGGAACTACATTTGGAACGAAGGATGCTGGCTGGTTGTAAATTTATTGTAATGAAATTTTGTCTTATGAATAAAGAGAAAGCGCTCAGGTCTGTGCTTGCCATCACACATGTATATGTTGTTACGTTTGATATCTTATGCTTTAAGATATAGTACAAAGAAGTAAAGACGGCTATGATGTACACGTAAGACGCTAAATACTGATGTTGAGGCATATAGGCATGTACATCATAACAGTTGATAATTCGAGGTAGTAGATCTGGTTTCCCAAAATTAAGAAGTCTAGGTAAGAAATAGTTTACGTTTTGTCTGAATGAAATGAAAGAGAACATAAATATATTTATTAACCAATGCGATATTTATTTAGATTCTTCAAGTATTTAAGAAGGGTAGGATTTAAAGAGAGTATACTTGTTTTCTGTAATGCATTGTATTACAGTAGATACGGTATATAAGAACTTACTTGTTTGTCATGAGAAATTCATCGAAATCCTTAGTTAAGCTTGTGTTAGGTCAAGAAACTCGTGATTTAGGTGCACTGATTGTTTAGCAGGGGTATAAATTATCGTTTATGATTTTGTATGGTCATTCGAGGCTAGACAGACCAAATGAGAAATTCTGGTGGGTTTATGTGCGATAACCCACCCACCCACCCTCATTATTGTTCGAAAAATGGTTGGTTATGTAGATTTGAAAGATATATTGCAAAACATTTTAAGATGGTAGATTCACGTTTGGATATTTGCACGACTTTGTAACCTGATTAATAACAACGGTGTAACTCACCCAGAAACAATTTGTGCAGCAGCGGAGTGACCGTCCTTCCCTTTTATAAATAGAAGGGTATACAAGTATAGAAAAGAAAGAATAGCATCAAGCTCCTGTGATTCTCACATCGTTTCATCGTACTAAGGTGGTCTTATATCCATTTCCGTTTGTTGCACATCAGAAATGACAAATTAATCAATCCGCTTAGACCTGATGAAATGTGATTCTACACTGTTAGTGTCTAATGTTCGGGATGCTAGGCTTAAATTTTTTAAACTATTTAAGTCGAATCTAGATTTTGCAGCTCAAAGTGAAAAAAGATAAATCGTTTTAGTACCAAATCAACTGACTGTAATGTGCGCGACCCGTGGGGAACATCGATTAATCAGTATCCGGTGCCAGGAAGAATGTGTGGAAAGTAAATTGGACGGACAGACAGACTTACACAGTGAATTTATAGTGCATACCTGCGGGGTCATGCAATTAGACTTCAGCGATATTTGGTGTAATAACACGTTACACCGTCAGTACAGAGTTAATTCTGCGCACAATTTTCATCATGATAATCTTCGTTGTTTAGACACTAAGAAAATCAACACAAATTGGTAATTATACAGATTCTGGTTCCAAATTCGAGTTTGAAATTGATCTTGTCGCAAATTATCTCCCTTTTGATTAAAGTAGTGATTTTCAATGCATCATTTCTTTTTTACCCATTCACGAAATGTTGCCGTTTCTGTAATATTGTGTGGATTGTCCATACACTCTGTTGACGGGATGGCAGTAGCTTAGGGGTGTTCTGTTTTTACTGAAATGTGTTTCCTATGCAATTCCAACTTTAAACTAAATTCTCATGAATATTGGTATTGGAAAGCACTTTTCCTATAACTTGAATTTGCACATTAACAGTGGTTGGTGTATGAAACAATTTGGAAAATTGCATTTTAAGTGCCCAAATGAACAAATGACAGCGATTTTTTGGCTATTCAGTGAATATTCAAATCAAGTTTGCTGCTGCAAAAAGCATTGAATTTTAACCTACAATGTGTGATTTTAGTAAACGCCACCTCTAGCGTTTAAAGCACCATAGGGATAAAACTTCAAACTTGAATCATCATGTCTACAGCAAAATGACTAATTTTCAAGTAGTCCTATGCATGACAAGGCTTATATGTTATTTCACATATTGGAAGAAGAATATAAGGTGTAAACTTTTCTTTTGTTCAGTAGGGTAAAGTCGGGTAAATTCGGAAATCAGGTAAATTCGGACACACGTTTGCATACAGTGGAAATCCAGATGAGACGGCTCCTTATGAGCTGTCTCATCAGGATTTTCGCTGTTTGCTTAGTTAATTTATTTTTTATTCCAATAATTGAACTATGAAACAAACAAGGTGGCTGTCCGAATTTATCTGTCTGTCCGAATATACCCAACTTTACCCTACATGTATGGGGAAATCTATCAGAATACAAAACTGTACCTCTGATCCCTCTGGCCAAGTGTAGTTGTACTTTATGAATGCTTGTTCCATCATATTACTTTCTATTTCAAAGAATTCCTCACTAGTCGGTCGCCGCGGCTGTACAACCATCAGGGATTTGTAAGCTTCTTTCGCTTCCTGTCAAAGTAAGAAGCATCCAATTAAAAGTGTGTAATAAAATAAATAAAAATCACTCATCTAAAGTATATATTGTGGGTGCTCAAAGGAACCATCTCAACGTGACGGTTCTTTTGAGCATCCACAACATATGGTTGGATCGCTGGACAAGGAAATTAATCACAATTATTAATATGAAATTGTTTGCTTATCTGAATCTGCGTGTTTTCATCATAACTCTTAAAGCGCCAATCACAACTGCAGCAAACGACAAATTTTGCAATATCTTTCCTTGTTTTCAACAAAAATAAGGCATGATATTTCAAGAGAATCGTCTGCCAGCAGACGATTCTCATGAAATATCATGCCTTATTTGCTATTTTTGAAAAAGCAGCAAAATTTGAAATGGCCGTCTGCTGCAAATCCTAGGTGGCGCTTTAAGAGATAAATGTATAGTGTATCTCATTACTTTACCTTGCATTGGCGTATCCAGAACGCTGAAAAAGGAACGCAAACTAAAGGGAGACTACTGTATCAAGCAGTGATTCAATTCAATTGCATCCCTTTTCATAATGGGAACTTCTCTTAAAGGAAAGAGTTTGCTCCCAGCGGGAGCGAATTCGTTCCTTTGATAGCAGTTCCTTATGGCATGGAAATCACTTTTCTCCCATATGGTGACCTCCCTTGAATGTTACTATTTTTTATGCACGTGAATAACTGCGTAATAGGAGCTCCTCTATTGCTGTGGACTTATGAAATTCGTAAGGTGCAATATGTTTGATGAAGCGGCTAAACTGTTTTATTAGAGTACCCGACATTCGGTACACTAAATTAAATTAGGGTACATAACACATTTCTCTTACCATGTCAAACTCGTCACCTCTTTCCCACTGCCAATTTCCAACAAAATCGCTGTTTGGATCTGTGATCATAAAAATGAAGATATACTCTCCCGGTGTCATTCCTAAACCAGTGGCAAGCATAACAAGCTGCCTTATATATTCACCGTGACAGTTCACCACGAACACTGAAAATCATAAGAATCAACTGACAGTACAGTGAGCCACTTTAGTTACGCACCACTTATAAAATGTAAAATTACTCGGAAAAGAAATGTGATATTTTTATTCTGAGACTACCAACGTAAAGCGCATCTATATTTGCATTAGCCATCGAAATTTCATTGTGATCAGATCTGAAACGAAGGAGGAAATGGATTTTTAAGTGCACTACCCTCAAAATACCATTTCACATTGCATTATCTCGAATGAAACTCAGATCACATTGCACTTTTTTCAGGGTCAAATTTCTGCTATGCGAGATATAAGAGCCGATTTATTCTTGGCAGTATCTAAGACTGGAATGTGATTGTTAACTTCATAGTTTTTTTTAATGTTTTACTATTTTGGTTCCCAGCTGACCAAGGTTTGAAAAAAGTTGGTTTTAGTACTTTTTTTTAAGTTAGTTAAAATTTCGTATGATTCTGAGTAAACTAGTTATTAAAATACTTCTTTTATGATTTCATTTTAAACAACCATTTATCCGCCGTTTATTTTCGTAAAAGAAATAATGTATTTATTGGCGTCATGGTGTTGACGTTAATGATGACGTCACTACTACCAAGGCTATAAGACGTCCCAATGATAAGATGTTTTAGTGTTTTAATACTTCTATGTCAACAAGTGACTCATTACAAAATAATTTGCGAAGAAAACCAAGTTTGATTATTGTAACTGACGTTAATATGACGTTAAAACAAGCATTTCTTCAAAAAGTAACGGTAATACTAAATTCAACGCCCGAAAAAAGGGGTTTTACTTTAATAAATAAATTATTTTTGGTGTTTTTCTGTCACAACGATCATAATGGATAATGCCTAGCACAAAACAAAAATAGAAAATTTAGACGTTCCGCTTGCACGTGCATTTTTCAAAATTTGTCAAAATTGCCTTTGAGTAGCAGAATGATTCGCATGAGTGATTCCAATAATTTTTTTTCGATGTTATCAAACAGATTAAATGTCAATAAATAAATTATCATAGAGAATGTTAAATTCCAGCATCTTTGTCAAAAATGTGGGCCCTCAAAAAGTGGTGCGTAACTAAAGTGGCTCACTGTAATGTGAAGACCCGTGGTGAGCATTTCTCTAAATGACCACGGACGGACGGACGGGCGGACTCACATAGCGATTATTGTGCAGGTCAAAGGCCCGTGCAATTTGAAATGGTATGAAATATACTGTCCACAAAAAGTAGAGGATATTGGGACATAAAAAATCTAGAAATATACAATCCTTACTAGTCGCATATATAATTTTGTATTTTAATAGAGCAATATGTAAGCCAGTTTTCCTGCATAATTTGAGGGCTGAAAGTTTTTTTTTCGCGTACCACAAGTGTTATTTCTATGAGATAGGGCGGTGACAAACCTGAACATAATCGCTAATATTTGACAGATTTTAGCCTCACGTTCCTGAAATTGAGGTATAAGGAGATCAAACCAAAGGGGCTCTTTCATGGTATGGGAAATTAACATGGGAGTCTGCCCACGCTTGGAATTTGATAATATTATGTTTATTAATTGTTTGGGGTATGACTTTTATATTAAAGGTGCATTTGACTTTTTATGCAATTCATTGCTAATTTATGACGTCATGTATGTTATCACAACAATACCTTAGGGTATCCAGTTATTATCATTTCTAAAGTAAATGACATATCATGTAACGGGCGCAGAAATGTTTTATTAAATAACTATATCATTGATAAGTTCGTTGATACTATAAATGGCTTTGTATGTATTAGGATAGCGGGTGGGCATTCATTTTTATGAGATGGTACCCCAATTTTCAACTGTATATTTTGTATTCAGTCAAATTTGGAATTAACATTTTTACATGGTGCGGTCTTTGTCAAGATACCATTTCAACATATAAACTTTCCAAATATGTTAAGAATATGTAGACAAAATTTCATGAAATTCAAGGACCGGTAACATATTTTTTCAACTTGATGTAAACACATGCCCCTCATTCATCGAAATGTAAAAAATACAGTAATTATGTTTCAGTGTAAAACATACTTGAATACTTGCTTAGTTTGAATCACCATGCTAGTACGTTTATTGGTAGAGGTTGATGTGTTCAGTGTTTTCCCCTATTGCTGATTGGAAAAAGAAAAAAAACAATATTCTTTGATATTAAGTGCCATGATTCTTATTTAATGAAGTGCTTACACAATAATATTACCCAAAACGATACAATATGGTGACACCGGACTTACCACATCTAGTTTCGGACGTTAAAACTTCATCTAACCAATGTTACACTTAATATGTAACATTATTTAGCATTTCAATTCATACAGAAGAGAAACCTTATGACAGAAAGTTCATACAGGAGAAGAACCTTATATCTATGGTTTTATAATTGTAAGCCTCATTAATAAACCTGGTTCACAAGAATAAGCCCCTGTCAAACCTATTGGTTAAAATTAACCATTTTGGTAACAGAGAACTCTTGGCGTCAAAGGTATTGTTAAATTAATGCTTAAATATTTTCTGTTTAATCTGTTTTGTAAATCTGATGCTGATTTCCATAAAATGGCAACTTTTATTCTGTGGCTGGCTGTATATTCCAGGCATACAGTTTCGTTTCTGGACCTCACATATTCATGTAGAACACTGTTCTATGATACCTTTGATATGACTCTGTTACACTTAATCCTGGTCACGGCACCAAAATGTGGTTACTCTAGTTCAGTTGGGATGTATAGGAATATTTGGTTTTCTTGTTTTCACACGTTTATTGATAGGATATTATGTTTCTGAAACAATATCATGCAGGATTTGAGGAAGTGATACACATTGTCTTGGCCCCATAGTGCCATGACATGGGGCCATAACCTTTGGCATTTCCGGCCATTAAATCATTTGGAATTGTCTAAACATGTCTTTCTTTAAGAAAAGTGGAAGTAGATTCAAACACAACCTCCATCTGTCGAGTTATTGATTCATTTCAACTAAATAATTAATTTTGCTAAAACTGACCTATACCCATAAGAGGTAGGAAATGACAAAGTTACCGGTTTTGGATTTTCATGAAATTTGGCTCAGATCAGTAGAATATATATGGCATGTTTTTGTGATAGTATGATATCTTGACAAAGACTAGAACATATCTATCTTTGGAATTTAATGTTGAATGTTTTGTGCTTTTTTGAAAAAAAAATATTGAAATTTTATAATCACTTCTTCAGAAAACGTAAACCATAATTTATCCAAATGGTTTCCTGGTATTAATATAATGCCTATGGTATTTTGGATTCAATCTAGATGACAAATCATAGAAATAAACAAAAAAATAAATTTAGGACATGGAAATATAGAGACAGGTGCCACCTCAAAGGTGGAATACGTCAGGGTTGCTTCCTAAGCCTTATTCTTAACTATCTAATTCAATACATACATTTTCATAGTTGGTAAATAATGAGTCATTATTATGCAAAGTTTAAAGAAAATCCATGCGTGGGCACAGATGCAAGTACCCCTTTTAAACATACAAAGTAATGAATAGCGGATATTTTCTTTTAAAAAAAAAAACATTGCACAATCTGTTACCGTGATATTCACTCGTGAAAATTAGAAGGCTACCCCTGGTCTAAACACGTGACCAAATTAATCCTTGAAATTTTTATTCATATTGTCATTGCGATGACTTTACTAATTAATATTAGCTGTTTCAGGCTTTTGACATTAGTTTGGTAAATGCTATACTTTTGAATATTCGAATATCCCCTACTTTTTGTGAACAGTATATATGAGAGACAGTACATGTACGTCAGAATTCGGAACGTATCACAACGGCGTTCAGCAAAGACTCAGACGACACTGCGCATCTGCGCAGTGTCGTCAGAGCCTTTGCTGAACGCATATACAATATACAGATGAAGATGAATGACCGGACCAAATATAGTGCATAAGGGCCCAAAATTACAATGCTTCCTTAAAGTTAAGGACGACTTAAGTTAAGTATTGATATTTCATCATGTTTTATAAATTGCAAGGATCGATGTAGTACTTATGGTTAAATATATAATTGTAATCTACAGAAAAATTGAGACTATTTTGAATTTAATACGTTAGAAACGTTATTTTTCGCATACTGAAAATCAATACTTAACTTAAGTCTTCCTTAATTTTAAGGAGGCATTGTTTTTTGGGCCGTAGTCTAACTAGATAGCTGCATAAAATGTTTAAAGAGCAATTTTCACATATGATATTTATATAAGCACCATCACCTTATATGGGATGAACCACATATATTGTGATTTATGGCAAAGAATTGATGAGGAAAGTTTATCTGAGCCTTCTGCACCCACCTCCACATACATACACACGCGCACATGCGCACACACGCGCACGCGCGCACGCGCGCACACACACTTGGTCATGTTTGTGTCTTGATGATTTTTCAGTGAAAAAGTAAGCGAGTATGACTAGGAAATTCCACGATCACACACTGCACCTTGATGTATGTAGGATGTATGTATGTATGCTTTATTTAGGCACAAACAATTACTTGTTTCTCGCTCTCACATGGGCGACATGGCATCTGAGAAATGCATAAATTCTAAGGCATGATCTTCAAGTTAAATTCTCAAATTAAGTTTCCACCAGACGTGTACACTTATATTTTGTGGTGTATCGATAGGGCACAAATCGGAGTAGTCTGAAGGCTAATCCAAGAAGTGCCCTCACGTCCCAGTGCTAGCCTCTGGTAACTGATCAATTCCAACATTTATACTACTCCATTTCTCTGCCCCAGTCATTCATCATTCTTTGAAATTATAATTATAAAATTCGCGTGGCCCGGGAATCCTGTGCAATATCCATAAAAAGAAAGCAGAGATCAATTAAGAAAGTTATTTGTATTTTACCTGTATGATATGGTATTTACCTTCAGCTATTACAATGAATTGACCAATCACTCTGCGTCACAGATGAATGACATTTGGGGCAGAGATCGGGTGTACTGCAAATCATTCAATCAGTGGATATTCTAAAGGTGTTATTCTGTTATCGAGGGATGTAAAAAAAAATATTTTTCTTTTATGGTACGTTTACCAATATAAACCACGTGTTTTGGGCGCTCAAAAGAACCGATTCAATGAGACGGTTCTTTAGAGTACCCGGAACATGCGCTCTACTTGATAAATATTTTTTTACGCGCTCTTAACCCGTAATAGTGTCCTCTTTGTGGGACGCATTCAAACAGTGCAAACCCAGATCAGACGCCGCAGAACACAGCGTCTGTTCAGGGTCTCCATTGTATCCACTTTATCAAATTTTTCACGTACCAATGCAACTTTTTGCATATACGTCAGGTTTTGGATAATAACTTAGCACATCTAAAGACCCCAACAATATATTTACAAATGTGTGTTTACATGCATTCTTTAGTATAACACTCATGTGATCGCATGCATATGCGACAAAGCAGTTTGTTATTCTTTGCATGCTTTGTTTTGTCTGCTGATGACCCTCGCAAACAGCGTGGACCCAGATCAGGCCCGACAAACAAGTCGATGAAGAGGCAACCAACAATAACAGCCACGTGACATCGTGAAGGTGAACTTCTGGTTCAGGTTGAAGAAAATACAGAAAATGAACAGCTCAAAGTATTTAGCTTTTTAAAATTAAATATCGCAGAAATACTGCAACTACATGTATATTGGTGAAGCGTACAGAGTGGGTTATCAAAGGGTTATATTTAACTTTATAGTTTACTCCGCCCCTTCCTGTGTTTCACAACAAATCAAATTGCACAGAAATTTAAATGTTTGGCCAACTAAATCACATATTTTGTCAATATGTGTAATATCTATTAAGTAAATCATTAAGTATATCCGTGTAGTGGTCATGCAACTATTTTCAAAGGAGCAAGGAGAAAATTATAAGTAAGTCATAGATCATACATTACAATTATACGCTGCGCTCGTTCCCACTTAAAGCTGCATAGTCTGTAACTTTTGATCTTTTAATTCTAGAACTAGTGTTTCTATTTTTCAATAACACAGTAAAAAAAACTAAAATTCAGGTATACATTTTACCAATTTCGTAAATCTTAACAAATTATCAGTATCAAAACAACAGCATTTATGTTAAAATTAGCTGTCTATAATTATTGGAGGGACGCAAATAATTATCAACACACATGTTTTTATAAGATAATTCACTTTTCCGTGCAGTTTTCAGCTATAGTGAATAGATTTATTGTGAAAACGTAACTTAATTCTACTTTTACAAATGATTTAAAAAGAAAATAAAAAAAATCGAAAAATGTTCATAGTTGCAGACTTAGTCTTAATAACTGTAATATATGATCTATAACATATACTTAATCGTCAATTGTGTATTGAATGGCATGTTGAATTTGAGGTATTTGAAGATAACTGGTGAAATTCATGATTGCGCAACGGCAGACCATGTGTTGAGACAAACTTTCAAATTGGCAAGCTTGATCCTTTTAGGTACCGGTGCCCCCCCCCCCCCCCCCACCCTTGTAGTATAATTATGTCTTCACAAAATCAGAAAGGCCAAATAACTCAATCAGAAACCGAAGCATAGCGATGTGAAGGGTGTAGAAAGCTTTTGTTGACTAGAACTTTGTGAATATTGTGATAATGCTTAATACTGAATAAAATGCCTTCAGTTATCGGTAACAGCCTGCACTGGTTTTGTGCACATTGTGATGATAAGGTTATGAAAAATTAGAATTGATAGGAAAATAGAAGAGTGCTGTGCAGAGTTTCTGAAGAATTTGAGGCTAAGGTTGATGCGCTCGAAGGCCAAATAGCTAGTAAGGTTGACGAAAAACAGGTGAGAAAAATTGTGGAAAATATGACAACAGACAGTATTATTAAAGAACCCCCACACAATCACATTAATCTGTGTTGGCAACAGTAGAGGACTGTGGTCATAGGATTAATCGAGAAGCGAAATTTATTATGTTCAGGGTAGAAGAATGTGACTCTGATGAACGGATTGAAAGAAAGGAATACACTAAATGACACTAAATTTGTTACTGATTTTTACATTGCATTGATGCCAGAGAGGTATAATTGTCTAAAGTAACGAGTATAGGGAAGCGATCAAAGAATAAAGATAACAAAGACGGAACAGTCGAAGTTACATGTATACTCAAACAAAAAAGTAACATCCGATTTTCATGGTACTGTATCTATCAATCCAGTTAAGCTGTCGCAGCAAAATTAAAACCAAAATGTTTATCAAACGTAGGACACACAAAAATTGGTAATTATTTGATTTTATCTTCTTATCATGAGGAGTTATTCAACCTAATGTGCACACAGCTTTTTCCATTATCATCAGGAAGTTAATCATCAAAACGTGACATATTTTACGTTAACTGGCAGCCAGAAACGTCCGACGATGAAAAAACATCTAAAAATTCCAAGTCTGCTTATTGAACGAGCGACACTGCAGTTCAAAACCTTTAATTTACGAAATTAATTGAAATTACCTCCCTTTGAATTAAACAAATAACAATTTAAGAACTTCCAAATCTCCTTAACCTAACATTATTTTGAGACCGTTTTTGTCTTAATTTGTTATGTTTGTTTATGACAACAATTAAACAAAAGAAAACAACAAAATCTATGGCTGATGTCGGGCATCAAAAGTTTACTAAATCTGTGTTTTATACCCCACCCCTTACTGCAAAATCATCAAAAAGTTCAATTATCAATTGGTTTGATGCTGATTAGTCTTAATTAATGTTGAAATGCTTGTGATGACGAAAAAAATCAAATTTGTCCGATTCTGTTGATTATCAAAATATTGGACCAAAAATGAATTTTCTGAGTGTTTTCACGCACGCTTGTGATCAGTATTTTGTCACGTCAGTGTATGTTACAGATTAATGGCTGTGGTCGTAAAAGCAATGCATACAGCTAGCAAGCATAACATCTATAGAGTTTGCTCCGTGATGTTTAAATGTGCTTAAAAATTCGAGATTATGACGGACACGCAAGCTATTGATGTTATGACTTTTGATTTTAAGGGTACTTGTCTTCGCTGCTTTGCCAACGGCTCTACTGATTATCAATTGAATTGATCTTTGTTGCAAAACGTTTCTAAATGATCACAGTGGGTAATGTGAAATTTTGAATGAAATGCGTTCATACATTTGGAACTGGCAGACATAAACGTCAAGCGGACATAACTTTATTGTTTCAGTATATAAACCCCAAGCAGAAACGCGATGTTATGTGGAAAGCCGCTAATTTGAAATATATCTCTGAGGGTTTGGCGCAAGAACGTTTAAAAAAGATTAGTGCTTGCCATGACATTTCAAAGGCTGAGGGACAGGTAAATAAACTCAAATTAAGTGAAGCCAAATTAAAGACAGCAAATAACAATCAAGATGGAAAATTCGTCTACAAGGTAAGGGAGTGCTCCATCAAATCGAAGTACAGTCAGGCTTCGTGTGAAGCCAGGCGCAAGTGAGGAAGAGGAAATGGTGGCTTAGAAAGTAGTATGTCAAGTAATGTTAATATTACTGTACATAATCGTTCGTAAGTTGACGTTTCTAATTTATTGTGTTATTGCTCAAATGTTGACAGTTTGTCCAACAAGTGGGATGAGTTTTGCATTGATATAAAGAATAAAGGCAGGGAGCCTAAAACTATCATGTTAACTGAAGTGTTACCAAAGAACTTTAGGTTTCAATTCACTAGAGCAGAGATTGCTATAGAGAGATATGAAATGTTTCCTGAATCTTTTTGCAGCTGATATGTCAAGAGAGACTGTGATTTATGTTAACGACACTTTAAAAGCAGTTGAGGTAAAATTTGATTCTTCTTTTGAAGAGAGTACTTGGGTAAAAATCAACCTTAAGGTTGAAGATTGTCTACTTTGCGGATGTATTTACACAAGCCCATCGTGTTCTGCTGTAAATGAGGTAGATTTGAGAAATCTATTGAAACATACTTATGAAAATAATCAGTTTAGCCATAGACTGGTAGCCAGAGACATTAATTATCCAGATATTCTTAAACGGGATAATAAGAACTATGAAAGAGAAGAAAGTGAACTTTTTTCTTGAATGTCTTATACCTTAGTTACATTTGCCACGGTCGTTGTACGATTTATTTTTTTACGATTTTCCCTACGATTTTTTTTTTGGCATCGCAGGGGGCTATAAGCTACGACGTATGTGTTTACACTGCTTACGATCACCTTGCGATTTCTTTTGGCGACAAACTAGGATAAACCTTACAGAGACCTTGCGGATATCGTACGACTACTGCAAGGTTATCGTGCAGTCATCGTGTTATCTTCACGACCTCCCTATATAAATCACACGATGCCGGTATGATGACCTTGCCGAAGTCGCAAGGAGTCGGTACCCTGACTGTGCATTGTCGTGTAAGTATGTGCATGGATTTAAACGGCCATCCAAGTTCATTTTTGGATGCACATTTGAACCGTGTTTCAAAGTCATGTGATGACAAATCGTGCTATGAAGAGGCTAGTGTTTTTGTAAGGTATGGGATTGATGATACCATACAGTGTCACGGTCACGTTTATGTATGTTTTAATGTCAAGTTTTAAGTTCTGCAGTTTTCGTAAAGTTTAAATCTCAGATTATTACAACAGCCCCTTATTTATAGTACACTTTTATAATGGAAAAGTGAAACTTTAATTGAAAATACAAAGATGTTTTAACTGTAATTCCCCGTAGACTCAACGCTTATTATGGTTTTATTAAGTTTAATCATCCAAAGGCACTCTACGGCCAGCAACACACAAAATCCTCGTTATAAGCGAAAATGAAGTCGTTGCATGCGAACAACAAAGGTACTGGCCAGACTGCACTTCCTTCCACTCAGCCTGTCAGCACATTTGCCATTCGTTTTCAGTAAAGTACATTTTGTATTTAATTCACATACATTCAAATTTCAATGTTCGACTTAGTCATATGTTCTCACCACGAGACCCATATATTTTTTTCCGAGTAGTAATATACTCGAATTCAAATCCCAGATTTTCAAAAAAATCTATACTTTTTATTAATCTTATCTCATTTATTAACCCCCTTATCCAACCAGCATTTTATGTACTGAAAGTGCATATGCATTTCACGTCAGTAGGTGCATATTTTTAATTGCACTTCCGACAATTTTATCATGGAAGCATAGTACTCTATGGACCCTGATTAGTCTGCACCCATCAGCAAACTGATCTGGGCCAATATTGAGTCACTCTGAGTGGTGGTATTAGAGACATCGCCTGAAGACAAATAATGAAATGAAACAAACAGCTTATGATAACCAAAATATACCCGTCTGAAAATGTTTGACACGTAGCAAGGCGACCGCACGATCAGCGTGCCATTGCCTTGGGGTTACCGCAGGATGACCGTCCGATGTCTGTACGATTTTATGGGCTCTGCAAGGGCATCATGCGGCGACCTTGCGGGCTCCCTACGACTATCACAAGAGCCTATGTACGGGCACCGCACGGTGATCGTGAGGACAACGCATGTTTTAGATTGTTATTTTTGCCCCTGATTATTTTGGGGGCAAAAATAACAATCTAAAACATGCGTTGTCCTCACGATCACCGTGCGGTGCCCATACAGGGATCGTACGATGTTACTGTGATGTGTCTACGGGCTACGAGCCTCCAATTTTTTTCCAAATGAGTCATTGTGCAGAGTTAAACAAAATCGTAGAGGCCACGATGCCCGTAAATCCGTACGATGATCGCAAGGTCTTCCTGGTGATTTGGACATCGTATGGGCATCGTATACTCGTCGGAAGGCAAATGTAACCGAGGCATTAGGGATTGTTTTTGGTATTAGCATGTACAAGATTACACACAATTTAGTTTGAATTAACGACCCAATGTGTTTGATTTATTTATATCAAATGAAGAGGATATGGTTGACTGTTTGAGGTACTTATCTCCCCTTGGAGCCAGTGATTATGAAGTATTGACTTTTCAGTTTAATTGTTACTGTAGACATACTTAATTCTCTAGTACACATTTTGATTACTATGAATGTGATGATAAGTCAAAGAGAGAAGAGCTGAAGTTAAACTGGGAAGAAGAATTGTGTAATGACGAGGTAAACAATATGTTAAAGAAACTTAATGATCGAACAAGCTCAGCTAAGAAGAAATTTATTCCAAAGTCAAGGCCTTTCCCCGAAAAGGAACAGTTCCATTGTGTAAAAATATCAAGCGAAAACACAGTGCATGGACTAGGTTTATTGAGTCGCGAAACGATCACTCTTATTAATTGTATGCGAAAGCTCTAAATAAAGTAAAGTGGCTTGTTAAAAAAGAAACACGTGAAAAGGAAAAAGAAATTGCACCGACCTCAAAATTTAATCCTAAGAATTTTTGGAAATATGTAAACCCTAAACAAAAGACAGCATCAGGTATATCTGAATTGCATACTAAGACTGATGATTCAACTTTTGTAGCTGAAAGTGATGAGGATAAGGCGGAAGTGCTGTCAGACTTTTTTTAGCAGTGTCTTTACTAAGGAGCCTAGTGGCGGTTTGTCCATTTTGAGGCAGAGAGAATTCAAATTTAAGTCATCAGATGAATATTTTGATAAAGAGACAGTTAGAAAATTTCTGATAAGCATAAACACAGCAAAATTACAAGGACCCGTTGGCTTGAACCTCAAGTTGATTCATGAATCAGCAGAGGTGATCTGTGAACCATTGACTATACTTTTTGATAAATCATTTGAGACAGGAATAGTGCCTGATGAATGGAAAAAGGGACAGATAACTGCACTGTTTAAAAAGGAAGACAAAACAAGCATCAAATTACAGACCGGTTAGCCTGACAAGTGTTGTGAGCAAAATAATGGAAAAAATAATTAGAGCCAGAATTGTAGATCATATGAATAGTAACAATTAGTTTAGTGATAAACAGTTTGGTTTCATAGGAGGCAGGTCAACAAGTTTACAATTACTGACTGTATTAGACAACTGGACTAAATTATTAGATAATAAGGGTAATAAACATGTAGTTTATATGGACTTTATGAAGGCCTTTGACAAGGTTCCCCATCGTCGACTCATTGTTAAATCAAAGGCATATGGAATCAGCGAAAGAGTGTGTAATTGAGGAGAGAATTTTTAAGACTGCAGAATACAACATGTTCAAGTAAATGAACGTGTTTCTAAGTTGCACCACTTTTGGTTTATATTGGCATAAATATACTAGGTAGATGTTTATGTGCGCTGTTAAGAGGACCTTTCAGACAAGTTCTCTCAGTAAAGTGGCCTATTTAAGCGGGAAAATAAAACCCCTGCACACCCACGGCAATGCGGGAACACATCGTAGGTCAAATCCCAGCACTTAAGCCCCACTATGTCCCTAGTATCCCAAACCCCAAGGGAGCGGGGCTTTCAAATTACTGGTGTATGAAGTATTTTCTAAGCCCCCACGTGAGCAGTGAAGGATCTGGAGAGACTGCGCATTGCAAAGGCCTGTCTCGCATGTGCGATAACCTATGCTTATTTGTTCATATTTGTTGTGGTCTGCAGGATTGATTTGAGCGCTGTTAAAATCATTATCACTTGTCTTAGCCTCATCTTCACAGAGATTATTGTTCACTGATTGCTTTTGACGTATTTGCTTAGATGTTGGCCTTGATAGTTTTCGTCTCTTTGGGCTGTTTAAAACTCCAGACTGCTGGATAGGGCCAGATTTTTTTATTAGTTGATTTACGGGATTTTTTTTTCAGATCAAGGGTCGAGGGGACGAAAAAAATAAATAAATAAAAAAAGCTCTGAAAATGACCAGTTAACAGGTCATTTTCATAGCTTTTTTTTTTTCATTTTCAGCTTTTTTTATTATTATTATTTTTTTTTTATTTATATATCCGGAAAAACAGTAAAACTAGTATGGTAAACCAACAGTCTGCATTAAATCTTTAAATATTTCATCAATTTCCTAAACATCTGGACAGGATCATCACATTTAACAGTGTCACTCTCAAAAATGCACAGACAGAACCTCAAAAAATATTATTTTTTCCAACCAAATAAATAGTATTTAGAGTCAGTTGATAAAATAATAAAAAAAAAATGAAATATTTTTTTTTCTACTTTCTGGTAAACTACAGTAGGAGGGTTTGTAAATCAACTAATAAAAAAATTCTGGCCTAGGCCAAGAAAGTCTTGATTATCTGATTGAACAGTTTAACATAAAAACAGCAGCAAATACAACAAAATTAAGATAGGTAAAGACAAACAAACAAAAAATAAGCGTAAAATTTTGGATATTTTTTACCCATCATTTTTAATATAAATATTGTTTCTGGGTGCTTAGAATAACTTTCTCATTGAGATGACACTTTTATGTACCCACACCATATGTTTTGTTTGAGAAATAAGAAAATTGTTTTTTAATTATTTTAGCTATCGATGAGCCCAGTGGTTTTCTTTGTAATCTCAGCCTTCCATAGAATTTATGACAGGTAAGGCTTCGCGGAAGTACACGTCTATTTTTTGCTGGTTACCAATGCAGTGTAACTTATTATTGTCTTATTAGTGCATTCATATAAATACACGATATGTCGAACAAAATTAATGAAAAAGAAGCTGACAAAGTTCCAATAAATAATGAAAAAGAAACCTGCTGTAACAGTCCTTATTTTATCAGGCTTTTCCTGAATAGATAAGGATTTTTCATATAACAACGACTCAAAAAGGCTGTGCTTTATAGGGCAGTGTTTTTGTTTGTATTGACGTTTTACATCCCTGTCAACAATTTTACAGTCTTGTCATCCTGGGTTAAACCAGTACCAAGCAGCGGTTAAAGTGTCTTGCTCAAGGGCACAACACAGAGCCTCCATTGAGCCTCTACGATTCCAAGCCTTACATCTTATCAAGCAAGCCACTGCGCACAGCACATACAACTGAATACCAGAGCAAAACAAATCCAACAGGTAAACGCCGATTGGCCTGACAACAGCCAAAGCATCAGGCGCCCACCATCTCATCAATAGATAAGTCTTTAAGTCAGAACCGTCTTAGAGTCTAAAGTCCTACCCACCGGCGTGCAATCAAATCTTAAAGTCAAATAGAAAACGAATGATTGCAATCTTTTATAGCCATTCAAAAGGAGTATATTTTGGAGGAAAAGCATCTCAGGTAGTGAATGATTTACCAGGCTAGGCTTTGACACTCACCTAATATTCTCTATATATAACCCTTCTTTAATTTCATTTTGCTGGGTTGTAAAATTTACAGGGAGTCAACCTATGATAGTTCCAAATGGAAGTATGTCATATGGTGACCACATGATTTGGTACCACCCATCATAGCGAAAAGTGACACACAAAAATAATAAATGAATAAATAAAAATGAATGAATAGGAAAATAATTGTTGAGCTCAGCCTCTAACATTCTTCCTCCTGACTCTTCTATTTCATGAGTCAATTATTAATCCCATTTTGGGAAGAATATCAGTGTGTGATTATTGGACTTCCACATAAAATTGAGTCATCTCCAAACAGCTTTACTACCCTGGAGGTACATTATGCATACCCACATAATCCATGCACAAGTTCATGCACATGATCTCTATAGTTTGTGGTATCAGTTGCTTCATAATAGTTTTTGAATGATAATGCCTCTACTGAAATGAATGTGTGCAGTCCTTTAAATGAATGTGTTTTAATGCAAATGTCTTGCTGGATTTTTTTATTTCTCCAGGACTTTAGTACTTATTAATAGTGCGTACCAGAAAAATAACTTTCGTATTTTTCAACCATAACATATGTTGTGGGTACTCAAAAGAACCGTCTCAATGAGACGTTTCTTTTGAGCACCAAAAACATATGCTAAAAACTATGGGTAAGAAAAT
The DNA here is from genome assembly GCA_964019695.1 of Loripinus fragilis. Lineage (NCBI taxonomy): Eukaryota > Metazoa > Mollusca > Bivalvia > Lucinida > Lucinidae > Loripinus > Loripinus fragilis. Next base: position 35,257,412 of record OZ026522.1, on the reverse strand, counting down.
ATTTACAATTTTACGTTGAAAAAGTTTGTTTATCTAAACCTATGTTCTCTTAAAGGTGTTTATTAATAGAAAGGTCTCTCAAGAAGAAAGAAGAGCACAGTGGCGATAAGATGGGTGTGTTATTTAATAGATTATCACTATTTCAAATTACTAAGACCAGATTTTTAATGAGTTGATTTACAAACTGTAATTTTCCGTAAAGTAGAGCGAACATTTTTTTTTTAATTATTTTTATATTTTATCTGCAGACTCTAGATATTATTTGTTTCGTTGTAAAAAATAATATATTTTTGAGGTTCTGTCTGTGTATTTTTGAGGGTGACACTGTTAAAAGTAAGTGTCTTGTCCAGAATTTGGGAAAATGATAAAATGTCTAAAGAGTTTAAACAGACCTTACTAGTTTGACTGTTTTTCTGGAGATGTTAAAAAAAGCTCTGAAAGTTAACTGGTCATTTTCAGAGCTTTTTTTATTTTTTTGGTCCCCCGATCCTAAATCTGATTTTTTCCCATAAATCAACCAATTAAAAAATTCTGGCTTATGTACTTTTAGTCAGTGAACGACAACTTACTTTAGTTAAGTGCTGAAAGATGGCAAGCTTTTGCCGGAGGATTGCCGAATTCATACACTATAAGAATCTATAGTGAGTATGAGGGTAGGATAGAAACATCCGTCCGGAGGATCGCCGTTTGGCATCACGAGGCTTGCCATGTGATGACAAACGTTGATCCCAAGGGACGGATTTTTCTATCCTACCCTCACACGAATAGTATATTATTTTTCTTGCTCACCACTGTTTTTATTTACTTATTTATTTATTTGTTTATTTATTTGTTTATTTGTTTATTATTTATTTATTTATTTATTTATTTATTTATTTAGATATATTTATTTATTCGTTTTGAAATAAGCTTCCAGAAGTCCCTGAATATGCTAAGATGCAATTTCACATGATGTTGTTACTTGACATCCTCGGTAAGATAGCATGGGTAAGATTTTCTATCCCAGGGTAAAATCATGGATAACCTTATCCTGTGTGCAAGAAAAATTTCCACGTCAATAGCGTGAAATATAAAATACAAGCTTTAAAGTATTTTGAAATATTAAACATTTACCTCTTGAAACTCTCTTAGCAGCTTGCAGTAATCGTATGAGCTCTTTTTTCAAATCTTTCCTTTTTGAATAAAATGGAAGGCCAGTAGATTTTACTCCCCAGTCAGTAAAATCTTTCTAAAATAGAAGACAAAGAAGGAGAATGGGTCGATTTCGCTTGACATAAATTGTACAGTTTCTTGTCTGTCAAACGATACAAATACAATGATGATAACGTGAAACAGTTGTAACATGAAAGCACACAAACATACTGATTTTCGGATAACACTAAAATACATAAAGTTAGCAATTTTCACGTATTGTTTTAATCTTTATTTTGGTAACTATAGTTTACTCCGCCCCTTCCTGCGCTTCACAACCAATCAGATTGCACAGAAATTAAATTTTTAGCCAACTTTGTCACATATTTTGTCAATATGTGTAAAATATATTAAGTATATCATTAAGTAAATCCATGAAGCGGTCAATGCGACCATTTTCAAAGGAGCAAGGGGAAATCTATAAGCAGGTCATAGATCATATGTTACAATTATAAAGAAATTTGTGGAGTGTCTCCCCTGTTCACTGATTTCTAAGGTCAGTCTGCGTAGACAATCAGACAATCATGTAAGTGAGTTTGTTCAGAAAGCAGCAATGTGTGTTTCATCATAGACAAAAAATCAGTCATATTTGGATGTTTTCTTTGGGTGCTAGCCAGCACCTAGCAGAGATGTTAAAGTGTGTTTTGCTCCGTAATGCGATACATACCAAATATCATGGGCGGATCTAGAGGGGGGACAGGGGGTCCGGACCCGCCTGAAAAATAACAAAAATAGAGGTTTTCTTAGCAATACTGGCCCGGATACCCTGTAAAACCACAAAGCTACGAAGCCAGCATTCAATGTTGGGCCACCATCGGCCCACCAGCAAAACGCCATTAAAATGGCGTTTAGCTGGCGGGCCGATGATGACCCATATACAGTGATATTTGGATCCTCTATCCCCTCATCAGCTAAAAAGCCCCGAAAACGTTATCAAGGTCAGACCCCCTCTGACAGAATTTTTTCTGGATCCGCGTATGAAATATCCTCATGTGCTGATTTAGCTATTTTAATTTTGCTATCCTAAGAATGATGATCTGAGTCGATAATTACAATGTCACCTTAAAGTTAAGGACAAACTTAGTTAAGTATTGATTTTAGGATACGAAAAATAACGTTTCAAACATATCAAAATCAAAATTGTTTCAAGTATTCTGTCGATCACAATACCATCTTTGACCATATGCACTGCATTGATCATGGTATACACTTAACAACACTTATAAGTGTGCACATATAAATGGACCCGTATCTTCATAAATAAAAGTCAGATTATTTTGAAATTTTCAACAGATATATATGACATTCCTGACATGGCATTCCATAAATTTTAATTTTCATAAAACTTTAACTTTTAAAATGCGAAATCGAAATTAAAATATGTTGTAAAATCAAAGTTCACAGTTTTCTGCAGGGAAATGTCCGCCGCACAATGATAAGCAGATGGGAGCGTTTTCAGGACAACTACACAATTGAAAATGACAGTCATGGTATGGTTCTGTTATGGTGTGGGCAGGTGTGTTCTTACATCATAAAACTAACTTTGTCTTCATAAAGGGGGACTTAACTGCAGCTCGCTATCAACACGTAATGCTGGATACGAAGGTCATTCCATTGTTGAGAAACTACAGAGGAATGCAGTTGCTGCATGATGGTGCTCCAGCCCATCGGGCAAGGGCAACCACTGCATATCTGAATGCAAACAATGTTAATGTCGTCAACTATCCCACCCCAAATCACCAGACATAAAAAATCGAAAACATTTGGGATGAACTAAACTGCCGTGTAAGACGAATAGGGTCTATTCCGACCACACTGAATCAACTGAGAGCAAAAAAATATCTAGAAATTGAGCAACCTCCCTTAGAATTACGTTCAGCGTTATAGGACGTCAATGAGACACCGTTGTCTTGCCGTAGTGAACAGTGCGTGGGTACATACCCGCTTCTAAGTTTACATGGACATGGACGCCGCTGCAGGATTTGACTTAAGAATATTGTGATATTTACTTTGTTTTGTGATATATTCGTTCAAGTTTGGTCTCTCCTAAAGTATTGGAAAAAATGTGAACTTTGATTTTACCTTAAATTTGAATTTTGCGTTCGCATTTTTTAACTTTTTATTTTATTCGAAATAATATAATTGCAATTTTATTACACACATGTCGTTTATACTTGTTGAAAATTTGAAAATGATCTGACCAGTATTAACGGAGATATGAGCCCATTTATATGTGCACACTTATAAGTGTTGTTAAGTGTATTATTTAACATTTAAAATACCTGTTGAAATATCAATACTTAACTAAGGTCGACATAATTTTTAAGGGGGCATTGTAATTTTGCCCTGGTCTTACCTGTAGACTTAATCCACGATGTTCAGGTGCATATGCATCTGAATCCCAAATATTTGCAATATCCACCCAGTTGAATTTCTGCAATGAAAACGTAGCGAAAAATTACTCAATGATTAACAAATATAGCGACGAAATGTACGCCTATGTTTGGCCGCTTTATTTTACATGGATTGATGTAATATTATTAGCCCTTGGTCTCTAAGGATCATTGACACTTGCTATGGGTAAATGCCTATGGTGTTCAGTAAAAATAAAAGTTTGTCAATCGTCCCTTTCTTCATATTGAAGCTACCCTGACCTGAGTACTTTATGACAGTGAAATTAATTTACGGTATTAAACGCTTCAAAGATGTAAAATTTTGGGTAGAACAATCAGTTTTTTCCATTAAAATATATAGAAATCAGAAAACATTTTTTAAAATATCATCCCCCTCGTGTGCCAGCAAAATATTTTGTCTGTATATATGTTACTATAGTTTACACATTGTATGGGAGTGGCTTGCTGGCACAAGGGGGGATGTTCAGCAGCAGTTTCTACCGAATAAGAAATGAATGACAGTAATGAAATTCTCTAGAACCAACCTCCTAAATTGCTTTGTATTCTGTGCCAGTTTAATATAAAGTACATAAAGAGTAAAAGTAGAATTAGTAAGGTTTATACATTTTTTCATAAGAAAAAAAGCTAACTGTTATTTAATGACACATTCTTTAGCAAACGTCCTGTACTTATCTATTTGCATGCTTCATGTTTTCATTTCACTGTTCATGTTTTTATTGCCGTCTGCTGACTTTCTTCAAAATTAAGTTTTAACAAGTAAACCACCAGGGACCACTATCAGAATATCAAACAGTTTGGATCCAGATCGAAACCGACATTCTGTTGGTCTTTATTAAGGTTCAAACTGTTTGCAAAAGGCTATTGGCAGACGACATAATTCTCCGCTGGCATGCAAAGAGTTATAACAGGTTCGATATATTATTTCATAAAGGTAGCTTTCAACATGTGTATACCATATACCGTATACCATAAACATTCGGACACTTTAAATACATTTCGACATGCTATGCCCTTTAAACAAAGCAAAAGTAATATTCAAACGGTTAGTAGAGGAGCCAGGGTTCAAAAATGTCAAAAATAAGCATTTAGGAAAAATGTCAAAAATAAGCATTTAGGTATTCCCCCTTTTTAGCAGAATTTTCACTTATTTTATCCTTTAGTACATAGTATAGGCAGTATGAAACCAGATATTGCAATCAATTTAAGTCTTGCAAACATACCTGTAACAGAGTGTTTAATACGTTACCCCTCATTTTCTTAAAAACAAAAATATATAATTAAGTCTATTTAGGTAGAAGTTGAAATGTTTAAATGAACAAAACATTTATGCAATCTGCAAGAACATGCTATTCTCTACACATATTGATGTTTTTAAAAGTTGTTTGGGTCCATAATAATGTCATTTACGTTAAATTTTTAACTATACCCTTAAAATTATTGATATTTTGTTAAAAAGCTTCATTTGACAAAATTTTTAATATGTGTATAACTTCAGGATAACATGTATTTAAAAGAGCGTTAACTTACCATTTCATAACAGCAAACAGATACGTTCTAAAATAAATACTTTGTCAGTTATGGCCTGTTTAATTAGATGACCATAGATAAAACTTTATATAAGTTAAGAACCTCTTACGTTAGAAAATAAGCATGCATTTTTTTCTGTTAACTTTTAAATACCTTATGATAATTGTTTTGATATCACCGACTTTAGAGACTTTACTTAACAACATTTCTGAGGTAAAATATCATTTTGTTGTTCGATTTTCAATATGTAACGTATAAAACAAAGTTGAAGACAAACAAATATTGCTAAATAGCTTAAATCATACAACACTGGACAGTTTATTTCATTGAAAAAGGGGGACTGTGTTTAATAGGCATAAAAAGAGCATTTGTTTCAAAAGAAGAAGTTATCAGTACTAATTAGGAGACTGTGTAAATATGGTTGTAAAATTTTCTTTTAAGCAATGATATACTTCTTGTCTTAAAAACAAAACACATTGTTTTCTAATTTTTCTATGTTATGTTAAACAATTTATAAACTTATAAAACGATAAGTCTGGTGCAACATCTCAACTAGGACACATTCCTTTAAGCTTGTTCAGTCAAATTTGCCAAGGTAACATATATAACTATAAATAAACGAATTATATCATGATTATATATTTGTCTTAACCGTTTTTCATATACAACTGAGCCTGAAAACCTAAAACAAATTTAGATATTTGCAGTTTTTTCTTTTAATTGAACAAAACAATCTTATAAGCTATTCAGAAGCAGCCAAAGCTTTGTGTTAAACCTGTTCACACTCATCACAATATATAAAATAGTAAATAACATAACAGTTCTATGAAATCAGATTCATTTATGATAAAATATCTAAGAATTTCTGAAATGAGGTGTGGATGTTGGAAACTTTGTTTGTTATTGTTCTTTTTGGTTGTGGAGTTTTGTATCGGGCATTTGTTTTCTAATTTGTTTCTAGTTTGACAATCTCCTTGACAAGGAAGAGAGCCGGTTGCTTTACTTTAATTATATTGTAGATATCTGTGTTCCGTGTCCCTTCCTTAAGGTGCAGTGGGTCAATCAGGAGTATGTGATTGTGACATTTCCTATTCATGTTCACTTACAGAAAGAAGACGTTTTCTGGCAATCTAGACAGCATCACTCCTTTATAAATATATAAAATAAAATGTTGTTCACGTTACATTAAATTTAAGGAAACATGAGTGTTTGTTATCATTTATTCTTTAAGAGAAGGGCTCTGTTATACAAATTGTTTAAGCCACATCTTTTTATGCATGTATCAAAACTCAGAAGGTGAATTTTGAATTTATTCCTGCTATGAACTTTAATTTCAGCTCATTTTTAAGATGGCTTTCATTGCTTGATTAATGAAACTGATAGTCCTTTTAACTTAACACTACAAATCATTTGTCAAAGCAATGCAACCTTTAAAACTGAATGGGTTATTCAAAATGAATTATTGCCGTTGACATTGTGGAAATGATCCATAAGGATGGGTTTTACATGGCAAGGCAGTGACCATATCCAAGAAATCTAGATTTCTTCAGTTGTAATTTACGATACCAAATTTACTTGATAAAATTTCAACAGAGAGAAAATGTTTAAGCCGAATTTAACTAGGACGCATTAAATTTACCGTTAAAAGATTATTTACATTAATCAAAATGTTGAAAGGAATAGCAATATCTTAGAGGAAAGAAGCAGTCATAAGATCAAACTTAGTTTTAGCAAATAGTGCTAATATAGCCGATGTTAAGTTCTATCATAATACCATAGCCGTCATTGCACCCATATTAAACAAACTGTTGCAGGAATCCTGTCAGTAGATTCATTTTATGTGCGTTAAATAATAGATGAGTTGTAAACTCATCAGGGTATAGAGACAAAAAGGCATTCATCAAATTATCTACTTTTCTAATAAAGTAATAATTATGTGGACAATAGAGAAGGCACAATAGTTAGTACTATTACTTGATTGTATCGATTCCTGATCTTTGCACCCTTACTTACTTTTACTACTTTACTTTACTTTACATGTTATGCTAAGAAAGTATGCATAAACTTAACAAATAGTATTTATGCATGTTTAATTTGTCTGTCGTTCTTTTTTGTCAATCGTCTGCATAAGAAATTGTATTTCTTTCGATTTGTAAAAGTATCATGATACATCTCAGTTAGTGATAACATTGTCTCTATTGCCAATTGCACTATATGTAAGTATGATACGGCATAGCATTTGTTGAGTATTATACTATCTGAACGTACTCTTTGAAAGTAGCATAAGTATGAATTTTGTTTCTATTACATGAACTATCAATATACCATAAATATAGCATCGTTTAACAAGTTGGTACATGTTTTATGGGTATTAATTAGTTAGTTTTAAGGACTGAATGACAGTTGTTATGATTACTTATTGTGAGTGTAAAAAATAAATAGTGTCCTGCTGAATAAAACAAACATTAAAGCAGATTCTATCACGTATGCTGATAAGCTATATAGCTAAAAGCAAACGTCTGCAAACATTCTGGAATATATGATCAATCAAGTCCTATCCTAGAAAGTTGTTTGCTCAAGGTCCTGATTATCGAAGTTTAATTATTTAGAAATCCCTACAATACTAACAATGCATGGGAGCTTTTCCAACTTATTAACAGACATGTGTCTGTTTCAAAAAGTATTAAAATGGTAATTTAGAATAAATGCTGTCCTGTTTCATTGCTTCACAAACGTGTAGAACCAGGCAATACAATGATTAAAGTAATGATCTTATAGTTTTGTTATATACGTTACCAACATAAATAATACTCTTTTTCCAAAGTGAACACGCTGTCGATACTAAAATAATATAACCCCAAGGATAGCTAAGGCGGGTGCTAAATCAGTGACATAAATCATCACGATTTCCACAAACTTCAGTTTTGTTTCATATGACACCGATGAAGGTATCTTTAATGTTTCACTTCTTGATTTGGACTTCTGCATGAAATATCTTACATTTTTAGAGTTTTAAGCTATATTTTGTGCCTAATTGTTTTAAATATAGCTGCTGTAACGAATAACTGTTTATAAATGCATATATTTGATGGCTTTGAAAAATGTTACTGCATGCTTTTTATCTATTCATTTAGCTGTTGACGGCAAAAGAAAATAACTTGTATATGACATTTAACAACATTTAATGCATAACAAGAAGCAAATACATGGTAGTGGCACAAATTTTAAAGAATTATTTAAGCATTTTGAAACAATTTAGTTATGAATAATAAATATGTATCAATTATCATATTTACATGATTCCTAAACATATACTTAATGGCATTTTTGTGCTTCATTTTCAAGTTTTTCCCTTTTAACCAAATATGATTTTGTTGGTGTTTGCATCTCTTTCATATTAAATGTCTAAAAATACAATATTTTCAATCAAATTTTGAGCACTGAGATAGAAGTCAATTTCATTTCACCTACTAGCTGTTTGAAAGCATATACACATAACATTGCACAAAAATATTGTTTTAAAAGAAAGTAACGTATATAACAGAACTTCCAGGTGCCTAAACTAATATTATTATTCTGCTATAAAGCTGCATCTAATTGAAATATCAATCATAACGATATGTAAGAAAACGATGCAAGTGATAATAATACTATACGAGGAATTTCCTTATTATCGAATGGTAACGTATTAGACTTAGCTATTGCTTGGTAAATGTACATGTCCATCAAAAGCTAACAGACATTTTATTATATATAAAGTAGCTAAGAAAATGTAATATACAAACATCTCCCTCTGCAAGTCTTTTGGCAGCCCATGGCCAAGTAAATAATAGTAATATATTTGAATGTAAGTAACGTATATAACAATTACGTAAGCGTAAGTCATTTAACCTTATTGTAAGTTTGCTGCTTTTAATTAAGTTACTGTAAAGCAATATGTAGATAGTAGGAAATGTGACCTATCTGGTCTAAATAACTTTTCTTTTCAGTAATGTAGCGAATAGCCTACTACATGAAGCCTGCATAAGGGTAGCTATGGTTACCCCATAAATAAACATCTTTTGCAAGACTTAAAATTTGTGCAATATCTGTTTTCACACTTCTGAAACAACATACTAACTGGTGATATAGTCTAAAATTCTGCTACTTTCCGGCCACTTTTTTCCAATTTTTTAATCTCTGGCTCCCCTACTAGATCTAGTTAGAATCCGTTTTACTGTCCACGTGCTAAATGGGACACTTTCATTCTTTCAAAAGTATGTATTTCTTTTGATGAGCTTTCAGTTTTGTATTATTAACGGTACATGTAGTAAAAAATGTACAGGTAACTTCTAAATTATCTCCCCAAAATCATTTTGTTACAAAACATATTTTGTTTTTAAAACAATTTCATCAATTATGTGATTCGTTAATACTCTGCATATGATATGTTCAATAGATATCACCATGCCTACTAAATAAATAAAAAAAGTGCAGAAATCACTTTTTAAATCGCTTTTCATTGTCATAAAATTTTAGACCCCTCCCCTTTTTACCCGCCATAACTCTCGAGTGCGTAGGAATTTTGAAAATATTTTGCTAGCTGGCTCTTGCCATCAGATTCACCTATTGAACTGATACTACATGCACCACACCAGAAGCTCAAAAGCAGCGTCCCGGGAATCAGAAAAATATGCGTATAAGGCTCCAACCGTCAATGATCCTTTATGTTTGCTATGTAGGCCTAGCCCGAGCATCTACTGTTTACCCCCTATAATCAGGCATAACAGGCATACTCCCAAAAAAGTTGACTTTTTAGCAAACCCCCAAAAATATTCCCATTATGTAAAGACCTAAAATGATACCCAATATACACAACTTATTGGTGATCCCTAAACATGTCCGTTCTAAGGCGGTGGTTCTGTTGTCGTTAAATCATTGTGCGTTGCTGCTTCCATTGTGTGGTACTGTCCTGCCAGCCAAGAGTGACAGTTACGTCATGTTATGTTTACAAAATTATCAGGGACTAAGAATCGATAAATCACTTGTATATTAATCCTATCCGCAGGATAGGATTAATACACAAGTGGTCTCTCGATTCGCGTTAGCTCAAAGGGAGTGTACAAGTTAATGTTTTACTTAACAATTGTAAACAAAATGTTTCGCCACTGTCACTTTTGGTTGGCACGACAGTAGCTGGTGTTGTATCTTTAGTTTTTGTCAAGTGATCATCTTATGCATGTGAGAAGATGTTTGCTTGACTTTTGGTGTGCTACTGTTGTATAGTGAATGTATTTGCTGTGCTTTTGTGTCATGATTTACAACAGGAGAATGTAGGGTGAAGGTTTGGCGCCAGAAAATGCATAAAAGCCCCCCCCCCCCCCTCGGTGACATAGGCTGTTGTCCGTTCTAAGGCGGTGGTTCTGTTGCTGTTATCCTATTTTTTTTTTAATGTACCTCCCATTGCTTGTGGGAGCTTTGTGTTTGTGTTTGTTTTCTTATGCATTACTTTGTTTCCAGTCTAGTTTTGCAATCATCTTGAAGAGGAAGAGAAAGCTGGTTACATAGCTTTTATTGTCTTACAGATGTATTGTTACTATAAATGTTCTGTGGCTCTTCCTTGCCATGCCGTGGGCTAGTTTGCAGTGTGTGATTGGGGGATTTCCTGATCATACTCACTTACTTTATGATTCTCAAAAATCTACACACTCAAGAAAATATTCTTTTCCCTGAAAACCGCCAAAATTATAGAAATTCAAAATTTAGACTCCCCGCCCAAAAAGCGGCCATGACTACGAATAAATACAAATCAGAGCACTCCACCCCAAACCCTGCAAATATAAGTAGATGTCGAGGAAGTAAATGAATAAATTGAAATGATAGCTGATACCTGAACGAAATCTCTGAAATAACATAAATTCCAGATATATAGAGGATCGTACATGGCTGCTCATGTTTTATTGATGTTTTAACTAGTTGAGAAAAAGCGATAAAATGCATTCAAAACTTTAAGTGCAACTTTAATGGGTTATATATGCTACATGAATGGACAAAAGTAGCAGACAGAAACCTGTAATCTTTCTGATGAGGCTTCGATGTAACATTTAATTAGAAAAGGTATATAACATATATCCACTGATATACAGCAACATAATATAGGCCTCATCAAGAGAAAACATCAATTTGATTCCATGCAAACAATGAAGACACAGGCCAACCTGCACATTTGCCAAGTCTGATCAGCACATTTTTATTGGTTCCCTGCAAAGTCACTTACTTCATACAAAATTTCAATATGCTATCTAGTCCCTGTAGCTAATTGGGCTGGTTTGGGTTAGGTTGGTGCCGAGATTGTATCATTTAGGAGCAGGAAAGATTTCATGCACAGTTGAGTGAGGTTTTTTTTAATCCCGGGGCCTGATTAATAAATGACCTGGCTCACATCCAGTCCCTTGTAAATTGCAGGCTAGTTCCCAGAACGAGATAAATACAATAATACAGGAGCACGTTTGTTAGATTCTATCTATCACATGGCATTAAAAATAATTAAAAATTGCATTTTTGACGTAAAACGTCAAGATTTTGTCAGTTAAAATCTGTAAACCACGATTTATCGATTTTAATGCATGGCGTTATATCACTCCCAGACGCGCGACGTCATGTGATAAATGGAAATATGATGCTCGATCCTGAAATTTAAAGTATTGAGTCCGGGATATTTATTTTAGGGAGTAACTGTTAAAAATTTATATGGTGCTTAATTTTTGATGTTTTATTAGTTATCTGTTTACTAAAATACTTTCCCCCCTAAGATAATGGCTAGATTTGCTAACAAAAGATAAGGAAAGATGGCTTTCTTCATTTTTATCGAATGACGAAACTACTAAACTACGGGAATAGGTCTGCATAGGTATAGATTATTCAGACTTAAAGGAGTTTCATGTTTTAATATTTTTGAGTTCGTTACATTCTTGGCTATGCTACTGTACCATACTGGTGATATAGAAAAGAATCCGGAAGCAGATAATAACTCAAACCAAGACACACCCTCTCAATCAAAGTAATTATTTGTTCGGTTGTGCACCGCAATGTATACAGTCTGCTGCACAAATTAGGTATTATTAAACCCGAATTATCGAATTTCGATTTTGTTTCTCTGACAGAAACATTGTTAACTCTTAAAGCGTCAATCACGACTGCAGCTGAGGACAAATATACGACATCTGTGCCAATTTTCGAAAAAAATAAGGTATAATATTTCATGAGAATTGTCTGCCAGCAGACAATTCTCATGAAATATCATGCCTTATTTATTATTTTTGAAAGGAAACAATATTTGAAATTGTCGTCTGTTGCAAATTATAGGTGGCGCTTAATGGGTAAAATGAAAGGATCTTGACACAAGATTTATCGAGTACCCTTTAGACGTGCAACCATGGTGGAAGTAAAGAAGGAAATTATTCTTTGTAAAAGGAGACGTGACCAAGAACTTAAATAGCACGAGATTTCCAACATTTTGAAATTTGATCAAGTGTAGCCTCCTTTTAAGCTTAGAAACCACAAATGGTGTTCAGTCAGTAGCTTAACAATCATATAATACTCAAGCGGCTAGCGAAGGCTCTGATCAGACTGCGCGTATGCGCAGGCTGATCTGAGGCTTTGCTGGTCGCACAACCACATTGTAAGAAATCTCATGCATTGGCTCTAATATGCTTTCCTCTTTAATTGCATACCAGTGGGTCGGACTTCAGACTCTCTGACGGTTCCGACTTAAAAAAACATTTCTATTGATGAGATGGTAGGGGCCTGATGCTTTGGCTGTTTGTCGGGCCCATCGGGGTTTACCTGTTGGATTTCTATTGCTCTGGTATTCAGTTTTATGTCATATTGAGTCCTTATCTTTGCTTTATCTCCTTTTTATATCTTGATTTATATGTTTTTTTGTAGATGATGCATTGATAACCTAGGGGTCTTTCATATAAATTAAACATCTGTGTCCTGATTCACATCTGAACTAAAGATGAGTTTGGCGCCGTGAAACCGGTTTAAGCCCTCCAGTAAACTATTTTTACTGGCCGTTCCAAGGCAGTACTTCTTTTGTGGATCATTTGTGTTTTTGTGTCTTGTATTTCTCATGCTTTTGGTCTGTTCGTTGCTGCCTTGTGGTCACCTGCTGGGAAAGGGCTGACCTCTTGGCTCTTGTTGGTGATGTTTATTGTATTTTGTTACTTTCCCGTGTGGTATCGTGGGTCAGGTGTGGTACTTGATTGTATCGTTTTCTGATATTAACCTCTTGTTTTACTTTGATAAATACAAATGGTATATGTTCATATGAGATAAGTCGAAGGAGAGCATGATCATATTTATACTCTATAAATAGAAAGTTATATACTGCAATGCTCTTCAGGAATGTAAAAGTTTCAAGAAATTATAAATATGCTTGCCACTATAGCCTAGTTAGAGGCTAGTCAACTTACTTTGAATATGTCGAAATAGAAGTGCGAGAAACTATCCGTGGAAAAGGCTAGCCTCGTAAGCGTTCTAAATTCCGTCTTATTTTCCAAGAACTTGTTTGTGCCACCGTACGTAAAGATAGGTAAATTCCAAGACGAAGCTAATCTCGCAACTGAGCCAACAGCATTTGAACAACCTGAAGAAAAAGAAGACATGAGCTGGTACACGAGATGTTGGTACTTACAACCATGCAACTACCAAGTTAGCAAAGGCATAGTTCACGGAATCAAATTTGGTGATATAGCTCACATGTAAATAAAAACAATTTGCCAAATAGTGACAGGTATTTTAATACTGTTTGGCAGTTTGAGATGTTGAATGGACATGATACTTGTTTAGTGTATATTTCAAAATAGATTTCCTTAATTTCAGTTACATATGTTGTTGGTACACATTGGAATTGTCTCATAGAGGCAATTCCAGTGTGCACCTACAACATATGTCCATTCATTAAATGAGTGTTTTAATCATAAAACAGTTTTTTTACAAACTTCTCAACTACCTTTTATGTTTCGGTGTAATGAGCATGTAGAAATGAACAAGTTTTTGTATAGTTTGGCATGCACCTGGGTGACAATTATAAATAACCAAGGACCTCTGACGGTGGTAATGGGAATCACAGTGTATCACTGCCTATAATTTTGATAAAAAATAAAGTCGATCAAATGTTTCCATCTTCATATATAAGCTCGCTGTTGGTCTCTATTCTATGATTTTGCACTTGATTTTCTATTTCCATAAATGTACGGCTTTATTTTGGGGCTAAAATGGTCACTTTTTTGTATGATACATATAGGAAATAGAAAAATATTTTTAAAACATCACCCCCCCCCCCCCGAGTCCCAACTAATCCTTTTGCACATAAGTGTGTTTTCATATTTTACATAATATATGTGAAAAGCTAGTTGGGACTCGGGGGGAATGATATCCCACAACCCAAAATGTGACGTCTGGGCGAGCCCGAACATTAGCATTTGGATGTTTGGTGTGCTCTCTTGAAAATCTTTTTATTTCAGTATAAAGAAATAATTAGTACAAGTAAGCTTCCTTTTCATAACCCATTACTTATGGAATATTACAAGGCTTTAGCATATTTTCTTTAGATTATGAAAATTGTCATTTTACTAAATTCAGTTGGTAGATTATTTTGCACATATACTGTATCTATCTAATACACATAAACTACATGGCCATTGCCTAGGTGTACTTTACGCATGTATGAATGGTTATAGTACATTGCTGCATAATATTGCACCAGGTAAATACATTGTCATCAAGGTTGAATATGGGCTACAGTTGAACTTCAAAATATTTCTTAACAAACAGATAGAAAAAACAACAACATCAATAATCATTAAAATGCTCATGAATTTGGACTTTAACATAATTTCACTGTGATTTGTAATCGAGTATTGATGATATAATACCCTTACACGTAAAAAATAATTGATTTCTAAATGTTTTGGTGAAAATTTTGCAACCCATACCCCCTTTGGTAGCGTCTCCTGATTTGTCGTAGGGATCCGCCTGTCTAATAATAACCTTAATTCGTTCCATATACATCAAGCATCCTATTCAAAAGGATACCAGTGATATCTTACGCATAGGGAAGTTTTGGGAAGCATCTGAAAAATAGGCAGATACCCTATCAAAGTGTCAGAGGTCCTTTTATATTATTGACAACTTATCTTTTGATGTTTCATTCGAATGAAATGCTAACTTGGTGGTTGCCTGGTTGTATCGTATCGGCGAGCAGCGAAAGCTCAAACGAGACTGCGCATATGCGCAGTCTCGTCAGACCCTTCGCTTCTTGCTACACAAAGTATGGAATCAGAAGAAGGCTCCGGCCAAACGCAGATCTTTAGCCCAGGTGGATACGTCTGAATGTTTGCGCATATGCGAGAAGTGACAAAATCTCATTTAATGGCCTCATGATGATGATGATGATGATGATGATGATGATGATGATGATGATGATGATGATGATGACGAAAGATGGAAGACGAGGCGAAGATGTGGCAAGGTTGCGAAGACAAAGAGATTTATGATGACGATGACTCAAGGTGAGGGGGTAGGTGTGGATGGGGGTGTGGTGGCTCTCTCAAGTTTTGTTGATACGTAGGCTTGGACCCATCACATACTGCCTACCCCCCAAAAAAATATTAGGAATTAAGGCATACACAAACAATATTTGAATTTTTATCGACCCCCAAAAATGTTCTCATTCTGTACATTTACATTAAAGAATAAGCCCTTCAAATGTATAAAAAATGACCCACAAAATAGTCCCGATTTGTAATGACCGCCTTAAACATTCAAAATATCCTCATTTTTTATACCCCCAAAAATATTCATTTTTCTACCCCCACCCCCCCCCAACCCCCCCAAAAAATAAATAAATAATGAAATTAAAAATGTTGAACCCCCAAACATGGCCCGAGCTTACGTCTATATTTAAATATTAGAGTACCCCCTCCATTCTCCCCACCACTGTGGACGATGATGCCGTGTGATTTCTGGAGCTAGGGGGAAGAAAACAGTGAAAATGATAAGGTGAAAGATCAAAGAAGAATGTGTTGATGAAAAAGGGGAAATAAGAAGGGGAGAGTAAATGTATGATGAAATGTTGATGTTGATGACGAGTGAGTGATGAGGATGAGGAGTACAGTAAACCCTGTGTAAAACGGCCACTCAAATAAAACACGAAAAACAAAGGTTTTAACGTAAGCTGGCAGCTCAATGAAGGTCAAAAGCATTCAGAATGCTCCCCTTGCAATACTTTTGACCTGCATTAAGCGGTAATCGATTTTGAAAACCATTTTCGGTCTTTTTGAGAGTGGCCATTTTACACAAGAAAAATATTCATTTTTCTGATTTCTAAAAATATTGGAATTCAAATTTTGAACTCAAAAGAAATGATCCGAGTCTACGTTTATATGAATATCAGAGTACCCCCTCCTCCCTTGGGATAGGAACAGTATGAAATGGAAAATGCCGGTATGGAGAAGGTTGGAAATAAGCAGGGGAGGCGACGACGACGACGATGATGATGATAATGATGATGATGAGGAGGAGGAGGAGGAGTAGAGTAAAACCTGTGTAAAACGCCACTCAAAAATAGACAAAACAAAGGTACAAATGTAAACTGGCATCTTAATGAAGATCGAAAGTATTGCAGAATGCTCCCCTTGGAGCATTCTGCAATATTTTGACCTGTATTATGCGATAATCGGTCTTGAAAACCATTTTTGGTCTTTTTTAGAGTGGCCGTTTCATTCAGGTATTATTCAAGATTTTACTGTAGTAGATGATGAGGAGGCTTTGGCCCAGCATCTACTGCTTAGCAAAAGGAAATATCAGGAATTTTGGCATACCCAAAATAATATTTGAAACTTTAGCAACCCCCTAAAATATCCCACTCTGTACATTGACTTTCAAAAAAAGTTCGTAAATGCATAGAAATGACCCCGATAACCAGTCAAGTTTAAAAAATCTTTATACCCCAAAAATATTGATTTTTCTGATAACTCCAATATATTGAAATTCAAATTTTGAACTTTAAAGAAATGGTCCCAGTCTACGTATATATGAATTTATCAGAGTACCCCCTCCTTCCCTGTGATAGGAACATTATTAAATGTAAAATGCCGGTGTGGAGAAGGTTGGGGATAAGCAGGGGAGACGACGACGACGACGACGACGACGATGATGATGATGATGATGATGATGATGATGATGATGATGATGATGATGATGATAATGATGATGATGATGATGATCCACAACAAAATTTTGAACGTTTTTCGTTTGCTAAGATGCATAGTACTCATTGTAGTATTATTATGCGACAATCAACACATCAGATAGTGTCACTGGCCCACTTCGAACCGAACTAAAGTTTCTACTATAGTTCTTACGTAATAGTTGCGCGCGCACGTTTACACCCTAACGGCTACAGTTGCAACTTTAGTCGGTTGGCAAGTAAAAAAGTAAATAGCCCTGTATTCCCCACTTAAATTCTTCATCGTAGACAACAAGGATGTGTATAAACTGCACAGCCTACTCTAATTTATTATTACGAATATGTGGGAACGCAAATGTTGCACAACTAGGATTTATTTTGTAAAAACAAATCAATTTGAGACTACTGACAGGTCTGGAAACCATCAATGATAGATAGGTCTAGAGGAGGGAACCAGACAATCTACTAGAGTAACGGTGCTCTGACCCACCGTTGATCTCTGGTAGGTTGCTGACGTCAGTATAGTAGCATCTATAGGCGTTCGAATCAAACTTTAGTTACTATAGTAGGAACTATAGTTGGATTCGAAGTGCGCCACAGTCATTTATTTCTTCATACATCCCTTTTGCTCAATATGTATTTTATAAATCTAATGAAACCATCTAACAATCTTATCGTCTGAAAGTCTGACATTCTTAAAAGAACAGTTATTTTCTTGCTGGAAAAATCAAATGCTTGAAATGTGCACCCCCTCTCCCTCCTTGCGAAATGAAAACGAGTTCATAAAGTCAATATTTGGTGTATTTTTCGCCTCTATTCTAGCTTGCAGATGTCGCAGATCCTGACCAGAAACCACATTAAATGACATCAGGGGTATATAGGGCAATTTTAATGTGCGTGTGTACAGTTGGTGATTGCTAGGAGCGTATACATTTATTTATCGAATATTGATTGTCTTAAAAGATTCACGTGGGTCACTTTTCTGCTATTATTGCACGAGTTGACACTAGCTTGTTATAGCAGACTCGTCACTATCACACGATATCTAGTGCCACTAATTACTGACACAAATAATAAACGGATAAGAGTTTCATGTAAAGCTAATACCTTTATAGTGTAATACCAACCTGGTCCCACAATAGCATGGATATCGTTATTATAATAAAGTTCCGAAATTATGGCACCAAACTGCAGAGACGTACAACTAAAGATTGGCACAGGATTGATTATAAAATTTAAATGTACTGAATCTCCAACAATTTCTTGGGCCTTGCTAATAGCTCTGTCTACCAGTCCAGAGGTTTTCTTAACACCTGCAATGAATACAAAACCACCCTCTACCGATTCTTCAGTTAGATATACTACAGTAACATTAACACAGCTTACAGGTGCGTGGCAATTATATATTAACACTAAACAAAAGTAAAATACTTTGCACTGATAATTCATTTTTGCTCTTTCTGGTTAGTTTTAGTCAAACATGCTTAGTACAGCTCTTTAATGACCTTGAGCTACCAATTAATTAACGTTTCCTTTCCTTATAGTTCCAGCTTATCAATTTCAAAATTACAGTGGTACTTCATAAATCGTTAGTATGCTCTCCTACGAACAACACAAGTCAATTTTGAGAAGGAAACACGTGTCTGCTGCCTTTTAAGGTTTCGTCGTATTTTTCCAATATCACGGAATCTTGTTGTCTATTGTTTCGTTATCCATGTGAAAAAAGACATTCTTGCTTCTAAGAAATTCTAAGTGCTAGTTAAAACTTATATTTTGATAGAGTTTTTGAATTGACTGACCATTGAATTGATTGACGGCCCATGGTGAACATAGATAAATCAGTATCCGGTGCTAGAAGGAGTGTATGGAAAGCAAATTGGTGATTTCCTCCAGAATGATGCATCATGGATCAAAATAGACCATCTTTTTTCAAGAGTTAAGAGCATTTTCACTTGCATGTATTGACCACGAACATATGGACCGACAGACGGACCGTCACAGCAATTATAGTGCACACCTGTGATTGTACAATGCTGCTTAGACTTTAAATGCATGTTTTACAGACATAGTCGTGAGGTTTGTTGAGTATATACACGGACAATCTGTATCAGTTAGCGCTATCCCAGACTTAATTATTGAGGAAGCGGGGGCAAGTGGGGGGGATGGCTGCAGAAAATTTCGACAAAGCTGCGTTTCCATTTTCTATATCATTGGCCAGACAATGTTATAATGTATAAGTAGGCAAAATTTGATTAAAATATACAAATGGGATCAAGAGTTATGAGCATTTTTACTAAAATACCTCATCCAGCAAAAATGATGCCTGGCGAAGCCTTGTTATAGTTTTGCATACAAGTGGCTGGACAATCTAAAATATATATATAAGTATGCAAAATATTAATTAAAACATACTTTTTTGTTTCAAGAACTAATTATGACTGGCTGGACTGATGCTCATCAAAGGCTGTTACGCAAGCAGTGATTAGACAATGCTAACATGCATACATATGCAATTTTTTTATCAAGATACACCATGTAGTTCAAGAGCTTTGAGTATTTTAACTTACTGCTGTTGTATGGGCCCCTCTAAAGCGCCAGTGACGTTATGAAGAACATCTCCAAATAAGGGCATTGGATCCAAGATGGCCGCCATTCGACCCCCGCGACCCCTGCGACCTCGAATGACCTGTGATGCATTTGGTTACACCTCGGAGGGTTAGTCAATGCTCTAGACCACCGGAAGGTAGCGTCACGTCCTAAAGCACTGTGTTATATTTATTCATGGGACGTTTGCTTTCGGCTGTGCCTCATTTTAGCCACTACAAAGTGATCATTTCCCTTCTTCCGGTTCGGATTAAAGTCTTTTATGATGTCTTTAATGGTTTCACCAGCGTGTCGATTCATGACGTAGTAGGCGCATCTTCAGAGGCTTCTTCTTTTTCTTCTATTTAATGATTTGGCCATATGTCCATAAATAAGGTTTTCTTAGTTTGAGGGCTTGTCTGATTGAGTCCGTCTCATTCATATTGTGTTATTTCCTGAACGCTTTCGCAAATTCCCGTATCCGCTTTTGAACAGGATCCTTTTGTAGCTCATAAAAATCATTTAGAAATTGAGTGCACTCTTGTATGAGTTTTTTCGGAGATAAGGCAAATCATATTGGCAGCGAGATGAATAGCTTTATCCAAACTAAAACCTTGCTCTTCATAGTCATTCACTTTAGCTTTAAACTGTTCTACATTCTCCTGTGCAGATCGGATTTTGAAAGCTCTTGTTCTATATGTCATGTTTAGAGGACACATCTCTTAGTTTCCTTCGTTTATCGGGAGGGCTGAAATCGCATATATAATCTAGGGACTCCACGCTCCTATTCCATATGTCTGTTTTAGAGCGTTAATCTCTTAGCTTCCTTCGTTTACCAGGAGGGCTGAGAGAGCCCATATAATCTACTGACTGCATGCTGTTGGCATCCCCATTATCAGACACACATTCCTCACGTGGAGCCTGTTGATCCATTTGTAATCTGTCCTGTTCAGATATACTGGAGTTAAGATCTACAACGACTTAACCATAAGGTCAATTTGCTTATAAATGCAGCATTTGCAGACTGATAAATCATCGCCGCCGCTTGTTGTCTGTCATTTGAATAATTAAACAAGACCAAATATTGCGTATTTAAAGCGATATCCCTGCAAGCTCAACCTTGAGGAAATACGTTTTGAGTCAAATAATTGATGGAATTATTTCTGTGGTGACTGCTGCCTTTGGTAAAAAGATCGGAAATTCTCTGGTTACACTTTCATCAGATCATCAAAAATAATTAGATCCCTTTTTCAGGATTAATAAACTGAGAATTATTGAGATAGTCTTGGATACCCAGTATACATTCTATGCATGGAGTTTTCTCCTGAAGGTCTTCGTACACAGGCTGCCATTGTCCAAAACACTATAGATAATAGGCCTTGAGCTCGCTATAGACCCCCCTCCCCCCCCCAGGGGGAATTTTGTACACTATGATTTTCTAAAACTACATTATATAAGACACAATATAAAAGATGTTAGCCCTCTGAGGGTGGCAGCATTAGCGTGTAACAGCTCGTTGTATACGTTACCCCCCAAAATAGCATTAAACGTCCCTGATAATGTCTCAACCATGACATGTTCGTACATATTTGCATGATGAAGTTTATGAACTTCTTATAACACAGTTACATATTTTTAGTATTAATTTTATAAATGTCTTGAGTAATTACCGTTGTATACGTTACTTAGTGTTTCCTGCGTTATTTCCGAGTATCAGTATGGTATTTATTGACTATACGTGTATCACATCTGTCACAGAATATAGTAAACCTATAAGGCTGCTACATAAATGATTTAAAGTTATTTATTATGGTCGCTTACACTATTTTTCAGGTCCATGTTATGTATGTTACCTTCAAAATAGCATTTAACATTTAAGTTAATGTCTCTAACAAGCCCTGTTTATACTTATTTGCATGCTTGCACAGGTTTATGTACTTCTTTTAACAAGGTTTACCTATTTTATGCATTCATGTAATAAATGCCTTGAGCTTTAACTGTTATGTGTGTTACCAAATGTTACATAAGTTATTCTGAGTATCTGTGTACATGTATAAAGTCTGTCATAACTTTAGAAAATTTATAAGGCTGAAATAAATTGAAGTTCCTTGTTAATTTATGGTGACTTAAACTAATAATATAATGTGATCTATCAACCTTCGCTGTTTGCAGTATAGATACCATGCATTCAAATCGGAAGTTCTGAAAGACAGTCACTGTGAAACGAATGTAGGACATTTCGGCCACGGACATTTCGGCCTAGGACGTTTCGGCCCGGACATTTCGACCACTAACGTTTCGGCCACGGAAAATGCCAAAGGTGGACGTTTCGGCCAAAACCTTAAATTGTGGGTTAGGGTGTGTGCATGCATAAATGTGTGATGCATTTCTTAGGAAATAATTGACTGAATAATCTTGTATACTATACATTGTATTAATTCCAAATTTTTATCAGTTTTTAAACTGCATGTATTTACAAACAGAGACGAAAACAGTGTGGGCCCTGATCAGGTAGGGAGCTGGCTGATCTGGATCTGCAGTGTTTTTAAGAAAAAAGATAAACCCAGGTTCAGCATGAACGTAGTTAACATTCATCAATTGTTATATACAGTAGATTCAAGATACATGAGAATTGTTGTAAACAAAAAATATGAACTAATTCAGGTAATTGGTACTTTATACAGGTATATATCATTTACTGCTGTATAATATACATCGTAATTTATCTGTTTCTATGAAAAATAGCATCTTTGAATCAACTGTAAGTATTCACATGCATATTTGATTTCAAAAGATTATGAAATGCATCACACATTTATTCATGCACACATCCCAAACCCAAAATTTATTGTTATGGCCGAAACGTCCACTTTCGGCATTTTCTGTGGCTGAAACGTTGGTGGCCGAAATGTCCAGGCCGAAACGTCCTAGGCCGAAATGTCCGTGGCCGAAATGTCCGAGCACCCTGTGAAACAGCTCAGTTCTGGGCAAGGTATATGGATATGATTCAGATGGTGTTGACACTGATTAGGGCTACAAGGAAAACAACTTTGAATTGCATGTCATCTCTATCTGTATGCTTTGTTCCCAATGTTCATTGCAACGATCACAACAACTGCACACAATATGTACCTGTGTAACTGATTACACTCATAAATTTGTCTGATACACATCGTAGATGTCAAGAACTTCTCGAACAAAATGGGTTTAGTGTGTCACAAGTATTGGTTCTTTGCTTGAGAAATGCTTTTGACATAACTATCAGGCAAACAATAAAGATGTATTATAGGCTTCAGCAACTAGAACTACTCTTCGTACTACAGATGGAATGGTGTATTACTCATCACATCAGAGCTCAATATATTGAAACAACTCTTCAATGCACTGAAATGAAATATTCAATCTGCTGAGATGCAAAGTAGAATGAGTACTAGAGGCAGTTTCAGGTTTCACCAATCCTTTTAGTTCTAATTTTGAAGACAATGAACTGTACGTTTTGTCTTTCGGTGTGCCTGCTAAGCCTGGCATAGCTAAGGATCTTATTGAGGCTGATGACATTTGCAGGAAGGCTGTTGCAGACTTCATTGACTCACTTTTAGTTTAAAAAATCTGTCTTTCACCCCCCCCCATAAAATGCTACAAGCTAATAAAGGTTTGATGCTCGCGAGGTCAAATAAAAAGAAATTGTCCAATTTACAAAACGTTAACAGCCAGATGAGAGCTTAAAGGGGAGCGTCTTTGGTAAGCATGACCTTCTTTCTACTGGACATAATGTTGACCATGAGTTGACACTGCCTACCTTCTAGGACCTGTACCATGGTCACTGTCTCAACTCCTGATAGAATTTCCACCAAAACTGACAAGTCCAAACTTCAGCATGGCTTGCAATCACACATTGAACCAACATTAGATTGGCCATGTAGTGCTGCACATAACGTTGGTGTTAATGCCGTATCTACAGAGTATAATAGCTTTTCCTGTCACCTTCATGGATCTGATGGCACCAGTATTCAACCAGGCACTAAAGGCAGGGCATGTTGGTTTTGTCACTGATACATATATACAATGTATAAGCAGCAGTCTATGAAGTCTTACAAACATTCTCCCAGAGGATTACCTGGGTGTTTTGTTCAACAATGGTGTATGTAACAAAAGGTGCACCTTCTGAATGTCAACAGCATTGGCCAGAATATGGGGGGAGAGATCTACAGTAATACATTGTTTAACAGATTGTGACACTACCAATGTGCCGATGTGTTAGTACCACAGAAAGGTTATTCCTATCAAACTGATAGAGAACCCCTCCCCCACTAGTACATCAACATTCTAAGAAGGGTAGGAAAACAAATAAAGAATTGCTCTGGGCACTCATCAGTGATATGAAGCCCTAGCATGTGCTATTTATGTTATTGTGAATAAGCTGCAGTACGACATGTTTCTGAAAAAAGTACCAAAGCCATACACATACTGACTATTTCAAATGGCATGACCATGAGCTTACCTCCACCCTGCTTTTCTGTCCTTAAGATGTACATACAAAGATTGAACTATCAAGTCTTTCCCATGAAAACAAGTGAGGCTTTCCAGATATGGACAAAATGTGTGGAAAATAAATGGAAAGGAAATCGAGTACCTCTGGGTGAAAGAAAACTTAATTGTACCCTAACAAAAGAGCCACAGAATTGTATTTCACATTTTGTGTGATATGGGGTTACCATGTTTAAAACTCAACAACTCAAACCTTATAAAAGATAGAAACATAATATTTGCAGTTTCCAAAGGGTACATAAACATTCTTTAATACAAAATGAGTTAGTAAGCACATTCACATTAAAAAATATCAAACTATATTAGTTTCATAAATCATTTATATAGGAATAATAAAAAAAATAACATAGTATTACGTAACACTTTGGGGTGCATATTTGTTTACAAGGGTCCATATCTGTGATGCAAAAATAGCTTACATGGATGATATAGCCAATTTTGAAATCTTACCTTATGGTTTGCACTTTTCAGAAGTCATGTCATTTACTAAAATTATCAAAGATGTTGATGGGTAATATATATAATTGGCTGTTACAGGGTAATGATGCCATTGCTAGAGTGCTAGCATATTGCAAAATCCTTGCAAGATAAATCTGATAAGTTGTATATGTAATAAGTTGTATAGGAACATTCTTTAAAACCCTTGGATAATATATGAAGATTTGCTCTTTAACTTCTACCTGATGGGTTTTCTTTGATCTTTTAAGTTGTTACTCGCACATTGCACTGAATGTTACAAACTTTCCAGGAGTATTATGTCAACTATATTTGATGTCTCTATAAAAGAAAAGAGGGTTTTTTGAGTTACTTCCTCAGCAAATGGGCCAGAGTAAAAAGAAGTACATGGACCTGTGCCAGCATGCAAATAAGTACAAGCAGGTTGTGTTGGAGACCATATATTGAATGTTTAATGGTATTCAGAGAGTAACGTATGTAACCTGGTCGGTAAAATAGTGTAAGACACCATAATAAGGAACTTTTATTCATTTGAATAGCAGCCTTATCGATTTGCTATATTCACTGACGGATTTAATACATGTATAGCCTATAACTGCCATACTGATACTTGGAAATAACATATGAAACACAAAGTAACATATACAACGGCAAAAACTCAAGACATTTATATAATAAATGCTAAAACTATGTAACTGTGCTATAAGAAGTCCTTAAACCTGTGCCAGACTTCAAAAAAAATGTGCAAATATGTCATGTTGGAGACATTATCAGGAAAATTTATTTTTATTTTGCGGGTAACGTACATAGCATGATGTTACCCGCTAACGCTGCCACTCTCAAAGGGCTTACATATTTCATTTTGTGGCTTATATAATGTAGTAACTGGAAATTATAGTGTACGAAATTCCCCTTAGGGGGAAGTGGAGTCTATAGCCAGCGCGAGGCCTGGAGAATTACATTTTACATTTTTCTGTGATATGGGGGGTACCAAGTTCATCATCTAATAACTCAAAAAGTATATAAGATAGAAACGTAATGTTTGCAGTTTTAGAAAGGTAAATAAAAATTCTTTTGATATAATACCAATTTAATGAACACAAACTGGTTTCAATAAAATTGAAGACAAACTATATTAGACTCATTTGTCACTTAAAAGGGGGTTCAATGTTAAAATGTAACATAGACTACATTGGGGTGACTATATTTGCTTTTAATGGTATATATTTGTAGCCCAGTAATAGCTTACTTAGAATATATAACCAATTTGGAAATCTTACCTTTTCTTATGCACTTTTCTGAAGTCTTAAAAAGAAGTTTAATTATCAAATATTTTGTAGGGTAACGTATGTAACAGGCTGTAACAGCTTAACGCTGCCATTGTCAGAGGGCTAACATGTTGCAAAATCCTCGCAAAACATTGGGCTACACGAAAAATATGGTCTACAAAATTCCCCCTGGGGGGGGAGGTAAACCATATCCAGCCAGTGGCCTATAAGTTCCAGAGGTAGTTGGACTTACGCGGAAAGTAAAAGTTTTCTAGTCCATTCCTTTTTCCCTGATCCACTGGGTCCAATCACCATCATAGAGAATGGATGCTGAAAGGTCAGTGACCTAGGTGGCATCTTCATCATAGTATCGTTGGAGAGAATTATGTTTATTTTTCATATCACGTTGAAGCTTATCAAGCCTATTGAATTCAATTCCACATAGGTAGCATAAAGTCATTTTGAAAATTGGTTTAGACTGACTGTGACTCTAGGTATTCTTACGTTTTCTCCTTCTCCTCCTCCACCTCCTCCTACTTCTCCTCCTCCCCTTCCTCTTCCTCCTCCCTTACTCCTCTTTCTACTCCTCCTCCTCAATTGTAAAATCTAAGATTCTCGCTAGGAACGAATTTTATCTTGAATAGTAGCATAATTACAAAAACTCGTTAAGTGATATATCTTTTAAAAGCTCTAACTGGAATGAATTTTTCCCTGTATGTAAAGTGATTTTTTATCAAGGAGACAGATACCTTAGGCCACATTGTTGTATGAACAATTTACACATCTCACATAGATCACTTTACACCCCTACATACAGCTTTTGAGCAATCGGCAGCATGCTTCTTGGTCTTTTTAGATTTACTTATTGGTTTGATACTGTTTGCAATATTGTGACACGCTGGGTTACTTTCAGAGAAACCCACTTTCATGAACATGAACTACAATAATCTGACTACAATATTTAGAAGTATTATGTCCCAAATATTATGAATTTCTGGTATTATGTACAATTTTTCATTTTGACTTTGAAAAGCAAAAAATTGCAAATATATATTTTTCTACCGGAAATTTGTATATTTGTGCGAAATGTTCATGTTTCAGAGCTAGCCTACAAAGAAAACGGAAGTGCAATCTCTTGCATTATGCTTTTATGTCATCTGGTGATTACATTTACAATGTACAGCGCAAGCAGTGTCTTAGATGAAAACATTGGCATTTACACAGTATGTTCACCGTTGTTAGATATTGCATGATGTTTTTTGACAGGTGGATTCATCCATTGTTTGAATGTGGTTTTGACGTCCACTGATTGCATTTACCTGAAACGCATGCACAAAGTATGGATATAAATGAAGGTATAAGCTAGACATCAACATGTAAGCTAAGGACCTAAGCCTTGTTGTTTCAATGTGCGCACTGCGCATGAGTGGTGGCCATTTTGGATGACGTCATCGTATTTATGTTGCAACTTTAGAATGGGGTATACATTTAATAGCTATCCAAGCGAATTTGATCAAGGGTATTCATCGAATACTAAAACAGGCAGTGTAGTCTCTTCAGAGGCTTCTTTGCATGGGCGTATGTCATTTTATGTGCATCATGGAAAAAATCTTAATTAATGTCTTTAATATCTGTTCAAACAGCTTGGGGAGGAGCCGCTGTGGTGAAGTGGATAAACCGCTTGCCTCGTAAACCAGGGGTCGCAGGTTCGATTCCAGGCTTCACCAGTCTGTCAGATGAGACTTTAAGCCGTGGCCCCGTCTCCATATGACCTTAGCTGTTAGTGGGACGTTGAACACAACACAATAACAAACAGCTTGGGCCCAGTTCAGGGCCAATTTGAAAAATAACGCTAAAAGAGGCTTCCAATGAGTTCCCAGAAACCACTTATTTGGAGCTTGGCTTCAGCTTAATAATTTTGCCTGCCTCGTTGTCTGTTGATTAACCCACAATCTATCATTCCTCAAATAGTTAGAGTCAGAGAAATGCCAATTTTGAAACCACTATTGTAGTAGTATGTATCAAGCGTTGACAGATAAAACCATCAAGAGTCATCTTGGAGGAAACGTGTATTACACCTTCACTGAGGATATGGCGTGTATGAGCTTTAGACAATACAAGAAGCAGTAAAAAGAGGTGCTGCATATGAAAAGGGTTTTTACTTGAGACCCACTGAATACGCCGCCTTAAAAGCACAAATACTCGAAATAGGAAAAGCCTAACCTGAACTAGACAGGGTTGTACCCTGCTATATACAAAGTGATCACCTGAACAAGTTTGGAGCTTTACAATGCTCAGGATGTAACCCGAATGACTGGTAACCAAGAATAAGGTTCTAATAATGTATTGAGTAGGTGTAAATATGTTCGCCATTACTTTTATGATTATAGCTTTGAAAGATGAACTGTTGTTTTGGATGAGATGTCGACAGTTACAGCATGAAGCCAGTGAAGCTGTGGAGTGATTGATTGAGGTGTTTGAGACGCTAAATAATGAGGGTAGTCAACAAGAATTATAGAAATTGTACCAGTGCCTTTTTCAGTCATGAGTCAAAATAGATACTTGAGCAAATGCGTAAGAATAACTCTGTGACAAGCGTGACTGACGAAAATCCGTGGAATCAAAAGAGATGGGCAGTAGATTAGTTTATGATTATCACCTGCAAAAATGGATACCAAACATTTCTGATCCCGATGCCTGGTACCAGTACATGTTGGATGTACGAGATGGCCATGCAGATTGTGACAGCCAGGGTTGTTATATTGTGAGTAGTGGAAGAAAATACAGAGATTTGAAAGAAACTGAAGCTAGACAAAAAGCAATACAGTTGAAATCCATTAGCCCAAGCTTTAGAAATGTTCAATTCAGAGATTAAGCATAAACGAGAGGAGAACAATAGTATAACAGGTGGAGAGCATAAGAAAGCAAGTATGGACTGGAATTCATTGAGATACTAAAGCATGAACAGCAAGCAAATGCATGATATGCTCCTAGGCTATCCAGCTTCCATAGGCACTGCTGATTACCTTAAAATACAAAAAGAGAGGTTCGTTATTTCCAATATGGACACAAGTCAATTTCCAGGTGAACACTGGGTGACATTTTATTTCACTAAGCGCGGTCCTTACGAATTATTTAACTCATTTGAACACATGTTGGAAGACTACACGTTTGGCTTTGAGAAGATCATAAACAAGAAATACCTCAAAAACGTTGGGCAGCTACAACAATCTACATCAGACGTGTGCAGACTATACCGTTACTACTACATGATGATTCCACACTCTGACAAAACTATTAAAGACATTGTAAAAGACTTTAATAATCTGGACAGGAAGAAGCAAAATGATCACTTTTAAAAGCTGAATTGATATGAAGCTGAAAGTAAACACCCCTGAAGAAGAATGACACCATGCTCCAGGATGTGACACTACCTTCCCACTGTCTAGAGCATAGACTCAACCTCAGAGTTGTAACCGAACACCTCACAGGGTCATCCAAGTTCGCAGGGGTCGAATGACGGCCCTCTTGGATTCGATGCCCTTATTTGGAGTTGGACTTTGTGACGTCATTGGCGCTAAAGAGGGGCCATACTACTTATTGCTAACGGAAGCAAGGACGAACGTGATCACAAAAGATTTTGGTTGGCTATTTTCTATGTTTTGGAAGTTCAAAATAGCCAAAAGGGTCTATTGGTGGGTATGGAAAAACAGACTCAAATAGTGATTATAGTGCACACCTGCGGGTCACGCAATAATGGTTTAACATGAAAGCACTGGGTACTCTTGTTCTGTTATGTTAGAAGCTCAGACGATAATTTCCGACTTACCTCCTGATAAGTTATTAGCAATAAGGCTCCATGATGACAACTAAGTTTATACTGACATTTGACGATGTCACTTATATGTTCTTCAACAAATATAGCTACTCAATCCAAGTAGCTGTATTCGTACAAATATAGCACAATAATCTCGTTTACAATACGACTATGCATTAATATTAATTATGGTCCAAAAATGGTAAATTTATTGGTTAATTGCATCCTTTAATATAAAATCCAGTCGAAATAGCATTAAACCGCAAACCATAAATTAAAGAGAAAAAACTAATTCAGAACCGATCTTTGGAAAATAATTATTTTGGTTATTATTTTTCCTGTGCAGGAAAAATAATTAAAACATTTAATCTCAATGAAGTGTCTATACTATATGCAGGAAATAAATCTCGGTAGTTGAACATATACTTTTATGACAATAAAAAGCGATTTATATGGGCGTTTATGGAATTGTGGTAATCACCACCAACAAACACACCATACTAAGCACTGATATGATACCATTATCTATCGACGACAAGCGATATACGTTCTTAATCGCTGTCAAGAATAATCCTCGTAACGTTGTTGCAGTACATTCTCATTGTAAGCAGCTTTATTTGAAGGGGTTAACACAAACTTGCATAGTAACCTATCATTTGCAGCAGGCGCCGTATGGAAAAAAGGATAACGTATAATGATAAGAATTCCAAGTGAACTTTGTTTGGGGCATATCGAGCGGAAATTCGCGGGAAAAACACGACAAAAAAAGGAATTTCCATATTTGTCGCCTGCTGCATTTGTGACTAGCGCTTTCAAGATTAAGAACATTAAGAGCATATGATGACGCAGCATGAAATTCAATTAAAGTACATATTAAATCGTCAGAATGTACTGATATAAACTATTTTCTTGGCATTCACTTCTTTGACTGCTATTGTCGTCTGCTAAAACATTTGCAAACAGTTTGCACCCAGACCAGGCCAGAAAACATGTCGGGCCTGGTCTGGATCCAAACTTTTTGACAATCGTGTGGTATTCCTGAAAGAGTTTGTGAAAATGATAGTTTTGAAAAAAAGCCATCGACTAATAGAATCTAAGCATGTAAAAGGATAGTATAATTGGGATAATGTCATAATTTTGCGTTGTGTTTTGATTCCCGTGAATTCTATTATTATTTGCATTGGGGCAGTAAATTACGCATTACGTAATTTAATACATTCTAGAAAACATTTTGTAGCACTCGTGCAACACTAATTTGAGTGCACCAGACGTCATTTTGACCATTTGTATTGTTGTTTATTTTAGAAAACAAATCAGAGCAGTATGGGAGCAGTCTGTTCTGGGTCCACGCTGTTTGCCTCTATGCTTAATTCATCAGTAATGTTAGGCAATTATTTGCAGGAGACGACTTCAGCAGACGACATTTTCGGAAGCATTTTTTCTTGGCGCTTTAAGGGTTAAAAGTGCAAGAAGAGGAAAATGAAGATCATAAACGACCTTCGAGTCCGAACTACTTTAACTTGTTTATCATATAAAGTTGAATACTACATCGTCCTAATGTTTATGCATTGCACGACCCTTGGGTCTGCACTATAAGCACTATGTGAGCCTGTCAATTCGCCGTCCGTAGTCAGTCAGTAAAAATGCTCATAAATCTTGAACCACATCGTATATTTTGATCAAATTTTGCATACAAATGCATGTCAAAATTATCTTAACACTGTCAGGTGTAACAGCCTTTTTTTGATGGACGAGCCTTTGCTGTGCATCATTCCAGTCGGTTCTGGTCATTTAGTGATCACTAT
The DNA here is from genome assembly GCA_964019695.1 of Loripinus fragilis. NCBI lineage: Eukaryota > Metazoa > Mollusca > Bivalvia > Lucinida > Lucinidae > Loripinus > Loripinus fragilis. The sequence goes on along the minus strand of OZ026522.1, from coordinate 35,225,568 downwards.
GTGAGTCTTGCACGTCCCTTGGGTTTGTACTATAATCTTGCACGACCCTTGCGTCTTCACTATATTACGCGACCCTTGGATCTGAATAATAATCACTATATGAGTATTGCACGACCCTTCGGTCTGCACTATGATCTTGCAGGACCCTTCGTTCTGCACTATAATCACTGTGAGTAATCACTCTTTACACAACACTGTATATACGGATCAAATTTGTGAAAAAATGCATGTTGATATTACCTAACCACTGGCATGTGTACCAACCTTTTTATGTTGGACGAGGGTTTGCTGAGCATCATTACATCTATACTGACGTTCTCACTAAATTGTTGTTCCATACAAAACACAAGGAAGGGTTTGTCTGTTCTAAGGCGGCGGTTCTGTTATTGTTAATTTGTTGTTGATTGCTGTTTCAATTGTGGGGTTCTGTGTGTGTTCCATGATTTGTTGTTCATTGTAATGTATCCTTTCTAGTTTTGCAATCATCTTGATGGGAAAGGGACAGCTGGTTGCTTTGCTCTGTTTGTCTTCCGGGTGTCTTATGATTGTTTTATAGCTCTTCCTCATGGTGCCGTGGTTGGTCTGCTGTGTGTGATTGTGGTGTTCCCTGGTCATATGCACTTGCTTTTTCGTATGGTAGGATACCGGGCTTGACAGGATCAACACACACAGGTTTGTTTGATGTGACGAAGTTGTCTGTTAGTCAGAGCTATATAATCATCTTTACCAGTGGTACATTCTTTTACTGGAAATGACTATACAATTGGCTTTGGCGGGGGGGGGGGGGGGGGGTACAGGCACATGATATCCAGTTTATATTATAGAAAGGCCAGCTTGAGTCAAGAATACTTTAAAGTAAAGTAAGTAAGGGTTCAAAGATCAGGAATCGATACAATCAAGTACCACACCTGACCCAGGGTACCAATGCGAAAGTAACAAACTCACAGTTAGACACCACAAACGAGAGCCAAGAGGTCAGCCCTTTCCAAGCAGGTGACCACAAAGCACTTATAAACAGACGCGCACAAAGACATAGCAAACACAAGACAGAAAAAAACATAAAAGATCCACAAAGGAAGTACCGCCTTGGAACGGTCAGTAAAATATAATTTTACTGGAGGGCTTAAACCGGTTTAACGGCGCCAATCTCACCCTTAATTCAGATGTGGATCACTTGAATAATTTTCCGCTGACATGTCCAATTCTGCAGAAGAGTTTATAAAAGCGTTTGTTTAAAGTATGTACGGGAAGTGCCATATAAAATGGTACATTATGCTCGCCTTGCTGTTTTAGAGCCAAGTGTACTCCAAAAGATGAGAACCATTATTTGTCAAGATAAAAAACTAACTTGCCACCATCCACACCAGTGCTTCATCAGAAAAAAGTGTGACAAATTTGGTAGCATTTTTATGTTGAAGAATGTTTATAGGTCTGTGCCGCTGTAAATTAGTCTTACTGAATTTGGTTGGATTTTGAAGGAATGTCCGTACTGGATGAACTTGTTTGCTGGTGAACAAACGCTCGATCATGTTGAAAGCGCCATTGGCGATTTGACAGATGATGCTGAGTCAAATAAAGACACATATTAATCAGCTTTTGACTCAGATGAACAATAAAAAGCTGTTTTTTAGATTGTCTTTATTGGAAAAGAATCTCTATTATGATACTTTATATAGATACTGCAGCATCGTGAGTCAGACGACTGTATTGGCATAATGTTGACAATGCCAAACCAAAATGATTTGCTTTTTTCTTGATGAAAATAATATTCATTTCAGTATTGTGTCCTTCAAATTATCTGAAATCTTAGATTGAGGTTGAGAAACAGTATATGTAAGGCAAACATTCAGTAAGAATGAAAGACTACCATCGATAGACCTTGAGACCCCAAAATAGAATTACCATCACGACACTGATCCATGTCTTAGAGCATATTTATGCTTTTAATGATTATATCCACATCATTTAGATTTGTGGAATATATCTTTTGGACCAATTAGGTTTTGATCTAAAATGTTACAAGCAGGAAAAATACCAAAGTGTAAATCGAAAAGTTAAATGACAATTGTAATTAATTCACATTGAAACAACTGTCTGTATTTTGTGAGTGCTGGGGGTATTTGGGGTGCGTTTATTATTATTATTTTTTTCAGCGCAAGAAACTTTTCTTCATGATATAATGTCTTGAGTACTTTTTTAAAATAGTGTTTGATAAAGCAGCGTTAAATTGATGAGAAAAAATAATATGGTAGAGATAAACAATATTTCAGTTATTTGGATAATTTATGGAAATACTATTTGAACTTACAGGATGAACAGTTAATCATTATATTATGATTTGCTTGCAATCATCAGATCTTTTAGAACAAAAATCAGTCATCAAATATATTGTTTTCGACTTATGTATTTACTTTCTGAAGAAAATATAAAAAAATCATTAGTTTTCGTGGCTTCTTTTAATATCATTATTAAATATTTTGAACTTACACAAGGAAATCAATTAAATTTTATCTAATTATTCTTTTATTTTATCTTTATATTTCATGTTTAAATATTGGATACCAGAAAAACATTTCAAACTGAATAGAAGATGCCGTAACACACTTGAGATCAGGGTACCCCCATTTTAATGCTATTTTAGATTTTGCTTACCCCAGGTGTATTCAGTTGCGCATAGATCTTTTGTGTACTATCCGATTTTTTAAAGAGTTTGATTTTTTAATTTAGTACATTTTTCTACATAGGGACACACCTTCAAACATTTTGGCCTCAGCCACTTGATTAAACCTATTGCGGGCTCTCGGACTATTACTTTCGAATAAAATAACACCTCGTTTTCAGCTTTTACCTATGTCTAACGTAGACCAGTCCTAATTACGCATTCATGAGGTGTCGCCTTTACAATATCCAAAAAGTAATATAATATTGAACATCCTGTGAGCAAACAGATGTCCACTGATCAGACGCCGCAGAACACGGCGTCTGATCTGTGTCTGCACTGTTTGCAAAAGTCCCACAAAAAAGTCCGCGTATATGGGTTAAGCACCTATTAAACATATAATGTATTCTACCATTAAAACATTTGTTTTTTTTTCAAAATGTATAGTTTTGGTTTGTGGTTTGACGTCTCAGTCAACAGCCATTACCATGTTGAGACAGTCAATTTTTCTAGAAACGCTTTTCCTTGGCAAGCCTTGACCAAGCGGTTAACCAGTACTTAGTGCACATACGTTCGCTTGTAACTGACAACATACCTAATCATTCTTGGGTCAGCGGAAGGAGGAGAATGGCCGTAGAAAAGTCTCCGCAAAAATGTTTCCTAAAACAATTTCTAAAAACAGAGTAAAGCCATATCAGCTGGCAGATGTCTGGCTTCAAATGAGGTTCTGCTCTGGGTCTAAACTTCTTTCATCCTCATAGCAAACCATTACAATAATGAACTATACCAGTGGAATAGATGTAACAATTTATTTAACATTCAGAACTAAAAATCCTTATTTTGAGATTCATTTCCAAATAATAGGTCTGTAGCTGTACGGACACCCAAATCCTCGTAACAAGAAATGGGTGTCGGCATTTGTGAACTATTTGTGTTGGGACTGCAGCACAATTCCTATTGAAAAGAACTACACCGAGGTCGCAACCTAGTGTGAACTATTGCTTTTATTATAACAAAAAGTCCATTATCTTCCAATAGTGGGCATGCATATCGCATACTGACGATCTTTTACTATCGAAGCATGCGCAGTCAATGCAAAAAAGTCTGGTAGACCAGGAGTTTACCCCTTTCCTGCTGAATCAAGATTGGTCCTTGTTTCGAAAAAATTACGAAGCCAACTGATCAGGATCCACAATGTTTTTCTAGCCTGGTTCACGTGCTTTTTCTCAAAATATATATTTAGAGACATTAGAGGACCAGTCTAAATGTTTCGCACTCTGATTGAAACCGGATGAGAATATGCTTAGGATAAAATCTGACCAAAACAACTTCTAGTACTACTGCCGAATATGCAAAAATCATAAAGTTGCCTGTCTTCGGGGGTTTGCGACCAAAAAACTTAAACAAGCCAACCCAGCCACAGAAATTAGCTAGACTATTGAATCTTCGCATATGGCATGTTTAGCTATTATTTTCAGAAAGCGAATATCAAGGGTGCTGATCAAGCTGCGCAGATATGCAGGCTGGTCTGTGCCTTTGTTGTCCACATACAACAAACCAGGGGTTGTTTTTTTTCGACGAGGCCCGAATCATTGCCTGTCATGCGCAATCATAGACCATTACCTATTACAAAGCACCGCGACTTATTTGGTAAGGGACTTCATTGAGTCTGAGACGTGATCTATAGCTCTCCAACTTATGCAATGGCAATATATGCTATAATATGAGGCCCTCCCAGGCGTTTAGGGAAAGAGGGAAAACGGGCATTTATTCCAAGATAGCAGGGGGAAAACGACCAAATTCTGACCTGAGACGATATAGGGGCCCCTGAACAGAGAACATAATATAAGAATAGGGGAACAAGCCAATTAATTTCAGGGGAACAAGGGAGGGCATGCGTGGATCCAGGAATTTTCGCCAACGGGGTCCAGGTCAGTCTGACAAAAAAAGCTCTGACGTTTGTTGTTGTTTTTTTTGTTATTTTTTTTTTAGTTCTCAGCTTATTTTACAGAAGTCAAATGGTCAATTTCAAAGAAATCTATCATTTTTTAAGGTTCCAGAGGGGATCAAACATTTTCCAGGGGGGTCCAAATTTTTCCGGGGGAGGGGGTCCAATTTCTTATTCCCTATAGAAACCCATCTATCTTGTGAGTTTCCAGGGGGTCCGGACCCCCTGGCCCCCCTCTGGATCCGCATTTGGAGGGCTTCATAATATAAACCGTCATTAGCTTGAAATACAACGTGACAGTCTAAAGGAATCCTGAAGTTCAGATTTTAAAATCCTTAACAATCATTATGCTTCTCCTACAACCATACCTGTTTAGGACAAAGGCAATAGGTGTGTTTCGAGTGTATTAAAGGACTTTCGCTAACTGTAGAGGCGGCAACTTTAATATTCATATCTGGGCGTGGTTCGGCAAGGATATCTAGCGATAAGGCGTATATTTTCCCTAGTTGACATGATTAAAAAACCTTATTTTTCAAAATGCCATAATGTTTTTAAAATTGGACTCTTTCGGTAGTAAAATGTGCATAGAAAGCATCAAAATAGGTTTCAAAGCGATCCATCATTTTCAAAGCCGTGAAAATTGCGCTTTCTACTCCCACCCCTCATTTTACGTCTTTAGACTGGGTGCCATTTAGACGAGTTTTAGTAAATCCCTTGCAGGTTTTCAAATAGTAAAAGTGCTAAAACATTAAGGATATAAGTGCCCTTCATTTCCAAAACTTTGCGGTATTCCTTCTGCGCATGCGTACGAAATATACTTAAAATTGTGACGTTTGTCATTGAAAAGATGAAACTGGCGTCTTTCAGTTTGTTTTTAGATGCTTTCCCCCCCCCCCCGTAGACCCAAGATGCCCTTTGGACAATTAAATGTCGCTATACAAATATATAACATATGTAAATGGCGTCTTGGGTCTAGGGGGGAAAGGGGTTGTATAAGCGAAAGAAGACATTAAATATCTGACAAAAATAGACCACTTTGCAAGATGGTCGTTTTTATTGTACATCAACTGTATAAATAATTTTACTGTACTTAGCGTGGTTCCCTGTTTAACGGTCTAGTTCCCATATACGTTACTGAATAACAAGCACAGTTGATGACCGAAATAAATTCGCATTCAATAAGAAGTAGCGTTATTACATGCATGAGGGAAACCCCGTTTTTAATATACAAATTGGGGGCAATGGTGCATCGACGGCTCGTCTTTATATATTTGTTGAATGTGCCTAGTTTCTCCAGTCGTTATTTCAACAATATAAAACGAAAGTCTCGTTTAGGGAGATTGCTCGCCTTATCGCTAGAAATTTTTTCATCTGCTAAACAAGGAAATCAGGCTATTCTTATAATTTGGTGAAGAATTAATAAGTTGTTTGGGCCGCGCAAACGTGCGTGCATTTCATGAAAATCCTAACCCAAAACACACGTAACTCACATTTATTAACCCTTAAAGCGCCTAATCACAAAATGTATGTTTTTTGTCGTCCAATAAAGTATTGAAGCCTCATAGACAAACAGTGTGGAGACAGATCATGGCCTGTAGGAGCAGTCTGATCTGGGTCCACAATGTTTGCCTCTATGCTCATGTAAAATAGATATTTTCAGGTTCAGTTATTTTGCTGGCGTTTTAAGGGCTAAATAATGTGTTTTGCATCTATTCTGAGGTAATGGCGCAAGATGATACAGTTACTTTTGAATATAACCACGCCTCATTTTCAGCCTTTACTTATGTCTAAGGTAGACCAGTCCTAATTACGCATTCATGAGGTGCCGCCTTTACAGTAACCAAAAAAAAACATAAAGTACACCCATACCTATTTAGGACAAGGGCAACAGGTGTGTTTCAAGTGGATTTGTCAATCATATTTCTGTTGCTCATGGAGTTTCGTACGGATTCGAAAATCTTAAGATTCATTGATTAAATGGTTGGATTTGAAAATGTAAATATTTAAAACTCTTTGTATCACTTGTTTTAAGTTTCAAAAACATGGCATACCCAAATGACAACTGTTTGTAAAAGTATCATTTAACAGATTTCCAGTGATAATAATTGTAATGTTCCGATATATCGAGGGTGTGCTTTATTAGAGAGTATTCAAGTACACATATGGGCCCCGCGAGAAAACTGGTGCCCGTGTGGGGCCCGGGGTCACCCTAGCCTCCTCAGCTACAGAGACAGGCTAGAGTACTGAAATTTTGCAGGTAGCCTATACAGCTATCATAGACTCCAGAGTGCGAATAAAAATGCGCTGATCAGCCCTGCGTCCACGCAGGCTGATCTGCGCCTTTACTGTTCGCATTCACAGAACCAGATTTTCTCGCGACGTGGTCCACATAATAATTAAAGGGAAAAATGAGCGTATTTGGGTGCGATCATTAACCTATAAATGCACTTAAGGCCCTAATTAGCTGAGTATCTTCTTGATTGGCCTTGTTATTTTTTCCTTAATAATAGACAACAGCTTGTATAATGCTTTTGAAGTATATGCTGGTCAAAACACATTATTATGCATGGCCCACGATCAAACTGTATAAAGGGATGCGTACGTTTGGCTTATAAGTTTGGTTGGCTGAAAAGGGCAATGTTGAACCGCTTTCACATTTCGTAAATTTCCCACTGTGAAAAATTGGTACCAAATCCTCACCGCACGTAAAATAAATGATACCAATACGTCAAGTTTTTCGTACCAATACCTCACACATTATGAGATTTACACACTAAGTCAAATTCCATATACATGTTGCATACATGCGTATTCCTAACATTGATATAATAGTCCAACCTACTGCCATTTCGAATCAGATTCTTCACATGCCAGTCATATTTTTTTTATATTTACATTTTCAATGCAAGCCTTTAATGAATCCTTCGAATTTTACAACCGTTCATAGCCTCATGAATTACGCAAAATGTGATTTACAGCTGCCAAGCTCATTTGCCCGTGCTATTCGCTTCAAATTCGAATTCATTCGCAAGATGTGACACTGGTGTTGTGATTGACAGCGAGCCACACCTTGGTCGCACGTGCTAAACAAGCTTCCTCTTCGCTCCATTGGCTGCCTGTGTTTACAAACTTGGCTGTTCCGATTTTCCGTTTTTTTACACTCCGACTAAACCGATAATACGATTATACTTTAAATACAAAACTGTTTTAATTCCTGAATTATTTTTATATATTTTAGATATCTATATCGTATAAGCCATAAATTCAATTTTTGGACGGTTCGTGGAATCATGAATACTTCGGGTCTCTTGCAAAGTTAACGTTAAGTCCGAAGGGAACCATGAATACTTCGGGTATCTTGCAAAGTTAACGTGAATACCTTCGGGCTTCACTTACATTGCAACAGACCCGAAATATTCATGTTTCCATGAACCTTCCAAAATCGAATTCTTTTCTTAAATAAACGTGGAAGGAAATTTTAACAGGTAACAGTAAAGTTAAGATTTATGGTTGAAACTTTTGGGAAAGGAGTTAGAATATCCAAAGGCAAATCAAGTATACAAATGAATCAAAAATAAACATGAAACATTTATGTAAAATGATTTACATGCTTTTCTCTAAAATATACTTTTAAATTTGCGAACAATTATTTGACCTATACAAGTATTTTGTGATTTTTCAGGGGGGGGGGGTCGGTGGTCCGGACCCCTGCCCCCCGCTGGATCCACGCATGTATGGCATTTATTTTTTACATTGAGCAACCACTTCTACATGTGTCGCTTCAGAACTATAGTGTTCTAAGTGAAATTTTGGTCAAAATTTAGTTATGTATGCCGTTGGACTGTTAAAAGCGGAATCAAATGAGCCAGTGCATGAGATTTCCAACAACGTGGTATGTGCGACCAGCAGAGCCTCAGATCAGCCTGCGCATACGCGCAGTCTGGTCAGAGCCTTTGCTAGTCGCTTGAGTATTTGCTACTGACTGAACAACATTTGGAGTTTCTAAGCTTAAAAGTTTGCTGCAGAGGCTCGTCCGAGTCTACATCTGTCAAAACGTCAAATTGTTGGGAATCTCATGCCGCGGCGCAAATCTTCTATCTATTGGTAATGATTCCATTTGGCTGTGCTTTTCTGTTCAGTGTTACAATGTTCTAAGTGATTTATATCCAATGACCAATGATGATTTATTTCACGTGGCTGCATGAGGTCAGCGTGGTACTGTTCTATTTGCCAATAGACAATTCCCTTGGAGAGATTGTAAAACTCGCAGTTACCGCCTCTAAATAAATTATCACGTCCTAATTTGAAGCGGGACAAACTAATGACTGAATCTGCTACTTTTAATGTGTTGCCAGAGTTTAAGTGACCCTCGTTTTTCTTTTTTTTAAACAGCTTTAAATTGAACCTAGAAGATCGGCACTTAGCATGTGGGTTCAAATGCACACCGCGTAACTAAAACTTATTTTTGGGAGACGCCCTTATTTGTAAATGAAGCCCAAATCCCCTGTTAAAAAGAATAAATTAGTTGTTTTTCCCTATGAATAAACCCACATGTATCCCTATAGATACACGTGGTATTCTTGCATTGCTATGATGATATATACTAGCATACAGGAATATCTATATCCGCTGATTCAACGAAAATCTATTCCGCAAACCTCACTCGTCATCACTTTGACACACACACGCACGCACACACGCAATTGTAAAAGTCTATATGGGTCCTAGACCGTGCCGTATTTAAACCAGGCAAATATAAGGCTTAAGCATGAAACCTATATGTACATGTAGCTCCTTCCATTTCAGTTCATCTCTTTTTGCCTACTAGGTAATTTGCCATGGTTTTGTCGTCTGCTGATATATTTTTTCAAAATCAGTTTTTTGTTGTTGTTGTTTTTCTATATTTTTTTTCCAGTAATATCAGAAGAGTGTCAAGCAGTTTGAATCCAGATCATGCCTGTCGGGTCTGATCTGGGTCTAAGTTGTTTGCAAAGTTTATTAGCAGACGACACTAGTTAGTAAAGAGTTTATGACGACAATTCAAGCAAATTAGAGAGTTGACGAGAAATAGCAAATCGGGGATATACATTAATCTTCAAGAGCTGCTTAAGATATTTCGCTGATAAACTTTGTCAACAGCCGAAGTCAATGCCAGGCTAAAATGTTGGGCATTATCTGGATCCATACTGTTTGAAAACCTGCTTGTATTCCTAAAAAGACATAGTTTTAGAAAATAATTATCTCGGAAGAAAATTCAGCAGAGGACAACAACAACCAAGCATTTAAGACTTTTAGAACCTGATGTCTATGGTGACTTGGGCGTACTTCGAATCGAACTGAAGTTCCTACTATAGTTCTTACGTAATAGATGTGCACGCACGTTTACACACGAACGACTAAAGTTGGAACTTTTAGTTGGTTGGCAAGTAAACAAAAATAATAGCCCTGTATGCCCCACTTCAATTCTTCGTCATAGACAAAAACGGATGCTATAAACTGCACAGCGCTTTCTAATAATCAATTTACGAATAAGTGGGACCAAAAATTATGCTAAGCTATGTTTATTTTACAAAAACATATCATTTTGAGGCTACTGACCAGCGTGCTAGATCTTGAACCCATCGTGCTAGATAGGTCTAGAGTAGGGAACCAGCTAGGGAACCTATCTACTGGAGTAACGGTGCTCCGACCATCTCCAGTAGGTTCGTGACGTCACCTTAGTAGCGACTATAGGTGTTGGAATCAAACTTTAGTTACTATAGTAGGGACTATAGTTCAATTCGAAGTACGCCCTGGTGTATAAATTGAATAAGATTGTTGGCTCTAATAATTTTTCAGCGCAGTCATTAAAATAATTTCCCATTATAAAAAGATTGGCTATAACATTAATGTATTGCAACAGACTGCATGCTTGGTGGTCAACCCAATCACAGTTGGCAACTTTGCTTTCGTCTTTAATTGCACGCCGGTGTGTCAGACTTCAGACTCTATGATGGTTCCGACTTAAAGACTTATCTATTGATGAGATGGTAGGGGCCTGATGCTTTGGCTGTTTGTCGGGCCCTCTGAGGTTTAAAACTTTGGATTCCTTTTGCTCTGGTATTCAGTTTTATTTACTGTTGAGTCCTTATCTTTGCTTTATCTCCTTGTTATATCTTGATTTATATGTTTTAGGAGATGATGTTAGGGGTCTTTCATGCAAACCAAATATCTATGTATCTTGATCCACATCTGAATTAAGGGTGAGGTTTGCGCCGTTAAACCAGTTTAAGCCCTCCGGTAAAATATTTTACTGACGGTTCAAAGGCGGTACTTCTTTTGTGGATCTTTTATGTTTTTTCTGTCTTGTGTTTGCTATGTCTTTGTGCGCGTCTGTTTATATGTGCTTTGTGGTCACCTGCTGGGAAAGGGCTGACCTCTTGGCTTTCGTTAGTAGTGTCTAACTGTGGGTTTGTAACTTTTCCATTGGTATCCTGGGTCAAGTGTGGTACTTGATTGTATCGATTCCTGATCTTTGCACCCTTACTTACTTAGACAATACTATTACTTAAATTGCTTTTTAACACAGGCCATTTCAATGCTACCGGTTTAAGCCCTCCAGTAAAATATTTTACTGACCGTTCCAAGGCGGTACTTCTTTTGTGGATCTTTTATGTTTTTGTTCTGTCTTGTGTTTGCTATGTTTTGTGCACGTCTGTTTATATGTACTTTGTGGTCACCTGCTGGGAAAGGGCTGACCTCTTGGCTCTTGTTTGTGGTGTCTTCTGTGAGTTTGTCACTTTCCCATTGGTATCCTGGGTCAGGTGTGGTACTTGATTGTATCGATTCCTGATCTTTGCACCATTACTTACTTTTAGATGTACAGTGAAGGTAATAAGTCAGTATAAGCAGTGAATCTTAGCCTAATTCGCGAAAATTGGTCCAGTTAAGCAATTTTAGCGTGAAGCTGCGACTTTCTTCATCAGTTTAAACACGTGTTATGGGTGCTCAAAAGAACCGTATCATCGATACGGTTGTTTTGAGTGCACACCAAATATTTTTTGCAAATAGTTTTTGGTTGAGAAATAGGAAAAATAATTTTCTGTTACGCACTGTTATCTGTAGGACTGACGAATTACCTCCACTGGCCCGTATAAGCCATGTTTTATTTATATCGTTAGGTTCACTTGGGGACTAATTCAAAGAGGAGCGGCAAAACACACCAAAATTCCATCTAATCCCAGCCTAAACATAAACCCACATTTATGTGGAAAAAATTAGTTCCGTTACGCGGTCTATATCTAAATTCATTTCTCTAACTTATTTTTTATTATAATCACCATTAAAGAATAATTAGCAAAAAACGGGGGTCACTTAAGTCCTAGAAACACTATAGTTCCAAATTATCCATTGAGTCTGGACAGATCAATAAGCCGTCGAAAGAAATAACGTACATATTTTAACGGATAAATCGAAGCAGTTTATTGGTGTTACGACAAACCAATGATCAAATCTGCTGCTTTAAAGTCCAAATAATCAGTTCTATCCAGAATATTATATAAATTGACATCATGGACAGAATAATAAGCATTAGAAAAAATACCAATCTTACACGAATGTTAACAGCCAAAATAGTGCGGTTTGTTGCTGTAAATCTTAACACATGACGAAATCTGCTACTTTTAGGTACTAATGATCAGTTCGGAACAGAATATTATACAAATTGGCTGGGTGAACAAAATAATAAGCTGTAGGAAAAGATAAAACACTATAGCACAGAACGTAGAAGGCGATTTTAGGTTTTATCTGCAAACTGAAAAACGCCCGTAGATTCCATATTACTGGTGAAGATGTCTTTAAATAAAGATCGTTTACACTACTGTATTGATATTTTTCTCCCTCTGGAATGATTTTAGGTCTGTGATAAATGAGGCATCATAAATCAGGATACCAAAATATTCAAACTCATTTTTCTAAAAAAAACTTGTCACATGATACAACGCTATAGCATTGAAGGGACGAACAATAAATGAGAAGTGTGTCAAACACTAACTCGTTTGCGTCCAATCAATTGTTTTAGTTGATTCCTTTAGATAATATCTCACTTGATATCATACAAAATGTACCAGACTTCTTTGCATCTCAGAGTTTCAGCTTTGTTTTCAAGATCAAAATTGAAGATTTTTTTGGATCTGCAGTATATCTCCTACAGCAATGATTTTAAAAATTGTATACCGTTTTCTAATTTGTTTTATTAGCCCCCCATATGCCCTAAGAATCGCCTTCTACGTTCAGTAATCTGTTTCTACAATTATTTGGACCTAAAAGAAGCAGACTTTGCCATTGAATTGTCATTACACCAACAGATTGCTTCAATTCAAGCAGTTTAAATATATGTGAGGGAGGTAATCAGTTTCTACAGCTTATTATTTTGTTCATGGAATCAATTTGTTTATTATTTCTGACTGAGCGGATTATTTGGAACTAAAATTAGCAGATATAGCCATTAGTTCGTCATTACACCAACACACCGCTTCAATTTTATGTAAGGGAGGTAACTGCAACTTTATCAATTTCTCCAAGGGAAGTGACGTTTGGTAGATAGAACAGTATGACACTGAACTCACCCAGTCTCGTGACATAAATCATCATTGGCCACTGGATGTAAATCACTTAGAACACTATAGCACTGAACGGAATTGTCTTTTTGTGTGATACGTAGAACAGAAAATCACAGCAATTTTAAGCTTGGCAAATGAAACCTTCACCAGTAAATAGAACATTTGATCCCCTTTCCAACATTGAACGGTATTTAGATTAAATACAAAAGGTTAAAAATGACATTTTCAAACTATAACGGATACATTTTAATAACTATAGAATAAAATCAAATCATAACAGTATGTTCATATATTGTCAACATGAGCTACACCTCTTTGGCGAATAGCCGCTTCTGAGCTTCAGGAATGAACTCATAATGCATGGGCTCGTAGAATACACGTCACTAAATTCGATTTAAAATTTCCGACCAGTTGTTGTCTTTTCAAATCAAATCTGATCATAAGTTTAGTTGAATCCAAAATGTGGATGGTAAACTTTAATATCTTGAATTATGACATGCTAAATGGGGAACCCTTCGTTATTGAAAATCAGCATACGCACGATTTATGTCTGCTGTAAAATTCCAGGTACTGGTAGAGATTTCAGATTGTTGATTTATTTGCTTTATTTGCTTTTCACTGGCTTAATTGAGCACACAAAATAATCATTTCGTATCATTAAAATATTTGGCCCACATTTGTGAAATCACTGAAGTATCTCTTGCACGTTTGTTGTAAGTGGTTCACGTTTTGCAAACTGCTTTCCTTAGTTGTGTAGATGTCAATGCTGATATTACATTGGATTTAAAGGTCAAGGTCAAAATACATAAAATCTCTCTTATTTGTTTATAAATCATAATATTTAGATGTTATCGGTTTGTATTTGGAGCATTGGTTGCCTATAATATGCAAATTAGAACATAGTTTTTTGATTGCTAGCTTGGATACGAGAACAAGGTTTATCTAATGTATGTCCTGGTTTTATGTCATCTATTGTAGTGCAAGCATCTTAAAAGACGGATGGTTTAGGTGCTTTGCGTTATTCACATCCATGTATTTATATGTGTTATAGTAAAACCTGTCTAAAACGGCCACTCAAAATTATGACAAATGGTAGCTTAATGAAGGTCGAAAGTATTGCAGAATGCTCCCCTTGGGACATTCTGCAATACTTCTGACCTGCATTAAGTGACAATTAGTCTTGAAAAACATTTTTGTCATTTTGAGAGCGAGCGTTTTACACAGATTTTACTGTATTTTGTGAATCTTTATTCTGTTTTAGTGTTTTAACAACTGTAGAATGTAGAGTGACTGTTTTTGCAAGTAGAATTACTTTAAGCCTCCCTGTAGCTTTGGTTGTTGTCCGTATAAAGTTAGTGGTTTTACTGTATTTCATTAATAGGCGCGTTGCTGAAATTCAAATTTTCGAAAAAACTTACCTCATCGTCATAAAGGATGACACAGGTCTTAAATTCAAGATAAATGACTCTACTTTATTTCTGATTGGGTCGTACGCTCAAAAATTGGTAGCATCATATTAAAAAATGGGGAGATAACTCAATGTTTGCAAAAAACGGAAACGTAAAGTACGGTTTTTAAACTGATTTTGTATTGACAAAAAGACGTTCTTTTTCGCAAATTATTTTATTTTCTAAAAGTAAGTTTACTATCATTTATATTTGTATGAGTTTAATTGATTTTTATAAATTAAAACATAGTTTTTTGGGGGGATAACTCTTACTACCCTATAAAATTTAATATTTTCCTCTATATTATTCCTTGTAATACCATTACATTTAATCAGAACCCGCAAAACTTCATAATTTCTAAAACAATTGTCTTTTTGCTTTTCAAAAACATGATTTGCCGCATCCTGATGTGCCTGACGGCTCAGAAATTTGCTTCTTAAGTTGCCGCCCCTGTGTGGAAAAACAGCGTTTTAATGCATTTTTCCAATACACTTGATACGAGCATAGGAGATTCGCTGATTTACTTTTGGAGAAAACTTACATTAGCGTCCTAAATGATGATACATGGCTCAATTAAAGATAAATATATCTGTACTATCAATTTGTGAGGATTGTACGTTAAAATCGAGTATCGTCATTCATAAAATGGGGAAGTAACTCTGGTACTAGAAATAATGTAAAACCAGCATAGATGAGCGTCGTTAAGTACCTCCTTGAAATATTGCTTCTCTGTTTTTTTTTTTACTTTTACTCACACATAAGTATATCTGTTTGAAATGTCTAGTCTTTCTTTCTTAGATAGATAAAATAGAATTTCAGAAACAGCAATATAACGCTCTTATTAGATATTAATATTATCTAATTTGCATATTCAAGAATATTAATGAAAACGTAAGTAATGAGAAAAATTGAAGAATAAATTAAGGGGTGTCACCTACAAAATTACCTATATGTCGCTGTTTATCATTCTAGACTAAGAATCGTGGTACCAAATTAAAGTTGAGACATTAGCGAAATGACCAACTGAATAGATATACGAATTTTCTAATTTGCATACTCATGAATATTAGTGAAAACATACGAAATGAGATAAAATTGGCCGAACAATTAAGGGGTATATCTACAAAATTACCACTACACCAGCTGCTAAATATCTTATCCTACAAAATTTGGTACCCAATAAAAGTTGAGACAAAGCCATTTGACTAAAATGATTAAATATACGAATTATCTCATCTAAATATTCATGAATATTAATGTAAACGTAAGAAATAAGGAAAAAAAAATGGTAGAAAAATTAAGGGGGTATACCTACAAAATGTCCTATATTTCTGCTGCGTACTAGCCTAGACTACAAAACTTGGTACCAAATAAAATATGAGACATTGCCATTTGACTAAAATGAGTAAATATACGAATAATCTAATTTAAATATTCAAGAATATTAATGTAAACATAAGACATAAAACAAAATTTGCAGAAAAATAAAGGTGGTATACTTTAAAAAATACCAGTACGCTAGCTGCTAACTATCATATCTAACAAAACCTGGTACCAAATAAAAGATGAGACATAGCCATTTGATCAAAATGATGAAATATACGAATTATCTAATTTAAGTATTCATGAATATTAATGAAAGCATAAGAGACAAAAGAAAATTGGTAGAAAAATTAAGGTGGTATACTTTCAAAATTACCTATATATCTACTGCTAACTATCGTAGACTACAAAACTTGGTACCAAATTAAAGCTGAGACATTGTATTTTGACCAAATGATTAAAATATACGAGGAATCTAATTTGAATATTCATGAATATTAATGTAAAAAGTATAAATAAGGGAAAATTGCTAGGAAAATGAAGGTGGTAGACCTACAAAATGTCCTATATGTCTGCTGTTTATTAGACTAGACTATAAAATTTGGTACCAAATAAAAGTTGAGACTTTGCCATTTAACCAAAATTATTAAATATGCGAATTATCTAATTTAAATATTCATGAATATTAATGTAAACGTAAGAAATAAGAAAAAAAATGGTAGAAAAATTAAGGGGGTATACCTACAAAATGTCCTATATGTCTGCTGCGTACTAGCCTAGACTACAAAACTTGGTACCAAATAAAAGTTGAGACATTGCCATTTGACTAAAATGATTAAATATACGAATAATTTAATTTAAATATTCAAGAATATTAATGTAAACATAAGACATAAAACAAAATTTGCAGAAAAATAAAGGTGATATACTTTAAAAATTACCAGTACGCTAGCTGCTAACTATCATATCTAACAAAACCTGGTACCAAATAAAAGATGAGACATAGCCATTTGATCAAAATGATGAAATATACGAATTATCTAATTTAAGTATTCATGAATATTAATGAAAGCATAAGAGACAAGAGAAAATTGCTAGAAAAATTAAGGTGGTATACTTTCGAAATTACCTATATATCTACTGCTAACTATCGTAGACTACAAAACTTGGTACCAAATTAAAGCTGAGGCATTGTTTTTTGACCAAAATGATTAAAATATACGAGGAATCTAATTTGAATATTCATGAATATTAATGTAAAAAGTATAAATAAGGGAAAATTGGTAGAAAAATGAAGGTGGTATACCTACAAAATGTCCTATATGTCTGCTGTTTATTAGACTAGACTATAAAATTTGGTACCAAATAAAAGTTGAGACTTTGCCATTTAACCAAAATTATTAAATATGCGAATTATCTAATTTAAATATTCATGAATATTAATGTAAACATAAGAAATAAGACTAAATTGGTAGAAATATTAAGGGGGTATACCTACAAAATTACATGTACTCCAGCTGAAAACTATCCTAGACTATAAAAATTGGTACCCAATAACAGTTGAGATATAATCATTTCACTAAAATGATTAAATATACGAATAATTTAATTTAAATATTCATGAATATTAATGTAAACATAAGAAACAAGACAAAATTGGTAAAAAAATTAAGGTGGTATACCTACAAAATTAACGTGACGCTAGCTGATAATTATCCTATCTTACAAAACTTGCTATTAAATAAAAGTTGAGACATAGTCATTTGGTCAAAATGATAAAATATACGAAGTTTATAATTTAAATATTCATGAATATGAATGAATGCATAAGAAATAAGATAAAATAGATAGAAAAAATAAGGGGGTATAGCTACAAAATTACCTATATTTCTACTGCCAACAATCGTAGACTGCAAAACTTAGTACCAAATTGAAGTTCAGACATTGCATTTTGACCAAAATGATTAAATTTACAAATTATCTAATTTTAATATATTCATGAATATTAATGAATACTTAAGAATTAAGAGGAAATTTGTAGAAAAATTAGGCGATTTACGTTCAAAATAACCACTAAGTCAGCCGCTAACTATGATTAACTTCAAAACTAGGTACTAAATAAAAGTTAAGACATTTTTATTTGATGAAAATGATTAAATATACAAATGATCTAATTCGAAAACCCATTAATATTTATTTAAACATATGAAATAAAACAAAATTGGTAGATTAATTAAGGTGGTATCTCTTCCAAATTACCTCTATAACCAGCTGCTTACTATCCTAGACTACAAAACTTGGTACCAAATAATAGTTGAGATACAGGTATGTGACCCTATGACTATAGGTATTCGAAATATCTAATTTTTATATTTACGAGTATTAATGAACACATAAAAGAATAAGTCAAAAATAGTAGAAAACTAAAGTGGTTTGACCTACAAAATAACCCTTATTTCAGCTGCCATATATCCTGGACTACCAACCATGGTATCAAATAACAGTTGAGACCTATGATGAATATACAAATGATCTCATTTGCTTGTCTCATGAATGTATAAGAAAACATTAAATAGAAAGAAGAACACAGAATGATAAAATTTAGTTCTAGGCTTTAATTTGAGAATAGGATAATTAGCAACTGACATATGCGTAATTTTGTAAGTACGCCCCTTTAATTTTTCCAAAATTTTCTCTTATTTCTTATATTTTGATTAATATTTATGAGTGAGAATGTTAGAAAATTTGTTAAATGGACAATTTGGTAAAGGTGCAGTGATTCGGCATTATTTGGTACCAAGAGTGGTTGCCTAAAATGATTCGCAGCTGAGTTGTAAGTATCTTTGTAGGTACACCTTTTTTTTATTTTTTTTATGATTTCCTAATGTATTCATTAATTTTCATGGATATGCAAATTTGCTTACTAGCAAAATTTACCGCTGAATGAAGCTGTTATGTCTCACTTTTTTTATCGAGTTAGTACTTTAGGGTGAGTTTCTACTGAGATATAAGTAATTTGTAGGGACATACCCAACTGTTTTGAAGCGCATTGTTTGTTGCCATGGAAACCACACAATTTCACATAGCTCAAATGGGATTATTTTGAGGGCAATACTTTTACCAATTGAAGGCGGTCCCACAAAACAATTTGACGCCCATGAGAAATTGTCCTGAGGAGGCAAGGCTGGTCTAATTCGACCATTGGGTAGTAAGGAATTTAAATGCTTTCACTTTTGATATATAGATAGTGTAACACATTTTGTGGGTATTGCTAGGAAGAATGGACATTATGACGACAGTTAAATCAAAGCTACTTGTTGAATCTCAAAACTCATTTCTCGTTTATCACTTTAAAAGCTTGAACCTAGTCCAAAATAGTGCTATGAATGAAACATTCATTACAATAGCTGGACACTAGATACGCAAAAAGTAAGTGAGTATAAACAGGAAAAAACACAATCACTACTGCAGATCAACCCACGGCATCGTGAGGAAGAGGAACAGAACACTTACAGTCACAAGACACCAGGAAGACAATTAAAGCAAAGCAACTATCATTCTCTTCCTCGTCAAGGTGTTAACAGAAATAGAATGAACACAAATAGATGCATAATAAAACAAAGACCAACACAGAACCCCACAAATATTCAGAGGTAAATTAAACAATGAATCAACAACAATGTAAGATTCTGTATGATTTTGGCGGCCATCTTGAAAACATGCAAATAAGCTCAATAAGACGCCATTTCTCAGCTTGCAAACATTGGTTTTCGGATTTAGCATACCAAATTACCTTGAAGAAATGTGTCAGACCATTTGTCTTCAGAAATAAGTCCATACTTGATACTTTTAAAATTCGTATTTTGTGATTCTGTTTTCTGCGAGTATAAAGTTATCTCCCCTTTTTCAATATGGCGCTACCAATTTCTGAGTGTGCGACCCCCAAAATAATAAGTGTTGACATTTATCTTCATTGAAGACTAGTTTCATCCTTTAGGAAGATGAGGTAAATTCTCCCAAAAGCATTCAGAGACTGCGCCTTATAGTATATCAAGTGTATTGGTGAAATGCACGAAAACAGAGTATTTTTCACACGGGGGTAGCAACTTTGCAAGCGATTTTCCTAGCCGTCAAGCATGTCAGAATGCTGTTAATCATGTTTTTGAATAGCAAATTTATATGTTTCGTCGAATTGATCAAGTTTTACGCATTTTTACCAATAATAATGGTATATAACAGTAACGATATCGAGGGAAATGTTCTATTTTATAGGGTAGTAAGAGTTATCCATCATTAGCTATATCTGCAAATGAAGAAAATGAGCCGAATTTGATTTAAAAATAAATAAAAGTTAAATTGATTTTAGAAAATAAAATAATTTACGAAAAAATAATGTTTTAATACTGCAAAAAATCGATTCGAAATTCGTACTTCACAATTCCCTTTTTTGCAAGGATAGAGTTATCTCCCCCTTTTTAGATATGATGCTACCAATTTTCGAACGTACGACCCATTCAAAATTAAAGTAGAGGCATTTAGTTTTGATTTGAGATCGGTTTCATCCTTTATGACGATGAGGTAAGTTTTCTCAAAAAGTAAGCCTCATATGAAATTCAGCAACGCGCCTATAATCTGTATTCTGTTTTAGTGTTTTAACGACTGTAGAATGTAGGGCGACTGTTTTGGCAAGTATAATTACTTTAAGCCTCCCAGTAGCTTTGGCTGCTGTTCGTACTACGTAAGTGGTTCTGTTGCTATGAACTCGTTTTTTATTGTTTACTCCCGTTGTTTTTGGTTCCTTGTTTTGTTATGTATTACTTTATTTTGTCCAGTTTTGCAATAATCTCACTAGGAGAGAAAGTAGGCTGGTTGATTTACTTATTTCTTCTTGGTAACATTTAGCTGTTATTGTTCTTTTCCTCTTCCTCACGGCCCTGTTGTTTGGTCTTCAGTGTGTAATTGTGACTTGTGGCCTTCCTCAAATGACCACCTTTTAGTCTTATATAAAGAGAACATCTTTTCATAAAGCATGTTTGAATAAAAGTATGATATTTGTAAGTCTCAAATGCGCCACGAATCTGTTCATCTTCTATTTTGCTCTGATTAAACCTCTGAAA
Organism: Loripinus fragilis; assembly: GCA_964019695.1. Taxonomy (NCBI): domain Eukaryota; kingdom Metazoa; phylum Mollusca; class Bivalvia; order Lucinida; family Lucinidae; genus Loripinus; species Loripinus fragilis. The sequence continues at coordinate 35,204,473 of OZ026522.1, read as the reverse complement.
TAAATAAACAAATATTTAGAAGCTGAATCTATACGTCGTATTAAAGACTTGAATATACATGTGTTTCGGGGAAAGTCCTGTATGAACATGCACATGGCAATTATATAAATATGTAGCTTTATACATGTACGAGTTGGCTCATATCTAGCAACTTTATGCAGCTTGGATATATGTTAAATACAGTGAGCCACTTTAGTTACGCACCACTTATAAAATGTAAAATTTCTCGAAAAAGAAATGTGACATTTTTATTTTGAGACTACCAACGTAAAGCGTATCTATATCTGCATTAGCCATTGAATTGTCATTGTGATCAAATTAGAAACGAAGGAGAAAATGGATTTTAAAGTGCACTACCCTCAAAACACCATTTCACATTGCATTATCTCGAATGAAACTCAGATCACCTTGCACTTTTTTCAGGGTCGAATTTCTGCTATGCCAGATATGAGAGCCGATTTATTTTTGGCAATATCTAAGACTGGTATGTGATTGTTAACTTCATAGTTTTTTTTAATGTTTAACTATTTTGGTTCCCAGCTGACCAAGGTTTGACAAAAAGTTGGTTTAAGTACTTTTTTTAAGTTAGTTAAAATTTCGTATGATTCTGAGTAAACTAGTTATCAAAACACTTCTTTTATGATTTCATTTAAAACAACCATGTATCCGCCGTTTATTTTCGTAAAAAAAATAATGGATTTATTGCCGTTATGGTGTTGACGTTAGTGATGACGTCACTACTACCAAGGCTATAAGACGTGTCGATGATAAGATGTTTTAGTGTTTTGATACTTCTATGTCCACAAGTGACTCATTACAAAATAATTTGCGAAGAAAACCAAGTTTGATTACTGTAATTGACGTTAATATGACGTTAAAACGAGCATTTCTTCAAAAAGTAGCGGTGTTACTAAATTCAACGACCAAAAAAAGGGCTTTACTTGAATCAATAAATTGTTTTTGGTGTTTTTCTGTCACAACGATCACCATGGATTATGCCTAGCACCAAACAAAAATAGAAAATATAGACGTTCCGCTTGCACGTGCATTTTTCAAAAATTGTCAAAATTGCCTTTGAGTGGAAGAATATTTCGCATGAGTGATTCCAATATTTTTTTTCGATGTTATCAAACAGATAAAATGTCAATAAATAAATTATCATAGAGAATGTTCGATTCCAGCATTTTTGTCAAAAATGTGGGCCCTGAAAAAGTGGTGCGTTACTAAAGTGGCTCACTGTAATTATAGGCTATTGGATTTCTATGGAGATATTATGCTCAGAAAAAAAAAGTTTAGTCAGTACGGATACTGTGTGCAATAATTTTGCTAGTCAGTCTTAATATTGACTAAAACCTTACTCAACATGAAATTCTTTTAATTTCCTATAAATGTAAATATTTTCAACAAAAAAAATTGAAAATAAACCAATTTTCTTCATCAAAATCACACAAAGGGGTCAATATCAAAATTCAAATTTCAAAACTAAAAATCAGTCTAGCGTGTATAGACGGAAGTTCTCGTACCTGTTGCATGTCTAAGGCCTTTAAGAAGCTTCCAAGCGGCCATGGAGCAAATACGCCATGTTGACGTCACTATGACCTTAACTTCGAGTGGCGTCGTTATCCGCGGTATTTCTGATCGAGGTTTGCCATTTTTACTGCCAGATTGTCGAAAACGTATTTGCAGACGATAAATTGTTCGTGCATTACGTCCCAAACTACGTGGCACGTCAGCAACACGTGGAAGTCCAAACGTGGTATTTCTGTAATTTGTCGATAGCCTGGACGGCTTGCTAACACTGAATTTACTCCGGATTATTGCAATAGGAACAACTCTCTTTCAATATCGAGCAGCATATGAGAAAATAACCCTGCAGGTTTACGGCAACACGTGCACATCGTGTATTTTAAAATTTGTTTGATTCAGTCTAATAGAGGCATTTTTTGTCCCACAAAAACAGATACACGTAAAGTTACGATAAGACCACTCATGTATACAATTTGACAATGATATATCCAGTATTGTTGATTTTATGAGAAAACATAAATACTGACTAAACTTTTTCTTCTGAGTATATTATTATGTGTGGACTCATTGTTTTGGCGGACTGAACTCCTAGCGAGTTCTGCGGTGTCTGATCTAGGTATGCATTGTTTATCTGTGTCCCACAAAAAGGACGATAGGTTTATATGAGTAAACAGAACGCCAGCGTCCTGTTACCTTAATAGCTCCAAATAATTGGTGCAACCATGTAATTTAAAAGCATTTTTTTTATTGAACTATTATCGTATGAAACAAAGCCCATTCGAAACATTTTATTATAAAACAAAATAAAACAGTGAATTAATATTCATGTGAAGGGATTTTTATCAGAAATATTCCAGAATATAATTGATAATGATTTGCATGTTGTTCAATTTGTGTGTGTGTGTGTGTGTGTGTGTGTGTGTGTGTGTGTGTGTGTGTGTGTGTGTGTGTGAGAGAGAGAAAATCTCCAAATTTGTTAAATTAATGTCTGTTGTAACATCATAATAATAATTATCATCTTATTATGTCAACTGGTACGTGTACTGATCGTATCTCTGCACATACTAACGTGTATTTATGCTTCATACCATATTTGGCATGCACGCGTCAATCTCTATACTTAAAGGGGCTGATAAAAAGACGAAGAAAAGCATAAAAATAGAAGAAATCCTAGTGGGCTTACAGCAGAAGACCGTAAACTTTTGTTTTGTTGCATTTCACATCCCCGAGCGGACCCCAGAAGAATGATGCTGGTGTGCCGCTATCTATAGTAAAGAGGGCCACCAGCGGCCCGCTGTTTACTGCTGACAGGGATATGAGCTCTGTTGAACCGCATATTTCACACTTCGCAAATTTTAAACCGTGTGAAGAATTGGTACCAAAACGTCACTTTCGGAAAATGTGAAATTTGCATATTTTCAATTTCGATAATTTTGGGGGTCTAAAATCTGTGCTCAATTTTCACATTTTCATATCTTTAATGTGTGAAGAATCGGTACGCACTCGTCTCATCTGTTAAGAACTGGTTCGATTTTTCTCACATGTGAAGAATCGGTACTCAAATTTCACAAATGTGAAGAATAGCTACCAATTCCTCGCACATGTGAAGAATTGTTACTCAATTTTCACTAATGTGAAGAATCGGTACCTAATTCTCACACATGTGAAAATTTGGTACCAAATGCCCACACATGCGAAACATTGATACCAAATTATCACAGATGTGAAGAATTGGTTCTTGATCTTCACAGATGTCAATGACAGAATTTGTAATATATTATCACATGTGAAAGATTTATTCATCACATGACTTGCGGTTGCAAGCGACTGGATGACTACATCTCTCGCTCTCTCTCTCTCTCTTGTGTGTGCGCGCGCGCGCACACACACGCACAGAGAGTTCTGAAACAAGTTTTTAAAGCGGATGGGAATTCGTCTTAGAAACAGCTTCTTACGCCAATAAAAGGGATACAACTCAAAAGTATAAATATTAGAGTTATGGCTGTTGCATTCTACATGTCTTCAAATGTTGGTTAATGTTTGTATAACATTTAATGTATGTACCTTGAGTTCTTGCTGTCTGTACGCCATCTCAAATAAGTAGCTATTTGCAAAGAGGCTTGAAATAATGAATTTGAATGATTATATCAACTGTATAGCGAAAGATGTGCGTTGAAACACAAGATATGAAAAAAGTTCTAATCAAGCATTAGAAATAATATGTTAGAAATTTTTCAAAACAATATTAGAATGCTCTTGTTTTTTAAAAGAATAAGTGCATGCCGAAATGCAATAGGTCATTAAGAACAGCCATGCTAATTCGTGAAATAGTCTTCTAACTTTTGAGTGTTTTCCTTCATAATTTGTAAAGGCAGAGTGGATATGATTTTATAACAGATGGCACAGGCCAAATTAATATGTTTTCCGGAACACAATTTATGATATAGAAACAAGAGGGCCTTCGGGCCAAGGTTCGCTTGCCTGAAAACGACGGTTTATAAGGATAAAAGCAAATCATAGCTCCTCAAAATCCCAGCTAGGATGTTTTATAGATCAACAGTTTCATAATAAAGTTTTACATGGAAAAGTGTCCATTACGTGTAACTTTGCCGACAAAATTAACATGATGCTGACACTCTGGACGGTGCCGTTTTGGGCCTCATGGTCATATTATGAACAAAAATGGTAGAAGTCCACTAGCTGATACTAGTTGATACTACATACCAAATATCAAGGTTCTAGATCTAGTGATTTCAGACAAGAAGTGTTGTCTCGCTTACTAGGCCTTGCAATTTCAGATTTAAAAAAAAAAAGGTTTCACCAATATTGACATAGGGAAATCGGGCCACGCCACCTACATCTACATCATTACACTAAGCTGTCACACTTGACATTTCTTTAGTGGTGCGCAAGAGAGAAAATAAAAAAGAAAATAGTTTAAGATAGAAGCATTAGATAAGACAACGTTAGAATGCAAACTTAAGTAAAAGAGAGAAGTAAAAAGAAAAGTTGTTCCCAGCCATTTTTCGCCCATCAGAGTGAGACCAATCCGCCTTCCCTGGGGGTACCTGGGTACAAGACCCGACGACACAGCTCATCACTCCTCATTTGGGTGTACATTCATGGCTGGGAGATAGATCCCCATTAGAAGGTTAGGTCAGACAGCTCCCTCTTGAAGGATACCAAGGAGGGAGCCTCAGCTGCTGCTGGTGGTAGTCTGTTCCAGAGTGGGATTGTCCTCTGGAAAAAGCTGTACTTGAAACAATCTGTAGATGTAGAGTACTGCTTATACTTGTACTTGTGTGCCGATCTAGTCCTGGAATTAGTCTGTGTCAGGTAGTCTGTGGGTGGTATATCAATCAGTCCGTGCACAATTTTGTAGAGAACAATCAGCTGCAGTTTGCTTGTTCTTGTTTCATGCGACTCCCAACCGAGATAGTCAAGCATGTCCATGACATTGCTGGTGTTTCTGTATCTGTTTGTGACAAATCGTGCAGATCTTCTCTGGACCATTTCAACCTGGTGTTTCTGGTCACGTTGGTATGGACTCCAGATTGTTGAACAGTAGTCCAGGTTGGATCATACCATGGTGAAGTAAGCCTGTGCCTTGGCTTCTTCGCTTGCTTGTCGTAGATTGCGTCTCAGGAAACCTAGCATATTGTTGGACTTTTTAGTTTTCCGGCTTATGTGATTTTTCCATGATAGGTTGGACTGTAGATCCACCCCCAGGTATTTTGATGACTGTTCTTCTGCTAGTGGTACACCTTTGAGATGGTACTGGAAGGTTCTAGGGGTTCTTGCTCTGGAGATACGCATGACGCTACACTTCTGTGGATGGAACTCCATTCCCCAGGTCTTCTTACATGTGGCAAGCCTGTCCAGGTCTTCTTGTAGCAGTTGTTGATCATTTTCGGATAATATTTATCGGTACAGTATGCAGTCGTCGGCAAAGAGTCTTGTTCTGGAGTTGATGTCCTCAGGTAGGTCATTTATAAAGATCAAAAATAGTACTGGACCTAGGACAGACCCTTGGGGCACTCCACTGACAACGGGAACTTTCTCCGACGCCTGTCCCTCTACTAGGACCTGCTGGGTTCTGGAATTTAGGAATGACGATATCCACTGGTATGTAGTTCCTCGAATCCCATAGTGGTGAACCTTCTTAAGTAAACGTTGATGGGGCACACGATCAAACGCTTTACTAAAATCCAAGATGATCATGTCAGTCTGGATCTTCTTGTCCAGAGATGCTGCTAACTCGTGGTATAGGGTCAAGATCTGGGTCTTGCAGCTTCTCTTTGCTCTGAAACCATGCTGGCAATCATCAAGGATGTTGTATCTTTCCAGATGATTCACAGTCTTTGACATGTTCCAGCAGCTTACAGCATAGGGATGTAAGGGATACCGGTCGGTAATTTGCGGCATCATGGCGAGTACCCTTCTTACAAATGGCTGTCACATTTGCATGTCTCCAGTCCTCCAGCACTTTACCTTCTTGAAGAGACTTGTTGAAGATTATGGTTAGGATGGGGGCTAGCTCAGAAGCGCAGTCTTTCAAGATGCGGGCAGGTATAGAGTCAGTGCCTGTGGCTTTTCTTGGATTGGTCTTCTGTAGTAGTTTCCGGATACCAGCCTCATCTACCTCAATATCTTCCATGTCCGGATAAAGTATGCCTGAAGGGCTAGGGACCTGTTTTGTGTCTTCTTGGATGAAGGTAGACTGGTACTGTCTGTCCTGGTGGTAATATTTTTAAACCAATCAAAATGATTTGAACAAGTTTGATAGAATGTGTCCCAAGGAACATTTGTATAAAATCATTTTGAAATCTGACGGAAGACGGAAGGACAGACCGGTGGCCTACAGGACGGACTGACGTACGACGGACATCCTATGACCACAATGTGAGTTTAAAAAAAGATCCACCACCCAAAGATATTTGAAATTGGGGAAAACTGAATCTAGCTCTCCTCTGGCTATTTACAAGCCGCATCATGAGATAATCTTATGTTTGCATATGCCAAAAGGCGCAGATATAGCTCTGTTACTACACAGGTGGATCAGAGTAGATGTTTCTTTGCTTTACTGACTGAAACTTCCTGCGCTGAATGAAAATCTCAAAACATTCTCAATCCAAAATTAAAAGACTAGTGTTTGTATCTACATGGACGCAAGCTTGCAAATTTGGAGCATGAACTCCAAAGAAACGTTCTCTCGCGACGCGGCTCATACTCCTGATTTGAATTAAGAATTATTCTAACTCCTGTCCCAGATATTTCAATTGTAAAACTATGAAATTTACCAGCCGCGCCAGTTATAAATTTTTGACATGCATGTGAAGACTTGGAATCGAATGCAAAATGCAGCAGATTTGGGGGTATTTTATCAATGTGAAGAATACGCATTTATGCTACATATAATTTTACAATGTGCGCATTTTTCACAAAATGTGAAATATTGGTATGAAATACGTGACGTGTTGGCACCAATTTTTCACGCGCTGTGAGGAATTGGTACAAATTTTTCACGGTGTGAAAGTTACGAAGTGTGAATTAGCAGTTCAACACAGCTCTCCTCTAATTTAGACTTAATCAGTCCAAGTTGACACTCATCTTGCGCGGACCCAGAGGGGGGATGGGGTCCGGACTCCCCCCTGAAAAAATCACAAAATAAAGGATTTCTTAGCAATACTGGTCAGGAACCCCTGAAAAATAAATGCCACCAAGCCAGCATATGATATTGGGCCATCATCGGAACGCCAGCGAAACGTCAAACGTGGGTGGCCCGATGATGGCCCCGCTTATAGGGGTATTTGGATCCTCCCTCCACTTATCAACAAATAATAAAAATCGTTGTCAAGGTCGGGCCCCCTCTGACAAAACTTTCTGGATCCGCGCATGCTCATAACCACTCTCTCTACAAATTTAGACATATTTTCAAAACATTTAAATTGTCAAGATCCTATAATATATCTGGACTCGAGGTTATAAAAAGTATGTGAATATGATCAGGAAATACCACAATCGTACACTGCAGACCACCCCACGGCACCTTGAGAAAGAGCCACAGACATTTATAGTAACAATACATCTATAAGACAATAATAGCAGAGCAACCAGCTTTCTCTTCCTCTTCAAGGTGATTGACACACTAGAATTGACACAAAATAATTCATAACAAAACAAATACAAACACAGAACTCCCACAATAAATGGGAAATACATTAAACAATAGATCATCATCATCCCAAAGGAGCATTGAATTTCAACTGCTGATAAAACTTTTTTTTTTTTTTGAGAAAAAAAAATACTTTTCTTGCTTTCAAACTCTCAGATGTTGTATTTATCATGCTAATAAAAGTTAAAATGTCACCGTTGAGCATAAAACATTTTTATAAACTCGGCGCCTGATGTATTGAAGTTTTTCATTGTTATAGGATTGTTTTAACTAGCTGAGGAAAAGAGATAAAATGCCAGCCTTCAAAACATTTTATCGATTTTTCGCAACGAGTTTGATTAATTAAACAATACCGATGCTTCTGTTGTTGTTTTTTGCGTGAAAAGGTGTAGATTTCGTTATTATTTATGCAAGGAAATTAAGGAGATAGATTTTGTTTGATTTGCTTCCTTACTTCCCATTCAACAATGTTTCCGTTATGTCGGAACGGGTCTTCGTGGGTTGAACCAATACTAAGCCGGGATTAATGTGTCTTGCTCAAGAGCACAACGCAGTGCCGCCGGCGAGGCTCGAACCCGCAACCCCTCAGTTTCGAGTCAAGCACTCTACCACTGAGCCACTGCGCTCCCAATTAAGGCAATAGACAAATAAACTATAATTATTATTATTATTATTATTATTGGTTCTATTTTCGAGACACATCATTGCCATATTTAAAATTTAAAATTGCTATCAAGAAATTACTTGGTTTCATACACTGGTGCCCACAACCGTTAATGCAGCAGATCTCTTCCGGAGGACAACTGCCAGGTGAACATAGCTCAGCACAAATTCCAACTATTCCAGGATCTATATATGGGCATACGCGATTGTTGTTTTCTGTAAAGATATTCAGTTATATTGTGTAAATTTATCAAAACAGGTCACAAAATAAAATATAGGAAGCAACTTTATTGTTCATGGTATTCCAGCGTGCGTTCGTTTTCCTTACAAATAGACATCATGAATGAGTAGAGTTCAAGTTATATAGATTAGATTGGGTTATTATTTTATTTAGAGTGCAACCTGTTAACACTTTTACAAAATATAACACATATTATTAAACAACCAACCTTCAGAGGCTCATGATGCACTATAAAGATGTATACGAAGTTTGTATGAGATGAATTTCGATTAACAATTGTTAGTCCGTTTACTTTTGTAAATAGTATGTGAAAATGTGACTTGTATTATCCACAAAATTGACACTTGAACCAACGCTTGTTACGGTGGTTCAGTGCCAAATCCGTGATACCGTTACGTTCCCTAATCTCGGAATATGATTAAATATCATGCATGAAATTGGCTTTAACCCAACGCTTGATACGTCGATTCAATGTCAATTCCGTACCGACATCACCTTCCGGAATCTCCATCAAACAGTAGACCCAGTTTATATAGTCAAACAGTCAATATACCAATATTAGAATTACGGGCTATAGCAATAATTCCTGTGTTTCTGAGATAAGAGATTCTTACGTTTACTTTAAAACATTTGCGTGCTGAGTAATTTTTATAACTTAAACGTATACCAAGGAATGAAAATAACATGTGTGTGCTCCTATCATTGAGTTTGCGTCAGATAATAGAAGGCATCATCTATTGAACAACGATACTTCTGTCGAGCTATAACTGAATGGCGGCCATCTTGAACGCCATCTTGAATTACTCGAATTTCCCAAGAGTGGCAAGGTGTCATCAATCAGATTCTTAAAGTAGAAAGTCTTAGCTTTCCAGATATGTAAGAAACATTTTGTATGGTATTCAAATCCAGGTCCAACGATACTTCTGTCGGGCTATAACTGAATGGTGGCCATCTTGGACGCCATCTTGAATTACTCGAATTACCCAAGAGTGACAAGGTGTCATCAATCAGATTCTTAAAGTAGAAGGTCTCAGCTTTCCAAATATGTAAGAAACATTTTGTATGGTATTCAAATCCAGGTCTAACGATACTTCTGTCGGGCTATAGCTGAAGATAGTTAACAGCCATTGTTTTGCCTTCCTAAATCTTTTTTTTAAATCTGGCAATGGTTAAAGATTTCTGTCTGGCATATTTCAGCATCTTATCCTCATCTTAAAGCTGCATAGTCTGTAACTTTTGATCTTCTAATTTTAAAAATAATGTTTTTATTTTACAAGAACACAGTAAAAATACTCAAATTCAGGTAAACATTTTACCATTTTCGTAAATCTTAACAAGGTATCACCATCAAAACAACTGCATTTATGTTAAAATTCAACGGTCTAGAATTATTGGAGGGACGCAAATAATTACAAACAAGAGAAAAAAAAAACCTATTTGATAAGATAATTCACTTTTCCATGCAGTTTTCAGCTGTACTGAACATTTTTATTGTGAAAACAAAGCTTAATTCTACTTTTACAAATGATTTAAAAAGAAAATAAGAATTTTCGAAAAATGTTCATAGTTACAGAGTATGCAGCTTTAATGTTTCAATTTGTATTTACCATGTACAAATTAATTTGAATAAAATATGCTTAAACCAAGTATCGTTGGACCTGGATTTGAATACCATACAAAATGTTTCTTACATATTTGGAAAGCTGAGACCTTCTACTTTAAGAATCTGATTGATGACACCTTGCCACTCTTGGGAAATTCGAATAATTCAAGATGGCGTCCAAGATGGCCGCAATAAAAGAAAAAGACTGATACTTTTCTGTATAGCCATCATTTTACTGTCTGCTTGGAGAGTTAAAGATGCAATATAGCATAATTTATGTTGTTGCTTTTGGGGCAGTAGTATGTAGTTTATGCCCAGTATTTAGGTTTAGGGCATTCATGATAATCATTGTTTATTTACGAATTCTTCAGTCAAACTCAATTGCCCTTTATACAAAACAATTTGGTAAACAACCATGTGACTAGAAGCGAAAAAATTTGTTAGAACTCATATTTTAGAATATTAATATATCATGAATCACTCTTGTATCAAAAAAAAAAATACAAATGAAAAGTGTATACTAGGCTTTTGTGTGTGAAGCATAAACAGACATGACTAGGAGTGAGTGCAATTCATATACCGAAAACTTAAATGATAAATGATATGTAATAGGTACAATTATGCATTATGTGATCTTTATTTAAATAAGCAGATTCTTTGGCTTGAATATAATCAACACTTGAATGGAATGTTCAAGGGGTGTCACAATTGCATAATGCCAGCTACCAAAGCTAATTTTCGCAATCGCTAGTTACACCAGCTTTCTGCTGAAAGTTATTTATTACAACAACAGAAAATGTTCTACTTGATTCTGAATAGGCAAAAGAATAATCTTAGTCACGACATGATATTTCACACAATGTGGCATTTTGACAAGTGTAGATTCAGACGAGCCTGTGCAGCCTCCTTTTAAGCTCATCCAAATGATGTTCAATCAGTGGCCTAACTCTACAAGCAGACAGTAAAATGATGCTTATACAGCACAATATAAGTCGTTTCCTTTTATGGTGGCCATATTGGACGCCATCTTGAATAACACGAATTGCCCAACGGTGATAAGGTATCATCAATCAGATTCTTAAAGTAGAAGGTCTCAGCTTTTCAAATATGTAAAAACATTTTGAACGGTATTCAATTCCTGGTTCAATTAAAAAAAAAGCCCAAATGACTGCCCGACTATTATAGATTTGTTGAATGTTATACCATGTGACGCGTGTGGCAGGACTAAAAATGCTCGAAAGAATTTTTCTCACATGTCTTACAAGCATCTAATTGGTCTGACATGGATGCGCTAAGTGTCGATTCGAGTATAAAGAAATCACTGTGCTATATATTAACACTCTCAATAAAAAGTGACAGAGAAATCGTGTTATGAGTCGTAAGCCAAGTAAAGTTTTAAGAAAAATTTGACATTGAACTTTGACTCAAAGGTCATAACGGTGATATGAAACATTCGTTGAGATCTACTCACCAAAAGCAACCATTTTTCTAAATATGACTACCCTCAATCAGAAAAGAGGCAAGTTTGCGTTATCAGCTGAAATGTAAATTTTAAAATATTTCACATTGGCATATGACTTCAGCTTTGGGTAAAATATTTGCCACCATATTGATGCATTCGTTATTCCATTTAATTTGATATGCAAGATGACCTTATTCTAAAAAAGTTGAATTTTGACCTTTTTATCCACCCACAAGGTCCCGCGGGGGGGGGGGGGGGGGTTGCGTGCAAAATATTTGCAACCATGTTGCTGCATGCGTCATTCCCTTTAATTAGATATGCAACATGATCATAATGAAAAAGTTGAATTTTGGCCTCTGTCCGCGCCCCAAGTCCACCTTGGGATCATACCCAGGCATTAGATCTATAATCATAGTAAGTAAGTAAGGTTGCAAAGATCAGGAATCGATACAATGAAGTACCACACCTGACCCAGGATACCAATGGGAAAGTGACAAACTCACAGAAGACACCACAAACGAGAGCCAAGAGGTCAGCCCTTTCCCAGCAGGTGACCACGAAGCACATATAAACAGACGCGCACAAAACATAGCAACACAAGACAGAACAAAAACATAAAAAATCCACAAAAGAAGTACCGCCTTGGAACGGTCAGTAAAATATTTTACTGGAGGGCTTAAACCGGTTTAACGGCGCCAACCTCACCCTTAATTCAGATGTGGATCAAGACACATAGATATTTGGTTTGCATGAAAGACCCCTAACTTATCAATGCATCATCTCCTAAAACATATAAATCAAGATATAACAAGGAGATAAAGCAAGGATAAGGACTCAACAGTAAATTAAACTGAATACCGGAGCAAAAGAAATCCAACAGGTATACCCCGGTAGGCCCGACAAACAGCCAAAGCATCAGGCCCCTACCATCTCATCAATAGATAAGTCTTTAAGTCGGAACCATCATAGAGTCTGAAGTCCGACCCACCGGCGTGCAATTAAAGAGGAAAGCAAAGTTGCCAACTGTGATTGGGTTGACTACCAAGCATGCAGTCTGTTGCAATACATTAATGTTATAGCCAATCTTTTTATAATGGGAAATTATTTTAATGAACTGCGCTGAAAAATTATTAGAGCCAACAATCTTCTTCAACTTATACACCAAGTCACCATAGAAATCGGGTTCCGAAAGTCCTTGGTGCAAGAGAGATTTAAGTCCAACTTGGAATTTAGAAATCAAATCAAAGTATCGTCTATAAAATTTTAAAAATGTTTTGCGAAGTTTATGATACCGATAGCCCTGTTTAAGAAGTTTCTGAGTTAACAATTTATTGCGAGTGTTGAAGTCAGTAACATAGCTAGATGCTCTAGCAAAACGAATGAATTGAGAGATATAGACTCCATAGGATGTAGAACGAGGAACATCACCATCTAAAAATGGGAAATTGACAATTTCAAAATCAAAGTCGTCACGTTTATCATAAATTTTGGTAGAAACAATACCATTAGAAATTGACAAATGCAAGTCTAAAAATGCGGCTTCGGTATCAGAGGCATTGGCTTTATTAAGTTGGAGCTCTGAAGGGTATATTTGACTAACCATATTTTCAAAATAAACATTATTAATATTTAAAATATCGTCCAAATATCTGGAAGTAGTGTTAAACGCATCAATAACATCAGCCTGCTTATCATCAGAAAGAGACATCATAAAGTCCCTTTCATAGCAAAACAGGAATAAATCTGCAACCAGGGGAGCACAATTAGTGCCCATAGGAATCCCAACTACTTGTCTATAGAACTTGGTGCCAAATCGAATAAAAATGTTGTCCAACAAAAAGGTCAGCGCATCACATACATTTTGACACGACCATGCATGATATTTTTTAGTTTTTTTGAAGTAAAAAATGCATTTCTGTCACTACATGCAAGGTAAGGAGAGCCTTCTCTCTGGAAGGTACTTTCAATAAGATCAATAAGTTTATCTTTAATTAAATTATGAGGTAAAGTAGTGTAAAGAGTAGAAAAATCATAAGTAGACAAACTGGTCGCATTGAAATCTCTAGCTTTAAGTTTATCTAAAATTTCACCTGAATTTTTAATCGACCAAAATAGGTTTTTACCTGATCTCTCATATACTTTTTCACAATATTTGATAACATGTTTTTTAACAGCTGTAAGACACGAGGTTAACAATTTAGAAAGTTCTGTTGTCGTACAAGAACTAGAATTTGCAATAAATCTTGCTTTATAGGGTTTTTTATGGAGTTTAGGTAACCAGTACAACGTAGGAACTTTGTCTTGATTTTCTTTAGCTTTGACACCAAAATGTAGGGCTGTATGACAACCATGCCCATCAACAATCACCCTTTCACTTAAAGAAGGCTGCAGTTTATAGGCATAAGTGTCAACAAGCTCACGCTTAAGAGTATTAATATAATACAATCGTCATACAACTACAACATTGTTAGCAGCTTTATCTGCTGGAACCAAAACATAGTTCATATGAAAATCCTGGATACCTCGTTTAAGATGACGAAAAGAAGATTTAGGTTTAGGGGGCAAAAGATGTGTATTACGAGAGTAAAATGAAATACGAGTATCAATAATTTTAAAAATGTTAATCTTCCATTCCTTAAAAGCATCAGGTTCAACATTTTCCCGTTTGCACCATCGATTACTGAAGTCATTTAAAGAAGCAGCGATCTCTCTACGACATTTAGAGAAATCAATATTAGAGGGAAATCTATATTTAGGACCTTTAGAAATGATATTGCGAACTCTAGCGTCAGGAATGACATTTAGATTACATGTAATAACATGCCCTGCAGAGGGATATAAATAATTTGAATTTTTACAATCTCAGGAGGCAGGAGTATTGGAATCTATATCTAAATCATTTACAATTTTATTAAAGTTAAATATCGTAGACCTTATTGGTTTGTTATATTTATAGCAAATGATAGGAGTTTCAGAATTATTAAAGTAATTTGGAATAGATGAAATCACTGAATTATCCTTGAAGATACTATGTAAATCAATAAACTCAATACCTTTGTTAACGAATGGAATTTTGATAAAATGTCGTTTATGGTTGACCTCAGAATCGATATAAGGACTAAGGAAATGTTGAACATTACACCTTGTAAGGAGTGCTGCTTTATATAATTTATTTGCTCTATCATAAAGTTTATTAGCCTCTAACTCTAAATTGCGTAAAACTGAGATAGGCAAGGAACTTAAAAATGAAAATAAGCCATGTCGACCATGATTAGTTAAAGCCAAAGAAAGATCCTTTAGAGAAGTATTTAAGCGTTTTTCAGTACAAATTTTGCGCTTAATGTTGCCATTTTTACGTTTACCATGAGATCTACTTTTACGTTTTTTACATTCCAAAACAGAAAAAACATCAAAATCTGGCATTTTAGAAATGTTGCCTTCATGGTATATATTATCATTAAAGCCTAAAGGAAAAGGTGATTGCAAAAATTTAATCCATTTAAGTTCAGTTTCATGTCTCTTAATATTTTTTAATCTAGTTGATGAATTAGGATCATATATAATTTTTTCAACAGGCTGAATTACAATTTTACTAGGTGAATGACCATTATTTTTGAAATGGCGATAAAGACATGTGTCAATTTTTTTAGGCTTTTTCATTTTACGAAAGTGCTCACGAAACCTGGTCTTGAGGGATCGGCCAGTTTGTCCAACATATTGCATTCCACAGTTAGTTTCAGTTCAAGTTATAACATAAATCAGATCCGATGAAGTTCAGTCCAAATCATTATTATTAATTATGGAGAATTTTCTTCCATTTACAGAAGATGTAATGGTAGTTTTAGTACATAAATGTGCGCAACAGATACACCTCTTGGCATTGCACTTAGAAACATTAGGATACATTTCGCGTCTTTTGAATGCATTAAATGGTTTAGTATACTTCCTGATAATAGGTGACCCAAGAGGAGATAACCTAATGGTAGGAAGCATATCCCGAAAATTGTTAACTGAACTAGGAATACGAACAGAGGACGCCGAATGTAAACTAATGGGAGATAAATGTAATTTTGTTATTTTCGTTCTTATCATTAAAAGTTGTTTGGGTAAGTACCATCCCAAGACAAGCAATCAACACACCGGTTATTAAAATGACAAGCCAGTATAATATGAGTCCTTAAAAGCAAAGGAAGGTATAACAAATGCAAGCGATAATCCAAATGGCTAATACAAGTCCACAGGTATATAGAAAGCAGAAGTTATACAACGGGGTATGAAAATCGGTCATCTAGTGATCTTAAATGCGGTACAAGACATAGAGGATATCCAGAGACAGGTATAATGGAAGGAGATTGTACACACAATCCTGAGGATTGGAAAAATAAGAGCATTAAATGAAAGTGCATATAATCATGTTTGATATATGTTTCATATTTATTGTACAGCCAAAAACTGAAAATTGCTTCTCACCAATTTCTTTAGATTGGTTTATTAGAAGAATAACTGAAATTTTAAATTACAGCATTTATTTAAATTTTACCGTTGCTATGGTAACAAAAATGGCCAATAAAATAGGCTTAAAACAGAGAAATTGCCATTTTGAACCAAATTTAAGGATTTTGGAGACCGAATTTGTAAAAATTAGAAATCAGCACAGCTAAATACCAAAAAATCCTTTTAATATGTTGTGTGCTGTTTTAATTCTGTCAAAATACCTATTTGGTATTTGCTTGTGCTCTATGTTAGTTTCCCTGTCAAACTTCTCAATTTTGCTTCAAGATAATCAATTTCCTATTTTCAGTCATTCTGGTGGCCAGTTTTGTTACCATAGCAACGGTAAAAGTCAGAGTAATTTCAGACTTTTACACTTTGGTTATTGTTCTAATAAACAAATAAGATGATGTCGACCAGGGTCGGTGGGGGGGGGGGGTTGGGTCTGCGTGCAATATTTGCTACCATGTTCCTGCATTCGTGATTCTCTTAAATTTAATATGAAATCTGACCATGTTTAGAAAAAAAATATTTTGACCTACTGACCCAATCCCCAGAGGGCGGGGGTAGAGGGGTCCGTGGGAAAAAGATTTGCCACCATGTTGCTGCATCTCGTGATTCCATTTAATTTGATATGCAACATGACCATGTTCTGTAAAAAGTTGAATTTCGATCTATTGATTACATACCCAGGGACGGGGGAGGCGGTCTGTGAGAAAAATATTTGCTACCATGTTGCTGCATTCGTGATCCTCTTTAATTTAAAATGCAACATGACCATGTTCTGAAAAAGTTTTATTTTGACCTACCATGTTGCTGCATTTCGTGATTCCCTTTTATTTGATATGCAACATGACCATGTTATGAAAAAGTTGAATTTTGACCTTTTGACCCCATCCCCGAGTTGGGTGGGGAAAAGGGTATGTGGGCAAATATTTGCTACCATGTTGCTGCATTCGTGATTCTTTTTAATTTGATACCCAACATGACCATGATCTGAAAAAGTTGAATTTTGACCTGTTGACCCCATCACCAGGGTCCGTGGGGGGTCTGAGGGCAAAATAGTTCCTACCATGTTGCTTTATACGTGATTCTCTTTAATTTGATATGCAACATGACCATATTCTGAAAAAGTTTCATTTTGACCTTTTGACCCCAACAGCAGGGTCAGGGGATCGGGGTGGGGTCTGTGTGCAAAATATTTGCTACCTTGCAGCTGCATTTGGTGATTCCCTTTAATTTGATATGCAACATTGACCATGTTCTGAAAAAGGTGAATTTTGACCATATGACCCCATCGCCAGGGTCTGGGGGTCTGCGGGCAAAATATTTGCTACCATGTTGCTGCATTCGTGATTGTCTTTAATTTGATATGCAACATGAACATGTTCTGAAAAAGTTTAATTTTGATCTACTGACCCCTTCCCCAGGTGGGGGGATAAGAGGGTCCTTGGGCAATATTCTGAAAAGTTGAATTCTGACCTATTGACCGCATCCTCTGCGGGGGGGGGGAGGGGTCTGCGGGCATTATATTTGCTACCACGTTGCTGCATTACGTGATTCCCGTTAATTTGATAATTATGCAACATGAACACAATCTGAAAAGGTTTAATTTTGACCTTTTGACTCCAAAAGAAGGACCAGGGGTCGTGGAGGGGTCTTCGGGCAAAATAGTTGCTTTCAAGCTGCTGCATTTGGTGATTACCTTTAATTTGATATGCAACATAATCATGTTCTGAAAAAAGTTGAATTTTGACCTATTGACCCCATCCCCAGGGTCAGGGGGGCGGGTTCTGCGGGCAAAATATTTGCTACCATGTTGCTTGCTTTTTTCTTTAATTTGATATGGAATATGACCATGTTCTGAAAAAGTTAATTTTGACCTACTGACCCCGGGTCAGGGGGTCGGGAAGGGGTCTGTGGGTAAAATATTGCTACCATGCTGCTGCATTTGGTGAGTCCCTTTTATTTGATATGCAACATGATCATATTCTTAAAAAGTTGAGTTCTGATCTATTAACCCCATCCCCAGGGTCTGGAGGGGGGGGTCTGCGGGTAAAATATTTGTTACCATGTTGCTTCATTCGTGATTCTCTTTAATCTGATATGCAACATGACCATGTTCTGAAAAGTTTAATTTTGACCTTCTGACCCCATCCCCAGGGGGTAGAGGGGTCTGCGGGCAAAATATTTGCTACCATGTTGCTGCATTTGTGATTCTCTTTAATTTGATATGCAACATGACCGTGTTTTTTAAAAAGTTGAATTTTGACCTTTTGACCCCACCCCTAGGTCCATCCAAGGGGTGAGACACAGGCCTTCTTTCAAATACCACGTTTAATATGTTTCATATTTATTGTACCTCTGTCTGCATGCGAGATTTCAGTAAAAATACTGACAACTTACTGAGTTATAGCAAACTTTTTAATATTTGACATTTGACCACACCCTAGGGGTCAGGGGCTGGGGTAAAATTTTAAGCACTGTCATGCTTATCTACAGGCACTGGGTAATAATGGCCTTTAGTAAGAAATTGTCAGATATTATAGTTTTGGAGAAATGTTAAGTTCATTCTACAAAGAAGCCAAAGCATTAGCTCAACCAGTATTTTATGACGCTTTACTCTTTTATAGAATTTGAAAAAAAAATATTGCATCCCTTCAAAAGTTATTGCTCGGAAACCAAAAATTGAACTTGACCTGTATTTAATGATGATTGACCCTTCTGTAAAGATTAAATGAAATTGATGCATCCCTTCAAGAGTTATCGATCGGAAACCAAAAGGGTGACGCCGCGGACGACGACAACGACGACGACGACGTCAGAGTCAGGATCCCTGTGTGTCATTATTGCATAGAATGTTTATAGCAATTTAATATCCAACTGCAAACCCACATATTAACTTCTTAGGCCACATTTACACAGTAACGAATTGAGACGACGTTAACTTCAAAAAATATGAAAAAATTCGAATATGCGCACATATGCTGAAAAATCCAATAAATGTGATCATCGAGGCTTGACACATCGAACTAAAAGCAAATAAACTGACGTCAAGAAAAAAAACGCCTCATCTTAAAGTAAATGTGAATATCTCTTAGACTGACCAGACTAAAGTTATGAATCTTTATGTGTGCATTATTACATCTTATCAGTCAAGCGTATCTTTTAAATTGTTGAAAGAATATTTAAGGCTGAAAACAACGACCTCAATTTGAAACAGGAGTCACCAGTTTGGTGTGACACAAGATTTTAGTCACTTTTGCTTTGTTTCAAGACACAATCCGTTGACAAGGAAAACTTGTTTTGACGTCGCGTCAGATGTTGGTGTTAATTTTAAAAACGTAGGGGTCCTCTCTATTGAAAGTTCTCTATTTCACTTATTCCATTATACATTTTTACAAACTAAACATCAAAGAAAAGCTTATTAATTGTATTTTACATTGATGAAAAACGAAAGACAAATTAAGATACAAAGAAAAAGTTATCGCTAACATGTTCCGTATAAATTGCCGTTATTTTGCATGTAGAGATGTAACACAAATCGTTTGGCGGAGTGTTTCTAAATCCAAAAGTTTTAACTTATAATGCATGAAATCTTGTAATTTTCCCCGCATAGCTACTTTTTGTGCTTATCCTCACGACGACATGCGCGAAATTGGCGTTAATCGGCAAACTAACCAGAAATAGCCAACCAAGCAAAGAAACGGAACGTGTAGAGATTTAAAGAAAACGTTGAAAACATGGGGTCTGTGTATTTTTATTGATGTATTAATTTTTAGTGCCTCGTGTTTTTGAAATTCGAAGTAAATCACAAAAATGCGTTTTCAAAATAGAATTAAAATTTGGATTTATTCTTGATTGTTTCAATATTTAGAGCAAAAAATTGTTATTTTGCTATGTCTAGCAAAAATGTCACACTCACGCAAATGGCGTCTTCAGAAATATGAGACATTAATTCAATACTAAATGAAAAGATGTTTCTTCAAACTTATTTC
Organism: Loripinus fragilis; assembly: GCA_964019695.1. Classification (NCBI taxonomy): domain Eukaryota; kingdom Metazoa; phylum Mollusca; class Bivalvia; order Lucinida; family Lucinidae; genus Loripinus; species Loripinus fragilis. The sequence goes on along the minus strand of OZ026522.1, from coordinate 35,184,313 downwards.
TCTCTAAATAAGATATGTAAATGCGTTTTTCATATATTTTATGCGGTTTTTATATTAAGAGAAATTGTTAAATATTGAATAAAATATCGCTAAAATGCTTTGTCTAGCAAAAATGTCACAGACGCCGTTTTTTACTTTGCTAATCGCGTCGTAAGAACGTTAACATTTTAGCGTTATATTATGCGTAAATGCCAAAAACTTAATCGCGCATTTTCTTAAAACTTATATACTTATGCATTACCATAGTCTTGTAGGACACTGTCCTATATAAAGTAATATAAAATAGGTCATTGGCCAGAATTAATTCGAGAAATCTGAATATTCAGTGACCTTTACCCCTGTTTTCAGGAATATTCAGGAAATATATCGCAGGAGCTTGAAATTCGATCCTTATTCACTCCTAAAGCCCCTAAACCGAAAGCTCATAATGTCATTACGTAATGATGACATTTAAGCTTTTGGTTATGAGGCATATACATGTAATGTAAGGACCAAACTTCAAGCTCCTGTGTATATATACAGCCACATGACATACCCACTCTCCACGCTTAAATCGATGTATTTCCAGATGTTTTGCAAAAAATTATTGTCCAAAAACTATAGAAGCTAAAATTTTGAAAAAGTACCAAATGAAAGCAAATTGATTTACGCAATAAACATTTTATTGTAGCTTCTCGGTTTCTGTTGTTTTCGTATGGTAGTAATTTAAACGCAAACACAAATTAAAATGACAGTTTTCGGTGACGTTAACGTTAGCGTCTACGGGAATAGTGATGTTTTAAAATTTACATTCACTTTTAAATGCGTTCTACTTGAGAACCAAAAGTGTAATTATTTTAACCATTTATTGTATATTGCTGTTCTCTAATTGCTCTTCATCCCTGTAAGTTTTATAAAATTTAACCCATTAAGTTTGGCATGGTATTTTTACAAAATTCTAGAAAGGTCTTGTTTCAAGCGGCGACGTCGCAAAGTGGCAAACAACTACATGTCCCGAGACTGTACATCATATTGCTAGGTATTAGTAAAAGTCAACACATTGGAAGCCATACGATGAAAAGGGTGTGTCTGAAACTCAAACGTGACGTGCTCGAATCTCAAACAAATTAATTTCTTTGTTGTTTTCATTCATTTGTGTCTACATGTTTGTTTGTGCCAACACTAACTCTTGGCGATATTTTGGTCATTATCGCATATACGCAAAAAGCCTCGTGAAAATGTGGATGCTGACATACATGTATCAAGCGGTGATAGAGGTCTCAATTCTACAGCTATTTATCATCTACATTCATACTTTACTCTGACGAGCCTGTACCATTACACAGACTTTCCCGAGTCGCGAGTCCTAGCTGCCGGACAATGCGATAAGTACCAAACGCTTACGTATTGGCTAATTTTAATATAAAACATGCAAAGGTGTGTGCAGCGAAGATATCCTTAAGACCTATAATCACCCTGCCTGTCCGTCCGTCTGTCCATTGAAGTCTACTGCAAGGAGAATAGATTTATGTAGTTAATATGCACCGACCGACCAATCGCATTTATTACTGAAAATAATTGTGCTTACCTGGGTATACCCTACTTCTCGTAATTCTTCTCGGGAACATGTATTAATAAAACCTTTAAAAACTTAAATATATATAAACCAAAACAAACTTTCCATCTGATCATTTTACAACTGGGCATGTGTTCTTAGAAGTATTAACGCAAGGAAGATCACCTCTCTTATCTGTGAAAATCTCATTCTTTGACGTGTTTAAACAACTTTTGACGTTACACAAATTAACACCAACATCTGACGCGACGTCTTTACCATTCTAAACCCTTGCTATTTTGCAGAAAATGCGTTTATAATGTTCAGATAATGTTTGTATGCGTCTGCTGAACGAAACAACTAACGCCACCCACATTTGAGTAAAACATAAACTTCATGACTTTGCAAAGTGGGTAAAAATATTGTTACGAATCATTTGCAAAAGTATATAGTCTTTATCCAGAGACGATTGCTAAGGAAACACAATCTGGCACGTGTTCAAGATGGCCGTTTTTTTGATGATTTTAGCGTAGACCAACGACTGGCCATTGAGCGTGACAGCTCATCTTAAGTAGCGTAATATTATGTAGGCATATTCTTTGCACATTAACTAATGTGTCCCTTATCATTTTTTTCAATTTCTTGTTGGCAAGTCCTACATTTTGTCTTTCATATGACGTCATAATTCTTTAAAGTTATTTCTCGCAAGCACAACTGTTTGAAAAACTGATCCGAAAGTTGTTCATTGTTGAGCAAAACATTAACCTGTTAACGGCATAAACTAGGTGCAAATTCAAATTGAAATCATAAGCTATTGATGCATAATGCCGTCATGTGTACATTGAGCCTGCATGACGTCACCGGAATAACGCATATCAAAGTAGTCATTTTTCAACTAAGTCCAACCTGTACATAAATACTCAATTCGTGGCTGTTCATTTTTATTTCCATACCTTCGCTTAAGAAATCATTGATAATGAGTGAAGTGTTTTTTGTTGACGTCAGAATATGAAGCGAGTCCAGAACGAGTTCATAACGTACGAGCAACGACTAACTAACAAATTTCAATGATCTCTCAACGAACGCTTAACGAGTTGTGCGTACCTTCTGCATGCGCTCTGCGAATAGTTTGCGTATCCGAACCGCTCAAGTACCGTGAAGTTTCATACAAACGAGAAATCAAACCGTGAATTGTTTCCTTTTTTATTCCCAATTAGTTTCGGCAATGCTCCCAGGGGGTACTCTGAAATTTTTATATATACGTAGGCTCGGACCATTTTAGGGTTCAATATTTTGGGGGGTTTTCAGAAACAATGAATATTTTTGGTGATATGATGCAATTGTGGATATTTTTGGGGGTCATTACAAAAATTGACTTTTTTGGGGGGTCATTTCTATACATTTTAGAGTTTTTTCTTAAGGTTAAGATACAGAAATGGATTACTTTTTTGAGGTTGCTAAATTTCAAATATTTGGGGTATGCCTGATATTCCTGATATTGTTTTGGGGTAAACAGTAGATGCTTGGTTCAAGCCTACGTATCAAGAAAAACTGTGATTACCACCTTTGGGCAATGCTGCCCTTTACAAGGAGTATTTTGTAAACAATTAAAGAACATGTATACAAAATGGGCTATAATAATGTGATTTACTAAAGGACACAACCATCAGAATGATACTCGAATTAGTGACCATTCGGCCACTTAATGTCCATGGGGCTAACTACTGCGCAAGTCTGTCCCATATGTAATCTACTGTAAATTTGTGATTTTATGGCACACTTGCAAAACATAACATTCGATGCAACAAGCTTTATACTCTTTCGTGTACTTTATCTTAAGTCGAACATGCCAGGACACAAGACCACACTTTGCTTCAACGAATACGACATTTGAGGTAACGAACCGTTGCCGTATTGCGAACGAACAGCCCGTTCGAATTGCGTTCCGTAACGAGCCGTAAACGTACTGCACACGCACAAGCCGTTCGCATTGCGTTCAGTGAACGAATCATCTGCGTATGGACAGTTCGTTGGCATAGTATTACGTCAAAGACTTTTGTGCATGCATAAACATTTTCAACGTAGTACTATGCGAACAACAACCTAGGCGAACGTTCTTCAACGACCTAAAACCGTTGAGCTAACGAACTTTAACGGATATCAGCGTGTGTCAACGACTGTCAAAATATCTCTAAATGCAGAGCGAACGCTGAAGTGTAAACGCGGTTTTAAGCTAAAGTTGACGTACATTTAAGAAAATGAATGTGTGCTGGCTTAAGCCCTGGTAGACCAAAATAGTTTCTTTACTTCTAGAAGTAAAAGGGTCCTAACGTCTTATTCGGATGAAGTACTCGGAACCACGTCAAAATGACATTTTTCAGTTGCACCTTATATTATGATTTGTACGTCAGAGGAGACTTACTTTGGACTTTATTTAAGAGCGGCGATGTCAGCAGTAACTGGAATCTATCTTTTTCGTCTGCTACTAAATATTATATTTTTTGCCCTGAGATATTTTTTACCTTAACAAAAAATGCATACCCTGATGAAATAACGCATGATAGCATTTCACCAGTTTGCAAGTTAAAAAAACATGTACCTGAAAATATATTTCACAATTGAAATGCAGCCAAATATCTTTTTTAAAGTTATTTCTTGTTCCATATGCATTCACTTGTTGTAACTTGCGAGTAAGTAAATTAAAGTTTCTGCGTCCAATATGATTATTTTTTGGCGTCAATATTTCACCAAGCTTAGGTTAATGGACATTGGAAACGCATAAGGCGTTCGCATCTTGTGCAGAACACAGTAACTGAAATTCTTCGAATGCAAAGGAAAGGAGCGGACATGGAATTCAAGCATGAACGTCCTATCTTGTTTTGATCATTCATGTACCTAACTACTAGGCAATTTGGTATTCTCCTTGACCCTTAAGAGAACTTGAATTTATGCACTAGTCATTTCTAACCAGAGAACAGCCCGGACTTTGACTTTTGTTAAAACCATGGCAGTTTTCTCCGACGTCTGTCATGTTTTACTTTATACTGCCATATTTGCCTTTGTGTATCAAATGCCACACATTTCCCCGCACTAAGGGGACAATGCAAAAAGTTAAAATATGGTACATTTGCCCGGCTATACCCCCCCCCCCCCCATGTCAGGGGATTGTTTGTGTGGTTAAAACCGACTGGTATATTATACTTATTGGGAGAGAGCTCACATGCAGCAGAAAGCTAATGCTTGAGATATAAGTATCAGACTCATTCCTGGGGCATTTTATAGAGTTCCCACTCTGAACAGCCCCATATATGAAGCCAGGGGTTTGGCCCTTTTGCAAAAATGGTTTTAGAGCATTTCACAGGGCTAAAATAGCTGTGAAGACACGCAGCATAAACACAATAAACTGGATTTTTTTCCAAATATCAAATTGAATTGCTAAAACCATATACTTGCATCATCAAGTGTACGCACATACGTATTTTCGTAAGTACGCCCCTGAGTATGCAAAAAGCCAACACAGTCACTGACGACGCCGTAATGAAGAGGCGTCTACACCGCCAGTTTTCGTTGTCTTGACTGGTGTTACACTATTCAGTTGGCGTCATCATTAAACTAAAACCAAATCTCAATTACATTTTTCATAAATTTGATGACACCAAATGTTTACCCTGACACCTGTCACGGTGACGAAATGAAAAGTGTCAGCCAATTTTGTATTGTGATGAATCCTAATTTAATAATATCACATTTTTAGTGAAAATTATACCGTTGGATTTATAATAATGTCTCATAATGATAGTTTATATATTCTGAAATTTAAGTACAAAACCACGTGAAGCCTTAACTGGCAGTGCATTTGGTTTAATGCGTCCCAGAAGATGGGCAACGTCTTACATCACCTTCCATCAGATTGTTAGGGCTGCGGATAGAACTCAAAATCCCTGGATTCAAGGTGAGTGACTTCACTACAACACGCCGGCTTCTGCCAGGCAGTTCCCTGGCTATTCCAGTAGTGGGACAGGTTGGTTTATTGTTTGATGTTATGTGTGGAACACTCAAAGGTTAAATCACAGCACAGACTGGCCACGGAATTGCATCACGTCATTCAGTCGCCAGTTTAATTTTTATGACCTTATCTGTCACATACAGCCTTTAAACGTTGACAATAGACGGCGTAATGTCGTTTTTGCAACTAATGTACAGTCAAAACGTACGCTATCTATCTATCTGTATCCACTCTCACATCCATGCATCCACCCACCCAACCAACTGCCTACCTATCTATTTATCTTGGAGACTGGTTTCAGTTTTGTTCTTAGATTCAAACGAGGTAAGGATTTGTAGAATTCAGGCTTCTATTGTCAATCTTTAAACAGGATTTCGGCCCAAACATTCAGGCACAAATGTTTCAGAATCTACGAAACCATGACGCATACTGGAAAATTACTAATGTTAAGTTAAATCAGTGGCGGATCCAGGAGGTTTGATCAAAGCCCCCCCCCCCCCCTGTTTTTAAATATCCTATGGAAATGAAATAATTTGCTATCAGTGAGACCAAATTATTTCATATTCATGGGATATTTAAGAAAAATGGATAAAATCAGAAAAGCGAACCCCGTGCCTTTATACATATGAACACCCTTTCCAAAAATCCTGGATCCGCCCCTGTAAATACACTTAAAGTGAATATAGTCTAACTCAGGCGATTCTAGTAAATTAAGTGTCATTATACTCTTAACTATTTTTCCACTAGTGTCGACTGATGTCAGCTATTGATCAGCCACATTTGCAAACAATTTAGAACAAGACCACCCAACAAAATATCGTGCTTCATCCAAATCCAAACTGTTTAGCACTGTATTCCCCAAGGATCTTTTTTAATGAGTTAATTTGAATAAAAGGAAAGATAAAAGAAACTGCAGACAATGAATAGGCATGCAAAATTAACCATCATGCATATAGATAATTGTTGAGTCGATTTGAGTGAACTTTATATATTATTGACTGTTCATGGTAGTAGAGCTCTGACGAAGCCTTGATATAATGTAGCTCAATGCAAGGGTAGAGTGTGTGTCTTCTGGCAAACTATTTGCTACTATACTGCTGCATGCATATACCATATTGTGAAAAGTTGATTGTTGGCCAACGCCCCACTGCTGAGTCCACACAAAGGGTTGTACACAGGCCCACAAAATAAAATTTCGCTTGATATGTTTCAATATCTATTGCACCTCTGCCTCTATACTTAAATGGGTAAACAATAATTGCGATCTGACTTAGTTATAGCAAAATTATTTCATGATCAAATTCCATAACAGTATGGGACCTGGTCAGGCGCATTTCCAGCTCATACTCACTTACTATCCAATGATGTAAACCATGTTTCAAGGTCACCAGTCTTGTGGTTAATGTAAAGAAGGTATAAAAGGTATTAACTACCTAAAAATAGTAAGTGAGTATGATCAGGAAATACCACGATCACAAACAGCAGACAAACCCATGGCACTGCGAGTAAGAGCCACACAACCATCAAGAAACAAAAGGAAGACAAGCTAAGCAAAGCAACCAACTTTCTCTTCCCCATCAAGATGATTGCAAAACTAAAATGGACATGAAGTAACGTACAACAAAGCAAAAACAATTACTGACTCGCACTTTGGGGGGTAACAATAAACAAAAGGTCAACAACAACAGAACAACCGCCTTAAAACGGACAGCAGCCTAAGCCGCTAGGGGCCTTAAATGCATTTTACTGGTACCAAATCTTCGCCCTAGATTCTGCTTTTGTTAAAGAACAAGAAATCTCTAGCTCGCATGGAAGCCTTCTACATTTATCAGAATGCTCCATATGAATTTCTACTTCAATTGGACCAAAATTCCAAACTGAGTCCTCTTGCACGAAAGGTCCAATCAAGCATCCAAATAAGAATGTGCAAATGAAAGTGATTCTCCTTTATTTCTGCTGTCAGACTCAAAAGATTGAATATAATTTCGTTTTCTAGTGCAGAAGTGGAGGTTGAAATCTTTCTAACAGAGTCAAACTGCTGCATGAGTTGCAGTCTGTTCTGGATTCATTATGTTTACTCCCATCAAAAAATTAGTCCCGAGTGCATTTTAATATAATCAGCAGACATAAAAAGCATGCAACATTTTCACGACTACAATACATCAGCACTTTAAAAGAAAATATTAGGTTGCTGAAGATGACTGAATTAAAGCACTTCACATGATTTCCTAACAAGAAATAACCTGAGTCGCAAGTTACAGCCAATGAAGTTGTTAAACGTTTCTGAATTACATTGCTGAGATCGCCCCTCTTAAATAACCTAAGTCTAAGGTGTGCTACACCTTACAAATCCTCAGGTCCGCGGTAACTGAAAAATGTCTATTTGCCAGGCTGGACATTACAGATAGCGATGTGCATGAACATACCATTATAATTGAGAGAGAGAGAGAGAGAGAGAGAGAGAGAGAGAGAGAGAGAGAGATGAATATACATACGGGAGTATGGCATCAAATAATAACTGACTGTTGCAAGGCTGTAAACACTAGTTAATATGTGTATGTTAAAAGCAATATTTAGACATAGTCAAGTCACATATTCGATAGTGATAGCGATAATGTGTTTAGTTATTACCTGCAAGCATGGTGATTTCTGTCTCAACTTTTTTAAGTCGCACATCAATGCCTTCTACTTTTTTATTTAGACCTCCCTTTTCGCCACGGACTTGGGCAAAAAAGAAGTAGACATAAATATGACTAAATATGAATACGTCTAATTTCATCTTGAAACTTAAGCTAGTCCAGTATATGTAATAAATAATCTGAGTTTACAGCGCTACGTAGGCTTTGCTATAGAAGTACTGATTTTCCTATATACATACATGCCTTTTAGTACACTATATAATTATGTGACGTATGTGTTATGTATTGACATTATTGAAATTATGCATACGTGCACATTCGTTAGCATTATAAATCAACATTAATAAAATCAATTCTGACAAGAAGCGCGGCTAGGTATGTAAGAAAAACTAAGTATCAGTTGTATCTTTTGGTTAATTATACTAGCATATTTGTAAAATACTCATACCTGGCCTCCAGATAAGAGTGCGTAATAGAAAATAAGTTTTGTTATTTCTCAAACAAAAATCTATGTTGTTGGTACTTTAATTGACCTTTTAAATGAGACGGTTCTATTGAAGACCTGAACATACGCTTAAACTGATTTAAACGCCAAGGACTTTCGAAACCTGATTTCTATGGTGACCTGGTGTATAAATTGAAGAAGATTGTTGGCTCTTATAATTGTTCAGCGCAGTTCATTAAAATAATTTCCCATTATAAAAAGATTGGCGATAACATTAATGTATTGCAACAGACTCAACCCAATCACGGTTGGCGACTTTGCTTTCCTCTTTAATTGCACGCCGGTGGGTCGGACTTCAGACTGTATGATGGTTCCGACTTAAAGACTTATCTTTTGATGAGATGGTAGGGGCCTGATGCTTTGGCTGTTTGTCGAGCCCACCGGGGTTTACCTGTTGGATTTCTTTTGCTCCGGTATTCAGTTTTATTTACTGTTGAGTCCTTATCTTTGCTTTATCTCCTTGTTGTATCTTGATTTATATGTTTTAGGAGATGATGCATTGATAAGTTAGGGGTCTTTCATGCAAACCAAATATCTATGTGTTTTGATCCACATCTGAATTAAGGGTGAGGTTGACGCCGTTAAACTGGTTTAAGCCCTCCAGTAAAATATTGACCACTTGGCTCTCGTTTGTCGTTTCTAACTGTAAGTTTATCACTTTCCCATTGGTATCTTGGGTCAGGTGTGGTACTTGATTGTATCGATTCCTGATCTTTGCACCCTTACTTACTTTTATAATTCTACGCTATTACAGTTTGCTTAATTTGATCTATGTGGTCATACAATATGAAATGCTATTCTGATCGCATTGCTATAAAGTGGTTTCATATCAAGCCTTATTCAGACTATCAGTATACAAAAAACAGCCATAAACCTCTCAGGTGCAAAGAAATGTGTTTTTGCAGGATACATGATTTCGGTTCCCCAACTGTATGTAATTATGATAAACCTCATTGAACAGCTCAAACTGATTGATCTTGAACAGAACAGGTGTACTCTATGTGTAAGACATTTACAGGTAAAAGTCAAAAGTCATGTACAGAATACTTATTTACACGAAACAATGAAATTTTCTTGACCCGAATGATATGTAAACGCATCACTTTCGTCTCAAGTTTGTTGCTGCAAACATTTTATACTTAAAACCAAAAGTAACTTTAACTTTTAACTACCGAATATATCTTAACTGTTTTTGATTTTGACCAATAAAAAAATTGCAATGAGCTCCTGGTACTTGTACAAGCATATTTCGCGAAAAACAACTTAGGAAAACATCTTATTTCAAGTTACCTGCGCTTTCATTAAAAACAGAAAATCCGCTTTTTCTAACAAAATGCTAGAATAACCTAGGAGTCAAACTAGCTATTTGAAAATCCACTGATTGCCCATTAAAATACTGCCAATCATTTTGTCTCTAACGCATGGTTAGTTTTTGGCAGCATCTTAAAGTTGGTTCACAATGAAATTATCTCCCTTTGAATTTAAACAATAGCAAACTTTAGTCTTTTCTAAAAGCTTTATCTCTGATATCATTTTAATTTTTTTAGTCAGCGATTTGCTTTGACCTATGCCCAGAGTATGTTACAAGATAATCTGATAAAATTTCCCATCAGTTAGGACGAAAAATGGCAAACAATTTGCAATGGGAAATTCTATTGAATGAACTGCAAAGATCACAAAAAGAGCATGAAAGTAAAACACCTCTCCAATTTGTGCTACTCGTTGGGTGGTCTGGGTGTTTTGAACTTAAAACAGTTTTTCGATAGCTTGCCTTTTAGACTGGGTATTTAAAAATTAAAACTGTCTGATCTCAAATCTACAGTAACAAATCAAAAGTGATGCGTTTGGAAAAGTTTATTTTGTCCCCTTGTCTCTTAAATTAGGGCCTTGCAGTTGCATTTTAGATAACAGCCCATGAAATTCAACCTTTTTCTAATATATTTTATTTTCTCAACTGACATGTTTACAACAATATCACAGGACAAATAGTACATGCATGCATGCAATATGGTATCATTTAGATTCAACGTCTATGCTATTAAAATACGAGTCGTAACGCTAAAAAGAGTCCATCTGATAAATACTTGATTATGGCCTGCCCTAAGCATACGATTTTATTTTCTAAATAAAGGAAAAAAACGGATTTTGTCATCTAAAAAACTTCACCAAGAGTTAAACTAAGGGTGCAATTTGTGTAAATTTATCTGATATGTGCCTACCTGAGCGCACCCGAATAGACTCTCTTAGCGTTGAGGATAATCCCTCGAACAGATATATTAAATTTATAGCTTTTACAATGCACCTGTATTTCTAAAAGTCCTCAACACATGTTTGAAGTTTCCTGCTTTTCAACTGAAGAAGGAGTGGAAAAAAAAATCAGATTTAGAGATTTACTATGCACCTGTATTTCTAAAAGTCATCTACACGTGCTTGAAGTTTCCTGCTTTTCAATTGAAGAAGGAGTGAAAAAAATCAGATTTAGAGATGAACGCTCTTTCTACACAACACACAATGCCCAAAACAGCGTCGTGGTGCTATACAAAGAACCAGCATATTAAGTATGAGCGGGGCCAGTATAGATAGATAGATAGATAGATAGATAGATAGATAGATAGATAGATAGATAGATAGATAGAACTAAACTGGCTCAAAAATGTATTGCCAGTTTTGTCCGTCTATTGGACAGCTACTAGCATGGTGAATAAATATGATTGTAAAACCTTGTCACTAGATGACCCATCTCTCTGTTAGCTATAGAGACATCAAAAACCCTTCTGTTAAACCAAATTAAAGAGCCATACTTCTGATTATAAACTTGGTACAACCCCTATCTTATCTGTGCAGAGCAACATAACCGCCCTGATCAGATTGTGAATGCTCCTGCTGCTCTGCGAATATGAAAAAGGTCCTCCAGTGACATGGCTTACAGTATCTTGTACATGTTTAAACACGTGTTAGCATTGGTATATCGTTCTGATCTTCTGTGAGGGATTATAACTTCTGCTGGTGGATTAGTATATGCAAATTGAAGAATTTTTTCATGTCTACCTATTCCAGCTGCAGCATAGTACTTTGAAAAATCACATGGAACAAGGTATGAAAATATACTCTGTCCTCGGTGGGGGATGTGTTTGATGGACTGTAAATATGGATGGTAGTGAATGTATCGAATTCATTATTTAAATGATTAATGTACACGGTATAAGAGTGAAGATACATACTTGAATCGCCGTTATTAATTGATGTTATTGCAATACAAGCATACTGAGAATATCTATATTTAAAGATAAGGTCTAACCTTTAGAGAGTTTACCTTTTTTAGCCGAGACAAAATGAACAGATCGAATCCTTTCCGGAATTTAGAATCATAAGATGGTATTTTCATTTTTATGTGGAATTTGAATAGACTTTTATTATAGCAAACAGTAGAGACCTGACCAGACATCACCTTCCGTGTTGTCTCATTGGATCTAAACTGTTCTGCTTTTGTCCCTTTAAAAGGGGCATCCTATCCCTATGGATAGCCGCAGATACTATAATTGATACCTCCTCGCAATGTAAGTCCTAATTATTTTCAAAGATTTGTAACCATTTCTGCCCATATTTTGTAAATTAATGAAACTAATCTGCTTTAATAGCTATTTTCTTTTCAATATGTATGACAAACTGAAGTTCTTTGACTCATTCAGCAATATTCAAACCTTTGTTTTTTATACGACATTTATAAATTTGAAATTTTGTTAAAATTAGATTATAGCTGAAAGGTTTACTAAATTCACTTAGATTATATTTATCGGAAATTGCACGTTTCTTATCGATATTTACCAAGTGCTGATTTTTTTCGTAGATCCAATTTTCGATATTTTCTAAAAATTCCATTACTACATTACAGTACCAGAATAAATGTTCAATTTGTTTGGGGATTCTTTTGCAAAAATGTGCATAAACTGTCTTGGGAGATGCCACATTTAAGCAGTAAAATATTCGTTGGTGGCTCAAATTCTGTGTAGTAGTCTATATTGAAACCAGACTGAGCGTAGTTTCGTATTATCGCATAATTTTAGCGGGATTTTATATATTTAGCACCAATGTAGATATTAGGTTTCGAATATACCATTCCATTTAATCTGCATTTCGGGTACTATTTCTTTATCATTTATTATCTTATACATATATCCACAGCCTAAAATTAGTGCTTTTTAATATGGTTTGGAAGTTGAATGGTAAATTGTTATTTGTTAATGAGGCAGGACCAATATTGATTTCTTTTTTCCTAATATAATTTAAAACCGCGGTTCTAACACTAAAATACTGCATAAAATCTATTTGCAAGTTAAAATATTTTACTGACCGTTCCAAGGCGGTACTTCTTTTGTGGATCTTTTATGTTTTTGTTCTGTCTTGTGTTTGCTATGTTTTGTGCACGTCTGTTTATATGTGCTTTGTGGTCACCTGCTGGGAAAGGGCTGACCTCTTGGCTCTCGTTTGTGGTGTCTTCTGTGAGTTTGTCACTTTCCCATTGGTATCCTGGGTCAGGTGTGGTACTTGATTGTATCGATTCCTGATCTTTGCAGCATTACTTACTTTATCTATTTGAAAACTGTCTTAAGCTCATAAAAGTTCAATCTTCGTTTAGTAGGTCTTTAATCAATTATATGTTTATTTCGTACCATCTTCTGCAGAAAAAACGAGTTAAGTGCTATTGTTATATCTTTATTGTTCTAAATATTTGTTGATCCTATTTTATCTGCTTAAGTTTGGGTTTGTTTGTTGCAAATATGAATCCATGATTCTAGAACATCGTTCCAAAAATGCTGGTTTTGTTTCTTATTAGTCCTTTTGTAAATTCTAGTTCCCAATTAATTAAATCCTTAATTTTAGTATATTTTGATTCAAAAACTAATACATTCTTTGAATCATTAACTAATAAACGGCGAATCCATGTTGATTTCAACGCATATATTTATATTTTTAAGGTCATCATTTTAGGTCTCCTCTATCATATTTTGCATCAGTATGTCGCGTTTTTATTCTGTCTGTTCCTGACTGCAAAATAAAGCAAAAAACTTTTTTTTGTAAATTGTATATGATTTATTTGGTTGGATTAGGCAGTGCAATAAATAGGTGATTTAATTTAGATATAACAATAGTTTTTAGGACTGTTATTATTCCAAAGGGTGTAAATTTCCTCTTAGACCATATTTTAAGTTCTTTTTCTATTTGCTCTATTTTATCTTTATAATTGATTTTTACTATTGTGTCCAAATTACACGAAAATTTTATCCCTAATATATCAACGTTTGTTTGGTTCAAGTTTAGATTAAGTCTATGATTAAAAGTTTCCCTACTAAACTTTTTAAAACCTATTCATATGACTCTTGTTTTTAAACTATTCACTTTGAGGTTAGATAATTTCGCAAATGAGTCTAGGGTTTTAATAGCTGCTGTCAGTGATTGTTAAAGACCGTCTAATATAATTGTCGTATCATCAGCGAATTGTGATAAAATATGCTCGACATCACCAATTTTAACTCCCTAAATATTTTTTTTGTTTAAGCATCAAAGATAGCACTTCAGCGCACAGAACGAATATATACGGAGAAGGGGGTCACCTTGTCTACAACCTCTGCCTATATTATAAAATCAGATAGAAATTCACACTGGGTTACAGCATATGAGACCTTATTCTATAATACAAAGATCCATTTTTTCATTTACGGTCCATTTTAAGAAATTCAAAACTTATACAATAAATTCCTAGGATATGGAGTCAAATGCCTGTTGTAAACATATGGCAGTGGTTGAATCCTGCAGCTTAGTTTGATAGGATTCGTGTGGCAGTGTGGCGCATAGGTATGAATAACATGAGCATACATGATACATGTTTCTAGCTCAGCAAACTTTCATTTAGAATAAAAATAACCCTACAATGGTCTAACTATAAACTGATGAAATTGCTCCACTTTCACCTGATTGGAAATGCGAGATGTTCTTAATTTATATATCATTTTTTTCTTTTTTTCTTGTTTATTTGTGTTAAGGGAATATATCTTTCAAAAGCTCTTACTTGCATTTATTTTTTCCTGTATAAACAAAACATGTTTTTATCAAGGAGGCGGATACTTTTGGCCACATTGTTGTATGACCAATTTATACATCTCACAGAGATCACTTTACACCCCAACATATAGCTTTTGAGCAATCTGCAGCATGCTTATAAGTCTTTTAAGAGTTACTTCCTGGTTTGATACCATTTGCAATATTGTGACACGATGGTTGAACATTTGAAAAAAAAAACAGTTGCATGAGGATGATCAACAATTATCCGACTACAGATATACACGCTTGTGATAAGTCCGTCACATTTCTGGTTGTCACACGTCTAGGCTACTATTTTTGCAGTCGGATCTGGTTGGTAGTGGATTTCTGAAGGCCTTAACTGTGTGAGATTTCTGCTCAAACTTGTAAGCTGAAAAATTGGACCCCTGTCATATTTAAATGGCTTTTATGTGTTTCCTCGTGACAACATTCGTAAAACTTTTACTGTTATGCATAACCCAGTCTTTGAACATTTAGGTACACTTTTATTTGCTTTACTGACTTGCACCAGTTTGCATGTAAATGGCAAACAATTCAAGTGTAGCGTTTTTACTTTTTTCCAATTGAGACTGGATAAACACGCAGCTTTGACAGCGGATAGCTGAAACTTTACATAACAATACCTACATGTAGTAATATAGAAGCTACTTAACCTTGGCCTTGTTTGTTTCCATTTATCGTTTCGAAAGTGAAGATAATTATGCCAGTAGTTTTTAGATATTTATCAGTCTTGTAAAGATTGGTAAGTAAATCAACATTCATTAAGTCATTTCGCACAGGTCACCCACTATTTTCATGCTAGGAGTTTCTTCATGATATATGGCCCCTCGCCCCCACCCCCCCCCCCCCCCCGCGACCCGTCCTCCGTAACATTAAGACCGTCAGAACAGTATGGATTAAGACCAAGCCCAAACATTTTGTAAGGCCCGATCTGCATCCAATCTGTTTGCCACCGACTTCAGTAGGACAAATTAGCAAGCGAATTTCAGCATCAATTATGGGCGAACAGTAGGTTGCAAACATATTAATAATATATGTAATAGCTATATCATGGCTTGTCTGCCCGCACGTGGGATAAGAAGACAACCCACCTGTTTAGCGGGTGGATTGTCTCACGGACAGGGTGGGAACGTGGCATAAACTATTCATACCACCTACATCAGCGCAGACCCCGCACACCAGGAGGTTAGTAAGTGTGGTATAAATACACATGGTTTATGAGTTTTAGGACGTCAATGTTTTGCCATGTTGTAATCGCATTAATCGTATGGCCTTTGTGATTGAAAAAGTATTTTCACATAAAGCCTCTAGTTTTGTTAGAATGCGTACCAAAAATTAGATACTCGAAAGAACTGTGTCGCTGAGATGGCTCTTTTTATCACCCAAAACATGTATTTAAACTGATGGGTTCAGAAACATTTACGATTCTACACTAAAGGGATTTATTCATCTAAATCTGTATGTATGACTTTAATATATTTTCGACGCCAAATTCCATTCGTTTTTTTTTTAATTTTACCGTTCTCTGATCGCCAAAAGCCCATAGACTGAGCCTTTAACATGCTACACTATTCATTCTTTGAGGTGGCTGTGTTCTACCTATTTAAATTTGTAATATAGTTAAGCATCTGTTTATTTTCTAACATATATCCTACAATTAGCACATGACTTGGCAAACACACACCTAAATCACTAAAACATGCTGACAACTCTTCAGAGCCCCAGCCTATTTGAGCACACTCATCAGTAGGGTTGTCAATTTATTCTACTTTTTCTTACACTTAGAATGGCTATTAACTCTTTAGAGACATAGCCACCCCGAATGCACTAGGGTTGCAATTTAATATTATATTTACCTGTTCCCAATATCACTCTGTTTATTTATTAGTATTTATTTATTCACAATTATTACAAGACCTGGCACAACATGCCTATTACACTCAGAATAGCTGTGAACTCTATAGAGCCCCAGCCATTCTGAGTGCACTAGGGCTGCCAATTTATTTTACTTTACCAATCTCCCTTTGTGTATATTCTATGATTTATTTATTTACAATCATTACCAAGTCTGGCACCCCTGCCTATTACACTTAGAACGGCCGTGAAATGTTCAGAGGCCAAGCCATTCTGAGTGCACTAGGGTTGCCATTTTATTTTACTTTAACTGATTGTCAATCTCACTCAGTGTATAATCCAATATTTACTTATTCACAATTATAACAGGGCCTGACACAAACATTCCTATTACACCCAGTGTATCTTCATATATTTTTATTCACAATTACAAAAGCTTGCACACCATGCCTGTTACACTTAGAATGGTTGTGAACTTTTTACAGTGCACAAGGGCTGCTTTTTTTCATTTTACTTTCACCTGTTAAAATATCACTTAATGTAAATTCTAACATTAAATTATTTTACATAGCCTTGCACAACATGCCTTTATCACCCAAAATGGCCATTCACACTTCAGAGCCTCAGCCATTCTGAGTGCTGAAGGGCTGCAATCCCACTTTGTGTATATTTTAACATTTATTTAATCACAATTATTACAAGGCCTGTCATAACATGCCAATTACATTCAGAACGGCTGTAAACTCTTCATAGCCCAAGCCATTCTGAGTGCACTAGGGTTGCCATTTTATTTTACTTTCACTTAATATCAGTCTTAGTGTGTATTTTTACATTTATTTATTCACAATTTTTACAAGGCCTGGCATAACATGCCTGTTACACCCAGAATGGCTGAGAAGTCTTCAGAATCCAAGCCACTCTGAGTACACTAGGGCTGCCATTTTATTTTACTTTAACTTATTATCAATCTCCCTTAGTGTTTATTATAACATATTTTTATTCACAATTTTAACAATACTTGCACAACATGTCTACAGCACTAAGAATGGCTGTGAACTGTTCAGAGCCCAAGCCACCCCGAGTGTTCTAGGGCTGCCATTTTATCTTACTTTCCCTTATTATGAATATCATTTAGTGTTAATTTTAACATTTATTAATTCACAATTATTACAAGGCCTAGCATAACATGCCTTTAACACTTAGAATGACTGAGAAGTCTTCAGAGCCCCAGTCATTCTGAGTGCACTAGGGCTGCAATTTAATTTTACTATCACTTATTATCAATCTCACTTAGTGTTTATTATAGCATTTATTCATTTTCAATTACTACAAAACCTTGCACAACATGCCTATTACACCCAGAGTGGCTGTGAACTGTTCAGAACTCAAGCGACTCTGGAGTGCACTAGGGTTGCCATTTTATTTTACTTTCACTTGTTATCAATCTCACCAAGTGTTTATTTTAATATTTATTTATTTAAAATTATTACAAGGCCTGACATTACATGCGTATTACACTCAGAATGGCTGTGAACTGTATTGTTCAGAGTTCAAGCCACTTTGAGTGCACTAGGGCTGCCATTTTATTTTACTTTTAGTCATTATCAATCTCCCTTAGTGTTACGTTGAACATTTATTTATTCACACTGTTTACAAGGCCTGACATAACATGCATATTACACTCAGAATGGCTGAGAAGTCTTCCGAGCCCAAGCCATTCTGAGTGCACTAGGGTTGCTATTTGATTAACTTTATTTTATTTTTAATCTCGCTTAGTGTACAGTATATGCCAATATTTATTAATTTTCTATTATGAATGCGCTAGGGTCGCCATTTTTGTTTATGCGTATTTAATTTAGAATGGCTATCAACTCTTCAGAGCCCCAGCCATTCTGAGTGAACCAGGGTTGCTAATTGATTAACTTTATTTTATACTGTCAACAAAAAGTAGGGGATATTGGGACATAAAAAGTCTAAAAATTAAATTCCTAATTTGTCGCATAAATAATTTTGTATTTTCATAGAGCAATATGAAAGCCAGTTTTCCTGCTTTATTTGAGGACTGAAAATTGGGTAATGTGACCTAAAGGACGTGCCAAAGAAACTAGGGGTCAAGACCCAAATTTCACAAAAAAGTATCAAATTTTTGGGCATGCTTTCGATAATGCATGCATTATGGATATCTTTGTTTTTTTTAAGATTTTTTTCGCGTTCGATAATTTTTATTTCTAGGAGATAGGGCTGTGACAAAACTGTAAAAAATGACACAATTCACTAAAAATTGACAGATTTTAGCCTCAGATTCCTGAAATTTAGGCCAAAGAGATCAAAACAATTTCTGAACATAAAGAATATTGAATAACGGATATTTTCTTTAAAAAAAGCATAGCCATTGCATAATCCGTCACCGTGATATTCACGTGTGAAAATTGAAAGGCTACCCCTGGTCTAAATATGGTGGTCTCAGAAACATGTGACAAGATTAATCCTTGACAATTTTATTCATATTGACTGTGAAATGACTTTGCTAATTAATACTAGCTGTTTCAGGTTTATGACATTCGTTTGGTAAATTTTATAATTTTTAATATTCGAATATCCCCTACTTTTTGTGAACAGTATATTTTTAATCTCACTTAGTGTATATGCAAATATTTATTAATTCACTATTATAACAAGGCATGTCACGACATTCCTTTTTAACTCAGAATGGCTGCAACCTCTAGTATTGCTATTTAAATCAGCTTTACCAGTTCACTAAATCACTTAGTGTTTATTTTTAAGATTTAAAAATTCAACCTTCATATGAATAATTGATTGGACTTAAATATGAATCAAACACATTTAATATATCACTAACCAATACCCGATAAAGGCATATTCATTCACAGTGTTAAGTTATTTTTGGCCTTAGGTATATTTCCATATATTTAGATGTATATCCAGCGAAACATTGGCTTTCTGTGAAATAAAATTTGACCACCCCCAAAACCCTAAGGTTCTGGCATTAATATGCAATATTTTCCAAATTTGTATTTTACAAGTTGCTCTCAATGTAAGATTTTGATTTAAGCACAAAAATGCGGTTGTCAATTATGCATTATCCAAGCCCCAGGCTCTCAATTTGGTCAGATTAAATAGGAGACTGTCTGAGGCCCTTTGGTCTATAAAATATGATTGGTGTTTTGCAAAGATTTACAAATGTATCTTGAAATTGACTAAATGCTGTGCATTGTCAAACATGTACACCGATTACTATCGACAAATTAAACTTGTCAGTATTTTTCTGGAGCACAACTTTGCAGCCATTTGAACCTCTGACACAATTAGTTAAGTCAAGATTAATTATTTCGGCGTAATATTTTAATCATATAACAAGGTTTATAGGGGTGACGGTACCAATTAATTTCCCATAGAACTCAGTACAAACACTTTGGTCGATAAATCACTTTTTAAGCGCATTTTGGCAACCTTCATCAGTAGCTTATGCATGTGCAAGACTTCAACATTTTAAAAATTAAATAAAAACAATACCTTGTGTTGCATGGTGGAAATTCACTGTAGCGCAAAGCAGCTGACCGTCTGCGGGGTAGCTGTTTCCTATAAAAAAATCTGCAAAACTCTACATGTGCATCAAAAATTAATGTAAAAATATTTTTTCAGTATAGAAAAAAATAGTTGCAAGAAATTTCAAGATTAAACCCTATTTTTTCATAAAAAATGAAAGCATGCACAGCAATCACTTTCATTCAATGGCAGAAGCTGAAACTTTTAAGATTATACATTATACATGAAATGATGACGTATTTAGCACCGTCACCCTAATACAATTTCTTTATGCATTTGCTAGCCGAATGCCTGTCTTGATATAAAATGAAATATTTGTTAAATTAATTTAAAGTAGATATTTTGCTTTGGTTGTTTGTATGTGACACTTTCGATATGATACATGTACTTCCTCATAAACGAATCATGGAATAGCTTTACTCCATTCCAGGGTAAGCAAGATTTTTATACAATAGTATTTTTAGCTTTTCAGTTGGATGTTGATAAATGCAAAAGTCAGCAGCTTTCACTTTGATCTGATTTAAAATATCTAGTTCTAAATCGATTCACAGCTAAAAGTTGTATATTTTACTAATAGTATATACTTGTATAGCTGTGGTATAGACCTGAGACTTGATAATGTTCTAAGGCTAATCATTCATTGATTATAATATAACGTTGCGTCTGGGAGTGAAATAACGCCATGCAATAAAATCGATAAAGAACCACTACTGGTATGTTTCACTTCAAATGGAACTCAGTTTTTCGTTTTTAAAATTTTACATGAAGGTTTCTTCACCCTGAAAGTAAGTAAGGGTGCAAAGATCAGGAATCGATACAATCAAGTACCACACCTGACCCAGGATACCAATGGGAAAGTGACAAACTCATAGTAGGCACCACAAACGAGAGCCAAGAGGTCAGCCCTTTCCAAGCAGGTGACCCCAAAGCACATATAAACAGACGCGCACAAAGACATAGCAAACACAAGACAAAACAAAAACATGAAAGATCCACAAAAGAAGAACCGCCCTGGAACGGTCAGTAAAATATTTTACTGGAGGGCTTTAACCGGTTTAACGGCGCCAACCTCACCCTTAATTCAGATGTGGATCAGACACATAGATACTTGGTTTGCATGAAGGACCCCTAACTTATCAATGCATCATCTCCTAAAACATATAAATCAAGATATAACAAGGAGATAAAGTAAAGATAAGGACTCGACAGTAAATAAAACTGAATACTGGAGCAAAAGAAATCCAACAGGTAAACCCCGGTGGGTGCGACAAACAGCCAAAGCATCAGGCCCCTACCATCTCATCAATAGATAAGTCTTTAAGTCGGAACTATCATAGAGTCTGAAGTCCGACCCACCCGCGTACAATTAAAGAGGAAAGCAAAGTTGCCAACCGTGATTGGGTTAACCACCAAGCATGCAGTCTGTTGCAATACATTAATGTTATATCCAATCTTTTTATAATGGGAAATTATTTTAATGAACTGCGCTGAAAGAGCCAACAATCTTCTTCAATTTATACACCAAGTCACCATAGTAATCAGGTTCCA
The DNA here is from genome assembly GCA_964019695.1 of Loripinus fragilis. Classification (NCBI taxonomy): domain Eukaryota; kingdom Metazoa; phylum Mollusca; class Bivalvia; order Lucinida; family Lucinidae; genus Loripinus; species Loripinus fragilis. The sequence goes on along the minus strand of OZ026522.1, from coordinate 35,162,561 downwards.
AAAGTCCCTGGCGCAAGAGAGATTTAAGTCCAACTTGGAATTTAGAAATCAAATCATAGTATCGTCTATAAAATTTTGAAAATTTGCATGCGCGTAGATATAGCAAAACCCTAACTAGGTTTAAATTTAGGCGGAGAATGATATCAATGTTACTGCTCAGATATCTTGTAAAAATAAATAACTTAGTTTTTGTTGGAATGAACATATCCGTTTAGTACCCATTTTTGTACTGTCAGTGCAATACACCTTGGATAGATATCGTAGTATTTGCTCAGCTATAAAATGTCCTTTAGAGATAACAGCAGACGATTATTTTGTAACATCAAACGGTGCGGTTTACGATGCAATCCAAGCTTCTTATATAGTTCTACGGATAATGGGTTATTAACGCGTTTCATGCCTACCAAGTACCATCATTTTGCCTGCTTCCATCTGGCTACCTAGTTGTATGTTTTGTTCATGTGTCTGTATGTGCGAGCGTACAACTAGAAATGCACAGGCCTGAAAATACGAATAAGATCACAGATGTACGGGCACTTACATGTACTACATTTCATTTTATATTTAACTTTTGCTGCTTCTTTATATGACGTAAAATTTGCATGTTTTCATATGGGAGTGGCGAGATCAATAAGCAGACTCATTCATGGAATAGCTAGGCAAATGGGCGCTTCCAACTAAGAGGGCATTTTGGGTAGTAGACATGTATAGATGTAGCCTTTCGTTTGTGTCACCGTCTTCGTGATATGGTTAGATAACTGAAATATTGTTGACTATACTGATAAGCAGCAACGCAAGCCAATATGCAGGTACATTTAAAACCCACTTATGCATTGTAAATTGTCTTCTATTAGTAAATACATGGTTATATATTCAACTGATAGTCATTGATCCATATCGCCCAAGGTACAAGAAGGGAATGTTATTTGGCATAAAACATTAAGAATGTTAAAATTCCATCCTATCCCAGCATTTATGAAAACGTATACAAACTTCAAAAAATATTTTTGGTTAGGGTTTTTTTGGTTAAAATATATTTTTCGAATAAAATTTAAAATTCCCATTTTAGATTTAATGTTATTGCCAAAAAACAGTGTTCCATTTGAAGGGCTATACTTCAGTAGTGATTTACAGAATTTCGGGAAACGTTATGACGTCCGTTATGATGGCAAAAAATTGACGTTTTCACGACAAAAATGCAATTTCTAATTAATTTTAATTTCATGTGATAAATAGAATCTGTTTTATTGAATTCTTAAACTTGTTGCGAAAAGTGATAAAATGTTTGACAAGTCTCGCATTTTATCACTTTTCCCCAACTCATTAAATAAATTCAATAAAACATGAGCACTCATGTATGGTCCTGTATTTATTGCTGATCCTATTGTTTTGTTCGGTGTTTAGTGTTTGGCTCATGCTTTGTTGTGCAGTACTTAGTGCTATTTTAGATTCGCAATCATCTCGTCTGCCAGGGAATAGAAAGGTGGTAGCTTAACTTTGGTTGCCTTTTAAGGGCAATTTCAGGTATTGTCCACGCGCACCAATCTAGCGGCTGGAAACGGGAAAAGTTGTCTGGGTCCCGTCTTTCGACCATTTCCTAATTCGCATCAATACAGTTTTCAGATACGTTTATATCAAATGGATATTTCCGCATTTTCTGGACAAAATAAGATAACTAAAATGTGTCCAAAATATCTATTGAACCGTTATTATTAAATTATCGTCTGATCAATAGATCTGACGAAATCAAACAGTATACACAATTATCAAGTTTATAGTGTGTATGCGAATACATATATGTCCGGTACTCGGATTGTGCGTCCAATATATGCGGTTAATTTGGGCGGCGCACGATCTGACCTCGTACATGTTGCCTAGTGGTTAGCGCGTCTAACTCTTAAACCAGCGGACCAGGGTCGATTCCTGTGTGGGCAGTTATTATACACTTTTTCCTTCTTCTTTTTCAGCTTTTTAAAAATGAATTACTTCATACAAGTTTTTGTTTGTGGCCGTGTTCCTTGGCTGTACCAGTACTGGCCGGGTGGGTTTATGCTTTTTGTGGTTCTATGTCCAGGAACTCCCGAAGGCTCGACCCGCAGTGGTTCTGGTTTTAAAGCGTCTCAGAAGACGGGGCAACGGCTTAAAGTCTCATCCGACAGACTGGGAGAAGCCGGGAATCGAACCCCATAACGTTTTATATTGAATTATCCTCAAAATATGTAGGGGTAGGGGTAATTTTTGCTCCCCTGAAAGAAAATAAGTTTGGTGACCCCCATCTTTTATTCTTTTTTCTAAAAGGTAATATAAGTCTATGAAATATAAACAAAACTTTGAGATTGTTAATGCCAGATTTTTATATATACAATTTCATCTGAAAATCGTATTCCTATTTTGGGAGAATTACCAAAATATACACAGACCCAAAATGAAATTTTTACACAGTATATAAAAGTGTATATGTTGATGATTAATTAATTTTCTGGGTTATTTTTTCTGTCATCGAATCTTCAATGCCTTATTGATGTCTCTGAACAAAAACATTGCGTGAAAAACAGAAATTGCATAATTTTTACGAATAACTCACTGCAGGTCATACTGGTTACTGATTCACTTGAAGGACAAAGTCAGTAATTTCTTGTTTCCAAATGCTGTGTGACTTTTCTAATCTTTTTTACACGAGCTCTGGCAGACCCAGCACTGTTGTACCAGTTAATAAGATTATGAATAGTCTGTTTAGAGCAGCCAAAATGATGCGCGATATCACTTACCGTAGACCCCGCCTTGAGCACGCCAATAACTTGGTTTCTTTGATCTTTTGAAAGACGTGCCGTCACTAAATGAAAGCGTTTTGTAACAATGAATTGCGTTTTATTATCAGTACTCAGCTAATAACGTTTTCTTGTCGGTTTTAAAGCTGTTAGTGAACCACTTGTTCCTGAGCACGTGCAACGTAAGGATCGCATTTTCAGGCATTGCCGGGATTTGAATAAAAAAATGCATAATCGTTATCCGCGACGAAATCTCGATAACCATGCATAAATCTTATAAGGACACGTACATGTACTAACAAAACAGCTATTCATTGTAATAAAATGTAATATTTTCAATCATTCAGTATCTTGTCATTACTTGGGAAAACAAATAAATTTTCACTTTTCCTAAAAGGCTTGAAGATGTGAGTAATAATTAAAATTAAAATAAAGAAGCTGGATGGCGATAACATCTATTTTAACTTAATATTTAGGACATGGGTTTTTTCAGAAAATTTGTAAAATGCTGAAAACCTTCATGTGAAATTATGAAAAATCGAACGTGGTATCATATTCTTTTTATTTCATAAATTGACAGTCCATACATAAAACAAGCTGTATGCAAAGAATTTAAAATATTTTAATTTGGGAAGCATAACCCGCAATTGCCCTTAATGTCATGTTGATGTAAGTGTTATGTGTCTCATCTTCATGGTGACATGGTTTTGTCTGCAGTGTGTGGCTGTGGCATTTTCGGGTCATACTAACTTACTTCAGATACTTAGCTCTATCACATAAAGGTACATGTAACAAGTGGCAAAATACCTAGCCAAATAAACGATCAATACTTGGGGTTTTTATAGGGTCAGTCTGATTACCGCAGGATACCGCAGGATACCACAGAATACCGCAGGATCCCTTGATATGGGCGTTTTCATAGGAATTTAGTAATTTACCATATTATTAAATGGAATAGGCATTTTATAATAAAAAATAGTAAATATCTTCACTTGTTTTTGTTTTTGTAGGTAAAAATAGCCATGCAATAAACCAATTGATTGTAGAAAATGAACTATATAGTTGGATTCCTATACCACAGGATCCCAGCACTTTGAGGAATCCTGCGATAGCCTACCTGTGCTGCATAATGCTGGTTTGAACTCATTAAAACTTTTTCGTACATACTATTTTTAGGCAGTTTTTAGTATTGATTGCTAAATTTCAAAAATAAAAAGTCACCAAATCAAATATATTGCGCTTGAGTAAAATGATATAAATTATAGCATTTTAGGGATCCTGCGGTATCCTGTGGTATCCTGCGGTAATCAGACTGACCGGTTTTTATATGGTATATTACAGTATGATAATATTTTCAACTATGAAAACATTCTTGAAACGCGTCCTCTAATATGACATGGATTTATATCAATCAAGCGAATCACGTGATTTTAAGACACATGTTTGGTAAACGTGTATGGCGTATGCACCGAGAATTCCTTATCGAATGGTTCAGCGTTTGAAGAATTTCACTGTCTTAAATACATTTTGCTTATAAAATACTCAACGTATCATAGTTTCAAGGATGCATAGCAATGAGGCGATTATATTTTTCTTAGGAACAGGTAAAGCATGACTATTCACTGCCACGCGCACATGCAGTCCTCTGTGGTAGGTTAAATATAACTGTAAATTGATACTATAATGCCTTCAATGTTTACCGTCGTGAGTTGGCTCCCGGTACCGTTAGTTTAACAGGCGGCAGGGCCCAGGGCGACGACAGTAAACATTGGGCTTACAGTACCTGCACGCCCGAAATCAAGGTAATCTAGCCCGTGTTTGTTTACAACGATTCTTATCTATCTTTGAAACAATAATAGATTCTGTAGTTGCTAAACGAATAAATAGTTTAGCTCGCATAGAGGCTTCCAAATTTTACTCAATGTTACATTACATAACAAAATTTCCTTTTTAAAAGAGAGCTTGATTACCTTCCCAGCCAGCATTCAATCTCGGGCCACTATCGGCCCGCCAGCGAAACGCCTTTCGGATGGCGTTTCGGTTTTGGCCAAAAGTGGCCCAATTGTACTTGCTTACTGGCTGAAAGTGGCCCAATTGTACATGCTTACTGGGGGGGGGGCGCTGTTTGATGACTTAAATATATTTACGAGCACTATTGTCGTTTTGTGCCTCATGTAAACAACAAAGACGCGAGTCAGTCATTGGATCCGCGTAGACTGACAAGAGTCATTATTATTCACATACTTACCTTTTAATTTCTGGATTGTAAATTGTCTGTGTAGCTGCGCACACTGATTCGAGTATAACTTAGTCGCAAAACCTGAAGACGTGTTTTCTCACCACGAGGTCTATAATGTATCTGAAATATGCGACCAACTATTAAGGGTGAACACTCTCATGAGAAAAATTAGAACTGTCTACTCATTTTATTGCACGACGGAAATAAGACCTGAGGTTTTAGTTCTAACCTACATGCGAACTGATCTTTGGCTATATTAGGACATGACGTCACTGTTATGCTAAAATGACATTATCATGTTATATCGCATCTCGGCGTATGCAGAAACTTCTATGGCGAGCGAGAAATATGCTTACATATACGTGTGTGATTATTTCAGTCTAGCGCCTGAAATCTGCTTTTACATTCCTTAAATATTTGTTCTTTCATACAAATGCACATATGTTTAAAGGCAACATGTGTCTGTGAGTCATTTCCTTAAAGCGTCACCAACTATATGTTGCAGACGACATGTTCTTATCTCTGGCTTGAGACGCCAAACAGGCTAAATATTTTATTTGATCGTCAGAAGATTCACATAAAATTTATTAAAAATCAGGGGGATACCACAAAATTTGTATTAAAATTATAACCCATAAAGGGTATAAGAGTATTACATGTATGCAGAAACGTGTGATCCTGTCAGTCGAGCTACACTTTGCAGCAAAATTGGATTTTAAATCACATACATTCTCAATTCTATGCAACTGACAAGAAAGCTAGTTCTTCTGACTCAAAGAAAATGCGAACCAACTGTATTCATGTGCGGATACAGAGGGGGGGGGGGGGCATGGTATCCAACCCCCCCCCCCCCTCCTGAAAAATCACAAAAATATAGGGTTTCTTAGCTATACTGGTCCTGATCCCCTGTAAAACCACAAAGCTACCAAGCCAGCATTCAATGTTGGGCCACCATCGGCCTGCCAGCGAAACGCCATTTTAATGGCATTTCGATGGCGGGCCGATGATGGCCAACTTGTAGTTGTATTTGCATTTGCATCCTCTCTCCCATCATCAACTAAAGAAAAAAAACGTAGTCAAAGTTGGACCCCCTCTGAATAAACTTTCTGGAGCCGTGCTTGGTATTTGAACTGGTTACACAAATTACAAATTAATCAGCCTAGTGCATGTATATATATATATATATATATATATATATATATATATATATATATATATATATATATATATATATATATATATATATATATATATATATATATATATATATATATATATATATATATATATATATATATATTATATGAACTCGAAAACTTTCAAAGTCCTATTAATGTAAATCTTTTTCAACGTTTGATATTTTAAAATATTTAAAAGCTGTGTTAACGTGACACCGATTACTAAGTACAGAAATGACAATTGCTCCAAAATGTGCTTTGCCTATTCTTACTTTCTGACGAATTCCCTGTTAATTTCACGCCTTACTTTCCCCTGCTGAGGGTGAAGGGAATATGGTTTTGGCTTGTTATTGCTCTTTCATGCGTAGTTCCCGCAAACTTAATCTTCAAAACATGACTTTTTGTGAACTTTATGTATAGTCGGGGAACCAAGGTAGAAAAAATGCTAACCCTTGCACCCGAAAGGTATACAGCTGGATTTCGTATGGTTGCAAAGGTAATTCTATGGTGTATCTGAAACCACTGTATAGCAGACTCGATCGACTTGCATAACGTCAGAGCAGTCAATTTTCTACGGAAGCCCAGCAAGATCATGTCAAAATATTTTTTTTCAAAATGTTATATATTTTTATCAAAAAATTTCAAGACTGAAAAATATTGAGTTTATATAATAATACAACATCGGCGTAGACCTCAGAAGCAGTGGTGGTCATCTAAGAATACTGCTATTGATTTTTAAAGCATGTATATTAGGGCACCCCCATTTCGAAATTAAATTTATAGATTTCTTTTCTTCTAATCTCACTAAAACTGCATTTATTGCCCAAAAATGTATTTAATAATTATTTACATATCGCTTGGAAGCATATCTCGTAAAAAAGTGTGTGCTTACTTATTCACTTTTGTCCTCCCGCTGAAGTGGTTTGATTTGCATATTTTTTACATAAATAAATAAATTTTAAATTGAATGTGTTTAAACACTGCATACATTTAGACAGACGTTTGGGATATAATTTAAGACAATTTATTTTATTTTCTATGGCAAACTAGAAAAGGTAGCTGAAAAGTAGAAATATGAAAACACGATAATTTGATACTTAGTAATTAAGTCCATGCCAATTGGTGCGTAGATAAACACCAGGACAACTTAAGAGCAGTTTAAAACATACATGAAATGTATCAAGATTTAAAGCATGTTTATCTTCCATATTTACAGCAGCTTTGAAACGGAGGGTCATTGTAGGGACCAAGGGGATTTTATCTAATGAAAATAATAATTCCATTAACAGTGGCAAAATAAATATGAAAAAACTCGTATAACTATAATCGTATCACCATGAAAAACCTGTCAGTCCCCGTCTGAGATGCAGAAATATAACCGCATAGTATTTGTAAAGACAAAAATGTCCCTTAGAAGATTATTTTGGTGCACAAATGACTGCCCATACTTTTAAATGCATTTTATAGTGTATTATTGTGTTATCGAACAGTCAAACGGCTTCTCATACCCATCCTCCAGATAAGAGTGCGTAATGGAAAATTAGTTTTGTTATTTCTCAACCAAAACATATGTTGTTGGTACTTAAATGGACCTATTAAATGAGGCGGTTCTTTTGAAGACCAAGAGCACACTATTTAACTTATTGATAAGGAAAACATCAAAATTTCTTTGCTATAAAAGATTGCTTAACATGACCTATGTGGCATACAAAAAATGCATTTTTCCGCGAAATGCAATTCTGGTCGCATTGCTATACAGTGGTTTCATATCAAGCACTATTTAGACTATCAGTATACGAAATTCCAGCCGTATACCTTTCGGGTGCAAAAAATGTGTGTTTTTGCACGATACGCGACTTTGGTTCCCCGACTAGTATAGCTATAGTGAGATAATGCCATCACGTTTACTGAATTCTAAATAATTGCCTTTAGTCTAGATTGAAGTAAATTAATCCATCCAGAAACATTACAAAATGACGCTATCTCAAGTTTAACTTAACTTTAGTCTGATTTCTTCTATACTTCTACCACGACCTCTAAGGCATGACCCTCGATTTATTCAATGCATTTACCGTTACAGTCACGCCTCAAAGCGTTTGGTGGAAGTATAACTTCGGTAGAATACGATGTGTGATCAAAACGTTCGTGGCCCGATATGCTTCGGTGAGATTAATTTTTCAGTCGGTCATTTGATCTAATTGAAGCACATTGGGAGTGTGAAAAGCATGCGGTCATTCTTGGTTGCTTATGTAAAGGACTTTGAAGATAAGAGGGTGCGACAAATTTGCAAAAGCGGTTATCAAGTACTTATGTAAGAATTAAAGGAATACCTCCCAAGGAAATTCATGAAGATTTCATGGATCTCACGCCTTACTTCATATACATGGGCACAGTGAAAAAATCGGCAGCAGAGTGAAGAGAATGTAATTTACAGTTTATTGAATCATTCTATTTATAGTATGGGATTTATAAATCTCGGGTCGTGAAAAAATCATATATTAAACTTGCGCTTGCGCACTCGTTTCTTAACTGATTTTTCAACTCCCTTGGTTTATAAATCTCATCTTTAAATAGCATGATTAACAAACTCTATTGAATTTGATGCATATCAAATGTGAATACAATTGATATTATCCACAGTGAAATGATATTATATCATTTCACTATTGAATGATACGATTTATATCATTTCACTGTTGCAAAAGAAGGCTTTTTGGAACTTTGGGACTTGGACATTTTTAAAAGGCTTTAAGTGAAGGATATTTGTCAGAAATAACGCTACTCGTGTTGTGACGTCAACATCAAACATAATGGCGTCACTGTTTGGCCTGGCGTATCGCCAGTTTGCACGTGGCTTCTATCCTAGGGCACACTCGATAGACTTTCTTCAATTAGCTAAGATCCGCCCACTTACTGTCTTATATTGAAGCGACTCCCCTGTCGGTAGCAAGGTGGTGTTCAGGATTCCTGCCTTTAACTAGTACGTACTAAGGCCATAAATTATATATGCTGAAGGACATAAGAAACGCACCACCTGCTTAATTATAATTTAATGCAAAAAAAAAATAATATTTTAACACACCAAATTTGGAATTCCTTTCATAAAGAATATTTTAAGTACTTGCTTAACTCCCCTAAAACGTACAGAAGATATGCCAGCACCAAAGGTTCTGGGGTATATGCAGAGATTCGCATACGCCTTCATGGCTCAATGAAGTGATACATATCAAAATCGTGTCTGCTAACTCAAAAAGATACATATAAAACACTTAAATTATTACTCTTTGCTTTGTACTTCTAGAAGAAATTTACAATCAAGAGTCATTCTTTTTTTCTCTTTTAACGGCCAGGAAACCTGAAACACAAACATATTTTTGGGGACCTTAACACAATGTTATTGTCCTGAGTCTTAAGTGGTATACATGTATTTTTCGATAGTGTTAACATAAATTAATTGGATTAGATCTTTCAAATAATCAATAGTGATTTTGGGGTCCAACGCCTGGCACGAATTCTAAGTGTATCTCAAAATTCACATGAAATACATCTTCAGCTGCTAATCTTATTCAGGCACTTCATCAACCAACCAATGAGTTAACATGGGCCCTTTGTCCTGAAATCAGAAATAATTAGAGCCGCAGCATGAGATTTCAAGCAATTTGACATTTTGACAAGTGTAGACTCGGACTAGCCTCTTTAGCCTCCTTTTAAGCCTAGAAACTCCAAATGATGTTCAGTCAACAGCTTAACAATCATAGAATATTCAAGCCACTAGCAAAGGCTCTGATCAGACTGCGCGTATGCGCAGGCTGATCTGAGGCTTTGCTGGTCGCACATACCACATTGTTGGGAATCTCATGCACTGGCTCATTAGAGCCGCGGCATGCGATTTCCAACAATTTGACATTTTGACAAGTGTAGACTCAGACAAGCATGTGTAGCCCTTTTTTAAGCTTAGAAACTCAAAATGCTGTTTGGTCAGTAGCTTAACATCCATAGAATATTCAAGGGATTAGCAAATGCTCTGATCAGACTTCGCCTATGTACAGGCTGGTCTGAGCCTTTGCTGGTCGCGCAAACCATATTGTTGGAAATCTCATGTCGCAGCTCAATACATAAATGGATTTGTAAATATCAGAATACAGAGAGAAAAGCATAAGTAATGCAAGTGTTCTACATTTTCCAGATAAGTGTATCAGAGCGAAACACTAGTGACTTCCAACCAGGTGATTTCCTTTGGTGGCTTATGCTGCTGTCCATTCTAAGGCGGTGCTTCTGTTGTTGATTCATTGTTAATTGTTACTCCCATTTTGGGATTCTGTTATGTAATTGTCCTATATTTTGTTGTGCGTTTCTTTATGTTCATTCTAGTGTTGCAATGATCTTAATGGGGAAGAGTGAGCTGATTGCTTTGCTTAGTTTGTCTTCCTGGTGTCTGGTAATTGTTGTGTGGCTGTTCCTTACGGTTCCAAGGGGTTGTCTGCAGTTATTGATTGTGGTTTTTCCTGATAGTACTCAATATTCTTGATACAAATTCTTTTACATGTACTTAAATAATTTATTTCTCTTATAAGCCTCGTCGTGAAAGACCAGTCCTCAAGGAAGGGGGTTACAATTCAATGGCGGATTCAGAGGGGCTTCAGGAGCCCCCCCCCCCCCCCCCGTTTTTAAATAACACATGAAAATGAAATGATTTGGTCTCAGTGAGACCTAATTATTTCATTTTCATAAAATTTTTAAGAAAAATGGAAAAAAAAACAACAAAGCGAACCCGAAAACCTTTATACATATAAATTCCCTTTCCAAAAATCCTGGATTCGTCCCTGCAATCAAAGGATCATTGACACTTGCTATGGGTAAATGCCTATGGTTTTCAGTAAAAATAAAAGCTTCCTAATCGTTCCTTCCTTCACCGTGAAGCTACCCTGACCTGAGTACTTTATGACAGTGAAATCCATTTTCGATATTAAATGCTTCAAAGATGTTAAATTTTGGGTAGAACAATCAGTTTTACATTAGTATATATAGAAATCAGAAAACATTTTTTAAAATATCATTCCCTCCGTGTGCAAGCAAAAGCTTTTACCTGTATATTTGTTACCATATTTTACGTGGCTTTAAGTGGCTTGCTGGCACAAAGGAGGGGAGATGTTTAGCAGCCCCAAAACCCAGGGCCTAAGCCCATAAAATGCCTTTTACACCAAATAAGAAATGAATGACAGTAATGACGTTCTCTAGAACCACCCTCCTAAATTGCTTTGTATTCTGTGCCAGTTTATATAAAGTACATAAAGGTTAAAAGTAGAAATCGTAAGGTTTAAATATTCTTTCATAAGAAAAAAATCTCACTGTTATTTAATGACACATTTTTTTGCAAACGTCCTGTACTTATCTATTTGCATACTAGGGAATTGTTCATGTTTTTATTCTCGCCTGCTGACTTTCTTCAAAATTTAGTTTTTATTAATAAACCACCCAGGACCACCATCGGAGATTCAAACAGTTTGTATCAAGATGGAGACAGACATTCTGTTGGTCTTCATCTGGGTTCAAACTGTTTGCAAAAGGCTTTTGGCAGTCAACAAAATTCTCCGCTGGCATGCAAAGAGTTATAACAGGTAAATACTAAAGTGTTCAATATACTATCTCATATAGGTAGCTTTCAACTTGGATTATACATGTTATGTATACCATAAATACTCGGACACTTTAAATACATTTCGACATGCTATGCCCTTTAAACAAAGCAAAAGTAATATTCAAAGTATCAAGTTAGAATCAGTTTTACTTTCTAATGCTAAATGGGACACTTTCCTCCCTTCAAAAGCATTTATTTCTTTTGTTTAGCTTTCAGTTTTGTATTATTTACAGGACATGTAGTATAAAATGTACAGATAACTTCTAAATTATCTCCCCAGAATCATTTTATTACAAAACATATTTTGTTTTTAAAACAATTTTATTAATTATCATTATTCGTTAATACTCTGCACATGATATATTCAGTAGATATCACCATTGTTAACCAAATAAATTAAGAAAAAGTGCAGAAATCACTTTTTAAATCACTTTTCATTGTCATGAAATTTCAGACCCCCCTCCCCTTTCTACCCGCCATAGCTTTCGAGTGCGTAGGAATTTTGAAAATATTTTGCTACCTGGTGTTTGCCATTAGATTCAATAATTGCTCTGACACTACATGCATCACATCAGAAGCTCAAAAGCAGCGGTCTAGGAATTAGAAAAATAGGCGTATAAGGCCCAAACCATCAATGATCCTTAGTCAAATAAGCTACAGGGACTTAAAAATTCTGAATATTTTGAAGAAGCAAGCAAACGTGGTGCAGCATTTTAAAGGTAATGAAAAAAAGTCAATAAGCAATGCTTATTAGATACTCCGCACAGTTAGAGTCAGTGAAAAACTTGGCAAGTTATAGTTCAAACCAGCAGACCTGAGTTTGAAAAGAAGATTTCAGTTGAATCTGTGCAAACAAAAATTATTAACTCCTTCTTGCACATGTTCAATGTGTTTACATTGTACCGGCAAAGTATCATATTGCTCCATCAAAAGCTGTGGTAGGATTTGATCGGCCCATAAAGGCACTATCAATGCATATACAAAAGCCATATAAGGGAATAATTGTCTAAGTTCTCATAGCTGTCATTTTGTCAAAAAAAATTTCAACCAGACTCCTTCATGCTTATGCTCATTGTCTCTATATTGTATAGGCAAATTATCAAAATGCTCCATTAAAAGCTGTGGTAGGAGTTGATCGGCCCATGAAGGCACCATCAATGCATATACAAAAGCCTTATTAGGGAAAAATTGTCTAAGTTCTCACAGCTGTCACTTTGTCAACAATTCTTTTTTCTGCACCAAACTCCTTCATGCATATGTTCAATGTGTCTACATTGTATAGACAAAGTATCAAATTGCTCCATTAAAAGCTGTGGTAGGAGTTGATCGGTCCGTGAAGGCACCATCTATGCATCTACAAAAGCCCTATTAGGGAAAATTGTCTAAGTTCTCCCAGCTGTCATTTTGTCAAAAATTATTTTTTCTGAACCAAACTCCTTCATGCATATGTTCAATGTGTCTGCATTGCATAGGAAAAGTATCAAATTGTTCCATTATAAGCTGTGGTAGGAGTTGACCGGCCCGTGTATGGCCTATAATAGCATAAGCATAAAACCCTATATTAAAAGCCATTTAGAACTACAAAGGAAAAAAACTCTAATAGAATTGGCCCCTAGCCCTTACCTTTTTGTCTTAAGTATTTGTCTTGCATATATAAACATGTTTGCAAGGTTTGATGAAAATCCAGCAATGACTCTTCAAGATATATAGGAATCCAAATGTTACAGACGGACGCACGGACAGACGCACAGATGGACAACATGAAAACAGTATACCCACAACAAACAAAGTTTGCGGGGGATATAAATACAAATGTTGCTGACCAGTCAGTTCAGAGCTACATACTTATGATTGCATACAGCAAAACAAGTTTTATCACAGTGTGACTCATAATTCACAAAAAGCACACTGAACGAGCATCATTTTGGAATATTTACACATCCATTGTAAGTCTTTAAATAAACGTTTACATTTGAGATGCTGAACAGGCCTATTTAAGCCGCGCACAGATATGCTTTATTTGGGCGGACTTACGTCAACGCCATCTAATAACGGTGTTTGTTTTTCTTACATTTGCGAGATGGTTAATGCATATTGCCATGACGTTATGAGTGGAAATTAGGCGTTTGGGCTATTCTGAAACCTCATTAATGTCTGATTCAAAATATCTGGCAAACCAGCCAAGTTATGTGAAAATTGAACATTGATACTTGACTGATAATATAAAATGTAAGCATAAGTTATAGATTCAATTTGGGCTCTTCATGGATTCATGAATACTTCTTGTCTTTGGCATAGTTAACGTGAAGCCTTTTGGGCTTCACTTTCTATGCAAGTGACCACGTGTGTTCATGATTCCATGAACAGACCAAAAATAGAATTTATTTCTTAATTGCATATCATTACCTTGATGTTAACCAATCCCCTTTCCTCTGTTATAAAGCATCGGAATTTCTCAAGCAATCGTCTGGTGGCATCACTGATATGTATCATCATAGCTGAAATTGACATCATTTGAGCCGCAACATGAGATCTCCAACAATGTGGTATGTTTGACAAGCAAATGCTCAGACCAACCTGCGCATATGGGCAGTCCGATCAGAGCCATTGCTAGTCACTTGAATATGTAATGACTCTGAACCTACAGACTGGACAACATTTGGAGTTTCTAAGCTTAAAAGGAGGCTACACAGGCTCGTCTGCGAGTACATTTGTCAAAATGCCACATCATTGGAAATCAAATGTCGCTGCTCATTTGCTCTCTACATGCTGTGTAATTTTTCAGGGTCTGCTGATTTCTATAATTTAAGTTTTTTAAAGAAATATTCATGATTACTATCAAGGCGTCAAACAATTAGGCTCCAGATTAGAGTTTAAATTTTGTTTGCACTTATTATGGTCAAAACTGTCTGCAACCGTTATCAGCAGATGGCAAACATTTGCCACTAGAGGGGAGAGGTCTTGTAAATTAAACCAGTTGTCTCCCATTAAATGCCATAATTGTACCAATCAAAGGCATACATTTGTACCATCAAAAAAGTTTTAATTGTCTCGCATTAATGTTAAGTTGTATACACATAGATTACATATCATTTCAAACGAATAATGATAAATCTTTAGTAAGTTGAATTTGATAAACAAAACTGATTGACAAGCATCTTAGAATGGGAATCTTAATACTTTAAATTTGGAAATTTTCGCGAGGATTTACTGATGTAATGAATCATGCGCTTGTTGGAAGTTTTTAACTAGGCAGATATATCTTTTAATATCATTTGCGTAAACAAAATTCTCGCGAAAATTTCTGAATTTACAATAGTTAGTGACCAAGCTATCTCAAGTCTC
Source organism: Loripinus fragilis (assembly GCA_964019695.1). NCBI lineage: Eukaryota > Metazoa > Mollusca > Bivalvia > Lucinida > Lucinidae > Loripinus > Loripinus fragilis. The sequence continues at coordinate 35,147,393 of OZ026522.1, read as the reverse complement.
ACATGGTAGACACTGTCAAATCAAACAATATAAAATGTTATCTTCTTGGTTCTTTGCATCTATTAAAGGATTTCACGTTTCGTTTATATTATGTTACACGTACAAATGAGTTGTTAACAAAGGGGTCAAATTCATAAAGTTACCCAGCATTTTTAAAACAAATATTTATCTTTTTTATCCATACTTATTCAGAAGCGAGAATAACCCGTAAATACAACAATCACCTAACACAGACAACCCCAAATCACCGTAAGGAAGAGACACAGAACAGGGATAGCCATCCTACAGCAAGTAAACAATGGACAGATCTTTAGTTAAGAGTTTGGAAATTAATATTTCTCCACCAAAACGTATGTTGTAGGTACTCAAAAATACAAAAAAAAACTCATGTTAAATATGATGGATTAGAAAATATTTACAATAATTGTACGCTGAAAAATGATTATCTAAACCTGTGAATGAAGTAAAGCAATTAGTTCTCTCTCTCTCTCTCTCTCTCTGCAAGATTAAGACTAAGTCCTCTGGACTTTGTTATAAGTCACCAATTCCATTCATTATAAAATATGAAATCTTTGCAAAACAAGTGATGTCACAATCACAGATGCTATATGTCAATATATGAAAAAGAGACCAAACAGACATCTCACACAATAACAATATCACTATTAAAGCAAAGCAACTAGTTCTCTGTCTGTCTGTCTGTCTGTCTGTCTGTCTGTCTCTCTCTCTCTCTCTCTCTCTCTCTCTGACCTGTAAGATGATTGAAAGACTAGAAACTAGAGCAGAAGTCGATGGTACACCATCGCAAATACCCGCTTTTTGACCTATAACCTTTACCTTGGGGTCAAGGTCACATAAAATGTTGCTCAGTACCTTCAACATACTATGACCTATGCACCTGTAAAGTTTGAAGTTGCTATGTCCAATGGTAAAGGAGAAGAAGCATTTACAAAAAATACACTATATGACCTTGACCTATGGGTCAAGGTCACACCAAATGTTGTCTAGTGCCCTCCAAATCATATGACATTTGCACCTGCAAAGTTTGAAGTGACCAAGCTATCTCAAGTCTCACATGGTAGACACTGTCAAATCAAACAATATAAAATGTTATCTTCTTGGTTCTTTGCATCTATTAAAGGATTTCACGTTTCGTTTATATTATGTTACACGTACAAATGAGTTGTTAACAAAGGGGTCAAATTCATAAAGTTACCCAGCATTTTTAAAACAAATATTTATCTTTTTTATCCATACTTATTCAGAAGCGAGAATAACCCGTAAATACAACAATCACCTAACACAGACAACCCCAAATCACCGTAAGGAAGAGACACAGAACAGGGATAGCCATCCTACAGCAAGTAAACAATGGACAGATCTTTAGTTAAGAGTTTGGAAATTAATATTTCTCCACCAAAACGTATGTTGTAGGTACTCAAAAATACAAAAAAAAACTCATGTTAAATATGATGGATTAGAAAATATTTACAATAATTGTACGCTGAAAAATGATTATCTAAACCTGTGAATGAAGTAAAGCAATTAGTTCTCTCTCTCTCTCTCTCTCTCTGCAAGATTAAGACTAAGTCCTCTGGACTTTGTTATAAGTCACCAATTCCATTCATTATAAAATATGAAATCTTTGCAAAACAAGTGATGTCACAATCACAGATGCTATATGTCAATATATGAAAAAGAGACCAAACAGACATCTCACACAATAACAATATCACTATTAAAGCAAAGCAACTAGTTCTCTGTCTGTCTGTCTGTCTGTCTGTCTGTCTGTCTCTCTCTCTCTCTCTCTCTCTCTCTCTGACCTGTAAGATGATTGAAAGACTAGAAACTAGAGCAGAAGTCGATGGTACACCATCGCAAATACCCGCTTTTTGACCTATAACCTTTACCTTGGGGTCAAGGTCACATAAAATGTTGCTCAGTACCTTCAACATACTATGACCTATGCACCTGTAAAGTTTGAAGTTGCTATGTCCAATGGTAAAGGAGAAGAAGCATTTACAAAAAATACACTATATGACCTTGACCTATGGGTCAAGGTCACACCAAATGTTGTCTAGTGCCCTCCAAATCATATGACATTTGCACCTGCAAAGTTTGAAGTTGCTACTTCCAACAGTTTAGGAGAAGATGCATTTGCAAGAAAGTACATAATTTGACCTTGACTTTCAGGTCAAGGTCACACTAAATGTTGCCCAGTGCCCTCTACATCATGTAACCTATGCACTTACAGAGTTTGAAGTTACTTCATTAAAAGCTCAAGGAGGAGAAGGATTTACAAGAAAATTCAATATTTGATCTTTGGCCTTGACCTTGGGGTCAAGGTCACACAAGATGTTGCCCAGTACCCTCTACATCATGTGACCTATCCAGCTACAAAGTTTAAAGTTGCTAGGTCTAACCGTTTAGGAGGAGATACATTTACAAGAAAATACAATATTTGATCTTAGACCTTCGGGTCAAGGTCACACAAAATGTTGCCCAGTACCCTCAACATCATGTGACCTATTCAGCTAAAAAGTTTGAAGTTGTTACGTCAAAAGGTTTAGAAGGAGATGCATTTACAAGAAAATTCAACATTTGACCTTTGATCTTGACCTTGGTGTCAAGGTCACACAAAATGTTGCCCAGTACCCTCTACATCATGTGACCTATTCAGCTACAAAGTTTGAAGTTACTACGTCTAACCGTTTAGGAGGAGATACAATTACAAAAAAAAATACAATATTTGACCTTTGACCTTGACCTTGGGGTCAAGGTCACACGAAATGTTGCCCAGTTCCCTCTACATCATGTGACCTATTCAACTACAAATTTTGAAAGTGCTACCTCTAACGGTTTAGGAGGAGATACATTTACGAGAAACGTGACGGACGGACGTACGCACGGACGGACGGACAAACGGACAGACGGACGGACGGACGACGGACCGACTTTGACACGAAATTAATATACTCTTTTTTTCTAAAGAAAAAAGCGGGTATAATGACACTTAAAATTGCATCACATGACAAGGAACAAACACACATCTCTCAGAAAAATAGGAGCACCAACAAACAAGGAATAAACAACAACAGTATTTTGTTAATTTAATTATTTACGTCCCAGTCATCGATTTTTTACCCATGTTATGATGGGTCCTCCTGGGTTGAACCAGTACTAAGCAGAGGATAAAGTTTCTTGCTCAAAGACACAACGCAGCGCTCTCAGTGAGGCTCCAACCCCGCCCCCATCCCTCAATCTTGAGTCAAACATTCTACCACTGAGCCACTACGCTCCTCACAACTACAGAATCATCACCATAGAATAGACAGTAGCGGGGCCACCAGGTGGCTTAAATCTATTGTACCAACCAAATCTGCGCCCTTGATTCTGCTGTTGTTAAAAAACAAAAATTGTTAACTCACATAGAGGCTTCTAATTTATGCAATGCATTATCAAAGAGAAACAATGAAATCAAATTAACTTGTGATGTGACAGGGAAATTTGGTTTTAACTGACAGACAGTCAGAGCTAAAGAAAACCCATAGTTGAGGCACGGTTGACCCAACCAAAGACAAGCATCAGACACCAACCCACGAATCAAATTTTTAGGTCAGCTTTGTCATTCAGTCTGAGGCCTGACCTACTGTGGTGCAATTTAATATGAAACCAAAGCTTTAAACCATAGTTGAGTTTACAACCAGTCATGCAGACTGTTGCATAATAGTCATTTTATATTCACTCCCTTTTATTTTTTGAATTACTTTTTTAATAGATCAGGGAAATAAGGCACTCTTTTTACTATACTCATACTGAAACAACAATGTACGAGTTCAAAATAATACACAAGAATACCATGGCTCTAATATTTCTTTCAACCTGATAATCATGCTGTTACAGTGGATACTGAACATTGTTTTTATCTTGGCAATAGTGCAGACCCTGAAATATCTGGTATTCTATGGCATTTCATCTGGGCCTGAAATTACAATGCTTCCTTAGAGTTAAGGAAGACTTAAGTTAAGTATTGATTTTTCAGGATGCGAAAAATAACGTTTAAAACTGATTAAAATCAAAATAGTTTTAATTTTTCTGAAGATCACAATGATATCTTTGACCACAAATACCACATCGATCCAAGCAATTTATTTAGCATTTAATATAGCATGTTGAAATATCAATACTTATCTTAAGTCTTGCTTAACTTTAAGGAGGTATTGTAATTCCGGGCCCTGGTCTTCATTGTTTGCCTAAGTACACATTTTCCTTTTTGCAATATTAGCAAATGGCTAAGCAGCACTATATTAGTTTAAATGAGTATATAGTAAAACCTGTCTTAGGCGGCCACTCAAAAATAGACAAAACAAAGGTCTTAAAGACAAATGGTAGCTTAATGAAGGTCGGAAGTACTGCAGAATGCATTCTGCAATATTTTTGACCTGCATTAAGCGATAATAGGTATTGAAAACCAAGTTTTGGCCTTCTTTTTGAGTGGCCGCTTAAGACAGGTTTTACTGTATAATCTATGTTACTGGCTAATTGGATTCTTACGTTGTCCATTTGACTCCATTTGTGAAGCTGTATTGACGGTATCTCCAAACAAACAATACCTTGGCATCTTACGACCAACCACTCCTGCCACCACTGGTCCTGGAATTGATCAACACAGTCCATTATAATCACAAAATAAGCAATCATGGCAAATTATATATGACATACTCTGAGACTTTATGTCTCGGTCATATTAGACTTGATAAACAATACAAAATCAGTCTTATCTGACTGTGTCCATTAGTAATGGTTTTCCTCACCACTGCTATCTGACCTGACGATAGTGTGCAAGAAACGTACAATGACTGTACAAGTGATGGGCACGTAGCCGACGATAAACAAACGTTAGCAGCCATCACCATATATATAACTGGCATCACCCTACGATGAATGTATTAGGAAATCATATTACCTTACAATTAAAGGACATGCAACCAGCACCAGAATACATACGTTGCATCTGTCTTTATCCACTTGTAATCACGGGACATCATTAGATATTAACCAGTCAAAAACAGGACACCTAACATTCGAGTAAAGTATAAAACACACCAAAAACGCACACATTCTGAATAAAATAGATGAATACTGATTAACTTTTATCCATTGTAACTGTTTGAAAGTTTTGAACATCCAAACAACATATTGGATTGGTGTGACTAGGGCTTTAAATGCATGTGTTACTGCAACAGTAGCATGGAGGGTGTGATACTTGCCAACAGATAAAATAGACAACAATGGATAACTACACACAAGGACAGCAAAGTCCTTGTATGAAACGGATGATAAACTTATGTAAACAGACCCTAACAGATTGGATTTGTTTTATCTGTTGCACGTAAGCTATGTTTCAGTCACACAAGACAAACAGACATGCAACAGATAAGAAATTCGGTTGAGTTAAGGTCCAATCACACCAATGTAACAAAGGTAACGGCCGTCCAACAGATTAATAAGTAAAATTAGTCTTATCAGTTTGTGTCTGTCAGTAAATTTGTCTTCCCCTGGTGTTCACGGGTGACTCATGAAACCTACAATGGCCATACAAGTAATGGACATGTACAGACGATAAACAGACTGTCAACAATTATCACCATATTATTACCTTACAACTAATGGACATGTGACCAGCATAAGGAACACATATGCATCTGTTTCAAGTATGTCCAGTGGCAACATCATGACAACAAACATTACTAGATATTAATAAGACAAATAGATCTACAAGACACATACCATACAAGTTCCTAACAAAACGTATAAGGAGCAATGAACGCACACTTTCGGAATAGAACAAATTAACATGTATGACTTATATTCGTTGCATCATATGCAAAGTTTTAAACATATTCAAAACTTGCCACGGTTAAAAAGACATCAACTGATATCACTTTACAAGAATTGCATAGTCAGTACAGAAATCAGGTTATAACATATAAGAACAGATGCCAACATATTGAATTTGTTTATATTTGTTTATTCGTTGCATATATGTTAGACTGGTGCGTCTGGGGCTTTAAATGCATTTATGACTGCAAAAGTAGGATGGAGGGTGTGCTCCTAATGAGTTTATTCCCCCCCCCCCCTGTGGTGCACCTTCAAGGTACATCAAAGGCAGACACTAATGACTAGATGAACTTTTGTCCTAAGTCCACTGATTGTGGAACATAAAGAGGAAATAGACTCAGTCGGATTGAAAATGGATTGTCTTTTAAAGACAATTTATTTGATAATTTGTATTATACATTTTAGACTTTTTCCTATTTTCATTTGTTGTGCAACTGTATGAAGTAAAACAATATACCTTTGAAGAAAATTGATAAGCAGAACCAAACTCTGCTCTAACTCTGCGTCGTCAGTGCACATCTTCAATGTGTGAACAATCATTATGCAAAGTTTGAATATAAAAGAATGAAAACTGTTGGAGTTACAGATTACACAATGTAAGCTACCCCAAAAGTGGTGTAGTCATTATAATATCTTAGTTCTTCACTCCCCCAAAAAAAACAAGAAAATAAGATCAAATAGATGATGCACATCTTCAATGTCTGAACAATCACTATACAAAGTTTGAATATAAAGGAATGAAAGCTATTGGAGTTACAGATTACACTAATCAGACACGCCCTTAGCATTTCAGATCGCAAAATAACCCTCAATAATGAGAAGATATTTATGAAATAGTCGAAACATAAAATGTGCACATCTTCAATGTGTGAACAATTATTATGCAAAATTTGAATATAAACGAATGAAAACTTTTGGAGTTACAGATTGCACAAAATAGGTACCCAAAAATGCTGTGGACAAACAGACAGATGGGTGAATGGACAGAGTGGACCCACTACTAGACATACGTTTTTGCCAAGCCAATGCAGTGCAGATAAAAATAATTATTAATAATAATAATAGTAATAATAATAATAATAATATTTCTTGAATAAACTGAAAACTGTGATGACAAGTATTAACTTTATAGTGTATTTAAATTTTATAAATGATTGTGATCAAGTAGTTTCCGACAATTTGATTTATTAGAAAAGTCCCTGATTAGACTTGCACATAATGGAAGTCTGATTAGATAGTTAGCTTATCACAAATATGAAATTGATTAATTGAGATCAAGTTGCTATCCTCCAACGATTTGGCAGATAAGCAACGTCTGTGATTAGACTGCATTAAATTGAAGTATGATAGATACTTAACTGAACACTATAGTTTTCACACACCTTTGCCAAAGTTTATCAATACTTTTTAAGCCATCGAGTAGCTATAATTAGCTTTTCAATAACGTGACACATTAACAGTGAGACAATACACTGGACTCGCAAATGACACAAAAAGTCCTATGTGTAAATTTAGTTCAGGAAAATATTTTATCACATATGGGATAATAGCATGGAATTTTGTGCCAACAATTAATAAACCTTCAAAGGTGCGTTTTAGATATACATTTTTGAACAAATTCATGATCACGTGTGTTAAAAAGTAAGCTAGGTGAAAGTGAAAATGAATATACATGTACTTTGATTTTAAAAAAGTATGAATATTTTTCGAGTTGGGAAATAAATATATGAAAAAGCCAGTAATTCTTGTTTATAGATATAACTTCTTAGAGGTGAAATCAAACATGAAAACCTGAGCCACCATGAAAATACTGAGGTATACTTTTAAGCTACCTATACTAATTGCTTGGTATAAAAAAATCAAAAGTAAAATGTTATTTTATTTTACTTGTTATGTCACTTGGTCATGTCTATATTCAGTAAGCCAGCTGCTGATTTCCCTTTTAAAGCCCCTTATCTCTTCTAGGAGCAGTAATGCTTAGTTCACACCAACGGCGCTTTGATGGCGCTTTAAAGCGGCGTGCAAAGCGGCACCAAAGCGTAACAAAGCTTGATTAAAGCGGCAGGGTCGTAATAGATCGTGGGAAAGCTTGGAGTAAAGCGAGACATTCGGCAAGAGCGCCAAATTTTTTTGAACTGTTTAAAAATTTTGGGCGCTCTGTCACGAATTGATTAAAGCGCCGAGAGCGTATCAAAGCTTAACAAAGCGTAACAAAGCTCAGCAAAGCTTGACTCAAAGCGTAGGAAAGCTTAACAGAGCTTGGTTCAAAGCGGGGACCCCAGCCTTCACGGTCTGTCACCACTTGACACGCTTCGTTAAGATGTCTCAAGATTTGCTACGATCTGGCATGAAGATCTGACACGAGGTCAGACGCTTTCATCAAGATCTGACACGCTTTGTTACGCTTTCATGAAGGACTCTCACGCTTTCACACGAATTGAGACGCTTTGATCAAGGATTGACACGTTTTGTTAGGCTTTGTTACGCTTGGCAAGCTTCCTTACGCTTTCTCACGCTCTTTCACGCTCTCCTCCGCCTCAATGGCTAGGATGTAGTTATACAGCAGGGAGACAAACATCATGTCTTCTTCAGATAGATCACGCTCTGGTACATCTGGAATTTCTGGATCTTGTTGTTCTGCCATCGTGTTCTAGAATCAAAGATGCAATGATTTTGTGGATCTGCTGCATCTTTATTTATAGCTCTGGGTCAAAAGCGGCATGAAATCGGCGATCTCGACATTTTTCAATGCGTAACAGAGCTTAACAGAGCGTAACAATGCACAACAGAGCTTGATAATCGTATCAGAGCCTGATTTAAAGCGTCATAATCGCATCAAAGCGTAATAAAGCTTATCAAAGCGTGATTTCAAGCGTAACATAGCCTCATCAAAGCGGGATCAAATCGTGAGGAAACGTAACAAGTCGGGCAATAATTCGTCCCCAATTCGTATCAGAGCGTATCAGAGCTTATCAGAGCGTAACATTACTTAGGAGATCGTGATATTTTTGGAAAAGTAAACAAAAATGACGGCGCTTTGCTTGCTGATTTAAAGCGCGGCATTCGCCGTTGGTGTGAACCAGATATGAGCTTCACTGTATACTATGTAATACAATAGTAGCCTCAAATAGCAGGAATAAATACCTTTAAGCATTAACTTTTTTATAAACTTGGACACAGCTTGATTAATATTGATTTTGAGGCTGTTGTGAATTACGGTATATATATTCTATCTAGTTTTGTTTATACTAGACTATTACTATACACAATGAAAACAACAATGCAGACTCTTTACTTTCCACATTTAATCTAAAAGGCTAAACAATCAGCAACAAGCATTGTCATTCTGTTCTGGCTGGTTTGATTTTCTTTACTAGACTGAAGTATAAAGGTAAAGAATGCAAATACCAGGAATCAATACAATCAAGTACCACACCTGAACTGAGACACCATATGGGAAAGTGACAAAAACCTAAGAAAACATCACACGCAAGAGAGCCAAGTGGCCTGCTCCTTCCCAGCAGGTAATTACAAGGCTGCAAGGAACAGCAAGACAGTATTATTAAGACAACGTAAAACACACATAACAGAAAGGGTCCAAAATACACTAAAACCATTGTAAACAAAAAATACACTAATCCCCATGATGGGTGCTACATGTACAGCTGTATTTTTCCCTTTCAATGTTTATACATTAATTCATTTAAACCGTAGCTTACTTTTCCTGTAATAATATATTACCGCTTTTTACCCATTTCTACAAAAAATGGTATAGGCATAACATTATACATATTTACAGTACAATACTCACATTTCAATGCATCAATATTATTCAAAGTAGTAAGCAATTTTGCCCCCCCCACCAGAAGCTTATTTTGATAACCCCCAAACATATTTGCTCCAGTAGTGAATACTGCCATGCACATTCTGAGCTAAAAAAAAACAAACACAACAAACTTGACGTAATATAATTCAAATTCAAATTATATACACAAGATATTTATAATTAAGTATAACTCACCTGTGTGCAAACCAATTCTTGCTTGCAGAACTGAATCTGGCTGATGCCTTATAGTAAAGTGTTGTATTTGTTCCAGAATTCTAAGTGACATCTGAGATATCTGTCGAACATGTTCATCTGAATTTCTGACAGGAAGACCTGATACCACCATGTATGCATCTCCAATGGTTTCTACCTAATGTGATTAAATTGTAAAAAATAGACAGCCAATTTGAAAATAATTATTTGGTAAATACTTTAAAATTCCGAATACTAATTGCTTGCAAAAAAGGTCTAAACAATTAGCACTGACCCAGACCAGACTGCTCCTGTTTGTTTTATTCTAATAAGCATTTTGTGAGCTTCTAATATCCAACAATTTATTTTAGAACGAAAAGAGTAAAGTGTTTGAAATTTTTGATGTTCTTGTTCTGGGAATTCCAGCCCTGAAAATCAACAAATTGTTTGAGAACAGATAGAGAAAAATGTTTAAACTTTTAGAACATCTGTCATTTGCAAAGTTTTTCTTCAAAATGTGAAGCTATACAGTGTGGCTAGAGGTCTGGTATTCGGTCTGAGTCTTTATAGTACACGGAAGGCACATCAGTGTTTGTCTACTCGCATATGTGATTAGAACAAAAGTCTCACGTGCAAGCTGATTCAACAAATTTTGTCCCAAAAGCACAACAACATTCATCCATATAGATGTTTGCTATCAGTTAGATCTTTTGATATACTGACTATGTCTTTTAAGATATATGCTAGTCCCCTAACACATCTTGATTGGTCATCTTATTTATGGACTGCAATAAAAGGTTCTTAAGTTTAAACCACAGCTGGCCACATAATTTCATAAAGGCTAATACCGCCCTACTACTGATCCAGCAAGGCACAGGTATTCTTGCAACACATACGCCCCCTGCTGGCTTGATCATTGAACGTATTTGGAAACAATAAAATCACGTGCATAATTTGCACATTGTCACCTGATCACATACCAAGTTTCATATTGCCAGCTTGAATAGTTTTTTATGTATCTCAGGATACATATGTTTTTGCAACATTTTGACTATTATCATTACCATAGCAACCACTATTTTTATATGACAGCAGAAAAAGACGTGCATAATTAGCACATTGCCACCACTTCACATACAAAGTTTCATTAGGGTAGCTTTAATAGTTTTGTTTTAGTTATCTCAGGAACCAGGTTACTGCTGAGAGACAGATGGACAAACTGACAGATGGAGGACAAACCTATAATCCCCTCTGGTATGAACTATGTCAGGGAACTAAATAGAGCAGTTGTTAGTTACTGATGAAAGTTTGTAAGCCTTAAATACTGGTTAATCACTTTAGAGCAAACTGTCTTGGAATGGTGTTGTTTGATAACGGACCATTGGCATCAATTGGCTAATTTCAAAAGCAATGTTAGGCCAGACAAAACAATAAATCTGTAATAATTTAAAATAATGTGACTGCTATTGAAAATTCATATTTGGCTAAACTTACATAGACTCAACCTTAAGAACATTTTTCAATGGTGAAAACGCATGAATTCTATACATATTTATATAACTTGTATATAACGTACTGTAAACAAATGAAACCTTTTTCTACAATTTTATTTCACAAATTTTCATATATACGAGGGTTGTCCCACTAAATTGTGGACTTTTGTTTTAAAATGAGACTCTGTATCGGAAATTATTCTATGAAATTTGTATGATATGTTTATATACATCTAAAACACATCTTCTACAAATATGGATGAAATCACAATTTAGATAACAAAGTTATGAACCTTTACTTGAGAGTATCTCAGCGTATGCTGAGCATGTTACAAATTATTTTGCTGTATTTTCAAAGAGGGATGGTCAAATGTATTGACTCTACTTTTTTATATAAGCGTAAATGGTAACAAATATTGGCATCTATTTGTTGAGTAAGTCTTCCTGGTTCAAGTGATGACTATATACAAATGTAGTTAGCTTAGATATGTTAAGCACACAAACAAACGTATATTTACCATTAAAATAACTAACATAAAAATAGCATGTGTTCGGTTAAATTGACGGAAATGAGCTTGTCTTTGTGAACTTAGTAAAATAATTTGATACGAAATCCATTTTACGATACAAGTGACTGTTCTACCAATCATTTATCATTAAAAGAACGTAGTTTTATGTATTTAATTAGCCAAAAAGTTTTGAATCTCTAAATTTTGCGCTGTACCGTTCTCAACACCTTACCTTGCGTAGTTACTTGTTGATGTGGCAATGCATTGTTTGAACTACAACAGTGAAATTTGATTAAATATACATTACCTTTTGAACTAGATTAGTTTCATTGAAGATATTTTGACTTGTGCCGCTCAGGGGGACATACCGTCAAGTAAAGGTTAACAAATTTGTTATCTATCTTATTTGTTACTTGTACACAGTCTTGTTGTTGTTGACTTTTTGTTTATTGTTACTCCTAATGTGGGAGTCTGTAATTGTTCTATGTTTTGTTGTATGTTACTTTATGTCCATTCTAGTATTGCAATCATCTTGATGGGGAAGAGAGAGCTGGTTGCTTTGCTTAATTTGTCTTCCTGGTGTCTCTTGATGGTTGAGTGGCTCTTCCTCGCAGTGCCATGGGGTTGTCTGCGGTTTGTGATTGTGGTATTTCCTGATCATACTCACTTACTATTTTTGTGATTTAACAAAAGTCCACGATTTACTGGGACAACCCTCGTACAACTACAAGCAATACAGATGACGTTTATAATATTTTTTTAAAAAATGGAATTTTGGCTTGAAATGTATCATCTTAAAGACTTGAAATAAAGAAAGACAATTTTCAGTAGCCTTTTTTGAAATTGAATTGCACAATAGTACACAACTTATATAAAAGATTAAAACAGAGAAAGCATATCTGGCGTTTGAAGTGGTCATAGTTAAGAGCTAGTCATAGTTTGTCAATGTAGAATATTGACCTGTACATCTGACTAGTTGACAGATACTTACATTTATCAGGAGAACAGTGATACAGCGGATAGTTACTCAACTTTACATCAAAATCTAGCTAACAACTGCGTGCATTAACCTTTTTTTTCGTCTCATGGTTGTTTAGGTGGTTTTGAAATGCCTTACAACTCCAAAGATGCAATGTTTAGCAGTGTAATTTGCACAAGACCGAATGTAGAAAAATATGTCATGATTATATAATGGTATCTGTTTTTTTTATTTTATGTAGTCCACTTTTTCGAATATGTTCACATGTGTCATGATAATTGCAATTTAAGAATTTCGAACGTCTCTCTGCTTATTAAGGCAATATTGATCTTCAGAGCTTGAAATACAATAATTATTGCATTTTGAAATTATAACCTGTGGGTCACAGGTATATACGTTAGATCATCTCAAGTCTATTATATCAAATCATTTATGTGTAGCATGTGGTTGTTTCTCTTATGAAAATACAATTATCAAATGACGTCTAGTCTAGTAGTGATAATATTATCGCCATGCATTAAAATTGATAAACGAGTGTTTAACATATGTTGGTTACGTTATGAATGTCAAAACATTTAGCGTTTTCATGCAAAGTAGTTAAATTGTCATATGATAAATAAAATCTTACATTCATGCTCCTGTTTTATAATAAACATGAACACCCATGTAAGATCTTCTAAACCTGCAGCAAGAGGAGCACTCATATACGATCCTCTATTTACTTACCTTGTATACGTCAAACTGGTCTATAATTCCATCAAAGTATGTGTACAAGTCGTTAAGAACGTCAACAACCTATAAGAAGAGTACTGTAAATAAATACAAATGTGTTCTGATTTATGAATAAACCAATCCATTAATCGTTTGGTGAAACTGTTATAGTCAATCTTAAGTTCTGTAGATTTCACATCATTTCAAATGCTGCAGAATAACAACTTGGCAATCAGATTTTATGAATATCATCACTGATGTTCTTAGGATGCTGGGGCTTATATTTCCAATGAAAAGTATATGTTTTAGGGTGGACGAATAAAAATTGTCAAAGCAAAAGTATTTGCTTAAAAACTAATCTATTTGGATTTAATGTAAATTTACACTCCAAGAGTAGCCCGGTGAGACACTACACTACACATGCATTCAACTGTGAAACATAGCTTTTCAAAAAAAAAGCTATTTCACTATAAGTTAAATTTATATATTTCTAGTTCAATTCTGAATAAAAATTAAATTTTATAATACATACTAATTATTATTGATCCAGCAGCATGTAAAACGTCAATATTATATATTTAGAAGATTTCTAATAAAAATAGGAACAGAAATGTGTTAGGTTTGAAGACTTTTGGGTAATACAACTGGCATTTTGGTATGGGGAAGCATGAAGTCAAATTAAACAAAATCCTTTCAATGATAATGCCCTCATTGACTAAATGAAATCTACTTGAAATGACCATTGATTGAATGCATAACAAGATTGTTCTATTATGTCTTCTCTACAAATTTCGTCGCTCATTTTAACTCTTGAAACTCGTCTCCCTGAAGCTCCAGATTCTGATTGACTGTCACTGAGAGGCCCGTTATTTCATTGGTTGTAATTCGTAAACAGACCTACTTACTCAAACAGCTGATCAAAACAAATAGGTTTTGGCCAAATCAAACCTTTTAAATCCCCCTATATTCCACAACTTGCTGCAATAAGGTTACTTATTTACCTTTTACATACAAATCATACAGGTTTAAGTCATAATTTCTGCTGAAATTCCCTAAAACGGCTTTGGATAAAAATAATGGTCAAACATAAACCCCTAAGCTGAACTACTGAAATGGCGGCTAAAATGCTTACACATTTAGGATGACTGATGATGAAAAACAGTCTCAGAAACTCAAAAATGATAAGACCGTCTTATCATTCCACAGACTGATAATTAGAGAATACTACGTGAGTGTCTTTTGATATCAAGTTTGCCAGGCAAGGCTCAAGAATGCTTGTTGACATGGTGGCGCTTGCCGATTCATCATGCATTTCCAAAGCGGAACCTGGTAAACTTGACATCAAAAGACATGAACCTGGTATTCTATTTATCAGTTTACCGTCTGTTTCACTCTTCAAACAAGCAATAATGACGTAATTTTCGATTTTTGTGTTGATTTAGCGTCATTAGCGACTTCATTCAAAAAGTGCAACGTCATCGTGGCCTGATAAAGGCACATGCTGTGAGATAGACAACGTTTATCAGGCATGTGCAACAGTACATTTAATATGCATGGCAATTGATAAAGGTAGATTTACTCTTAGCTTCTAGATAGACAGTTCTGTTGCACAGAATGAATGAAAGTGATAAACCTGATGTACGAGGGTCAGTAAAAAATAACTGAGCCCTACCTCATAACATTTGAAGTAAGTATAATTGATATATATTTGGATGATATTTTATTGAAGTTATATGTCATCTATTTAATCACCCAATTTATTTCTATTGGTAGGCTTTCTGTAACGGTTGCTAGGCAACATAATATGACCTGTCAAAGGGGTGCGTTCAAGCTGTGATACATCTAAATCTAAGCATTGCTATGGAAACAGTAATGTTAAAGCAAGGCTTTATTCACTGTTGTCTGATACCTTGAACATGTACATATTCAGTGTCACAGACCAGAAACCAACTGAACCCAAATTATAGATACTGTAGAAGTTTGATTTCAGAATTTATCAAATTTTAACATGCCTGAAGTCCTATTATTTACCTTACCCACATTCATATTTACACAATTTTAATAGAAAACATAAAACATTAGCATAATAATGCTTTAACAGTACTGCATACACAAACCACCCTCAGACATATTGAGTTTCTTGATTTAAATGCACAATTTTGTTTCCATGGCAACACAATCTTTATGTATTTGAAAATTTGTGGAATTTTGGAGTTTTTTGTTGCTAGGCAACGCATACACTCATTGTTCACTTAAACATTAACGAACTTAGTGTAATAAAAAGACAATATGATATATGTTATTCAAATAAGTGTCAAATATGCCTTTCACAATAACTATCAAGCACACAAGCTTTTAAAGACATACTGTAAATTCCTGGTGGCTGAGATTGTGAACGCAACGATCTGAGTGACGATCTTCAGTTGCCTAGCAACCATAATAGAAGCTTCACTAGGGTGATTTTTAGGGTTAAAACATCTATGACATATTATACTTATAGAACATAATCACATTTGTTGTCTACTATACCAAACAAAAATGTTACAAGGTAAGGTTCAGTTATTTTTGACTAACCCTCGTAGACAGTAAACTTGACCATTGATTCGTACTCATCCAATTTTGTACCCAAATCCTGTTTTGTTACAGTATGGAATTGTCCCATGTTGCCCATTACTTTGAAGCTAGTTCTTCATATATCAGGTTTCTAGTGATATAGTTCATTAACATATAACATTTAAACATACCACCAGTTATACACATATTACTTTCTAGGAGACAAAGATCAAGTTCTGACTAAAATATAACTCCTATCACATAAAGACATTTTGAAATTAACATCTTTCTTTAGGAAAAGAAGTTTCAATAGTGGACGTGTAACACATGATCATAGACAATGCTTAGTGGCTCATGCATGGCTTTAATTAATCAAGGAATATCTGGGAACAATGCTATCCTAAGAATAAATGAAGGACTTTCTACAAACAATAATACATTGGGAGGTAATGTAGTTGTCTTTCACATCAAAATAATACTGGATGGATTCAAGCATAGTGTGGATCAATTTCTTTTGCTATTGTGTTATTAAATATAGGACTATGTTTCCACTTTTTCAGCTTTAACTCTCTACAAGGTTAAAACAGTAGTACTAACTTGAAGTGGAGTGCTTGTAGCTGATAAATTTGTAAATCCAACAATATCAGAGAAGTATATGGTCACACTTTCAAAGTCTTCTGGAACAACCCTGTTTCCCACTTTCAGCTGGTCTGCAACGCTCCTGACAAAAAAGAACAAAATTATGCAATGTTAAATGACACACACTTCTTATTCCTTTTCACTAAAGCACATATTTAGAAGACTTTTTTAATTTGATTTTAACAGCGTTCTAATTTGAACTAGTGGATGATAAAACCAATTAAACGACCTGTGTATCAAGGAAAGATTCAGATCAGTTGGCGCATTTACCAGATCAGGGGCTTTGAAAAGGTAAGTGATATGTGATTGTGGTATTTCCTGGTTATATGTACTATCATTTTCACTGTCCGCAAAAAGAAGCTGTTAACACTTTCCTACACATTGGTTGCATGGGTAAGGCTATGTTCTTACTGGGTCAATGACCACACTGATCTAAGCATTTTGTATATACTATAAATGTGGTAATTTCGCAAGATTTTTTTTTGCAATTCACGTTAAAATACATATTTACTACGTTAAAAATTCGCGACAAGTGCATGATTTACCTAAATCAGTAAAGAACAGAGTGATTTCACAATATCCCAAGGGTATAATTATCACGAAATTTTGTCTCCGCGAAGTTTCGCGAAAATAAACCCCTTCCAAAAATTCCCATTTTTACAGTAGTCTTTTGTGTTCTGTCTAGTTCCTTCAATCATCTCACTGAGGAAGAGATAGATCGTTACTTGTCTTAGATTGTTTACTTGCTTTTGTGTGTGTGTCTGATTGTCTGTGTTCTAATATCTTGTCCTCACAGTGACATGGGTTGGTCTGTGATCTCTGATTGAGGCATTTCCTGGTCATACTTACTTGATTGTTGGGTAATTTGACTAGGTCAATAAATCATGTTTCCTTGTAAAGTATGCATAACTCCCAATTCCTATCTTTTTATACAAAAATGGTCACAGTTACAGCTCGGTAGGATCCCTACAATTGTAGAAAAGGTTGCATAAAACATGACTGATTTTATAGTGTACCTAGGTAGAACTTGATACAGCAATTCTTCAGATCGCCGCTTTTCATCAAGAAAGGCTTGTGTCCTTTGCTCCACAAGGCCTTCAAGATTGTTGGCATATTGTTCCATTCTGTGCAACAGCATATCCAAGACGTTGCCACCATGTAAATTTTTCCTGGATAAAATTGCTTATAATTAAGTCACATCAAAACATCAGAAAATATTTCTACTTGACATTTAACCAATAAACGCCACCTTTTATTTGCAGCAGACGACAATTTCACATGTTGCTGCTTTTTTCAAAATAACAAAATAAGGCATGATAATTCATGAGAATCGTCTGCTAAGGCACCTGAAATCTTTTCAAAACTTAGGAAAGATGTTGCAAAATGTGTCATCTGCTGTAGTCATGACTTGGCCTTTAAGGTGTACGAGGATCAGTCAAAATAACTGAGCCCTACCTCATAACATTTCAGTTTGGTATTAAAACAACAAATGTGATTATTTTCTATGGGTATAGATGTTTTAACCCTAAAAAATTACCCTGATAAAGCTTCCATTATGGTTGCCAGGCAACTGATTATCGTCAGTACTGTTAAAGAATTATAAGGTAAATATTTTATGTTTTCTATTAAAATTGTGTAAATATGGATGTTGGTGGGGTAAATAATAGGACTTCAGGCATGTTAAAATTTGACAAATTTTGAAATCAAACAACCATAGATTCTATAATTTGGGATCAGTTGGTTTCTGTTCTGTGACACTGCATAGGTACATTTTAAGATATCAGACGACAGTGACTAAAGCATTGCTTTAACATTACTGTTTCCATAGCAACGCTTAGAATCAGATGTATTACAGCCTTTGACAGGTCATATCATGTTGCCTAGCAACCGTTTCAAAAAGCCTACCAACAAAAATATATTAGGTGATTAAATAGATGACTTAAAACTACAATAAATATCATCTAAATATATACTGAACAAAAGTGAAAACGCTACACCTGAATTGTTTGCTATCTGTATATACAAAATTAGGCAAACCAAGAAAGCAATTGAAAGTGTATCTTAATGTTTGAATACTAGGTAATGCATAGCAGTAAAAGTTTTATGAATGTTGTCACGAGGAAACACATGAAAACCATTTACACATGGCAGGGGTCCATTTTTTCAGGTTGCCAATTTGAATGGAAATCTAACACAATTTAGGCCTTCAGAAATCCACTACCTACGAGATCCGACTGCACAAAATGGTAGTCTAGAAATGTGACAACCAGAAATGTGAAGGACTTATCTCAAGTGTGTTTGATCGTTTAGACAAGCAACCTGAAAAACGGATTTGCAACAAATTGCCAAGTTTAAAAATTAAACACTGAAGTCCCCATAGGAAAATCAATGTGTTGTTGCATCTAAGTATGATGATATCAATAGTCGAGAAATGGTAGAAACAATGTGCTTAGAGGTCTACCTGATTTTGCAAAAGAAAATTATCGAAAATCGTGATAAATTGAAGATTACCAAACATTTAATATTCCCTATTTGTTTTTGTCAAAGGGAGATAATTTGTTTCAATATTTTACAAATTTGCTTAATTCGAAATTGATTTCTGAGCTTGTTTTAAGTGATTAAGCAGTTTTCTTGTGTTTTTATGCAACACAATTAAGACCAATTTTGAAAAGCATAACAATCTAAATTTGCGCATGCGCAGTAGCAAATTTCAGTGAATAAAGCTTTAAACACTTAAAGGAGCATAACTCATACACCAAAAAAGACAAATTGGTGGAGTTTCGACGAATGGTTTGCTGGATGTCTGGACAACATTATTAAACGTTAGTAAATACTTTTTGTCCAACACTTTCTCATAAAATATAGATAATTGTAGTGTAGCGTTTTCACTTTTGTTCAGTATATGTCCATTTAACTTGATTCAAATATTATGAGGTAGGGCTCAGTTATGTTTGACTGACCTTTGTAGATCCACATTAAATCATCAGTGTAAGAAGTAATAAACCTAATGCAAGGGTTTAGAAATGCAACTAATGAACACAACTTACATGTTTTAAACACTTTTTGCAAGTGTAACAGCAAAAACGTGCATCTAATTAACCTTCAAATTACCAATCACTACTGCAGCAGATGACAAATTTTGTGATGTATTTCCTAATTTTAGTAAAAAATAAGGTATGCTATTTCGTGAGAATATTTCTCATGCAATATTTTGCCTTATTTGTTAATTTAGAAACTATCAGAATTCTGTGAAAGCAGCAAAATTTGAACTTGTCGTCTGCTGTAAATTATAGGTGGCGCTTTATGTGTTAAACAATTTTTGCAAGTGTAACAACGTAAATGGAACTTTTACATGCATATAATCATGTTGGCAGATTATTATTTTAAACATTTACAATGTATATCTCGATTTCTTCTGCACAAAAGGCCAAACTACTTTATTTTCCATACACATTACATTAAAAATCTTTTAAAACAATCTATGGT
This sequence comes from Loripinus fragilis, assembly GCA_964019695.1. Lineage (NCBI taxonomy): Eukaryota > Metazoa > Mollusca > Bivalvia > Lucinida > Lucinidae > Loripinus > Loripinus fragilis. The sequence continues at coordinate 35,127,104 of OZ026522.1, read as the reverse complement.
ACTAGGAAGATATTTCATTGCAAATAATGTCAATAGAAACACTGTCAATAAATTGAATAGCAATAATTACCAAAAAATAATTTTTAAGAAGTTTTTTAATATAAATAGTTTTAAAAGAAAAGACAATATTCAACGATCACAAATTTCCACCAAAATTTAAACTTTATTTAAATTTTGAATTTTTCTTTCAAAAAGCTGATTTTTACTTCAATATCAAACTAGGACCTTTAAATCTATTTGAACAATGTTTCTTACAACACAATGTTGAATGGAAACAATTTCCATCTAAAACGGTAGTGTCATTTTTGCATAAAAATTTGGGTTGTTGATTCAAAGTACTTTAAAAAATCTGGTACATGGTTCCTTCAGAAATAGAGAGAATCTACAATATTAGAAAACATAAGACTCGGTTTTATTAAGTCTGTTTATGAGAACTAAAGGAAAGTGCAACAATTCTCACGCCCCAAGCACCGACTTAAGCAATATTCTGCTTTCTGTCAGAACCCAATATTCACAAAGGACTAGAAAATAAAAAAAAATCAACACTATATCAATGAATGGGGAGAAGTTTTACCAACTCTACACAGAAACAACGATAGCTGTTGCGGCCACTAAATAATCTGAAAACATGTATTCTTCAGAAATTGAGAGAATCCTACGATATTAGATAACAATAGTCTCTGTTTTATTGAGTTTGTTCATGAGAAATAAAGGAAAGTGCAACATTTCTCACGCCATCAATGACCATTTTTTTTAAAAAATCGAATTGCCTACTAGTAGTATAATCAATTAAAATATCAAAATCGAAAACTTAATTTTCAAATGAAAAACATGGTATTTTACAAATTTTAAAAAAAATATATTTTTTCAAAAAAATGTTTTTAGGAATTCTCTTCTTTTAGTTTAACATGTCCCCCAAAACCTTTTTTAAAAATTCTTTATTTGATTCCTTTTTACAGCGGGTTGAAAAAAATTAGTTCAGTAGAAACTATATACAGCTGCTTTCCAAATTTTTTATAGATAGCGATTTTTGTCATAATTATTTACATACCCTATACTTGTTTGAGTGTTTGTAATAAACTTTTGCTTTGTTTGAGATATGATTTATATCTGCTCCTGTATGCACGCCATATCTTGTTATAGTGAGTAAAAATATGGCTTGTTTTTGCTGATGTTTTGTATCAAGTTTTAACTTCTAAAAAACGTTATCATGTTTTTAGCAAATCAAAGCTGCTTATCAAAACTTTTTTTCAAATTATGAGATAATAAGGAAAGAAGCAAAGAAAACTGTGGTGGGAATCTATAAAGCCATGTATACGGTGCATTGTGAAAATACTATATGAATTGAAGCTATTGAGTGTATCAACAATGAATCACTTGATTGACTATGGTGTATGTGCACTAGTAGGTTGCACAAATTATATAATTTTACATAATTACTTTTAAAAGATATTTTAAGTGCATTTTGGGTGTTCAAATTTGATGCTTCATAGTAAGAGCCCAATTATTAGAAGAAAGGCCAAAAGGAAAGTACACTGCTGCCAAACATTTAAATGAGCCAAGAGGGTTTGAAATTGTATCAAAATTGGGAAAATGTCATCTTTTCAGATGAATCCACACTCAAAACCTATTTCTATCGCAAACCTATTCATATCTGGCGTCTGAAACACAACCAAATTTATCCACATTACATTGATGGATAAAATCCACTTGAGTCGTATTGAATGGACTATCTCGTAACTTTTAAAGGGGTCTCTCAAATTAAGCTTGTTAATGAAACAATCACCAGTAAGGCATATCAGGATAATATCAAAAGCGATATAAAATTCCAATATGAATGCACTATACCCCAAACATTGAACAAGATAACGCACCTTGCTACAGCTCTTTAAAATATTCACGCGAGATCCAGATTGGAGTTCTATGTTGCTTTTGATCCTGATATGCCTTACTGGTGATTGTTTCATTAACAAGCTTAAGTTGTGAGACCCCTTTGAAAGCCACGAGATAGTCCCCTCAATACGACTCCAGTGTATTTTACCAATCCATCAATGAAATGTGGATAAATTTGTTCGCGTTTCAGACGGCAGATGGGAATAGATTTGCAAAAGAAATAGGTTTAGAGTGTGGATTCATCTGAAAAGATGGCATTTTCCCAATTTTGATACAATTTCAAACCCTCTTGGCCCATTTAACTGTTTGGCAGCACTGTACTTTCCTTTTTAGTTGGCAATCCGAATCGAAAAATGATGCATATTTTTGGTTTTGTTGGCATTTTTGAGTACATTTGTTACACCACTTTTAACATAATGTTTAGCATGTGCACAAAGCCATAGGGGTGGATGCCAAGTCTGAATTTGCATATGAAGGCCAGAAATTAGGTCAGGGGTCATTGAGTGCAAATTGAGAAAATATGTACTACTGTAAAACAACTTTATCTTTTTATATGTAAACATGTTTCATTTCAAGCCAAATTTTGTATGCTTATAGTTATGCGTCTGAAAAACATTGAGAAAATGTTTTTTTGTAACTAAATGTTCATATGTCGACTTTAAAATGGGGTCAAAGGTCACCAAGTGCAATAATCGGAGCATTTTTACAAACTATGTTTCTTTTTTTTTCTCTTGTCAAACAACAAGATGCTCTTTAAACTCTAAAACGGGTAGAAGTCTTTCAAAAGGCTCCAATTAACATGTTTATCATTAAAGGAACCCCTTTGGAAGCATTCTTTTATGGATTTTGCAAAGACAAACATCTTAAGTTTTGTGCAGTTCTGACGGAAATTCTCCCTCAATTGGGCTAAACTGAGATATATGGGCTACTTTGAGAGTTTGCTGCACCTCTCAGAAAGTAAAACTATTTTCAGTTTGGGACATGTCTAGGGGCCTTAGAAACCCATAATTTAATAACTTTTCTGTGGCATTTTTCTATAAATCACCTGTTATCAACGTTACCCTACTGACATTGAAAATAACAGTACACACAGTGCAAGGCTAATGTTGATTTATTTTAATAGTATTAGTGAAACAGTTTAAGCATTAAATGTTTAAACTAGACATAAAAATCAATTGTATACATCTGTGATATGTATTTCTGCTCGTCAGCGATACGTATGTTACATTTTATACTAAATTGCAGATTATGACTTTACAAATTGCATGTATTAGAATAAACCATGATGCCTGACCTGAAATATACATGATATCGATCTATATTGTACTTGAAAATATTTATTTTTATATATTTGAAGTAGTTTATAACTTTTAACTTGCAATGAAGTGAAATCAAGTATATACATTTAAATATGCTAATTAGTATGTAATTTGTACTGGCTCCAGCATGTAACGCATAGCTGCCTACAGTTTCATTTTTCTATTTTTTACATTGCGTTGGAATTGGCAAAATATCTTTCATAATGAAATCAAATTATCACTGTATTTACAATAATGGATCTTAAATTACTGCACATATATTAATGAGGTAAAGTAGGTAACAAAAGGTGCCTTACATAAATTGATAAAGGTAGTAAATTGTTGTTAGGCTTATATAAAATTTGGGTCTGCTCTCCACAATTCACTTACATATACTACACACATTTTATTCTATATAAGACTTAATTTAAAAGAGTGCCATGGGTTGGCCTGCAATATGTGAATTTGACATTTCCTGGTCTTACTCAATTACTTTTTGTAATTTGCTTGGTTCTTTTACATTCATATTGCAGTTTTCAGATTTCTACCAATGGTACATAACGATAAACATGCAATATACATTATGATTTAAATATTGACTTAATATCAATAATTTACTTAAAATAGCATAGCAATATTTCATACATCTAGTGGCAAGACTGGAAATAAGGCAGTGATAGTGCTGAGTGTCTTCTATAGCAGGTATAGGTTTTTGAAGATTGCAAATATAACATCATAGTACAGAACCAGCATGGTGTATGTCCAAATATAGAATGTTACTTAGATCTAGTATAAAAAAATTTCCTTGTATGCTGAATTTTTTAAATTTTCACTTTTCACTGTTGACAATTACATTATAAAATTAATTTATCATCTGTCCCCATTAAATCTAGATTTTGTCGAACTAGATTTCATATCATATTGTAATGATGATTATCTTATTATATTCTGCAGCAATTCTGATAGAAACTATTTTGCTTGTTGATTATCTTAGACTTATGTTAGTTGAGGTAAGGTTACCTGAGCCATGTAGCAGTCTTGTAAAACATCTGAACATATTTCATGGTAATATAAACAACAAATCATTGGAACTTTAGTGATACTTTATTTTAAAGATCAGTTAACTGTTTTATTCTTACGAATAAAACAAAACACGACTCCCAAAATTCACTAGTATGGTTTGCATCTCTGAAACTCACAGATTAAACTGAATGTTGAAAAAGTAGTGTCAAGCGCAGCTGATTTCTTTGCTTTTCTTATTCAAAAGGTAGTTTTTTTTAGTTTTGTTTATGTACTATTTGATTTTGTTGAGCTATTTGTAACCCTAGTACATGTTTTATATATGTCCAATGAAAAGTGAGTTATGGTCTGTTTGTTGGTTTTAAAAGGTTTACTAAATTAGGTTTATTGTGATAGTCTTAAATATATATGCAAAACTATCATAAATGTGAACATTATTGCTGACAACAGCTTGCAGAAAGCATTTTAAGCATAAACTTGCTCACTCTTGTACCTATATCCTTGTGGATATTTGTCAAGACTAACGCTAGTTGATGACTACCTTGTTTATAGTGAAAGGAAAGTAGTTCAGGTTTATTTCAAGAGTTATGCAATTTTAAAACTACACACTTCGAGTATGTTACCAGTTACAAGTGCTATCCAATCTGATACATTGCAATTGTATCTACGAGCAGTAGATGTATACCTTAATGTAAGTCACCTACCCTATATGCAATCAATCCTTGTCTTAGCAAATTGTCATAGTTAACAGATAGATTTTACACTAGAACAGGCAAGTTAACTACCGTAGGATCTTAAATACATCAAGCAAATCGGAGATGTTAAACCAATGGATTATGCTAGTAAATGTACATATTAGATAACAATTTCAGGACACATTTACTCTAAATACTAAGAAATGACCCCAAACTGATAGAAAACTATGAGCACAATCAAATCACCAAGTGCTCCAATATGGTGAATGCCTGTGTTCCCAAATAGTCACCAGGCATCTGTTTTGGGGAAATTTAATTTGGAATAAAACGTGCATTGACATTTTACAGTTAAAATAAATAACAAAAAGAAACACGTGCCAATATCCTGATAGCATTTGATCTCTATTATCATTGCAAAAAATAATAAGAAAAGTGTGTTTAATAATGGTACTTAGAATTGAATTTATCGACACTGAAACACTTACAATGTATTAAAAGTTCTGCTGTGAAAGACATAGATATATATTTTATGGTATCTTAAAATAAGACGTTACCTTTAATATCATATCTATAAAGCTTCTTTTTATGGATGAATACATTCACACGAGCAGCCTGGTTTCAAAGAAATGCTGCTTTTGAATCCACATCACTTCATTAATGTTTGGAAATGAAAGGACACCCCTACAATTAAATGTTTAAAGTTATATGGAGGGTTACCCTTAATGTCAGGGCTCTTTCCATGATATACCCCACAAAAACTTAACAATGTTTTCACTGGATGGTCATTATTAGAAATGAACCTGTATATTAGCTTTATGTTATGTATGTTACCATCTGCAAACAGGCCGATGTGAAGACCAATGTGAGGATATATTCCTTCCAGTATATGGTATTTACCATATTCTATTATAGTTTCAACACGTCTGAGGTTTTATGAAAGGAGGCTTGGTCTTTTTGTTTTCATGAAGCTATGCTTAGTATATGCAATTAGCAGGTAGTGTCCTTGTAAAAAGTGTTTAACAATTACTCATAGATGGGAACGAACACAACAAATGTGTGAATTGAGAAAAGAAATATATTTTAGTCCTATAAGCATGAGATCATGGCCAATTCCTTCGTGAAAGCTGTAGCTAGGAACATATACCTTTGAGAAATGACTCAATTTCAGATGGTAAAATGTAACGTAAGTAACAACTTAAACACATCTTATGTATAAAAGGATAGATAATTGCATAAAATGACGTATTCATACAAAGCATTAAGCACAAAAAAATATTTCTTTAAAAATGAAGTGGTTATTCTTAGTTGTACTACATTTTAATTGATTTTATACAGTAACGTACTTTACATGCCTATCATGAATATTTGACGGCGGGAAACTTGGTAAATCATTGCTTTCCAAACATGATAGACACACTAACCTAGCAGGATAGCAATAAAAATTCTTCAATTTGGATAGAAGGGAACTTAAAATTAAAATTTTGCCCCTATATAAATAAGATATTGCTACAATTTTCACCGATTTTGCACTTAAATGACCTTTGGTCCAATCACACATCATGCCTTGATGATGCTGTTTGCTTATATAGCATGGCTGTATTATCCAAAAGAGATTTCGCATACTTTGAATCATAATTTTGGTTAGCTAAATGATAAAAACGCTAAAATCTGACATATACACAAGAATTTGCACTCAGTTGACCTTTGACCTAATTCTGGCACTTTGGGGCATTTCCAGACTTGGCATCCACCCCTATCCTTCTTAAAACACATCAAGATACACTTTGAGCATGGATGCCAAAATGTACTCAAAAATGCCAACAGAATTTTTTTTCAGGCTCTGGATGGCCAATTATTTGGCCTTTTTTCTAATAATTGGGCTCTTACTATGTAGCATCAAATTTGAACACCCAAAATGCACTTAAAATATCTTTTAAAAGTAATTATTTAAATTATATAATTTGTGCAACCTACTATTGCCCATACACCATAGTCAATCAAGTGATTCATTGTTGATACACTCGATCGCTTCAATTCTTAAAGTATTTTCACAATGCACCATATACATGACTTTATAGATTCCCACCACAGTTTTCTTTGCTGCTTTCCTTATTATCTCATAATTCGAAAAAGAGTTTTGATAAGCAACTTTGATTTGCTAAAAAGATGATCACTTTTTTTAGAAGTTAAAACTTGATACAAATCATCAACAAAAACAAGCCATATTTTTACTCACTATAACTAAATATGTCGTGCATACAAGCAGAAATAAATCATATCTCAAACAAAGCACAAGTTTTTTTTACAAACACTAAAACAAGTATAGGGTATGTAAATAATTATGACAAAAATCGCTATCTATAAAAATTTTGGAAAGCAGCTGTATATTTCACCCTTTAATTTTCTTTTTGCAGAGCACAGATAATACAGAACACACCAAAAAATGAAAGGTTATGATAGTTTTTTTAACAAGTATCTGCATCTTCACCCAACCATCAGCGTAACAAATATGGCAAAGATCAGGAATCGATGCAATCAAGTACCACAGCTGAACCAGGATACCACATGGGAAAGTGACAAAAACACAATTAAACATCACAAACAAGAGCCAAGAGGTCAGCCCTTTCCCAGCAGATGACCAGAAGGCAGCAATGAAAAGACGCGAAAGCATAAAAAACACAAGACATAAATAACACAAATGATCCACAAAAGAATTACCGCATAGGAACAGTTAGTAAAATATTTTATTGGAGGGCTTAATTTAGTTTCACAGTGCCGTCACATTGCAACAATAAACTGCTTCGCCTATCTTACTTACTTTACCAGCGTTTGAAGTTTTCGTTTGCCTACCTTACTTACTTTACTAAAGTTTGAAGCTTTCGTTTCACATCAGAAAAACTTGGTCTGTTATCTGGGTTCTCTGACCAACAGGCCACAGCCAACTGAATTATATCTGGGAGAGTGTTGTTGTTGCCAAAGGATGGGCGCCGAGGTTTGGGGCGAGTAGATTTTATTTGAGTGACCGTATCTGAAACAGGATGATTTGGGTCAGCCCTTGAGATTATCATTATCATAGCATGCGCAGATCCAGAGGGGACAATGGTCCGAATCCCCCTGCAAAATCACAAAAAATATAGGGTTTCTTAGCAACACTGGTCCAGATCCCCTGGAAAACCACAAAGCTACAAAGCCGTCGTTCAATGTTGGGCCATCAATGGCCCACCAGTGAAACAAAAATCTAGATCATGATGGCCCGCTATTAGTGCTATTTGGATCCTTATCAAAAAGTTATTAGAGTTGGACCCCTCTGGTTAAACTTTCTGGATCCGCGCATGTCATAGCATATGCATTAAGTCATTACATAAGTAATATTTTTACCATGGTTTGTCGGCCTGTATGCCTAGATAATCTACATTCTTCTATTAGCGAGTGGATTTACTTACTTACAGGTGGACAATCATGGTAAAACTATTTTATACCACCTACATCATTGTAAACCTTGAACATCACGAGATATTTCGTGCTTAAGTTGTTAAGGGTGGTATAAAAGCGTTCATACTACATGTATGTGTGTAAGAGATCTGACTCAGACGTCTGAATTGTAGTCTGAGCACAGGAGCTTGAAGTTCTGTCTTTATCTCACCTCTACCATTGTCTATAGCCTCAAAACCAAAAGCTCACAATACGTAATGACAGTGTGATATTATCGGTTTTAGGGTTTAGAAGTGATATAAGGATTGAATTCCAATCTCCTGTGGTCTGAGCCCACATCTACTTCTATACTTTATGCATGCAAGCTGCGAAGTCTCTGGTGGGACTGCAAAGTCAAGAAAGCTCCCCTGGACCTTGGCTGGTCACCTATGAAATACATACCAAATCTCATACATGTGTAAGAATAATAAGGACCAGCCTTACATTTTATCTCTGTTTTGAGAATTTTGCTGTCCATTAGCACTATCTGGACTGAGACTTAAGCTTTGAATGCGCACTGGGTTTTTGGAGGATTAAATATTTTCAAGCCGCTGTTTTGTTTGTTTTAGCTCTTGTAATTGAACTATTTTCTTATGCCTCTGCCTTTTGCATTGTAGGCGAGCAATGTTCTTTCATTGTGGCATTACCTGGCCATATATGAATTTTTTAACATTATTGCCTTACCTTTTAGTATTTTATAGTTAAGAGCTTTAACTCTTATGTTTCTTCAATTTATTTTGCTAGATACTATGACAGTATTTTCTCCCACCTTTGCCCATGTAAGATAGACTGTCAGCTCATGTGAGAAATTTCTTTCTCACATACCAACGCATACAAGATCGAGTGATCCCTATGTTAGCTCACTGTTGGAAAAATCTGTCCCATGTGAGATAAATGATTAGATTGGCCAGTTACTAATGCCAGATAACCCACATGCGACACTTTTGGGGCATGACTGTATTCCTTCAAAAACGGAAGTGGAATTGTTGACAGTAAGGAAAAATGTCAATGTTGAAATTTCAGCAATTTTAAGTCTGCCTTCAACGTGGTATAAAGTAAAACGTAAAACATTTATTCAATGCTTTGAACATGCTGAATGCATTGTGATTGACATATTTGATGTGTTGGGCAATGAGTGCCTGAATGCACAGGGATTGGAAGCCTGAGACTTGATGATGTAAAAAAAGAAACACATTTTTCCTCAACAAAATTACTTACTCGATTTACTGTAGCTGATAAGTTAGTTCTTGTAAATCCATTTTGCTGAAATAACCATTTGTTCATTGTTCAATGCTCTGTTATCGCTGTTTCAATTTGATTTTTACAGCGCGCTTCATTGACTGTAAACATCGACCTCAGGGACGTCACCAACAGATATTATACTGTTTCGTCCTGTACAGTCGCTAAATTGGTATATGAGAAAATAAATCGATCATTGGTGTTCAGTGGTTACAGAAAAATCCCAACCCTCAGGTCCACCGTTCAGTGGAAAATTCGGCAAGCCTCGTTTCGACTGGAACGATTGGACCTCTGGGTTGGGATTTTTCTGTCGCCACTGGACACCAATGACGGATTCTATTTATCTTACATGACCACGTGACTGCTTTCTTTCATGGGCGAGAGTAGAGTAAACTATTCTTTTTTTCAAAAAAAAAATGCTCAGAGGACAAATATACTGCACCTAAGTAACGCAAAGGCACCAAACAAGGGTAAGCGTAACTTATTGACGCCAGATAACGTTAATGACGTCACTAACGTGCACCACGTGACGATCATGGCAATGTGACGCTTATGGCACAGGGGTCCAATCAGGATTTCATTTTGCATTTCGCAACTTAACGAATGCTTCCATCGTGTTTCCAGTCAATAACGAGGTGCAAACTATGTTTACACCCATTTTAATACCAGATGAAAACACCCGTGACTCTGAAATAATGAAAATCCAACGAGTAAAAAGTTCTATTTTCATGTTTTTCTCCCACTTTTTATGTTCCTACAAAAAACCCTTGGAAAAGTGGGTGAAAAACAATCCATCATGAGCCTCTCCATTTAGGATAGATAAATCTCACCCTTGGGGTCAGAATTTATCCAGGGACTCGGCAAGCCTTGTCCCTGGTTAAAATTCCCATCCCTCGGGTGAGATATTTCTATCCTACATGGACACTCATGGTGGATTGTTATAATCCTCAATTTAGCTGTACATTAAAAAAAGTTTATAACCACAGACCTCCTCTAGTACATACCCTCTATAGAACTGTACCACGACTCTGTTACATATGGTTCATGTCTAGTGCACATTTCATACAAGATGATTGAAAAGCTGTAAACATCACCAGATTGTGAACGTTTCATGGTCTGGCCGCTTTTTAGGATTTCTGGAGCAACCCAAAGCTGCTTAGATTTCGAAGCTACAAAAAAGTGTCCACATATTTGTTAAAACGCACTGAATCATTCTAAATGTACACTTATAGACACATGAGAAACTTAAAAAGTCGACAAAAATAAAATGAGTTTGACCAGAAAAAAAAACAACAACAGATCACAGTCACAAGAGAAACAAGAGGAAAGTAATTTCTAGACTAAAAAGTGCATCAAAACAGGGACCAAGCAATGAAACTCCCACAAAATGCATGAAGGAACAACAAGATATAACCAGCAACAACATACTCATCACATTAGATCAGACAACAGCCTCAGCTAATAGCGAGGAACTGGTCCAATCTATGCCAAAATTATGTTGCTAAACACAAACATGCTTAGTACTAAAGGAGGCTCTCTAGCATACTCATTTAATCATAAAAGAAAAACAATCAAATCAAATAAGTGTGATTGAAACAATGAAAATAACTCATGATTCTGATCAATATGGGAAACTTCTGTCTGACCAGAGTGTTTGTTACCCGCATGATGGACACTAAGAGGCTGGGCTCACAAATAGTTGTGTGCCTCAAGCAGATACTCTGATCAGCATGTCTGATCAGAGTTTTTGCTATCTGCATGATCGAAGCTTGGTGCCTAGACAATAGTATTTGAGTAAATGATTAGATTGGAAGGGTTTTTGGCAAATCAGAATCTTTATTGGATAACAATCTATTGCATTATTTTGTCAATCTGAACATCAAATATGAGAAATATGAAACAATAATACAGTTGTATTATGATCTGTTCTATGTATTTGGAAAACGGTTGTTGTGCTCAATCCTAGTATAAAAAGCAAACCTGAGAAAAGCAGTCACTTTCACATATTCCATATTTATGGTTTTTCTTTCAGTTTTCATTAAAATGTATTGAAGCATCCCCCCGTGGCTTAGGCTACTGCCAGATCCAAGGTGATGCTTCTGTTGTTGTTGAACTATTGTTTAATGTGCTTCCCATCGTTTGTGGGGGTTCTGTGTTAGTCTTTGTTTTGGTATACATTACTTTGTGACATTTCTAGTATTAAAGAGGAATAGAGAGCTGGTTGTTTTGCTTTTATTGTGTTCCCGGTGTCTTGTTACTGTTAATGTACTGTGGCTTTTCCTCAAGGCGCTGTGGGTTGGTCTGTAGTGTGTGATTGTGGTATTTCCTGATCGCTACTCTTACTTTTTGCAACATTAATAGCTTTACACATTTATCATTTGATTACGGTTTGCTAACTGCTAAGTCCTCATCTTTGTTTTATCTCCTTTTTATATCTTGATTTCTAAGTACTAGGAGATGATGCATTGACAAGTAAGTGATCTTTCATGTGAACCAAACATCTATGTGTCTTGATACACATCAAAATTAAGGGTGAGGTTACTACCGTCTAGCATGTGTAAGACCTCCAGTATTTGTTTTACCGACAATATCAATGTGATGCATCCTTTGTGGACCCTTATTTTGCCACTTATGTTTCGTGTTTGTTTTTGCTATGCTGTCTTGTCTGATCCTTGCAGCCTGGTGATTACACGCTGGGAAAGGGTTGTTAAATTTATATCATTAGGTAGAAGCTATTTTGTAATCACGTTTTTAATGTGAAAACGTCAAGATTTTGCCGTGTATACGCTACGTTGTTTTAGACGTCATTTCACAACATTACCAAAATCTGAAAACCACTAGTGGTTTATGGATTTTTAAATATGGATATATATCACTCCCAGAAGCAATGCCATACAATAAATGGTATATACCATCTGTTTCCGCAATCAATTCAGTGATAGTCTGTAGCCCAAATCCAGTAACTTTCAACACAAATCGACTGTCTATAACACATGCTGAACTACTGAGTCGACCATGTACTTCGATTGGACTGCTGTGTATATAATGCATGCCCTGCAAGAGACATTGGGATTAATGTGACATTTTTTTTTGACCAAACCTTTAACTACGTTATTTACATAAAGCTTTGTAGCGTGGATTATCATTATAAAATATTAGTGTCAATTATCATGGCTAGTTAAATATAGCAGAAATAAATCCTTTGTAAATTAGAGAATGCACGATAAACTTAAAATAATTGAACCTAATTTATGTGGCAATTAGAATCAAAGACATGTTTCCATACTTAAGTCGTATGGTTCTATAGTGTGCTATCAACCAAAAGCACAGGGATATTCAGACATGAAGTTATAATTGTTCTTGGGCCACTTTAGGGTCATAATATGCATCTGTGAATTCTACTTCTTAATAATAATTTTGCACATACCAAAAGAATAAATGCATTTAAAATAATATGTGGACTTTATTAATCGAGTTCCCTTGATAAAATCTCAATATGTACAGTTAAAAATCCAGTTCTGACCACTGGTGCTACACTGTATTTATCATATAACGTCGCGACTGGGCGTGAAATAATGCCATGTAATAAAATCGATAAACCACTAGTTGTTTATTGATTTTCGGGAAACGGTTTGACGTCCATAACAACAGTGCGTACATAATGACAAAATTTTAACGTTTTAATGCCAGAATTGAGATTTCAAAGTAATCTTAATGTCATTTGATAAATAGAATCTAACATTCATGCTCTTGTATTCTTGAATTTATTAAATTCGTTGCGAAAAAGAGATTAAATGCTCTGCAAGCCTCACATTTCATCTCTTTCCCCCACTCGTTTAATAAATTCAATAAAACATGAGCACTTATGTAGGAGCATTCCTGTAAGGTCCTCTATATCTGCAACAAGAGGAGCACTCAAGTATGACCCTCTATATCTTCAAGAAGAGGAGCACTTTTGTAGGATCCTCTATTTAATTTACAGATGTTAATGTGACATATTTGTAACTATTTTGACATAGATTGTGTGACTTCATTGGTCAATGTTTTAGCATTTATAGGTTACATACTTACATTGACTATATCGTTTATTAATGAAACTCGAAAGTTTTCATCCAGCTTGATAGACTCATTTTGGAGCATATCCTAGAGGAAAAAAGAAGATTGAGACATAGCTTAGTATTTCATCTCTAAATACTCTACCTCTGGTTCAAACCTTAAACATTCACATACAATGTCACACGTGAGTATGCAATTTGTTCTGGTTATAAATTTTAACAATTGTTGGAATTCAAAAATCTTTAACCCAAACAAATATTTGAACAAGAATATGACTTGAGGCCTAGACACTATTTGGCTTATAACTCTATGTGGCTAAACTACTTAAATTTGGGATTCTGTAATGCTTTAAATATAGATTAAAGCCAAATTATGCCACCATGGGGAACAATCAGCTGTATTTTGATTATAGAATATTGATGTATTAAAATATTAGCTGTCTTCTACATTTTCTGAAGAGTCTACAAACCTAGCTGCGTTGCTAGAAGTGCACTCTAATCTGTAAAACGTTATGAGCGATCTTGGTTCATGAAATAGCACATGAAAACAGATGGCTATTTAAATTAGTATATGCTTCAAGGAACAAGTGGGTCATCCATTTTGAGCCTGTACACCAAATCACGTTCTCCAAAAAGCCTTCGCCCCCTCCCCTGATATGCAGAGGCCCTCCCAGGGAGTACAATATCCAAAGAAGCAAAATATAGGTGGCAACTTTTGTTGTTGTCCAATGTGCCACTCAAATTTGTAGATTTAATCCCTTTTTATCCAGAAATTGATACCCTTAAAACGCATGGCATGTGGGTTTAAGATATACTAGATAGGACACAACAGAGAACAGGTCACAACGAGTCCCCTTTTGTAAAAAGCTGCAAAGTCAAAAAGATAATGCATGAACAGAATGACCATCACTGGTCAGATATTAGCTTTAGCTAAAAAAGTATTGGAAAATCAAATGGCATATCTTTGTTTCAGATTATCATATGACGTCGTGTCTGGGAGTGAAATAACGCTATGCATTAAATTCGATAAATGTGGTTTACAGATTTTGGGAAACGTTGCGATGTCATATGATAATTAGATTCACCTCCTTTGGTTTACTATGTTTAAAATGTACCGATTGATTAACTTAATGAGCCACAATCTGTTAAAACCAGCCTTAATTACAAAGTCTTCAAAATTTAGTTAATTACACACACGTAATCTACGAAGTGTTTTAAGAAGTAATCCAGCAAATCCTATGAAGCTATTTTCATTATTCATGGACATATGGTCTTTTGAAACTATACAATGTCTAAACTTTGACACACATCATTAGTAACGTCATGACGTTACTAATCACGTCAAATTTAACTTCCTGATTTGCGGGTTTGTCAAGTGCAGTGAAAACAAGCTATTTCTTATTTTCCTTAGCATGTGTGCAATGGAATTCGCAGAAAAAATGACACTGATTCATTTTGCCTACAGTTTGCATGATCTGAAAACAACTGACCAGACTTAAAAAAATTCTGACAGTTGCTAAGGAAAAGTTTTTGCCATGGGAACATAAGGCACAATAACGAAGAAGTTTATCAGAAATATTGCCAGTTTTATCTACTATCCACCCAGATGTGCTTTGAGGCAATTTATAAACATGTCATATTTCTTAATTTTTGGTGTTTTCAAATGATTTTTACATAAAACGTTCTAAATGTCATTAAGGAGGGTTTTTACAGATGGTTGTTCATATACAAATGCTATAATATTTAAAGGATTACCAGTCCTGATAATTTTCCATTGGTAATAATGTGAACCCCTATCAAAAAGACAAGCCATATACTTCACTAGCCAATGAAACAGAATTATTTGTCAACACATATTTATACAACCCTAAGCAACTTAAGCATTAAATATCTCGTAATGTGCAAGGTATATACTGGTGTAGATGGTATAAAACAGTTATACTATGCTTGTCCACCTGTTCATGAGATAATCCACTCGCTAAAGCTCATGAATTATCATCACGTATTGGCAGATAATTTATGGTATAACTCTAACATAACCAATAACATGACTGCGGTCATGTTATTGGTTATGTAAGAGTTTTACTAGGGTTTGTCTACCTGTTCATGACATAATCCACTCGATAAAGCTCGTGCATTATCATCACGTACAGGTAGAAAAACATTGTATTAACATGACTGCTAAAACATCCAAACAAATGAAACAAAAGAGAATAAGATGTTTACCTGCAGACTTCCTCTAGAACAATACTCAGTCAGGATACACACATTATTAGCATCTGGACAGACACCTAATAGCCTTGTTAAATTTTGGCAGTTGATCTCTCTCATCTATAATAAAATCAGTAAAACTTGTTTAATTAAGTTAAGTAAAGCTTGTTGGCACGGGTCTGTGATCTGTGACTGTGATATTAATTGGTCATACGCATTTAGTTCTATATAAAAGCTCATGCTGCTCATTATAAGACTATGATTATGTTCTTGCTACAGATAAACCTGTCTTTAGCGGCCGGTCATAAAAGAAGAAAAAATGGTTTTCAAGACTGATGTTTGCTTGCTTAATACAGGTCAAAAGTACTGCAGAATGCTCCAAAAGAGCATTCTGCAATACTTTCGACCTGTATTAAGCTACCATCTGTCTTTAAGACCTTTGTTTTGTATATTTTGAGTGGCTGCTCAAGAAGGTTTAACTTTATTTATACATTAGTTGTTTTATAACATAGTTTGAGGGTTTCAATGTTTTTTCTTGTTTTCGTAATTGTATTTTGTGTATGGCTTTGTGTCATATCTACTTTGGTAGTCATTTCGCTGATGAAGACAGATATGGTTGCACAGTTTATTCTCTTATATAGCTAAGAAAAAAGACTTGGCTTAGAGCGCTAACGTGTCCAGTCTATAGATTTTTATATACACTTGCTGGCGTGCGCTTGCCGGTGAATATTAGTTACTAACATTAGACTCCTTGTGTTTTTTTTTTTTCGTTCCAGCTCTGCTTTTCTAAAGCGTCGCTAATAATCCTATCGTAGTTGCCGAGAATGCAACAAATCATGCACTAGAGCTGATCTAGCTAGAGCTATATTCAATCAGGCTCCTGAAAGTATAGGTCAAATGAAATGGAGGACAGATTCCAAAGTTGTGCTCATAGTTTATACGATACCTCTTTTAGTTCCATGAGAATAGCTCTGCTGACTGAAAGAGACTGTATGCTCAACTTTCTAACATAAACTTGCATTCCCTGAAAATATTAGACACACATTAGCCATACAGTTGCATTTTAATTTGAATTTCACATAATTTAATGTAGTGTTATATGCTTCCATTACAGATATATTGGGTAGAAAAAGAGAACTGCTTACTCCAAAATGCAATGGAGTCTATGTTGTTTATCAACATAAACATATCATACTGTCTCTGAAACTATCTCAAACTTACCTTTGTAGACCAACTTCCATAAAAAATAGTAAGTGAGTATGATCAGGAAATACCACAATCACAAACCACAGACAACCCCATGGCACCGCGAGGAAGAGCCGCCCAACCATCACGAGACACCAGGAAGACAAATTAAGCAACGCAACCAGCCCCCTCTTCCCCATCAAGATGATTGCAATACCAGAATGGACACAAAGTAACATACAACAAAACATAGAACAACCACAGCTAACTTTTCATAAAGTTTGATACTGTTAGGTCAAGATGAACCCTGGATGGTTTATGATCCAAGTTTAAACTCCAATTTATGTTTCTGTGAATTTTAGCTAGAGAGGGTTGTTGCATTCAGTGCAGGACTGTATTGTAACCAATGACCCCTAAATTTTATTTTCGATTTGTTAAATTGTATAATAACAATTCTATTAGATACAAAAAAACTTTTGCTGTAAAAGATTGTTATTTCAAATTTAACAAAATTGAACGAATTTCAATATGCGTCAATTGTGTTTCTGAGTACAGATTGAAAAGAATATGTTTTTTTATATCAAGTACTTGTACTATTGTAAAATTGTCAAAACATACATACCTTATAGATACCAACAGAACGAGACATTGCAAAATGTGATGCACTGGTCCGTGTGTCTTGTTCATCCAGCTGAAATATATAAGCGACAAAATGTGATTTCCAACAATGTGGCATTTTGACAAGAGTATACTCAGACGAGCCTGTGTAGCCTACTTTTAAGCTCAGAAACTCCAAATTGTGTTCAGTCAGTAGCTTAATATTCATAAAATATTCAAGCGACAAGCAAAGGCTCTGATCAGTCTGCGCGTATACGCAGGCTGATCTGAGGCTTTGCTGATCGCATGTACCACATTGTTGTAAATCTCATGTCGTGGCTCAATTATGAGGTACATGAAATAATACGTTTTGCCTCGTTTTCTGTCTATATGTACTTACATTTATCCAGTGAGGGTTTGGCATAACCCACATCTGCTTCAAAACTTCATGCATCTTGGCAGACTCCTTGTTCATGCCTCCGTGACAGATTTTTTATATCATGGAAACACAAAGAATTAATCATGTGTGGATCCAGAGGAGGACAGAGGGTACAGAAACCCCACCTCCACCCCAAAAAATTGCAAAGCTATAGGTTTCTTAGCAATACTGGTCCAGATCCCCTGAAAACAATAAGAAGCTACCAAGCCAGCATTCAATGTTAGGTCATCATCGGCCTGCCAGCAAAACATTATTTTCACAGGTGGGCCAACAATGACCAACTTTTAGTGGTATTTTCCTTGGATCCACTCCCCTCATCAAACATTGCAAAAATTGGACACCCTCTGACAAAACTTTCTGGATCCACGCATGTTATTCTCTATATATTCATTCTATGCTCTCTTCCCTTCCGCTGAATCATTCAAAAAGGGTTCTTGTCAGTTAGAAGCGAAAGTATGTGTACGAAGTACTTGTTAACTGCTTGTTCAAGCTTGCCCAGGGAAAGTGTAGATAGGTCAATTGTAGCTGTTGACTTGGGACGTAAAGCAACAAAACAAACAAACAAACAGCAAATAAATGCCATATTATGCTATTGTGTTAGGTGTCTAAGGTTTGGTCTAGTCAATTGTCTGCTTTCACACTCTATGTGTTCGAACAGTTAACCCTTTAAGCGCCAATCACGACTGAAGCAGACGACAAATTTTGGGTCATCTTTCCCAATTTTCGACAAAAATAAGGTATGATATTACATGAGAATCGTCTGCCAGCAGACGATTCTCATGAAATATCATGCCTTATTCGTTATTTTGGAAAAAGCAGCAATATTGGAAATTGTCGTCTGCTACAAATAATAGGTGGCGAATTAAGGGTTAATTGTAGATGAGATGCTATAAGTATCAAGATCTCATTTGCTTGTTCATATGCTTTTTTGCCGAGGGTGCAGATGTACGAAAAGGTATGAAGTGTGAATATTAGACTCAGAATAGTGTGAACCTACTGTTAACTGAGCTTACTCTGCTTTCCTTAGACATGGACATAGTTCTAACATGTGTGTTTACTTCCTCCCATTTTACTCGCCACCACTGACTTTGTATTGCTGCTTCTTCATGCAGACGCCTGGAAAAGATAACACTCAACAATACAGTTAAATCTCGTTAACTTGAAGTCAAGTCATAGTGACTTGAGTTTTACATAAACAAGAGTGAATGCTGTCCATGTGGTCTTACTGTGGTTCATTTGCTGCTCGTAGAGCGCACTGTAAACACTGATAAGTCTATGTGATGACCAGGCAGCTAATAGGAGTCTACATTGGACGCAAATTTCATTTAATTGGTGGTGTCATGAGACGGCTGAATTTTTGATTGACAGGTCAGAGAAACCTTTGAGTTAGGATAATTATTTATTGCAATATTCGTTTTCTATTCACCAACCTTGTAATCAACCATGCTTTTAAGGGCAGTTAGAGTGTTGCTACAGCAAAGAATGAAATACTGGCTGAGATCAATATGCTTAATGACAGACCAGAGTCACCCTCATTTATGATAATTATATACATATCTGTTAAAAAAATGCGTACCATAAGTGCACTGTCATTGTAACATGGGCCGCGTCGCGAGATAAAAAAAACAAGCGGGTATGACCTGTCTGACCAGAACATTCCGCAATCCGAGACAACAGACCCATCTATGGCACCGCCAAAAAGTGACACAAAACACAGACAGTCACACGACAGCAAAACACATTTAAGCAATGCAAACAGCATTTTGTGTCGACTGAGAAGCATGGTCGACTCAAAGGGATCATGGCTCCGTCGGCGTCGTCGTCGGTGTCATCTGCGCGTCACACTTTTGGTTTCCGATCAAAACACTTTTGAAGGGATGTATCAAACCCATTCAAAATTTACAGAAGGGATAATCACCATGACATTAACGTCAAGTTTGAATTTGGAGGTAATCGCAAAATTTTTACCGAGTTTTGATCCTTTTTTACTTTAGTTTAGACGAATGCAAAAGCTGTTTTGTTTTTTTTGTGTGATAAACTTCCCATTTCCCCAAAGCTTTCATATCCAACAACTTCTCAATATAGGCCATGATTACCCAGTGACAGTGATATAAATTTTACCTCATCCCCTGACCCCATAGGTGGGGTCAAAGGTTAAATATTTAAATTTCTTAATAACGCAGTCAGTTGTCAATATTTTTACTCAAATTTCGATTGCAGACAGAGGTACAATAAATATGAAACACATCAAACTTATTATACATTGAAGGCCTGGGTCTGGCCCCCTAGTTATACTAAGGGGGTGGGGTCGAAAGGTCAAAATTCAACTTTTTCAGACCATGGTCATGTTGCATTTCAAATAAGAGATTCAAAATATTCAAATATTTTGCCCACAGACCCCCACTCCACCCCCGACACTGGGGGTGAGGTCAAAAGATCAAAATTTAACTTTTTTTAGTACATGGTCATGTTGCATATCAAATTAAATAGAAGAACGAATGCAGAAACACAATAGCAAATATTTTGCCCAAAGACCTGTCCACCCCGATTAACCCCCAACCCCATGACCCTAGGGGCAAAAGGTCAAAATTCAACTGTTTCAGAACCTGGTCATGTTGCATATTAAATTAAAGTGAATCATGAATGCAGCAGCATGGTAGCAAATATTTTGCCCGCAGACTGCCCCCAACCCTGGCCCTGTGGGCTAGGGTCAAAAGGTCAAAATTCAACTATTTTCATAACATGGTCATGTTGCATATCAAATTGTTTGCACTAATACACTTTGAAACGATTGCACTAATACACTTTGAAACTCTACCTGATTTTTTGCTGTTTCATGGAACTAAAGCCTAAATATTACATGATGATAATTGCGTGATGCTCACCTGAATATCAAACCTCCTGTTATTACAATTACTAATATAACAGCAACCAAGGTGATCGCCACGATACCATACAAAGGAAATTCTGAAAAGGATAAAAAAAATACTTCGAGGAAAACATCATATTTTATAATTTTCAATATTCATTAAAAGTTATCTAAAAGTGATAATTTGCTAAATATCATTGTATATATATAATCATCTTAAGGTGGTTATCTTAATTGCTGTATCAAAAAATCAGATGTTTGACAAACAGTCTCGTTTGCAGTTTTTTATACCAAGAATACTAGGTGAGTGTCTTTTAGTATCTATTTTACCAGGCTAGGCTTCGAGAATGCTTGTTGAATAGCGACGCAACGCAGAGCGATTCAATATGCATTCTCAAAGCGGAGCCTTGTAAACTTAATATCAAAAGATGCGAACTTGAAGTGAGTTCAACCATGCTAGTGTTTGCGGGCGCTCGGTGTTCTGGTACCTATCTTTATTCTAACATAAGTACAACAAGCGCTTGAAAGCGCTCGCATTGTTGAACTTGCCTCTGGTGTTCTGTTTATCAGTTTATGTTCACCCTTCACTCTGACGAATCCGACATAATTATCGATTTTTGCGTCGCTTCAACGTCATTGACATCATTCAAAAATTGCATCGTCGCCTTTGACAAGATAATAAATTACATTTACCAGTTCATTGTGTTATAATGCAGTTAATTTCGGAGGTTACTGGGTAAATAATATGAGCAAGTTATGAAAACTCATTAAAACATCTAGATGATAAAGTTAATGAGTACAATGAGGAAATACCACACAATTACACACTGCAGACCAACCAACGGCATCTTGAGAACGAATCACAAAACACTATCAGTCACAAGATAGTAAAGCAACCAACTCACTCTTCCTCGACAAAAGAAGGGACACTAAGTAGTGCATAACAAAATAGGACGAAACACAGACCCCACAAAACAAGATATACATTAAACAATGAATCAACAACGAATGAAGCATGCGTTTACATTACAACTTTATAAAGGAGTGATAACTCCAAATCAAAACTTGAGGTTGCTTGCGAAGAAAAACAAACGGAAACAAAATAACAAACAAACATAAAATGATTGTCTGCTACCATTTCTCATCACTTTAAGAGAAGTGAAACTTTTCATATTAGGTATGGTTTGTTATGACAAGTAACTAGATGTTCTAGTCAATAGATCATATATTCTGATGTGTGTTTTTTCTCTAAAAGCTAAACTAAAATGTCAAAAATTAAAAAAAAGACCTGATGTAATCTGAGTTTACTTAAGCTCTTAATGAAAACATACACAATAGAGTATCAATCAAAGGTACATTTTAGATTAAGAATTTTATTTTATGTTTAGATAAGATATAATTCAAAGATTAATACACACAACCAGATTCTGAATTAATTCAATGTATACTTTTGTTTAAAGTAAGTAAGGGTGCAAAGATCAGGAATCGATACAATCAAGTACCACACCTGACCCAGGATACTAATGGGAAAGTGACAAACTCACAGTTAGACAACACAAATGAGAGCCAAGAGGTCAGCCCTTTCCCAGCAGGTGACCACAAGGCACATATAATCAGACGGGCACAAAGGCATAACAAACACAAGACAGACAAAAACATAAAAGATCCACAAAAGAAGTACCGCCTTGGAACCGTCAGTAATTTTTTACTGGAGGGCTTAAACTGGTTTAACAGTGCACCAACCTCACCCTTAGTTCAGATGTGGATCAAGATACATAGATGTTTGGTTTGCATGAAAGACCCCTAACTTATCAATGCAGCATCTCTTAGAACATAAAAATCAGGATATAAAAAGGAGATAAAGCAAAGATAAGGACTCAACAGTAAATAAAACTGAATACCGGAGCAAAAGAAATCCAACAGGTAAACAACGGTGGACTCGACAAACAGCCAAAGCATCAAGCCCCTAACATCCCATCAATAGATAAGTCTTTAAGTCGGAACCATCATAGAGTCTGAAGTCCGACCCACCGGCGTGCAATTAAAGAGGAGAGCAAAGTTGCCACTCTTGATTGGGTTGGCCACCAAGCATGCAGTCTGTTGCAATACATTAATGTTATAGGCAATGTTTTTATAATGGGAAATTATTTAAATGAACTGCGCTGAAAAAATATAAGAGACAACAATCTATTTAAGTATCTTTGAAATCAATAATTAATTATATAGTCTAGTAAAGTCACAAACACTTGAGTAGAATGTTACCAAAAGGATTCACCAACGTAAACGCGTCCAATTAAGAGCAAATGTAACACCTACCATATGATATACATAATTCACCAACAAATCCACAGGTAGGTTTATTTGGTGTTGGTCCATCACTGCTCAGCCAATATATTGGAGAATCTGGCATTAATTCAAATGTATGCTTGTAGCCGAGACTCTGCGCTGATATCTGAATGTAAACAATCAAATTGATATACATAGCTTATTATACCAATGGCTTTGTGTTAGTTGATCTGCAACCAATCTATTAGAGAAACAGGTAGCAATTCAAAAAAATGCTTGTAGCCAAGTCTTTTGACATAACTGTAGTTAGCAAATGATGTCTGGGAGTATAATGTTATGTATTAAAATCGATAATCCACTAATACCTTTCATATTTTGATAACGTTACGAAATGACGTGCCATAATAAGCTGTATATAGAAGACAAAGTCTTAATGTGTTCACATCAAAACACATTTTCAAAATAATAAAAGTGTCATGTGATAATATGCATCGGGCATAATTAAATTTGTGAAACTCGTTGCAAAAAAAGGCTATACAATTCTTAGCAAAGTCTCACGTTTGATCTCCGTTCTTCAACTTGTTTAATATTAATACATGAACAATCTTGTGAACCCACTAATAGAGTTGTCAATGTTTTCCGCATACGAATAAGTATACGTAAAAGGAAAGGTAAAACAACAGCGTGTTGAAACATGTGCGCAGTAGGTGAAGATGGGTACATGTATAACAAGCATTGATCTCCGAAAACGATGCACACTCAACTAATGCAGCGTGTATTTAGTTTGTCTGTATAGACGCTTTACGTTCCAGTTAACGTTTTTTCAGTCATGTTGGGACGATTTTTAGTTTTCCTATATTTCGAACTAGTAACCCTTCGATCCCCTGTCTTATACTGAAGAAACTGAACCACTTCGCCCGCGTGCAGCGTGTCTTCTAGATATATTATCTCGTACAGTAAAATGCTAATTAAAAGCCTCTTTAGGCAGATAAAAGTATGCTAACAAGCAAATTCGATAGCGAATTGATATTTCCCGCAGAAATTATAAAATTTAGGGAATTACTCCTGTACTAATGAATATTCATATGCATTGGAATGAGTATTCATATGTATCGCCCTAAATACATTGATATTTAGGCAATCAAAGGACAATAACTTCTCTACACCCCATGACATCCTCATGGATCTTTACATGCATCTTTACACCATGGCAATATATAAATGTAATGAAAATCTTTCTATTGCTTGTGAATCAATGGCTGAGGACATGAAAAATTATTGACATTCTGAAAGCCAAAGGGCAATAACTCAGATATTGCCCAGATAATCATGACAAAACTTCATGTGCATTATAGTATAGTCACATATACTCAGAATTAAATTCATGAAATTTGATCAATAGGTAACGTAAACCACAATTACATTGATCCCATCAAATGACCGCCGACTGTCAGTGATGCAAATTGGCCGACAGTAGGCCAACAGTCCGCTGATTTTTTATGCTTAGCTGCTTCTTAGAGTCGGTCAGCAGCAAAAATATAACTGACCTTTTTTCAGATCTGCCGAATGTCTTTGGGATTTGGCAAATGGTTTGGAGTCAGCCGACCATCAGCCAACTATCAGCCGATCATCAGTCGATGGTCCGCTGACAGTCAGCTAACTTCTATTTGTAAAATGAGTCTCTCAAACCTGGTGGACTGTCAGCCAATCATTGGGCGACAGTCGGTTAAGTGATGGCAGATAACTTTATTATCGACTGATTGTCGGCAGACAGTCGCCCGATTGTTGTCCCTTATAAGTCACGCCCCATATTTTTATTGCATTCATGTATAACTTATTTTGAACTTTCTGCTTTCTCTTCATGTTTTCTTCCTAAGGAGGAAAGCGACTAAATACAAACTGTCAATTTTGCTACTATATGGAAAACGCGCATGGATACTGAAGCCAAAAAGTCATATTATTGTTTGATCAGTCGGTGGACAGTCGGGCTTTTGTGGGCCAACGATAGACGGATAACCGAGGTGAGTTCAATGATGCGAGCGCTCACGGGCACTCGTTGTACTGATGTCAGGCTTTACACATTACGAATATAGATAGGTACCAATCAACGAGTGCTCGGCGAGCTCTTGCATTGTTGAACTCGCCTCTGATGATGGTCGGCTGATTGAAAAACTTTGCGATTGATAAAATAAATCAACGAGGTTTGTTTTCAATGTAGCTGGTCCAGTCGGCCGACTCAAATCTCGTTTTTTGGCGGATCAACATGAAAAATCTAGTCAGCCGACTGTCTGTCTTAATGTAACCCAGGTATTAGTTATTGCTGAGGACGGAATAAATAATTTAAATTTTAGCAATCAAAGGGAAATAACTCCGGTGCTGCTTAGGATACCCTGACACAACTTCATGTGCATCTCTTTTGTGAGTTGAGCAAGTGCTAGGTCATTAGGACAGTGTCCTTCACGACGATGGCGATGGGTTTCGAACCAGATTTCGATCAATTTTTTTATGATATACCAATGACCTTGAAAAGCTATTACCTTGAATGAAACGAACATCGACATTACTCTCAGTCACCACAAATTGTCATGTTTTTGATAACCAATCTTTACATTTTCGTCATGTCATAATTTTCCCTTTACTACACACAAACGCCTTTGGACGCCTTTGAAATGTAAGATTCCTGAGAGCAAATGTTACATTTTCCATATATTGTCAAAACTATTAATATGTAAAAAATATTTTAGGAAAATATTTGTAAATTTGAAATATTTAAAGAAAATGATGCAATTTTCTAAATAAAGCATATGGGGTACTGGGTTAAACAATTCTGCCAATGACCATTACATTGTCATAAGGAAAGGAAAGTAAATGGTTGTATTTTATTTGTTAATTTCTTCATTTGTATCCCGTTCTGTGTTAATACCATAAGCCTCTACCTCCATGTCTGTGTGTGGGGGTTTGGGGGGTCGGATGTGTCCTTGAGCAAAACACTTTATGCATTGCTTAGTAGACTTAAAATACTAACTGGCACGTAAAGATACAAGTCAAACAATCAAAGCAAGAAATGGGTCTGACCATGAGTCACATGTGTCGTAAAATTCACCCATCCTGGCTTAAGTTCTTAATTTCTCCCTAAGCATTCTTTATGTAAGCGGTCAGCAAACGCTCGCCTAGTCCTGCGCTGCTGGAGAAATTTATAGGTAACAAATGCACATGTGCTAGCTTATAAAGTGTTCAAGTGAGACTGGACAAATGTATTAATGTATTCACTAAATTTCACCTTACATTTTAAAGACAGGTGCTCATTATTTTATATTTCTTCTTTACGCAAGTGATACAATGCACGGCTCTGTCTTAAGGCCTGATCCAATTCCAGAGAAAACTATTATATACTCAACTACAAAAGAAACCCATCAGTTACTTTTTTGGGTATAAATGGAAAAATAAATAAGAAATGAATATATATTTTATACCATATTCTTTAACAACCAATTATGCATCAAAATATTGAATATTGTAACAGTTTTACTTTAACCCGTTCATGCTGTACGCCAAGGTATAGACAAGGGGTCATTTCTAAAAATGACAAGTTTCAGATAATTGGTTTTCACTCGAGTTCCCGTCTAAATCAGTTCACTTCGTCCAATAACCGGTATGTCCCTCTCTGACGAGGCCATCGAGTGTGTGTAGAGGCCAAACCAAACCGCGATAGCTTAGTAAGCCCGGATCACAATCCGATAGAACAGCTTTGGGATAAGCTCTTGCGATGCATCCAGTGCAACCTCAGATTATTCGACAGTTTCAGGTTGCTCTCCATTAAGAATGGGCTTGGATTCCCAAGAATGGTGTGCGACGTTACGTGTTTTCGATTCGACCTCGTTATGATGAATTTATTGCTGCAGGAGAAAATCATGCACTTTTTTGACGAGTTTAATTCAAGTGAACTGAATTGGACGGGATTGAGATATTCATTCTCCAGAGAAAAACTTGTCATTTTTGAAAATGACCCCTTGTCTATACACTGGCGTACAGCATGAACGGATTTAAGTAAAACTGTTAAATTATTCAATGAATTGATGCAGAACTGATTGTTAAGGTATATGATATAAATATATTTTTATTTCTTCATTCTGTTTTCCATAATTTCACGGCGAAATGACTGATGGGTTTCTTTTGTAGTTGAGTATAGTTTTAATGAAGCTGACTTTATGTTTGGCGGTTTTGCCTTATATATACGCTATCCATATTTCACATTATTTATGCTAAGTATTCTTAGGCTTATCAAAACTTGCAAAGGGCCTATAAAAATCTTAAAGGGCCCATTAATAGTTGGTTATATCGTATGCATGTGTTTAAATGTGATATTTGCCGTTGTCCCATTTAAGTGCATATCATCATTTGGTCCAGGTTTTTCGCTGCCCTATGAAGACCAATCATACACAAACACTGACCTCAACTATTTCATATGTGATAAGTATTGTACATACATGTGCATGTATATGTACAAGCTAGCATTCTAGATTATATTTAGCAAACACGCTACCCACAATTTTAGACGCAAGAAAGACCACAATTGCAAGGAAATATAAACCAATAAAAACTACAATGTCTCTCTCCCCTCTCTCCCCTCTCTCTCTCTCTCTCAACTTGGATAATTTGCTCTCCTGTATTCTGTGTTAAAAGTTTGGATATCGACAACAGTATTTGATTTTATGAAATACACTGCACTGCTCAACGCCCTCATTTGCTCCGTACTACTTCCACTATAGTCATATCGCTTTTACGCTTACCTTACCGTATTTGTATGCTTAAGCCGCTTATCCCGGACATCTCTATTAGAGCTGTCTGGGATACGCGGCATAAGCATACAAATACGGATAGGTAAACGTTAAAGCGATATCACAATAATGGAAGTAGTACGGAGCTAATGAGGACGTTGAGCAGTGCAGTGTATTTCATAAAATCATACAATACATATAATATTGTCGATATCAAAACTTTTAACACGGAAAACAGAAGAGCAAATCAGAGAGAGGTAGAGAGAGAGAGAGAGAGAGAGAGAGAGAGAATACTTGTAATTTTATTTTGGTTTGTATTTCCTTGCAATTGTGGTCTTCCTGGCGTCTAAAATTGCAGTTAGCGTGTTTGCTAAATACAATCTAGAATGCGAGTTTGTACATATATGGACGACTCTTATCGCATACGATAGTTGAACTAGTTGAGGTCAGCGTTCATGGATGCTCAGTCTTAGTAGGGCAGTGATAAACCAGGTCCAAATGATGGTATAAATTGGACAATGGCGAATATCCCATTCAAATACATGCATATAACCAAGTATTAATGGGCCCTTTGAGATTTTATCGGCCCTTTGCAGGTTTTGATAAGCCTAAGAATCATTAGCATAAATAACGTGAAATTTGGATATCTTATATATAGGGCCAAACATTAAGCCAGTATCATTAAAAATGGGTGCGCAGTGGCTCAGTGGTATAGTGATTGATTCTAGACCGAGGGGCTGCGGGTTCGAGCCTCACCGGCGTCACTGTGTTGTGGTTCTTGAGCAAGACACATTTAACCTAGCTTAGTACTGGTTCAACCCAGGAAGACCTGTTTAACTGAAAAATTGTTGATTGGGCATAAAGAATCAAATCAAACAAACAAACAAAAGTACCATTAAACAAATAATAGTTTTCTCTGGAATTGCGTCGAGCCTTATGATAGAGCCGTGCATGGTACAGGCACTTGCGTAAAAGAGAAATATCAAAATTTAAGCATCTATCTGCACACAAGCCCTTAAAGTTTGTAAGGTAAAATTTAGTGAACACAGAGTTGGTTTGGTAATTTTGTTTCTTTTTGAAAATAATGCATTTGTTTAGTCTAACTTGAACACTTCTGAACTTAACATTTAGGTCCTATCACATCGCAAAAATGCATTTGTAAAACTAGACATTGGAAAATATCAAATGTATAAAATTTACTTGATAAAGCAAAATACTTTCGTCAAAAGTGCAGACTTGTTGAGTAGTCTTTTCATGGCTTAACATATAAACCCTGGTCCAACAGAGCTTGCAACCACGCTGCAACCTAAAATAACAATCGCAGGGAAGTTACACAGGACGTGGCAAAGTTTTAAAAAGGTCGCAACTAGGTCACGGATCATTATGAGTCACCACAAGTATTTTGAGCATGCACAAAAGACAAGCCGCAATTGATTTTGATCGCTGACTAGTTGCACAGCCTTTCTAGAAGCCGCTTATCAGTCAAATCACTGAACCGTCGCCGATCTATCGCCAATCAGTCGTGAATGATTTGGATCTTTAATCTCTAGCACCTGGTCTAAGGCTAAACGGCGACCGGTTGCTGACAGGTTGTAGTGCCAGCTAAAACAAAAGCTATGCTGTCTTTCTGGCAAACATTCAAACGTAAAAAAAAATATTACTGAAATTCAGACTCGAGATTCTGATGATGAATATCAGCTGTCCTATCAGAAATATCAAATGCTGAAAGTGTAAGGTCATAGCTAAATGTCCCAACCACAACTGCAGCACTATCTTTTGTTTTAAGCAAAGCAACTGTATCGCTTGTGTTTTCATGATGGCAACTTAAAAAGAAATTGTGTTATTC
This sequence comes from Loripinus fragilis, assembly GCA_964019695.1. Lineage (NCBI taxonomy): Eukaryota > Metazoa > Mollusca > Bivalvia > Lucinida > Lucinidae > Loripinus > Loripinus fragilis. The sequence goes on along the minus strand of OZ026522.1, from coordinate 35,097,222 downwards.
TTTCCAATCATTTTGGTTTAAAAAAGGTGGTAGAACCAACCAGTCACCAATTAGTTGCTGATCAGTCTCTGATCAGTCACTGATGAGTAGCCGATTGGTCGATGAATTGTCGCTGGACATTATACTGAACTACATGTAGTCACCGACTGATCCTCAACTTAGTGTAAAACAATCGCGGATTTTTGGACGACTGGCGGGGAACTGATCATAGACTGTTCGGCGACATGTTGGCGACTAGTCAGAGATCATTTCAGTAGTAAAAATGTGGTTGCAATGGTCGCAGAGGCCGCAAACAAGCTCAGTCGCCGAGAGGTTGCGCCGTGGTCGCAAGCTCTGTGGGACAGAGGCTTTGGCCTTGGTCTTAGGTTATTTATGGTCAAGCTGGGATCACTTTTATAGGCTTTCAGGATCTGGAGTAAAATACTTTAAAGATCTTTTTTTACATAGATGAGTGTGGTGGCCATGTTTGTATTGTGATCTGAACTATTTGAACACGTTCAACTATCTTGAGGGGTCCCCTATTTAAGTCAGGTTCATCTTGTACAGTACTTGCAGAGAATATGTTTGAATAGGTCGACGGACGATACAAGCCAGAGTCATAAGTTTACTATTAGCTCACCTATGAGCCTATTGCTCAGGTGCATTCGGCTCAAGTGAGCTAAAACAGCTTGAAAATGATGATACTGATTGCTGAAAAATAAGATTAAACTAGAAACTGTGTTTATGAAACACTATGCTCCAAACCATTAGTTGTTAGCGATACATGTTTTACTAGGTAGCCAAGTATTTACCAGGAGCCTGCTCAGAGAATATGTGACAGAAAAAATACCCACTTGTTATGAATGTACACAAAATCTAAATCAAGAAACCATAGGCTCAATGAGAAATGTCATGAGAACACAAACAGCAGATACCAGAATCAAATGCGCTCTCTTATCTGAGTGATCGTTGTTCATTGTAAATAACGTTGATTTTTAACAAAGTATGAATAGAAACAGATGGCGATCGAGCGCAATGCTTATGCGAGTCATTCCTTTGGAAATCATATGTACTGAAATACTTAAGAAATGCTCCGCTTATATTTTATTGCAATTTCTATACTTGTACAATTAATTAAGATCGACACTTTTACTAAATTTAACTCGGTATTCAAAAAATACTTGATATGAGATGTGTAACTGGCGCATGTCGGTGGAGGACATGTGCTGTTATGTTACTTTCTAAACTGAGGTTATGGTCTTTTAAGCATTGCGTACGCGCCCATTTGACATGTGGTGTTATCCTTTTTTATCCACATGCACCAGATAAACCAGGCTACACTTACCAAAAAGGTGTTGGTTTGAATTTTAATAGAATTTTCGCGGTGCGTTTTTAAAGTCTCTCAGGGTATGTTCGGTCAAACTTATGCTGTAACAATGGCACCGATTCTCGAAGTTGTGCTCGTTATGCCAGAGTCACTTAAACCTAAGACAGAGCTTTCAGCAGCAAGCAATGTATTCGTCAGACTCGTGAACGACAGCTGCCAGGTTCAAAACCCATCGCCATCGTCGTGAAAGACACTGTCCTAATGACCTAGCACTTTCACAACTCACAAAAGAGTCTCGACCTGACTGAAAAACTGATGACCACTTAGTTGAGCATCAACTAGAGAGAGAGAGAGAGAGAGAGAGAGAGAGAGAGAGAGACAGACAGAGAGAGAGAGAGAGAGAGAGAAAGCGAGAGAGAGAGAGAGAAAGCGAGAACTTCATGACACTTATACTGAATATATATGACCACGTGTGGTTATGCACATATAGTTCTGTCAGGGTTACTAAGTAACAACGGAGCTATTGCCCTTATATTGCTAAAATTTGAATTGTTTATTCTGTCCGCAGCCATAACTAATACCTGGGTTACATTGAGACTGACAGTCGGACAACTAGATTTTTCATGTTGATCGGCTAAAAGATGAGGTTTTAGTCGGCTGACTCAAGCAGTTACAATGAATACAAACCTCGCTTGATTGATTTTTACAACCACAAATTTTTTCAACAATGCCCGATTATCAGCCGATCGTCGGCTGACAATCGGCCGACTGTCCGCCAACTGATCATACTATAATATGACTTTGGCTTCAGTATCCATGCACGTTTTGCATATAGTGGCGAAATTGACAGTTTGTATTTAGTCGCTTTTCGCCTAAAGAATAAAACATTAAGAGAAAGCAGAAAGTTCAAACTAAGTTATACATGAATGCAATGAAAATATGGGACGTGACTTATAAGGGACAAAAATCGGGCGACTGCCGACTATCGGTCAATAATAAAGATTATCTGCCGCCACTCTGCCGACTGTCGCCAGATGATCGGCTGACAGTCAGCAAGGTTTAAATGACTCATTTTAAAAATAGAAGGCGGAGTGTCAGCTGACCGTCGACCGATGATCGGCAGATAGTCGACAGACGGTAGGTCAACTCCAAACCCTTTGCCAAGTCCCAAAGACAGTCGGCCGATCGAAAGCAAATAAAACTGGTCAATTAAAATTTTTTACCACCGGCTGACCCTAAAAAGCAGCTAAATCGCACACAAAATCAGCCTACTGTATGTCAACCATCAGCCGATTAGCATCAATGACATTCCACAGACTGTCGGTGTGATCAATGTAACCGCGGTTTAAGTAAGCATTTGATCATGATTCAAGGATTTTATTCTGAGTATATGTGACGATACTATAATGCACATGAAGTTTTGTCATGATTTCCTGGCAATATATGAGTTATTGCCCTTTGGCTTTCAAAATGTTAATGGGTTTTCCAGTCCTCAGCGATTGATAAGCAAGCAATAGAAGGACTTTCGTGAAATTTATATATGGCATTGGTGTGATAATGCATGTAAAGATTTATAAGGATGTCATTGGGTGTAGAGAAGTTATTGCCCTCTGATTGCCTTAATATCAATGAATATCGGGCGATACACACGTATACTCATTCCGATGCACATTAATATTCATTAGAACAGGAGTTATTGCCTAAATTTCATAGTTTCATTTCATAGTTTCTGGGGAATATCAATTTGCCATCGAATTTGCTTGTTTAGCATACCTTTATCTGCCTGAAAAGGCGTTTAATTAGCATTTTAACTGTATTGGATAGATCATATATTTAGAAGACACGCTGCACGCAGGGCGAGGTGGCTCAGTTTCTTCAGTATAAGGCAGGGAATCGAAGGATTGCTACCTCGAGACTCACCTGAGTCGCTGTTTTATGATTTACTTTATTCGCTTCTTAGTACTGTTCAGATATAGGAAGACAGAAAATCGTCCCAACATGACTGAAAAAATTGTTAACTGGAACGTAAAGCGTTTACACAGACAGATTAAATACATGATGCATTAGTCTAGTGTGCATCACTTTTGTATATCAAAGCTTGAGGGGACGATTTTCTGTCTTCCTATATTTAAACAGTACTGAGAAGCGAATAAAGTAAAACATAAAACTCTGGTGAGTCTCGAGCTTGCCACCCATCGATCCCCTGCCATATACTGAAGAAACTGAGCCGCTTCGCTGCGCGCCCAGCGTGTCTCTAGACATATGATCTATCCCATACAGTTAAAATGCTAATTGAACGCCACTTTATGCAGATAAAGGTATGCTCAACAAGCAAATTCGATAGCGAATCGATATTCCCCGCCTAAATTACGAAAAATAGGCAATATCTCTTGTTCTAATGAATATTCATATGCATCGGAAAGAGTATTCACGTGTATTGCCCGAAATTCATTGATATTTAGGCAATCAGAGGGCAATAGCATGCCTACACCCAATGGCATCCTTATAAATCGTCACATGCATCATCACAACATTGCCATATATAAATTTCATGAAAATCCTTCTCTTGCTTGATAATCAATGGCTGAGGACTGGAAATGAAAGCCAAAGGGCAATAACTTATACATGTATATTGCCCAGGAATCATGACAAAACTTTATATGCATTATAGTATCGTCACATATACTCAGAATAAAATCCAAGAAGTTTGATCAATTGCTTGCTAAAACCACGGTTACATTGATCCCACCAACAGTCTGCGGACTGTCTGCGATGCTAATCAGCCGACAGTCGACTGATTTTGTGTTTGATTTTGGCTGCTTTTAGGAGTCAGCGGCGGCAAAAAATTATAACTGACCAGTTTTTTTTCGATCTGCCGACTCACAACTGTTTTTGTGACTTGGCTTTCGGTTTGGAGTCTGTCAACTATCAGCCGATCATCGGTCGACGGTCGGCTGAAACTCCGCCAACTTCTATTTTTAAAATTAGTCACTCAAACCTGGCTGACAGTCAGCCGATCATCGGGCGACAGTTGGCCTAGTGACAGCAGATAATCATTATTATCGACCGATAGTTGGCAGACAGTCGCCCGATTTTTGTCCCTTGTAAGCCACATCCCATATTTTAATTGCATTCATGTATAACTTATTTTGAACTTTCTGCTTTCTCTCAATGTTTTCTTTTTAGGTGGAAAGCGACTAAATACAAACTGTCAAATTTGCTACTTTATGCAAAACACGCATGGATACTGAAGCCAAAGCCATATTATAGTTTGATCAGTCGGTGGACAGTCGGTCGACGATCGGCAGATATTTGGATGTTAGTCTATTGAAAAAACTTTGTGGTTGATAAAATCAATTTAGGGAGGTTTGTATTCACTGTAACTGCTAGAGTCAGCCGACTAAAACCTCACCTTTCAACCTGAAAAAATCTAGTCGGCCGCTGACTGTCTCTCTCTCTCATTCTCTCTCTCTCTCTCTCTCTCTCTGCTCTGCTCTATCTGCTCTTCTCTCTCTCTCTCTTTCCCCTTCTATCGCTCCTCTATCTTTTTTTCTTTCTCTCTTCTCTCTATCTATTCACTCTCCTCTCTCTCTCTCTCCTTCTCTATCTCTCTCTTCTCTCTCTCATTCCCTCTCTCCTTATGTATCTCATTCTGTCTCTTCTCTCTCTCTCTTTCTCTCTCTCCATCTATCTCTCCTATCTCTCTTATTTTCATCTCTCTCATTCTCTCTCTCTCTTTCCTCTCCCTCTCTCACTCTCTCATTTCTTCCCTCCTTTACTCTCGCTTTCCATCTCTCTCCTCTCCTTCTCTCTTTCTCCTTCTCTCCTTCTCTCTTTCCTTCTCTCTCTCTCTCTCTCTCTCTTATTCTCTCTCTATCCTTTTAGAGAGCTCTCTCTCCTTCCCTCTCCTTCTATCTCTCTCCTTCTCTCTCTCTCTCTCTCTCTCTCTCTCTCTCTCTCTTCCTTTCTCTCTTTCCCTCTTCTCTCTACTTTTCTCTCTCCTTCTCTCTCATCAATTCTCTCTCTCCTTCTCTCTCTCTCTCTCTCTCTCTCTCTCCTTCTCTTTCTCTCCTTCTCTCTCTCCTTTTCTCTCTATTTCTCCTTCTCTCTCTCGCCTTCTCTCTATCTCTCCTTCTCTCTCTCGCCTTCTCTCTCTCTCATTCTCTCACTCTATCTCTCTCCCTGTCTCTCCTTCTGTCTTTCCATCTCTCTCCTCTCTGTCCTTCACTCTATGCTTCTCTCTCCTTTTCTCTCTCTCTCTTCTCTCTCTCTCTCTCCCGCTCTCTCCTTTGTCCCTCCTTCTCTCTCTCCTTCTCTCTTCCATCCTTTCTCATTCTCTCCTTCTCTCTATTTCGCTCCATCCGTCTTTCCTTCTTTCTCTCTCTCTCTCTCTCTCTCTCTTTCTCCCCTCTCTCTCATTCTCTTTCCTTTTGTCTCTCTCTCTCTCTCTCTTTATCTCTATCTCATTCTCTCTCCCTCCTTCTCTATCTCCTCCCCCCTTATCTCTCCTTCTCTCCTTCTCTCTATCTCCTTCTGTCCTTCTCTCTACGTCTATCTCTCTCCTCCCTCTCTCCTCCCTCTCTCCTCCCTCTATCCTCTCTTTCTTATTCTCTTGCTCTTTCTCTTCCTCTCTCCCTTCCTCTCTCCTTCCCTCTCTACTCCTCTTTCTCTTTCTCTCTCTCCTTCTCTCTCTCTTTCCTCTCGCTCCTTTTCTCACCTCTCTCCCTGTCTCTCCTTCTCTCTTTCCTTCTCACTCTCTCCTTTTCTATCCCATTTTCTTTCGCTCTCTCTCATTCTCTCTCTCCTTCTCTCCTTCTCTCTCCCCCTCCTTCTCTGTCGCTCTTTCTCTCTCCTTCTTTCTCTCTCTCTCTCTCTCGTCTAAAAAGTTTTGATTTCGACAAAATTATATATATTATATGATTTTATGAAATATACTCGACTGCTCAACGCCCTCATTAGCTCTGTTCTACTTCCACTATGGTGATATCGCTTTAACGTTTATCTATATGTATTTGTATGCTTATGCCGCTTATCCCGGACATCTCTATTAATAAATAACCACTAAACAGCTTTAAATACCAATATGTTTATTCAATTATGTTCTTAAAACGGTTCTCGTCTGGAAGCAAATAACGCAGCAAATAACTGAAAGTGTAGGGTGTGCAAATTTTCTGGTGCGTATATTTGCAGTCAATATGTTGGGGAATCTGGCAGTAATTCATATGTTTGCTTGTGGCCAAGGCTCTGTACTAATAATATTTTGTGAAAATATACATGGTTTATGTATAGACACATATCATCATGCTTCAGGTTCAGTGCATATATTTGTATTGTTTCTAATATGTGACTGTATGTCAATGGTGATTTAGCAAATAAACAAGATACGTTTGTTGAACGCTTTGTCTCTGTAGAATATGCAATTTGCACTATTCTAGTTGTATTAAATTTTATTTGTGCAATTACTAAAGTAAGTCAAATGGCAATGGCTTAAGTTAAGCTCATTAAAAGTGTTTGACCGTTTCTTAAAAGTGCACAACTGTTGTTGTTTTTTCAACATCAATGCTTTATGGGGAATATAGTTTGCAATGCAGCTGTGCCCAAAATTCAAAACACACACTATTATTTATGTTATGATTCTATAAAAAGAGCAAATTTTTAATTTATAATAACATGTATGTTTAGAGCAACAAACTCTTCCCTAAAACCAATTGAATATGGAAATGTATATTTTTAAATACTGCACAGAATATAACCTAACAATTAATATATCATTGAAGGGGAGAGTTGAAAAAAGGGTACATTTGCAAGATTAATAAACATCCATATACTAAGTAGACGCGGAGGGGCTGTTTTCAGCAATGTAACTAATAAGCAATGCGAAACATGAAATATATAAGTATAACATGTAATATCAAGATAAAATGTGCTAGGGCGCCAGAGTTGTTGTTCTTTCAATTATACAGAAATACTCAAGAAACCTGACACTTTTCACTTGCTTCAAACTCGTAAATAACAAACTACAGAGCTAAGTCGATAGTCATATTTTAATAACAAGACATTAGAAAGTATGCTTCGGAAAAATATATTTATCAAATATAGAACATGACTAAACGACGTCAAAAATACCATTTTTCTCACTTTTGCCTCGGGATTGAATGTCTAGATATTTTTTAAAACCTTTTTTCATGTATGCAAGGCCAATACCAGTACAGACAAAAGTGCATTTTAAAAATTTGCAATTTCTTGCTGTAACATATGATATGGGGGGTTTTAAGTTGTGCTTTCAATGTTGTCTAGACGACAGTGTTTTTTCCTTTATTTAAGCAATTTCTAGAAACTAAAATAACTTGGAGTCAACCAATCATTGTAAGAGAATGCATTTTCAAGAATCAGAACTTATGTTTCCTGTCACGTTAGAGGGTAAAAGCGGAATAAACCAGATTTAACGTCAATTAGTAAACAACGTAAACTATGGATAATAATCGTTTTTTCTTTGCCAAGGTATGTCGCCGTTTAGTGTGTGCTGTCTACTTTGTTATAGTGCCAACTGGCTACACTTTACTTTGATACACATATCAGCATGCAATTGTAACACTTGACGTCACTAAATGGACGTAGGCGGCAGCTACGAAGTTCTAAAGGACTGAAACATTGTCAAAATACATTGTAAACATCATACAAAGTGAAAAAAAAGTTGATGATAAAGAAGCAGTGCTTTTTAAAAGCTCATAGAACGCTGATAACGTAAAATTGGCGATAAGAAAATGAAAATTGGCTTTTGGGTTGAACAATGCATGCATGTTTTATTTGAATGCCCAGAAGATATCTATGAAATAACAAAGAATCACACTAAAGTGGTTTCTGATAAATTTTGCGTGATTCTTTGTTCTTGCAAAAATTGATTTTAAAGGGTTACGTGACGTTTTGATAGCTGACATCTGAAATTAGTTCATCTTTTCAAATCAGTGCAATTTAGTCTACCTTTGTTCAATTTTACGCAATGGAAAGACAAGTGTCCATCGTATTAATTTTCAACCAAAACATTGACACACAGTATGTGTCAGGTTTCTTTAGTAGTTAAGTTTATTTCTCACGTACAGACTCAATGAAACAGAGTCTACTTAGTTAGAGAAGCTCGATATTGTATTATACGTTTAATTTAATATCATACATAACCAATGGTAGGCAAATCATGTCATAAAAATCATGTGTTTATTGATGTAGCTTTTGTAACTAGGAGTTATAAACAGCATGTTATTTTATATATTATAGTATATGTTAGCTATCTACCCTGTATCTACCCGTAGCAGGATCCATGCTCAGCAGAGTAAAATCTGTCTCTCTGTCACCTGCTTGGTTAATGTATACTAAACCACCAATCCCTGGAAAAATAAAATAAAACATAAGATAGTTTATATAAGAGGAAAGTTAAGTTATATTGTTGTCATTAAATTGAATATTTCCTTGTTTGAATTCACATAAAGGCCTGCTGTCCTACTATCTATTTTAAGAAAGTTTTCTTGCTTAGAAGAGGATAGATATAAGTTATTTATGATTGATCAATTACTTAAAAGAGCTATCGAAAAAAACTTGTATCAACAAGTGGTGGTTTACTACGTGATTTATGTTTTATTATATTTTGTTTCTTTAAAGAATTATTACTTGAATTGATTGCTTCTTGTCAGGATAATCTGCGCTGAAAATATGAAGTTGTTTCATTTTATTGGTATCAATCTGTTTATGAAAGTCATATACTTGTTTGGTCTATGTAAGGGAAGAAATACAACACAACTTCTATATTATAATGTACAGTATTCGATATGATCTGCCTTCCACTTACAGCTTATTTCGAATTGGAGAAGAACTATATAAGCTACATGCTTCCGTTCTTATCCTCATCTTATTGTTTCAATTTGTATTTACCATGTACAAATTAATTTGAATAAAATATGTTTAAACCAAATACAACCATGTTAAATCCCTGCTTTCGCATTCTATCGTTTATGCTATCGTATATGCTATCTAAGTGTTTATTATAAAGCTTTAGTAAGTTTGACAATATATAAACTGTCATGAGCAAGTTGGAAGGATCGAACACTGACAAGAGGCTTTACGCTACTCTGTTTTTTATTGCCTGATTCTCAAAGCGATTCAAGTTTCAGGGTATGTAATGTTTTTGAAACACTGCGGTACGACTGCAATAATAATACATTTAAAGACAAAATTCTACACAGTCAAGTAACGTCTCATACAAGCTGAGAGAGCCTTCCTCAGACCATATGAGTTGGAACTGTTCTGTTCGATCGATGCTCAAATAGTTTGCAGCTGGGCTAAAAACATAGGTTTAGACACACTTCTCTTAACCATGTTCTATTGAGTAGGTATTGCTAGGCTGGAAACATATCAGGTTGGAAACGCTATATCTTCAGCCTGGTTCGCAGACAGTTTGATGCCTGTATATTTCAGCTAGGCTGAACGCATACTGTTTGAAAACGTTCAGAAAGGCAGACTGAAGCCAATACGAGTTGGTGCTTCATAACGTTATATGCATGGAGCATAACAATTTTAGATTGAGTCAGGCTGATCGCGCGCGTGAGAAGGGTTGGAAACGTCCAAACCCGGTTCTGAGCTATTGTCTCAGACAGGCAAACTGAAGGCCTTACAAGTTGGTGCTTCATAACGTTATATGGTTGGAGCATAACGTTTATAATTCATATAGGTTGAGCTACATTCCTAGCACTGAGGCTGGAACGTGTTTCAAACTAGAAGTTTGAAACGATTATTCAGTCAGAGCTAATTTAGGAATTGCTCAGCGCTTTTGTAAAGCTGAGAACACCTCCAGCCATCTTGCTAGCGTGCCGACCATAGTTGATTTATTTTGTTGGGTTCCATTTCAAGAATTTGTGTTGAACATTTATGATCGTATAGCTCATGTTATGAGCATTTTGTCTGTACATGTTACTGACGTTTATAGACTATATTAGTCTTGGTTTTTCATAGTTTCAGAATTCATATGCTGAACTTTAGCTGTCCAGCTAAAGACATCGTCGATTCAAAGCACGCCCATTATAAACACTGTTCAGGCGTCGTCATAGGGCTCTAACGACAAGGTTATAGTCAGACCTCACGACCTACCTGACAACTTGGGGGCTCGTCTGGGATAGTGTTTAGGAAGTGTAATACAGCCGAAACTCATTGCCCACTGTGTTGTTGTTGCAAATGCGTGTTGGGCAATGTTTAGTTCTGTTTTTGTTAATAATTTTGTGCCTTGTAGCCTTCCATTTAACCTTCTATGGAGGAGCATGCACGGATCCAGAAAGTTTTGTCAGAGGGGATCTAACTCATTTCTGACAACATCATTATTATTATTATTATTATTATTATTATTATTATTATTATTATTATTATAGTTGTTGGAGAGAGAGAGAGAGAGAGAGAGAGAGAGAGAGAGAGAGGGGGGATTCTAGTACCACTAAAAGCAGACCATCATTTAAATAGTGTTTCACTGGTGGACCGATGATGGCCAGCATTGAATGCTGGCTTGATAATTTTGTGGTTTTCCAAGAGATCAGGAACAGATATTCTAAGGAGCCCTATAGTTTTGTGATTTTTCTATTATCCCACCTCTGAAGCCGTGCATTAGGAGGCGAATTGAGAAGCTCAAACAAAATAATTTTTACCTGGGTAAGTTTTGTTCCAAAGATTTCCTATTAGTTTTGTAGCATCCCGGTAGTCTTCGCCAGCATCTATTGTGGCCCTAAGAGCATGAGCGTACATGACAATTCCATCATATATGCCAAAGTGGAAAATGCCTAGCTATAAAATAAAAAAATAATAAAGCAAAAGAGAGCAGTTGTTAGTTACTGGCAAAGGAACTTGTAATAAGAACCAGTAACCGCTTTGGTATAACCGTGTGACTTTTACCAATGTCAAAAATGTAGATACATAGGGTCCAGGCCTTCAGATTTATGGTAGGCCTGGGTCATTGTCCCATGATTTCAAAATATGGCCCAACACTTTCCAAGGCAGTTGGCCCAGTGGACTTATCCTTTTTAGTTGTGAAAAAATCTCAATTTAATAAAAATATTCATCTTACAGCGAGCTTACGAACTCCACAAACCAGAAAGTACATATAGGTAGTCAATACAGTAAAACATGTCTGAAGCAGCCACTGAAAAAAGTCAAAACAAAGATCTAAATAACAAATGGTAGCTTAATGAAGGTCAAAGTAATGCAGAATGCTCTCCTTGGAGCATTCTGCAATATTTTTGACCTGCATTCAGCGGTAATTGGTATTTTTTGAGTGGCCGCTTAAGACAGGGCTTACTATATAATCAGCAGTCAATATACATATATGCATACAAGTATCTGCGTCAGTGTGTAGGTAAAGTATACTATCCAAATGTCAACTGTGGTTAATTTGATATGCTTGGGCCCTTTATTTCAGAAAATGACCCACGATGTTTTGTTCCATGGGCCACTTCAGCCAACCAATCTTAAAAAAAATCTGAAGCCCTGAGGGTCATACAAACAAAAACCTTCTGGCATAAAATTTTAAATTTTGTCTTATTCATCAGTTTAAACATTTGTTTTGAGTGCTCAAAGAAGGGTCTCAATTAGAATGAGATATTTGAGTACCTACAACATATGTTTTTGTTGTGAAATAAAAACAGTAATGTTCAATTTCGCACCCTTATCTAAAGGTCTGTTATATAGACCATAGGGATTTTAATTGGACGTTAAACATCAACAATCAAGAAAATCATTAATTGTTTATGATTGTGCATAGAAGAATCGTTCGTTTGATTTAAAATATACAAGAGTGCATTTGACCGTTTTGACCAGGTATTTTGTCTAACATATGTATTTGATTAGATATGGTAACGTTGTCACAAATGTTACGATGGCGTTACATTTATACAGAAAAGTCTTATTGGTCATGGTCAAAACCGTTTTTATGGCATAACATTATCCACTGAAAAAGCAGCATCATGATCATGATATTATCAATTTCTATTAATTGGGACAGCCCGTGATGAGCATTTTTTCTAACTGAAGACGGACAGACAGACTCACATAATGATTATAATCCGGTACCCAAGGGTCGTGCAAGGTTATGGTACAGACACAAAGGTCGTGCTAGACTCACATAGTGGTTATACAACAGACCCAAGTGTCGTGCAATAAATGGACTTATATCATTGATATAAGATTATAATTACGAGGCAGCACATAACATTTTGGCACTTATTTACATAAAGTATGGAAATAAAGGTAGACTCTGAACAAAATTAGACATCTAGTCCCATAGTTCATGACATCATGAGTGTTCAAAGGAGGAAGTAACAAACAATTAAATAGCGTGTAACAGTATTATCAGAAGTCCACACCAGAATGTATATCGTGTCACTGCCATTTTTTATCCTGTGAAACTTCTAAAGGGTGTTGTGGATCTGGAACGAATGAGAGGAGTGCCAAATGGAATTTTCATGTATTTACGTATTTATGATACAATTGAAATAAACAAATCAATAAACAACGAGCATATACGGGTGTCGAGATTACCTAGGTTTGTTCTAGATATATTTTAATGGATTGATACATGAGAATGCTGCAACAAGATACAGACAGTTTGTAGTTCAAGTGCAGCAGGGTCGAGGGTTGGTGCTAAAAAACCGTCTATAAATTCAAACGAATTGTTGGAAAACTTAATTTTAGTGATCAATTCAAAAAGATAGTAAAACGTTATATGAGGGTTGGATATAACTTGGATATCATGCGACAGTCGGCATGTCTAGTTCTAAACCCAATCACGGTTAATAGCTATGGTCTCCTCTTTAATTGCACGACGGTGGGTCAGGCCTCAGACTCTATGACGGCTCTGACGTAAAGCTTTAATCGGTGGGTTGGTGCCTGATGCTTATCTGTAGCTGGACCCACCGTGGCTCAACTTGAGGTTTTCTTAAGCTCTGACTATCTGTGAGTCATGAGCCCTTTTCTTTGTTTCATCATGGTGTAGTAATTTGATTAGAGTGTTTCTCTACGATGATACATTGCATTAGTTAGATGGCCTCCATGCGAGCTGAACATTTCTTGTGCTTCAACAACAGCAGTATCTAGGGCGAAGATTTGGTACCAGTAAAATGCATTTAAGCCCCCCAGTAGCTTAGGCTGCTGTCCGTTCTAAGGCGGTGGTTCTGTTGTTGTTGACTTTTTGTTTATTGTTACTACAATGGGAGTCTGTAATTGTTCTATGTTTTGTTGTACGTTACTTTATGTCCATTCTAGTATTGCAATCATCTTGATGGGGAAGTGTGAGCTAATTGCTTTGCTTAATTTGTCTTCCTGGTGTCTCGTGATGGTTGAACGGCTCTTCCTTGGGGTGCCACGGGGTTGTCTGCGGTTTGTGATTGTGGTATTTCCTGATCATACTAACTTACTATTTTTAAGTTAATGACATTGATTCTTTTATAATACCTACTATGCATTTCTGGATTGAGAAGAAAGAAATTTTTAAATTAATAAACACTCCAGAAATATCTAGAAGTCAGGATGTTATTATGGCGATTTGCATTCGTGCATGAAGTCATGAGTTGCACCTCTTGGGTATGTAGGTAGATCTGTTCTCTAAACACAGTGCCTATTTGCTGTCATGTGTACAGTTGAAAGAGATCTCGTTGTACGTTAACATTTCGTCCCGCTTCCTTTTCATTATGCATGGGGGCTTTGGCTACTATTTTATGATCTCCTCTATACAACTGTACATTTTCTACATTCTTTGAAAACATCTAAAAGCAGTGGTCCACCATCGGCCCTTCGACAAAACTTCATTTATGGCGTTTGGTTGGCGGTGTGTGCTGGTGAGGTTTCGGTAGCGCTCGATGACATTTTCAAATGCACTTAAATGTTCAAATGTACGGCAAATGTGAAAATTATGAACCATTCTGACAATATAAACTGACCTTTTTGTGAAACTGACGCAAATTGTAGAATGAAAGAGTAATTACTTTTGCTTTGATTTATCTATTTTAAAGACAGAAATTTAAAGACCTCTTTGATCTGTTTGCGGCGGGTAATTGATTTCTAAGACAATATTTAATAGGATAATTTCAATTCATTGTTTTCTTGTATGAAACATTGATCAACCTGGTCAATGCCCTATGATATTTGTAGTTGGCACACACGACACCATGTAAACTGAAATAGACATAGACATTTGATTTGGGCCTCGACGTGAGAAACCCTGTCTTTAGGGGTTGCGAACACAACAAAGGCGCAGACCAGCCTGTGTGAATTCGCGTAGACTAATCAGTGCTTTTGTTATTTGCTTTTTGGGAAGTATCATATCTAGAATTGTTACAAGGGAAATTTCATTTTTCTAGCCAGCCTCTATAGACGAGGAGACTGCTTTGAGACTCGCCTTTTCAGAAGCCCCAAAGACAGGGTTTGCCGCGTCGAGGCCCATTCTGCGTCGAATATTGCACTACATGTAACACAAACTAAGTAGCCTACCTAATCAATGTAATTATTTTTCTGGCATCGATGGAACAATGCAAACTGTTTGTAAATGTCCCATGATGTCAATATAGCAACCCAAACAATGATTATACTACTGGACTCCTAACCTGATACACACTTCATTTAGTAAAAGCCATTACTTATTATTCATGGGGGAACAGGCTAGGACATAGTATTGTACAGAATTATAAATGATCCAGATCGGACTGCATGATCAAATTAACTACAATGAATTTTATTACCAGATGATTATGCATACTCAATGCAATATCGAATACTAGAGCACATTCGATGGCGCGCCATCGCAAATTCCCACGCTCTCGAAGAAATCTAATTGACCCTTTGACCCCATCCCAAGGTCACCAGTTTGATTGTAGGGTAATTTATTTCAGTGTATCCTGGGCTACTGTTCATCCCCTTCAATTTGATATGCCACATGACCATATTCAGAAAATTAAATGTTTGACCTCTAAGTCCCAAACCCTTGGGCATGACCTAGGGGACCCAATGAAAATCCCGTCTAATATGTTTTATATCTTCCATTTGTGAGAAGACACACAAAATTTGGTTTAAAAATATTTGAAATTGACTTAGTAATTGAGATTTAAAGATACTTGACCTTTGGCCCCTCCCCAAGGCCTCAGGGGGCGGGGGACCTAAAATATTGTGCTGTTGCATGTGCCATTCATGTAAGTAACACACACACACCAATTCTGGTTGAATTTCAGAAGAAAATATTTTGACCCCCAACTCCCACAGTACCCCTAAGTCCCACCCCTGGGGCATGACCCGTTGGTCGAAAGAAAATCCTGTCTGATATGTTTTATATCTTTCATTTGTGAGAAGACACACAAAGTTTTGTTTAAAAATCTTTAAAATCAACTTAGTAATTGAGATTAAATGTTATTTGACATTTTGGCCCCTTCCAAAGGCCCCAGGGGGCAGGGACCCAAAAATTGTGCCGTTGCATGTGCCATTTATGTAAGTAACTCACACACCAACTCTGGTTGAATTTCGGGGAAAAATTTGACCCCCCAACCCCCACGGTACCCCCAAGTCCCATCCCTGGGGCATAACCAAGGCCGCCGAATGAAAATCCCGTCTGATATGTTTTATATTTTTCATTTGTGAGTAGACACACAAAGTTTTGTTTATATATCTTTGAAAATGACTTTGTGAATGAAATTTAATGATATTTGACCTTTTGGCCCCTCCCCAAGGCCCCAGGGGGCGGGGACCAAAAAATTGTGCCGTTGCATGTGCCATTTTGGAAACAAATGTTTGACCCCTCCAACCCCGCATGATACCCCCAAGTCCCTACCCTGGGGCATGACCCAGGCCTCCGAATTAAAATCCCGTCTGACATGTTTTATATCTTTCATTTGTGAGCAGATACAGAAAGTTAGGCATAAACAACTTTGAAATTGACTTTGTAATTGAAATTTATTAATATTTAATAATATTTGACCTTTTGGCCCCTCCCCAGGGCCCCAGGGGGTGGGGCCAAAAAAATTGTGCCGTTGCACACCCAATTCATGTGAGCAACACACACACACACCAAATTTGGTTGGATTTCGTTCAATGGTTTAGGAGGAGATAGCGTGACGGACAGATGGACAGACGGACGGACAGAGGCGATTGCAATATCCCCATCGCCTTTTTTTAAAAAAAAGCGTGGGGATAATAAAGGTCGTGATCAGATTGTGCAGTTGGTCTTGAATTTTAGGCGTGTATTAAATATATAATGATTGCTCTCCATATGTTATGAGGAGTTAAAGTATGTCTAATGGATTTGATAAAAGGCATGGAACCGTCGCACACTATTGAATTTAGGGTTTGCAGCAAGGTAACATCAAATATATCTATTCAGAAAGCTAATTTAACTAAACTTGCTACAGGGTAAACCCAAAGATACTAGCTAAAGGCTGTTCAGATTGCGCTAATGGACATAATCCATATAGTATATGAAGAAATACTGTAACATATAATTGTTGAATACAATGTATATTTCAAACAGTAATGTTTTCATTGGCAAAATAAAATATACTAAAAATTTAACCAAATCATAAATAATTATTGTATTTACAGAGTAACATATTTTATATATTTTTCAAACTCGAGGAGTCAACTTTCAACTATATATCACATTATGATCACCAGCTGAAAAAGTTGGCATGCTGTTCTGACATCTGAGCTGTTGTAATATCGCTGTTGTTTTTTCAACGTTTGTAGGTCAATATATCCTACACCAGCTGCGTCTCCATTTTATGGTGAAAAAAGAGTCATATTTAAAGGAAAAATTCACACTTTTTTTGAAATGCATTTATTATAGAGCTTACAGTATGGTAGGAATAATCATTCATTTAATGTGTGTGAAATCCCTTCAATAAGCCTGTAATTAATTACTTTCAGTCGGTACTGGGTGTCTGGCCATTTGCAGGTCAATGAGCTCCTAACAAGTAGACTGGAATCACTATGAACTGCTTACATACAACCAGACCAAAGTCATAAATCCTTGATAATTGCAAAAATTAACAGTGTTTCAAAGTAATATTTTAAGCAGTGTGTACATTGAGGACTATATTTTGATACATGGGCCAAGGTTTGATAATTATTTCTAGAATTCAACCCTTTAAGCACTTATTATTACTATAGCAGACAACATATTTTGTAATTTCTTTCTTCATTTTGGGTACAATAAGACATAGCAAAATCAACTGAAACTTATTGAAAAACAAAATACTTTTCTTTAATAGTCGTAACATTCTAATTTGCATTAATCTGACTGATAATTGTTATTAAAACAGAATATCAATTATCCAATATTGAAATGAAGCAATGTATGGAACCACTAGCAAGGTGATTCCATGAGTCATCTAGCTGACCTAAAATAGAGGTTAATGTCCATCTTTTAATGTCCATTACTGTAATATGGCAGCCCCTGATGTTTAGATTAAGGCAATGAACACTGCCATAATTAACTTAGCAGATGAGGGGATGATCTATTAAAAATATATAAGTACATTATCAAATATTCATTTTTGATTTAAGTAAAATGTCCAAAACCATGAACATACACTGTAAACCAAATCTCGTTATACTTGTAGTGTATCTAACTATTGTATCATGGTTTAGATTTTTTCCTTGATCTTTGGATGGTATATTTAAATAAACAATGGCTTTCAAGTAGCCTAGTTTTCTAAGTGGAATAGGCGGAGCTTAAAATCCATTCAGTTGTATTGAGTCTAAATCTAGCCTATGCTCCAACTGGACAGGTTTTTGTCAGCGCACGGTGTCATCAAGTGAACAATATTAACCCTTTAAACGCTTTCAAAATCCATCTAAAATTTCATATGCTCTGCTGGTAATTTACATTTGACTAATGCAATTATAGATGCAAACAGTGGTGATCCAGATCAGCAGCAGTCTATTCTGTGTCTTCACTGTTTGATCTAGAGGATTTTAAACATTTCCTCAGATGATAAATTGATAAGCGCCTAAAGGATTAAATAAACTAAGGAAATGTTTCTGTGTTTCTGGGTGAGACAATAATTAAAACATTTAGTGCTAATTCATTATCTGAGTAAAGCCCTTCACGCTGTTAATATTGTACTGACATGATTGACTTATGGATGTATAGAGGGCAAACAGAGTTGATCCAGATCAGGAGCAGTCTGATTGGGTCCTCACTGTTTGCTTTTACTTACATAAGTCATATATGCAGCAGACAACATAAACAGATGATATTTTTAGGTGAATATTTTTACAGTGTTTAAAGGGCTAAATCTTTAGCAGGAAGTTGGCTGTAATCTGCCAGTTTAATGTAAATTATTCGATAAGGTGGTCTAGTTAAATGAGTGGGAATTTCAAATGCTTGTTTCTGGTTGGCCATGATACAAAATATTTAGAAAATGGCTTGTACTCATAATTGACGTAAACCCACTCGGGGGCTCCGCAGCCTCGTGTGTTCATGTCAGTTATTCGTACAAGCGATTTTCTAAATAAAACGCAGACTCTTTTACAACATCGTGTTCCATTCGGCTTTAACCCTTAAAGCGCCAATCACAACTGCAGCAGACGACAAATGTTGCGACATCTTTCCTTATTTTCGAAAGAAGGACAGACGATTCTTAAGAAACATCATGCCTTATTTGCTATTTTCAATAAAGCGGCAAAATTCGAAATTGTCATCTGCTGCAAATTATGGGTGGCGATTTTTGGTTTAATGGGTTACTGTTACAAGATGAATGCAATCACGTTACACGGTGAGAGACCTAAATGAAATACTAGTACTGTCTTTAAACTCTGCTAGTTGCCTCTTTTGTCGTCAGCTGATAACCTTTACGAATAGTTTGGACCCACATCAGGCCCGAAATAATGCCTGGAATCAGACTGTTTTACGCTAATAGTTTTTCGAAAAAGTTAATATGGAAAATTGACAGCAGACGACAAAAGCATGCAACATTGCCTAGCAAGCAACGAGTTATTGCTGTCATTGTTCAGTAAAAGCAACATCTAACCCATAAAGCGCCACGTATAATTTGCAGCAGACGACAATTTCAAAGTTGCCGCTTTTTCAAAAATTTCAAATACGGCATGATATTTCATGAGAATCGTCTGCTGGCAGACGATTCAAATGAAATGTCATACCTTATTTCTTACGAAAATTAGGAAAGATGTCACAAAATTTGTCGTCTGCTGCAGTCGTGATTGGTGCTTTAAGGGCTAAATATAAAACAACGTTTTCAGTGCACGATATGCACCAGCAGGTGATTGATTATATAGGATTTTATGGAGTTTGCAACCAGGTGAGACTAAAACAAGCCTTCTTAGCTACAGAGACTTGATAGAATATTGAATTTTTGCAAGTATGGGCTGGCTGGTAATGTCTTTTTATTGTTTGAATGCTACAAAATCAGGGTCTCATTTCATACCACGCTGCAACAACATTCCATTTATCAAATATATGTAGAACGATGGTCTTATGTGTTATAGTCAGGGCCCTTAGGGACAAAAAATTGGTCCCGTGCGATTTGTGTGCCGATTTATGGTGACCTATATCAAAACCTTCAATGGCGTCTTACCTTTGATTTAAAGGTGGTCACCCATCTCAAATCCGCGTCTGAGGCTAGTTATGACGTCATAAATATGGCGACCATAATGAGAAACTGCTCGTTAATAAAAGTTGTGGTTTGTGTTGGTATGGTCATATTTATCCAACACGAACGCTTTTTTAACATAATATCAATTATTTTAGTCACATGATAGTTACATCAATGCTTTACCTGGGGTGCGTTGCTTAACGCGAGCGTTTTGTAACGTTTTGTGGCGCTTTGCTATGAAACGGTATGTTACAATAAAGCGTTTCGTATCGCTACAAAACTATTCCCAAGCAGTCTCGCGGAAAACGTTTTGTGAAACGAACCGTTGCATAAGCAAAGCGCTACGTAGCGGTTTATGGGCGTACTTGATTCACAGTTCGATGTACACCTTACAGTGTTCTAGGGAATTAAGTCACAGGTGCAGTGTTCGGTGCAATACACTTTCCGACCCTCCTAAAATAGGTGTGAATGTATCGGATGAAACGGTGCATTACACCGGGTGCATGTTCTCATACGAGCAAAAATTAAAACAAATCTCCCACTTGCCTGTTTTATAAAATTGTTATTGTTGTAGAAGCACCAGTGGATGGGAGCGTTTCTCAAAAGCTGTAATGTATTTGAGCCACGACATGAGATTTCCAACAATGTGGTATGTGCGACCAACAAAGACTCAGAGCAGCCTGCGCATATGCGCAGTCTGATCAGAGCCTTTGCTAGTGGCTTGAATATTCTAGGAATATTAAGCTACTGACTGAACCTCATTTTGAAAGGCTGCACAGGCTCGTCTGAGTCTACACTTGTCAAAATGCCACATTGTTGGAAATCACATGTCACGGCTCATTTGTCAAAAGCTTATTTGCTGGGTTAAATTCTCAATTATTTTTCTACACCACACTTGATTGTATTGGCTCGGGAGCAGTGCTATGAACATGATCCTATTATACTCTCTCTCTCTCTCTCTCTCTCTCTCTCTCTCTCTCTCTCTCTCTCTCTCTAAAGCGCAGCGTCTCTGAAGGTTCGAGGCTCACCAGATTAACTGCGTGTTGACTGGGTCGTTAAGAATCCAATCAAACAATGCTCTCTCGGCTATAACATGATTTGTATGCACAAATGATCCGTCTTATGGAGACGGTTCTTTTGAGAACCCAAAACATGTTTTAATTGAGAAATAAAATATTAATTTTCAAATGAGGGCCTGAGTAATTATATCCAAACATACAAGAATCTGTACTATTTTATAATACATTTTCAAACTTTATGCCTACTAATGTCGTCTGCTGATAACGTTTGCAAAACATTTTGTCCACGCCGCCGCTGCCAACGCCGCTCTTTCTGTAAATTCGTTCATGGGAGCTAAAATGAAATCCACACCTTTTAAGTATAATTGACAGGGCTCACCCTGCCATTAACCATTGTAGCCATTTGCTACTAAAATGAAGAGTGGCTACAAATATAAGCCATTGGCTAAAATTACAGTCTAGATGGTTTAAAAATTACATATTTGCGAACAAGGTGTATTTTGATCAGCTTTTGGATATTCCAATGTTGCTTTTATTATTCATTAACACTTTATTATTGTGTCATATTTTACTTTTTGGACGCTGGATTTTTTTCAATACCACCAGGCAGGGTGTCAAACAGTTTGGACCCAGATCAGGCCCGACATTTTGTCAGGCCTGATCTGAGTCCAAATTGTTTGCAAAGGTTATCAGCGGGAAAAGAGTTAGATACAAAACTTGTTGATACTACTTTCTGGCTAAAACCTTGGCAAAAGTTAATTTCATTTGGCTACAACTTTTTATTTTGACTAAAGTGTTGGCTACAACAAATTCTGAGCCAGGGTAACAGCGCTGATTGATACCCAGTAAGCACGTAAAATTGGGCCACTATCGGCATGCCAGCGAATCGCCATCCTAATGGGGTTTCGTTGGCGAGCCGACAATTGTCAGAGATGGGATGGTTGCTGGGTAAACTGGCTACAAATTTCAGCCTTCCAGCTAGTCACTGTAACTGAACAGGTTGGTTTGAGTCTTACATGGTTTGGCTCTGCAGGCAGATTTTCTCGCGCTCAGCCCAATTTATCAAAGGCATGATAATCTCTTTGATCAAGATGTATTTTAATACATCTTGTTTTTGCTTTTTACTTTTAAACTTTTTCGTATTGGGGTTGCAAGTCTGATCCACTGTTCCTTCTGACTTTTGGATGATAATTTAACTAAGTTCCCGTATCATATTAATATCCAAGGCCAAATTGGCTTGCTCAGATGCAATGGCTATCGTACTATAATGTTATACTGGTCATGTAAAAGGTGTTAAGAAAGTTCGTTCCGCTCTTCATCATAGAATTTCGATTCATTAAAAAAAGGTAATGATTTTGAAAAATTGCATTTTTCATGGGTTATGCTTTAAAGCATTTGGCATCGTGTCTGATTTAGGGTTTCTTAACGATTTGTAATTATTCTTATCACTCTGGCCATTGCATGTCAAAAGCTTTTTGTCATACCCCCATTTTGCTCCCTGAGCCCAAAATTTTAGAGGGATACTAGATTTTGAAGATCATTTATTCTGTGACAAAATTTATGATATATAATCCCGTCATTTATTTCTTATCATGTGTGTTTAATGAGTTTCGGTGACATTTATGCCATTACACACATTATAACTAAAATAATAGGAACATAATATTATTGTGGAATAAGCTTTTTAAACACCCTTTATATACTTAAAATGAGAGTACTGAGAAGGTATCATTTATTGGGGCTACTCTAAATTTTTCTTCATGCGTAGACTTGGACCCAGTATCTACTGTTTACCCCCACCCCAAAAAAATAGGAATATCAGGCATACCCCCCCCAATAAAAAAACACTTGAAATTTTGTGATCCCCCAAAAAACATTCCCATTCTGTACCTTGGTCTTAAAAAACCCCTAAAATGTATAGAAATGACCCCCAAAATATCCCAATTTGTAATTGCCCCCAAAAGATATCACTAATTTCTTCATACTCCCTCCCCCTAAAAAAAGATTCATTTTTCTTTTCGTGAAAACCCCAAAAAGTATTGAAATTTAAAGCTTTGAATCCCCCCCCCAAATGGTCAGCGCCTACGTAAAATACTAAAATATCAGAGTACTCCCCACCTCGACCCCGAGAGATACCACAACATGAGCCCAGGAAAAAATGTGGTTGGGTGAACTGACCGTCCCAACAACACCATAGCTTCACTTAATATAACAGTCTCTAGCTTTAAGACTACTGTAAAATCACCACACTCCTTATTACTGATGCAATATAACTCAAGTGGGGCATGATTCTTTCAGAAAGCCATTAGCTGTGTATATGTTTTAATGAAAGCAAGTTTTCTAGGAAAGAGAACAATATCATAGTTGTAACAAGTCCTGGAATGGCAATAAATGTACAAAAACACACAAAAAGTCTTCTGGGAACTGTCTATCGCTAATATAGGAAGAGAAGACGCCATCTTGGTTGATTTGTTAACCTCCCTTGATTCATACTTTAGTGTGCTGCACTAGAACACTACTCAGGTTACAGTTGCATTTTACTATTTGATTCAAACCAGAACGAGTGGGTTCGGTGCACAATTAATCGGTCCCATTCAACTCCATGAAAAAGGCAGAATTCGAGCATCTGCAATTTTTTCAGGACATTGCTTGGACTTTTTTCTGCCTGTGAGTGGCAAGACCTGTTATTCACCTATCAAAAAAGTGAAAAGACAACCTACCTTGATTATCTCGTTTTCTCAGCATTCTCCGTTCTTTGAGGAACAGTCAAAAAATTCAGGCTGAAATCAGACCGGCGTCATACGTTACCTTGGGAGTGTGCCGGGGAGTCTGTGACAAAATAATCCACACAAAGATGCATTTTTATGCATCAGCCCGACAAACATAGACCAATGTTGAATCACATGCACATTTAAAGTCGAATAAAGCACCCATTTACGCCATAAATGGCCTGCAAACGGAAAGTGCTTAATTTCTAAAGGTACTATTTTCGTGTGCTACCAAACCGGAAGACTGTTTTTGTGTACTAACACCGAGTGCAGTAGATTCTACTCTATTACGTTGAACAGAACTTTATTCGTACTAGGTCGGTGTGATGTTTTAGAACAAGATAAAACAGTTGAATCAAGTTCACACTCTGCATACCTTGAATATGAATGTTTTCGTTGAGCAACGGACTGTTACAAAAAAGCGCTTTTTTGAGGCATAATCGTTGCATAGAGTTAGGAAAGCGCTACGTAGCGCTACATTAAAGCGCTCGCGTTAAGCAACTCTCGCCTGACTTTGACAATGAATTATTTCTCGATAACAATATTTTGCATCCAAAATACCGTAGATTTCCTATAAATACCCAGCTTATCGGGCCATCTTTAGACTGATGGCTGAGAATGTTATTGCTACCCCTCCGGAATTTCGCAAACTTATCCTATCTAAAAGAGGATTTCCAGCTGCGTCTTTTAATAGATGTTTGCACTATGTTTGCCGGGGCGTAAGTCTCTAACAGCCTGTTACATATGTTACCATATTAAATTTAGAAAAAAAAAGAAAATTAAAAGTTTGAGCTACAGAAAGAAGGCTAAATATTTAAATTACTCATATGGTCTGCATATTGACTACTTTAACTACATATAAATTCTTTTGGAGCAAAATTACAGCTTCCTGTGGTGTTATGTGCGTTACTTTAATTAGATTACCCTTTAAACATGAAAAGTGTGACCAATATCATTTACTTTTTAGCTGACATGTGCATTTTCCAAAATGTTTTGATTATTTTATACTAACAAACTCATTTGGGTTAGAGAAAATCCAAAGTCTGCTTTTATATTTTAAATAAAGTGCCTTATACGAGCAATTTTAAAAACAACCCAATGCTACACTCAATTTTAAGGAGCCGAATTTGGTGGGCATCATTTAAGTAAAAATATATGAAAACATTTGCTGCTGTTGGATATCTTGCATTTTTTTGGATTGTCTTGCTCATATCATAAAGAATTATAGATTTTGCAGGTTAAACAACAAGATTGAAGCACACATATGTTACATGACATAATAAATGAGCAAGGACATTGACTTGATGTAAGAAAATTATGTTTCAGGAAAAAATGAATATATTTCGCATGTTTCCTAGCTAAAATCTCTATCTTCTGGTGCCTAAATCTTAGGTATTGATGATTATTAAGCCCCTGTACCTTTGTTACATATGTTATGAATATTTGTTTTCAATATTTCTTAATATGAATAATTCTAAAATAAAGATACACCCTAAAGGAACATAGGAAATAATCTTTTCACATTTAAACAGTACAATTTAGTAAATGTCCCTTTCTAGTGTAAATATTCTAAACCAATCCTTATCCAAGTCATATACAATATCGTTTATTATTTCTGCTTCTCTGGTAAAATAATTGTCCTCCTCATATCATAAAAACCAGAATAATCATCAAACAAGATTTTGACTGCAAGCTGAGTAATGACCTGCTCCATCCCAAACCCTTTAAGACATATTCTATCGTATGTACCGATTTAAGGCGCATCGAATAGGAGATGTTTGCACACTGTAAGCATGGGTGTTAGCCTGTATCAGCTTGTTACATATGTTATTTTATCAATTTGAGAAAAAGAAAATTGAAAGTTTGAGGTACAGAAAGCAGACATTAAAACTAGCTAATCAATGAACATTCTAATAGTCTGCATATTACTGGATGTCTCTACTACATATGACAGCTGTTTAACATTAATACGGCTACATGTTGTATTATGTGCGTTACATGAGCTTAATCATAATTTAAAAGTGGTAATTTTGGCTATCGTCATTTAGTTTAACGACTGCTCTGAATTGGTTTCAAACTGTTTTAGATTAGGTTTAACAAACATATACTCAATTGACGAGTACAAACCCAAAGTTTGCTTTTCTATCTTAAATATTTTGTCTTATATGAGCTAATGCACAACCCTACTCCCAGTTTTACAGAGGAGCAAATTTTGTTTTCGCCGCTTAAAAAAATATAAAAACAATTGCAGAGTGTTGATATTTTTCATTTTCTTAATCAGTCTTGTGCATATATCATCTAGTTTCTAAGATCAGGACACTTATCAAAGATGTCAATGTGCCATGATGCCATAACAAGGGCTCTGATCGAATTCCATAAACTTTCAGGTGCTGGTATTAACTAGTTCAATGTCAGGACAGAGCAAGAGATCATATTGGCAGGCATTTAGCTATGCTGGAGACTCTATCCACGAAGCATTCTTTCACCTCGGCTCAGTGCCCTTAGAAAGCACTGTGGCGGATGCACTAGAGTAATATATTTGTAAATAGTCCTGACCTCTTGGCTCTCGTTTGTGATGTCTAACTGTGAGTTTGTTTTTTTCCCATTGGTATCCTGGGCCAGGTGTGGTACTTGATTGTATCGATTCCTGATCTTTGCCGTCTTTCTTACTTTGCATTAGCCAGTCACTGATATTATTTGACTCACTGCGTTGAGGTGGTGGATGTTTTGGAGAAAAAAAGCTGAATTGCAAGAACTACCACTTCCAAGAGTAGTGTTTCTCGAAGGTGTCAAACGTGCGCAGTATCAGTGAATCATTTGGAAAACCTCACCTGTCATTAATTCTGACAAATCAAGGCCTGACAATTATGGTTAGAGGCCGGACTGTGATAAATATTGTCCCGTTATGATGACATTGCCAGCGTGTGGATCCAGAGGGGAATAGGGGGTCCGGACACTCCCATGGAAAATAACAAGTACATATATGTGTTTCTATAAAAAATTAGCATTTGGACCCCCCCCCCTGGAAAAAAGTTGGACACCCCCCCCCCTTGGAAAATAATGGACGGCCTCTGGATACTTTGTAAAGTATAAATATAGTTTTCTCAGCAATAAAACCATTGGAACCCCTCTTTAAACTTTAAAATAAGCTGAGGACTAAATAAAACTGACAAAAATTCCTGGATCCGCGCATGTTGCCTCCTGCTCCCCGAGACGTCTCTGCAGCTGATATAATGTGGTTGCAGCATGTCTGTATGCGAAACATCTCGTTGTAAGTACAAAGCAAACCATTTCTATTGTACTGATTTGTATTGCTGTGGAGCAGAAGAGGACTCATGTAAACTATTGCCAGTGATCAATATGCTTATGACTTTTGAACAACTATTTTCATGTGGATTCAGATATTTCTTTAGCCGTATCAACAAGAATGCCTTATTCTCCGATTTTGACCTTTGAAGACAAGTAGTAGCATGCGAAAGATAAATCAGATTGTAACAGTTTTCTATTGCCCGTGCTATCGCAGTACAATGGGTAACTTGTAGAGGGGTTTATCCTTATTTCCATATCATGAACTACTAAGTAGACTCTTCTAACTTTTGATCCTTCAGTGGTCAAAATCGGACTATAATGAGTTTGCTTGATAGTGTATGCAAATGATTATTACTACAATCTTTTATTTGGGTGTAGGATAAGCAACTACAGTTAAACCAAAAGCTTTGAAGCGTGCCTCTATTTACAATATTGATATGTTGTTCTAGAAAAAAGGGTTTCAGGCGTTTATTTACATTTACTATAAAAGCTTTGACATGCACATATGTTCTAGCCGGATTGGCTCATTTTACGTATTTTACATCAATCATTTGCATTCAGTCATGCTAAGGTTACCAGTTCATTAAAGGAATATTTCTAAGCGTTGGAAATGGACAAAATGCATATATATGTGGTATTTCCATATTAGGCGTCATTTCAATGACGTCATCTTTTTCTTCTGATGCGAAGACAATATGGGCGACATGTTAATTTTAATTATTTACCCCCTAACATTAAATTTGGTGCATTTCGACTGAAATTGGCACACAAAATGCAAGAACGCCCTGATTCCCATATACTACAATGGACATACCGTTTAAATTGCACTGATACAATATACGCTATTTTGATGACGTCATAATGACGTCCAGACGTGAAACCCAGATGGGTGACCAGGTGATTTTCATTAGTTATCCCCTAAAGTTTGATTTGGTATAGGTCACCATAAATCGGCATCAAAGTCGCACGGGAGTCCCGAGCGCCCCTGACTATTATCTCAACGTATAAAAGATTGATACGTCACGTAAAATTAGCTGCCCGCAGAGAATCCATTTGCAATATCAAGAATTATTTGCCCTGAAAATAATGAGTAAACCTTTGAGAACATTATCGCAAATTTGATGAGATGAGAGGGTAAGGGCCTTATATCGTTTGTTTGTTTTGCTGCTTTACGTCCCAAGTCAACAGCTATGGTCATGGCGGGAAGGTCAGTTCACCTAATCAAACTTTTCCCTGGGAAAGCTTTAAAAAGCAATTAACCAGTACTTCGTGCACATACTTTCGCTTGTTACTGACAACAACCCTTCTTGAATGATTCAGTGGAAGGGAGGAGAATGACCGTAGAAATTATATAATGATCAATCTCCACGAAAGTATTGGACCGGGCCAGTATCGAACTCGCGTGACTCCTGGATCTGCAGTCAGACTTGCATCTGTTGCCAGACACGTTACCGACTGCGCTACTCGGCCCGGTGTCTGTGGTAAGGCCAAGTAAGTAAGGTTGCAAAGATCAGGAATCGATACAATTAAGTACTACACCTGACCCAGGATACCAATGGGAAAGTGACAAACTCACAGAAGACACCACAAACGAGAGCCAAGAGGTCAGCCCTTTCCCAGCAGGTGACCACGAAGCACATATAAACATACGCGCACAAAACATAGCAAACACAAGACAGAACAAAAACATAAAAGATCCACAAAAGAAGTACCGCCTTGGAACGGTCAGTAAAATATTTTACTGGAGGGCTTAAACCGGTTTAACGGCGCCAACCTCACCCTTAATTCAGATGTGGATCAAGACACATAGATATTTGGTTTGCATGAAAGACCCCTAACTTATCAATGCATCATCTCCTAAAACATATAAATCAAGATATAACAAGGAGATAAAGCAAGGATAAGGACTCAACAGTAAATTAAACTGAATACCGGAGCAAAAGAAATCCAACAGGTAAACCCCGGTGGGCCCGACAAACAGCCAAAGCATCAGGCCCCTACCATCTCATCAATAGATAAGTCTTTAAGTCGGAACCATCATAGAGTCTGAAGTCCGACCCACCGGCGTGCAATTAAAGAGGAAAGCAAAGCTGCCAACCGTGATTGGGTTGACTACCAAGCATGCAGTCTGTTGCAATACATTAATGTAATAGCCAATCTTTTTATAATGGGAAATTATTTTAATGAACTGCGCTGAAAAATTATTAGAGCCAACAATCTTCTTCAACTTATACACCAAGTCACCATAGAAATCAGGTTCCCAAAGTCCTTGGCGCAAGAGAGATTTAAGTCCAACTTGGAATTTAGAAATCAAATCAAAGTATCGTCTATAAAATTTTGAAAATGTTTTGCGAAGTTTATGATACCGATAGCCCTGTTTAAGAAGTTTCTGAGTTAACAATTTATTGCGAGTGTTGAAGTCAGTAACATAGCTAGATGCTCTAGCAAAACGAATGAGTTGAGAGATATAGACTCCATAGGATGTAGAACGAGGAACATCACCATCTAAAAATGGGAAATTGACAATTTCAAAATCAAAGTCGTCACGTTTATCATAAATTTTGGTAGAAACAATATCATTAGAAATTGACAAATGCAAGTCTAAAAATGCGGCTTCGGTATCAGAGGCATTGGCTTAATTAAGTTGGAGCTCTGAAGGGTATATTTGACTAACCATATTTTCAAAATAAACATTATTAATATTTAAAATATCGTCCAAATATCTGGAAGTAGTGTTAAACGCATCAATAACATCAGCCTGCTTATCATCAGAAAGAGACATCATAAAGTCCCTTTCATAACAAAACAGGAATAAATCTGCAACCAGGGGAGCACAATTAGTGTCCATAGGAATCCCAACTACTTGTCTATAGAGCTTGGTGCCAAATCGAATAAAAATGTTGTCCAACAAAAAGGTCAGCGCATCACATACATTTTGACACGACCATGCATGATATTTTTTAGGTTTTTCTGAAGTAAAAAATGCATTTCTGTCACTACATGCAAGGTAAGGAGAGCCTTCTCTCTGGAAGGTTCTTTCAATAAGATCAATAAGTTTATCTTTAATTAAATTATGAGGTAAAGTAGTGTAAAGAGTAGAAAAATCATAAGTAGACAAACTGGTCGCATTGAAATCTCTAGCTTTAAGTTTATCTAAAATTTCACCTGAATTTTTAATCGACCAAAATAGGTTTTTACCGGATCTCTCATATACTTTTTCACAATATTTGATAACATGCTTTTTAACAGCTGTAAGACACGAGGTTAACAATTTAGAAAGTTCTGTTGTCGTACAAGAACTAGAATTTGCAATAAATCTTGCTTTATAGGGTTTTTTATGGAGTTTAGGTAACCAGTACAACGTAGGAACTTTGTCTTGATTTTCTTTAGCTTTGACACCAAAATGTAGGGCTGTATGACAACCATGCCCATCAACAATCACCCTTTCACTTAAAGAAGGCTGCAGTTTATAGGCATTAGTGTCAACAAGCTCACGCTTAAGAGTATAAATATAATACAATCGTCATACAACTACAACATTGTTAGCAGCTTTATCTGCTGGAACCAAAACATAGTTCATATGAAAATCCTGGATACCTCGTTTAAGATGACGAAAAGTAGATTTAGGTTTAGGGGGCAAAAGATGTGTATTACGAGAGTAAAATGAAATACGAGTATCAATAATTTTAAAAATGTTAATCTTCCATTCCTTCAAAGCATCAGGTTCAACATTTTCCCGTTTGCACCATCGATTACTGAAGTCATTTAAAGAAGCAGCGATCTCTATACGACATTTAGAGAAATCAATATTAGAGGGAAATCTATATTTAGGACCTTTAGAAATGATATTGCGAACTCTAGCGTCAGGAATGACATTTAGATTACCTGTAATAACATGCCCTGCAGAGGGATATAAATAATTTGAATTTTTACAATCTCTTATACCTTGATTTGTATGTACTAGGAGATGATACATAGATAAGTTAGGGATCGTTCATATGAACTAAATATCTATTTGTCTTGATCCACATAAGAAATAAGGGTGATATTGGTACATGTTTTAGCCCTCCAGTTATTTTTTACTGACCGCATTGTCTGGGCAGGCGGGATAATCAAAGAATCGACCTGTCTGCTTACTAATAGACACATCACGACTGAAAAGTCCGGTTTGTGTCAATACTTGGTATGCATTACCTAAAACACTACACTATAAAAGTAGCAAGCACTGAATGGCCATACATAATCCGTTTGTGGAGAAATCAAGTAACCTTTGGTAGCTAAACAATAGCAAAAGTTGGTATTTAACAATATTTGGCGACACAATGATAAGATTTTCTTCACTAAAACATTTTTGGAAACATTTCTCACATGGCCAGATTAACCATATAATAACTTTGGTAGTGATTCTGGAAGATGTATTTGAAAATCTAATTTGAAAAAAGTCAACATACGACAACAAAAGCATGAAAAATTAACCAACATACAAAAGATAGGCAATAGTTTTAAAAGTACCTCTGATCCCTCTGGCCAAGTGTAGTTGTACTTTATGAATGACTGTTCCATCAAATATCTTTCAATTTCTAAGTATTCTTCACTAGTTGGTCGCCGCGGCTGAACAACCATCAGAGATTTGTAGGCTTCTTTCGCTTCCTGTCAAATTACGTATGGGAAGATAAAACAACCCTCTAGATAAGAGTGCATCATTATTATTTTTTATACATTTCAACCAAAGCATGTGTTGTGGGTGCTCAAAATAACCGTCTCAACAAGACGGTTATTTTGAACACCCACAACATATGTTCAGACTGCTGGAGAAGAAATTAATCAGAACTATTAATTTAAAAATGTTTGGTTATCTGAACCTAAAAGAAAAGATCTTTAGACACAAGCTTTAGCACAATAAAAACTTTCCTTATTACTAATAAGGAAAGTTTTTATTATGCTCAAGTTTGTGTCTAGAGATCTGGCATTACTATGGGCTGCAGGCCGTATGATATCACTTGCACTTCTAAATTTTAACCAATTAGTTATAGACAGGAATCTGCATATTAGAGTATCTGCAAAGATATGAAACATCCCATTGGTAAATTGCCAGACTGTCCTTACAAACTTATTCCGGGTGACAACATTCACTGAAAAATTATGTAAAATCTAGCGATACAGACCGAAGTTCTTCAGCACTTTTTTTCTCAGTAAAATGCAACTAAACTGAAAGTAGACTTCTATTTTAGACAAATATATGCATTGCAATGCCGATGAGAGAGGTCACTGTTGAAGAACATAGTTTAGTCATAAAATTCAACGTCTAACCCCTTTATGTGTAATCCAATATTTTCATATCATTAAATATCCAAAATATGTTATAATTGCCCACTAGAATCGAACTAAAGTCCCTACTAAAGTTATAACGTAATAGGTGGGCGCACACGTTTACACCCGAACGGTTGCAGTTGGAACTGTAGTTGGTTGCCAAGTAAGCAAAGTGAATAGTCTTGCATTCCCCCCTTTCAGTTCTTCATTGCAGACGAAAATGATGTTTATATACTGCACAGCCGACTCGAATTAACAATTACGAATAAGTAGGACCGCGAATAGAGCACAGCGAGTAATTATTACCTAAAACAACTTATTTTGAGGCTACTGACAGATCTTGAACCCTTCTTGTTAGATAGGGCTAGAGAAGGGAACCAGACAATCTACTTGAGTAGATCTCTAGTAGGACTATAGTAGTGACTATCGATGTTCGAATCAAAATATAGTTACTATAGTAGGGACTATAGTTCGATTCGAAGTGTGCCAATATCGTCTGCAAACCTTTGACACAGTTTGCATATTGAGCTTGTATGGGGCTTCAGTGACCTTTAAAGGGACTGTTCTTTGTTACATTTAAAGGAACTGTTCTTTGTTTAGCTACTGCACCAAAGTTGTGATTTTGTATTAGTGCCCTGTATTGGTTCTAAAACCCTTGCAATTATAAAACGATGGGGTTGTTTGCATTGTAATGGTATTAACTAAATTTTCCATAGTCAGATAACCGTAAGTAACAAACAGCAATGCATTTAAAAACGAATTCCACAATTGAAATGTAGTAAAATATCGTTTTTAAAGTAATTTCTTGTTAAATCAATGAACATAAAATAAAATAGATAATAGTCATTAATGTCTTTGTTTCCCTCAAATTTTTGCATTTGTTCCTCTGTTCCTTCGAAATGACTGCCCTTTTACCCTGTTCAAATGAACTGGATTCTTTGTTAATGAAACGAAAAACCCTTCGCGTGAGTCTTAATTTAAACTTTACTTTATATATTAACACAGAAGACTATTATTAAAATCGATCTAACATAAATATATGTACATAAACATTCTTTTATTATGATTCTATGTGCTGACGGTACTGTAAAGATAATAAGAAACTGCTCATGAAGCACAATATATTTTGGTTCGTATCGTATATGTGCGCAAAAGCCTCATTTAAACGACTATGGTGACGTATTCAGTGGGACAAGAGTTTTATAGTTTTGTCTCAATTCCATTCTTTGTGAAACGAAAAAAAGGAATGTCCCTGGCGCTTAATTTTATGATCCAGAGGCCAACTTCATCAAAGACCACACATCGTGTTTCGTAATGATGGTATAGTATATCTCATTACTTTTCATTGGATGTCTGTCTATTAAGCTAAATAACTATTTTATAAGTCTACACCTAAGGAATCTTCTAACACATACACTTTTGTTTTGGCATTTTCTTAAAAACTCGAATTTCGAATTAAAAGATATTTTGGAATGAATTAGAACAATGTTTTTCGGTAATGTATATTTATTTTCAGAGAAAATGGACGAAGGACATTTAAAATATTGAAGTTTGAGTTGAAAACTTCAAAAATTGAAAGTCGCAAATTCACCATTTTCAAACAAATCAATACGGAAAACAGAAAAGCAAGTCAATGTATTCCATTTATTAACTTGAATTAATTGACATGATTTTTTTTCAAAGGTGGGTTAGTCTGTATTTTATTATTCAGAAAATAAGAAAACAAAACATCCAAGTTTTATCTTCTACATTTTATAAAAGTGAACAGACAATGTGCACACGCAAGTAATTAAATATTTCCTGACAATCGCATCATATTATGTGCTCGAATCGCTTTAGATCTGGGGAGCATGATAGCCATGGTAAACGTGTATTCTGCTAGCTAGCAGCAGAGCCCTGCTGATTGTACTCACAGTGAGGATTTGTTATACTTCAACTGAGCAAAATCACATGAAAACAGTAAGTGGAGTATTGCAAGGGAATACCACAATCAACCCATTGCACAATGAGGAAGAGATGCAGAGCACTAACAGTCACATGACATTAAAAGGCAATTTAAAGCAACCAGCTCTCTCTTCCCCAGCGAGATGAATGCAAAACTAGAAATGACACTATGTACTGCACAACAAAACAAGGACAAAGCACAAAACACCCACAAACAATTGTAGCAACAATAAACAATGAATCAACAACAACAGGCACAACGCCTTAGAACGCTCAGTTGAAGTTACTGGGGGCTTAAATTAACTTTACTGGCCAAATCTTCTCCCTAGATTCTGCTGCTGTCAAAAAAGAAAAACAGTGTTAAGCTCGCTTGGAGGCTTCCTTACTTATACACTGTATCATTACAGGGAAACAGTCAATTAATAACTGTGATGAAACAAAGAAAATGGCCATGAACTTATAGACAGTCAGAGCTTAAAAACCTACCCCAGTTGAGCCAAGGTGGGCCCATTCAAAGATAAACATCAGGCACTGATCCACCAATGAAAGTTTTATGCCAAGGTCGTCATTGTCTCTAAAGCCTAACCACCGTAAATTTCATGCATTTCTCATTACAAAATGACGTTTTTCATTGTTCAGCATGACAAATGAAATTAAAAATGCCTCGCTGAAACGCAGACTTTTCGAGATTATTTTGAGCCTAAATTCCATTTTTTGTGACTTCCGATTTTGACCCTTTCAAATTAAAAAGCTGTATTTTGCATAATACCCAAGGTATTGTTTTGAAAATTTCAAACACGATGTGAATAATAATGAATATTTGTTTAGCAACAAAAAATTGAATACTTTCAACATTATTAAGATTTTGTAGCAAATTATTTACTGTATGCGTTAGAAGATTCCTTAAGTATAGAGCATCTGGCATTATATACTAGTTACCTTCAAAGGGGTACTTTCATCTGTGCCCACGCACGGATTTTCTTCAAACTTTGCATATTAATAACTCATTATATACGAACTATGAAAATGTATTTATCGAATTAGATAGTTATGAATAAGGCTTAGGAAGCAACCCTGACGTACTCCACCTTTGAGGTGGTACCTGTCTCTAAATTTCCATGTCCTAAATCTATAGGTTTGTTTATTTCTATGATTTGTCATGTATATTGAATCCAAAATACCATAGATATTATTTTAATACCACGAAACCATTTGAATAAATTATGGTTTACGTTTTCAGAAGAAGTGATTGTAAAATTTCGAATTATTTTTTCCAAAAATTACAAAACATTCAACATTCAATTCAAAAGATGGATGTGTTCTAGACTTTGTCAACATATCATATTATCACAAAAACATGCCATATATATATACTGCTGATCTGAGCCAAATATCATGAAAATCCAAAACCGGTAACTTTGTCATTTCCTACCTTTTATGGGTATAGGTCAGTTTTAGCAAAATTAATTATTTAGTTCAAATGAATCAATAACTCGACATAAGGAGGTTGTTTTTAAATCTACTTCCACTTTTCTTAAAGAAAGACATGTTTATATTTTAGACAATTTTAAATGATTCAATGGTCAGAAATGCTGAAGGTCATGGCCCTGTGTCATGGCACTGAGGGGCCAAGACAATGTGTATCACTTCCTCAAGTCCTGCATGATATTGTTTAAGAAACATAATATCCTAACAATAAACATGTGAAAACAAGAAGACTTAATATTTCCTTTACATCCCAACTGAACTAGAGGAACCACATTTTGGTGCAGTGACCAGGATGAAGTGTAACAGTCTTATCAAAAGTATCATAAAACAGTGTTCTACATGAATAAGTGAGGTCCATAAACAAAACTGTATGCCTAGAATATACATCCAGCTAAAGTATAAATGTTGCTATTTGATGTAAATCAGCATCAGTTTCACAAAACAGAATGAACAGAGAAGATTTTAGCATTAAATAAGCAATACCTTTGAAGCCAAGAGTTATCTGCGACCAAAATGGTTAATTTTAACCAATATGTTTGACAGGGGGTATTTTTGTGAAGCAGGTTTATTAATGAGTCTTACAATTATAAAATCATAGATATAAGGTTCTTCTCTTGTATGAACTGACTTGTCATAAGGTTTCTCTTCGGTATGAATTAAAATTCTAAATAATGTTACATATTAAGTGTAACATTGGCTAGATGTAGTTTTAATGTTAGTAACTAGATGTGTTAAGTACAGGTGTCAACATATTGTATCATTTTGGCTAATATTATTGCGTAAGCACTTCATTAAATAACAATCGTGGCACTTGATATCAAAGAATATTGTTTTTCCTTTTCCAATCCATAATAGGGGAAAACACTGAACATATTAACTTCTACCAATAAACGTACTAGCATGATGATTCAAACTAAGTAAGTATTCAAGTATGTTTTACATGGAAACATAATTATTGTATTTTTTACATTTCCATGTATTAGGGCCATGTGTTTACATCAAGTTGAAAAAATATGTTACAGGTCCTTGAATTTCATGAAATTTGGTCTACATATTCTTAACATATATGGATAGTTTATATGTTGAATTGGTATCTTGACAAAGACCGCAACCTGTAAAAAAGTTAATTCCAAATTTGACTGAATACAAAATATACAGTCGAAAATTGGGGTACCATGCTATAAAAATGAATGCCCACCCAATATCCTAATACATACAAAGCCATTTAAAGTAACAACGAACTTATCAATGATATAGCTATTTAATAAAACATTTCTCCACCCGTTACATGATATGTCAATTACTTTAGAAATGATTATAACTGGGTACCCTAAGGTATTATAGTGATATCATTTATGACGTCATAAATTAGCAAAGGAACTGCATAAAAACTCAAACGCACAATAAATATTAAAGTTATACCCCAGACAATGAAATAACATAATATTATCAAAATCCAAGCGTGGGCAGACTCCCATGTTAATTTCCCATACCATGCAAGAGCCCCTTTTAATTAAATTAGTGTGTCTCATACCAAGTCAAGATGATCACCTCTTTCCCACTGCCAATTTCCAACAAAATCGCTGTTTGGATCTGTGATCATAAAAATGAAGATATACTCTCCTGGTGTCATTCCTAAGCCAGTGGCAAGCATAACAAGCTTCCGTAAAAATTCACCGTGACAGTTCACCACAAACACTGAAAATATAAGAATTTGAAATGACTTCAAACATATACACAGCGCCAAAGGTTAAGCATCACTAACTTCATAGCTATTTTTTAGAACACAGTTATGTAATGCATGGGCGGATCCAGAGATGGGCAGGGGGTCCCCCCTGAAAAATCACAAAATATAGGGTTTTTCTAGCACTACTGGTCTATGTCCCCTGAAAAATCACAAATCTACCAAGCCAGCATTCAATGTTGGGACATCATCGACCCGCCAGCAAAACACCATTTAAATGGCGTTTCGCCGGCGGGCCGATGATGGCATGTAATGTAAATAAACCGTACGAGTAAAGATAAATGTATCATATAGGGATAAGATTGTGAAACAATCATGCTACTTTGCCAAATAATGTGATCGTGAGTTTAACAAGAAGCACATAGGGATCAACTTATTTTCATTGCAATCTTGTGTATATGAATAAATGTTGATGATTTTGTGAGAAAAAAGGCGTAAAATTTGTTTCAATATGTTGGAGATTACCTTTTGAAGGTTCCAGGGCGATAGCTAGAAGTTTTGATAAGTCGCGAAAACTCATGTTTTCGTAAATCCGAATTTTACATGTATTTTTTCAAATTATCATTTAAATAATGTATGCAGAATTTCACAACAGATAAAGATTTTTTATGTCAAAAAATTCTTCACGATAGTTCGAAAACTGTTTCAGCAAAAATATCGGTTGTGCTTAACTTTTGACGCAATGTATATGAGACACGTACGTGAGAGTCCGGAACTAATCACAAAAGCGATCAGCGAAGGCTAAGACGAGACTACGCATTTGCGCAGTGTTGTCAGAGCCTTTGCTGAACGCATAAATATGTACAATATA
Organism: Loripinus fragilis; assembly: GCA_964019695.1. Taxonomy (NCBI): domain Eukaryota; kingdom Metazoa; phylum Mollusca; class Bivalvia; order Lucinida; family Lucinidae; genus Loripinus; species Loripinus fragilis. The sequence goes on along the minus strand of OZ026522.1, from coordinate 35,058,903 downwards.
TGGATGAAGATGAATGCTCGGACCATATCTAGAGGTATTTGAAAGCGCATCACCATATCATTATGTTACTTAATATGTTGTGAGGACCTTGGTGACAGAATATTTTAGGGCCTTTAATTACCAAGCTAAAATTTTTTAAAATGTAATTGTTTTCTCAGAAAAAGAACTTTACTGAATATGTACTTTTGGAAGTCTGAAATTATCTATGCCGATGTTTTGGTAAACAATGATAAGATTCTACGTCGTTGCTGATAATGAGAGGAGGATCTAACTTTTCTCAGAATTTATTAACTTGTTTATTTGTTATATGTCAAGTATTGATGGCGTTATTGCTACATTAACACAATTTTGACAGTATCTTTCTTATAAATAAGATAAAGGCTTTACGTAGTACTGTGCCGTCAGATATTCAGTGGACATCGTTTTTTTTTAATATCATTTCAGACTGAAATTTGGCACATGCATATAATATATCACCGCCTAATATACATTGCATGTTTGAACATTTAAGATTGGTAAAAATACGTCTTGAATCTCTTGTAAAATAGAAGCACTTAATCGTTTTTTGCTTTAGAAAACTCCTCATTTTCCCTCAAAGTATTTAATATGGGTAGCACGTGGTTCATACAGCTCACTTTCGTGATAAAGAAAACGGTCACCAGCAGGATAACTGTTGGTGTGTCTACATACACAATGCGAATGCTTTGAAGAGACTGCGCAAATAACAATTCTGTCAGAGTTATATCATATTTCACGAAAATCAAATTTCGCATCTTGCTTTCTAATCGTTCATGGTAAAATGACATATAGCAATTGGACTGCGACTGAGAAAACTGTCTTCGGTTATTTGTAGCAACAAAGGCGCGGACCAGCCTGCGCATCCGCGCAGTCTCATCAGCAACTTTGTTATCGGCTTTTTAGAAGAAGCATATATAGATTCGCTACGAGCGATACTTCAATTTTCTAACTAGCCTGTTAAGCCGAAGAGATTGGTTTGAGACTCGCTTTGTCGGAAACCAAGAAGACGGGTTTTCTAGTGTCGTGGCCTCGTATATTTCCTGTTGCTTGCTCGACAGCTCTAGGACAAATATTACAAGTGCAACAGATAATAATGTTAAAAAAATAATTAGGATGCTATTCATCAGATATGTTAACGGGGGTCACATCATTTGGCTGTGCTCTACATCGTCTAATACACAAGTCATTCGTAACTACAGCCCACAGAGCGGGGGAACGGCAGTTCCCTGACATAACCCTGTACTAACAGCTCATTGACCCGGCTGGGGCGTGGTTAAAATGACTGGTGTGCATAAGCTATTTCGCCTTTATGCACTAGGCATTTGTGACCACTGCCCCCAGCCCAGGGAAATGTCGAGGACTTTGATTTTGGGTCTGTAGTTCCCCATAGTAACCACCACACTGTGGGGACAGCTATCTGGCAAAACCATGACAGTTCTACCCTGCAGTCTGTTATTATACTGCACTGCCATGTTCGTCTATGTCTATCAAACACCTACATTTCCTTCGCATTATGAAGACAATGTAAAGTTAAAATTACAGCACATTTGCCAGGCTATCCGCGCCCTGCTCAGGGGCTTGTGTCAAGCAGTGCTTACAAATGACTGGTGCATAAGTTTTAGATTAGGATGCACTTCAAATAAAAATTTAGCTCTCAGCCACCCCAAAAAATATATTCACCCCAAACACAAAATATGACATCCGATGATATATTTTTCAACCTATTTCCAAGCACATTCCCACCCCATCACTAGTTTCTCTTTCTGACCTCAACTGTTAAAGGGCTGATCGAGCATTTTTATTAGGTGAGTCTATTTTCACTTGGATCACGCCTACTGGGTGAGCCCTGTGATCTTTTTCTCTTATCAATTATAGTTGCCAGGAATTACGATGCATATTTTGCATTGCCTGGTGTCAACAAATCAGTATTTGGAATTAACAGATTGAAAGTTCCACTAATTTAATAAAAAAAAAGTTGGAAAATTGTATAAAATCTGATGATCAGAGGGATAAAACTTTCAAGGAGAAGGGAACACAGAAAATTCAGATTTTGAGTTGAGGAACATGGGAACACAGCGGTTCGTTCATAGGAACAAGCGGATGGGTACCCCCTGGAAAGGCCTTTATATTTTCTTGTATGCCAAAATTCTGTGAACCCAAACTATTGCCATTATTTGCATTAATTTTGGTGGAACTATTTTGATATGATAAGAAACCCTTCTCCTAACACGTTACTTCGTTTTACAAACTGTACAATTATTCATCGATAGTCAACTAAAGGCAGTGATCAGTACAAAGGTGCGTTTAGGGTAAATTAAAAATGCAGATGCTCAAATGAGGACAAATTCATTCATATCACAGCCCATTTGGCAATACCTTTTGTAACGAAAAAATATCACCAATTAGGCGATGTATATATGTATTAAATTCTGATGTTTATTGTGAGATAAGTCTGCATATATATATAAAAAAACGCAAAAAAGCGATGTTCACTAAATTCCTGTACGCACAATAGTAAACAGCTTACGTCAATGGCTAAGATTATGTAAATTGTTATATTTAGGGATTTGATCATCGCGGGCGTCACCAGGATCCTTATTAGGCAAGGCTGAGGCAATTTCAGCAGTGTTTAAAATAGAAATCGGTATTTTTCAACAATTAATATAGTAACATGTACACTCAGTGGCCATTAGTGAGTTCCCAAAGTGGCAAATGTTGTTTCATTTGCAAAAATTTAAGTACATTTAAAATTTGTATAATTTGAAAATGAGAAATGCAAATTATCTGAAATTTTGAACATATCAATATTTGCTATTTTTCCAACTTAAGAATGCTAGATTATTATAGAAATGATATCACCTAGAGTCCGTGGGTGTTATTCATTTCGACCACCCCTGATTTCTTAAACAGTTTGAAAATTTGATGTGGGTTCTAAATTTCTTCCGTTTTTACAAGACTATAGATATTGCTTATTTTCTATATATTTTGGTGATAATGGTGCTTATATGTTATAATCGTGAGCTGTGAACAAGATGTGTGATTTATTCACCGCCATATTTGGGGTGGGTGGGGTAATTATACGCCTGACCCAAAAATTTAAATTATTAAATGAATCCACATGGTAACTTAGCAACAAGTATCAGTTTTTCTAGGGTCTAAATATGAGTGTTTGAAGTAATTAGTCTTCAAATGTTTCATTCTTTCAAATCGAAAAGACAGCACCCATCGATACCTAACCCCTTGGCCAAATATTACTTTACCAGGGAGTACCCAAACTTCCATTCGAAATCATAGGATAGTTCTTCTTAAAAAATAAATGTTCTATAAAAATGTAACCCCAAATGGTACTTTCAACTGAAAATAATTATTAGACAAATATTATATCACTGGTCATGCTGTTTGTGTCACCAATATCAGGACTGACAGTGAAAATTAACAGAATTTCTTAGGATCCAGCCATAGCTTATATCCATCAACATTTATTCAAAAAAATATTATTTTCAAATAGAACGCTATTATGATACCTCACAAAACATACATACTCCATATTCCTGCATTTGTTTATTTAGTTTGTTTTTTACAGCCAAAGTATACTGCACTCGGATCATTTTCATGGCATTATTATCCGTTCAGTTCTCTGCTCTGCATTATTTTATTTTCAGTGTTTATACTAATTTGAACTTTAACAGGATGTTTTCCAATACATTTCAAATATTTCTGCAATTTTTCAATAAAAGTATTACAATCTGACATTTTACAGCAATTTTTCAACACCTGCTATCTTTTTTTGAAGAAATGGAGCCAATGTTTGTGATACCCAATATCTCCATAGAAACAGATGATGACATCATACAATTTGGTGATGACGTAAACATATACCCTTTATATTTATCCAGGGCAATTATCATTTGGGTAAATTGTCTTAATTGGCTAGAAAATACCAATGTTTCAGACCATATTTTTGTCAATTTCTTGTAAGCTGATTTGGGAACTCACTTATGGCCACTGAGTGTAAGTTCATATAAAAGCCGTGTACAAGACGCAAGAAAGAGAGTTTTTAGTGGTTTGGGGTTTTGAGAGTTAGAATGGTTTGGGATTTTGAGAGTGTAGAGTTTGTGATCGGGATCAGGCAGTGACCTCTGTCAAGCATTAACATGTAGTTGATTAAGTGAAAGTGTGGTGGAATGTGGAGAGGATGAACTCCTGCTTGTGGAATGAAAGTGATTAAAACTTATTAAAGAAAGAACCCGACTTGCTTGCTTCAATCATGGACTATGTAACATTATAATCGGTGGTACGCATTAGACTCGCCTTCACAACCATATTTTGGAAATAGAATGATAGGGTTTAAATGACTATCCGGGCTCGCCATTAGGTGAGAAAGGTATTTAAAGATTAGTACATTGTATTCTTGGCTGAACAGTAGTGTTCAAACAGAGTGGGTGGTCGTCGCTCTATAAGACCATTTGACATTATTTTAAACAAGAGTTATGCTACACCGTTCTTATTAATAAACGCGAAAGAAACAGTTTTATGGAAATACTCGGATTTCATGGCAAATATTTCCCGTTTTTTACATTATTAAATTGAACGTTAGTGACACACAAAATAACGATACCGACCAGCATACATGCGAATGGTACTTATAGAATAGGATAAAGTCATGTACCTTCGGACTTCAGGTAAATTTGGACATACAGTTGCAAACAGTGGAAATCCTGATAAGATGGCTCATAATGAGCATCTCAGCAGGATTTTCATTGTTTGTTTAGCCAAAGTTAGTTTATTTTTTTATTTCAATAATTAAAATATGAAACAAACAAGGTCCCTGTCCAAAGTTGGCTGACCGTCCGGCTTTACCTGACTTTACTCTAATATGCGTCCTATAACTGAGGTAGTTCGTGAGATTTTGGTACTTAAGATCACTTAACACACGTGCGTAAAGCCATTCGTTAAACATGCATGTGCAGCAAATTGTGGGACTGAAGTTTTTCATGAGTTTCCATCTATGTCCCTTCTTTGGATATGTGAGCAGCGAAGGCTCTGACGAGTCTGCATGGTTGTCATCAGAGCCTTTGCTCATCGCATATGCAATAAGTACCGAAATCTCAACAGTTGACTCAAACTGGCATGTATGATTGAACAGTTTTTCGATAAAAAGGTCAAGATAAACAAAATAAAACAAAACAAAATAAATAATTGCAAAATTGTGGATATTTTATCCATCATTTTTAACATTTGTTTTGAGTGCTCAAAATAACTCTCTCATTGATATGATACTTTTGTGAACCCACAACATATGTTTTGTTTGAGAAATAAGAAATGTGTGTTTTGTTATCTTATCTAGCGATGAGCCTAGTGGTTTTCTTTGCAAGGCCAGCCTTCATCTACATCCATAGTTTTTATGACTGGTATCATTAGCATCACCAATGATAGACTTACATGTGATACTAAGAAAGTATGCTCAAACTTAACGACAAGTATGTATACATGTTTAATTTGTCTGTGGTTCTCTTTATACCAATCGTCTCAAAATGAAATCATATTTCTTTTGCTTTGAAAAAGTATCATGATACATCTCAGATAGTGATATAACACTGTCTCTATTGTCAATTGCGCTATATGTAAGTATGATATAGCATATAATTTGTTGAATATATTATCTTAAAGCATTCTTTGACAGAAGCATTAGTATGAACTTTGTTTCTATTAGATGAACTGTCAATATACCGTGAATATAGTATGATTTAACAAGTTAATACATTTTTTACGAGTATTACTTGGTTCTAAGGACTAAATACATATAGTATCATTTAACAAATTAACACGCATTTTATGAGTGTAACTTGGTTCTAAGGGCTAAATGGCAGTAAATGGTAGCTGCAATGCGTACTTATCGTAATAAAATTTGATAGTGTTCTACTGAATAAAAAAATGAAGCAGATTCTATCATATATGCTGATAAGCTTTATAGCCAAAAGACAAACGTCTGAAATACTTCCAGTCCACTCTGGCATATATGATTAATCAAGTCCTTTACTAGGAGTACCCCTAATATTTGATGGTAACGTGTTAGACGTGGCTTTTGCATGGTGCACCTATTTATAAAACACTAATATACATAAGAACTTGTCATATATGATTTGGTTAAGCAAGTTTTTTTTATGTACAAAACTCCCTCTCCACAGAAATTTTGTAGCCCACTGTCAAGTAAACAATAGTGATATATTTGAATGTAAGTAACATATATAACAGTTATCATAAGTAAAAATTATTTCAACCTTATTTGCAGTTTGCTACATTGAATTAAGTGTTTTAAGGCAATATGCAGATAGTAAGTTTGTGACTTATCTGATCTAAATTACTTTTTCTTTCAGTAATACAGTGAATGAAGCCTGCAAGGGGGTAGCTATGGTAACCCCATGATTAAACATCTTTCGCAAAACTCAAAATTTGAGCAATATTCGTTTTACACTTCTGAAACATCACACTAACTCAGGATATAGTCTAGAATTTAGCTACTTTCCAGCTGCTTTTTCCCAATTTGTGACTATTGGGGTCCTCTACTAGTAACCCGTACTAAAGCCCGACCAAGATACTTTCGGTTATATCTCCGCTTGTAAATTGGTGTGCGTAATCTTAATGCCATCCACTTGAGGATTGATATTTATAATTGACTGAGTTTGCGACCTGTATGATAGCACTGGTGTAGCATGAAGTTGACTTTTCTGTAAAAAACTACCTGTATGTATTGTCTCAAGATGTCATCCAGCACATCACCATCTCAAATGGCGATGAGGTGGGTGTGTTATTTAATAGATCATCGCTTTTGATTGAAACAGCTTTCAAATTGCTTTTTTTTACTTTCAGTCAGTAGATAATAACCTACTTTAGTTAAATGCTGAAAGATGGCAAGCTTTTTGAAAAGCTTATACTTGGAGTACAAATAATTGAGGTTAGTAAATATTCTGTATTATATTGTTATTTGATATACTCGTACTTAGGAAAATTAATTCAGCAAAGTTTTTGCTTGTTTTTTTTTTGTTTGTTTTTTTTTCGAGACGGTTCTTTTGAGTACCCACAACATATGTTTTGGTTGAGAAATAAGAACTTTTCAGTTACGCAGTCTAATTTGGTGGCCTGCCCCAAAGCAGCACTCTGTTGCGACTTTGCAAGGATTGCCGAATCCACACAATAAATAATTTCCATTTCAATAGCATGAAAGAACAAATACTAACTTTACGGTAGTACCGGACTCACCGGCATATGTCCAAAAGTGTTTTATCTTTTAATATATTATAATATAGACTTATACTTATAATCTAAGACAAAAAAAACAATACCTCACCGTTCTTTTTAAAAAGTTATTTGATGTCAAAAACTGCAAAATCGCAGGTTTTTGAAATAAACAAACACAGATTTTGTTAACAAATTAACAAGAAACGCAATACAGTTTTTTCAGAACAAATACTACTCACACCAGAGATATAAATAAAAAAAAAAAATAGTGAAATAACATGTATTTACACAATTTATTAAGCAAAATCCTAATTAAGTCAAACGAATAAATGCCAAAAAAAACATTGATATTCAAAATAAACATATCAGAGAATGTAACTGGAACAACAAAAAACATATTTTTACAAAGATATTTTCATGAAGAATCTAATGATTGAATAAAAAATATGTGTCACCGTGCTCGTTTTTTTGTTTGTGTGACTTTTCTGAAAAATCCTGAAAAAATAAAGACTATAATAAGTTTTGCCTCCCCTTTCAACCAATTTTTTTGTTTGTCTACGCCCTATTGTATATCACTGGGCGGAGACATAGCTATTATTGATTAAGCACTGACAAATGGGCGTAGAAAATGACAAAAAAGATTTTGACCTAGCATATGTTACCCAGCACATTACATTATGATTCTCATTAAAGCATGGCTATAGCATGTCTTGAGACTTTGATGCTTTCTTACACGTAGGATTTATGTAGATAAAAGCTAAAAATTATAGCTTTATTCCTGATGCATAGATCTAAATGTCATTTAAAGAATAAACTTACAAATATGCAATAAGAGGATAAAACATTCTTTTCCTTTGATTAATGTTTGGCAAGCCTGAATGTGATGTGTTGCAACCAGAACCACACAGCGGTGAGGCCTGCAACACATTATCGCACAAGGGCTTGACAAACGTTAATATACAGAAAGGAATGTTATATTGTCATTGTAATATATTATAGGACTTTTTGGGTACTGTAAAGGTGGCAACTTTAATTTTCATATCTGGGCGTGGTTCGGTTATTTCAACTGCTCAAGAATGGAAATCAGGTTCTATCCATTGGTTAAGCGTTTAAACGTTGATTGAGCCGCGCAGGTCTGCGTGCATTTCATGAAAGTCCTGTCCGTTAATGCACTGAACCCACATTTATTAACCCTTAACACAATCGTATGATTTTTATCGTCTATTGAAATATTATGAAGCCTCTTAAACAAACAGTGTAGATCTAGAGCAGACTGCTCGTCCGGTCCCATACTTTTGTGGAGATTGATCATGAAATGATTTCTACGATCATTCTCCTCCCTTCCGCTGATTCATTCAAGAAGGGTTGTTGTCAGTTACAAGCGAAAGTATGTGCACGAATTACTGGTTAACCGCTTGTTCAAGCCTGCCCAGGAAAAAGTGTGGTTAGGTGAACTGACCGTCCCGCAATGACCATAGCTGTTGACTTGGGACGTAAAGCAACAAAACAAACAAAACCTAGAGCAGTCTGATCTGGGTCCACACTGTTTGCCTCTATACTAATGTTAAACAATTAACAAACACTTTCGAATGTAGTTATAACGCCTCTTTTTCAGATTTTACCTATGTCTAAAGTAGACTAATAAGGCAGTCATGAGGTGCCGCCTTTACAGTATCCAAAAAGTTCTAGAATACTTTCCTTTCAAGCAAAAGCATTTCCAAAAGAAATGTCCACTGTAACATCGTGAAGCATACAACAAAACCACACCTTATAGGCGCAATCGAAAACATCAATACTATCGATGATTATAGACCAAAAATAGTTAGAATCATAGTTTTTTTTATTACCATCACACATCGAACAGGCGACACTTTGCAATCAAAATACTGTTTCTAGCGAGTTTTGATCCGCGTTCGTCAATGGTTAACAGTGTTTTTGATTGCTCACTATCCGGTGTGGAAACAAACTTTTTTTTCAACAGAAACATGACTGAAAAATGTAGATAGCTCCTAGCTCTTGTTTCAGATTGTTTTGGTTACGTATTCATTGTATCAATACACATACCGGATAGGTGGCAATCGAAAACGTTGATGCTATCGACGAACGTAGATCAAATACCGTCAGAAACAGACTTTTTGGATTGCAGTTTGTTTGCCTGACTGGCGACAAATAGAAAATTCTAGCGATTTGCGATCCACGTTCATCGATTGTTCAGAGCCTTCTCGATTGTGGCCTATCCGATGTAATAAAGTAGCGTATCTTATGATAATTGAATATTTTGGTCATTTCTCAATAAAGCATAAGCGACGGTATCTTAACTCGCAGAGGATATCCGTGAGCAGGTTGAAATGGCAATTAAGCCCTCTGCAGTCATGTTTTATCGGAAATAAAGTACGCGGTCAGTGATTGGTCAACGATCAACCAAAATATGACACGTTATTAAATAAAATGTACAATTGTCAGCGATTGAAACACCTCAAGTTTCTATAGTAAACACTTATTATAAGGTATATAACAATAAAAGGATGATACATTCTTCTGTCTATTAACGTTTGCCAAGCCCAAATGAGATAATGTATAGTAGCCTTAACCATGAAGCTGTGATGGCTGCACCAAGTGCGGATCCAGAGGGGGGGTGGGCAGGGGTCCGGACCCCCTCTGGAAAATCACAAATTAAATGGGTTTCTCTAGGGAATAAGCAATTGGACACCTCCTGGAAAAAGTTGGACTCCCTGGAAAAAATTGGACCCCATCTGGAGCCTTGAAAAACGATAGATTTCTTTGAAATTGACCATTTGACTTCTGAAAAATAAGCTGAGGACTAAAAAAGTCATTGTCAGAACTTTTTTGTCAGACTGACCTGGACCCTTCCCCCCCCCTGATGAAAATTCCTGGATCCGCGCATCTGTACCATGCTTGCCAACCGTTAATATACAGAAAAGAATGTTATATTGTCATATATCTTCCTTTCAGGCACATGCAGTTCCAATTAATTTTGTTAAAATGTATGCAGAAATGTCCATTTCATCATCATGAAACATGCAACGAAACAAAATAATTTTTTCAACAGAAACATTAAAGAACTCCTAGCCCTTATATCAGATTGCTTTGGCTACGTCTTCAGTATATCAAAACACACTAGATAGGCGGCAATCGAAAACGTTAATGCTATCGACGAACGTAGTTAAATATTGTAAGTAACAGAATTTTGGATTGTTGTTTGTAGTCCGATAGGCAACAAATGGCAATCACAAACACTGTTTCTAGCAATTTGTTATCAGCATTCATCGATTGTTTGGACTGTTTTTATTGCTGCCTATCCGGTGTGATAAGGTAGTTGAAATAGTTACGTCATTTCTCCATAAAACATTAGTGACCATGTACCTCCATAGGACCTAAAACATGAGAATGTCACATACAAGGCATGTGCACGTCTACAACCCCCCCCCCCCCTTTTGGGGTGGGGTGGGTCTTAGGTTAGTGGCAATATGCAGAAATAGCAACCGAGACATGTATATAGTATGTATATTTATATGGTCCACAACTTCTAACCATCAAAATACTGAATGACTTCATACTCTGGGTGATGTTTTTAAAAGCTAATACTTGCATTCCTTCTTTTTGTGAAAGCAAAATACTTACATAATTACGTTTCAAGCATCAAAGAGTTGTCAGGGGAGAATAATATCTACCGTCTTAGAAAATAAGTATTCTCTTTAAAAACAAGATTCAGGAACGATAACTCTTACACTCTTACTTTTAAGTAAAAGTAAGGTTATCTTTTGACATGGGTCCCGCACTACCTTAAAGTATTATGAAATATTTAACTTTTACCTCTCGAAACTCTCTTAGCAGCCTGGAGTATTCGTATGAGCTCTTTTTTCAAATCATCCCTTTTTGAATAAAATGGAAGACTAGTAGATTTGAATCCCCAGTCAGTAAAAGTTTTCTAAAATAGAAGAAAAAGAAGGAGAATATGTGATTCAATTTCCGATAGACATAAATTGTACAGCTTCTTGTCTGTCAAACGATACAAATACAATTATGATAACGTGATATAATTGTAACATGAATGCACAAAACATACAGCTCTTTGAATATTACTAGGAGACTTAAATTTAGCCATTTTCACTTATCGCTTTAAATTCTAATCGATATGAAGATGTAGGGACACAAACGATATGACCCATCAATATTTAATACTTAAGCAATCATAATTTCCAATTTCATTTAAATATCACCGTTTCCGAACACGTTACGCATGGTCGGGTCCAGAGGGGGGGCAGGGCGTCCGGCCAATCCCCTCCCGCCTGAAAAATCACAAAAATATAGGGCTTCTAAGCAATACAGGCCCGGATCCCCTGAAAAATCACAAAGCTTCTGAACCAGCATTCAATGTTGGGCCGTCATCGCGTTTCGCTGGCGGGCCGATGATTGCCTGCTTATAGTGGTATGCGGTCCCCCTCATCAACTAAAAAAAAGTTGTCAAAGTTGGACCCCCTCTGACCTCTGACAAAAACTTTCTGGATCCGCGCATGCTACAAAGCGTCATTTTGTACAGGGGTCTCACCTCAAAAGTCTCAAATTGATGGGTTATATAGTGTTTCACTTCATTATCAAACCAATTTGCATTTTAAGTGATAAGTGGAAATAGGTAAACTTAAGGTAGTACGGAACTTGTCGACATGTTTTAGAAAAATCTCTTCTTTAAGTATGATGAAAATTACTTTAAACTAATATTTTAAGACAAAAACATCACCTTGCCAGCATTTTGAAAACGTTATATAATTTTAAAAAATTGAAAAATCAGAGTGTTTTTTTTTTTTAAATTTTTGTCCATATATTTCAAGCAACTGAACAAGAAAAATAACATGTTTTTGCAGTGCAAAGACTACTTGCTAACGGCTAATAAATGAAGGCATCAAGCAGCGAATTAATATGCATATATCTTATTTAGTAAGCTAAACCCCTATTGTGCTAAATATTAAAGCAAAAAAATCATTTATATCTGGAATATATGAGTCACCTACAGTAACAAAAAACTTATTACTTATTTCACGGTTATTATTTACTGTTGAGTCCTTACCTTTCCTTATATCTTGATTTATATGTTCTAGGAGATGATGCATTGATAAGTTATAGGTCTTTCATGCAAACCAAATATCTATGTGTGTCCTGAATTAAGGGTGAGGTTGGCGCCGTGAAACCTCTTTAAGCCCTCCAGTAAAACATTTTACTGACCGTTCCAAGGCGGTACTTCTTTTGTGGATCTTTTGTGCTTTTTCTGTCTTGTTTTGCTATGCCTTTGCGCGCGTCTATTTATATGTGCCTTGTGGGCACCTGCTTGGAAAGGGCCGACCTCTTGGCTCTCGTTTGTGGTGTCTGACTGTTAGTTTGTCACTTTCCCATTGGTATCCTGGGTCAGGTGTGGTAATTGGTTGTATCGATTCCTGATCTTTGCACCCTTTCTTACTTTGAAAGTTTTTGTTATAGAAACTTATTACTATTTAGAAAGCATATGTCGCAGCACTAGTTTCCTGCTGCGTTTATGTTCTTTTTACGCCAATACCACTAGAATGAGTACATATATGGAGTGCCTCCCTGTTCACTGATTTCTAAGGTCCGTGGGCGTAGAAAGTCACGTAAATGAGTTAAAACTTTATTGAACAGTTCAGAAAGCAGCAATGTTTGTTTGAGTTGATGCTTTTCATCATAGATAAAAATCAGTCATGTTTGGATGTCTTCTTTGGATGCTAGCCAGCACCTAGTAGAGATGATAAAGTGTCTTTGTTGGTCCACAATGCGATAAGTACCAAGTACCCTCATGTGCTGATTCGGCTATTTTAATTTTGCTATCCTAGGAATGATAATATGAGTCAAAAAATACAAAGCCTTCTCAAAGGTAAGGACAAGCTTAGTTAAGTATTGATTATTCAGAAAAATAACGTTTCAAACATATCAAAATCAAAACTGTTTCAAGTATTTTGTTGATCACAATGGCATCTTTGGCCATATTATATGCACTGCACCGATCGTGGCAAATTATAGAACATTTAAAATACCCAGTTGAAATAACAAAGCTGCATTGTCTGTAACTTTAATCTTCTAGTTTTAGAAATAATGTTTCTATGTTTCAAGAACACAGTAAAATGTACTAAAATTCAGGTATACATTTTACCATTTTCGTAAATCTTAACAAATTATCACTATCAAAACAACAGCATTTATGTTAAAAATTATCTGTCTAGAATTTTTGGAGGGACGCAAATATTTACCAACAAGAGAAAAAACGCCACTGTTGATGTTCTCTTGTGCCAATAAAGACTTCAATGTGCATTGCTAAAGATTGCACGTATGGCCTGAGTATATATTATATGTTTTTGTTTGCTTGAGTGTGTACCAGAACATTGCGACTGTTTGTTTGATGGTGAATTATTCGATAAACACTTCCGTTGAATAAATTAACTAAGCCATATATGACATGCCATTGCTGTTACCCTCTCGAGTAAGTAAAGGCATATTTTCAATTTATTTAAGACTATTAAGAATAAAAATCACTTTTCCATGCGCTTTTCAGCTATAGCGAACATAGTTATTGTGATAACATAACTTAAGTCTAGTTATACAAATGATTTAGAAAGATTTTTTTTTTCAAAAAAAGATTATTGTTACAGGCTTAGTCAACCTTATTTTAAGAAGGCATTGTATTTTTTGTCCCTGGCCTCGGGGTTATAAAACTTGAATACAGTCTCATACTCAAAATAAAGCGCAATGATTGGCTGCTTGCGGACACAATCATTGCGCTTTACTTTGAGCTTGGGAATGAACTCAAGTTTTATAACCTCAAGGCCTTGTCTTACCTGTAGACTTCTTCCTTGATGTCCAGGCGAATATGAATCTGAATCAAAAATGATTGCAATATCCACCCAATTGAATTTCTGCAATAAAAACGTTGTGAAAAAAGTTACTCTATGATTAACAAATATAACCACGATATGTAGGCCTACGTACGGACGTTTTTTTTTTTCATCGTTAGTGTTTAAAAATTGATGGAATAATATCTCTCATTTATGTTTGCTACGTAGGCTTAGCCTGAGCATGGCATACCCCTAAAATTATAGAATTGAAACATACCCTCCAAAAAATATTCCCATTATGTTACGATATATAATGTCAGGAACACCAGAATCAGTGATGGTTGCGTATATGCACAAATACGCAAAGGTTTAGGTATGCACCTGGTCACCTATACGAACCGTGATATGGTACCTTTTCTACTATTAGTCCAATATAAGGGTGGTTTGTCTAAGATAGAATTCATTGTGTCTTTATTTAGTAATGCTTGCATGATTTTGTTACTTTTCTTGAAGATCTTTGAGATCTTGTGCACTTCTCCCTATATAAAGGGTGGAATTGCCCATTCTTGTAAGGGGACATTATAAAGATACCGTAGCGAGGTACGATATGGAGACGCTATTCATTATTATAGAAAGGTACGTGAAGTTATATATATTTGACTGTGTTGAAATTGTACATGACAGGGCTATGGCGATTTGTGTTAATGCACTGAATCGCGATGTCTCTGGCAGGTCACATTGAATTGAAATAATAAGCCACTCCTTTTCTATTTTGTCGTCTGTTGAATCGGCCAGCATTCCGTGTACGGGTTCTATCGGGTGTTATCAAGAACGTCCCATTTTTTTTGTGAAAAAGGCGATTGTTACGCACTTGTGTATTAATCTCTGCACATGCGTAGTGCCTAAAAATCTTTTGGGACCGTTCTTGCGGCTATAGTAAAGCTTCCGGATGGACTTGAAGGGTTATTTCGGCCAAAGGTGGTCGCAGGCCATGTCGGGTCTGCACATAAAACCATAATTGTATGCTGGAAGATTTACTGGAGACCGATAGGTGAATCAACAATTTTAGCAGCTAGGTTTTAAGTTGTTGTGATTTACATTGCGTTGTTTGAAAGACGATTTAACTGCAAGTGATAGTCGACTTTCTGAAGCGACCTGTATGTGTCACATGAAGTTATATCTAACGCATATAAGAATAAGGGTTAGGTGCATACACTACAACACACTTACATAAATAAGGTGATAGCTGACAAGTATGTTTAGAGATAAGGTAGGTTTTTTTTTCACCAAAATACTTGTAGAAATATTGTACGTTTTCACGCATAAAAACAGCAGAATGTAATCTCTCAATATTGATGTAAATATGTTTGATGAGGGGTCATAATTAGCTGTTTACAACTGATACGTTATACAAGTACGAAATTAGCGTGTGGGCAGGGTGATGTCCGATGTAAACGTCCAAACGTTACGTCGGCACCAGGCTGTTCAACGTTTTCCTGGAATTTCAAGAGAATTAGTATCAGTATTTGTAAACGTCAAAACTATTTAGATTACATGACCTGAAAGGAAAAAAGGCCACGGGTTCTTGACGTTTCGGCTGCGATAGCGTCTCAAACCAGGGTGACGTTATGAAAGCATACTGGAAATTTTTGTAACGTATGGGTTTGTTCGTTTGGCATAGGAGGTATTGTTAAGCGCTGACATAGGCCAGTCACTAAAAATACTTCTCTATTACACATTTTTGAGTGTGGATATTTAGAAGAGCCGATCCATCCTAACCGCATGGGAGCCGTTAGCCATACACCCACGGGTGAGGGCTAATCGCGCGCTTATAGGGTTAGGCTGTAATTTTAAAAAATAAGACCACTGAAATTATTTTATTTTTGTAAACTTGAAACGAACAACTCCATTATTGACGCAACAGAGTGATTCTGAGATTCTAAAAGTAGATTGTTTTTTGCAGAATTATCTCTGATTTGTGTCCCCTCCTACGTTGGAGGCCGAATGTTGGTGAACCACAGAATCTAGTACCTGAGGGCACTAAGTAGCTGTCCCCTCAGGCTATGAACAGCATGGGATCAGGTCCCAATATTCGTGACTATCTACGTAGCCAGAACGAGTTGTTAGCCAACCGGCTGGAATTGTGATCAAATAAACCAGACGACTTCAAGAGTCAAGATCACAAATAAAATTACTCGGATTCTATAAGAAGTCCCATATAAATAAACCTGACGTCCCAATATGGAGAGACGATCAAAACCATCTTATAAGAAATCCCATATAAATAAATTTGACGTCCCAATACGGAGAGACGATCAATACCATTTTATCTCAGAGCCGATTGACGTAGTGTCATCAACGTGTGGCCAAGAAGATATAGTGCTCGCGAAATGCGTATACTAAAGAAAAGTACTCAACACCGCGATACTTAAGTACCAAAGGGCCCAGTTTTTTTTTTCTTAGAGCTTAGATTGTATGTGAATCATATTCTTTACATTTCTTATTTCTGACTAGTTGACGTACATCTAGAGCAGGACACTCTAAGATTGATTCTAATTGAAATGATCTTAGAGTGGCAACTCGCCCTAGTATAGGATGGTCAACTAGCCAGAAATAATAGCGTAGGTGGCGTCATTGTATTATTAATGTGTTGTCGATGTTTTTTTTAGTACATAAAGTACTGAAAAGTTATTACTAGTTGTGTGCATTATTTTTCCCTGGTAGCATCATCATTGCATAAAGGAATTTTCCAATAAGATTTCCCCTCTTCCTTCCTGACCAGCTTTATGTCGTAACACATTATGTACCTTAACCTAAAAACATACCTAAAATGACCCCAAAAATAGTCCAATTTACTGGCGACCCCTAAAAATATCCACAAAAAATTACATACCCTAAACAATATTCATATTCCTGAAAAAAATATAGATAATCAAAATGTACACCCTCCAAATAGCGACCAAGTCTACGTATATATAAAAAAATCCATTTACTCCACCCCACACCCCAAGAAATATAAGTGGAGTTCGATGAAGTAAATGAATAAATTGAGACGATAGCTAATACCTGAACGAAAATACTGAAATAACATAATTTCAGTTCGGTCCCGGTCCCATACTTTCCTGGAGATTGATCATGATATAATTTCTACAGCCATTTTTCTCCCTTCCACTCATTTAAGACGGTTAGTGGTTAGTTTCAATTGAAAGTATGTGCACGAAGTACTGGTCAACCGCTTAGTCAAGCTTGCCCAGGGAAAAAGTATGGTTAGATGAGCTAACTGTCTCGATATGACGATAGCTGTTGACTGGAACTCAGAGCATTAAACCAAAACCAAAAAACCAAAATAAACATAAAGAGGATCTTACATGAGTTCTAATGTTTTATTGAATTTATTTATTTATTTAACTCGTTGCGAAAAAGCGATAAAATGCTCGGCAAGCCTCACATTTTATCGTTTTTCCTCAAATCGTTTAATAAATTCGACAAGAAATATCTTTTAAAAAAAATATACGACGAAGTAACAGAAGACATAATTGATATAAGTAACGTGAGAATTTTTAATAAAGAAATTGAAAAGTAAAAATGGGTAATGTTTATACTTTGTTATGTCTTTGGTCAGCTGAGCTCAGTAAAGCGTTTGGCTAAAGGAACCTATGCTATTCCAAAATATCTGTATTGATGCTTCAAGGGTACAGGAATGTTGGAATCTCACGAAACTCGAGTCAGCACGAAAATAAACATGCCCTGCGCCCACAAGCTATATACGTTTTTAAATAGCTTGTGTCATACATGCCTGGTGCAAAAAATCTAAAACAGCAGTATAATTTAGTTGACCGTAACCTACAAATATTAGTTAGTGTAACATACACATATCGGCAATTCTTTCCCACGGAAGAGGTATCGTGCCATACCTTATTTTTTAAACTATCGACGCAAATATTTCTTAACATTTCTCGCGTCTTTCAGCATTAACGTGAAAATTATATTTAAAACAAATAAAAAAGTGCAATAATAAAAATAAGCATAACACACGTACTACCAAATCTCTACGATCGATGAATAACCATTTCATGGCATGTACTTTCTTCCATACAAAGATAAAGTCATCTTTTCAACAACAATGAAATTATAAGACTTGGTCTAATATTATACATTTATCAGCTTATGTTGAGGTAGACATGGAGTGTTATTAAACAGTAAACTTAACCATATTGACCTCCGCTCCGCGTCGGTCAATATGGTTAAGTTTACTGTTCAATAACACTCCATGTCTACCGTAACATAAGTCAACAATTGTTTATTATATAATAATTCTATCTTATGCATTTCCTGCAATTTAGACCATTAAAACGTTGACTGTACGGATGGATCATGCGAAATTACTTGAAGTTCTGACGTCACTTCCCGTAAGCCAGTCAATATTACCTCGTGCCATGTGCTTTGCAACGTCTAGTCCGGCAAGCCATGCAATATGTCGTTTAATTGACTCGAGTGGATATGCATCTGGGTCAATCAGAAGATGTTTATTTATAGATTATATAATAATACAGGATCACGAATATTTGATTCTATTATCACATGACTATTAAAAGTAATTAAACATTTCATTTTTGGCGTGAAAACGTCGAGATTTTTGTCATCTTTTACGTAACGTCATAATGGACATCATAATGTAATGTTACGAAATCTGTAAACCACTAGTGGTTTAACCATTTTAACGCACATGGGCTTCAAGTTATTTTTATTAGTGATTTTAAACCTAGGGGAGTGTACTTTGTGCTTTGAAATGACGAAATTTCGACTATTTAAAGATTTGAAAAAATATACTTTTTCTATAAATCAGTTTGGTCCAAATTTTCATTTTTTTTTTCATTGTCTTTTATTTTCTTACAATTTTTGGATGGAATTGAAGAGAAGGCCCCTAAGCATCAGACAAAGTAGCAAGTATTCATAAATTCAAGCACTTGTGTTTTGATGCATGTCGTTATATCACCCCCAGACGCGACGTCATGTGATAAAAGGAAATATGATGCTCAATCCTGAAATTCAAAGCATTTAGTCTAAGATATTTTATTTAGTGAATAACTGTTAAAAAACAAAGTTTTTACGATGCTTAGTTTTTGAAGTTATATTAGCTATCTGTTACCTAAAAACATTTTTTTCAAAGATAATTGCTAGATTTGTCAACAAAAGAAATATGTTCTAATGAGAACATGATCATATGTATACTCTATAAATAGACTTTTTATACTCAGAACCAAAAACTAGAGGACCTGAAGGTCCTGAAGCGCTCACCTGATCTCCTTGATAATGTTAAGATAGGGCAAGGTCAACTTATAATTTGAAACATATTTTGTATTACCATATATGGGGATCGTGGCCACTTTGGTAAATGACCTAAAAAAATCTAGTGAATACATCATATGAAATTTGAATTCATTCAGCTCTGTGATTTCTGAGAAAAAGATGTTAAGATACGTATGTATTAAGGTCTGCTTGGCATTTGCTACTTATATAAAACCATTGCCTCATTTATATCCCGCAAGTAGGTGATGGGCCCATTTTATAGTTTTAGAAATAAATATTTGTGAATAGTTTTTTCCTTAGCATGGTATGGAACATATTTGGTGGCAATGACAATGTAGTCATATGACGGTTATCTAATCTAAAGCATTCAACTTGAAGTCTTCCATTGGCTGCCTGGTTTCTATAAAATGTGTTTGCAATCCAACAAGAGCTGCCCTGGATGAAAGGTCAAAGGTCAATCATGATATTATAGCTTAAATATCTCAATTAAGTACAATGACTTTGGCTTCAAACTTTTTCAAAAATCTTCTTTTCAAGGTTTGTCCCACATATAAATAATTTGTCATACAGTAAATTAAAATCAACCTTTGAACACTAGTCAAACATACATTGTAGAGCCTACATCTGCAATTTTATATATCAAAGCCCAGGGTGGTTGAAATTATGTTGCGCCCATTGTTTTGTGGGGGCTTTGTTCTTGGTTCTTGTTTTGTTGTGTATACTCCAAGTGTGGTTTCTAGGTATGCAATCATTAGAGCTAGTTGCTTTACTTTAATTGCCTTTTGATGTAATGTGGCCATAAGTGCTTAAACAACTGTGGGTTGGTCTGCACTGTGTGATTGTATTGCATTTCCAGGTCATATACTCACTTACTTTTTGGTTCTAGGGATTTTTTTTAAAATACTTGACCTGATATGGGCATGAAAGCCATATTTGTCATGCTACCTAGACCACATATTCATTTTTACAATGTCTCATCTAACGGATGCTCCAACTGGCCGTGTGGCTACTTTGAACCAAACATTTTATTATATAGAATCTAACAGTTGATTGTGGTAGCAAAAAGCTATATATAAACCATAATCAAAACACCAAATTTGGGGCAAAAAGTGATGTGTCCATGCAAGTTAGCAATATGGATTTCCTAACTACTTAATGAATTACCATCTGATCATTAAACGAAATTAACTGCTTTTTCATTGATTTAGAAAATGTATTTATACTAAACTTTAACAGATCAAAACAACTAAATTGACTTAATTTCAACAGGATCAGAAAAATAAAATATGTTTAGATTTGCAGTTATAAGCATTGAGGTCCGCTAATTGACTAATAGTAAAGAAATTGAAGGTCAACCTCTCAGGATCATACCAAATGATGTAGTTTAAGGTCAAGTATACCAAGTTTTGTAAGCATGGCAGACATCTTGAACATGTTAAGATCAGGACTGTTTAAACAATTTTTAGGTGAACAAACTAGGCATTTGACAATTTGTACTAAATAACAGCTGTTTTTCCTGGCTGCTGGCCTCTAGGGTGGATATTAAAGACAAACAAAAAGAATTTAAAAAATCCCTTTTTATTTACATTTAAAAAGAACAACATTTATATAAAATAGGACAGAGTTTGTTATAATGTTAATTGCAATTAGAACACTGAAAAAGTTATACGACAACTAAAAGTAGAAACTGTGTTAGTGAAACACTGAATCATATGGTTGTCTAGAAAGAGTAGAGCTCTTCCTTAAACAAGGGTCATAACTCAAGAAATATATTTTTAAATTTCCTCAAAAATAATCAAGTCCCATAAGTTTGTCAAGTTACATTGAAACCTCATGGAAACCTTTGATATCAAGAGAGAAATTAACATATGAATTACCTGTGGTGGTTTATTTTATCTAGAGTTATGGACCTTTTAAGAATCTTCCAGTGAGACATAGAGT
Source organism: Loripinus fragilis (assembly GCA_964019695.1). Taxonomy (NCBI): domain Eukaryota; kingdom Metazoa; phylum Mollusca; class Bivalvia; order Lucinida; family Lucinidae; genus Loripinus; species Loripinus fragilis. The sequence continues at coordinate 35,037,538 of OZ026522.1, read as the reverse complement.
ATCTTTTGTGTTCATTCAAATTCTAAACAACTTCTGTTTGAGTTTCAATGAAACTTCGTGGTAGCCTAAAGTATCAAACATTTATTGCAGTTATATACTTGACAGCAAAAGAAATGCATAAAGCAACATTTTGTTTAATGTAAGAAATGAATTATAAAATTTACATTTGAGTGAAGCTTATGTGATGCATTTGCTTGACCACATGTTCCATACATATTTGGTGCATGTCATGTTGTTAAATCATTAAATAACACCTGATTTATACAGAATACCCAACGTGTAAAAAATATGTGATTCTTTTGCTGTTGAGTATATATCATACCAACAAGGTAGACAAAACAGACAGAATACTACAGAAATATAATTTAGCCACAGTGTAGCATTTGACCAACACTTTGATGTTATTTTGTTTGAGTTAAGCTGGTTTTGTTGTACTCATGCAAGCTCTAGAATCTTAATCAAGAGACATTGCATTTTCAGAATGAGAAAAAGTTAATACAAAGAGAAACCCCAAGTTTTTCTTTCAACACTAAGCTACAATAAACTTATGCAATTTAGTTTTTTTATGTTTTTGCAAAATGTAAAACTGTACAAGAACAATTTCAACAATGATTTTCTGATGTAACACAAAAATAAGAACATCATGGTAGTTTTAAGATTTAACCTACTGTGTGGTCTCTGGTAACTTTAAATATATTATTTACTTTGACTTTCAATCACCTTTGCAGTTATTCAGAATCCACAAATGAGTCAATACTGATCTGGCTTTAAAGAATTTCTTTGATTGTTTCTGCTTCTTTGGCATTGTTAAGATGATACTTTATTCTGTATGTTTTTTGAACTGAGGTAACATATCCCATATTATTTCATTGTTTCCTTAAATGTGCTTCATAACATCTTCTTTAACTATTGGTTGATATGGTCAAAAGATTCTATATAATAGGTAAAAGCAGCTATTGTATCCTCAAACTAATTCAGAGAGCTTCTTACATCATCATGTCTTATGTAGTACAAATTACAATCCTTAAAATGTCCTGTTTAAACCTTTATCCTAATATTAGAGTTCTTCATCTGCTATTGGTATTCTTCAGCACATCTGAAAGTGTATCATCATCTGTGATAAAATACTAGAAATTACATAATTCTCTTTATAGACAGTTCATGCAGTTGATTATAGCAGTTAGATTGTGGTTAAACACTAGCAATGATATTGTTCTCTTTATAGACAGGTCATACAGTTGATTGTAGCAGTTTAACACTTCATCTGTTCAACCGTGGTAAATGCTAGCAATGATATTGCAATTCTTGTAGAGAGTATATCATTCTGTTCAACCATGGTAAATTCTAGAAATGATATTGTAATCCTAATAGAGAGTATATCTGTTCAACCGTGGTAAAATTCCAGCAATAATATAGTAATCCTTACAGAGAGTATATCTGTTCTACCCTGGGAAAATGCTAGCAATGATATTGTAATCCTTATAGAGAGTATATCTGTTCTACGCTGGAAAAATGCTAGCAAATATATTGTAATCCTTATTGACACATCATCAGTTTAAACATAGTAAAGTGCTAGCAATGAATTATTCTCTTAATAGACAATTCATCTGTTCAACTGTGGGAAAATGCTAGCAATGAATTGTTCTCTTAATAGACAGTTCATCTGTTCAACTGTGGTAAAATGCTAGACATGATTTTTGTTCTCTTGATTAACAGTTCATTTGTATAACTGTGGTAAAAAATGCTAGCAATGAATTGTTCTCTTTATTGACAGGTCATCTGTTTATCTGTGGTAAATGATAGCAATGAATTGTTCTCTTTATTGACAGGTCATCTGTTTATCTGTGGTAAAAGCTAGCAATTAATTGTTATATTGATAGACAGTTCACCTGTTCATCTGTGGTAAATGATAGCAATCAATTGTTCTCTTTATTGACAGGTCATCTGTTTATCTGTGGTAAATGCTAGCAATGAATTGTTATCTTGATAGACAGTTCATCTGTTCATCTGTGGTAAATGCTAGCAATGAATTGTTATCTTGATAGACAGTTCCCCTGTTCATCTGTGGTAAATGATAGCAATGAATTGTTCTCTTTATTGACAGGTCATCTGTTTATCTGTGGTAAATGCTAGCAATGAATTGTTCTCTTTATTGACAGGTCATCTGTTTATCTGTGGTAAATGATAGCAATGAATTGTTCTCTTTATTGACAGGTCATCTGTTCATCTGTGGTAAATGATAGCAATGAATTGTTCTCTTTATTGACAGGTCACCTGTTCATCTGTGGTAAATGATAGCAATGAATTGTTCTCTTTATTGACAGGTCACCTGTTCATCTGTGGTAAATGATAGCAATGAATTGTTCTTTTTATTGACAGGTCATCTGTTCATCTGTGGTAAATGATAGCACTGAATTGTTCTCTTTATAGACAGGTCATCTGTTCAACTGTGGTTAATGCTAGCAATGAATTGTTCTCTTTATAGACAGGTCATCTGTTCATCTGTGGTTAAATGCTCGAACTTTCATAGACAGCTGTTCATCCAATTAATTAGGAGTTATGTAGCTCTCAGCAATAAAAATGATTGCAGCAATAATGTACATTGGATATAGTCTAGTAGTTTGCTTCATCTAATTTACAGGAGTCTTCAGAGAAATTATAACTGATGTTCTAATCTGAGTGTTACAAAAGAACATTATTATTTAGCTGACTTTCAATGTTCATTCATTTATTATGTCATATACATGTAAGTGTATTTTAGCATTAACTATTTTGCAAGGTTTTTTGATTAGCTTACAAAAAAACAATGATAAACCATAGCAAATCTCAAAGAAAAAGACCATATACCAAAATCCCAGTGGGTGTGGTGGTTGTGGTCAAACTAACGGGACCTTAAGGGTGCAAGAAACCTATAGATACACCAAATCATGTGAGCTGCCGTGGTGTAGTGGATATAGCGCCTGCCTTGTAAAGCAGGTTCTCCAGTCTGTCTGATCAGACTTTTATGTTGTGGCACAGTCTCTATTTGACCTTAGCTGTTTGCAAGCTGTTAAACACACCAAATCCAAATAAAGTCTATCAACTTTTTCAATATTGGGCATGATTGAAATGTTATTTTCTAATTTATTAACAAATACAGTCAAACCTGTGAACAAAGGTCACTCATGGGAACAATACACCCTGACCTTTGTTGGTACAATGTAGTTGGCTGTTATTCAGAGGTCAATTTCTATATGAACTTGCCTTATGGGATTCAGGCGCTAGGCCGTTGTTCACAAGTTGGCTTTTATTCATAGGTGACTGCTAACACAGGTTTGGCTGATGTTATGCATTCTAAGAAAGAGCCATTTCCAATCGGACTGTTCTTTTCAGCATTGCAACAAAACGAATGTTTAAACTAAAGAATGGGAAACTAATGAATAAAAAATAACAGTGAGAAGATTGCATATCTTTCTTTTCATCCTCTGTTCATGTTGTTCTTTTTTGCTATAAGTACTGTTTTATTCTATATGAAAGCATTTTACAGTGTATATACACCAAACATGGGCCCCTTTGCTTATACCTCAAAATAAGAAAGAAGCAAATATCTGGAATCTATACACCACATTATGCACCACATGTGAAAGTGAAACATCACATACAAGAGAGCCAAGTGGTCAGCCCTTTCCCAGCAGGTGACCACAAGGCTATATTGCATGAAAAATAAATAACAAAAATTACCCACAAAAGAAGCAGATATGAATATGCTGTAAATATTAGTGAAAGTGAATCTAAAATCTGCAACATGAGATTTTAAACATTGCTACAAACATATATGCATGAGGCACCTTAGTTCAAAAAAGATGCAAAACATCAAAAATAAACATATTGCAATAAAATTTGATAAAGTAGAAAATGTCCATTGGTATCATTACAGACATGCTTGAAAATGATCATAGTCTAATAAAAACATGTAGTGTAACAATGCATTAAATGATCATACTGCACTCAGAATTCCAAACATTTTGACCATTCTAAGTGCATTAACAACATATCTCAAAATGCTTGCAAATTCTAGTTGCAAACATTTATAGACTTATTGCACTCTACCAACTAGTAAATCAGTCATCACTTGTTAACAAGGTATATACAAGAGGATAGGTATATACAAGAGGATAAATGAACCTAAAAGCAATCTGCTTCATCAGACATTAACATGCAAAATGCATATACCTAACTGCACTCAAAAATGCCCAAAAGATTCTTAAAAAAAGGGTTTTGATGAGGGTCAACATACACAATGCATTTATTTACTTTACTACACTCAGAAATGCCCAAAGCTTTGACCATTCTGAGTGCAGTAATAAATAAAATACATTTGTATCTTAAATAAAGGACCTTTGATGAGGGTCAACATACAAAATGCATTTATTTACCTTACAATGCTCAGAAATGCCCAAAGCTTTGACCATTCTGAGTGCAGTAATAAATAAAATACATTTTTATCTTAAAAAAGGTCTTTGATGAGGGTCAACATACAAAATGCATATATTTACCTTACAACGCTCAGAAATGCCCAAAGCTTTGACCATTCTGTGTGCAGTAATAAATAAAGTACATTTGCATCTTAAAAAAGCTTTTTGATGAGGGTCAACATACAAAATGCATTTATTTACCTTACTACACTCAGGAATGTCCAAAGCTTTGACCATTCTGGGTGCAGTAATAAATAAAGTACATTTGTATCTTAAAGAAATGTCTTTGGTGAGGGTCAACATACAAAATGCATATATTTACCTAACTACACTCAGAAATGCCCAAAGCTTTGACCATTCTAAGTGCAGTAATAATTAAAGTACATTTGTATCTTAAAAAAAAATGTCTTTGGTGAGGGTCAACATACAAAATGCATTTATTTACCTTATAACACTCAGAAATGCCCAAAGCTTTGACCATTCTGAGCGCTGTAATAAATAAAGTACATTTGTATCTTAAAAAAAGGTCTTTGGTGAGGGTCAACATACAAAATGCATTTATTTACCTTATTACACTCAGAAATGCCCAAAGCTTTGACCATTCTGAGCGCTGTAATGAATAAAATATGTTTGCATCTTAAAAACGGTCTTTGATGAGGGTCAACATATAAAACACATAAATTTACCTTACTACACTCAGAAATGCCCAAAGCTTTGACCATTCTGAGTGCAGTAATGAATAAAATATGTTTGCACCTTAAAAAAAGGTCTTTGATGAGGGTCAACATATAAAACCCATATATTTACCTTACTACACTCAGAAATGCCCAAACTTTTCACTTTTCTGAGTGCAGTAATGAATAAAATATGTTTGCATCTTAAAAAAGGTCTTTGATGAGGGTCAACATATAAAATGCATATATTTACCTTACTACACTCAGAAATGCCCAAAGCTTTGACCATTCTGGGTGCAGTAATAAATAAAGTATATTTTGTATCTTAAAAAAGGTCTTTGGTGAGGGCCAACATACAAAAGGCATTTATTTAATTTACTACACTCAGAAATGCTAAAAGCTTTGACCATTCTGGATGCAGTAATAAATAAAGTAGATTTGTATCTTAAAAAAAGGTCTTTGGTGAGGGTCAACATACAAAACGCATTTATTTACCTTACTACACTCAGAAATGCCCAAAGCTTTGACCATTCTGGGTGCAGTAGTGTATGAAATACATTTGCATCTTATAATGTCTTGGATGAGGGTCTACATACCAAATACATTTATTAACCTTTATAGCACTCAGAAATGTTAACTTTATAACCATTGATTTGATTCTTTAAGTCCCAGTCAACAATATTTCAGTTTTGTCTGGACGGGTCTTCCTGGATTGAACCAGTTCTAAGCAAGGATTAATGTGTCTTGCTCAAGGACACAACCCAAGAACGCTGGTGAGGCTCAAACAAGTGGTCCTTTTGTCTCAAGTCAATTATTCTACCACTGAGCCACTGCTCTCCCCCAACATACAAGATGTATTTACTTAGGTGTACCTCACTGCACTCAGTAATGCCAAATGTATAACCACTCCGAGTGCTTTTTGGTATAAAAAGACAGTATCTTAAGATGACTTCAAAGACTTACTAAGAATGCATTGTTCTTATTCAAATATGCCAACTATTTTGACCATTCTGAGTGCATTTAGGTATAACAATATAAACATTATTATAATGCAATTCAAAATCTAATATTAATTCTTGTCATCCTGAATATTTCATGTACTATACTCCTCCCTTATCCTGTTAACCTGCAGCACTCAAGTAGAAAACATGGGACCTTTACAATCTGAGTGGAAAAACAGTGTGGATCCTGATTGGATGCTCTTGTCAGAAGCCAGGTAGTCTGAATCTACATGGTTTTCAAAAAAAGGATAAATCTGGGTTCTGTAGGACTAAAACATAAAATGCATTTGCAAAATTTACTGCACTCAGAAAAACTTCTTCAGTTACAGTTTTGACCATTCTGTATCAATGAACTATGAAATACAATAATTTATAACATTTATGCAAAATACACTTAATAATTTACTTCACTCAGAGATGCCAAGTTTGATCATTCTATGGTATCTTAAAAGAGGCCCTCACAGAAAGGTACCTGTTTCTTGTTCTCCTAAAATAAAGTGGCTTCTTCCCTTGATCACATTTTTGTTTGCATTTAATAAAAAAAAAATCCTGTCTTACATTAAGACTTTTGAGTAAGTAGTCCTCATTTGGTAACATTATACCTATGGTTCCAATTGGAGGCACTGAGCAAGTCAACTGCCCCTCTAAATTAATGCCCTAGAGCTCTTCATGTATTTGAATTATCTTAAAATATACAAAATAGTATGCTTCCTTACACTTAAATATGCTAATGTGCTATGAGTATATTCTAAGATTTTTGTCATTTAGTATGAATTGTGAGCTTTATTTCTAGACTCAATAGTATCAAAGTCTTAAGGTATATAGTGAGTTAAGGGTCTGCACTTTTATGTTGATATTTCTGTAATTTTGTATGTACGCTGGTCTTCATCTGACATTTTATATCTCAGCTTCTCTTCATGTTTCTCTGTATTTAACTTATTCACTTAAGGAGTCATTTCATAAATTAAAAGACGAAAATGTATCTTAAAATAAAAAAAAATACTATGAACATACTTGTTTTGAGTTTGATGATCATACATCAAGCAAAGTCAGAATTTAGTTGATTATGATTCTATGGCACAATATATGAGTTTATGATCTGTCCAATAAGCATCAATGATATCACAAAAGCCATTGCAATTTGAAAACACCAAATCTAATACTGATCCAGAGTCATGAGTAGACTGTTGAATGTGTTGCTTACAGCTAAACAATCTCTCTATGAAATCAATACAATGTGAAGAATCAACAGATATATTGAAGTCTCCGAGTAAGACAAACTTTGCCTTGAGATCAATGAGTGGTCTAAGATGACAGCTAATATCCTTTTTAAAAGCACTCTGAGAGCTTTTTGGATATTTGTACAATATAGCAACTTGAAAATATCCTTTCTGGCCACTGACCAAAGAAGCTGCAATGAACTCAAAGGAAGAACAGCATAGTTTTACTAGTGTCTGAACTTCAAAACATGTCTTAATGTACAAAGCCAGCCCATGATGTGGTCTATGTACAGATTCTGGGCTACCAGTTTCATCTAATCTTATGAGATCAAATCCTTTCAAAGTAAAACCTGTATCTTCATCTCTTTGACATAGCCTTCTTTCTGCAAAGCCAATGACATCAGCTGCTAAAACATTTGGTTCAGCTTCAATTTCCTTCAGATGTTTATGCAAAGATCTTGCATTATTGAATGCTGTTTTTATTTTGCAAGGGTCAATCTTATACAAAGGTACATAACAAAGCTCCAAAGCTGCTTCAGTTCTTAATCTTTGCATTTCTGTGGTTACTCGCTCATCTAGTGCATAAGCAGCTTGGTTGAGATTCAATATATATAGGTCATCCAATTTCTTTACTCTGCTTAAAGCAACATAATGAATATGTGGTACTTTTCTAATTTTTTTCTGTGATAAATCTACAACAACTTTGGCAACTGTGGCCCCTTGCGCTTTGTGAACTGTTTTAGCTGCTGCTGGTTTCAAAGGAAACTGTATTCTCTGATATGTTTTGTAATTGTAAATGAAAGTACGTTCAACATCGAAAACTGGAGTCCAATCTCTTTGGATATTGGCATTATAAAACCCTCTATTATAGAACTTTTCTCTTGTGGACTTGCCAATTCGAGAATGATCAAACAAAACCCATATAATACTAGGACGATTCGTTTCTTTCATTCTGTACTCAATGAGCTTTACAATACCAGTAGAGCCATTTGTCAAGCCATCTTCTACGTCTACATTTACTGTCATAACATAAATCATCCCAACAGCTACTGTCAACAACTTCATCAAATTGCCAGTCTTTGAGAAATCGTCTGGTAGGGATTTGACAAGATCATCACATTTTTTAGCAGATATGTTTGCTGATACAACAGTGTCATGGCATGCTATCACAACTTTCTCTCCTGGCATTTCAATCAAAATCTCATTATTGTGTTTGTCAACACCTGCATTTTCTGCAAACAAATGAAGAACATCCTTTTGATAGTCCTTAGATACCGGGGAAATGAGACGTGTCTGCAATGTGTCCTGATCTTCGTCCGTAAGTTCATTCAAACGAAGTCGATTTAATAGATGAGCAAACTGAAGATCATCTTTCTGTCTCATGATATCTACTAGCTCATACAATTTGAAAAGATCTTTCCATAAATTTCGAGCTAACGAAGATGATTCCTTATCCAAGTCAAGAAATATCCATGAACCAGTTACTGGTTTTAGCTGATACAGATCACCAACAGCAATTACACTTAAACCACCAAAATCTGCTGTAGTTCCAGTTAACTGCTGCAATCTAGTGTTTATAAAGCTCAGAGTCTGGCTGCTTACTGTGGATATTTCATCAATAATGATTACTTTTAGATGCCTGTACTTTATTCTAAATGTATTCAACTCATCAGCTGACATATGATCTGAGCCCTGAAATATTTTCTTGTGAAAGGCTGAACAAATGGTTTGTCCATTTATATTGAAAGCAGCAAAGCCCATATAAGCACAAAGCAGGATTCTTATATCATCAGGATTTTCTCCTTCTTTCAAATTCAATGTTCTGTACAAGCTCTGATAAAGTGCTCTTATGACTACAGATTTACCAACACCTGCACCACCTGATAAAAAAGCATAAATTGGTTCATCTCTGCATTTTATCCAATGCACTATGTGATTAAAAAATTCCCTCTGTCTAGTATTAAGACTTCTGAGTAGTTGCAAATATTCCTCATCTGGTAACATAATGCCTGTGGTTTCAACTGGAGGCACTGAGCAGGTGGACTGCAGCTCTATACCAATGTCATAATGTCTATGCTCAAGAACTCTATTTGGATTGAAGTATACAAAATTTTCTGCTTCAGTGTCTCCTTCTTCTTCAGCCTCCCGGTTTTCTTGCTCTGTATTTGGTGCTATTTCATCAAATGAATTTTCCTCAGCTTCTGCTATTTGCCTTGCTATTTCAAGCTCATCAACATGATGTTCATACTCATTGCCTTTAGCTTCCAGTGATGTTTTCATGGAATTATAGTGAGCTTCATACGTATCAAAAGTGCCTAAAAGATCTTTAGCTTCATTTCGCCAAGGCATAAACAGCATAAGTTTCTCTCTGAAGTAATTTTCAGGGTCTTTTTTCTTGTTATATCTTACGTAACGTATTACTTTTGGGACCTTTCTTCTCTTGTATACTGTTCCAGTCTTTGCTTTAAACAAGAAATCTGAACTAAGGGGATCATGGGCAATATTTGCTCCTTCCTGAATGTCAATATTTTCATCACTAGAGCTGTTTTCACTAAGATCATCATCATTTTTAACTTCCATTTCAGTGGGCACTTTATTCTCCTTTGGATAAACAACATCCACTTTGGATACATAATCAGCCAAGCAGAGTTTTTGAAGTTGTCTGGGTCTTTTAGAATACCGCTGGATAATATTGTCAGATTCAATATCTGTTGATTCAGGAGGCAAATCATCCAACGAAGATTTTGGCTTTAACAAAAACACTCTTTCTTCTGACGTAGAGGTGTTTACAAAGACAACATCTCTTGTGGACTTTGTCAAAGGAATTTGCAAGGATAGATACACAGCTTCTTGCGCGCTAACCTCAACACAATTTGAGAATACATTTCCTATATGTCTGACTTGTTTCTTGAGATCAAGGTTTCCTCTCCTTGCCTCTTTTGCTGCTGCATCAAGCTGTGAACTCATTCCTCTTTGGGATTTACTTATATAACCAACAATATATGTTGCACATCCATACGGTTCTAAGACAATTTGAATATCTAAATTTGCTTTCCAGGCAAGAAGCATATTCTCATTGAACAAATTAACTCTCATTTCCTGTGGTTTTCGTTTCAGAAATACTTTTGGAGCTCTGAGTGAGCTACGAATACACCTAATGTAATCTTCAAAATCCATTCTTGCAATTTTGTTCAAAAAATCATCAAACGTCATCTCCATGTTCTCTTGAAACTCATTCATATCTTTCTGAAGCCCTGCACTTTTCTTTTTATACTTTTCAACTTCCTCTTCAAGAGGATACAGCAACATTGTTCTTGGTAGAGGTGGCAATGAAAATCCAAATCTACATATGGGTTTGCCTTTTTTTCTGCAAGTTCTTGAGTGTTTGTGTGTTTGCAACTTCACTAATTCTAAAGTTTCATTCTTTTCTGCACTACAAGTAAGATACTGATCAACAAATTGGACAATTTCATCTTCTGAATTAGTCTCTAATGTTGGCGCATTTTCAACCCAAACAAGCATGTGGATATGTGGAGAGCCACGCTGTTGAAACTCAACTCTATAAAAGTAATCTTTGACTTTTCCAATAGGTTCACAATTACTTTTAAGAACTGTACTTAAAAAATTCATTTACCCTATGGTCAAAGTACCTTGAACATGTCACTGGATCCTTCTGAACAAGTTTGGTTTTCTCTTGCCATGTCATATTCTCAATATCTGTGTTTGTCAATTCTGCATCATTATTTAGTTTTGCCAACATTTTTAAAAGATCAGTCCATCTTGTATCAGCTGCTGACAATGATATGAACCAAGTGGGCAAAGAGAGCTGTCTAATCATTGCAAAAATATCCTTTTTTCTGGCTTCCAGATAAGGAGGTGAATTTCTAAGCTGGCGGAATATGTAATAACCTTCATCTAGGTTAACAAGTTTGTCCAAATAAGCAGGATTTCTAGCTTCAGCTGCTGTTATTTTCTTTCCTCTGTTTTTACATCGCCTTATAGCTAGATTCACTTTGTCACTGATTTGTTTCATCTGTAGTTTTTTATGTTTGAAGAAAATATTTGGTACTGATTGTGCAGCCCTTCTGTCAACACTTCTTAATTCCCATTTGACAATATCACTATAATGAACAGGAACTGACCTTTGATCATTACTGAGTGGTTTCTGGCCACAAAATATTGAAGGGAAACACAAATATTCTGCATCTTTATCGTGATATAAGCTTAAAGGATGCTGCCCTTCTCCAGGAGCAAAGGTATATACCTTATCATATTTGCTTTCAATATTAGCATCATCCACTAAAGTATCTACATTCCCAACCTGTTCATTTGCATCTATCTCACTGTAACCATCATCAGATTCATAACCTGTTTCAGTCATGTCTTTCTGTACCAAAATATTCTCATTTCGATTTTGTTCATGAGTCTGGCATTCAGTATCATTCAGTGACTTTGAATGTTCATCTGACATTTCTAAAAATTCTCTTACATTTTCATCTGAACTCTCAGTAACCTGCTGAAACCAATTGTTAGCTACATTTATGCCTGAATTTTTATATAGATCACTGTTATTTAACAGCCATTGCAATGCAGTCAATACTTTGAGTGGTCTCACATTTTCTTTAAAGTCTACCTTTTTGTATGTCAATTTCTTTTTAAGCTGGATAGCCACAGTAAAGTTTTCATCCATGGGTCTTGGAAGACAGCTTACAGTAGGCTGAATATCGACTGGTACATTTATAACATTTCCTTTCAGAGAGTACTGGCCCCCACGTGGGAGTTCTCTTATTTGCATAAAAGGTATACGTAGAGCTATTAACCTTTCTTCCAGCTGGTGTAAATGCAGCTCCTTAGGTTTTTCTGACCATTTCATTCCATTGGCTACAGAGAGTTTTGGAACTTTACCATCCCTTATGTTACTTAAACATGTATGACAGACCCACTCTTCCTGATTTACAGATAATAATTTTGTCCAGTACAGTCGCATATCTTTTGCCGAGATGTTGATGTTTTTGGTCATGGAAACACTTTTTCTAAACCAGGTCTGGTGACAGCACGTACATACATAAATAGGTCCAATAGCAACACTGGAATGAAAATCTTTAATACATTCATTAATGTCTTTAAATGCTTTTCTGCTAACAGTTTCACTAGAGCCACATCCCTGTGAAGTGTCGTCATTAAGTTTACATTGTTTATTAGATACAACTGGCTTATACACTTCATTTGATTGTCGCTTTAGCTGTCTAATTTGCTGCTTTTTAATTCTTTCCTGTTCAAGTACAATAGGCTTCTTTCTTGCATTTTGCTTTGATTCACGCTGATATTTTGCTTCTTTAATTTGAAAGTCTACATCTTTTCTTACTACCTGCTTTGATAATTTCTCTTTTTCCAATACACCTGGCTTCAGTCTTATGTTTCGTTTTGATGCAAGCTGATAATTTGTCTCTTTAGTTTTAAAATTAGGATCTTTTCTCGCACTTTGCTTTGATGCAAGCTGATAATCTGTCTCTTTAGTTTTAAATGAAGGATCTTTTCTTGCACTTTGCTTTGAAGCACGCTGATATTGTATCTCTTTAACTTTAAAGTTAGTATCTTGTCTTACTCTCTGCTTGGATTATCTCTCTTTTTCCAATACACCTGGCTTCAATCTGATATTTTGTTTTGATGCAAGCTGATAATTTGTCTCTTTAGTTTTAAAATTAGGATCTTTTCTCGCACTTTGCTTTGATGCAAGCTGATAACCTGTCTCTTTAGTTTTAAATGAAGGATCTTTTCTTGCACTTTGCTTTGAAGCACGCTGATATTGTATCTCTTTAACTTTAAAGTTAGTATCTTGTCTTACTCTCTGCTTGGATAATCTCTCTTTTTCCAATACACCTGGCTTCAATCTGATATTTTGTTTTGATGCAAGCTGATATCCTACTTCTTTAGTTTTTAAAGTAGGATCTTTTCTCGCACTTTGCTTTGAAGCAAGCTGATATACTGCCTCTTTAGTTTTAAATGAAGGATCTTTTCTTGCACTTTGCTTTGAAGCACGCTGATATACTGCCTCTTTAGTTTTAAAAGTAGGATCTTTTCTTGCACTTTGCTTTGAAACACGCTGATATTCTGCCTCTTTCGTTTTAAAAGAAGGATCTTTCCTGGAACTTTGTTTAGAAGCAAGCTGATACCCTGTTTCTTTAGTTTTAAAAGTAGGATTTTTTCTTGCATTTTGTTTAGATACTTGTTGAGAAGATTTTTCTTTTTCTTTAAAAGCAAAGAGTTCTCTTTGTTGTCTTTTGTACAGCCGATTGTACTCTGTACGTTTCTTCTTCTTCTTACAAGTAGCACTTTCAGACTCATATTTCTCTTTCATAGCTTGTCTCCTCTTTTGATCCTTAAAGTAAGCTTCAAGCTGATTCTCAACACCAATTTTACATCTGGTTTCTTGTTGATAAGATTTGATAGTAAGTGGCAAAAAATCAAATTGCATAGTTATATCTATTTTCAAACTATCATAAAAAGCATACAGATATGTGACAAGATCATCAAGGCTCTTGAAAGACATTAAAACTGATGTACCTTCACTTGATGAAAGTCCATTTTTTCCATGGCAATGTGAGTCAAAAAATATATACAAGTCATCTGTCTTAACTACAGCAGAACAAATTGCTCCAATTATCAAAAGACCAGAAGATGCACTTGCAAAAGCTGACTGAAGGACACAATGAAGTGATGGTAAACCATGATCTACACCAAAAGAGTCAACAAGAATGCCACTTACGATAGGCTGCTTGTCCACAGTAAACTTTCCTTTTTCAATTTCAATCTCATCTGGAATTTCATCCAGGCTTAATAGAGGTTGAATGAATTTTCCATCATTTTTCAATTTACTGACAATGTTCATATATAGAGAATCTCCTTCACAAAGAATCTTATCTAATATTAATCCATCATTTATGTCCAGACAAGCTGAGTAAACTAACATGCATAAAGCATTAGAAGTACATTGGAAACCACGGGACTGGTTTGAAAATCTTTCATTGTTTTGGTGAAAACTGCCAAAAATTATATGTCTAAGACTTTCATTCCACTCGTTAATCTCAGAACAGATGTCATGTGACTGTCTTTTTATGTGGCTACTAATACTGCTCTCATATTTGCCTGCATTTGCATTTTCTTTTGCATTTTCATTCACATTTACTTTTGCATTTTCTTTAACATTTCTTTTAGATGTATTTTGCCAGCTTTGCCAATTTTGAATTGCCTGCATTTGGACAGGACTTGCATTTGCCTGCATTTGGACAGGACTTCCATTTGCCTGCATTTGGACAGGACTTGCATTTGCCTGCATTTGGTCAGGACTTCCATTTGCCTGCATTTGGTCAGGACTTCCATTTGCCTGCATTTGGTCAGGACTTCCATTTGCCTGCATTTGGTCAGGACTTCCATTTGCCTGCATTTGGTCAGGACTTCCATTTGCCTGCACATGGACAGGGCTTGCAGGTATACTTACCTCCCCACTCAGTACTTCTCTTCTGCTCACACTCTTCCTCCAGTTTTTCTTTCTTGGCATCATTAATTACATAGAGTTACCTGGAAATAGAAAGAGAAACAAAATGTGCAGCTCCCTTTAACACCAAGTCATAGCACCAGGTGTCAATTTAGCACTTTCTTACTTGCTAGATGAAAGAAGCTTTAATAAAACAAGCAAGTAGTAATGGCCATCAATTGCTACTTTTAGCAACTGATTACATGTCACAATTTTGAATGTCAACCAATAAATCATTGATTTATTGTAAAAATGCAAAAAATTATACAAGGTTTTTTTTTAGAAGTCAATTAAGCCAACTGGCATCTTTAGCAAGTAACAAAATTTTTCACTTGTTATTTTTAGGAAGCTGCTTATAGTTTGAATTTGCTCTCCTACCAATCAGGTTATGAACCACAGAAGTTGACAAAAATATAGATCAACAATTCTGGATTTTTTTTTTTTGTGAACAAGGCAGACTCATGAAATTTTTATCCTCCGAAGAAGTGTTATTTTAAAGAATAGAGTATATAACAAAACTTATATGGGCCTCGACATGTGATTTCCAACAATGTGGTATTTTGGCAAGTGTAGACTCAGACCACCCTGTGCAGCCTCCTTTTATGCTTAGAAACACCAAATGATGTTTGGTCAGTAGCTTAACAATCATCGAATACTTATGTGATAAGCAAAGTCTCTGATCAGACAGCGTGTATGCGCAGGCTGGTCTGAGGCTTTGGTGGTCACACATACCACATTGTTGGAAATCTCATGTCGCGGCCCAATCTGGATTTCTCCAAAACCTTAAGTCCACCTTCAGTATCATTCAGGTCATAACTGCATCCTGTACTGTCAATTAGTAGTACTTTTTGTTATTAGTGTCCACAAAAGCATACTATACTGCACATTTGCAACATTTGACCATTTAACCCAACCCTGAAACTCAGAGGTGGGTACCAGGTCAAACATGTTGCTTGTATGTTGTAACGTAATCTCACAACAAACTCATATTCAGAACAGAAAAAAATATATTTTTTTCTTTTTGATCCCTCCCCAGCGGCCAAGGGTGTGTGTAAGGGTAGAATGTACCAGTAAAAAGAAAACAAACATGTTCTGCTATGTTTTATTGACAATCTTTACATGTATGACAAATAACTCCATATAAATTCTGAAAGAATAGCATGCTGTTTGAGATGGGACACTAAAATAAATATGGACCAAAAGAAAAAGAAAAACATGTTTAGCTTGTATTTATTTATTGACAATCTGTACATGTCCCCCGTGCGTTTTTAACAAGGGTCATGACTCCAGTAGTACTTTCCTAAATTCCTTCATGAATGATTCAGCTAATTCACTCTTATTAGATCAGCCACAGATCTTATATAACATCTGTGTATCAGCTTATCCATTTTTCAAGGCTGTTTCTCTTATTATTTATAAGACATCCTACTAACAAGGTATCTCTGATGAACAGATCCTCAGCTATTCAAAAGCTGAGGGCTTTTTGTTTGTTTGATTTGATTCTTTACGTCCACTCAACAATCTTTCAGTTATGCGGGACGTTCTTCCTGGGTTGAACCAGTACTAAGCTAGGATAAATGTGTCTTGCTCAAGGACCACAACGCAGTGACGCCGGTGAGGCTCGAACCCGCGGCCCTTCGGTCTCGAGTCAAGCACTCTACCACTGAGCCACTGCGCTCCCTAAGCTGAGGGCTAAATAAATCACTATATACATGCTTTTAAAAAGATTCCTATCTAAATAATACAAGAGATATGCTCCAAACACCATTTTCCTTATAACTAGATCACAGTCACAGCAACCTAAAAATGGTATGCTACACTCTGCCATCCCAAGATGCATCCATACAACAAATTTGGAATTCCTACCTCAAAGAATATGAGATATGCACCAGCCTCAATGCCTATATTAGAAACTAGGTCAGAGGTCAAGGTCACAGAGACCCAAGGGTGGTATGCAACACTTCATCATCCCAAGATGTATGCACATACCAAATTTGGGATTCCAACCTCAAATAATATAAGATATATGCTTCGGACACAAAGTTTCTAAAAACTAGATCAGAGGTCAAGGTCAAGCTCAGAGTGACCCAAAAATGGTAACCAACACTCCGCTATCCCAAGATGCATCCACACACCAAAACTGGGATTCCTGCCTCAAACAATAGGAGATATGCACACAACAGGAAGCGGGAAGGACGGTGAGTGTGATTACTTTATACAAGTGATCTTTCTTAACTTCAGCAGAACAAATACTGTCAAATAGCTCCAATTATCAAAAGACCAGATGATGCACCTCCAAAAGCTGACTGAAGGACACAATGAAGTGATGGTAAACCATGATCTACACCAAAAGAGTCAACAAGAATGCCACTTACGATAGGCTGCTTGTCCACAGTAAACTTTCCTTTTTCAATTTCAATATCATCTGGAATTTCATCCAGGCTTAATAGAGGTTGAATGAATTTTCCATCATTTTTCAATTTACTGACAATGGTCATATATAGAGAATCTCCTTCACAAAGAATCTTATCTAATATTAATCCATCATTTATGTCCAGACAAGCTGAGTAAACTAACATGCATAAAGCATTAGAAGTACATTGGAAACCACGGGACTGTTTTGAAAGTATTTCATGGTTTTGGTGAAAACTGCCAACAATTATATGTCTAAGACTTGCAGTTCATGAATGGAATAACTACCAGGTTACAATTTCTGAACAGATGTCATTTGACTTTCTCTTTATATAGCTACTAAGACTGCTCACACATTTGCCTGCATCTGCATTTTTTTTTCATAATTTCTTTAGCATTTTCTTTCACATTTTCTTTAGATCATGTGTTTTGCCAGTTTTGCCAATTTTGAATTGCCTGCACATGGTCAGGACTTGTAATTGCCTGCATTTGGCCAGGACTTCCATTTGCCTGCATTTGGTCAGGACTTCCATTTGCCTGCTCTTGGACAGGACTTGCATTTGCCTGCATTTGGTCAGGACTTGCATTTGCCTGCATTTGGTCAGGACTTCCATTTGCCTGCATTTGGCCAGGACTTCCATTTGCCTGCATTTGGTCAGGACTTCCATTTGCCTGCACATAGACAGGGCTTGCAAGTATACTTACCTCCCCACTCAGTACTTCTCTTCTGCTCACACTCTACCTCCAGTTTTTCTTTCTTGTGATCATTAATTACATAGAGTTACCTGGAAAAAGAAAAAGAAACACCAGGACTTAAAGCTCTCACCTCATACTGAAACTAGGTCAAGGTTTAACCTAGGCTTATTATTTTAATATATTTTGTACGGCCCACATCCCTAATAACATCCCTAAGACCTAATGATACATGTACATACAGAGACCCAAGTTCATTGGTCATTGGTTCCATGGAATATTTAATATATGAGCATTGTGACTTGAAATAAATGTCATATTTATACTGTTTTTATCTAATGAATACTCCATATGACATTTGAGTTCAGAGCCCAGTGGTTTCTGAAAAAAGATGTTTAGATATGTTTGTGGAAGTACAAAATGAGCGGCATTGGATGAAAGTTCAAAGACCAGCTTGAACTTTGGTACTTATAAAAAATAGGTCAAGGTCAACTACAACTTAAAATGGAACAAATTTTGCTTTTACCATATATATTTTGGTCAAGTTACCTAAACAATCTAATGAATAATCCATCAAACAGCCCAGAGATTACTGAGAAAAAGATGTTTAGATAGGTATGTGGCAGTCCAAATGTGTGGCCTTGGATAAAAGGTCATAGGTCAGCTTGACATTTGGTACTTAATAAACCATTGTCTCAATAGACAGAATAGGTTTAACTATTATGAATTTATAGAAAATTAGTTATAGAAAATGAACAATTTAAGATTTTCTCCATATAAATGCATAAGGAATCAAATTTGACCTTGCCATAAAGCAGGTCAGGGTCAATCTAGATTCATCATTTGTGCTTACCTGGTAGTGCCCATATCCCCAATCCTACATACCAAGTCCCAAAGCCAATGGTCTTTTGGTTCCAGAGAAGAAGAGATTTAAAGAGTTTTTTACCATGTATGGGCATGGTGGCCATATTAGTCATGTGACCATAACAATTTGTATAATTTTTGGCTAACCAATCATAAGGAGTTGTCATATGAAATTTGGTTTCAATTGGCCAAGAATTGTCTGAGAAAATTATGTTTTAATATGTTGATGAGACTTGAATATAAGCGACCTTGGCTGAAAGGTCAAAGATCAACCTTGACCTTTGAAACTTATTTATAGACACTAGATTGAACATAACAAGTGAGAATAATCACTTTGGCTTCCACAGTATTCAAAAAATCAACTTTCAAAAAATTTCCCAATTCAAATGCATCAGGAAGCAAACTTGACCTTGACGTTAAGTAGGTCAAGGTCACCCTAGGATCATCATTTGAACAAACTTGGTAGGCCCCACATCCCCAATACTACATACCAAGCCTCAAGGTCACTGGCCTTCTGGTTCTGGAGATGAAGATTTTTAAAAGGTTTTTACCATATATAGGCATGGCTGCCATCTTTGTCATGTGACCAAAATATTTTGTATGAATTTAGGCTGACTTATCATAAGGAGTCTTCACATGAAATTTGAGCTCAATTGGGCCAATGGTTTGTGAGAAAACTATGTTTTAATATATTGATGGGACCACAATATGAGCGACCTTGGCTGAAAGGGCAAAGGTCAACCTTGACCTTTGAAACTTATTTATAGCCATTGTCTCATTAGTTTCAACATATCAAGTAAGAATAATCACATTGGCTTTAACAGTATTCAAAAAATCAACTTTTCAAAAAAATTCCCATTTAAATCTATTAGGAAGCAAATTTGACCTTGACGTTAAGTAGGTCAAGGTCAACCTAGGATCATTATTTGAACAACCTTGGTAGGCCCCACATCCCCGATGCTACATACCAAGTCCCAAGGTCATCAGCCTTCTGGTTCTGGAGAAGAAGGTTTTTAAAGGGTTTTTACCATATATGGGCATGGCGGCCATCTTGGTCATGTGACCAGGAACATTTGAACAAACTATCGTTCCCCCATCCTAAGGAGTCTCCATATGAAATTTGAGTTCAATTGGCCCAGTGGTTTCAGAGAAGAAGATGTTTGAAAATGTTGACGGACGGACGGACGGACGGACGGACGGACGACGGACGGACGGACGACGGACGGACGGACGACGGACGCCGGAGTCACTGGTATACTAATAGCTCACCTCGGAGCCTTCGGCTCAGGTGAGCTAATAAGGGAACCGTTGTATTTCTTTTTTTTATTTTACCTATAACACATACAAGATAGTGCAAGTCAACATCGGATGTGACATACACGTGCAGCAACACATGTACATGTACGACACTTGTCGGCCATGCTGGAGATGATTGTGACATACACGTGCAGCAACACATGTACATGTCCGACACTTGTCGGCCATACTGGAGATGAATGTGACATACACGTGCAGCAACACATGTACATGTCCGACACTTGTCGGCCATACTGGAGATGAATGTGACATACACGTGCAGCAACACATGTACATGTCCGACACTTGTCGGCCATACTGGAGATGAATGTGACATACACGTGCAGCAACACATGTACATGTACGACACTTGTCGGCCATACTAGAGATGATACGGCGTATCGATGGTCTCGGAATCTGCAGCCGTTTTCTCGAAGTGCAACACCAAGTTACTGGAGAAATACAAGGGTTCTCTTAGTTTTCGTTCTGCGTATACGAGGGTCAGTATATGCCACTATAGCCTACGTAGTAAGAGACTATAGTCCGTACAGAAATTCAGTGAACATCGTTTTTCTTTTTTAAAATGTCTTTAATGATAAAATTTTGGACCAGAATTTTGCAAATGCATATAATAAAACACCGCCTAATATACAAATGCATTTTTGAAAATTGATGATAGGAAAATAAGTCTGAAATCTCTTGTGAAATAAAATAACTTAGTCATTTTCGATTTAGAAAAATCCTTATTTTCCTTCAGTGTAGTTCATATGGGTAACACGTGGTTTATACAGTTCAATGAATACCATGTTTACTTTCGTTTACGATAAAAGAAAAACGGTCACCAGCAGGATAACTCTTGGTATGTCTATATATTCACTGAAAATGCTTTGAAGAGACTGCACAAATTACAATTCTGTCTGAGTTATCATATTTCACGATAATCAAATTTCGCATCTTGTTTTCTTATATGTGTCATGGTTAAATGACACATATAGCAATTGGACCGCGACCGAGAAAACCCGTCCGGTGATTTGTAACAATAAAGGCCCAGACAAGCCTGCACATTTTACGCAGTCTTATCAGCAATTGTGTTGTCTGCTTTTTGAGAAGAATTATCCCTAGACTTGCTCGAGCGAAAAAAAATTAACTTTCACTCTAGACTGGTTTGAGACACGCTTTGTCCGAAACCCAGAAGACAGGTTTTCTCGCGTCATGGCCTGTGTTGCTTGCTCGACAGCTCTAGGACAAATATTTCAAGTGCAACAGACAATAATATTAAAAACAAATATAATGAGGAGGCTGTTCATCGAATATATTAACGGGAATCACATTATTTGATTGCGCTCTACATCGTCTAATACACAAGAGCCGGGGAACGGCGGGGGCTTTGATTTTCTGGCTACAGGTCTCTGGTATGACCTTGTACTAACAGGGCATTTGCTCGGCTTATGCATGGCTACAAATGACTGGTGCACATAATTTCTTTCGTCTTTATGCGCTAGTCATTTGTGACCACCCCAGCTCAGAGGAATGGCGAGGACTTTGACTTTGTGTCTGCAGTTCCCCATAGTGACCAACATACTGTGGGGGCAGCTAGCTGGCAAACCATGGCAGTTCTCCCGCGCAGTATGTTATTATACTGCACAGCAATGTTTGTCTAGGTCTATCAAATCCCTACATTTCCTCTGCATTGTGGAGACAACGTAAAAGTAAAAACACAGCACATTATATCCCCATCCTGCTCAGAGGCTTGGGTGAAGCAGTGGTTACAAATGACTGGTGCATTATTTATAGCCTATGATGCACTTCGCTTGAACATTTAGTTCTCAGCCACCCCAAAAACATATTGACCCCAAACACAAAATATGATATATTGTTCAACCTATTTCCAAGCACATTTCCACCCCATCACTAGTTTCTCTTTCCGACCTCAGCATTATTTTTATTGGATTAGTCTTTTTTTCACTTGAATCACACCTGACGGGTGAGCCCTGTGATTATTTTATTTTCATCACTTATAGTTGCCTGGGATTATGTTTCCGCATGCATGTTTTGCATTGTCTGGTGTCAAAAAATCAGTATTAGGAATAAACAGATAGAAAGTTCAATTTATTTAATAAAACAAGTTTGATTTTTTTTTTAAATCTTATGATCAGAGAAGGAGCAGGGAACATAGAAAATCAAGATTTTAAATTGAGGAACAGGGGAACACAGAGATTTATTTCATTTGAGCAAAAGGACGGGTACCCACTGGGAAGGCCTCAATATTTTTTCGTATGCCAAAACTATGGCCAAAATTTGCATTTGATTTTAACATGATAAGAATCCCTTCTCCTTACACGTTACTTCGTCTTATAAAACCGTATAATTATTATTCATCGATAGTAAACTAAAGGCAGTGATCCGTACAAAGGTGCATTTAGGGTAAATTAAAAAATGCAGAATGCTCAAATGAGGACAAAATCCATCATATCACAGCCCATTTGACGATACATTTAGTAACGAAAAAAATATCACCAATTAGGCGGTTTATAGATGTATCAAATTCTGATGGTCATTATGCGATCAGTCCGCACAAAACAAAATAAACGCAAAAAAGCATTGTTCACTGAATTTCTGTACGCACAATAGTTAACTTACTCTAAATATGTCGAAATAGAAGTGCGAAAACCCATCTACGGAATATGCTAGTCTCGTTAGCGTACTGAATTCCGTCTTGTTTTCCAACATAATGTTTGTTCCACCATAAGTGAAGATAGGTAAATTCCAAGACGCAGCTAATCTCGCAACTGAGCCAACAGCATTTGAACAACCTGAAGAAGAAGACATGGCCTCGAGATAATAAAACTGGAGCTCATTCTCAGACTCAAAATAAAGCGCAATAATTGGCTACTTGCGGACACGTGTCCGCAAGCAGCCAATCATTGCACTTTATTTTGAGTCTGAGACTGTACTCAAGTTTTATACCCTCGAGACATAAGATGGTACACGAGATTTTGTGACTTAACGCATCGGCGAGCAGCGAAGGCTCGCTTCTTGCTACATAAGTATGGAAGTAGAGTAAGTGCCAGGCCAAAATCAGATCTTTAGCCGCGAATGGGCTCTTGATGGAGATTTTGCGCATATGCGAGAAGTGCCAAATCTCATATAATGGCCCATGTGATGCTAATTATAAAGATGAAAGATGAAGAAGACGAGATGAATATGTGATAAGGTAGACTGGCTCCAGTCCTTAAAACAATTTCTCATAAATGTGTCATTCCATATACTTGTAGCCAGTCTAACTCTGATGGCTCTGTTTTAAAACAGAGCCATCAGAGTTAGACTGGCTACAAGTATATGAAATCACACGTTGATGAAATATGTTTTAAGGTCTGGAGCCAGTCTAGTGACAAGGTTGAGAAGGTAGAGGGATTAATCATGTCGATGATGCCGTGTGAAGGAGATGCTATGGGTAAAGGAGGAGAAAGATCAAAGAAGAAAGCGTTGATGAAGAAAGGGAAATGAGAAGGGGTGAGGGAAATGTATGATATTGATGATGATGATGATGATGATGATGATGATGATGATGATGATGATGATGATGATGATGATGATGATAAGTGAGTGATGAGGATGAGGAGTAGATGAGGAGGAGGAGGGTGTTGGCAAAGAGGAGTAGGAGAAGGCGAAGAGCAAGTAGGAACAGTATTATATGTAAAATGCCGGTATTGAGAAGAATGAGGATAAGCAGGGAAGATGACGACGACGATGATCCACAAAAAAGGTTTTAAACTGGTTTTGTTTTGTTAAAATTGCAGAGTACTCACTGTATGTATTATGCTGCAATCAACTCATCAGACAGTGCCACGGCCATTTATTTCTTCAAACATGCCTTTTGCTATGTTGTATTTTATAAATCTTATGAATCAATCTTACAATCTAAACTTCTGAAAGTCTGACATGCTTTAACGCACAATTTTTTCTTGCCGACCAACTAAATGCGTGACATGTGCAACCACCCTTCTTGCCAAAACGAGTTTATATGACCCTTTTGTGGTAAAATTCCATATTTGATGTAATTTTCTTTGTATTTACCTCTATTCCAGCTTGCAGACATCACAGTTCCTGGTTCATAGTTGGTGTTATACTATGCCAGGCGCGTTGACATTAATTGAGTGCATATCACAGATAAATTTTCGTTTATCGAATTTTCGTTGGCTATTATATAGCAAAATATACTCCTCAATATAATTGAAGGACCAATACTATCAATTATAACATTGATGCATTTTGTGTAGAACATATTTTAAAAACTAATTTTACGATCTAGCCAAATTTTTTCGGACATCTTTGACGCCTTATTGCCAAGTGAAACAGCAAAAAGAAAATGGTAGAAAATGTTACTAACAAGAATTTTTTTGTCATTTTAAAACTTGACCTAAATGTATTGGAATGTCATTTTTTGTGTTTGATCCATGGACCACAGAAATGCATGAAATGAATGGAAAATTATTTTAGATGCTGAAATATCTGTTTTAGGACAATTTTATGGTGTTTTAATCCCGTCTATACCATCCAAATATTCCTGTGAGAGAAAACTGCCCCTTTTGGCTGTGGCGAAATGGCCAGACTATGGATTCAGACAACTGATTTTAGCGTTTGTCTGTGACAATCTTTAAACGATTCGTCGGGTCATTTTTCTAACACTCAACGGCATAGAATGATGATTGGAAATCTGATTCATGATGGCCTAGTACACACATTGTTTTCAGAAAACAAAACACTGTCAAAACTCGATTGTCTGAGCTGAAAATGCTTGCTTTCCAGTTTATTGAAACTGTTTGAAGAAGTTGTCTGCATGTAAGCTGAACTGTTTAAAACAGAGTTTAATTTGATGTCACTTTCTTTCTGCTAAAATGACCAGAGAATAATTTCTTTACCCCACCCACTGCCTTTTGAAAGTGTGTTTGTGAGGGTATGTGCATTTGAGACACTGTTATGGCAGAAACAGGCGTGGAAATCATTAATAATGATTCTTGATTTATGAGCATAAAGAATATAAATATTTGGGCCAAGTTTTACAGAATTTAAATGTTTGAGCTAGTTATACTCGCGGTTCTAAAATCTTGGTCCTTTAATTATTTTGAGGAGTATATTCACGCGTGGGTCACTATTCTGCTATAATTGCACGAGTAGACACTATAATGTTATTCACACGATAGTGCCATTACAACTGTGTAAGTACCAGGTTAGCGAAATGACAGTTCATGAATTCAAATTTAATGCTAGAGCTGTCACGTAAATATACACAATTTGCCATATAATAACAGATATTTTAACATTAATTGGCAGCTTGACTGTTGGAAAGGGGCAAAAACATTGGGGATAATACTTGATAGGAGTTAATTTCAAAATATCTTTCCTTAGTTTTCAGTAACATATGTTGTTGGTATACGATGGAATTAACTCATTTTTAACAATTCCAACATGTAACAACATCATACATGTGTATATATCCAATGGATTAAAGTTTATAAACCTTTTTTTGACGAACTTTTCAACTTTTTTTACTGTTTGAATAAAATCAGCATGTAGCAATGAACATGTTTTCGTGTTGTTTGGTATACACCTGGCTGACAAAGTAGACTACAATTTTTTAAAGACAGCTTATCTTGTGAGGTTTCAGTATCATTAAAATGCTTAATTGGTAGTTGCATCGTTGTAATTACTGCCACAAACTTAACTCATCGGGTAAGCGTTTCGTGTAAAACTGACACCTAATTTATGAAGTGTACCAACCTGGTCCCACGATAGCATGGATATCGTTATTGTAATAAAGTTCCGAAATTATGGCACCAAACTTCAGAGACGTACAACCAGAGATTTCCACAGGGTTGACTATGAAATTTAAATTTACTGAATCTCCAACAATTTCTCGGGCCTTGCTAACGGCTCTGTCTACCAGTCCAGAAGTTCTCTTCAGACCTGCAATGAAGACCCTGCCTTCCTGTGTCGATTGTTCAGTTAAATACACGACAGTAACATTAACACAGCTTGCAGGTATGTGACAAAGACATATTAACACAAAACAAAAGTAAAACATTCTGCACTGAAAATTCATTTTCAGTTCAATAAAACGAGCTTAGTTCAGTCCTTTAACGACCATGAAATAGTCAATTAATTATCTATATCAACTTTCAATTTGCTTATTATTTTGCGCTTCATAAATCATACGTATGTTCTCCTATGAATAACAGAAGTCAATTTTGAGAAGGAAGCATGATTCTGCTGTCTTTTAAGGATTCGTGCGCCGTAATTTTCCAATATCACATAATCTTGCGCTTGCATTTGCTGCCTATTGTTTCGTAAACCGGGAGAAAAAAAGACATTCTGGGGCCCACTTCGAATCAAACTTAAGTTCTTACTAAAGTTATTACGTAAAAGATGTGCGCACACGTTTACACCCGAACGGCTACAGTTGCAACCTTAAGTTGGTTGGCAACTAAACAAATAGTATGCCCACTTCGATTTTTCATCGTAGACAACAAGGATGTGTATAAACTGCACAGCCTACTCTAATTAATAATTACGAATATGTGGGAACACAAAATGATGCACAGCTAGGATTTATATTGTAAAAAAAAATTTGAGACTACTGACATATTTTGAACCCATCTTGCTAGATATGTTTAGAGGATGGAACCAAACAATCTATTAGAGTAACAGTGCTCTAACCCACCGTTGATCTGTAGTAGGTTCCTGACGTCACTATAGTAGCAACTATCGGTGTTCGAATCAAACTTTAGTTACTATAATACGAACTTAAGTTCGATTTTAAGTGGGCCTGGGTTAAATAAATTCGAAATGGGCCTGGGTTGTAAGACTGGCTCTAGGCCTTAAAACAAATTTCATCAATGATGAAAAATTGTTTTAAGTACTTGAGCTAGTCTAGGAATTCTCACTCTTTCCTTGCTACGGCGACTTTTGCCGTCTGCTGAAAACCCTTGCAAACAGTTTGGACTCTGTTCAGTACCGACAAAAAGTCGGTCCAGATCTGGATCCTGTGTTCCTGAAAGGATTTTTAAAAAAAAGTCTGCAGACGAGAACAAAAGCAGGAAAAAATTACCCAACATGTAAAGAGCTAGCGTATTTAATTGTGCCAGGTCATAAGACTTTGGTATATTCATGCTGAGTAATTTGCACTCTTTAGTGTTTTTTCGCAGTTACTAGGAATTTGAAATCATCATTTTCAGAAGACAGCATGCCAGTACATGCCCTAGATGTTTTCATTTAAAACGCCACCAAAATGGTTAAACATAAAAAATGAGGATCAAACTTTAAGGTAGCACCGAAACCTCGCATTATCCTATACAAGTCAATGGAAACTACTGGGGTTCATCAAGGAATGGGTATATTGCATTCGGGTGTGATGGATACCGATTTCCATAGTTGTGATGCATGTGTCTGCAGTTTGTGATTGTAGGATTTCCTGATCTACTCACTAACTATTTTTGTACAAATTGCAAATGATACAGAGAAGCAGTTATAATCAAAATCCTGAATTCAGGAATAATCCCGAAATTTTTCACCCTCTTATCTGTACACTAATGGTTGTAGAGATGTTTTACAAACATGCAATGATAATCTGCCGAAATCAGTATTCTTAAGCTGACTTCAGCCTCAAAATTCTGAATTCATGAGTATTCATGAAAACGTTCAACCCTGTAGCTGTACACGAACAGTTTTTCGCAAATGCAATGAGTATTACCTAGCACCTGAAAAAACCAATATCCAAGTGCCAAGCATGTTTCAATGACTCCTGAATATTGAGGGTGTAAGGGTTCAAAACAGAGTAGCTCTAGAACAATTCAACCTATCACTATGAAACTTTCACAGAATGTTGCTAATATATAAAACTTTTATTTGAACCAATAATAAAAAAGATAGTCACGTGGCCTATGGCGGCCATATTGAAAATATGAAAAATGCATATAAACAACTACTTCATGCAAAATATAGATAAAACATCCATCTACATTAAATATCAAACTTCAGGATTTATTCTGATATATTGTTTCATCAGAAATACATCAATATATAGCAGTTAAAGGGCTTAATGCGTCCTATATGTCATCCCCATGGACATGTTTTCGATATTTTTGATTTCCGCAAAATCTAATGGCATTGCAAATATTTTTGCAAAGTCCAATATTGCACAGAAAATTGTGTATACCTCCATATACGATATTATTATGTCATCTGAATATTTTGAAACAAAGAACAAAGATTTCCGTCCCTTGTAACGGTTAAAAATAGACAGCTATCAAATAGTCCTTAAAATTTCGACTGTAGTCGCGTTTGGCAGTGAACAGTAAATTCGACTACAGTCGCGTTTAGCAGCGAAAGTGTTAATAGACGTTTCGCTTACTGTAAAGGCAGGAACTTTAATATTCATATCTGGGCGTGGTTCGGCTGTTTCATCTACTAAGGAAGGAAAATCAGGTTTTATTGTTAACTTGGTTAAGAGTTAATAAGCTTTTTGGGCCGCGTAAACGTGCGTGCATTTCATGAAAGTTCTGACCATATATCACTGACCGCACATGTACATGTACATGTATTAACCCTTAAAACGTATATCACTAAAAGTCGTATGCTTTTGTTGCCTACTGAAACCTTTTGAAGCCTCTTTAACAAACAGTGTAGATCCAGATAAGACTGCTCTTATAGGAGCAGTCTGATCTGGGTCCACACTGTTTGCGTCTATACTTATATTAAACAATAAACAGACAGTTTCAAATGTAGTTATTTTGCTGGCGTTTTAAAGTTTAAATACGAATTACTGTCTTTACTAATTTGTTATGGTACAGTTACCTTGATACAGTTACTTTCGAATAAAATCACACCTCATTTGCAGCTTTTACCTATGTCTAAAGTAGACCAGTGCTATTTGCGCATCCAAGAGGTGTCGCCTTTACAGTAACCATAAGGTTCAATAATATCTTTATCTCGTGGACTGGTTCAATTATGTAACACGCTCAGACGATAATTTCCGACATACCTGCTGATTATGTATTAGCAATAATGGCTCCGTGATGACAATAAAGTAATTACTGACATTTGATGATTGTACCAATGTCCGTTTTATCCGACTGATGATATATCTGGGTCTTGATCCAACAGAGTATACTATTTTAACCCTCTTACCGCCCATCACGAGTTTTGTCGTCAGCTCTCTCGTCTGCATATGTTCTTAAAACTTGATATCAAAAGACACTAACCTACTGGAGTATAGCCCTTTAAATGGAACACTGTTTTTTTGCAATAACATTAAATCTAAAATGGGAATTTCAAATTTAATTCGAAAAATATATTTTGACCAAAAACCCCTAACCAAAAGTATTTTTTGGAGTTTGTATACGTTTTCATAAATGCTGGGATAGGATGGAATTTTAACATTCTTAATGTTTTATGCCAAATAACATTCCCTACTTGTACCTTGAGCAATATGAATCAATGACTATCAGTTGAATATAAAACCAAGTATATACTAATATAAGGCAATTTACAATGCGTCACTGGGTTTAAATGTAGTTGTATATTGGCTTGTGTTGCTGCTTATCAGCAAAGTCAACAATATTTCAGTTATCTAACCATGCCACAAAGACGGTGATACAAACGAAAAGTTAACTCTATAGATGTCTACAACCCAAAATGCCCTCTTAGATGGAAGCGACCATTTGCCTATCTATTCCATGAATGAGTCTGCTTATTGATCTCACCACTCCCATATGAAAACATGCATATTTTCCATCATATAAAGAAGCAAAAAAGTTAAATATAAAATGAAATGTAGTACATTATCTGTGATCTTATTCGTATTTCAGGCATGTGCACTTCTAGTTGTACGCTCGCACATACAGACACATGAACTAAATATACAATTAGGTAGCCAGACGGAAGCAGGCAAAATGGTCGTACTTGATAGGCATGAAACGCGTTAATAACCCATTATCCGTAGAACTATACTATGCACACTAAATTTAGCAATTGTTTTGTATAGGTGAGCCCATCCACATCAGATCTCGAGTTTCATTTGCCGTCATGAAGATACAAGCGCCGATCATCTGACAAGATTTTCCATTTAAAAAAAAAATACTGAATTACCAAACGCAGCGGCCGTGCTAAAGTGACGTTTAATTTAAAGCTGCATAGTCTGTAACTTTTGATTTTTTAATTTTTGAAATAATGTTTCTATTTTTCAAGAACACAGTAAAAAAAACTAAAATTCAGGTATACATTGTACCACTTTCGCAAATCTTTACAAATTATCAGGATCAAAACAACAGCATTTATGTCAAAATTTACCTATCTATAATTATTAGAGGGACGCAAATAATTACCAACAAGAGAAAAAACACCTGTTTTTATAAGATAATTCACTTTTCCGTGCAGTTTTCAGCTATAGTGAACAGATTTATTGTAAAAACTTAACTTAATTCTACTTTTCCAAATGATTTAAAAAGAAAATATTTTTTTTCGAAAAATGTTCAAAGTTACAGAGTATGCAGCTTTAAAGACTAGCGGGTAACGTGGGTATGTCTGGTCATTGGGGGAAGCCGAAACCATTTTCAAACGATTGTTTGGTCACTGAAAACCAAAAAAGCATAGCAAATGCTGCAATTTTCTGAATGTTCTTAGAGAAAATAAAGAACCAAGTTTTCACAATTAGACGTTTTTACTACTGCTTTTACGTTATCACTTTTAAACGGTGTTTCTAGTCGGGTTTTCGAGAACCACATTAACAAGTAAAACTGCTAGATGCCTTCCAACACATTCGACAAATAACTTTGAATGAAACATCTTCACTACTACAGTGCACGAGCCGAAAGATAAAATCTAACGTCACCATTATTTTGCAAATGCGTCGCACCAGTTTTCAGTAACTTTAAGTTTTAATCAACCAAAAGATGAGTTACATTGTCAGCCTATGATATCTTTGTAAACTGAGTCTCTGTTGAATTGATACGCCAATTAACATTAGAAGTTTAATCAAATGATGACTATGGTTTGACGTCATTGATGGCAGCTGTTTTTTTTCAGCGTGAAATCTCTATCACATCTATCACATAACCAATAGTTATATAGGCGTATGATGCATGAGGAAGATGAAAGGCCACCAAACGAAAATCACATGCTTATCATTTTAGCATTACTCACAACGGATGTGATTTTTGCTTACTGACCCCTTCTGAAATTCTTGCTCTCCCCAAGTGCCTATTTAAAGGATGGCGTCTGAAATTTCGTGGTTTCATTTGCCTAAGATCCTCGTCATTGCAATTGAAATTAATCGACACTGCACAAAGATGAGCACAAAAAATATGCGAAATACAAGAAATTGCTAAACTTATTGTGCATAGTATATATAAGCAGCTTGGATTGCATCGTAAACTGCACCATTTCATGTTACAAAATAATCGGCTGCTGTAATCTCTAATGGACATTTTATAGCTGAGCAAATACTACGATATCTATCCAAGGTGTATTGCACTGACAGTACAAAAAAGGGGTACTAAACGGGTATTTTCATTCCAACAAAAACTAAGTTATTTATTTTTACAAGATATCAGAGCAGTAGCATTGATATCATTCTCCGCCCAGATTTAAATCTAGTTAGGGTTTTGCTATATCTATGCGCATGCAAATTTTCAGGGTGAAGAAACCTTCATGTAAAATTTTAGAAACGAAAAACTGTGTCCCCATTTGAGGTTTAATATACAAGTAGAATTCTCTGCTAACACCACAGCTTGCTTAACCCATTTAAGCCTAGCGACCTTTTTATGGTATATATGCAAACAGTGCAGAACTAGACCAGACGCCGTAAAACACAGCGTCTAACAGGTTCTGCATTGATGGCTTACAGGCAGTACTTTTAAAAAATTGAATGAAATTGAAACGTATTACAAAAAGCCCTTAAATTCGAAATAGATTCGTCCAATTGATAAGGGTGGGAAACTCCATTATATATTAGACATAGCAAAGTAAAGTGTTTTGTTTAGACTCACAGTTGTTTGTTTGTTGTTTTTTGTTGCTTTTGTTTTTGTTGTTGTTTTTGTTGTTTTTGTTGTTGTTGTTGTTGTTGTTGTTGTTGTTGTTGTTGTTGTTGTTGTTGTTGTTGTTGTTGTTGTTGTTGTTGTTGTTGTTGTTGTTTGTTTGTTTTATTATTCGGGTTTTTTTTTTCTTTTGTTTTCTTTTTTTTTTTTTTTTTTTTTTTGGGGGGGGGGGGGTTCTGTTGTTGATTTTTTGGGTAATACGCTGTGACTATATTATTAAATATGACCATATTATTAAATGTGTTGTAAAAGTGGTGTAAAACCGATTTTAGTCGAATGGACTTCCCCAGCCTTATCAACTGAACGAGCCATATCCAATTAAAGGGTTGCTGGGTGTAATTTATCATTATTATTCAAAGAGCTACGTTCGTTAAGAGGCTATTTTGGCCCCCCTATGAGGCTAAAAAATATTTTTTTTTTTTTTACCAATTTCTTCTCATAAGTGCATTAGAATTATAGACCAAGTGTAAACATCTGCTATTAATTTGACTTTTATCGTTGCTATGGTAACGAAAATGGCCACCAAAATAGGGTGAAGCCGGAAATCAGCTTTTTTTGGAGCAAATTTGAGACATTTTACAGAGAAATTACTATAGAGCACAAGCAAATACCAAAACGATATTTTAACAGATGATGAGTATTATCACGACACACAACATATTAAAAGGATTGTTTTGTATTTAGCTGTACTGATATCTAATTCTTTAAAAAATCGGTCTCAAAAAGCCTTAGATTTGGTCCAAAATGGCGATTTCTCTATTTTAAGGCTGTACTGTCAGTCATTTTTGTTACTATAGCAACCATTTAATTTTTAAAAAAAAATGCCAGAATTTTATACTTGAGTTAATTTTCTAATATACCAATCAGAAGAAATTGGTGAAATATGCCAATAAAGATACCTATTGGCAAAATAATGTTGAAAGCTTTACAAAGCGGAACGCGTTTTGCGCCGAAATAGTGAATTTTGTGGCCATCTATTATAAACTGCTTTCTTATGGTAACAGTTATGTGGGATCTTTACCACATCACACAGTCACAGGGTCGGACCCCGGATTTCTGGAAAGGGGGTTCATACATATAAAGGTTTGGGTGTTCGCTTTGCTGGTTTCATCTCAATTTTCTTAAATATTGCATGAAAATGAAATAATTTGGTCTCAGTGAGGCCAAATCATTTCATTTTCATAGGATATTAAAAACGAGGGCGGGGAGGGGATTCAAGCCCTCTGAGCCCTTTTTTGACAGTTGTTTAAAATGCAGGCGACAGTTCTATTTTATGTTACCCTTGCAGGCAATGTACAAAACATGCACTGTGCAAATTTGCACAGGTTTTACTGTTTGTTCTTTTCTAATGCATGTAATGATTGAATAACTTTTATAGACCGAAATAGAGACCTGAACGGACACTAATAAAACACTGATAAAACAAAACAAAATGAAGGAAAGGAATAAATTATATTCTTTGTGACCTGTGTTCTAATATAGGTCATCATTATAAACCGAAATAGAGACCTGTAGGGACACTGATAAAACAAAACAAAAGGAATGAAAGGAAGAAAAAATACTTTGTCTGCGACCTGTGTTCCAATATAGGTCATCGTTTAAAAGTGTCGTGCCACCTATCATTTGCACCAGACGATATATGGAACCATTATGAAGTGTCTGTTTTTGGAAAACAATTCATGTGGCATATCATAGTCTGCCGCCTCTAAATCCTACTAAAACTCCTGATGGCATTTTTGTTAATGGTCAAACATCTTCTCCTCAGAAACCACTTGGCCAATTGAACTAAAATTTCATATGGAGACTCCTTATGATGGGGGATTTTAAGTTTGTTCAAGTAGTTCTGGTCAGATGACCAAGATGGCAGCCACGCCGATATATGGTAAACACACTTTAAACTGTTCTTCTCCAGAACCAGAAAGCCGATGGCCTTGGGACTTGGTATGTAGCAATGGGGATGTTGGATTTACCAAGTTTGTTCCAATGATGGTCCTAGATTGACCTTGACCTACTGAACGTCAAGGTCAAAATTGATTCCTACTGCATTTAAATGGGATGTTTTTAAAGATGATTTTTCGAAAACTGCTAAAGCCAAAGTCATTATTATCACTAGATATGTTCAAACTAATAATAAAATGCCAATATCACTCATATTGGAGTCCCATCAATATACTAAAATGTTTTCCCCAAAAACTACTACGCCAATTGAAGTAAGAAAGAGGGCAAAGATCAAGAATCGATACAATCAAGCACCACACCTGACCCAGGATACCAATGGGAAAGTGACACCGTCGCAATTAGACATCACAAACGAGAGCCAAGAAGTCAGCCCTTTCCCAGGAGGTGGCCACTAGGCATCAACAAACAGACGTGCATGAAAGCATAAAAACAAGACAGAACAACTCAAATTTCATATAGAGACACTTTAAGTTGAGGGAGCAGATTTATACTAAATGTTAATGGTCGCATGATTAAGATGGCCGCCATGCCCATATAAGATAAAATGTCTTTAAATATCTTCTTCTTTGGAACCAAAAGGCCAATGACCTTGGTATGTAGCATTGGGGATGTGGACCCTACCAGGTTTGCACAAATGATGAATATGGGTTGACCTTGACCTTTTTATGGCAAGGCCAAATTTGATTCCTAATGCATTTATATTGATAAATCTTGAAATGTTCTTTCTTCTATAACTGTTTAAGCGGAAATAATAATACTTGCGAGAAATGTTGAACCTAATGAGCCACTGGTTTTATATAAGCACCAAATGTCAAGCTGACCTTTGACCTTATACCCAAGGCCACTCAATTTGGACTAAACATCTTTTTCTCAGAAATCATTGGGCTGTTTGAGCTCAAATTTCATATGGAGTATTTTGTAGATAAAACAATATAAATATAAAATTTGTTTTTTGGTCACTTGACCAAAATGACCACCATGCCCATACATGGTAAAACAAAATATGTTTAAATAATATGCCTGTTGATCTTGACCTATTTTAACATTATCAAGAAGATCAGGTGAGCGCTTCCAGACCTCAGGTCCTCTAGTTTTGCCAATGCGGGAGAATGACGAGGTTGTATCGCAACCTGTCAGGGGATGGAAACCAAGTATTTTCGCTAGTATATTCTTATCTAGTTTTAATGCAATAGTATGAACTGGATAACATTTTTTCTGCTTTGACGTTCCTGACACCATCCATACCTCAGCTTCTGTATGACCAAAATGATAAAGAAGAATTAAGAAGTAACACATCAGGGTCTCTGCATATCACAACAACTCTCTTGTAATTGTTCTGTATTGCATCATTGGCGTGTAAAATCAAACGTGTGTCTGCCTCTTTATGATTAACTGATAACGCTGTGACTTCTCTTTCACTTTGCTTTGTATTTTACTGGATCAGGAAAGCCACCCTCAGCAACAACTTCACAGTCACATGTCAATCATTCTGCTTTTCATTAAAATCCTGTTGCAAGATCTGCCTTGTTTTCCTCCAGCGCAATAAACTGTGACCATACATGCAGGTTATGGGACTTCAGGACCCTAGATAAGTTTCCGAACTTGTCTCCTTTTGGCTGTTTGTTTGATGCGTGTTGAAAATTTAATCGAGTGCTGTCCTAGGTAGCGATCAAAAGTGACATCGACACGTGTTGTAGCGTTTCTCAAATGTTTGAAAACAGATGGCACAAAAGTACCTTCAGAAGAGCTACAACCTTGTGGTTTCCCAAGAGCTTGGATCTTGGCATGACCATCAAGTAAGACACATGTTTGCATGTCAGATTCAGGATAGAGGTTCGATGCCTATAGCTGTTGTCAGGAGAGAAAGCAAGTCTGATTTTGATATAGTTCATCTGCCCATCTGGTTTAGCTAGAGAAAGAGGCACAGAAGACAAATCATGCTTCAAAGATATCAGCAGTGTGTTAAGATTGTCCTGAAAAACCGTTGCAGCATCTTTCTGTCTGCCTTCAACAGTTTCGTTGCACTTTGTTTTACTGCCCTTGGTACTTTATACAGGGTAACAAAGGTTGTTGAATTTTGCTTCTTGATTGTATGAAAAAAATCCAACTTTCTTTTCATTGAGGCGCTACTTTGTGCACCTTGAGTAACCGTTTACCTTTTCCTTCTGCTGAAAATAATTCCTTGTTTTATATATTCTCTTGCAACATCCTTAGTAGCTAGAGCAATAAGTCTACTAGAAACAGGGTGGTCGCTACTAGAAGCTTCACTTTCTGAAACCTTGGTTTTCATTGAGGTTGCAAATACATCAAGTGAAACAAATTGTTAAACAAGCTCCTTCACCTACTCATCATCCATCTTAACTCTGAATGGCATTGCATCATTTCTTGTGAATGTGTTTTCTTCTTCATCATCAAGAAGCCCAAATAGAACAGAATGTGTAAAGTGTCTGGCGGAATTTTTAGAATCACCGGAAGTGATCAAGCTGAGATCGATTCTGTGCTACATGGCCAGACACTTTACACATTCTGTTCATCCATTCAGTGGCTTGGTCAGGAGGAACTTAGTTGAACAGATTTTTGCTGCGCTTAATGACAAAATTCCCTGCTTGAAATTCTCCATATATTTTGGGTGCTTATTTCTAAAGACTTCATTTCTGTCAGATATGCCGGTTCCCATCTTGAATAATTGTTGTGATCTTACACATTTAGCCATGGTAGTAATGCAGCAAAAGACTTTATGTGGAGTTGTCAATCCCTTCACGCTCAACCCTAATTAAGTTCAGAAGACTCTCAACCATTGTCATGTATGACAGCCAAAATGCATTATTCTTGCTAGTAGACATATTAAGGCGTCAAAATGGTTCAAGAGATCGGTAAGATTCTGACTCTCCAGATTACTGACTGATGTCTGACATGATTCTCTGGCTGGCTTTTCACTCAACCTGAAGAGTTCAACAACTGGACTAACAATGTTTTCCAGATCTTCCAAAGCGTTTCTGTGATTCTTAGCCGACCATTCAAGAAACGCCATAGAGACTGGTATGCTAGCATATGCCCCCTAACTGCTCTATAATAAGCTTTTCTCTCTAAGACTGTTTCAGAAGTATAAGGAGCGATATCGCCATATTCTATTCTAACATAATCTAGGCCTGATGACCCTATGTGTTGTCCTATAGCTTTCAGAAAACTGAAGCATACATGCAGACCCCCTATTCGAAAAATAGCATTCCCATAATTTTCTTCATTTGGCCATACAAACTCTTTTCCCCTACTGTACAACAGCTGATTTGCCATAATAACAGTATACTTCAGGCCAAATTTTGGCTTATGGATATAAACCTGTTTATGACAGTAGCCATGGTGGCAGAATTATCAGCAGGAGCTTGAAGCATTGGTAACATTCCAGCTGTAGTTTCAGGTGGATCTCATGAACAGCGTGTTTCATTAAATGCACCCCAAATTTAAACCGTTTGGTCATCTGAGCAAAACTGTCTAGCAATTGTCCATGCCAAGTTAGTATTAGCTGACAAACCCATATGTATTTTCTCACTTAAACAACTTTCCATTTCATATTCTGTTCCGACTTGAAAACAGGGTTTGGGTCTTCCATTTGATGGAAACTTGGAATTGTCAAGCTCATGAAAACGGGTTAACACATGATGGTCAAGCTTTGCAGATCTGCTGCTCTGTACCTAGTTTTCTGTCAAACTGTTGTCAGAACTGCGCTGCCAAGCCATAATCTATGTGCAATGACATGTGCTTTGCCATCAAGTGTTGCTTCTAGCTCATCAATATTATCACATGAAAATTGTATACGTCTTTCCCTTCAATACTATTGGGGACATATACGTATTCCTTTTTAGCAAATTTGTCCAAAACATATTTGCAATAATTGCAATGTCAATTCTATGAACTGTTTTTATTCCAACAGTGTGGTTCGCTGCATTGAACAGCTGCACCAGGTTTTCTGATCTGGTTGCCCGGTGCAAAGCAAGGCCAAGTCATATATGCTTTGGAGTCTACTTTTTGTGATTTGAGACACCATATATTATGTCATGGGCAATGCTGCAGATATCCCTCTTAGCATAATTGTCTTCAAATGGGTTCTCCATTGAGCCCTCAAAAATAGCAATGCCCCCAAAGAGAAGAAAAGAGAAGACTTAGAAACAGGAACAAACTCTCAGGAATGATCCTTTCAACAAGTTCTTGGTCTATTCCTTGCCAAAGGTCAGTATGACCATGTGTCTTCTTCAAATTAGCCATTATTTTGATAGCAGTATGCACCATTTTTTGTAGCAGACTTACATCATGAGTTTGCCCATCAAGATTGTGTCATCTTCAGAGGAACTTTCTGAAGAATTTGTCTCCGAAGAGACAAACGGTTCCTTTTTTGAGGCGTTTGTTAATGTTTTTGAAATGACAAAGTCAGTTTTATTACCTGGGTACATAAATAGTGGGGCCTTTATACCTAAAGAGCGGACGAAATTGGCTTTGTTACCAAGATGTATCCGCAGATCATCAACAAATGATTGTCTTCTCGATAAATATCCCTGGGGTATTTCAGATTCTGGTGTAACCATTTCTTCAGAAATTTGCTTATACTTTACCCAGACACTACTCATATCATACACATATCCAAAAGCCAATCCATGATCAAGAATGTTGCAAAGTTCTGTCATGACTAAATCTTCATAAGGCAAAACTCCAGTTTTGCGATTTTTTTCTACTTTCCTTTCAAATTTCACGAGACAAGATAAATAATAGTTTTCCCTCAGCAGCGGGGAGATCGCTTATTCCTGATAATCAAATTTTCATAACTGGATCGATACTTGCATCCTCTATTTTCTGTTTAGATTTATTCATGTATTCTATATTGTGTACCTCTTCAAGCTGAACAGCTTGATAAAACATGCATTTTGTCCAGTCTACTGGATCTAATGATCGTCGCCCTGATCGAGATGTTGGTCCATTTGTTTGGGTTTCTGATACATCTGCTTTTTTTCTGAAATCTTTGAATATGATGCTCTGATGTCAATGAGCTATAACATGTCTTATGCCATTTTATCTCTGCTAACACCCACTCATTTTTATTTAAAGATTGTCAAGATTCAAGTCTGTATAACACTTCAATACTTGCAGCATCTTTGAATTTTCCCCGCCTTTGCATGCACTCCCCCACTTTTTGCTTTCCGCCTTCACTTGCACTCCAAAATTGATCCTTACTAAATACTCGACATATAAGGCAAAGATCATAAGACAACTTCAACCAATCATTTTCTTTTCAAAGCAATAACTGGATCAATTTCCATGACTGATTAAATTAAATTTTAAATGAAAAAAAGATAAAGGCAAGAAACCCTGAAAAATGATAGAAATATAGCAGTTTTATTATCCCTGTAAAATATTATTTTTTAATTGCAACAATGTAAGCATTTAAGTAAATAAGGATGCAAAGATCAGGAATCGATAAAATTCGACTTCCACACCAGACCTAGGATACAAATGAGAAAGTGACACACTTACAGCTGTACACCACAAACGAGAGCCAAGAGGTCAGGCCTTTTCCAGCAGGTGGCCACAAGGCACAAATAAATAGACGCACACAAAGGCATAATAAACACAAGACAGAAATGTTAACACAATTTTGCGCTGTATTTAATGGCAGACATTTTGTGCGCTATATTTACATGGTTCATGTTCATGCGAAAACAGAAAGCAAACCGGATAAAAATTACATTTTGTGCGCTGTATTTAATGGCTGGCATTTTGTGCGCAATATTTACTTGGAGACATTTAGTGTAGGCCTACTGTATTTTCTGGATGTGAGGCATGCATACTAATGCAAATATGTTTGACCTGCTTTGTTTTAATCTTTGTCCTTAACGTAGAATAAGATCAGATTGAGCAACTGCCATTCTGATCACGTGTCTGTACTGTTTGCTTGCAATAAACCAATTCCCATAGCTTACGGTTCAGCACTAAGTAAAGACTGTAATCAGACTGTCTTCATATGGCCTTAGCTGTGGACTATGGCGTTAACCAACAAACCAAGTGAATACTCATCGTAGTAGGGGCCACAGATGATTTATTTGGTTTTAGCTTTGTCTCGCAGTCACTCACAGTAATTCCAAGAAACTCACTGAGGAGACGTTTTCAATATTAAAACTCTGTTAAAATATAAAAAAAAACTATCTTTTATGTGCCTATAATTCTGCGAGGTCTGTGGCTAAGGTATGACTGAAAATGACATTAAAAAAAAAGACTGAAAATAAGACAATCTGCACCAAAATTATTGTGTGTTTTTTCTGCGAAAATATAGTTTTTCTACCCTATAATAGTTAAAACATTCCAAAAACCAAAGCTTTTTAACATATACGTATATGTGTGGCCTTTAATTGTCGGCATATTATGTGTTGTAAGACTGATTAATATAGCATGTATAGCAATTTAAAATGCCTAATAGCAATTTCTTGCAAGAAAATTCACCTATTTGACCGTGGTGTGACCTCAATTCGAAGTTTCAGGCGTGGTATCCACCCTGGGCATACCCCAAAGAAGATTTCTAGCATGGATGCCGAGCATTGACAAAAATGCTATCAAAGCCATTTTCTAGGGGTCGTAGAAACTATCAAGTTCTAAATTTGTCGCCTGCTGCATGTGTGACTGGCGCTTTCAAGATTACGATCATAAAGGACATGTGTGACGCGACATGAAATTCAATTAAAGTAAATTTTAAGTAATCAGAAGCTTCCAATACAAATGAATATGTCTGGATAGTTAACTATCTGACTGCTAGTGTCGTCTGCAGACAACCTTGGCGAACAG
Source organism: Loripinus fragilis (assembly GCA_964019695.1). Lineage (NCBI taxonomy): Eukaryota > Metazoa > Mollusca > Bivalvia > Lucinida > Lucinidae > Loripinus > Loripinus fragilis. Next base: position 34,996,514 of record OZ026522.1, on the reverse strand, counting down.
TTTGGACCCAGATCAGGCCCGACATTTAAAATGTCTGGCCTGGTCTGGATCCAAAGTTTTAAAACTGTTTGACACCCTCCGAGAATAAAGGTGATGGTATTCTTAAAAGAAATTTTTGAAAACGTAGATTTTGAAAAACAAATCAGCAGACGACAAAAAGCATGCAAAATTACCCAAGATGCAAATAGGAGATTCTCCTGAAATCTATCATTACTTGTATTGTGTTTAGTAAATTATGAGTATCTTCGAGAAAACGTTTTGCACTACTTTCAGTTTAACCTCATTTGCACCCGACGACATGTTGACGATTTATATTGTTGTTTCTTTCAGGGGCGGATCAAGGATTTCTGGAAAGGGGGTTCATATGTATAAGGATGTGTGGGTTCGCTTTGCTGATTTTATCTCATTTTTCTTAAATATCCTATGAAAATGAAATAATTTGGTCTCACTGAGAGAGGATATTTAAAAATGGGGAGCAGGGAGGGGGTTCGAGCGAACCCCCTGAACCCCATCTGGATCCGCCACTGCTTCTTTTGGGAAACAAAATAAAGCTGGCTGTTTCATGTTGATGCGACATGAAACATCATACATTATTTGACCTGAGTATGGACAGAAAATCAAGAAAAATTTCTGTCTGCTGCTGTTTCAAAAGTGCGAGAAGGACAACATGAGGGTCAAGCAACGAACTTTTAGTCTGAGCTACTTTAACTTGTATATCATATTAATTCAGTGTGCTACATCGTTTTCTCCCCGATGAGCACATTGTGTTCCTTTTGTTTTTCAAAATACCATAACATTTTTAGTCATATGCTCAAGGTGAGCTTTTGTGACCGGACTTTGTCCGGCGTGCGTCATCCGTAAACTTTTTTTCTTTAAACTACATCTCCCCCTAAACCACTGGCCCAAATTTAAAATAACTTCACATAAATGTTCCTCCTAAGGCCCTCTACCATAATTGCCAAAACGGTTCCGCTCCGTCGAACAAGAGATGGCCACCAGAGCTCCAGATAAGCAATATTTTAAACGACACCTCCTCCTGAACCATTGGTCCGAACTCAAAATAAGTTCACAGAAATGTTCCTCATAAGGCCATCTGTCAAAATTACTCAAATGGACAAGATGGCCGCCAGAGCTCTAGATAAGAAATATCGTTAAACGACATCTTCTCCTGAACCACTGACTCAAATCAAAATAATTTCACACAAATGCTACTCCTAATACCTTCTGCCAAAATTGCCCAAATAGTTCCGCCTCGCCGAACAAGATGGCCACAAGAGCTCTTGATAAAAGCATATGTTAAATGACATCTCCTCCTGAACCACTGGTCTAAATTCAAAATGATTTCACAGAAATGTTCCTCATATAATGCCCTCAGCCAAAATGAATTTGCCCCGTCAAACAAGGTGGTCACCAGAGCTCTAGATAAAGACATCTCCTACTGAACCAGTGGTGCAAATCAAAATAATTCTCATAATGCCCTCTACCAAAATTACCTGAATGGTTTAGCTGGCTGCCAGAACTGTAGACAAGAGATACCTTTAAATTGCATTGCATCTCTTGAACCGCTGTTCATAATGCCCTCTGCTAAATTGCCTAAATTGTTCGCTCTACCAAACAAGAAGGCCACCAGAGTTATAGATAAGAAATTTTTCGAACCAATGGTCAAAATTCAACGTAATTTCACACAAATGTTCCTCATAAGGCATTCTACCAAAACTGCCAAACCGGTGCTGCTCTGCTGAACAAAATAGCCACCAGAGATAAAAATTGAACTCTTTACACAACAGCTGATCCATTGGTCCAGATTCAGACATGGCCAAATCTGGTTGATCTATGTTCCTTATATTGCTTAAATTGATACAACTGTGCTTAAAAAGTGCCTGCAGGGCTAAGAATTCAGGTGAGCGTTCCAGTGCCACCCATGATGGTCCTCTTGTTGAAAACATTATAAACCAGATTTATTATACAACTATTAAACACTTATCGTATCCCATCATAAGTACACTGAGTTCATTGCCCCCCCCCCCCCCCCCTCCCTAACATTTTGAAAACAGCGTTGACCCAGATCAGCTGGCTTCATTAGAGCCAGCTGAACTGGGACTAAACAGTTTTTGATCCGCACAGCGGTTCAATTTCAATAATGAAATGCGCAACTGCACTAGCTGTAAAACTGAAATTGATATAACATTCAGAACGAAAACAACAACATTATTTTGAGCTTACCTTCAAAATAAGATGTCTCTAGTTGTTTGTTTTGTTGTTTGTTTGTTTGTTTGTTTTGTTTGTTTGTTCGATTTGATTTTCACGTCCCATCAACAATTTTTTCAGTTAAACAGGGACGGGTCTTCCTGGGTTGAACCAGTACTAAGCTAGGATAAATGTGTCTTGCTAAAGGACCACAATGCAGTGACGCCGGTGAGGCTCTATCCCGCGGCCTCTCGGTCTCGGGTCAAGCACTCTACCACTGATACAGCCACCAAAATCGTCATAACAAGAAATGAGTGACACTCTCAGTTTCGCCATACGTACAATTGGGACTGACAGCACAATTCCTGTTGAAAAGGGGTCCGTTAAAAAGCACTGGACCCTGGTCCCTAGACTGGGGGCCAGTCTAGCGACCAGGGTCCAGTGTCGTCATTGCTATTGGTTTATCCTTAAGCAGTAGCTTGGGGGAAGGGGAATCCCCTTCTACCTGTCGCAATTTTGTTTCCATATAAGGAAAATTGTACCCCGATCGGAGGGGGTGGGGGGTTAAAGGGCCATTTTGGGGTATGCTTGTAAAAGAAGACCTGTGCAAGAAGATATTAATCCAAGCATATACATTATTAATCCAACCCCTTAAGTATATAAAAATCAAACCTTTTACCGTTCAAATGTTGTTTCACTGATCTGGAAAAAGTTATTGATTACTGAAATTGATTGATTTTCTTTTTTGCCAGAAAATCTGGTCATTTCCCCGATTGGGGAGGTTAACATTTTAACAACAACAACAGAACCACCGCCGTAGAACGGACAACATCCTAAGCTACCGAGGGGCTTAAATGCATTTTACTGGCGAATCTTCACCCTAGACACAAAAATTGTTTAGCTCGCATGGAGGCTTCCTAACTAATGCAACGCATCACACAGAAACAATCTTATCAAATTAACACACTATGACGAAACAAAGAAAATGGCTCATGACTCACAGCTAGAGCTAACGAAAACCTCAAATTGAGCTACGGTGGGCCCAGCCAAAGACAAGCATCAGGCTCCAACCAACAGACTATAAAAAGCTTTACGCCAGGGCCGTCATTGAGTCTGAGGCCTGACCCAACGTCGTGCAATTAAAGAGGAAACCATAGCTATAAACCGTGATTGGGTTTACAACCAGGCATGCAGACTGTCGCATGATATCCATGTTGTATCTCTCTTTTATATCGTTTAATTATCTTTAAAATTGATCACTAAAACTAGGCTTTGTAACAATACTTTTAAGTTTATAAACTAAATCACCGTGTAATACAGGTGCTGATATGCCTTGTTGCAGATGAGTTAAACCTGATTATAACATTGAGCACATGTAAACCGATGGAAGGGTGAGGTTACACTCAGCCATTTCATCGCTTTACAATTTGTTTGGCCGCGATCGAGCTACTACATAATTTTATAATGCAAGTATTTTTTTCAAGATATCAAGCAGAAGTATATAGCCAGTGGATTTAAAGATAGATGAGAATTGCATGTACAACTACTGAGCTGTCTATTCTTTTGTCACACATTCATACTTACTACTAGGTGAAGAGCAACCACAATGTGTTGGTTGCGACGCACCATTCACTGTACGTCACTTCCTTTTGGAATGTGGCGATTTTGCACAAGTAAGAAATAATTGCTTCCATGTTGATAACATGAAAGAATTATTTCAAGATATACATATTGATAGTATTATGACATTTTTAAGACAAGTAAATCTTTTTAACAAAATCTAATTGCTATTTTTAAAATCATGTTTTGTTTTACATTTGTATCAGACCATAATACAGATTTTTTAATGTTGTGTTCTGTTCAGTTAAAGAACATGTACAGTTATCTGAATAGCTCTTTGAAACTGTCAGATATTGTACGTGGTCTCTCCTGCCAACAATCGTATTGCAACTAATTATCATTATACAAACTCATCATCATCATTCCTTTACTTTTATCTCATAAATTTTTACTTTTTCCATCTTCATCATGTTTAGTTTAATACCGTCTGACGCTAATGACCCACAAGGGTTGATGCGTCGTTAAGAACCAAACAAACAAACAAACAAATATTCTTTTGACTTCTGGCCTCACTGCGATTAAAAACCATGTCATTAAATATTGCACAACAGTTTATGAAAGAAATGGTAAAAATTTATTTTGATCTATTAAAAATTCAGGTGAAATTCTCAATAAATTGAAGTCTAGAGGTTTTCTAGCATCTGGTTTGTCTACATATGATTTCTCTAATCTCTATACTACATTCCCTCATAATCTAATCAAAGAAAAACTAACAGAATTAATTGAACAAACATTTGACAGAGAGGGCTCACTTTATTTGGCTTGAAATGATAAAAATGCCTTTTTTACTTCTGAACAACCTAAACGATATAAATTGTGGTCATGTCAGAAAATGTGTGACGCGGTCCATTATCTTTTGGACAATATATTTATAAGATTTGGCTCGAAATTATATAGACAAATTGTAGGTATTCAAATGGGTACTAATTGTGCTCCTCTTGTTGCAAATTTGTTTTTGTTTTGTTATGAAAGAGACTTTATGTTGTCGCTGTCTGACAATGGATTATTGAAGCTTTTAATTCAACCTCCAGATATTTAGATGACTTACGTAATATTGATAAACCTTATTTTGAACAAATGGTAGGTCAGATATATCCCACTGAACTTCAGTTAAATAAGGCGAATTCTTCTGATACTGAAGCTCCGTTATTGGACTTGAACTTGTCAATAACAAATGGCATAGTTTCTTCTAAAATTTGTGATAAACGTGATGATTTTAATTTTGAAATAGTAAATTTCCCCTTTCTTGATGGAGGTGATCCGCGCTCTCCTTCCTATGGTGTATATATTTCTCAGCTTATTCGTTTTGCTAGAGTGTGTTCTAATGTTGAGGACTTCAACAACAGAAACTTATTTTTAACTGCTTAGTTATTAAAACAAGGTTATAGATATCATAAAACTCGAAAAGCATTTTCTAAATTCTACCACAGACACTCAGAGTTAATTGTTAAATACAACATTGGGTTAAAAGCTCGTCTGCAACAAGGCATATGAGAACCTATATTTTATGGTGATTTAGTTTATAAATTCAAACGAATTGTTGGAAAACCTAATTTTAGTGATCAATTCAAAAAGATAGTAAAACGTTATATAAGGGTTGGATATAACTTGGATATCATGCGACAGTCTGCATGCCTAGTTTTGAACCCAATCACGGTTTATAGCTATGGTTTCCTCTTTAATTGCACGACGGTGGGTCAGGCCTCAGACTCTATGACGGCTCTGACGTAAAGCTTTAATCGGTGGGTCGGTGCCTGATGCTTATCTGTAGCTGGACCTACCGTGGCTCAACTTGAGGTTTTCTTTAGCTCTGACTATCTGTGAGTCATGAGCCCTTTTCTTTGTTTCATCATGGTGTTTTAATTTGATCAGTTTTCTCCATGATGATACATTGCATTAGTTAGATGGCCTCCATGCGAGCTGAACATTTCTTGTTCTTCAACAACAGCAGAATCTAGGGCGAAGATTTGGTACCAGTAAAATGCATTTAAGTCCCCCGGTGGCTTAAGCTGCTTTCCGTTCTAAGGCGGTGGTTCTGTTGTTGTTGACTTTTCGTTTATTGTTATTCCCATTGTGGGAGTCTGTAATTGTTCTATGTTTTGTTGTGCGTTACTTTATGTCCATTCTAGTATTGCAATCATCTTGATGGGGAAGATAGAGCTGGTTGCTTTGCTAAATTTGTCTTCCTGGTGTCTCGTGATGGTTGAGCGGCTCTTCCTCACGGTGCCACGGGGTTGTCTGCGGTTTGTGATTGTGGTATTTCCTGATCATACTCGCTTACTATTTTGTTGTAAACAAACACTAGCGAGTTTATCTTAATTTTGGGCGTGCAGATAGTCTCACTTTACAGTTATATTGAACCTACCACAGATTACTGCATATGCACAGGGCAGTGAATAGTCATGCTTTACGTGTTTATAAGAAAAATAGAATTGCCTCATTACTTTGTATCTTTGAAACTACTATAATTTATGTGTTTCGCAAAAGCCCATCTTGTTTATGATGTTTAATATGCAGTCAATATCCATTGCTTTTCCTCAGCATACAAATTACGGTGATATCCGCATTATCAATTATATTGTACTTTTAAAAGTTCTTACTCGAGTACATTCAAAACTGAGTACTTCGTAGGCAGCACTCATTAAGTATTCATTGATTACTCAAGTGTTGTTTATTCTTAGTACTAAAACAAATTCGTGTGCACACTTCATTGAATCGTTTGCTTGGAAAATCAAATTATGTGCACATATTAGAAAACCATGTGATCGGTTTAGTAAACCGTTAGCATGGAATACTTTTTCGGACGGATAGAGTATTATTCCGTTCAAACAGCTTATTAAATCGTGCCCACGGAAGATGATTTCTAAAATGGAGAAAAAAATGTCTTAAAAGTACCACCGTACTATAGTGTCAGTTTCATGCTTTTTTATTAAAGGACACACACACTAGAAATTGTCTTTTTGTGACAGCAATTTGCAACACTTTTGATGGCCTTGTAATTGGTGCTTAATGACAGGAGAATTTGCAAAAGAAACTCTTTGCATTCCGACACCAGCAGACAAAACGTTAAAAGCGAACTCTTACCCGACTTTTGACGCCTGCTGATAACCTGTGCAATTAGTTTGGGCATACATCAGGCCCGACCAAACTGGCCTGGAATCAAACTGTTTGATCATCTGATGGAAAACCCGAAATAATATTTTGAAAAGAAAGAAGCTGATTTTAAAATAATCCGCATACGACAAAACACGCAAAATTACAAAGGGTTAATTTAGCCGTTTAAGGAGGTAATTTAATAATTCGTCCTCCGCACAGACGTTCTGAAAGCTAGCATTAGCGTAGCTATCTATCCAACTACATACCGTGATGATGTACATGTCTACACCTAAGGAATCTTCTAACGCACACACTTTTATTTTGTCATTTTCTTGAAAACTTGAATTTTGAATTTAAAACTATTTTGGAATACATTAGAACAATACTTTCAGGTAATCCATCGTTATTTTCAGAGACAACTGACGCAGAACTATTAAAATGTAGAAGTTGAGTTAAAAATTTCAAAAACGGAAGTCGCAAATTTACCATTTTTAACAAATCAATACGGAAAACAGAATAGCAATTTGTCACTGTATTCCATTTTTTATGAGATATGATTCTGAATTCTTTTCAAACGTAAGTCACTTTGCATTCTATTATACATAAAATGGAAAAAAAATCCAATTTCTATATTTTTTACGTATAAAAATGTACAGACAATATGCACACACATGTAATTAGATAATTACTGACAATCGCATCTTATATGTGCTCGATTTGGTATCGACCAGAGTAGCAGGATGGCCACGGTAAAACATTTATCCTTCCAGCTAACAGCAAAGCCATGCGAATGGTGCTTACGTTAGGGATTTTTTAAAAAAAATAAGTCAGAAAATCACATGAAAAAGTAAGTGAGTACGACTAGGAAACGCTACAATCACACACTGTAGACAAACCCACAGCACCGCGAGGAAGAGACAAAGAACACTGTCAAATGCCATTAAAAGGCAATTAAAGTAAAGCAACCAGCTCTCTTTCTTTCCCAGCTAGATGAATGCAAAACTAGAAACTAAGTAGTGCAAAACAAAACAAGGACCAAAGATATACCCCAACAAAACAATGGAGGCAACAATAAACAATGAATCAACAACAACAACAGAACCATAGCCTTAGAATGTTCAACCGAAGTCACTGGGGGCTTAAATTAATTTTACTGCCAAATATTCTCCCTAGATAACGACAAAAAATATTAAGCTTGCATGGAGACTTCCTTACTTATCCAATGTATCACAATGTATCAACACGGGGAAACAATCAAATATACATACTGTCGGGAAACAAAGAAAATGGCTCTCAACTCACCGACAGTCAGGGCCAAAGGAAAATTCGTGTTGAGCCACGTCATGTGGACCTAGCTAAAGGCAAACATCAGGCGCTGACCTACTGATGAAAGTAGTATTCCATAGTCGTCATGGAGTCTGAACCAGCGTGAATTTCATGCATTTCTTAAACCGAATGACGTTTTTTTTATTGTTCAGCATGAATATTGAAAATGTTTAACATAATTAAGTTTTTGTAGTGAATTGTTTACTTTATGCGTTAGAAGATTCCTTATTTGTATTCTCAATGTGTCTCAATGTCCCATCATTCAATTGGTTAAAGCATGGAAAACTATTAATTTTCGAATGCCTAGATAACTCCGAATTATTTATTGAAAATGTTTGTATGTATAATGTGTCTTTCTTCTTTCCTCTGTCTATGTATTTCTTTTGGAGCTGTTGGGGTAGGTTATATGGTCAACATGAACCACTACTGTGTCACACGTTCTTATTTCCAGAACGCTATTGAATACATCTGCATAATGGCGATTATCCTTTACTTGCTTTGGTTGACCACAATTTCATGAAACAACGTCGAAAGGGTAGAATCGCCATGATGCAGCCATGCATTCGATATAACCCGCTTCCAGTATCATTTCCTTTACAACTTCTTCTATTACTTTTCACCCTTCCACGGTCAGAATCTGTTTTCTCTATTAGCTTGTCTCTGTGTAATAATGCATATATCGCTGACAAAATAGTTTGTTGGCAAATGCTGAAGCACATATTGCCTGGCAAACGGCTGAAATCAAACATAGCATTCACACGCTTAGTATGTTCTCTATTATTTACATTAGTAACAGTTACGTGGACACTTTGTATTATGATGCAAGCTGGGGATATACATCCCAACTCTGGCCCTGCAGCAGTATCAACGAGTAGTATTTCTAGCTTAGCCTCCGTCTCTTCTGCATTCAATTTTTCTAAACTCTCAAATCACTTATCTGTCGTGCATTATAATGTTCAGAGTTTGGTGCCAAAACTTGACTAATTAACTACAGAACCCAGTGAATTTGACATCTTAGCTTTTACTGAAACTTGGTTAAACCCTTCAGTCCCTACAAATGATCTCACTATCGACTCTTCTAGTTGATTCTGGTGTAAATGATTATTATAACAGGTGATTTTAATCTGAATATGCAAAATGTCCAATCAGCCCGTAAAATTACTTCCCTATGTGAACAGCTCTCTCTAGTTCAATTTATAGGAGAACCCACACATTTTACAGAAACGTCTTCTTCTCTCATTGACTTACTACTTGTTAATAACAATGAACATCTGATTCTTAGTGGAGTTGTTGACCCTTTCTTGCACCAAGATATACGCTACCATTGTCCTGTTTTGGAGTTTTTAACTTTCGCAAACCCAAGTGTTTATCTTTTAAACGTCGCATATGGAAATATGATGATGGTTATTATGAAATGTCAAGGCAAAAAGCATCAGCTACCAACTGGAACGACTTTCAAAACAATGATATTAACACATACTGCGAAAATTTAACAGAACATCTACAGTCTATTACTGAAATGTGTATACCTAACAAAGTCATTACTATTAGACCGTCAGATCCGCCCTGGATAACAACTTTTATCAAGAGACACATTAGAAAGCGCAAAAGAGCTTATAAAAGGGCAAAACAAACCAATCTTCCAATACATTGGACCAAATTTAGAAACTTGCGCAACAGGGTAACACAACTAATACGAGAACCCAAGCAATCTTTTAATGAGAGCATGGCTACTAAATTAAAATCAGATTCACTATCACCTAAACAGTGGTGGAAATTGCTCAAATATTTTATAGCTCCCAATTCAAAATCTTCTTTCCCCCCTCTTGAAACAAATGGTCAAATTTATGCAGAAGAGTGTGATAAGGCAAATATATTAAATAATTTTTTTAAAGACCAAACTTTGCTCGATGAAAGAAATGCTGAGATACATGATATTCATAGTTACCCTGTCGACAGTCCCTTAAGTAATATCGTTCTTACTTCAGAGGAAGTTGAATCTGTCTTGAAAAGCCTTCCAGTTGGTAAGGCTGTTGGGCCTGATGGTATAAGTAATCGTGTATTAAAAGAACTTAGTCGGGAGATTTCTCCAGCTCTATGTGGTTTCTTTAACCAATCTCTTCATACAGGTATAGTCCCAGACTCTTTTAAGCAGGCTTATGTCAGCCCAGTGCATAAAGGTGGTGAACCATCTGAAATCTCAAATTATAGACCTATATCACTCTTAAGCAATCTGGACAAGGCTTTTGAACGACTTATTTTTAAGTATGTATATAATCACTTCTTGGAAAACAACATTCTTACTTCTTTTCAGTCTGGATTTGGAAGGGGAGACTCTACTGTTAATCAACTATCTTATCTATATAACACTTTCTGTCAAGCTTTAGATGCAGGTAAAGAAGTTAGAGCGATTTTCTGTGATATTAGTAAAGCATTTGACCGGGTTTGGCATGCTGGTTTAATTCATTAGTTAAAATCTGCTGGTATATCTGGCAATCTCTTATCATGGTTTACCAATTATCTAACTGGTAGAAAACAAAGGGTTGTTATGTCTGGTGTTCAGTCTGCCTAGAATTTTATAACAGCTGGGGTACCTCAAGGCTCTATACTTGGTCCACTTCTCTTCCTTCTTTTTATAAACGATATTGTACACGACATTGGATCATCTATACGTCTTTTTGCAGATGATACAAGTCTATATATCATTGTAGAGGATCCTATTGTCGCAGCAGAACTCCTTAATGCAGACCTTGAAAAGATAGCAGAGTGGGCACTAAAGTGGCTTGTAAAATTTAATCCCTTAAAAACTGAATCTCTTTTAATCTCACGAAAAACAAACACTGTTCATCCTCCTGTATTTATGCAAGATCAACAGATCAAAGAAGTCGAATCTCATAAACACTTAGGTGTTATTCTATCTAATGACTGCTCTTGGCAAAAACATATAGATTATATTAAGGAAAAGGCATGGACAAGAATAAACATTATGTGCCGGCTAAAGAATGACCTTGACAGAAAATCTTTAGAAACAATTTACAAATCTTTTATAAGACCACTCCTAGAATATGCAGATGTCATTTGGGATAATTGCACGCAGCATAAACTGGTGCTCTTCTACAAAATGGTTAACGATCTCACACCACTTTATCTCTCATCTCTTGTGCCTCCTCTTGTCCAGAATGCATCACGTTACAACCTACGCAATTCCAATGATACTCAGACTGTTGCCTCTCGCACTACTTTGTTTTATCATTCTTTTCTACCCTCATCAATTCGAGATTGGAACAGACTAAACCCTGATATCAGAAATGCTGGTACCTTAGATGCTTTCAAATTTAAACTAAACCAAATCTTGCCTGTTATACCAAAACATTACTACTCTGGAATAAGGAAAAACCAAATATGGCACACAAGAATTCGTACAGGTTGCAGCTCACTTAAAAATGATTTATTCCTAAAAATATTATTGTCTCTCCACTATGTACTTGCAATTCAGGAGAAGTTGAGAATGCCTACCATTTCTTTTTTATTTGTCAACTATACAATCATCTTAGGGTAGAACTTCGTCAATCTATAGCACAGTACTGTAACATGACTCTGGATGTGCTTCTACGTGGTGATGAAAGACTGTCAACTAACATCAACTCAATCATATTTGAAGCTGTGCATAAATACATTCAGAAAAGCAAGCGATTCTGAGCATCTAAGTAGATAGACTTATGGTTAAAACACAAAAAGCAATATAAATTGTCTGTACCTAAGATACTTCAGTGATACTGGTAAATGTAACCATTGCCAATACCCCAAACAGCTCTCGTCTAACCTGGACAATTCAGACTATTCCCACCACATCTCTTTCTCTTCATCCCTTTCTCTCTCTCTCTCTCTCTCTCTCTCTCTCTCTCTCTCTCTCTCTCTCTTGATTATGGTTTAGCCTCTATTGTCTAATTTTCTTCAATTAATGTTGTATTCTCAAAATGTCGTTTTAGCCCATGAATTTGTATTATGCAAAATTGAAGTCATTGTCATCTACACTTTGTCAAAATATTGTAAAGGAGAAGAACTTGATAAGCTCTTGCTTCCGTTCTAATCCTAATGTTTGTATGATTGAAAATTGTATTGTATTGTATAAACTGATTTGAAATAAATACGTTTAAACCAAGATTCCTTAAGTATAGTTTAACCCTCGAAGCGCCCTTGAAACGTCATGTGGACCTAGCTAAAGGCAAACATCAGGCGCTGACCTACCGATGAAAGTAGTATTCCATAGTCGTCATGGAGTCTGAACCAGCGTGGATTTCATGCATTTCTTATTCCGAATGCCGTTTTTTTATTGTTCAGCATGGCAAAGGAAATTAAAATAACCTCACTGAAACACAGACAAGAGCCTAAATCCCATATCTTGTGACTTTCGATTTTGACCCTTTCAAATTAAATAAGCTGTATTTTGCATAATACCCAAGGTATTGTTCCGTAATTTTCACAAACGATGCAAATAATATTGAAGTTTTGTTTAACAACAGAACATTGAAAATGTTTAACATAATTAAGTTTTTGTAGTGAATAGTTTACTATATGCGTTAGAAGATTCCTTAAGTATAGTTTAACCCTCGAAGCGCCCTTGAAGCGTCATGTCTTATTTGTTATTTTCGAAAAAAGCAGCAAAATTTAAAATTGTCGTCTGCTAAAAATTATTGGTGGCGCTTTAAGGGTTTAGCCAGAATAATGGACGATTGGTCCAGTGGGGTGAGGGATACTTTTATGTATTCATATAATCAAAGCTTTGGCCCATTTTTGGGGGTTCATAATTTTGAATTTCAATATTTTGGGGGTTTCAGAAAATGAATAGTTGGGGGTATAAAAAAAAAGTTTGTGGATATTTTTGGGCATCATCAGAAAACAGGGTTATTTTGGGGGATATTTCTATGCATTTATGGTCAAGGCACAGAATGGGAATATTTTGAGGGGTTGCTAAAATTTCGAACTATTAAGTATGCCTTAGATTCCTGATATTTTGGGGGTAAACAGTAGAACCTTGCCCATAAAAATGGTGAATTGTTAATGGTTACGTAATTCAGGTGACCGGTATTATTCAGTTATTATGTCACTGTAGCGCCATGTGGGATGCAATGTCCAGGTCTCTTGTAAAGCGAACGGAGATAGGAACCGGTTGAGGCGTGGCTAGACAGTGGCCTAATGGTTATAAAAAATATCTTTAAAAAGATAATCGACTGAGATTAAATGGAAGTGGGGTTTATAATGTTGATAACAAAGCGTTGGTTATTACTTTTTTGTAAACAGAAAGTTTATATAGATCTATGATATGATCAAACACCACACCTGGAAGAAAACAGACAGCATTCCTTCACTGTTGTCATCACAAAGTCTGTTGCAATAAATACATGTAGACTATAGCAGAAGTACTGGCCTTGATATCAGTCTGTGGCTCAATTTTATAAAAAAAAATAAGGGCAGATAATTAAGTGTGTTTATTGCCCAATGAACCCGTCTGCGCAGGTAGAGATCGACGTTAGTATGTTTCGGAAGATAGTGGCCATACCTGAAACACTGTGAAAAAAAACGAAAGTGAAAGTAGAAAACTTACACTGAAATCAATTGATTCTAGACCTATATTCGTATGTAACAGCCACAAGAATATGCACTATTTGACGTAAATAGGCTCACTCGAGTACGGATACTGTCTCAATGAGACGATTCCTTTTCCATTTTTGTTCAACTTTTCGGCCAACACAAATTTTGATTTCGACTATACTCAAGTTCGCCAACATTACTACTGTCCTGCAATCCAAAACTGACAATGACGTCGTATTTTGTTTACAATTTTCAAGTAAAACATTAACTTCTACACTCCACTTGGGCTAATGCGAATCGATAGAACACTTGTGCATTAATCCTATCCTAAGTGATCAATCGATTATAAGTCCTTGATAACTTTGTAAACAAAACATGACTTCACTGTCACTCTTGACTGGCAGTACAGTATCACCTGATTTGGGATATCATTCGCAGCTCGGACCAAAGATTGTGAAAACCTAACTTTTTCAATCGAGGATGTCATGAGAAATAAACCCATTATCATTATTGGATTTAACATTTGTTATAAAAGTAATAAATTGTGCTACTTACCACCTACTAGTATTGATAAATACGGTCTAAAAGACTGCGGTTAAAGGCATTTTTATAATGGCGTCGTCTGTTTAGGTCATTAGGTAGAGTTCATCATGATTTGCAAATTATTTATCCAATAAAATAGTGTCATGTCTATCATAGCGCAAGATCTTTTCATAATGCCCAATATATGTTTTAGACAAATAGGACAATACCTAGTACAGATGCGTCTGAGCCTATGGCTATGCCGCAGAAAAATATAAGCTCATTGAGCCTGTTGTTTGCTCACTCAAGTCGAATTTCAAAGGCTCATAAGGTGACTTTATAGGATAGCATTGGTCTGTTATCCGTGCATGTTTAGGTGCGTTTACATTTTCGAACCTGTATATCGCTGAAGCAAGTAAAATTTTATAGTAAGCTGCCAATGCATTTGCCGATTTATTTATCTATACTAGTTCTGTAAAAAGGGCTTCTACTGATTTCTACCATCCGAGTTCATTGATGTGGCGTTGTATGCCTGTCGTTGTATGCCTGTATGTTGCCGACGACATTTCAAAAATGAACTAACCCAGAGGTTTCTTATATCATGTCAACCGTTTGCAAGCACGCAAAGCTTTATTACTTCTCCTCACACCACCCTTACCAACTTTGGCATGAAATATATCTCGTGACTTGTAAGGTCTACATTGATGTATATGGTATAACATAATTATACGATTGTTGTCAACCTGTACGCGAGATAATCCACTCGCTAAAGGTTGTGGATTATCTCCACGTACAGGCGGACAAACCATGGTATAACTATATAATTACATGAACTAAGTAATGTGGCACTACAGTTGTCATTGGCCTTTTAATATTTTAAAATTAATCTTTTGAAAGTGGAATCTTCATTTTGATCTATCAATCACTTTGATATGAGCCGCGGCATGAGATTACCAACAATGTGGTATGTGCGACTAGCAAAGGCTCAGACCAGCCTGCGCTTACGCGCAGTCTGATCAGAGCCTTTGTTAGTCGCTTAAATATTCTTTAACTGTTAAGCTACTGACAGAATATCATTTGTAGTTTCTAAGCTTAAAAGGAGACAGCAATGGCTCCTATGAGTCTACACTTGTCATAATACCACATTGTTGGAAATCACGTGTCCCGGCTCATCTATTAATAAAAGAATCAGCCCACGACAATTTGGTGCAGCGAGGTCAGAGCTACAGTTGACACGGGCACACCCTCTGCATACATAGTCAAGGTGCATGATGTACACAATTTACTATTATTCTCGGGATAGCACTTCTGGTTTAGCAGGGACATGCGATCGAGTTGATATAGAGTGTCCTTGGTTTAGCAACGGTCGTCATGGTCGGCACTATATGACAACAACGCCGTTTAAACCATTTTGAATTACATATTTTGCTAAAGATAACATTTTAATAATGGCGAGATCGTGCTGTGCAGTAGGTTGCAATAATCATAACCTGATGAAAGACAAGAAAAACTTTTTTTTTACTTTCCCAAATAATAATGACAAACGCTTTGAACTGTAGATCAATGTAGTCGAGGTAATGAATCGGCTCTTAATAGGCACATTTAAACGACAACAGAAGACCATTTCAATACTGGTGGATTATCTCACGTACAAGTTATACAAACCATCGTATAGGGGCATAGCTACGTATACGCAAAAAGCATTTGCGTACACATTTGGACAAAAACTATGGGAAGATTCTATCACAATTCTGATGGATTCTTGAACGTGTGCGTAGAACCAATATGAACCTTTGACTGAATGTATGATGTTGTTGGTATCACCCTTTGAAGATTTGTCACAAATTAGTAAATGAGGGCCTGATCATATACATTTTTTAATAATCTACCATAACCAAGAGAGGGGTTATCAAGGCAAACAGCACAGACCCTGATGAGACGCCTTTTTTGATGACATTATGCACAAATAAGGGCGATTTCGGGTAATTCCCATGCGCACCATTCCTGCGTCAAGAAACAGGAAAAGTTGTCTGGGTCCCATCTTTCAGACCGTTTACGATCTCGGATCATTACAGTTTTCAGATACTCTTATGTCAAATGGATATTTCCACATTTTCTTTACAGACGAAAGTAACTAAATTGTGTCCGAAATATCTATTTACCCTTCACCAGAACTGATCGTCTCAGTACCAACTACAGATAAATGACAAATAGAACAGGCGACATCAACAATGTAAAAAAAATCGAAGTTTTTACCCAGTATGGGAATACGAATATGGCCGATACTCGGATTGGCTGTCCAATATGTACTGATATTTCGAGCCGCGCACGACTTGACATCGCGCCCTAGTGGTTGCGTGTCAGACTTTGGAACCAGAGGACCAGGGTCGATTCCCAGGAGGGCACTTATTACAAATTGTCTCTTTTCTTTTTTCGCCTTGTAATGCAAAATTACTTCATACAAGTAATATGGAATTATATAAATGACAAAAAATACACTATTTAACGTTTTATATTGAATTATCCTCGAAATTTGCAGAAAGGGTTAAATTTTGGCCCCCTGAAAGATAATTAGTCCGGTGACCCGAGAATTTTCTTTCTTTTTTTTCAAAAATATCAAATGATTAGTCAGGGGCCATCGAGACTCCCGTGCAAAGTTGATGCCGATTTATGGTGACCTATACCAAATCAAACTTTAGGGGATAACTTATGAAAAATCACCTGCTCACCCATCTGGATTTCACGTCTGGACGAAATTATGATGTCATCAATATAGCATATATTGTGTAAATGCCGTTTAAACGTTATGTCCATTGTAGTCTATTGCGATCAGAGCTTTCTTGCATTTTGTTTGCAAATTTCAGTCGAAATATACCAAATTTAATCTAAGGCGTAATTAATTAAAATTAACATGTCGCCCATATTAATTTCGCGTCAGAACAAAATGATGACGTCCACCAATGACGTCTTATATGTATACATATGCGTTTTGTCCGTTGCCAACGACTGGAAACGTTCCTTTAACGTATGAAGACTGAGTGAAATTACGTCAAAATATAATCAGATAAGGCGAAGTCAGTTCGAGGGTGAGACGTAAATGCTGTCACGATTTATGGAAAATAGCATCATAGTGAACGAACGGTTTAAATATAATCGCTTATGCTTATCCTACACCCAAAGAAAAGCTAGCTCACTGTCATGAATAACCCACTTTCAGCCAAACTACAGTCCGATTTTGACCTGTGAATGATCAAAAGTTAGATGAGTCTACTTAGTAGCACATGATATGGTAATAAGGATAAAACCTCTATAAGTTACCGAGTATACTTCGATAGCTCGGGAAAACTGTTACAATCTGATTTACCTTTTGCATGCTACTATAGGTAGAATCGTCCAATCTTTGATCCCTCAGAGGTCAAAATCAGACTGTAAGCCTTAGGCCTTCTTGTAGGTATGGTTAAAGAAATGGCTGAATCCAAATGAAAATAGTCGTTCAAAAGTCATAAGCATATTGCTCACTGGCAATATTCTACATTGGTCCTCTTCTGCTCCACAACAACAAAAATAGGTGCAATATAAACGGTTAGCATTGTACTTACACCGAGATGTTCGCATACTGACTTGCTGCAACCACATTTTATCAGCTGCAGATGGCCTTCGGGGGCAGGAGGCAATGTCGTCATATGGTAACGAAAATACATTTATCACAGTCCCGCTTCCAGCCATATTTGTCAGGCATTGGTTTGTCAGGATTAATGGCAGGTGCGGATTTGGAAATGATTCATTGATATTGCGCACGCTTAAAACCTTCGAGAAACACACCTCTTGAAGGTGGTAGGTTTTGCAATTTAGCTTTTTTTTTCTCAAAACATTCGCCACCTTCATTCAGTGAATCGAAGAATATAGGCATCTGGCTGATAAATTTGCAAACGTATTCCTCTAGTACATCCGTCACACTGCTTTCCAAGGCCACTGGACGGAGATAACAGAATGCTTCATGGATAGAGTCTCTAGCTTTTTGCTAAGCCAAATGAGTATATTAGTACAAAATAATAAACACATTTTGAAAAATGCACAGATCAGCTATAAAAGTAAATGATATTGGTCACAATTTTTTCAATTGCAAAGGGTAATTTAATTAAAGCAACACACACAACACAATAGGAAGCTGTAATTTTGCTCCAAATGCTTTAATATGTTGCTAAATTAGCCAGCATGCAGACAAAATGAGTAATTTGACAGTTTATAGCCTTGTTTCTATAGCTTAAACTTTTATGTTTATTTTTTTCTAAATATAATAGGCATATAGTAACACATGTAACAGGCTGTCAGAGACTAACGCCCAGGTGCACAGAATACAAAAATCTCTTAAAAGACTCCGCTTGAAATTCTCTTTAAGATATGATAAGTTTGCGAAAATCTCTAGTGGGGAGCAAAAACAGTATTAGCCATCAGTGTAAAGGTGGGCCCTGACAAACATTAACATTTCAAAACCTATACGCTGGAGGTTATGTCTTGACCCTAACACCTGAAGATCTGCGCATATGATACAAACATGGAAATAAACATACAATTCGTTGTGGAAAGAATTGATTCATATTAGTATTGTCTTGATATAAATTATCACGAATCAATGTATTGTTGTTTCTGTTGATAGCGCAAATACCAACAGTAGGACAGTTAAGCTGCATATTTGATGATAATTATGGGATATTTAGTTATTATTTCTCAATCAGGCGATTCTAATGAACACCATAAGCTTAAGTTTTACGGAGTACTGACCAATTATATATTTTTATTATCATAAATATATACAACGGCCTTTCTGGTCTATAGATAAGCTTGGTATTTATCATGTTTATAGAAATTATACGGTATTTTGCATGCTAAATATAGTTATCTAGAAATATTTTATTATCAAAGTCACATAAAACTTTGACTTAACCATAATGCGCACAAAGTAAATGATATTGTGTTACAAAAAGAATTTGTGTTGGTTTAATATGTTTAAACCAATACAAATTATAGCTTTTATTAACGGAACAGTTTCTATTTATGGTCACCATATTGATGACGTCATAACTAGCCTCATACGCAGATTTGAGATGGGTGACCACCTTCAAATTAAGATTTTGATATAGGTCACCATAAATCGGCACACAATATGCACGGGACCTATTTTTGTCCCTAAAGGGTCCTGGCTAGATAGTCCATGAAATAAAAACAAAAAATATGGTTTTTAATGTCAGATTTTTTAATATATAATTTACTCTAATAATCAAACTTCTTTTTTGGGAGAATTACCAAACGGCAGTTTTACAATAAAGTGCACATTAGGAAGCTGTCTTTGCTGTTGTGGTTGTTCTATGTTATCTGTACATAATTTACAGCCAAAATACTTTAGTTTTACCCACAAACCTGACCCTTCGATATGGTATATGACACGTTTATTCGTATATGCTCAGTTGTCACAGTAAGCCAATATGATGTCGAAAACAATCCCTTTTTTCACATTATGTTGTAACATTGAAAAATACCAATTTTCACATGATTATTTCAAAATATTTGTAAGCATAATTTTATAAATTATGAATATCATAACAAAAGCATGTTACACTTAAGAAATAGATCAGCTCTAGCAGTGAATTGTTGAGTAATAATTCACTGTTTGGAGGTCAGTTGTAAAGAAGATCAAATCACGAGCGCGTAGCGCGAGTGATTTATCTTCGTACAACTTACCGACAAAGAGTGAATTATTACTCAACAATTCACGCACTGGAGCTGATCTATTTCGATTCTAACATACAATAAATGACGAAAACACATTTAAAGTCTTCAGCATCTTCCAATGTTCCGTCACTGCACTGAAGAACTCCCGCAAATACTTAGACTGCGTTGCATACGTTGTCATGTATTTGTAACGTCGTTCAAGCGTAAAAACGACGTTACACCGTCTAACGCCATGAATGACGTCATCTATCAGTATCACACACTTTCGCTGTGTATTATTGTTTGATAAATCACACTTTTTTAACATTGGCTCTATAGGCGAGGTGTGTTAGAATATCTTTAAAATGCTTTTTACCCCTTCCAATTAGGAAAAAAAAATAAGAATTTTACGCAAAATAGAATGAATGACATGCCTCGATATAGGTTTTACGTTTTGTCCAATACCTTTTACTGAATGCTCTCTAGATGTACAAAAAAACTTTAATATTACTTAATTTACACTGGTTAGAACCTGTAGGTGGTATTGAAGAAAAAAAACAGTTTAGACAAGTGTTATAGATGTTATGGTTTCTTAAAGTGTTTATATTGAAGGTAAATATTTTTGCAAATTTTTTGTAGTGTCCGCAACGCATACAAATGCATGTCTGGTTCTATTGTTTCCTAGCTGATGGTGTTTTCACTTTTCCTGTGGAGACTGATCATTGTCCTTAATAACTGGCAACAATATTGGACACTTCTGACTTTGACTTAGAAAACAGGAGCAGACAATGCCCGATGTAGTGTCCACAACATTCTGTAGTGTCCGCAACGATACATTTTTTTAGATTAATGAAAATCTATTATTATTGGTAACTTAAGGTGTTAGCATGAATTCACCATTTCTTTATTATAACGGGTTCCTTGTAAGATAATTATTCATTCAAGTATCTCAGTATGGTGCTTTAAATACCTTTTATAGAGATATAGCTAAATGCACTCGTGAAATACGGGTTGGGAATGAGTTGATTTTATATGAAAGCTGTATTTTGTTTTCCTGTTTCGTATTGAACTTATCATAGCGAAACAAAAAATGTACATATCCCTTTCTCTGCTTTGTTTATTCATTGGTAGTTTATTATTGATACAAAGAACGTTGCGGGCACTTCACATTTTGCAATTTTCGAAAATCATTCTCCCAGATGAAAAACATATTTTGAGCTAAAGTAACAATAGCAAAACCAAGGTCCCAGTGGGCCAGGGTGTGTAAGGGCTTAGTATTGCTTGCAAATTGATACAAAACTTCTTTCCTTGAACCTAAAAATATGCTTTCCCTTGTCCCTACCTCAGGTGTCTGTGATAAGTGTAAGTGCCTCCTATTTGCTTACAAATGCTCCCATTTGCTTGCATGTTAATCTACTTTTCTATCCTTTCAATTTGAAAATTGTGACCTCTTTCTGTAAAAGATGAACATTAATCCTGGCTCCTTTGAAGGAAATCATGGACCATTTAAGGGGTTTCTGTGCATCAGTTGATTCAATTTTATATGCAACATGACCACATTCTTTGATTTGTAAGAGAGCTCAAAAGCAACTTTTATCAGTATGCAGTCATGTTGAACATTAAATTCAATGGAATACAAAGTAATATTTATCAAATTAATGTATAATTAAATCACTTACCCCCCCCCCCCCCCGACCCCCCTCCCACACACACACGCACGCACACATACACACACACACACTATCATTTCAAGATTAAGCCAATTGTGAAAAGCTAAGTTTTTGAAATATTTGAAAAGTTGATATAACAAATTTATGTTCAAATAAATGTAAAGAAGCCAATTATCATTGAGCAACAATGGATCTGTGTCTGGTCCAAACAGATTCAGAAAAGGGTTTGCAAAGAGAAGTGTGTTGTAACTATTGTGCCAGTTAATCATAACTATCTATAAACTAGCCACAAATAACAATCCTTTGATATAATTCATTTACTATCCAGCCCTATGCAGATCAAACATTTCCATTTTTTGTCAATGTTTTACTCTTTAAATAATGCAAACTATCAATAGCTTAATTACATAGAAAGGGACATAAAACAAACTGTATGCAAAAAAAAAAGATTTTAATTTGGGAAGTATTACTTGCAATTGCCCTTAAGAACTTTTAATGTGATATGCAGGAGAAAAAATAAATATTGACCGAGATGTTAGCCGTAGTCAATATCCATTGGTCAGTTCGCCCTGAAGCTATATAATGGCCAGGGGCGGACTTGAAATTAGCAATTGTGATGTCAATTTATTCCTAGCAGTTGAAATTTACATGCTCACATGCCAGTTGCGTGCATAAAGCATGCATTTAAGCAACACAATTTATTACACTCTTGCAAAGCCTGGTTAGAAACACATGAAACCAGAAAAGCCAGTATATAACCACAGAAACCGTGTTCATCACTTTAAAAACCGATGTACATGGTCATCATTTTTATACTTCGTCAAAAGGCAACGATTTCGCCCGTTAGAAGGCTTCAATTTTAGGGTATATAATAACTAATATTGATGGCTTCGTGTTAGCTGTGAACCCATGGCGTTCACTCTTCCATGAACATCCACTAAATAGCTGAGCTCAATATGAAAAACGCGAACTGGACAAGATACAAAATGAGGCTGCTCGCATTGTATCTGGTGCGACAGCATAGTCAATGGCGTAGCCAAAACGCTGAATAAGTTACGCACATCAAAGGGAGACTACTGGATCAAGCAGGTATTCTCTTCAATTGCGTCAAAAATGGGAACTTCTCTAAAAGGAAAGAATTTGCTATCATAGGGAGCACATTCTTTCCTTTAAGAGCAGTTCATTATGGTATAGAAATCACTTTTGCCACATTAGCTGACCTCCCTTGAATGTTACTATTTTTATTACGCACGTGCATAACTGCGTAAATGGAGCTACGCCTACAGTCTTTGCATAACGATGTTTGTTGGGAACCATTACAAGACAGGCGAACAAAGCACAAACTAAACCGGTTTTTGTTTTAATGCAAAAACATCATTTAACGGATTTTCCAGTAAACATGATTGAGGGTGCGCTTGATTGGAGATGATTCAAGTACACATATGGGTCCGGTGCCTGTGTGGGTAGCGGGGTCAACCCAGCCTACTGAGCTACAGAGCCAAGCTAGAGCTATAGTCTATTTACGCAGTGGCTATCATACTCTCCAGCGAGCGAATACAAAAAGGTGCTGATCAGCCTGAGCATCCGCGCAGGCTGGTCTGCGCTTTTACTATTCGCATTCACAAAAACCAGATTTTTTCGCGACGTGGTCCATACGATAATGAAAGGGAAAAAATGAGCGTATTTGGGTGCAATCTAAAATTAATAGTTCTATGCATGAATATATATTTGTGAAAAATTATTCCTGCAAAGCATTGTCCTGTCATTAGCCTAGATTTGCACTTTTAAAGCCCTAATTAGCCGAGTCTGATGCTGTTTGGCCTTGTAAATTTTTCCTTAATAAAAGACACCAGCTTGTTATGTACTTCAGAAGTACATGTTGGTCAAAATGGCCCTGGATAAAAATGTAAAAAAAGGATGCCTTTGGCTTAAAGGGTTGGTTGACTGAAAAAGTATTTGAAAGTGCTACGTGTTGGCCAGTAATTGACAAACGAAAAATAGAACTCAATTTTTAAACTGAAGCATATGTATTTGCTGAATATTTTGGGACAATTTCAGTTTTGTGTGGTGTAGGTAGAAAAATAGAACCTTGCAATATATTTTAATGAAATCTCCTTCCATGTGAAAAAAGGGGGCGGGGCGTGAAAAGGTTAACTTAATTTTTTACTCGTTGGATTTATATCCTTTCCGAGTTCATGAGTGCTTTAACAGGGTATTAAATACATGGGTGCTCATGTTTTATTGAATTTATTATACGAGTTGGGGAAAAGAGATAAAATGCTAGGCTTGCCGAGAATTTCATCTCCTTTTCGCAACGAGTTTAATAAATTCAATAATACAAGAGCACGAATGTAGATTATATTTATACTGAAGGACTTTGAAAACGCATCACCCAGATTAAATCCTTTATTTCACAAACACTGAGTATGTCAGCGAGATAATTGTTATTGCATATCATAGTCTGACCAGCTTGTAGTGTGTCCTAGAAAATTCATGGTTGGAAAGTTACTTTAAGGTATTGAAAAAGTATCCGTTTTAAAACAGGGGTGGTCGATTTTGAAGGACACAAATTCAGCTGCAAGTTAACATGCGTTAGTTTTGATTACTGACTCAACGGATTTGCGTCTTTTGTTTCTTTCACGAGTGCACATTCATCATTGAATGATTAGAAATGAATTGACAGTTCGGTATGCTCAAAATTACACCCCTTTAAAAATACTGACATACCCCACCCACCCTGATTACTATAGTCTAGTAATCAAATTTAACGTCTTGGGCCTCTCAAAGTTTCGATTTTTACGCCCAGTTTTATTGGAAGAGGCTAAGGGCATACACAAATGACAGATTATGCATAAATTACGCTTGTTTCATGTGTCTTTTTTATTGTGCAAGTGACGTTAACGTAATTTTCAAGACGTTCTCGATCACATGACAACAGATCTCCTGCCATGATTTACATCAAAACGTCTTCGCCACATGACTGCCAGTATATGTAGTCAATATCAGTAATTAAAGCGTACATAAAGGTAACTTATGGAGATGTTTTAAAAAGGAGCTATAAATTGATGTTCAAATTTGACGTTTATTTTCGAAATATTAAAGTTATCAATTACTTTTAATTAGAAAAAGTCTATAAACTCTTTTGGTGATATGGTATCATACACGCCACAGTTTAAACAAAAAAAATAAAAAAGCTTCATTTAACTGTGCAAAAAGGTACTGGATGCTGTATGTACCCATGTGACGTCAACAGCAGCGTCGCGTGATAGTGCAGTCAAATTAACGACTGATTCATACCAATTCTGTGTTGCACATTAAAACCTGTGAGTAACTTTTCAATCGCATATATGGTTTGTTATATATTTGTCAATATATATTGGTATATTGTGCAGTGCTTAATCTCTCTGATCTACCTGTTTTGGTATCAGTTACACTCTCCCCTCCTTTCACTCCCACGCAACATTTGCAGTATGTTTATCTTGATTTTAATCTTAATGTTCCTATCCCTTGGAGATGTATCGCCTGTCTTGTAGTTTTAACAGGAAACTCTGTTTCTAAATATGTACTTGCAGGAAGGGGGTGGCAGAATCTTTCTAATAACAACTCTCTGAGAACCGAATGACAAGAAGTATAGTAGCCTTATTTGTCGAATGGAAGGTGTATAAAAGGGCTTGCAAGAGATTGATCGAGTCAGTTATGAAAATTGAGTTATTAAAATTACGCTGTTCCAGTTATTTAATTGATACTTTGATTCTAAATTCTAAATCTTACTTTAACACCAAACTGGACTTTGGAATTATAACCTCCAAAATTATGTCGTTCATTCTAATTGTTTGTGATAAAGTTATTTGACAGTTACAGAGATTTTTTACGAAAATTTAACAGTTTGAACTTGTATATGTTTTCTTTACTGAGTTAATTCCCAGTCTTCAAAAACAATAATCGAAAAGGATTATTCCATGGTGGAAATCCAGATTTAATTATTTCAGGTTTGCAAGAAAAGTGCAAAAATATGGTGATGCGTTTTCAAAGTCCTCAAGTATATCATATGACAATAAGATTACTTTGAAATCTCAGTTCTGGCGTAAAAAGGTTATAATTTTGTCATTATGTACGCAACGTTGTTATGGACGTCATAACGTTTCCGGAAAATCAATAAACCACTAGTGGTTTATCGATTTTATTGCATGGCGTTATTTCACTCCCAGACCCATTTGTACATGTATTGTGTTTACCAAGGTTATACCCCTTCCTCAGTCAAATCAATCATTTGTACTGTTTTACCAAGTTATTTTTCTCAATAACTCAATAGTTTCTAGTGCTATATCAAGGTTATCCTCCTCACTAAAATCAATCTTTTACAGTGTTTAACCATGGTAATCCTCCTTACTCAAACCAATCTTTGTAGTACCTTACCAAGGTTATCCTCCTCACTCAAATCATTTTTGTAGTGCCTTACAAAGGTTATCCTCCTTACTCAAATCAATCTTTTGTAGTGCCTTACCAAGGTTATACTCCTCACTCAAATCAATCTTGTACATCGTGTTACCATGGTTATCCTCCTTACACAAACCAATCTTTTGTAGTACCTTACCTAGGTTAACCTCCTTACTCAAATCAATCTTGTACATCGTCTTACCATGGTTATCCTCCTTACACAAACCAATCTTTTATAGTACCTTACCTAGGTTATCCTCCTTACTCAAATCATTTATGTAGTGCTTTACCAAGGTTATCCTTCTCGCTCAAATCAATCTTGTACATCGTGTTACCATGGTTATCCTCCTTCCTCAAACCAATCTTTTATAGTGCCTTTCCAAGGTTATCCTCCTTACTCAGATCAATCTTGTACATCATGTTACCATGGTTATCCTCCTTACTCAAACCAATCTTTTGTAGTGCCTTACCAAAGTTAACCTCCTTACTCAGATCAATCTTGTACATCATGTTACCATGGTTATCCTCCTTACTCAAACCAATCTTTTGTAGTGCCTTACCAAGGTTAACCTCCTTACTCAAATCAATATTTTGTATTGCCTTACCAAGAATATCCTCCTCAGTCAAAGTAAACTTTTGTAGTGCCTACGAAGATGTTGTAGTGTCTACCAAGATTTAAGTAAGGAGGAAAACCTTCGTAAACCACTATAGAAGATTGATTTGAGGAAAGAGGAAAATCTCAATAAAACGCTACAAAGTGAATCAATCGGCTCACCCGATAGGCGCACTACCAGCGTACGTCGACCTCGCCAAATTCTAACCAAGGCGTGGAAGCAGCGAGGCTTGTTTCGCCTCTTTACGGTTTGTACCACAAAGTATGTACTATCGCGCCGTTTTTGCTCGATTGCAGCGGCTTACTACCCATCCCAGTCATGTGATCGGCGTAAGCCGGAGGCGCAGGCGAGGTAGCGGCGTATGCCGTTTTAGTGCCAAAGAAACACAGCCAGAATGGTAGTCCTGGTCAAAAAGTACCTAAATTGATTTGAGTAAGGGCTATAACCTTGGTTTACACTGCAAAATACTGATTTGACTGTTGATACGAGGATTGTTCAGTATATAGTGTGTCTTGTACAACTGGACACGATTGCACTGGGATAACAGCTTTAATTTATGTCTCGAAAAAGAAGACAGAAGAATACTTTTGATTGTATGTTAAAGAGCATTCATTTGTTAGTAAAACATGGAATATTTGTCCAACTAAGATGAACTTAATGCATTAAAATGTAACCTTTTTGAGATAGGGGTCAACTGTTTCATGTGACCAAATATAATGAATGAAAGATTTCCTACTTCTTTAAATCAAGAAACAGTAGAAGCATCAAATTTGTATCACGGACTCCGTTTGTCATCGAGGAACCACTCTCATATTGATTGGCAGGTCTACAATACAGCTTATTTGCGAATATGACGTTTATCTGGGTGCACCCTTTCATTCAATAGCTTAAAAATTGACAGAGTATGGCACAAAGGTCTATTACATAAACTAGCCTGCATGGGTATTTCTGGCTCTCTTCTCCAATGGTTCCAAAGTTATCTCTCAAACCGTAGACAGCGCGTTGTTCTGAATGGGGTAGAATCTAATTGGGCCGACGTTTTAGCAGGAGTTCCCCAGGGCTCCATTCTTGGTCCCTTGCTTTTTTTGATTTACATTAATGATATTGTAAATAACATTCGATCATCAATACGTCTTTTTGCAGACGACACAAGTATATACATTATCATTGACGACCCTCAAACTGCAGCTTTTATTCTTAATTCTGATCTTGATACTATCAATGTCTGGGCCAATGATTGGCTAGTAGACTTTAATCCAACAAAAACGACTTCTCTTCTTATATCTCGCAGACAGCTCCCAATTGCCCATCCTCCACTAGAAATGAACAATGTTATCTTGAACGAAACCACCTCTCACAGACATTTAGGACTTACTTTCTCTAATACATGTAACTGGTCAGATCACATCCAAAGAGTGACCGATACAGCATGGTCAAGATTAAATCTTATGAGAGCTCTCAAGTTTAAGGTCAATAGACAAGCACTAGAAAAAATGTACTTCGCATTCATACGTCCCTTACTTGAGTATAGTGACTCAGTTTGGGACAACTGTTCCAATGAAGCAAAAAGACAGCTTGATTCTATCCATCACGAGGCAGCTAGGATAATCACAGGAGGCACCAAGCTCTGTAGCCTTGAAAAACTTCTGGCTGATCTAGGATGGGATTCATTGCAAGAACGTCGCACCAAACATAAGCTCGTGATATTTTATAAAATCATAAATAACCTTACACCGAATTACTTGCAGGAATTTGTACCCCCTCTTGTTCAGGATGGTAATCCCTATAGACTTAGGAATTCAAGCGATATTCGCACTATTCATACTAACACAAATTTGTTTTATAACTCGTTTTATCCCTCAACAATTAGAGAATGGAATAACTTAGCACAGGAAATAAAAGATGCCAGCTCTGTAGCGTCTTTCAAATACCAACTCAACAGAGAAACAAGGAATCGTGCACCCCCTAAGTATTACTCAGCTGGTTCAAGAAAAGGGCAAATTCTCCATGCAAGATTACGCATGCAATGTAGCTCACTAAATGCCGATCTCTATCGTAAAAATATAATACCTAGCCCGTCTTGCTCATGTGGTGGTTTTGAGAGTGCATACCATTTCTTCTATATTTGTCCTCAATTAACAGCAGTACGTGAAAGGTATCTGGGTGATGTCCTTAGAAACCACACTAGGCATGAGCTCCTTTGCGGCAAACCAGAGTTTACAAATGATGAAAATGTATCACTATTTCTTAAAGTCCAAGATTTTATAATTAAGTCAAAAAGATTTGAACAATAGGCCCACCAGACTATATACTTGTAAACCAATGTATTATACTTGTCCAGGCCTGAGCTATGATGTTTAGTCTCGTTAAACCTTGTCTATCTTCCAAAGTGTACTGAAGGAATACGGTCAACATACTTTTTTTCTTTCTTCCTTTCAACTTTCATAACTCTATCTTTCCCATTTCAAATATGAAAAAGACCCTCTCGCACCCACTCTTACGATTTCCAACTAAGGTTGTGCAAATAAATACGCAGTTTAATAACTCTCCATCTCCCTCTCATTGTCCTCTCTCTCTCTCTCTCTCTCTCTCTCTCTCTCTCTCTTTATCTCTCTCTCTCTCTCTCTCTCTCTCTCTCTCTCTCTCTCTCTCTCTTGTTTTCCTTAAATAAATATCTTTCTCATTTGTTTTCTTTACATAATCTACCTGTAGCGCTAGTTAATTATTCTTTGTAATGTTTCTATACTATTCACATATGTTGTATATACATTTTGTGTCAGGAAATGGCTTACATACAAGCTTAAAGCTTACTGTCAGATCCTGAAAATATTAACATTGTATATATTTGTCTACATGCAAATTATCTGAATAAAATATTGTTTAAACCAATAGCTTAAAAATCTCCTCTACTTAAGAAATGTTTAAATCGCTAAATTCATACGGAGCAAATAACACCGTCCAGTTTAGCTGTACAGTTAGAACAAAAGTGTTTGCTGAGGAAGCTAACTCATGATGACATTATTAAAGCAAAGGAGGTTTACATTCAACAGTCCTTTGGAAGATATAAGGGGAAGTTAGTGTTGCGTAATTAAAGTCCGTCAGTATATATCGGTGTGTATCAAATATTTTGTTCAGCACAGTTGTTAAACAATCATATTGCATTAGGGCCATTCGTTGAGCAGTTGTAGAAATGTTTGGAAAGCATGTTGAGAATACTGAAGAAACAAGACAAATTCGACGAATTTATATCCCCCGACGAAGGGTTACGAGGTTAAGTCAAAAATAACTGAGCCCTACCTTAAAACATTTGAATCAAGTAAAATGGACATATATTTAGATGATATTTCATTGTAGTTATATGTCATCTATTTAATTACCTAATATACTTCTGTTGGTAGGCTTTGTGTGACGGTTGCTAGGCAACAGAATATGACCTGTCAAAGGGGTGTGTTCACGCTGTGATACATCTAATTCTAAGCGTTGCTATGAAAACAGTAATGTTTACGCAAGGCTTTATTCACTGTCCTCTGATATCTTAAACATGTACCTATTCAGTGTCAAATAACAGAAACCAACTGACCCCAAATTATAGATGCTGTGGTAGGTTGATTTCAGGATTTATCAAATTTTAACATGGCTGACGTACTTTAATTTACCCCACCCATCTATTCAAATTTACAAAATTTTAATAGAAAACATAAAATGTTAGCCTACTCATGCTTTAACAATACTGCACACACAAACCAACCATCAGACATATTAAGTTTCTTGTTTTAAATTCACAATTTTGTTTCCATGGCAACACAATTCTCGTGTAATTTGCGGATTTTTTGCGTTTTTTTTGTTGCTAGGCAACGTATACAATCAGTGTTTACCTAAACACTAACGAACTAAGTGAAATGAAAAGACAATATAATATATGTTATTCAAATAAATGTAATATGTCTTTCAAAAAAACTATGAAGCACGCACGCTTTTTTAAGACATACTGTATATTCCTGGTGGCTGAGATCGTGAACGCATCGATCTGACTGACGATCTTCACTTTCCTGGCAACCATGATAGAAGCTTCACTAGGATAATTCTTCAGGGTCAAACCATCGATGACATATGATACTTATAGAAAATAATCACATTTATTGTCTACAATACCAAACTAAAATGTTATGAGGTAGGGCTCAGTTATTTTTGACTGACTCTCGTATTTGAGAGAAACATGTAAATCACAAAACATAAATCCCATTTATCTAACCCTCAGTTCATCTTCAGTATCATTCAGATCATAAGAAACGCCTGTCAAGTATGTTTTAGTGCTCAGTTTAATAAAAAGTATACTTACATTTGCACAATTTCAAATTCTGATCTTTAAACCCAACCCCAGGGGTGTGTGTAAATTCAATGTGTTACCTTGCATGTAGGTCTACACTTCTTCCACTTTAATTTGATATGCAACATGATCACTTTTAGAAAAGAAAAAAGACCTTTAGACCCCACCCCAGGGGTCGTTGGTGTGTGTAATGACAGCATATTTGCTTTCATGATGCTCTGCGCTCAATTCCCTTCAATTTGATATGCAACATGACTACTTTCAGAAAAATATATAGTTTGACCTTTTGACTCCACCCCCTGGGTCAAGGGTGTGTCTGTGGGCAAATTGTTTGCTACCATGTTGCTTCCAGCGTCGTCAGCTTTAATTTGATATGCAACATGACCATATTCTGAAAAGGTAAATTTTGGCCCCACCCCCTAAGTCCACCAAACGGACTCGGACCCAGGCTTTTAAACTAAAATCCCGTTTGATATGTTTCATATCTATTGCTGCTCTGTCTGCATGCAAAATTTCAGCAAAATATTAACAATTGCCTTAGTTATTGAAAAATTAAAATATTTGTCCTTTGACCCCTTAGGTGGGGTCAAAGGGGGTGGGGTAAAACTTTGACACTGCCATGCTTATATACAGGCACTTGGCAGTCATGGTCTATAGTGAGGAGTTGTTAAATATAATAGCCTTGATGAAATGTGGAGATCATCACACACAAAAAAAAACTAATATAGGTTTTGCCTTATAATTGCCTATACCAAAACAAGGGCAAAAACTCAAGTGTTAAGGGGTCGATTTTGACCAAACTTATAGGATATCGAGAAAATATGGTACTTATCATTTGTACTAAGAATGAATCAAATCTGACCAATAGGTACTGAGATATGGTTCCGGACCGACAAAAAGTGTGGACGGACAGACGGAATGGACGGACGGACGCACGGACGACGCCAAAACTATATCCCTCCGACTTTATTTCGGGATAATAAGGGCATACATAAATTTTCGGACAAAGCTCAGTCATTCACGGCGGGTAAAGCAGCTTCTTCTTAAATTGAGAGAAGTTTATTTATTGGTCCCATAACGTATCTTAGGAAACAGTTCGTAGATGGAGAAAACCATTTCACACTGAAACAGAATCTGTTAAAGGTGCTGCAAAATCAGAACTTCATGTACAGAGAAAAGAAATAGTCTCAAAAGCTTGTAGACGGATGGCTAAGAATGGGTTTGCTCCCCCCCCCCCCTAGGGAATTTTGCAGACATATCCTATCTTGTAGAGAATTGAAAGCCGAGTCCTTTAAGAAATGTTTGCACTCTGTGCGTTGGGGCATTAGTCTGTAAGAGCCTGTAACATACGTTACTTTATCAAATTTAGAAAGAGTAAATTGAAAATTTAGGCTACAAAATAAAGACATTAAAATATTTATTTTTAAAAAGCATTCGTATAGTCTTCATACTGGATATCTTAACTACTTATGACAGCCATTTGAATAAAATTGCAGTTTCCTAAGGTGTCATATGCGTTACATAAATCAGATAACCCATTATGATTTGCAAGTGTGGCTAACATCATTTACATTCACAATCTCTCTGTGTGTTTTGCAAAATGTTTTTAACCATGTCTGACTCGCTTATGCAATTGACTAACAGAAAAATTAAAGTTTGTTTCCCTGTCTTAAATATATTTTCTGGAATAAGCAATTAAACAACCCTACCCCTTCCCAGTTTTAAGGTGAAAAGTTTGGTATTAACACTAAAGTAAAAAAAGTTAAAAATGTTTGCAGTTGATGAATATGTTTCATTGTTTGGGATCTATTTGCTTATATGAAAAGACTCATAAATCTGCTCATTGTCTTTACGTAAGATATGCCTAAAAAGTTTTTAATCACCTCAAGGAAATTTTGCGGACATATTCCTTCTCAAAGTACAACTCAAGCTGCATTGAATAAGGGATGTTTGCACTCTCTAAGTTGGGGCGTTAGTCTGAAACAGCATGTTACATGCGTTACTATATCAAATAAAGAAAATGTAGTTTGAAAGTTTGAGCTAAAATTGTGAAAAAAAAAACTCGCAGCTGCTGGATATCTTACATTGTTTAGGGATTTTAAGCTGGCTCGTACGATAAAGACTTATAGATCTGCTAGTTGTCACCAAGTTTTAAAGATCAGGGAGCGTTACATATGTTAATGTGATAAGTAAAATCATCAAACAGTATTTTGACATCCAGCTGAGTAAGGGCCTGCTCTATCCTTATCCCCTTTGGAATTCTACAGACATATAACATCTTATGTAACAATTCAAGGTGCATTTAATAAGAAATGTTTGCACTCTGTAAACCGGGGCGTTAGCCAGTAACATCTGGTTACATATGTTACTATATCAATTTGAGAATAAGAAATTTGAATGTTTGAGCTACAGAAAAAAGACATTAAAATTATCTAATAAATTGACATTCTTATAGTCTGCAAACTGGATGTCTTTACTACAAATGGAAGCTTATTAACATTTATACGACTAATTGTGGTGTTATGTGCGTTACATGAACCTAATTATAATTTAAAAGCCATAGTTTTGGCTATCGTCATTTAGTTTAAAAACTACTATGACTTGGTTCCAAACTGTTTTATTAGATTTTACAAACATATATTCAATTGATGAATAGGAAAAACCAAATTTGCTTTTCTATCTTAAATATACAGCCCTACTCCCAGTTTTACCGAGAAGCAAATTTTGTAATTCCGTTTAAGTAAAACGTATGAAAGCGATTGCAGCATGTGGATATTTTAGATTTTCTTAGTCTGTCTTGCTCATATATCTGTAAGATCAGGACACTTAATGTGTACTTATAAGTCTTTGGTGCGAAAACACTAGAAATTATATTCATTTCTGATTATCAAGTCCATGGACTGCTGTTACAGTTGTTATTAATGACCTTTTGGACACATTTCCTAATACTATGCATATAATGCTAAATATAGAGCCACAAATAGAAAAGATAGTTTTACATTTGTACAAGACAATACAATAAATGAAATGGTCCAAACTAATTCATGTCAATTTTATCCTCATGTTAAACGTTTGTTGTTGTCTGCTTCTGTGGTAATCATTATTATCACACGCCTCCTTGCAACTAGTAGAATTATCACACAATATTTCAATCATTTACTGTTATACAATTTTACCACCAGTAAACTCAAAATTGATGAGCCATTATCAACTTTCCAATTTTGCCATTCATGGCTCGGAACATTCAGAAACTGATATGAATTCCTAACAGTTGGCTCTTTTAGAATGTGTTTCAAGTGATACTCTGCAAGTAAGAGAAAGACTAAAGCTTTTCAAGGAGGAAAACTATGCCATTAAAAGCAATGAGTACCTGGACTGACTAATGTACCTTGATATTTCTGTGATAAAGAATCATATCTTAGCTGGTTAACTTTTATAAATGTAGCATTTCCATACATGCAACAAACGTATTTTCATCTAAGAATGTCTCTGCACATATAATCTTTCCCCAAGCATTCAAATACATATTGAAGGCTTAGTACTTCTGAAGTGCTGAAACCGAGATACCTCTTTCCCTTCAGATAAACGAACTCTATGTATCACACCAGGTAAAGCAATGAAATGCAGTATGAACAGAGTGCAAATAAGACCCTTTCACTTCAATGATTCACTAAGTTTCTAGGATAAGAGCGCTTATTAAAGGATGTAGCATATATAACTCGTCATAATAAATGAGCAAGGGCATTGTCGTGACATCCTTTTTGATTACATTCAGAGGCAAGTGTTTTCAATTTCAGTGTCTTCAATGGATCATGAAATGGGACAACGTTATCAACCTGTTTACTCTGTATAAATCTTCCACAGAGCATAATATAGAACTACTGGTTATCCTATTCTACCCATAGTCCATTTTCCTTCTTTTGAATGCAATAGCTAATGATATGGCTGCAAAAACTGAGAAATCAAAGGTTTTACATTATTTTAAGGCTGACTTTAATGTACTGACGTCATAAAACAACCAGATGCAAACATAATTGATGGCAATGTCCAATTTCATGTTTTTTCTCATATACCAGATATCTTTCAAGGTGTAACAGAAATTGTTTCAGACGGTCTGCCAAAACTATCAAGAGTCAACACTGTAACTAAAGAAAACTTATAAAGTTCTTTGGGCGCAGCAAAATACTATTGATCTAAGACCTGAGGACTTAAGCACCAAAGGATTGGAAAGGTTCCATGGCAAATGATGCAAAAAAGCAGCCTATCAAATTTCTGTTTGACCAATGTCAGGAATCTTAAAGTATTCTTAGAGGTACACGGTAGAGACATAGCTTTTGCAAAATCAGAGCAAAGTTATCATTTGACTAGCGCAGATGCAGAGGCAGCTGCAGTAAGATTGCTCTTGCCACTTCACATGAAGAGACATATACCAGAGTCATACTCCATTGTATGCATATATGTGAAATGGCATGGAACCCATATTTAATCAGGTGTTAGATCCCATGACACTGACATGCTGTTTCTGCTTTTGAAGAATGCTAAGGATTCAAGTTATAGCTGAGTCAATTTGTTTTGCGCTGGCGCTGGCCACACAAACAAAAAAATAAGTCTTTTGTTGCAAGAGAGGAGGATCACACGAAATGCTTATAAGTGATGTTTGTCACAATTACCAATTTTAAAAGTGATCTTAATTAATGAAACACATATACCACCATAGGAAGCTGTATATTTGTTAAAATACTTCTTATGTATCAAAGGTATTCAGCATGCAAACACCACGAATAATTCAAATTAATAGATTGTTTTATGTCTTTTTTCTGTTTCTCAGACTTTCCACTCATTTATTCTTAAATTGACATGGTAACATACGTAACATACCATTACAGGCTAACCCCCTGGTTAATAGAGTGCAAACATCTTTTATTTGATGCAGCTTGAATTATTATTACGGTAGGATATGTCTGCACAATTCCCAAAGGGTGGAGAGGGTCAGGATTGTACTCAGTTTGCATTCCTAATACTATGCCATGATTCTACTGGTTGTGATGAAATGGGTGAGTATTTTGCAATAGAAGCAGACACAACGTTAGACATTGTGAGGGTGACTCGAATAAAGATTGATTTTGAATAATTATATTTAATAGGAATACTTATTAAATTGTGTCATTTAAATGAGAGCTGTTATTGTCTATCTTTATGTCTATATATTTCAATATAATAGGCATTTGGAAAACTGTGATAAAAAAGTTATATAAACCATCTGTTACACAAATCCATGGGCTTGTTATCAGCAATGACTATAATTACTAAGACTTGCAAACTACATAAGAAATTTGAATAATTAGATGGTTAAATGTCTTCCTTTTGTAGCTCAAACTTTCATTTTGAGTTTTTTCTTTAGTTTGTTACAGTAACATATGTAACAGGCTGTCAGAGACTAATGCCCCGGAGCACAGAGTGCAAACATCTCTTAAAAGATGCGGCTTGAAATTTTCTTCAAGATAGGATATGTCTGCAAAATTCCCTAGGGGGGGGGGGGGGGGGGGCAGGACCTTTTTTAGCTCGAAGTCTATTAAGGGAAGCATTGAAGGTGGTGGATGAAACACCGTTCACGATATTGCCAAAGCTGTTGGCATATCACTATCGAGAGAACATTTCAATCTGAAGCACATTTTCAAAGATTTCTGCCAGACGGATACCCCAACTATCGTCAGATGAACAAAAAAAGTAAGAGTACAAACGGCCAAGCATTTGCTAAAACGTTCAATGGGAGACGAGGCATGGGTGTGCTATTTCAAGCCAGTTAGGAAATTTGGAAACAAGGTATGGCTAACCATACACAGTAGATTACCGGTATACGCCAAAAGAGCAGTGAGCACAAAGGAGGTTCTCTTTGCTATATTCTTCTCGTGACTGTGTAGCCATATAAGTTCTGGTGCAAAAAGTTAAGGCGATATTACCGTGATGTGGCATTTAAAAACCATTAATAACGTTACAAATACAAACTTGCTGCAAAATGCAGCAAAACTGATGCCACGGCGAAAAACACGTCTACTCACTTTGTATAAACCAAATTTCACTTTCACTTTGTTTTGGCTAATCGTTTCAGCAATTAGGTTTCACCATTTTTGCATTATCTGTTGGTTGCCAGCATAAACATTGTCAATGTTTGAAAACCCTGTAAGCAGAAACATCTTCAATTATTGGTTTTTAAAGATTCATATTTGAAAGGGGGTTCTGGTTTTCTTTATTTTCAAGAATTGATTATTTGCAGGCTGGGAACTAGCAGTAATTTGCATATACATGTACCAAAACACCTGTGTGGTGTCGCCCATATGGTTAAAAGGGGCAACGGAAGAGAAATGAATGAAAAAATGACACATTAGAACCAACAGTTTTGTAGATGATCAGCTGACATGTTGTCCTAGTTTATACTTTGTGAGTAAACTTAAATCGCGGAAATATGTATTCATATGAAAGAAACATGTAATTTACCATGACCATTGTACTGGAAATTAAATTAAAGCATAAGGTGAAAAGTTTCCGTCATATAGAGACGTTTCTGTCGAGAAAGAAGCCTTTTTCGTAGCCTGGTTAGCACTCTCGAGTTTGTTTTGGGCCGAGATGTCCAATTACCGCTAGAAAGTGCGTGTTCGATGTTTAGCTATACCCCATCCAGGTAATCTTGGAACCCGTTGTTTTGCAGTAAATAGTTTAAAGGATGCCTTTCAAATCCGAAAATAATACATATACGTAAAAATACACATTATAATTCTTTTGCTAAAATACCGGCTGTGTTCACTAATTATTATAGGAGTCCGTTTTCGTACTTGCATAATGATCCACAAATTTTACTTAATTGATTTATTTAAAAAAACAAAACAGCAAAACGGAAGGTAAATAAGCGTTGAAAGACTCATAAACAATTTGAAAACCATCAAAGTAAGCACGGCGTGATACGCCGTACTAATCACCAGCAACGACGTCCGGTGAAAGTATTTCAATTTATTATCTACTATGTAATGAAATACAGGAAAATATTGATTAAATATAATGCATATATTTCACAGCCGTGAAAATATAAAAACTTGTATTTTCACAGCAGTGAAAATACAAGATTTGATATTTTCACGGGATAGAAACCGTAAGATTGGAACTACTTTTTTTCTTATTTTCTCACTATGGTCTAAAGGAATCATCTCTTTATGGCATATCTGTTTCTTTTCTAAGGGAAACAACTATTGGTGTTTCCTATTTCTATGGAAATGTAAACAAAAAGTCAGAGACGCTTAGAAGCTTAATAAAAGAAAGAGCTTGTGTAAATTCGTCTGCTACAACTAGAAAATCAAAACAAAAGCTAATAATGTAAAGTAAGATTCGCTTCTCTTTGCCTTAAAAGATTATGGGAAATTTGTAGATAATAAAAAGAAAATTCAAATGTTTTTTGTTAAATATGTCTTTAATTTCACTCTTGAAGTGGACAGTAATTATATTTCATTCGTGGCTTCGCCACTCATGAAATATATATATTGTCCACTTCACTCGTGAAATAAAAGACATATTTAACAAAAACAATTGAATATGCTCTATATATTTGTCCATTGCGTCATATTATATACCAAGTATACATTTCCTATTGTTTTGCAGTTGATAGTTAGAGGGAAATATTACATATGTGATGATATCAGCTTTTGATATCTCACTAGTGATAGTGTGATTTTGCCGGAGCTACTTTTTTAATACAGACATGTAATAAAAGATGAGTAGAAAATAATACTCACCATTACAGGTGCAAGTGGCATTAAGGTGGGGCTTAGTCACATTATTTTCCTCATTTGCATGTCAATATATAACTACGCCCAATTAACATTGTGGAATCGTTAAAAAGTGATGTTTTCTTCTTCTGTTTTTCATTGAAAACATCACTGGAAGCGATATGATATACAGATAAGAATAGTAAACTGTGTTTCCTTGATATATTAATAATGTCACTTAGGATGTGGTGGTGATTCGGTCACCAACATTCCTTTGTGTCATAATTTTCCTAATTGTCTGCGCAGCATGGCACTAAAAGGGTCGGCCTATCTGCTATGGCACATCTCTGCTGAAAAATGGGTTTTGTATGCATTACTAAAAACACTTACGTTAAAAAAGTAACAAGGGAGGAACTGCCTGCGGAGACATCAAGTCACCTTTGATAGCCAAACCATAACACTGATTGGTATTACAGTATTTAGCAATAGAATGATAATATTTTCTGCACTAAAACATTCTTAAAATAGTTTGCACATGGTCGGATGATAGAAGCTGTTTCAGTGACACTTGATGACGCAGATTGATAACAGGATTGAATCAACCAATCAGGCGAATCACTTGACTTCCAGACGCATTTGGTAAACAAGTAAATCACATATACCAAAAATGCTCAAATCAGATAGGTCAATATGCGATAGTCATGCCACCTATTGGACGATTATGAATTTTCCTATCAAGGAAACACAGTTTGCTATTCTCTATATAAATACATATTACAATAATAGTAACTTTATCTGGCATACTGTATCACGTAGAGTGTCGAGGGTGATCCGATGATATGGGCTAATCCACGAGACGTGATGTTGTACGCCAGATCAAGTTACTTTTATAATAATATGTTTTACTATTATAATAATATGTTTTACTATTATAATAATATATTTTACTATTATAATAATATGTTTATTATTTACCTTTTTTTTTCTGACATAATTCTGATTTTATAAATTGGTTTGGTCTTTAATCCAGAAAAAAATGCGGGAACGTTTGCCTTTACGTTTCGCTTCTTGACGTTACTCCATCATGTTTTCCATCTATGGTTCCATGCTTGAAATTTACACCACTAGATAAAAAGGGCAAAAACAGGTAACAGACGTGAGACTCGTTTTAAAGGATAGTGATACGGGATCAGAAAACCTAAGTTCGTTGATCCCGCTTGCTGTCTTAGATGGCATGGCCAGAAAACAGACAGTTTAAAAGATGTATCGTTTATAGGTATATAATAGTACCACAGCTCATATAAAACACTTGAAATTGTAAAGCAATTTCTTGCACACCAGATAAGGATATCTGAGATTTAACCCTGGGATAGAAAATCTTATCCTACCGATGTTGTCTTACACAGACTGAAGTTATGTTTTTCCAACCACAGAGAATACTTTGAAGGGCTGTAGAGTTGATCTGACCATTTAAGTCGGTTCCTCTTAAAATAATACACATTACTATTGGAACAACCCTCGTAACCTTAAAGTAAACACTTCAAAATGACGATTTGAGTGATGCTGCGTTGGTTCTGTTGTTGTTGTTGTTGTTGTTGTTGTTGTTGTTGTTGTTGTTGTTGTTGTTGTTGTTGTTGATGATCCATTGTTTAATACTGCTTCCATTGTATGTGGGGATATTATGTTTAGTCCTTATTTTGTATTGCAGTACTAATATTATCCTTTTTTCAGCTCGCTGAGGTAGAGAAAGTTGTTATTTTTTTACTGATATTGCGTTCTTGCTGTCGTGTGGTTATTATTGTTCGTGTCTCCCCCTGAGGGTAAAAGTCAGTCATTTGTCGGTGTGTTGTATAACTATAAGATATGTCTTTGTCAATATCCTTTAACTATGTTTTTAACTACTTTCATAAACATTAAATTAGATACCTATGGCATGCTTTGTGTTACATAATTAAAAAAAAATCACCAATCATTAAAATGCTGACTTGCATATTTTAGCTAGAAAACTGTTGTCTCATTTTGTGTGTTGGTGTGTGTGTGTGTGCGTGTGTGTGTTTTGTTGTTTTTTCAAAGTTTTTGCAAATGTCTTGACAATTGACAATTACTTGCCTTGAGGTAAACAATGCTAGTGTTTTTGTTGTTGTTTTTATCTGCTAGTAAAATTCCTGAAGAACCAATTATAAATACGAAAAACAAAAAAAAATAAAAAAATAAGCAAATAATTAAACTTTTAAAATAAAACATAAATCAATAAGAATATATATCAAGGAATGTGTCATATATATGGAATGGAGTGAAAATTTGCAATGGTCAACAGGTTTTCGTTGTTTATAGTTTTAACCCTTTATCCCATAGAGGCGCCTTTTGACGCCTTTGCAAACAGAGCAGTCCCAGATCAGGCAGCTCTTATAAGCTGCCTGATCAGGGTCTACTTTCTTTGCCTATGAAATGTGATTAGATATGATCCTACACTATTGGAACTGACAAGTAATTTCTTTGGTATATGCACAAATATGAAAGTGTATTTAATGAATTATTCATAGTGGGTGGAGCTTAGCAGGAATATTCATGAGGGAAAGGGTCAAACAGATACAGAGTAAACTGGTACAGAGTCTGTTAAAAATACTGCAAACCCAGGGCGATCTGTAACTCGCCATATTGCTAAAGATGTTGGCAAATCACTAGCAAGAGAACATTTCATTCTGAAGCTACGAAGTAATTTCTGCCGAAACGATACTCTTTACATTGGCAGATGAACAAAAAAGGGTATACAAACAGCCAAGTAATTACATTTGTTCAAAACAGCCATATGCAACTAATTGCAAACTTTCTGGTGTCTTGTTACTGTTAATGTTCTGTGCTGTGGTTTTGTCTGCTTTGTATGATTGTGGTATTTCTTGATCAAACTCAATTACTTTTTTGTAAGTGGAGACGATACATGGGTGCACCAGGAATTATGGCTAACCAAACATGGTAGACGACCTGTAGTTGCCAAAAATACAATGAGCACACAGAAGGTTCTCACTGCCATATTTTTCTCATGTAACAGTACAGGTAAACAAGTTCCAGTGCCAAAATGCAAAAGTGTTACTGGGCGATATTACCGTGATGTGGTACTGAAAAGCGAGAAAAAAAATACCAGAAACGAAATTCAGTGACAGGATTTCAACAAAATTTACTCTTGCATGATAATGCCCCATTACTTACATCTAAAACTGTAAAGTCAGAGAAGTAACACACACACCGTAATCTCCAGATCTAGCCCGTAAAACCTTTCCGATTTTCCAGAACAAGAAAGTTCGTATCTTATTAGAGGTATACCCAAATCAGCCTACCGTGACGCATTCCGGAAATGTATTCACAGACTGAAGTTATGTTTTTTTTTTCAATTTGGCGAAACTTTAAAGAGATGTAAGACCATGTAAAGATAAGTTGACCCTTTTAGTTGGTTCTGTTAAGATAATACACATTACATATCGAACAACCCTGGTATATATCAAAAATTAATGTTAAATGACTATACATGATTTTCCTTAGAAAATACTTAAACCCAATATAGATTATGTCGGATGTCATTCGATTTGACTAGAGTTTTGAATGCGAAAGAAATCACATGGCTCTTAATATTTTCATGTAGCTAATGTAAACAATGCAAAAGCGACAAATGGGACAGTTCGCAAACGCATTTTCTCATTCATGACTGAACAATCATGTTACTTGCTGAATTACCACATAAAAGTACCATAAAATAAAACATTCTCATAAAAGTA
This sequence comes from Loripinus fragilis, assembly GCA_964019695.1. Taxonomy (NCBI): domain Eukaryota; kingdom Metazoa; phylum Mollusca; class Bivalvia; order Lucinida; family Lucinidae; genus Loripinus; species Loripinus fragilis. The sequence continues at coordinate 34,953,890 of OZ026522.1, read as the reverse complement.
TACTTCTTATATATATCACAGTGACGAAATATTTCTATTGCACAAGCATACCTATTTCCTTAAAAGTTATTATAGAAATATAAACTTTCAGCAAGCACTGTATATCATGAAACGCCAAAGATTTTTGCAGATTAATTTGGTAAACAAGACTGTATTTCAGGTTCACTTGCACAGGTTTCAACATATGGATGAAATATTTTCTATCAATATGAGTCGTAAAAGCTACCATTGTTATGTCTATAAAAAGACACACCCAAAACACACACACACACACACACACACACACACACACACACACACACACACACACACACACAAACTACATCTCATAACAAATACGACTTGCTATAACACAGACTGTTCTACAAGCAGAGGATTCACATGTAGTATCAACTATTAGTAACAGCATCTAATATGGCGTGTCAACTGTTGTAAATAGTCGTAATAAGCGATTAAAAATAGGAGGTGTGATCAAAAAGTTCTATTTTGAGATTCATTGTCAGTTGGTCATTTGATCTAATTGAAGGACATTGGGAGAGTGAAAATCATGCGGCCATGCTTGGTTGCTTATGTAAAGCACTTTTAAGAGAGGAGGGTGCGACACATTTGCAAAATTGAGAAACTTGAAATCAGAGCGTTTATCAAGTACTTCTGTAAGAAAGGAACGCTTTCCAAGGAAATTCATGAAGACTTCATGGAACCCCTTCGGATGGAGTCTCCGTCTTATAGCACAGTGAAAAAAATGGGCAGCAGAGTTTAAGAGGGGGAGAGAGAGTGTTGAGGATGATGGACGGTCTGGCAGCCCCTAAGATGCCACCGCTGATGAAAATGTCAAGGTGGTGCACACCCTGGTTATGTGTAATGGGAGGCGAGACCTGCGTAGCACAGCTAGCGAAGTGGGCATAGGTTTTGGGGCAGTACAATCAATCCTAACTGACATCTAAGGTATGTCAAAGGTTACGGTAAGATGGGAGCCGCGAAAATTGACCAATGATCAAAAAAGATCTTGGCTCGATATTTCTAGGTATCTCCTGTCTCCCTATGAAGATGATCCTGGCGATTTTATCGAGCAAGTTGTAACCCAAGATGAGACATTGGTTCACCACTTTGACCCAGAGTCAAAAATGCAGAGCAAACAATGGAAGCACCCTGGCTCACCCCTCCTAAGAAATTTAAGAGGGTTCATTCAGCAGGGAAGGTGATGGCCTCAATCTTTTGGGATAGTCAAGAGATAATCATGATTGATTATCTTGAGCAAGCTCACACGAAAAACAGTGCATACTATGTAGGCAAATTGAGGCGGCTACAAAGGAAATCGCAGGAAAGAAGTGAGGAAAACTGACTCGCGGTATTCTGCTCCTACAGGACAACGTCCCTTCCCACACCTCACAAATTGCCATGACTGCTGCGACTGAATGTGGATTTAAAACCCTTCCTCATCCCCATATTCTCCTGATATGGCTCTTTCTGACTTCTATCCGTTCCTAAACTGAAATCTCATCTTCGTGGTACACAGTATGGAAGCAATGAAGGCGTCATAGAGGCAGTAAACGAGTACTTAGGAGACCATGAAAAGGCCTATTTTGAAAGGGATAAGAAAGCTTGAACAGAAATGGGCTAAGTGCATTGTCTTGGAAATGGTCAAATTTTCATTCCCTGGTAGCCTGAAGTACATGGGATCGAGAACTTTTTTATCATCCCTCGTACATGTTAAATTCAAACACTAATGGGAACAGGTCTCCCATTTAACATCTACACAGTATGGCATAGTGGTAAATTTTTCAAAACAAATATTTTAAATATGTATAAGGATATTTGACAGTCACGGTGACTATAGCATTTCAGTTTTTCTTTTGAAGAGCGTGGTGGCTTGGTAGAGTGCTTGACTCGAGATGGAAGGGTTGCAGATTTATAGTAAGTAAGGGTGCAAAGATCAGGAATCGATACAATCAAGTACCACACCTGACCCAGGATACCAATGGGAAAGTGACGAACTCCCAGTTGAACACCACACACAACAGCCAAGAGGCCATCCCTTTCCAAGCAGGTGACCACAAGGCACATATAAACAGACGCTCACAAAGGCATAACAAAACAAGACAGAAAAAACATATGAGATCCACAAAAGAAGTACCGCCTTGGAACGGTCAGTAAAATATTTTACTGGGGGGCTTAACCTGGTTTAACGGCGCCAACCTCACCCTTAATTCAGATGTGGATCAAGAAACTTAGATGTTTGGTTTGCATGAAAGACCCCTAACTTATCAATGCATCATCTTCCAGAAATTATAAATCAAAATATAACAAGGAGATGAAGCAAAGATAAGGACTCAACAGTAAATAAAACTGAATACTGGAGCAAAAGAAATCCAACAGGTAAACCCCAGTTGGCCCAACAAACAGCCAAAGTATCAGGCCCCTACCATCTCATCAATAGATAAGTTTTAAACCTCACCGGAGGTATTGTTTTGTGTCATTGATCGAGGCACTTTATCCTCTGCCTAGTACAGGTTCAACCCAGGAAGACCCATCCCAACATGACTGAAAATTGCAGACTGGGACGTAAACAATCAATTCAAACAAACAGCCTTTTAGTGAGCAATCCCTTCTACATATTCATTTTCTTTGCCTTCTCAAACGCTAGAATAGAAACTTGCCAGATAGCTGCATTGTGAAACAGTCTAAGTCTTAGTGAGGTTTGAAAGCAGTTCATAGCCTTATCAACGTTTCCCATGTTGATGTACGCCCATCCAAGAAGATTCAGCGATGTCTCTTGATGAACTTGAGTGGCATCCGTTTGTAACAACCATTTCATGTCCTCAATATCAATAGATGCTTCCAAGTTTAGGTCTAGTTTTCTATGGTTTAGAAACATCAGATAGTGAAGCAGGAACTTACCGTCTACGACAGCCCAGTCAAACCAGAAATCCTTGCTATGCCTTGATCCATATGTCATACCAAATGACCGGTACATTTCAAAGCAGAGGGCATGTGGTGTAAGATCTTTTTCGCATTGCATATATACAACACACGGTACCACAAATTGTTTAATGAAGTCCTCCAGAGAATTATCATTACCTTTGGATCCTATATCCATGACAACATCTTTGGGAATTGGTTTTGGGTTCCTATTACAGCTACAGATTGATACTTGCATATGACTAGTGTGCTTTTGTAAGTCAGTGAGTATCTCGAGCGACTGCTGCCAATACCCTAGCATATGAAGGAATGATGCTTGTTTCAGTTTGAAAGAATATAAGTTACTGAGTTTACTCATATTTGTCCAGTCATCTCGCTGTACAAGATGCAGTATGTTCTTGCCGTCCAAATGTTGTTGAACCATGAAAGAAGAGAATAAAGAAATCCTCAAATGTGGCAGAAGAAGCTCAACTGCTCGTTTGGTCTCCAGTTCTGTATGCTCTGTGATTTGTGTGTATTCATCTTGTATTGTTGAGACGAGAACCTAGATAGTAGAAGAGCATACGCCTGCCAACAACAGAGGTAACATAGGTGTTTTGTAAGATAATATTTCTGAACAAAAGAGTGTCAAGTGCTATACGCCAAAACATCTCCAGGAGACTTGATTCTTTTGTTTTCATGTCTTTTTGATCAATGTTTCTTGTCATTTTGTAGCCTTGGCCTGATCCATGGGATACAAGATTGATAATATATTCATAGTTCCCTGTCTGAATTTGTGTTAATATTGTGTTCAGTCTGTCTTTCAACAGATGTTGGTCAGTTTTTATCCTGAACATATTCTCTTCCGGTATAAAGTAATTTGGACGTACTCCATTATCAATCCACTCTATAATAAGACCAATACAAGCCTCCAGACAACAAATCAAGTTATCCTCCACCCAGAACTCCAATGGTTTGTTTTCTGACAAGTAAAACAGACATGTTTTACAGTGGTAAGATGTCAACACCTTTGAATTACCAAGCGATGACGTAGTGTCCTTTTTGATAAGTTTCAATAAGACAAGACACTTCAGTTGGATGGAATTGAAACTGGTTACCAGCAATCTTTCTTGTAGTGAAAACGAGACCCTCCACAGTAAATGTTTGCATCCACTGTCAGGTGGGCCTGTGGGCACCAAAAAGAAGCCAAGTTCACTGCATTGGTTTATTATAGATGATGGGGGCCACTCGTGGACCCTAAGTCTGGTTAACCATTCCTGTGCACATGCTGGCCAGCTGCAACATCTCACCCCATAAACATAATCTGTTGAAACTCTCTGCCTTGATTCAGGATTAGTGAACGCTGGTCCATGAAATCGTTTAGTATCTTCAAGCATGCATGCTGTAACCACTCGAAGTAGCCTATTTTCTCTATCAGTACTAACACCAAAAACTTTATCTCGACATCCCATAGCCTCAAAAGGATCAAGATTTAATTTTTGAAAGGCACACATGTCAGCTCCCGTCAGAAGAGTTCCATTTAAGACAATCTGTAGCTTTACATAACCAGGAGGGGTAAATCTATCTTGAATCATTAACAGATTGATACCATCTGAAGAGGCTTCTGAGAAATTTCTGATAACTGGTTCAGACTCGGATATAACCAGATGATCAATGTCTGAGGATGTACCTCGCATGGCTGTTCCTTCATACCTACTTCCACAAACATAGCTTGAGCATTTTCCAGCACGAAGTTTATACACTATTGTATCAAGTATTTCTCTAGTTGTTGCACTCTCTCTTGCAGCAGATCTTAAATTTTCAGAAACGCCAATGTCTTCTAATAGAGCAGACACCTCTAAAGAACCCTCCTTTTGTTCAGCTTGTGCAACTGTAACAAAAATGATTGTTATATGACTGGAGAGAATCCTGTCTCCTGATTGGCCCAATTCGTCTTCATAAATCTCTATGTCTACCTGGAAACTGGTCTAAACCGGTCCACAAGTTAATATTGCATGAAAACCAGCTCGAACTAGTTTCCAGAAGTTAATATTTTTGACACTTCTGCAATATTACCCTCTAGAGAGCTAAAAATACCATGATGAGTGTGAAACTAGCATGTGCTGCATGCTGCATGAAATTGACATGATTTGCTGTTTCACCTCCCAACAGGTAAATTAAAGACTTTCATGAATTTTTACAACAGTTTTGTTTTGTTTTGTTTGCTTGTTTATCTTTGTTTGAAATAACAAACTGTAAAAACAGTTTTTTGATATCGTTTTGTATTCCACATTAAGAGAATTAATATACATTTGAAAATGCAAAATACTACATTAAAATGATTCAATAACAGTTGCTAAAACTTGTGAGAAAGTCCTTAGATGTTGAATATGTCTTTAACAACAAAAGTGAAAGTGGCAAAATTTTCCTTCTTAAAAGAAAAGTCATATAACAAAACAGTTATTGACTTCGATTTCGGTAGACATAAGGATTCATCTACCCTTAAAAGTGATATTCACCTCGGCCTAGCGGCCTCGGTGAATTATCACTTTTTTGGGTAGATAAATCCTTATGTCTACCTCATTGAAGTCAATAATTGTATATTATTATACGTAATATGATCCATTTGTGTCCAATGACCAATTTCACTTTTAAAGTTTTTCTCTATTATTCATTATATGAATTCTTTCTTATAATTCTTTTGAACTTACAATGTTGCCATCTTTTTATGTCTACTGCATATATTCAGATGCGCCTCAGACTCCTTTTAACCCATAATGCGCCAATCACAACAAAATTCGTCTGCCTTCCTCGTCTGCTGAAATGTTTAAAAAGCCTCTATGGCAAACAGTGTGGACCCAGATCAGACTGCTCCTGTAGGAGCTGTCTGTTCTAGGTCCACGCTGTTTGCTTCTGTGACTTAATTCGTCAGTATGTTCATGAGCAGAGTCTTACTGGAATATGCGTATTTCCTGTGGTTTAGTTGCTTCCAGTGGATCACCTATGTACTATTCGTTAACTAAAACAAAAAACTACCCAGAGCTTGAAACACAGAATGGCTTCAGCAAATGCAATTTCAAAATACTATAAAAGTTCTTCTTTATTAACATGCGATGGTTCTAAGCTTTTTTAAAAGCTAACCTTGTCGGTGGGATTTGCACTTTCACGTGAAGAAGAAGAAGAAGAAAAAGAACCCCTACACAAGCATTGCCAATCTACTTTAGCTAATCAGACTGAATTTTGTTTCTGTCATCTTTGATGGAATAAATAGAACCAGTCCGCCGAAAATACAGCGATAAAACTAAAAGAACAAACCTTGCGCCATGTCTGATCATGCCTTAATTATCGATGTCTATGTTTTTCCCATTTGTCTATTTTTAGAACATATAAAGTGCTACAAGTATACGCTTTCACAAAAAACTTGGTCTATAAAATTGTCCTTCTGAACAAGTAACTAAAGAGCAACCTAGGTTTGTGACGGGGTTTATGACAGACAGACAGACATACAGACAGAGAGACACAGCCCTCGGAACACTGGTCACCGCTCTAACCACCTGGACTACCCTGGTCCTAAAAATCACCCCACCTTCTTTCTTTGCATTGACCATTTTGGTACGTTTTGACTTGGGGACGTCCCTTAAGATCAATTCTCTGAGAGCACCAGACAAATTTCTCCACGCACCGAAAAGAAATTTCTTTAAACCATATTCAAATGAAAGTCTATGTCCAAAAACCCAGAAAAATATACTTTGTTTCATAATTGAACCTTTCGTTGCCATGGAAACCCTGTATGAATTATGTAAAACTGATATTTGGTCAAGAATTTCAGTGGCCCTAAATATTGTCTTTTTTAGCAAACAAGAGCTGTATTAATCTCATTGATTCTACAATGTTTGTTTGAAGTAAATACCAAAGAAATAAATAAAAATTAAAAATGAGGTATTTGAAGCCTATTTTTGTTACAGTGGCCTTTTAACTGAGAAATTTGCAATTATTTTGTCATAAAACAGTCAACATTTTAAGTGAATATTTTGCATAATGCACCGGGATACAGACATGGCCCCATATCAAAACATAATCTGAATAGTCTGAAATACAATATTCACAAGAAACATGAGTGGGTTATTGTAATCTCACCAAGATTTTACAGGGTGAACAGTTGGGGAATTCCCTAAAAACCGTCCCACTTTTTTGGGACCTTTTTACGTCCCATTTTCCTATGTGCCGTTTTTTCGCCTTTATCCGCCAATTTTCTCCGCATGTAGCATGATGATTGTGTAGAAAACGACTAGTAAATGTAGCTAATGATGTTTCCTTGCGATTTAAACCAATAACCCGACAACATACGGGTGCTTGTCCTGGTAATATGTCTTCAAACATGTCTGTAGAGGAAGTTTCGGGTGAGTTTCAAACACGTTTTTGACCAAGAATATATTAACAACGGCAATCGGATGACCGTTCTCTTATAGTTTCAAACCTACTTTATTGGAATTCGTCCTCAAAGGTTAAGTTACGCCAGTATTTCTGCAAAGTTACGCGGTTTAAAGAAAGGTGGTCTACACAAGATATTTTTTGAATGGGACCATTTTTCGTCCCATTCGTATTCTGAAATGGACGAAAAACCGTCCCATTCCCGCTTTCGTAAAATGGGACGAAAGATGGTCACAATTCTTTTTGGCGAGGGAGAATTTATTAATTATCAAACAATATTTAAAGTGTGACGAAAACCCGTTCTTTTAAAGTTTGTGACCACTTTTCGTCCACCTATCGGCGAAGTAATAAATCCCGAGAATAAATCTGGGTCCAATGAGATTTCCCTTATTCATTCGGTTTCTGTTTAGTTCAATCGCGTGATTCGGGTCATTGCAAACTCTTAGACATGTTAGAACCGCCACCGAAGTAAAAAAGGTCAAAACGTTACTTTGATGTAAACAAAATTTATAAACCGGGATATACCCAGATGCTTTAACAAATGACGTAATCTATGACGTTTCATTCTCATTTCAAATTAATAAACAAACCCTGCCTACCTGGTTTCCGACACAAACGAGTTTCAAACCAGCCTCCTCAGCCACAGAGACTAAATTTCACATGTAGCAAGATTACATATTGCACTTTCCAAAAAGCAAATAACAAAGGCGCTGATCAGACTGCGCGGATGCGCAGGCTGGTCTGCGCCTGTGTTGTTAGCCAACCCCTCGAAGACAGGTTTTCTCGCGTCGAGGGAATATTGAATACTTTAATATTCCGCCCGTAGTGGCACACCTACCACGGTGACGCCCAAAAGTTCATGTATAGTACCAATTAACTACCGCATGCGTAGATCCAAAGGGTGGGGGGAGGGGGACCGGACCCCCCCCCCCCCCTGAAAAATCACGTCATATGGGTTTCTATAGAAATAAGAATTTGGACCCCCCCCCCCCCTGGAAAAAGTTGGACTCTCCCCCCCCCCCCCCCCCCCCCCCCGGAAAAATGTTGGATCCCCTCTAAAACCAATCTTCCGAGACTCTCAGCTTGCCCCAGCTACTTCATCTGTGGGAGCAAGTTGGCAATTGTTTATGAACACTGCACCGCTTGCCCATAACATCTAACCTGGTCTCAGAAACAATACCAAACGCGGCATGTTCGCTAGGATACTTAGGGCTATACATCAAGCATGTTCCTATAGTACCTGTGGTCAGGACAAGTAAATTCTGGGCCCTGGTAGCCTGATTGGGCTAGTTCAAGGCAAAAACAACTATGAAATGCAGCACAGAATGCTACTCCCCCAACCCTATGGAGCTCAGCCTAATATGAAGAAACAGATTTTAATAACAGACTTGCACATGCATAATACACTCACAGCTTTTTGACGTTTGCACATGCGTAAGCTCCTCTAATGTTTAATTTTATATATTTATACATGTAATTTGAAAATAAGCACATTTTTATGTCAGGGCTAGTGCATTTTAGGTCAGGACAAGTACATTTCACAAGGCCCTTGTCCGACAGGGCTATAGTAGGTTAAAAAGTCATTGTAGACCCCTGCTGCTTCCAATGACAGGTACATAATAATAAAAAAGGTAGACCAACAATATTACCATGCGGTGCCCCCGGCGGTGCCACTCAGCCATATAAGCATTGGGTAGTAACATAAACCCTCTTTATATGCTTCAGTCTTTAATACCGTATCATTAATCAAACGCTCCCTCGAATCGTCGTTGCGTTGGATAAAAGGTTTCGCTCAATTTATTCCGGTAATAACACTTCTGTTTTTTGTTTTTTTTTCAGACAGGTCAATGTACGACGGGGTTCGAAACTGGTAAAATGATAACGCATAGATCTAATCATAGTGTTAGTTTAGATTGCATGAGCAAAATGCTTTTTGGTGATTGGTACTACATCTAACATAATCTAATCCCTAATATGAATTAAATAGGCACTACCTATTTCCGTGCGTCCAAGTTAAGCTATCTAGATTTGTATTTGGAAAGAAAAAATGACTTTTTGGTAATAAACATGATTTTTTTACTTTAATGACATGCCCATTAGTAAAGCATACACATTTGCTATTTTTACTAATGATGATCATAATTGGAGTATATATCTTATAATTGGTTACTTCTCATTGCATCAAATGGAGAGTATTTTCGGACACGCCATTCTTTCCAGAGAAATGAACGAAATGATGAAGCAATATTCCAAGGCCTATTAGTTTCATAACTAGAGGACCTGAAGTGCTCACCTGATTTTGAGTCACAAGATCTTAATAATGTCTAACTACGTCTTGGTCAACCTAGGCGTACCATTTAAAAATATTTTGTATGGCTCACAACCCTCACATACCCAATGCTACATACCAAAACGACCTTATGCTACAGACCAAACATAATTTGCCTTTTGGTTCAAGAGAAGAAAATTTAAAGTTTTTTTTTTACAATATATGGGCATGGTGCCCATTTTGGTAAAGTTACCAGAAACAAATGTAATATATTGTTTTATCTAACGCATACTCCATTTAAAATTTGAGTTCAGTCAGCCGAGTAGTTTCTGAGAAAAAGATGTTTAGATATGTAAACTGAACCGAAGTAATAAGTGGCCACCTACATATTTCTTGCGCCTGTTCAAAGCTTTTCCAAGACTCTGAAAATTATGTCATTTCAAAATGACTGGTAGATCTTGCACAGACGAAGTCAAAGAAAAGGTACCTTCATTTCAAAAAGTCCCAATTTTTACTGTGATATAAAATTTTCCTCAGATATGTTATCCATTTATATTTTAATCAGTTTGAAGCTGTTAAAAAGAGCTGTAATATAAGATCAGCAGCTTAATCAAAGAGTTTAAGCTTTAAATATGCATTTTGCATATCAACTTTGCATTGCTCTGTACACTTTATTATCTGTGGCATGCCATTGAAATTTTCAGCAATTATTTATTATGAATAGGCTTCACTGTTTTATTTAGAAAATCAAAGTCATCTTTGGCATATGCCATTTGAATGAGCTTTAAAATTTCATGATAAAACCGTCTTGAAAGAAAAACTGTAAAAAATGGGCTGATCAAGCTGTATTGTATTTGGTCTAATATGTTTACATAAAATAAAACGCATACAATGATATTAGTATGTGCAGTTGATTTTTAGGAAAATATCGGAAAATGTGGAAAATGAGCTTTTTAAAAAAAATCATAAAAAATCGTTCATAGGCAAAAATTCAGAGGTTTGGTGTTTTTTCAAGTTGGCTAGACGGATTTGAAATCACCCATTCTTCAATTCGAAAAAAATGCACTCAAGCTATTTTCTTCAAATATTTGAGTTTTGCATTTTTGAACCCCAAAATTGTGAAGTGATAGAAACTCTATCAAAGCACCACTTAAGTCCATTGAAATGCACATATTCGAGCAAAATTCATTTCAATAACATTAGCGCTAATTCAGAAAAAATGAAATAAAAAGTGGCCTCTTAGAACTTCGTTTCAGTGTATGTGACAGTCAAAAGTGAGCTGCCTTGGTTGAAAGGTCAACTTTACATTTGGTACTTATGTAAAAAATGTTAAGCATAATAGTTTAGGGGAAATGTGAAGTTCCATACACAAAAAGCCAATATAGCTTTAAATTATAATCCTCATATATACAAGAGAGACATAGGGCCCTGGACCGCTCACCTAAATCTTGGCACATGATGTATTGGTCTGTGATTTAAAGATTTTTGCTCTTATAGCCATGTTGTTAAGCCTAGCTGAACGTTCTGAACAATTTTGGTAGAGGGCAGCATGAGTAACATTTCTGTGATATAATTTCGAATTTGGACCAGTGGTTCAGAAGATGTTGTTTATAGTCACATCGGGAGCTCTGGTGACCCCTTCGTTCAGTGGAGCAGAACCACTTATGCAATTTTTGTAGAGGACAAATTAGGGACAATTCTGTGTAACTATTTTGAATTTGGACCAGCAGTTCAGGAGATGTTATTTAAAGACATTTCATATCTTGAGCTCTGGAGGCCCTTTTGTTCAGCATAGAGAACCGTTTGTGCAGTTTTTGCTAGAGGACATTATCAGGAACAATTCTGTGAAATTATTTTGTATTTGGACCAGTGGTTCAGATGTCGTTTTATCTAGAGTTCTGGCGACTCCTTTATTTGGCCAAGCGGAACCATTTGTGCAATTTTGGTAGACGCCATCATGAAGAACAATGCTGTGAAATTATTTTGAATTTGAACCAGTGGTTCAGGAGATGTCGTTTAAAAGATAATTCTTATCTAGTGTTCTGACGGCCCTTTTATTCAGCTGAGCAGAACAATTAGTACAATTTTGGTAAAGGGCATTATGAGGAACAATCCAAGATGCATACACACACCGATTATGGGAGTCCAAACTCAAAAAGTGCAGGAAATATGCTACGGACACAACTATTTCAGAAAGGAGGTCAGAGGTCAAGGTCAACATTAACCCCAAAATGGTACTAGACACTCTGTCATCCCAAGATGCAACCACACATCAAATTTTGGATTCCTACCTCAAATAATGTAGGATATATGCTATGAACATGGTTATTCTAGATATGAGGTCACAGTTCAAGGTCACAGTGACCCAAATATGGTGTATGACACATTGCCATCCCAAGATGCACCCATACACCAAATTTTGGATTCCTACCTCCAATAATGTAGACGATATGCTCCAGACACGATTATTCTAGAAATTAGGTCAACAGTCAAGGTCACAGTGACCCCAAAATGGTACGAGACACTCAGTTATTCCAAGATGCATCCTCACACTAAATTCGAGATGCTTATCTCAAATAATATTGGAGATATTGCTCGGACACAAAAGCGTAACTGACAGACAAAGGGACGACAATGAGCATACCTATTGTCCCCTGAATAGGGGACTTATAATTTGAACAAACTTGGGTGATGCTACATACCAAATATCAGGCTCTAGGCATTGTGGTTTCAGACAAGAAGATTTTCAATTTTCATCTCGCAAATATATTCTTAGCCCATCTGATCTAGATATACGACGGACAGGATCCATTGTGAATAATTATTGAAGAGGGTCATAAAAGGAACATTCCTGTAACAGTGACGTTGGCTGGTCTGCAGTGTTTGATTGTGGTATTTCCTGATCATACTCATTTACTTTTTGAAAATCCAATCAGCAGTTTAGGAAATGGCCTTTGAAGCAATTGTTGACGACGCATGATGGACGACTGGCATCCAATGATCACAATAGGATCTAAAAACTATCCAATGAACATTCCTGTGACGCTTCGTAGTTTAGGGAATGTTATTTAAAGCAAATTGTTGACTGACAGATGACGGACATGAAAGGGTCACAAAAGTTCATATTGAGCCTATGGTTAAGGTGTAATGGAATGCAGTTTTGATTATAAAAGACTATCATTTACTGTTTTTGGACTACCATTTACTTGGCATTGTTCATGGGACTAAAATTATAGCTCCTTGCTGTACTCTATTTGAACTATGTTGGAATGGAGTGCAGGGACATGCATGACGATTTCAAAGGACAACAAGAGCATCGTCAGGCAAGGCATATATGCACAAATACAAGTTTGACAGCAAAGGGGCCACCAATATAAAATCTTGAAAAGAGAAAATTCATAGGCTTTTGGTTCCAGAGAAAACTATTCTTGAAAGGTTTTGCCATATTTTAGCCCAGCAGCAATCTCGAATGTGTAATCAGTACCATTAAACCAGCTTTTCTCGCTCTATCCTATGGATCTCAATGTGACATCTGAGTTGACTGCGCCCAGTGTTTGAAAATGTTGAAAGACGGATGACCGAATCTTTGGTATACTATATGCTCGCCTATGAATCAGTTCATACTAAATGTGATAGTTGACCAACAAAGAAGCTTAAATATCGTTTCAGTGTCTATCCTATAACCTCACTTGCATAATTGGTCAAGTTTGTAATCTAATTTGCTAGAGACTTAGAGACACAATAAAAATTGAGTTATTCTCAAATACAGCCAGTAGTTGTTGGTTTTCATAGGAAGATATTTGAGTACATCATTTATGATGCCATTGCAAACCAGAACCTTTTATGATAACGTTTTGAGCAGAGGGACATCATTTCTTGTACTCTCACATTGAGCACACTGTGAGCAGGACAGCTAAAAACTACAGCCTTTAACAAATGAAAGGATTTACCATGGCAACAGTGTTTAGATGCCCAGTTAGAGTTGTTTACCAACATCCTCTGATTTCTAACCAATGGTCGACCATATATAGTCTGGACAGTTTGTGGTACTTAGCAAGTTAGTATACAGTTATCTCTCGTTAAATCAAAGTCCCTAGGACCAAACTTTTAACATTGTTTTATTTGTAGCTTGAATTAAAAAAGTGGATCTGTAAAAGGATATTACAGTGTATAAGCTAATCAAGATTGTTTTCGCTATTACATATCCAAGTTTATGCTGTACACCCAAGAACTGTCTTATGGAGACAAGCTGTTAGAATATACATGTACAATTATGTGTTGTATAAAGTACATGTACATGCACGCACAAACAAGAACAGTCTCACTGAGACAGTCCTTCTAAGTACATCCAAGTCATCATAGTTTGGGATAGAAAATAAATTGTGAACAAAGTCTGTTAAATATGAATTCATCCTACAATTTACTTTGACCTAAGAGGGTAGTTTGAGTTTGAAGGATTCGAGTTAGCGAGAGTACACTGTGTTGATCATGTTTAAACATTAAAAAACACGGAGTTATTAATTAGATCCTGCTATTTATTGAGCTTTGTCTAATACAACCCATGCTACACAGTACACTGTATCTTACAGAGGCTTGTTTGAATTCAACACTTCATTTAATGGTGACTTCTTCAAATGCTACACAAACTCCCCCACACACAATGATAACATCATGATAGACTAAGACTTTTGGGGAAAATTCAAAAAGTCACCATTCTATGAAGTGTAACCTTCAACTTTTAGAGTTAATCATGTGATAATAATGTGTTATTTTGCATCTTGGGCCTCTGGGGCTTGCAGTTGTAGTAGCTCCATCCTTTCTATCTCTGAATAGTATCTGAAAGTAAATTATGACAGACTTAGATTATAAGTAAAAAATAATGTTAACATAAAAAGTAATATTACACAAGATTATTAAGCTCCTTTTTAAGGGACATAGAGTAGACAAACAATGCAGACCCAGATCAGATGTTGTGCATTCCCCACAACCTCTGATAAGGGTCTTCGCTCCTATCTTAAATAATGTTCTACTTCACTTTGAATTCAAATGAATGATAAATATCCTCAAGCAGCCCCTAAACTTTAAGACAGACTCATCCAAATGATTAGAATTGGAAAATCTATTCAGCTTAAATTTGTTAAATATATAGAAATTATGTAACTTTCTGTATGGAATGCATGATCTTTTCAATAATATTCTCTGCAAAAATATTCTGGTGCTATGGCAACAAGTATGATATAAATGCATGCCTATGTTTTGATAACTATTCATTTTGTCCCCTCCCATCCATGATAGGATTCAAAAAATCATTAAAGAACAGTTCTTGAACATATAGTTTATCTACCATATGATAAACATGTAAGTTTATTTCAAGTATTAATAAACATTGAGGGAAAAAAAGTTTAGCAATTAAACTCCGGCTGTTTAGTTTTTAGACTTAATTTTTCGCAATAACTTTTTTATCTTCAATTTTAGCAAAAAGTCTAAAAACTTATCAGCTGGAGTTTAGTTATAAATTATGGGTTTTCCATTGGCTATCTTTGTAACATTAGATCTAGTTTATTAGCAAGTGCACAAACATGTCAATTGTTTGAAAATGAACTAGTGGCTACCCTCAAGAGGTCAAAAGAAACAAATTACAATTTCATAGCGAGGATTTGATCTGCTGAGAATTTAATTTCAAACGCTATTCAATTGAAAGGGAGATAATTTGAAAAATACGATTTTTAACTAAAAATGTACGAAAATGGTGACCAAACTTTCAGTTTTATACTGGTTTTCACTTTTTGGCTTTTAGATCTAAACATTTGATGGAAAATGAAACTGTTAATAGAAAAATATTCGTGTAATTGCCATATAAGCTGCTTTAGCAAGGGGACTTAAAATCAGACTTTACATTATGTGAAATGCCAACCGGTTAATTTCATCATACTTGTAAAAGTTTGTCAACATATAATTTTGATATTATGAAATTAAAAATCACATTAATCCCAAAAGTATATTGCTAAACTTTTTTCCCTCAGTATATTTATAGAGTTCTCACCAGCTCATGGTTTATAGACATTCGTGTAAGTTTGTTTGTTAGTTTGATTTGATTCTTTAGGTCCCATCAACAATCTTTCAGTTATAAAGGGACGGGTCTTCCTGGGTTGAACCAGTACTAAGCTAGGATTAATTTTCTTGCTCAAGGACACAACACAGTGACGCCGGTGAGACTTGAACCCACGGTTCTTCGGTCCAAAGTCAAGCACTCTACCACTGAGCCACTGCGCTTCCTAAATTCGTGTAAGGGTTCTCTCTAGTATGAATAAACATTCGTATAACAGTTCTCTCCAGTATGAATGAACATTTATCTACATTAATCTAAGGGTTCTCTCCAGGAAAGGCTGAAACAGTATATACTCCCCTACATGCCTCTAGATAAGAATTCCTTCCCTTATTTATCTTGTGGGTACTCAAAGGAACCATCTCGATCAAACAGTTCTTTTGAGTGCCCAAATGAAATTTATGTTTAAACTGATGGCTAAGAATTATTTTCAAATATCAATCTCTTAATGCTTGAACTAGACTTTTGAGAATCAGAGTGTAACCATTTGTGCAATCCAAGTAGAGGGCATCATCAGGAACAATTCTATGAAATTATTTTGAATATAAACCAATTGTTCAGGAGAGAAGCTCCTTAAAGATATTTCTTATCTAGAGCTCTGTAGGTCCTTTTGTTCAGCAGAGTGCAACCATATGTGCAATTTGGTAGAAGGCATCATGAGGATCAATTCTGTGAGATTATTTTGAACTTGGACCAGTGGTATAGGAGATGTAGTTAAATATATTTCTTATATAGGGCTCTGACAATCCTTTTGTCCTTTTCAGCTGAACCATTTGTGCAATTTTGGTAGAGGGAATCAGGAGGAACAATTCTGTGAAATAATTTGAATTTGGATTAGTGGTTCAGGAGATATTGTTTAAAAGACTTCAAATCTAGAGCAATTCATACAATTTTGGCATTATGGGGAGCATTCCTGTGAAATTATTTTAAATCTGGACAAGTGGTTCAGGAGTAGATGTTATTTATAGAAAAAGTTTATTAAGGGAAAAGTGGACCTAAAACACATGCCAGACCAAAAGTGATCACAATAAAAAACAAGAGGGCCATAGTGGCCCTGAATCGCTCACCTGTACTTGTCCACCAGTCTTATTCAGTGGAAGGTAATGATTTAAACCCTTCTGTGGAGGGCAATCAAGCTTGTCTCTTCTGTAGTATTGTCTTTGAGCGCATAACAAGACCCTACCCCTCCCCCCACCCACACAAACATTTCCTACATACCAAATATTAAGGCTGTTACATAACAAATATCAAGGCTCTATGCTTTGTGGTTTCAGAGAAGATTTTTTCTTGTCATCCCTATATAATCCTATATAAAACATGTGACCCCGGGGCTGGACCATTTTTGACCCCAGTGGCATTATTTGAACAAAAATGGTAGAGGTCCACTTGGTGATGCTAAATACCAATTATCAAGGCTCTTGGCCCCGTGGTTTCAGACAAGAGGATTTTTTCACATTTTCCCAATATAAGCCTATGTAAAACATGTACCCCCTGGACGGGGCCATTTCTGGCCTCAGGTCTATAATTTGAACTTACTTGGTAGAGGTCTACTAGGTGATGCTAAATACCAATTATCAATAGTCTAGGCCTTCTGATTTCAGACAAGAAGAATTTTTCACATTTTCCCTATATAAGCCTATGTAAACAAATTGACCCCCGGAGCCGGGCCATTTTGGCCCTAGGGCTAAAATTTGAACAAAAATGGTAAAGGTCTACTAGGGGATGCTACATACCAAATATCACGGCTCTAGGCCTTGTGGTTTCAGACAAGAAGGTTTTTTCATGTATTCCTTAAATAAGCCTATGTAAAACATGTGACCTCCAGGGCGGGCCATTTTTAGCCCAAGCAATATAATTTGTACAAACTTGGTAGAAGTCCACTAGGTGATGCAACATACCAATTATCAAGGCCTTGTGGCTTCAGACAAGAAGATTATTTCACATTTTCCCTATATCAGCCTATGTAAAACATGTGACCCCCGGAGCCGGGCCATTTTTGGCCCCAGGGCTATAATTTGAACAAACTTGATAGAGGTCCACTAGGTGATGCTAAATACCAAATATCAACAGTCTAGGCTTTCTGATTTCAGACAAGAAGATTTTTTAAAGTTTTCATCTCGAAAATCTATTTTAGCCTCTATGACCTAGATATGCAACGGACCAGAACCATTTGAACAATTTTGGTAGAGGACCACCCAAGGATCATTTGTGTGAAATTATTTCAAAATTGGGCCAGGGGTTTAGGAGGAGTTGTCGATTAAGTCAAAAGTTAACGGACGGACGAAGGACGAAGACCGCTCACAAAAGCTCACCTTGTCACTTCGTGACAGGTTGGCTAACAAGAGGGCCCTAGGGCCCTGAATCGCTCATCTGAATCCTTATACATGAGGAGATTATGTATTGGCTAGTGGCTATAGAGATATCATTCAAAGATTTTTTTTTATTTTAGCTCTGGTGGCCATGTTGTCATCAATGTTGATAGAGGGCATCATGAGGAACATTTCTGTAAAATTATTTTGAATTTGAACCATTGCTTTAGGAGATGTCGCTTAAAGACATTTCTCATCTAGAACTCTGGTGTCCTCTTGTGTGATGGAGGGGAACCACTTGTGTACTTTGAGTAGAGAGCATTATGAGCAACAGATCTGATAAACTATTTTGAATTTGGATCTGTGGTTCAGGAGCCTGGAGGAGATGTCATTTAAAGATATTTCTTATCTAGAGCTATAGCCGCCTTTTTAATTTGGCACATCAGAACCATTTATGCAAATTTAGTAGAGGTCATCAATAGGAACAATTCTGTGAAATAATTTTTAATTTGGACCAGTGGTTCAGGAGATGTCATTTAAAGACAATTCTTATCTAGGCCTCTGATGGCCCCTTTGTTCAGTGGAGCAGAACCTTTGTGCTACTTTGGTAGAAGGCATCATGAGGAACCATTCTGTGAAATTATTTTGAATTTGGACCAGTGGATCATGAAGAGACGTCTTTTAAAGATACTTCTTATCTAGAGTAGAGTTTATCGGACGGAGCCATTTGTGCAATTCTGGTAGAGGGTATCATCAGGAATCGAGCAAACCTATATAGTTCCCCAAACTTATAACAACACTGACTGCAAGATTTAGTAAGTCAATGTAATTACCTTTAACAAGGACATTTGAACTTGCGATATATATTCCTTCTTCCTTGATCACCTCAAAGATGTTCTGACCGGAGTCAGACTTCTTAGCTAGAGTCATCTGAAACAAACATGTATATGGCTCTAACTTAAGCCTATATATAATAGATGTTCTAAAATTCTTAACACTAGTTGTCCATAGAAAGACCTTACTTACTAGACAGTAGACATACAGTGCAAACCCAGATCAGACTGCTTCTGATGTAGCAGTCTGATCAGCGTCTTCCCTGTTTGCTATTCTGACAAGCACTCGATGAATTCCAGCCTTGATAACCCACATGTAATCTGAGAACAAAAAAGAGAAATGTTCTAAAGTTTAGAAAATTTACCGACACATTGTGAATGTTCAAAGAGCCACATGCATTAACGGGCTTTTTTGGCCCCTCTATGAGGCTAAACTATAAAAATGGTTTTAACTAATTTGTTCTCATTGGTTTATTAGTAAAATAATCAAAGTGTAAAAAGTCTTGAATTAATTCCACTTTAACCATTGCTATGGTAACAAAAAAGGCCACCAAAATAGGCTGAGATGTTTGTCTTGACAGATCAATTAACACAGAATAGAGCACAAGCAAATACCAAAAAGATATCTTAACGGCTGAAGAGAATTATCACGGCACACAACATATTAAAAGGATATTTTGGTATTTAGCTGTGCTGATCTAATTTTTTAAAAATAGGTCTCCAAATGCCTTAAACTTGGTACAAAATGGTAATTTCTCTATTTTAAGCCTACTTTGTGGGCCATTTTTGTTACCATAACAATGGTAAAATAAAAAAAAAATGCTGAAATTTTACATTTCAGTTAATCTTCCCTGTATTAAGCCGAGGGAAACTGTTTGTGCAATTTTGGTAGAAGCCATCATGAGGAACAATTCTGTGCAATTATTTTGAATTTGAACCAGTGGTTCAGGATGAAATGTCATTAAAAGATATTTCTTATCTAGAGCTACAGTAGTCCCTTTGTTCGGTGGAGCGGAACCATTTGTGCAATTTTGGTAGAAGGCATCGTGAGAAACAATTCAGTGAAATTATTTGAAATTTGGACCAGTGGTTCAGGAGGATATGTTGTTTAAAGAAAAAGTTTACGGACGGACAACCGACAAAGACTGATTACAATAGCTAACCTTTAGCCTTCAGCTCAGGTGAGCTAAAAATTAAAATGCTGCCTCCTTAAGTCATTTGCTGCAAATTTTGCAAACATTATTTGACTATGAAAGTATTGGGGGCAAACAGTGTGGCGCATCATCATCATGAACAAGGTCAGATCTATATCAGACTACAGAGCAGCCTGATCTGGGTCCATGCTGTTTGTCCAAAAAGCTATTGAACATTTCAGCACTCAGCAGATGACAAAACAAATTTTGTTGCTATTGGCACTATAAGGGTTAACTTTTTTGCATATCAAAGTTTTGTTTGATTTGATTCTTTAGGTCCCATCAACAATCTTTCAGTTAAACAGGGACGGTTCTTCCTGGGTTGAACCAGTACTAAGCTAGGATAAATGTGTCTTGCTCAAGGACCACAATGCAGTGATGCATATCAATGTTGTCTGCTAATAACCTTACCCAGTAGGCAAAGAGTTTCCTCTGGAAGGGATTCAGATGTATATGGGGGAATCAATTTGATGATTTTAACTCAGGCCATCCTTTAAACAATGTTTGTTTGCTGTCACACGACAGACTCACTCAAAATGCCACCTACCAAAAAATATGGCTGTTTCGCCACATTCCAGAGAAATATCTTTATTATAATTTTAGACTTTTTTTTAATTTTTAATGTCTTTTAAATAAATCAGTGAAAAATAGATTAAATACTTACCTACCTGGAAAATTATGAGTAGGGTGACCACAAACAATTTTTAAAGGATGGCCTCATTTTTCTTAAATATCCCAATGAAAATGAAATAATTTGGGCTCAAAAGAGGGTTCAAGTGAACCCCATCTGGTACACCACTGGTTAAATAACTAATCTGATTGAGCCTTTTTTTTCAAGGCAGACAATATTTTGTTCAGCATTTGAAATTTCGGATTGGTCCATTACTGGTCGTTGCCATTATACACATGAATATAGTTAAGTCACTATAAATTGATGGACATTTTACAAATGTCGATGGAAAGTGACCCTTTTTGTCAAATTACCGCATTATTTATTTGGCGACAATTACCGTATTGGCGGAAAAAAAAATCGCTGGTGAAATTTTTTATCTGACGTTGGAACTTCACCTCGAGAATGTCACCTCCTGCTAAAAGTCATTGACTCGTGTTGTCCATGTATATCTTAATTGTCAATTATTTATATCACACAATTGGGTACCTGATGGAATCAAACCTGAACATGCCTCACACACTTCTGACAGCTGTCACGTGGTCACTGCATGCGTAAGTGTTGTTTGCTTATTGGACTTTTCAATCATCGAAATTAATCGGTCAGAAGGTTTCGATTGATGATCGATTATAATCGAAAGTTATCAAATGTAAGGGAAACACAGGTTCCATCCCAAAGAATGTCTATCCTTGAACTGCTTTATGAAAATATTAAGTGTCAGTTTCATGCTGTTTTATGAACAGTACCTTACCACAACAGGTCCTGACAGCAATCTAAATTGAACAGTCATTGACATTAAAACCCTTTATGCACTGATGAATTCTTCCTTCTGGATTGAAACAATAAACCTGGGAAGGTCCATTGTATGTATCAATGGGTCAAAGGTTATTATTTCGAAATAAAATTGCATTTCTTTCTCTGAAGATTGTTTTTGTCTGAGCCTGATGAAATGCCGCATTCTTAGGCATTTCATCTGGGTCTTCACTGTTGTGCCTATGTCACAGTACATATTTAGGACAATGTGCAAAAGGTTAAGGTGTGCACTTGCTATAATTACAGTTTATATCTTTAACCTTGCATTTTCTTGTAGCAAATTTAGAAAATCAGCTTACAAATTACAATAGAGCCAGGTGTGAATCTTTTCGATTGTAATCGATTATTACCAAACAAAATCGATTGGTAGAATCGAAATAAATTTTCGATTGATCATTGCTACAACACCAAAACCAAAAACGGTGTCAACATGTGTCACTGAAACTGTTTTTTGACCTTGCCATGTGCGAAGTGTTTTCAAAAATGTTTTATTTGTTTGTTTGTTTGATTTGATTCTAACGCCCCATCAACAATCTTTCAGGTAAACAGGGACGGTTCTTCCTGTGTTGAACCAGTACTAAGCTAGGATAAATGTGTCTTGTTCAAGGACCACAATGCAGTGACGCCCGTGAGACTCGAACCCGCGGCCCTTCGGTGTCGAGGCAAGCACCCTACCACTGAGCCACTATGTTCTCGTTTTAGGGTAGAAAAATCTTACACGCTGTACATTTGTGAATTAATACCAATCATTGTTATTATTAAGCTACCAAAGGTTACTTGATGTCTCCACAGATTATTTATAGCTATTCAATGCTAACTGCTTGGTACTTTTTTATGTAGTTTTTTGAGTAATGCATACCGCGTATAGTCTGGTTCCCTCCCCTAGATCTATCCATCTAGGGTCAGGTAACGTGTATTTAATTACAAGTAGAGAATCCTACTAATGCGACTGCGCATGCTCGAGAAAAGATTTTCCAACACAAATTTCAGATTTTTTCAGTTGCTATAATTTGATAATAATGTAAAAGAAAAAAATATATAAACTCCCAGAACAAAATAAACTTAATAAAACGGCTTGTTTAAAAAATGCTTTTTATGTCTGGGGTATTTTCCAATACCACGTCACTCATGACGTCAGTGTGAATGCTATTCGTAGGTGCAATGGCGGCTAGTAGTTACCTGTCTTAATATGCTGACAAGCTATTAAAGGGAGAGAACCAGTCTATACCACGTATTAACACAAAATCCATTTTTCAGTGGTGATGTACCATAGCAGACAGGTTGATCCTTTGAGTATTGCACCTGCACAGACAATGGATTGAGAAGTTTGGGTTTGTGTTTATTTAGATGCTTTAATTATGTCGCAATCAACAATTTTTCAGTCATGTTGGGATGATTTCCTGTCTTCATAGGTTAAACCAGTACTAAGGCAGCAGCTGATAAAATGTCTTGCTTTTGAAAGGACACAGCACAGTGACTCCAGTTAGTGAGTCTCGAACAAGCAACCCTAGTTTGATCCCCAGTCGAACACTCCACCAACTGAGACATGGAGTTCCACAGGAGAAGGGTTGGGTTTGGCCTGAAAATATCGACCATACTGTGACCAACTGCCGACTTTGAGGTCAAACCTCCCAAAATCTAAAGCTGCTCCTGTACGAATTCTGGTTACAACAATTCTGGTTTCATTATCAGCGCCGCTAAACTCAATTTCTGCATTCACAAACTTCGAGGAATCGTAACAAATTGTATTCATTAACCAAAACTTACATATGTACCTGTTTATGTATCTTTGACGGCACTGTGATCCACGACCACGTTTCGTTCAACTGAAAGCATCCATTTCAGATCAAGGAGAATAAATCTTGCAACTTGAGGCAATATTTGTAACAGCAATTGAAGAGTCAGAGGACAGCTGAAACCGCAAATGATGGTATTTTTTTGGATTAACCGTTACGGTAAATGTCAAACGGAGCGTGCAATGGCGATAAGCTTGTTGTTCATTGTACTGCGGATTCCAATATGGCCGCGATCGGCTAAATATTGAGCAACCTCACGTGCACGGTGCGCAACTTGCATTTTTGGTTGTTTGGTACCCTGCTTTCAGCACATACAGGCTGTATGCCCGGGTACAAAAATAGGTCGAATAACGCCGAGCCATTCCAAAAAGACCTTCTCTCGAGTGCTTAGGCGTTCGCCAGAAACTGAAGCGTTAAAATACGGACTGCAAACAAGCGCCTATTTAATCACTGCTCATGGGGAAATCGGACTGGTTTCCGCTTTTCAATGAAAGCCTTACGGACAGCGTCTCGAAAGCAGGATAAAAGCTGTCAAAAGGTTTTTGGATCCTAAGCTCAGTGTATAAGCGTGCTTGGACGCACGTATTACAGTTGAGTCGCATCGTGAGAAATTATGTTTTGAATTTAAAATGGTGCTGATCAGCAGTACAAAGCCAATTCTTTCTAAATTCGAAATTTCAAGCTTCTGGTCATCTCCTATGTTGTACATGGTCGGAAACAAAGACGACAGTTTTTAGTCTCACGGTGCCACTCAACTTGTCATTGTGT
The DNA here is from genome assembly GCA_964019695.1 of Loripinus fragilis. NCBI lineage: Eukaryota > Metazoa > Mollusca > Bivalvia > Lucinida > Lucinidae > Loripinus > Loripinus fragilis. The sequence goes on along the minus strand of OZ026522.1, from coordinate 34,929,804 downwards.
CTCTTTGCTGTATGGTAGTTTGAATGAGACTAATAATCACAGCATGTTTTAGCACGGTGATTGTCCTAACCAGTTAGGATAAGAATTTATCATGACTGAGGATAGGATAGACAAATCTGTCCCGAGTGTCACTGTTTAGCACCACGAGGCTCTGCAAACTCATGTTCGAATCTTTTTCTCGCATACTTTTGGGTCACAGAGCTTTATAAATTCAGATTTACCCGAAATACTCTTCATGATTTACGCCTACCATCTTGAAGACATCTGACAACAGTACTGAATGTCTGGATCGGGGGGTCCAGTCATGATTCATTAAAAATTTAGCCTATTATTCATCTCATTAAAATTTTAGGCTAGTCATTTAAAATAAGAACCACAGTTCATTAAATCTGATTATTCATCATTCATTATTCATTATTTTTTTCTTCTATTCATTAAAACAATATGATTATTCATTATTTTTAGGCACTCATTATTCACTATTCATTACTTTTGGGGCTCATTATTCACTATTCATTATAAAAAAGAGCCATTATTTCATTATACCCCATCTAGACCCTCAGTACTGGTGTTTGTATACACAGTCCCCTCAAGGCCGGGGAAAAGCGGGGCTTTAAACTTTTCAATTTTAAACCCCCCTTTAAGACCTGCACTGCAGGGCCAAGCTTGTGGTATAATCCTGCCTTTGGTGTTTTGCAAGCTACAGAAACCAGCTTTTGTTTTTATAGGATTGGGCAAGTAAGAGTATTTTTGAAATATTACTATTCATAAGCTGACCAGACTGGCTGACCAGCCTGTGCAAATGCACTGGCTGATCTCCTGTGTTGTAAGCTTCTGGCATAAATATGTATTTTTGCGGGAAATTTAAACCCCAGCACATCTCCTGCACTGTGGGGACCATTCGGAGGTCGAATACTTTCTTCTTTTGTTTAGTGACTACTTTGGGGGACAATATCACCAGAGTAATCTTCGGACGGGAACTGAATGGAGTGGGAAAGACGGGCCGTTGGTTGGTGTCCGACATGCTGGAGAAATTGTTATTCGAGGAATTTGCTTTTGATCACCCTTATTTGTTAAGGTTGCATTTGTTTATTAAAACTTTAGCAGCGGAAAATAAGAGTGTACGACGGGCTGTTATTGACAAATTAATGGAGTGGCGCAGAGATCCGGACAATATAGCCAACCATGTTTGGCTAGTGAATCATTTCAAACAATATATTTCAGACAATGATATAGAATTTATCAATATGCTAATAGATGAAATTAAAATATATTATATACCTAGCATTAATTTCCTATTGTTTTGCAGTGAGATAATTTTAGTATCTTTGAGGAGTGAAATATTTCACTAGTGATGATATGAAATCATAGATCACTGCTCCATGGCGATATTTTTTTCGGAACGACTTATTTTCAATACACATATGCTGATATGCACAACACATTTAGGAGTAAAAATCAGACTCATCACCCTGCCTTCCTGCCTCCCGGTCTAGCTTAGAGGAATTTGGGGATTTTGAAGATTATACGGCATTCTACATAAAAATTGACAATGCTGATCCGATGTTATTATTAGACCTAGATCAGACACCAGCCAAATATTTACATCTGAGCCGTGTTGTTCTCCTCCTGCATTCCTAGACCTGTTCCAGTTCTCTATCTCCACTCAAATAATCCTTTTCTCGTCACAAGTCCATCCCCATTATGCTTGACAAACACATTTCAATCAATTTCTCAAGCTATTGCTGATCCACTAGAGAAAGAAACGGACCAGCGAATGGCTAAAAAAACCGAGCAAAATGTTTTTTCAGTTTCGGTTCCCCGCGACATTTCATTTCTGCAGGCTTTTAGAGTGCTTTCCCTTGGCTCCGTTGCAACATTACGTTGTAAGGGAAACAACCCAAATATAATATGTTAAATTATCGCAACGCAGTCACATTTCTTTAGCTTCTCATAATAATAAAAAATAAGTCAGACTTCAAAATAATTTGAATTTGGATTAGTGGTTCAGGAGATATTGTTTAAAAGACTTCAAATCTAGAGCAATTCATACAATTTTGGCATTATGGGGAGCATTCCTGTGAAATTATTTTAAATCTGGACAAGTGGTTCAGGAGTAGATGTTATTTATAGAAAAAGTTTATTAAGGGAAAAGTGGACCTAAAACACATGCCAGACCAAAAGTGATCACAATAAAAAACAAGAGGGCCATAGTGGCCCTGAATCGCTCACCTGTACTTGTCCACCAGTCTTATTCAGTGGAAGGTAATGATTTAAACCCTTCTGTGGAGGGCAATCAAGCTTGTCTCTTCTGTAGTATTGTCTTTGAGCGCATAACAAGACCCTACCCCTCCCCCCACCCACACAAACATTTCCTACATACCAAATATTAAGGCTGTTACATAACAAATATCAAGGCTCTATGCTTTGTGGTTTCAGAGAAGATTTTTTCTTGTCATCCCTATATAATCCTATATAAAACATGTGACCCCGGGGCTGGACCATTTTTGACCCCAGTGGCATTATTTGAACAAAAATGGTAGAGGTCCACTTGGTGATGCTAAATACCAATTATCAAGGCTCTTGGCCCCGTGGTTTCAGACAAGAGGATTTTTTCACATTTTCCCAATATAAGCCTATGTAAAACATGTACCCCCTGGACGGGGCCATTTCTGGCCTCAGGTCTATAATTTGAACTTACTTGGTAGAGGTCTACTAGGTGATGCTAAATACCAATTATCAATAGTCTAGGCCTTCTGATTTCAGACAAGAAGAATTTTTCACATTTTCCCTATATAAGCCTATGTAAACAAATTGACCCCCGGAGCCGGGCCATTTTGGCCCTAGGGCTAAAATTTGAACAAAAATGGTAAAGGTCTACTAGGGGATGCTACATACCAAATATCACGGCTCTAGGCCTTGTGGTTTCAGACAAGAAGGTTTTTTCATGTATTCCTTAAATAAGCCTATGTAAAACATGTGACCTCCAGGGCGGGCCATTTTTAGCCCAAGCAATATAATTTGTACAAACTTGGTAGAAGTCCACTAGGTGATGCAACATACCAATTATCAAGGCCTTGTGGCTTCAGACAAGAAGATTATTTCACATTTTCCCTATATCAGCCTATGTAAAACATGTGACCCCCGGAGCCGGGCCATTTTTGGCCCCAGGGCTATAATTTGAACAAACTTGATAGAGGTCCACTAGGTGATGCTAAATACCAAATATCAACAGTCTAGGCTTTCTGATTTCAGACAAGAAGATTTTTTAAAGTTTTCATCTCGAAAATCTATTTTAGCCTCTATGACCTAGATATGCAACGGACCAGAACCATTTGAACAATTTTGGTAGAGGACCACCCAAGGATCATTTGTGTGAAATTATTTCAAAATTGGGCCAGGGGTTTAGGAGGAGTTGTCGATTAAGTCAAAAGTTAACGGACGGACGACGGACGAAGACCGCTCACAAAAGCTCACCTTGTCACTTCGTGACAGGTTGGCTAACAAGAGGGCCCTAGGGCCCTGAATCGCTCATCTGAATCCTTATACATGAGGAGATTATGTATTGGCTAGTGGCTATAGAGATATCATTCAAAGATTTTTTTTTATTTTAGCTCTGGTGGCCATGTTGTCATCAATGTTGATAGAGGGCATCATGAGGAACATTTCTGTAAAATTATTTTGAATTTGAACCATTGCTTTAGGAGATGTCGCTTAAAGACATTTCTCATCTAGAACTCTGGTGTCCTCTTGTGTGATGGAGGGGAACCACTTGTGTACTTTGAGTAGAGAGCATTATGAGCAACAGATCTGATAAACTATTTTGAATTTGGATCTGTGGTTCAGGAGCCTGGAGGAGATGTCATTTAAAGATATTTCTTATCTAGAGCTATAGCCGCCTTTTTAATTTGGCACATCAGAACCATTTATGCAAATTTAGTAGAGGTCATCAATAGGAACAATTCTGTGAAATAATTTTTAATTTGGACCAGTGGTTCAGGAGATGTCATTTAAAGACAATTCTTATCTAGGCCTCTGATGGCCCCTTTGTTCAGTGGAGCAGAACCTTTGTGCTACTTTGGTAGAAGGCATCATGAGGAACCATTCTGTGAAATTATTTTGAATTTGGACCAGTGGATCATGAAGAGACGTCTTTTAAAGATACTTCTTATCTAGAGTAGAGTTTATCGGACGGAGCCATTTGTGCAATTCTGGTAGAGGGTATCATCAGGAATCGAGCAAACCTATATAGTTCCCCAAACTTATAACAACACTGACTGCAAGATTTAGTAAGTCAATGTAATTACCTTTAACAAGGACATTTGAACTTGCGATATATATTCCTTCTTCCTTGATCACCTCAAAGATGTTCTGACCGGAGTCAGACTTCTTAGCTAGAGTCATCTGAAACAAACATGTATATGGCTCTAACTTAAGCCTATATATAATAGATGTTCTAAAATTCTTAACACTAGTTGTCCATAAAAAGACCTTACTTACTAGACAGTAGACATACAGTGCAAACCCAGATCAGACTGCTTCTGATGTAGCAGTCTGATCAGCGTCTTCCCTGTTTGCTATTCTGACAAGCACTCGATGAATTCCAGCCTTGATAACCCACATGTAATCTGAGAACAAAAAAGAGAAATGTTCTAAAGTTTAGAAAATTTACCGACACATTGTGAATGTTCAAAGAGCCACATGCATTAACGGGCTTTTTTGGCCCCTCTATGAGGCTAAACTATAAAAATGGTTTTAACTAATTTGTTCTCATTGGTTTATTAGTAAAATAATCAAAGTGTAAAAAGTCTTGAATTAATTCCACTTTAACCATTGCTATGGTAACAAAAAAGGCCACCAAAATAGGCTGAGATGTTTGTCTTGACAGATCAATTAACACAGAATAGAGCACAAGCAAATACCAAAAAGATATCTTAACGGCTGAAGAGAATTATCACGGCACACAACATATTAAAAGGATATTTTGGTATTTAGCTGTGCTGATCTAATTTTTTAAAAATAGGTCTCCAAATGCCTTAAACTTGGTACAAAATGGTAATTTCTCTATTTTAAGCCTACTTTGTGGGCCATTTTTGTTACCATAACAATGGTAAAATAAAAAAAAAATGCTGAAATTTTACATTTCAGTTAATCTTCCCTGTATTAAGCCGAGGGAAACTGTTTGTGCAATTTTGGTAGAAGCCATCATGAGGAACAATTCTGTGCAATTATTTTGAATTTGAACCAGTGGTTCAGGATGAAATGTCATTAAAAGATATTTCTTATCTAGAGCTACAGTAGTCCCTTTGTTCGGTGGAGCGGAACCATTTGTGCAATTTTGGTAGAAGGCATCGTGAGAAACAATTCAGTGAAATTATTTGAAATTTGGACCAGTGGTTCAGGAGGATATGTTGTTTAAAGAAAAAGTTTACGGACGGACAACCGACAAAGACTGATTACAATAGCTAACCTTTAGCCTTCAGCTCAGGTGAGCTAAAAATTAAAATGCTGCCTCCTTAAGTCATTTGCTGCAAATTTTGCAAACATTATTTGACTATGAAAGTATTGGGGGCAAACAGTGTGGCGCATCATCATCATGAACAAGGTCAGATCTATATCAGACTACAGAGCAGCCTGATCTGGGTCCATGCTGTTTGTCCAAAAAGCTATTGAACATTTCAGCACTCAGCAGATGACAAAACAAATTTTGTTGCTATTGGCACTATAAGGGTTAACTTTTTTGCATATCAAAGTTTTGTTTGATTTGATTCTTTAGGTCCCATCAACAATCTTTCAGTTAAACAGGGACGGTTCTTCCTGGGTTGAACCAGTACTAAGCTAGGATAAATGTGTCTTGCTCAAGGACCACAATGCAGTGATGCATATCAATGTTGTCTGCTAATAACCTTACCCAGTAGGCAAAGAGTTTCCTCTGGAAGGGATTCAGATGTATATGGGGGAATCAATTTGATGATTTTAACTCAGGCCATCCTTTAAACAATGTTTGTTTGCTGTCACACGACAGACTCACTCAAAATGCCACCTACCAAAAAATATGGCTGTTTCGCCACATTCCAGAGAAATATCTTTATTATAATTTTAGACTTTTTTTTAATTTTTAATGTCTTTTAAATAAATCAGTGAAAAATAGATTAAATACTTACCTACCTGGAAAATTATGAGTAGGGTGACCACAAACAATTTTTAAAGGATGGCCTCATTTTTCTTAAATATCCCAATGAAAATGAAATAATTTGGGCTCAAAAGAGGGTTCAAGTGAACCCCATCTGGTACACCACTGGTTAAATAACTAATCTGATTGAGCCTTTTTTTTCAAGGCAGACAATATTTTGTTCAGCATTTGAAATTTCGGATTGGTCCATTACTGGTCGTTGCCATTATACACATGAATATAGTTAAGTCACTATAAATTGATGGACATTTTACAAATGTCGATGGAAAGTGACCCTTTTTGTCAAATTACCGCATTATTTATTTGGCGACAATTACCGTATTGGCGGAAAAAAAAATCGCTGGTGAAATTTTTTATCTGACGTTGGAACTTCACCTCGAGAATGTCACCTCCTGCTAAAAGTCATTGACTCGTGTTGTCCATGTATATCTTAATTGTCAATTATTTATATCACACAATTGGGTACCTGATGGAATCAAACCTGAACATGCCTCACACACTTCTGACAGCTGTCACGTGGTCACTGCATGCGTAAGTGTTGTTTGCTTATTGGACTTTTCAATCATCGAAATTAATCGGTCAGAAGGTTTCGATTGATGATCGATTATAATCGAAAGTTATCAAATGTAAGGGAAACACAGGTTCCATCCCAAAGAATGTCTATCCTTGAACTGCTTTATGAAAATATTAAGTGTCAGTTTCATGCTGTTTTATGAACAGTACCTTACCACAACAGGTCCTGACAGCAATCTAAATTGAACAGTCATTGACATTAAAACCCTTTATGCACTGATGAATTCTTCCTTCTGGATTGAAACAATAAACCTGGGAAGGTCCATTGTATGTATCAATGGGTCAAAGGTTATTATTTCGAAATAAAATTGCATTTCTTTCTCTGAAGATTGTTTTTGTCTGAGCCTGATGAAATGCCGCATTCTTAGGCATTTCATCTGGGTCTTCACTGTTGTGCCTATGTCACAGTACATATTTAGGACAATGTGCAAAAGGTTAAGGTGTGCACTTGCTATAATTACAGTTTATATCTTTAACCTTGCATTTTCTTGTAGCAAATTTAGAAAATCAGCTTACAAATTACAATAGAGCCAGGTGTGAATCTTTTCGATTGTAATCGATTATTACCAAACAAAATCGATTGGTAGAATCGAAATAAATTTTCGATTGATCATTGCTACAACACCAAAACCAAAAACGGTGTCAACATGTGTCACTGAAACTGTTTTTTGACCTTGCCATGTGCGAAGTGTTTTCAAAAATGTTTTATTTGTTTGTTTGATTTGATTCTAACGCCCCATCAACAATCTTTCAGGTAAACAGGGACGGTTCTTCCTGTGTTGAACCAGTACTAAGCTAGGATAAATGTGTCTTGTTCAAGGACCACAACGCAGTGACGCCCGTGAGACTCGAACCCGCGGCCCTTCGGTGTCGAGGCAAGCACCCTACCACTGAGCCACTATGTTCTCGTTTTAGGGTAGAAAAATCTTACACGCTGTACATTTGTGAATTAATACCAATCATTGTTATTATTAAGCTACCAAAGGTTACTTGATGTCTCCACAGATTATTTATAGCTATTCAATGCTAACTGCTTGGTACTTTTTTATGTAGTTTTTTGAGTAATGCATACCGCGTATAGTCTGGTTCCCTCCCCTAGATCTATCCATCTAGGGTCAGGTAACGTGTATTTAATTACAAGTAGAGAATCCTACTAATGCGACTGCGCATGCTCGAGAAAAGATTTTCCAACACAAATTTCAGATTTTTTCAGTTGCTATAATTTGATAATAATGTAAAAGAAAAAAATATATAAACTCCCAGAACAAAATAAACTTAATAAAACGGCTTGTTTAAAAAATGCTTTTTATGTCTGGGGTATTTTCCAATACCACGTCACTCATGACGTCAGTGTGAATGCTATTCGTAGGTGCAATGGCGGCTAGTAGTTACCTGTCTTAATATGCTGACAAGCTATTAAAGGGAGAGAACCAGTCTATACCACGTATTAACACAAAATCCATTTTTCAGTGGTGATGTACCATAGCAGACAGGTTGATCCTTTGAGTATTGCACCTGCACAGACAATGGATTGAGAAGTTTGGGTTTGTGTTTATTTAGATGCTTTAATTATGTCGCAATCAACAATTTTTCAGTCATGTTGGGATGATTTCCTGTCTTCATAGGTTAAACCAGTACTAAGGCAGCAGCTGATAAAATGTCTTGCTTTTGAAAGGACACAGCACAGTGACTCCAGGCAGTGAGTCTCGAACAAGCAACCCTAGTTTGATCCCCAGTCGAACACTCCACCAACTGAGACATGGAGTTCCACAGGAGAAGGGTTGGGTTTGGCCTGAAAATATCGACCATACTGTGACCAACTGCCGACTTTGAGGTCAAACCTCCCAAAATCTAAAGCTGCTCCTGTACGAATTCTGGTTACAACAATTCTGGTTTCATTATCAGCGCCGCTAAACTCAATTTCTGCATTCACAAACTTCGAGGAATCGTAACAAATTGTATTCATTAACCAAAACTTACATATGTACCTGTTTATGTATCTTTGACGGCACTGTGATCCACGACCACGTTTCGTTCAACTGAAAGCATCCATTTCAGATCAAGGAGAATAAATCTTGCAACTTGAGGCAATATTTGTAACAGCAATTGAAGAGTCAGAGGACAGCTGAAACCGCAAATGATGGTATTTTTTTGGATTAACCGTTACGGTAAATGTCAAACGGAGCGTGCAATGGCGATAAGCTTGTTGTTCATTGTACTGCGGATTCCAATATGGCCGCGATCGGCTAAATATTGAGCAACCTCACGTGCACGGTGCGCAACTTGCATTTTTGGTTGTTTGGTACCCTGCTTTCAGCACATACAGGCTGTATGCCCGGGTACAAAAATAGGTCGAATAACGCCGAGCCATTCCAAAAAGACCTTCTCTCGAGTGCTTAGGCGTTCGCCAGAAACTGAAGCGTTAAAATACGGACTGCAAACAAGCGCCTATTTAATCACTGCTCATGGGGAAATCGGACTGGTTTCCGCTTTTCAATGAAAGCCTTACGGACAGCGTCTCGAAAGCAGGATAAAAGCTGTCAAAAGGTTTTTGGATCCTAAGCTCAGTGTATAAGCGTGCTTGGACGCACGTATTACAGTTGAGTCGCATCGTGAGAAATTATGTTTTGAATTTAAAATGGTGCTGATCAGCAGTACAAAGCCAATTCTTTCTAAATTCGAAATTTCAAGCTTCTGGTCATCTCCTATGTTGTACATGGTCGGAAACAAAGACGACAGTTTTTAGTCTCACGGTGCCACTCAACTTGTCATTGTGTCTCTTTGCTGTATGGTAGTTTGAATGAGACTAATAATCACAGCATGTTTTAGCACGGTGATTGTCCTAACCAGTTAGGATAAGAATTTATCATGACTGAGGATAGGATAGACAAATCTGTCCCGAGTGTCACTGTTTAGCACCACGAGGCTCTGCAAACTCATGTTCGAATCTTTTTCTCGCATACTTTTGGGTCACAGAGCTTTATAAATTCAGATTTACCCGAAATACTCTTCATGATTTACGCCTACCATCTTGAAGACATCTGACAACAGTACTGAATGTCTGGATCGGGGGGTCCAGTCATGATTCATTAAAAATTTAGCCTATTATTCATCTCATTAAAATTTTAGGCTAGTCATTTAAAATAAGAACCACAGTTCATTAAATCTGATTATTCATCATTCATTATTCATTATTTTTTTCTTCTATTCATTAAAACAATATGATTATTCATTATTTTTAGGCACTCATTATTCACTATTCATTACTTTTGGGGCTCATTATTCACTATTCATTATAAAAAAGAGCCATTATTTCATTATACCCCATCTAGACCCTCAGTACTGGTGTTTGTATACACAGTCCCCTCAAGGCCGGGGAAAAGCGGGGCTTTAAACTTTTCAATTTTAAACCCCCCTTTAAGACCTGCACTGCAGGGCCAAGCTTGTGGTATAATCCTGCCTTTGGTGTTTTGCAAGCTACAGAAACCAGCTTTTGTTTTTATAGGATTGGGCAAGTAAGAGTATTTTTGAAATATTACTATTCATAAGCTGACCAGACTGGCTGACCAGCCTGTGCAAATGCACTGGCTGATCTCCTGTGTTGTAAGCTTCTGGCATAAATATGTATTTTTGCGGGAAATTTAAACCCCAGCACATCTCCTGCACTGTGGGGACCATTCGGAGGTCGAATACTTTCTTCTTTTGTTTAGTGACTACTTTGGGGGACAATATCACCAGAGTAATCTTCGGACGGGAACTGAATGGAGTGGGAAAGACGGGCCGTTGGTTGGTGTCCGACATGCTGGAGAAATTGTTATTCGAGGAATTTGCTTTTGATCACCCTTATTTGTTAAGGTTGCATTTGATTATTAAAACTTTAGCAGCGGAAAATAAGAGTGTACGACGGGCTGTTATTGACAAATTAATGGAGTGGCGCAGAGATCCGGACAATATAGCCAACCATGTTTGGCTAGTGAATCATTTCAAACAATATATTTCAGACAATGATATAGAATTTATCAATATGCTAATAGATGAAATTAAAATTTATTTTATACTTAGCGGTGAAATCAATGCATATCAAAAACAAATAGAAGTGATAGCAATCACTAGTGAAATGATATGATATCAATCACTAGTGATTGATATCAGCCTATATTTTCACTGTAGCGTTTTTGGATCACCTCTGACTTTTCCATTCACTTAATGCAGCTCACTTCGAAAGTTCAAACGCCTATAACTTTCTTGTTTGTGAACAAAAACATCAAGTGTGGGTAGTCATTTTCTTAGTTAGAACACGAGGAGAATTTTGGTACCAAAATAATTCAGATTTGCTGAAATTTTTCGATTTTAAATTTTCAACACCTCCCGCTTCAGTGAGTGAAGCAATGCATGCAACCTATGCTACGCAACGTCATCAACAAATTATGACGTCGCTTATGACGTCACCTGCCTCACACTTTGACGCTGTATAAATTTCTTTTTATCTGTAAGTCCTGATGGCTATAGATCATGTAGATCTTTCACAAATACTCCTTTGTCGTCTTTTACTTTATTGTGATTCGGCTTGAAGCTTGGTTAACAAATTGATTAACTGTAAATCTTCTAAAAAGTATAAAATAAAAAGAAAATTTACTTTTTTTTAGTAAATACCAAATATATTTCATCTCGTGAGTTGAAAACATCGAAATTTTCATTCGTGCTGCGCACTCATGAAAATTCTGATGTTTTCAACACACTCGATGAAATATATTTGGTATTCACCTCAAAAAAGTAAATATCCTCTATATATTATATACCTAGCATTAATTTCCTATTGTTTTGCAGTGAGATAATTTTAGTATCTTTGAGGAGTGAAATATTTCACTAGTGATGATATGAAATCATAGATCACTGCTCCATGGCGATATTTTTGTCGGAACTACTTATTTTCAATACACATATGCTGATATGCACAACACATTTAGGAGTAAAAATCAGACTCATCACCCTGCCTTCCTGCCTCCCGGTCTAGCTTAGAGGAATTTGGGGATTTTGAAGATTATACGGCATTCTACATAAAAATTGACAATGCTGATCCGATGTTATTATTAGACCTAGATCAGACACCAGCCAAATATTTACATCTGAGCCGTGTTGTTCTCCTCCTGCATTCCTAGACCTGTTCCAGTTCTCTATCTCCACTCAAATAATCCTTTTCTCGTCACAAGTCCATCCCCATTATGCTTGACAAACACATTTCAATCAATTTCTCAAGCTATTGCTGATCCACTAGAGAAAGAAACGGACCAGCGAATGGCTAAAAAAAACGAGCAAAATGTTTTTTCAGTTTCGGTTCCCCGCGACATTTCATTTCTGCAGGCTTTTAGAGTGCTTTCCCTTGGCTCCGTTGCAACATTACGTTGTAAGGGAAACAACCCAAATATAATATGTTAAATTATCGCAACGCAGTCACATTTCTTTAGCTTCTCATAATAATAAAAAATAAGTCAGACTCCCGGGACTTGTACACAGGTTGTTGTTATTCGTCGTCGAGCGTGGCGAGCCTTGACATGCCGATGTAGGCGTGGCTAAGTAATTATTACTACGCACCATTTTATCGTTGGGCAGTCGGTGGGAGTGGGGTCGTTAAAATACTTTTTCTTTCTGTTTTTTTTATTGAAACATCAGTGGAAGGTATATAATATACAGAATAGTAAAACTGTGTTTCTGTGATATGAAAATTATGTCACTCAGGAATGGTGGTGACTTGGTAAACAACTCGTCCTGCGGACTCGTTGTTTACCGAGTCACCACCATTCCTTCTTGACATAATTTTCATATCACAGGAACACAGTTTACTATTCTCTATTGAATTCACTTTAAATGATATGATACGAGTGCACACTTAAGAAAGCATAGTCACTAATGTTAGATCAAACTCAAAAGAAAATTGTACTGTTTGAGTGTTTATAGAAAATAATGATTCACCAGATGATCTACGTTATTATAGTTGTCTTCCATGGATACCACCTTGCTTCTGAAAATGAAAAGGCGTATCTAGAGATCTTCTCCTCTGAACCAGACCAAAAGTATTCTGGGCCAGGTTCGCTTGTGGCCATCGCCCACTATGACTGCTGTTCATTTATTTAGTATAGACTGGTTCTCTCCCTTTAATAGCTTGTCAGTAATATGCGTAGCGGAAGTGGAGCTTTATCAACGTGGGGAACCAATCTATATTTAGTATTCTCCATCCGATAAAACCAACCAATAAAATGGCGGGTAGGTTATTCGGATTTTCCAGACTGGTTTGATACGACCTTTCTGATTGGTCAATATTTCGCATCCGGGTATTTTCGGACTGCTTCAAAGCAAGGTCGCGGCTATAGCCGAGCTACGAGCTTATCGCTGGCTAATAGCTGGGCGATAGCCACAAGCGAACTCAGCCCTTGGCTTCTAATAAAAATTCGAATATTATCGGCCGACGAAATCAAACTCCCTATAGCGTACTTCCGCTTCTGCTCGGACCCAGTACACACGGACTGGTAACTGATATACAGGTTTGGAAATACGTTGTCGAGGCTGGGCTTTCAAAACTGACTTATATTGAAGATTACATTATTATATCCTTATTATTTCTCTGCAGATCTCTGATTTTTCTTCAAAAATCAATGGTTCAATAAACTATCTTAAAGACTATTGTTATATTTGTTGAAAGTTTGTCCGTCTTTATGGCCATCCGTATAAAACCAAGGTAGGTACTATTTTAGCTATTTGCGGCACTTTTAGCCGAAAATAGTCAAAAATCAACCTAAAAAGAAGATAAAACTTCAATTTTATTTACTTAAACTTGTAATATTTCAACTTTGCATACCGGCAATAACTTTGTTTAATCTTGGGTATGTACAGGCTCTATAGTACTTTTAAATAGCGCTTAAACAAGGCCTCAACAACATAACTTAGTATTTCCGTCAGTGACCAGTCCGTTTATACTGGGTTCGAGGCTTCTGCCTTCAATCTGTGTGTATGTCAAAACGTCTCAAATTCAAAATTTTCCCAAATCTTAACGTCCCGATAAAACACCCATTAAAACGTCTCCAATTAATTACTGGTAAAATCAGCAGAAACCTGATCATTTTCTTTAAGATACGTGTTGCAAAGGGGTGTGGGAGGGGTGTTTGTTTTAAGCGTGTCACGAATAGTCAATAAACCTTGCCTGGTAGATTCACATTTCCTGTACATGTATTTTTGTTGTTTACCTATTCGGAACTTACACATTAACAATAGAAGTTTAATCAAATGATGACTACGTTTTGGCGTCATTGATGGCAGCTAATTTTTTCAGCATGGCATCTCTTTCACATTTGTCGCATAACCAATAGTTTTTATAGGCGCATGATGCTTGAGGAAGATGAAAGACCACCAAACGAAAAATCACATGCTAATCATTTTAGCATTACTTACAACGGATGTGAATTTTGCTTACTGACCCCTCCTGCAATTCTTGCTCGCCCAAATGCCTATCTAAAGGATGACGTCTGCAAATTCGTGGTTTCATTTGCCTATAAGATCCTGTTCTCGTCATTGGAATTGAAATTGTTCGATATTGCACAAAGATGAGCACAAAAAGATGCGAAAAATAAGATATGCTATACTTATTGTGCATATATAATACGATATGCGATGGTTCTATAAGCTTTTTTAAAGGTTAACTTGTATTTCTTTTAGGTTAATAAGATCTGATGAGTAAATGCTTTTGTAAGTTCGCACAAGTTGTCAGCATGTTTGTACTCTTTTGAAATTAAAACAAATAGCGCCCTTTTTTAAATACAATTGAGCGTCCGTATTTCCCTACTCAAAGGTTATCATCATAGCATGCGACAAAATAGAATTTTCTCGTGAATAGGTCGATTTTTTACACGTATTTACTTATTGAACAGTTTAGACCCAGATCAGGCCCAGCATTTTGTCGAGCTTGATCAGGGTCCAACTTGTTGGGGCAAGTTATTACATGCAACCAAATCAGGTTTTCTCGCGACTGGGCCCATTTATTTGACACGCATTCTCTTATCGAACAGTTTACATCTAGATTAGGGCTGACATTTATTGAGCCTGATCAGGGTCCAAACTGTTTGATAATTACCATAAGACACTTGCGTGATTTTGCTGACTAGTCCCATCTATTACACAAGTATTCACTTATTGAATAGTTTACACCAAGATCAGGCCACCCTGAGGGAGCGCAGCGGCTCAGTGGTTGAGTGCTTGACTTGAGACCAGGGGCCGTGGGTTCCAGCCTCACCGGTGTCACTGCGTTGTGGTCCTTGAGCAAGACACATTTATCCTAGCTTAGTACTGGTCCAACTCAGGAAGACCTGTCCCTGTTTAACTGAAAGATTGTTGATGGGACGTAAAGAACAGGGCTGTGGAAATACCATGCCCGACTTGTCCGACCTGGTCCCATTTCGTTCAGGACAAGTTGAAAATTTCTATTTACTAGTCCTTGGACAAGTGCAAAATTTGTTATAAAATTAATAAAATTTTGCATTTCATATTTTGATTAATTATTATGAGTTCACATGTTGCAATGAAAACAGTCTGGATCCTGATCACACTGTTTACAAGAGAAATATTATCTGCATAATTTCATACTGTTTTCGAAAGAGTAAATTGTTTAAGCACAGAAAAGTATCAGCTAATCTGTACTGTCGGACAAGTAAAATTTTCTTTGGACAAGTACATTATGGCCATTTACTTGTCCCTGGACAAGTAGAAATTTTTAATATTTCCACATCCCTGGTAAAGAATCAAATCAAACAAACACACACATTTATCAGGCCACAATGAACAGGGACAAAACTGTTGGAAAAGGCGCTGTTGCTGCTTAATAGAAATAGTTTTTACCTCGGTCTAAATGAAGATCCCATGTTGTCTATATATACGAAATGACATATATTAACCTAGTAACCTTATTAATCAAATGAGCCAAAGTATCAAACAAACAACATCTCAGATTGGTTGCCATGCAGACGAATACTATACTAATGCCAATTAGTGATATATTAAAAACGTAATGTTAAAGTTGAAATTGTTGACGGTTCCCACTTAAAGACGTATCTATTGATGAGATGGTAGGGGCCTAATACTTTGGCTGTTTGTCGGGCCCACCGGGGTATTCAGTTTTATTTACAATTGAGTCCTTATCTTTACTTTATCTCCTTCTTATATCTTGATTTATATGTTCTAGGAGATGATGCATTGATAAGTAAGGGGTCTTTCACGCAAACCAAATACCTATGTGTCTTGATCCACATTTGAATTAAGGGTGAGGTTGGCGCTGTAAAACCGGTTTAAGCCCTCCAGTTACGAGTAAAATAATTTACTGACCGTTCCAAGGCGGTACTTCTTTTGTGGATCTTTTATGGGTTTTTTTCTGTCTTGTGTTTGCTATGCCTTTGTGCGCGTCTGTCTATATGTGCCTTGTGGTCACCAGCTGTGAAAGGGCTGACCTCTTGGCTCTCGTTTGTGAGTTTGTCACTTTCTCATTGTTATCCTAGGTCAGGTGTGGTACTTGATTTTATCGATTGCTGATCTTTGCACCCTTACTTACTTAGTAACTGACTGTTAATGCATACTTAATATAGCAGATCAGAGAAAATGCATATGTATGTAATTCCTGGTTTACATTTCGCCTACGATAAACTTACAGCAACAGGAGGAGACAAAATTTCCATCTGAGTTTTACGGGCACGCCTTGATAATAATTGCAATATGTCGAGGTGCCGTACAATTTATTTATCTACGATTTTCTGAAGAATTTACAGACAATGTAGGTGGCTACAGCGCACATGTATACATTTTATAAGGTCATCGAGTGCCTTCTTTACATGGTATTTTGGCAACGGACCAATGCAAAGCCATAGAGACCGCATGGATATCTTAAGGAAATTGTAGGGTCATCCTGCTGTCTCAGCAACCCAGCATAAAATCGCACAGATATCGTATGCACAGTTGCGTAGATCTACGACAACCGCATGATTTACATTTAATCATGATCTCTTTACGGCTTTGCATCAATCCGTATTCCTGGACATCATGATGCTTCTATACAATGTAAACATATAGGCATACACTGTAACCCGTAGCCAGCCACGATTCCTGCAAACCCTACAGAAAATAATAGACAAATAAATTGTACAGTGCCGGGTCAAATGTATTGTGTGCATTAAATATGCCATAAATGTTCTCATTCTACTAGCACATACGAACATCGTGGCGCTATAACGGACATATACCTACGTTCAATGAATTCCGTTTTGGCTTAAGTACACGATTGATTACTTGTAACAGTTTTTTTTTGAAATCGTATTTTTGTAGGAGTTCCTGGAATATGCTCCAATGATGAGTTATTGGGTCATTTAGAGTGGCTTGAGAGCCATTGTCGAATTTGCAGTAGATCCTCGGCCAAACTATTATTCAAACAGTCCTTCAATGAAGAGTTGCTGCATATATTTGGGATGCAAGTAACAGACGAGCAGTCTGATATATACCCACCAAAGATATGTGCCTCCTGTACAGCAGTACTTTACAGATTACGAAATGCGAAGAAGTTCAATCGTGCTTATAATGCTAACCTGTCATTGTTCATATACACTCCACACACTGAAAAGAACTGTTTGTGCACACAGGATGAAAACACATCATTTTCTAAGAAAGCTAAGCTAAATGAAACTAACAGTATGACCTTTCCAGTCGTCTATTCACCCTTGCCAGCAGCTCAATTGCTAGAAGACCAAGCTAATTCATCCGAAACACAAGAAGACCAACTTGATTCATCAATACTCAAAAATGCTTTTGATGCCATCCCAAATACATCAAAAGAATTTGCATTGGAATCTTTTGTAAAAAGTTTATCTCCTAAAAATAGAGAGTATATACTAAAAAAAATAATTGAAGAAGAAAGTATGAATATTTCTCTAGACATAGAAGATATACAAACACACTTTCAAAATGTGCGTAGTTTGAGTCAGTTTGACATCAAAGACTATATGCAAAAACGCAATCCCATTGCTCGATGCATTGTGCAAACATTAAGCAAAGTATCCGAAAGCAATTCACTCAATTCCGCCATCCTACTTGAATAAGTGTATAAAATAAGAAATAAGAATTTTTTAGGACCAGCAAGTGTGATGCAAAACCTTACCATTTTATCCTTAACAGGAAGTAAAACTGCAGTAGATATAATTGGTTCGCTAGGTGCCGGAGGTCGATATAATACCTTATGCCGCTGGTTCAATTCTGCTACGCCAAAAGCTCCTTCTGGACCTAAAGGAGACACTTTATACGTGTTTGACAATGAACAGAGGGTAGGAAAAACATGGAGTGTCAAACCAAATAATAAGGTAAAAGCATCAGTAATTACTAACGTTGCAGCAGTAACTTTAAACGAGGACTTGCAGTATCAAGCTAAACGTGAGCTGCATCCTTCACAGTGGTTGACTGAAGAAAACACAATCAACGCTGTTGAGGAATTACTCAACAAAGATGACGTCTCACAGGAAAGGCTCCGAAAACTTCATTTTATGCAGTTAAAAAAACGTCATAACAGCCACTATAGAACAGCTCGTAACTGAACGTGAAAACGGAGCAGACAAAACGATAGATGAAACTGCAAGGAAGAACCAACTGACCAAAAATTATAAAATTTGCCTAGAATGTGGTACTTTGGCACCCAAAAGCAAGAGGGTCTGTCCTCAATGCAAAGTAAAATTGAACATTAAGGAAGTTGAATCAACATCTAAAGACTTACCAAAAGACTCTGTCACAATTGAGCAATTTCACATAACTGATCAACTTGAAACGGAGCAAGTTGGTACCAGTCAAAAATCCCATCCATATGAACACATCCCAAGTGGTCACCCAGAACAACCACCAGTAATAACATTAGTAGACCCAGTCTTTGTCAACCCAAATTCTTATGAGAGCATAGTTATGGTTCTCAGACACATTGGAAAGGTAGCAGGCGTAAAACGGTATGGTGGCAATGAGCGAGAATGGGTTTCAGTTTGTTGCGATGGCCTCCCATATTCTATTGTCCTCTGGGTTACGCAGGAATACATATCATGCGCAGAATGTAAAGAAGGGTTTATGGGGGGTGATAATTTCCGAGGTCATGCAATGTCCAAACATGATGGGACTGCCAAGCACATTAAAGAATTTGACTGGGTCATGCTTACAACTGGAGACGGACACTATGAGATGAACCTAATGAAGGCATTCTTTGAACTAAATTGGGATGTCTGTCTCAAAGTTTTGGCCCAGAAAATGGGGTGGAATTCAGAGCTTGCTCTTAAATGTGCAAAGAACTGTTATGACAATCACAAAACCTGGCAAATTCTAATGATTTATCATTTTGGCATGCTCTGTGAACTGATTTTCCCATATGTTAATAATTGTCAAGTGAACGCTGCAGAACCAACTGCAGAGGGGTACCTACAGTACGCTAAAACGCGAGAGCTTGATGTTAACTATATGTACCTATTTGAAATGACCACGCGATATTCACAGGGAATACTAAATTTTAGGGGTGGGATCAGGAGAAACAATTCCTTGCTTGTGCAGTCAGCTAAAATGATGACTAGAGGCCTGTTCCATGGGAGGAATCATCCCAAGTATCAGCTTATTGAAATGACTGAAGCAATGATGAGATACATAATGCCACAGGATCTGAGAGACTTTGTCGAGCAGCATGAATCAATGAGTAGGAGCCATGATGAGTCTAAGGGGCAGGGGTATGACTTTATATTAGAAGAACTTAATAGAGAGGTGAAACACTGGATACGTAAAGGTGTCCCTAGTGATGAAATGTGGCTGTCCGTATATAGAAACCATAAACTCCTCAAAGATGTCAGACAGAAAACCATGGACTATGTGCATGTTGTAGTGGATGACACACCAAGGACACTTAATCTTGAAGCTGGTATCTTTGAATGGCGTGTGTGCCTACGAGAGTCAAGTTATCTCGAAACAGGGAATATATTGCATACTTCGATTTCTGGGACACCGTTGCACCCAGAACTGATTCAATTCACTGAGTCTGCAAATAGGAAAAGGTCGTACAGACTAATGAAAACATTCCTTGCTGATAGCATAGTAGAGGATACGTGCGACACGACATCAAAGCCTGTTTTCATAACACATGAGGAATTTCAAAAAAGCTCAGCTATTGAAAACCAAACCATTGCAGAAATTGATAAAATGATCATTTCACTGCTTGAATCACACGATGACCCTGACATTCGCTCCTTGTACATGGCTCGATACAAAAAAGAGGTATTCAGAAAAAAGAAAGCTGTGCATGTGGCATTCTTTAATGAACTGCTCGAAGCTCTTGATGACTCATTCCAAGCAGTTGGCCTTGACATAGACGAACTCTAACCAGAACTTTTGTGAATCATTTAAACGGGTGTAATAATGAAACATGAAATTGTTATTTTTTAATACGAGGAATACATTACCAATGCTGCGCTAACAGGTTTTACTTAAAATGAAAGCGCAACTCAAAGAATACTTTAAAATGAGACTGGCCTATCACAATAAAGCCATGATTTTGACCTCAGATAGATCAAAGTTTTGAGAATCAATGGTAAAGCATATACAATCGGCATCAGGATAAAATTCCGCGAGTATCCAACATGTTAAAATGTACATGTAGTGTACGTAGACCCCCTTTACACCCAGTTTTATATTTCGTAAATTTGGGGTTTGTGTGGATAAATATACTTTATTTTCTTCTTTTTTTTGCTCTAAAACAGAGAGTGTGTGCATACGTTAGAACCCCTTCTTGAGTGCAAACAATATATGTGTTGAGCCAAAAAAATAAGAAAAACGACAACATTTTTCAATTGAAAATTGTGATTTTTACAATTGAAAAAATTCCAAATGTATTATATAGGTCTATTACGTAATGCCGTGATACACTTTGATTCTAGCAATCTGATTCACCTCTGACTGCTACTAAGTTGACTTGTCTAGTCTTTGTTCCGCAAGAGGTCAAAAACAAAGACAGCAAATTAAATATAACCAGATATGTTGATTTGTCTAATATGGCACACCCATGAACTATTTTTCTTTTGTGCCGACCCATGCATTAAGTTTATATGAATCTCACTGAGTATCCGCATGAGTATGAGGTACTGATCTACAAATCTATCTAAAGCGTCCCTGTTTGGCATCGTGAGGCTCTGCCGAGTGGTGCCAAACTGTGATCCCAGAGACAAATGTGTAGATTAATACCTCACACTCATGATAATATTCTTTATTTTGCACACTTATCATGTTCAAATAAATTTCATCCGCATTCACGTCAGTCCTTTTGATTTTGCTCATTTTTGTGACTTAAGAAGATTTTGACGTCAATAAGCGCTGACGTCAATAAGCGACCAAGTTACCAGACATTAGTTGTGATCAATATTTATCATTTCCAAGGTTCTACCAAAGCTGTCTCATATAAGGATTGTTGAAACGAAAGATGTAGAGAACTGCCAAATGTGCCAGAAAATTTGAGTTGCGTGACGAGAAAACATGTCTTTAGTGTTTGTGAACATGCCACAAAGTTATAAAAAGTTTTTTTATGCTCAACTGAGCTGAGCATAATAGTTAAACTGTTCAGAATTGAAATAACAAACTCTATGGACAGTTCAAGTTTAATTAGCGAATCATTCATTCTGCTGATAAAAATTAATATGCTAACAATTGTTGGAGTTTTAACTTTCATGCTCAGCTGAGTTTAGAATGAAAAGAAGTTTTATAACCTTGGGGCCCGTTTTGGACTTGGGAAATAGAGGGATTGTTCTATCAATGTAGCGAAAACAAATGTGGTTATCACTGCACAACTGATCTGCGTCTGTTTTGACATAATGCACTAAGCACGATCAGCAGGTTTTCTCATTACGTGACTCAATTTTCATCTAACACTCAGCAGCATAACCAATGTGGTTGAGCACGTCGGTAAGAGTCTGGTCTCGTAAGAAAATCCAATACAGGCAGTTTACGGATCTTAACATAATCATTTTTACAATTGCTGCTAGCGTAATGAAGATTTGTACAGCAAACTAATAGGCTAAACCATAATGGGTCGGTCTAGTATACCGTACTCACCTTATTTGCCACAAGGTGTGCTTTTGTTTTTTAAAACGGCCTCGAAAAGTCTACAAATGATTTCTACCAAATTTCTGCACACAAAAACGAAAAGAGCACATGAATTGTTGAAGAAAGTAACAAAGAAGGCAAAACTCAGGAATTGATACAATCAAATACCACACCCGACCCACGACACCACATGGGAAAGCGACAAAACACAAGAAAACATCACAGACAAAAGAGCCAAGAGCTCAACCCTTTCCCAGCAAGTGACCACAAGACAGCATAACAGACATGCAACACAAATAGAAAAAAGGATTCACAAAAGAAACCGCTTCAAAATATTAAGGGGTCGCCGATCTCAATACACTCATTTACCTGTACAATTTTGTCAAGGAGACTGATATTTCCTGCTGTTTTGTTGTATGGGCAATTTATACATTCACACGGAGTCTTAAATTAAGCCTGTAAATGTCTAAATATATCATTTCTCTGAATGATAAATAAAAATAAAAGTATTCTTGCCACAGATTGTTCTGGCACCAGGCGATTATTTAATTTAAGAAATTATTAGGGAGCCCACATGTCACATTTTAGTTCAGATTCAAACAATGCACGAAAATACACAGAAAGGAAAACTGAAAACCCCATAACTTTCAGATTCTGATTGCTGGCGGCAATTTATGGCGACACACCAGGTCGGAGAAGAGGATTTTGAAATGTTGAATCTAAGTGGTGAGTATCCGTTTTCATATTCAACATTTCCTATACATGCTAAAACCATATATACAGCTATCTTTAAAGCCTGTGAAAATGATTTTTTCCAAACCAAGGATAGTTCCAGACATCCCGGGTCGATAACGTATAAAATAACTTGTAGGGACTGTGATGATAGTTCTAGCCAGCGGAGGTGCGCTCAAGTCATTGAAGTTCTATACTGTATTATTCCTATATTTAGCTTTAAAACATAGATTTTCTCATTGAGGCGGTACTCATAATCTAAAAGGAAAATGATGTACAACACCGCTGAAAACCCTTAGAT
Source organism: Loripinus fragilis (assembly GCA_964019695.1). Lineage (NCBI taxonomy): Eukaryota > Metazoa > Mollusca > Bivalvia > Lucinida > Lucinidae > Loripinus > Loripinus fragilis. The sequence goes on along the minus strand of OZ026522.1, from coordinate 34,906,876 downwards.
TTTACTATATTATAAAAGTGGGATGTAAAGGTGTCTTTATGACACAGACTTGATAGCATGCTGTAAAGCAAAGAAGAAATGGTTATGTTCAGCAATCTAAAATTCTCAACTGTTAGAGCAGTTATTGGGCAGGCGTCTAGGTTGTAATACTGTTTCAATGTTCATATTAGTCTGAAATATTTCTGTATGCAAATGTTAAAATGCCATCATTTTTTACCATATAATAGCAGGATAAATGACAGAAATTGATGATATCAACCTTAAAGGTATACTTAATATGGACCTTTAGATATACATGAGCATTTTGATTTTCAGGCTGAACTGAGTGAGCATGTTTTAAAACCTCAGTAATTAGATTAGCCTTTTATCTACAGCAAACAGAGTTATCCAAAAAGGGGGCCCTTTGAAAATTTAGGATCTTTTAAGGGCCGACACACATCACAACAACAGAAGCTGTGATCTCTAAATAATCTGAAAATGGGGTCCTTTGGGGGAAAAAATAGCATCCATAGATTCAAAATGGCAGGCTTCTGCTTTCTATATATCTGTGGACTTGTATCAGCCATTTGAATTATCGCTTGCATTTGTTATACCTTCCTTTGCTTTTAAGGACTCATATTATACTGGCTTGTCATTTTAATAACCGGTGTGTTGATTGCTTGTCTTGGGATGGTACTTACCCACACAACTTTTAATGATAAGAACGAAAATAACAAAATTACATTTATCTCCCATTAGTTTACATTCGGCGTCCTCTGTTCGTATTCCTAGTTCAGTTAACAATTTTCGGGATATGCTTCCTACCATTAGGTTATCTCCTCTTGGGTCACCTATTATCAGGAAGTATACTAAACCATTTAATGCATTCAAAAGACGCGGAATGTATCCTAATGTTTCTAAGTGCAATGCAAAGAGGTGTGTCTGTTGCGCACATTTATGTACTAAAACTACCATTACATCATCTGTAAATGGTAGAAAATTCTCCATAATTAATAATAATGATTTGGACTGAACTTCATCGGATCTAATCTATGTTATAACTTGAACTGAAACTAACTGTGGAATGCAATATGTTGGACAAACTGGCCGATCCCTCAAGACTAGGTTTCGTGAGCACTTTCGTAAAATGAAAAAGCCTAAAAAATTTGACACATTTCTTTATCGCCATTTCAAAAATAATGGTCATTCACCCAGTAAAATTGTAATTCAGCCTGTTGAAAAAATTATATATGATCCTAATTCATCAACTAGATTAAAAAATATTAAGAGACATGAAACTGAACTTAAATGGATTAAATTTTTGCAATCACCTTTTCCTTTAGGCTTTAATGATAATATATACCATGAAGGCAACATTTCTAAAATGCCAGATTTTGATGTTTTTTCTGTTTTGGAATGTAAAAAACGTAAAAGTAGATCTCATGGTAAACGTAAAAATGGCAACATTAAGCGCAAAATTTGTACTGAAAAACGCTTAAATACTTCTCTAAAGGATCTTTCTTTGGCTTTAACTAATCATGGTCGACATGGCTTATTTTCATTTTTAAGTTCCTTGCCTATCTCAGTTTTACACAATTTAGAGTTAGAGGCTAATAAACTTTATGATAGAGCAAACAAATTATATAAAGCAGCACTCCTTACAAGGTGTTATGTTCAACATTTCCTTAGTCCTTATATCGATTCTGAAGTTAACCACAAACGACATTTTATCAAAATTCCATTCATTAACAAAGGTATTGAGTTTATTGATTTACATAGTATCTTCAAGGATAATTCAGTGATTTCATCTATTCCAAATTACTTTAATAATTCTGAGACTCCTATCATTTGTTATAAATATTACAAACCAATAAGGTCTACGATATTTAACTTTAATAAAATTGTAAATGATTTAGATATAGATTCCAATACTCCTGCCTCCTGAGATTGTAAAAATTCAAATTATTTATATCCCTCTGCAGGGCATGTTATTACAGGTAATCTAAATGTCATTCCTGACGCTAGAGTTCGCAATATCATTTCTAAAGGTCCTAAATATAGATTTCCCTCTAATATTTATTTCTCTAAATGTCGTAGAGAGATCGCTGCTTCTTTAAATGATTTCGGTAATCGTTGGTGCAAACGGGAAAATGTTGAACCTGATGCTTTGAAGGAATGGAAGATTAACATTTTTAAAATTATTGATACTCGTATTTCATTTTACTCTCGTAATACACATCTTTTGCCCCCTAAACCTAAATCTTCTTTTCATCATCTTAAACGAGGTATCCAGGATTTTCATATGAACTATGTTTTGGTTCCAGCAGATAAAGCTACTAACAATGTTGTAGTTGTTTGACGATTGTATTATATTAATACTCTTAAGCGTGAGATTGTTGACACTAATGCCTATAAACTGCAGCCTTCTTTAAATGAAAGGGTGATTGTTGATGGGCATGGTTGTCATACAGCCCTACATTTTGGTGTCAAAGCTAAAGAAAATCAAGACAAAGTTCCTACGTTGTACTGGTTACCTAAACTCCATAAAAAACCCTATAAAGCAAGATTTATTGCAAATTCTAGTTCTTGTACGACAACAGAACTTTCTAAATTGTTAACCTCGTGTCTTACAGCTGTTAAAAAACATGTTATCAAATATTGTGAAAAAGTATATGAGAGATCCGGTAAAAACCTATTTTGGTCCATTAAAAATTCAGGTGAAATTTTAGATAAACTTAAAGCTAGAGATTTCAATGCGACCAGTTTGTCTACTTATGATTTTTCTACTCTTTACACTACTTTACCTCATAATTTAATTAAAGATAAACTTATTGATCTTATTGAAAGAACCTTCCAGAGAGAAGGCTCTCCTTACCTTGCATGTAGTGACAGAAATGCATTTTTTACTTCAGAAAAACCTAAAAAATATCATGCATGGTCGTGTCAAAATGTATGTGATGCGCTGACCTTTTTGTTGGACAACATTTTTATTCGATTTGGCACCAAGCTCTATAGACAAGTAGTTGGGATTCCTATGGGCACTAATTGTGCTCCCCTGGTTGCAGATTTATTCCTGTTTTGTTATGAAAGGGACTTTATGATGTCTCTTTCTGATGATAAGCAGGCTGATGTTATTGATGCGTTTAACACTACTTCCAGATATTTGGACGATATTTTAAATATTAATAATGTTTATTTTGAAAATATGGTTAGTCAAATATACCCTTCAGAGCTCCAACTTAATAAAGCCAATGCCTCTGATACCGAAGCCGCATTTTTAGACTTGCATTTGTCAATTTCTAATGATATTGTTTCTACCAAAATTTATGATAAACGTGACGACTTTGATTTTGAAATTGTCAATTTCCCATTTTTAGATGGTGATGTTCCTCGTTCTACATCCTATGGAGTCTATATCTCTCAACTCATTCGTTTTGCTAGAGCATCTAGCTATGTTACTGACTTCAACACTCGCAATAAATTGTTAACTCAGAAACTTCTTAAACAGGGCTATCGGTATCATAAACTTCGCAAAACATTTTCAAAATTTTATAGACGATACTATGATTTGATTTCTAAATTCCAAGTTGGACTTAAATCTCTCTTGCGCCATGGACTTTCAGAACCTGATTTCTATGGTGACTTGGTGTATAAGTTGAAGAAGATTGTTGGCTCTAATAATTTTTCAGCGCAGTTCATTAAAATAATTTCCCATTATAAAAAGATTGGCTATAACATTAATGTATTGCAACAGACTGCATGCTTGGTAGTCAACCCAATCACGGTTGGCAACTTTGCTTTCCTCTTTAATTGCACGCCGGTGGGTCGGACTTCAGACTCTATGATGGTTCCGACTTAAAGACTTATCTATTGATGAGATGGTAGGGGCCTGATGCTTTGGCTGTTTGTCGGGCCCACCGGGGTTTACCTGTTGGATTTCTTTTGCTCCGGTATTCAGTTAATTTACTGTTGAGTCCTTATCCTTGCTTTATCTCCTTGTTATATCTTGATTTATATGTTTAAGGAGATGATGCATTGATAAGTTAGGGGTCTTTCATGCAAACCAAATATTTATGTGTCTTGATCCACATCTGAATTAAGGGTGAGGTTGGCGCCGTTAAACCTGTTTAAGCCCTCCAGTAAAATATTTTACTGACCGTTCCAAGGCGGTACTTCTTTTGTGGATCTTTTATGTTTTTGTTCTGTCTTGTGTTTTCTATGTTTTGTGCGCGTCTGTTTATATGTGCTTTCTGGTCACCTGCTGGGAAAGGGCTGACCTCTTGGCTCTCGTTTGTGGTGTCTTCTGTGAGTTTGTCACTTTCCCATTGGTATCCTGGGTCAGGTGTGGTACTTGATTGTATCGATTCCTGATCTTTGCAACCTTATTACTTTGGTTTTATTTTGTCTGTTCATGAGAGAATGTCAGATGTGACAACTCATGCCGCCTAGCCCCCGAGGTAAGCACTACTCTGCTTTCAAGAAAGTTAAGCCCACAGTCCCAAATGACCAGAAATAAAACTATTAATGCAATATACGAGGAGATTTTTAGTGCCAGAAAAATGACAAAAATTGCGATGTTTAAAGTGTGTGTGTGTGTGTGTGTGTGTGTGTGTGTGTGTGTGTGTGAGTGTGTGTGTGTGTGTGTGTGTGTGTGTGTGTGTGTGTGTGTGTGTGTGTGTGTGTGTGTGTGTGTGTGTGTGTGTGTGTGTGTGTGTGTGTGTGTGTGTGTGTGTGTGTGTGTGTGTAACAATTGCTATGCTATTTTTCTTCTAGATGAAATGTTTGGGTGTGTCATGGAAGTCATTGTCCCTGATGACAGCATCAACAATGTGGATAGTGTAATAGCTGCTGAGGATAGTCTAGAAATGAGTGATGACGGCATCGACAGTGCGGGGGACCGAGAATCATGTCCTGTCAGTCATCAGATAACCCAAGATGATTGCTCTTCTGGAGATTTGTCAGGTAGGACGACTCTCATCTGTTATAGATTGTCGATTAAAATACATTTTGGTCATTGTATGGTGTCGTCAATAGAGACTCTGAACGGTTAACTTAAACAATGAAAAACCAAACCTGGTACTGTAAATGTACTGGTAAACTAGTACAAATGCTCAGTAAATACTTTCTTTACTGGCTGATAGTATCTTTACTAGTTGATTAGTAAAATAAAACAAACAATAGACCCTAATCAATACAAAAAGTATAAAACATATTTATCATGATTTTATGCAAATTTATGTATATGATTAATTATCATATTTTTAGTTTACATATACAATATTGTTTAATCAGATATTAATGTTGAAACATTTCAAATTATTAGCAATTTTACTCAAACGAAATGTTACAAAATTGTTTTAGTTTTTGACATGGGCGGATCCAGAGGGGGGACAGGGGATCTGGATCCCCCTGAAAAATCAGAAAAATATAGGGTTTCTTAGCAATACTGGTCCGGATCACCTGAAAAAGGACAAAGCTACCAAGCCAGCATTCAATGTTGGGCCATCATCGGCCCACCAGCGAAACGCCATTTAAATGACATTTCGCTGGCAGACCGATGATGACCCATTTATAGTGATATTTGGATCCTCTATCCCCTCATCAACTAAAAATACAACAACAAAAAAACAACACGTTTTTGACTTTATCAAATTTGGACTCCCTCTGACAAAACTCTCTGGATCCCTGACTGTTTGACTACATATATAATGAAACAACTTAACTAACCTTCAAACACCTATACTCCTCAACTTAATCTTTATGAAAGTGGTATACCACAGTGCAAAGGCGGAGTGGTTAAGTTTATGATACGTCAGGTAACATCAAACATTAATAAAGGAAAGAAAAGATATGATCAAATTAATGATACTGCAAAAATATTTTTATATTACTAGTTTGATTAGTAACCGTTACTTATTTAAATAGTAAAACATCTACTAGACAACTAGTACTATCAACTAAGTGGTTAGTTCATTTAACTAACTAATTGCGTATTACTCAGAAGGACAGTTAACTTCACTAAGTAAAATAGCAGTAGTAATGGCGCCCATTACTACTAATAGCTAACCTTACTTATTTGGATTTTCAGGGAATGACTGACATTGCGAAAATGGTTCTTATATAGTTTTCTCCAGAGTTTGTAAGCACAACCATTTAAACTACCACGTTGCATAGCTTTCATTATATAATGTCATGTACATGTATAAAGGCCGATGAAGACCAGTTGGCTGAAATATTTCCAGTTTTTCCAGGCCTCCATTTGACCTACGTTGTAAATATATACTCAGTGGATAGATGTAACACTGAACATGATATATTTACTTGTTTTAGATAAGGATCATACTTATATGAAGGCATACCCAGAGGACCAGGCTGCTGAGGACTGGACTGCTGAGGATGGGACTGCTGGGGAGGCAGATAGCCAGAGTAAGTATCGCTTCAACTCGATAACGATTCAACACCTTGCAAAAGTCAAACAAGGCATTAAAAGACACACAAAGCGCAAAAACAACCCTCATAAAAATGATGCCAATAACCGCCATTGTTCTCAGAGATTGCTTGTGTTCAACGCCATACCCTGTCGATAGATAACGCAAATACATATTAGAAACTCACATATAAGGCTGTGTGTGTGTGTGTGTGTGTGTGTGTGTGTGTGTGTGTGTGTGTGTGTGTGTGTGTGTGTGTGTGTGTGTGTGTGTGTGTGTGTGTGTGTGTGTGTGTGTGTGTGTGTGTGATTTGATTCTTTACATCCCATCAACTATCTTTCAGTTATAAAGGGACGGTCTTCCTCGATTTAACCAGTACTAAACTAGGATTAATGTTCTTGCTCAAGGACACAACGCATTGACGGCGGTGAGGCCCGAACCCGCGGCCTCTTGGTCTCGAGTCAAGCACTCAACTACTGAGCCACAGCGCTCCCTATGTGTGTGTGTTAAATTTCTGCTTCACAGATTTCCGATGGGAAAACCAGGCGGTGCATAACTTTTGACGGCATGTACAGAACCAATTGTATGCCCATCGCTTTTCATGCATCGTTTATCTTTTGTTTTGTACAAGTTCAAGTATTTGAAGCAACGCTTTGTTAATCTAGATTCTTTGTCTGTTAAATCAAACTGACCACTTTACTTGGAAGTGTTAATGCTTTCCCATTTTCAGGTGACTCAGATGCAAGCAGCATCATTCAGCCGGTTAATGCCCCCAAAAAGAGAAATCGCGGGTCCTTCTCCAAAGAAAGCAAAGAAAACTCAAGGACCCCAAAGCAAGAACAAGAAAGGAAGCGGAAATTTGTGTACAGGAAAAAAACTCAAATTGCAAAACAGTTAAAGTCCCTTGAATTAGCCACGGGTTGGACCGGGATGTTTATACTGAAGTCCCCAGATGACAAGTCTGTTATTCATGGGGCGACGGACAGCCCGATGGAAATGAATTTTCAGCATGGAAAGCCCATCATTGATATTGCATTTCTGAACCAGGATAAAAAATGCAACAAAAAAATAAATATGTCAAAAATTGTTTCAAAGTTGTCAAAACAGAAGAGGCAAGCTCAGAGCTTTGTTCCGGAGTCGCCACTGCCAAGTCCGGAGAAGTTGCCTGACTGTCTGCGAGACCTGGCAGGGAGACAACGGAATACGCTGTCAGACGTGTCTCTTTCTGTGTTGAATTTTTCTGACTGCAGCCACGAGATTGCCTCTCCTGTTATTAAGAGAAAACAGGGGCAGAAAAAGAGCCAATTATAAATAATTACAGCTTTCAAAACATTTTCTTATTGTTTTATTAATGTTTGAATAGGTCGAGACCATTGCCCTGTCATTTTCTGACGCACTTGTGACGTTTCGACCAAGTCCATTAAAGCCAATGATAAGCAGACATAATTTTTTTGCACACTTGACTAGACAATTTTCCGCACACAAAGCTTAACTTTATGTGCTTTCTGTCCTTGGTACGGATAAAAACGAATGCTATGAAAACATTGGTTGTAATGGACGTCACGTAACTGCGTTGTTAAGTGCCACGTCACAAGAGCGTCGAAAATGCCGTCAAAATCAAAGTGACTAACGGGAATGCGAAATAATTTATTCAAAAGTAAGTGAGTATGATCAGGAAATCTCACAATCAGAAACTGCAGACCAACCCACTGCTGAGGAAGAGACATAGAACACTCACAGCAACAAGACATCCGAAAGGCAAGAAAAACAAAAAGCGACCATCTCTCTCTTCCTCGGTCAAGATGATTGTAAGCATACCAAAAAAAAAGACCAGCACATTATCCCTCACAAGCAATGGGAGGTACATAAAACAACATTTACATTTCCACCGCGAGTCTTTAAATGAACCTTTACATTTGAGATGTGGTTCATACCTCCATGAACAAATCCATTTAAGCCACACCCAAATACGCGCCGTTTGAGCGGGCTAACGCCAAGTCCATCCAATAACGTTGCTTGTTTACTGACGTTTGCGTGACGTTGAACACGTATCGCCATGACGTTAAGCGCGGAAATTTGGCGTTTTGGCTATTCCAAACCCTACGTCATGTCTGATTTAATTCAAAATATCTGGAAAACCAGCCAAGTTAGGTGAAAATTGAAAATGGATACTTGACTGATAATATAAAATGTAAATATTTAAGAAATGAATTCAATTTTTGGAAGGTTCATGGAATCATGAATACTTCGGGTCTCTTGCAAAGTTAACGTGAAGCCCGAAGGTTTATGGAATCGTGAATACTTCGGGTCTCGTGCAAAGTAAGTGAAGCCCGAAGGGCTTCACGTTAACTTTGCAAGAGACTCGAAGTATTCATGATTCCATGAACCTTCCAAAAATTGAATTCATTTCTTAAATGAATCAACAACAACAACAACAACAACAACAACAGAACCGTCGCCTTAGTAGAACGGGCAGCAGCCTAAGCAACCAAGGGGGTTGGGTGCTTAAGTGCATTTTAATGGCGCCAAAATTTCGCCCTAGATGCTATTGTTAAAACACACAAAAATGCTTAGCTCGCATGGATGCAACCTATACCTAATGCAATGCGCAATCTAATCAATTAAACACACTATTACATGAAATAAAGAAAATGTCTCTTGACTCACAGATAGTCAGAGCAAAAGAGAACCTCGAATTTAGCTACAGTTGGGACCAGGCAAGAACAAGCATAAAATTTCGAGGCACTCATATGTGTGCAAGAAAAAGAATCTATCAGGAGTGTGAGGTAATGATCGAGGTCTGTTCCCCAGGACACAGTTTAGCATCATCTGCTGGAGCCTCATGATGCCAAACTGTGAGCCTTGGAACAGATTTTTCTATCAGTATCTCACACTCATATAAGATACTTATATTCTGGCCCTGACCAAAACCTTAGATTTACTTGTATTTTCTCAGTGGTTCAGGTATGCAAGAATTCATTATCTACATCAATGCTTGTACCTCAGATCAGGGTATAGCGGGGTTGGGGGGGGGGGGGGGGGTAACTACCTATATATGACATACTACGGATGTGCGGCGCGAATACCACCTTTGTCAGTGCTGCCAGGTATACCATAAGCCCTCTTTTTCTAAGAAAAAGTATATGACTGACCCAGTTTTTCATCATTGTTATATGATTGGTCCTATTTTCTGACATCCCTGTTAGTAAATACTCATATTTTTGCTCAGATAGTCAGCCAGAAACCAAAATTGTAATATTTATTTGTAAACTCTCTTTACAGACAGCAAAGAGGGTATATAAAAATCAAAGAACAGTATATGAATATGTAAACATTTTGTTCAATCAAGTATATGAAAAGGTCATTTTTTTTCAAAGACCAGGTACATACCCCCCCCCCCCCCCCCCCCCCCACGAGGATATAGCATGAGCCAATGAGATCTAAAGTTTTCAAACACACATTATGTTAAGTCATGTGTGCGCTCAAGCAAGAAGACACACAATCTACGTTGACGGTTCTTTTGAACATCAAAGACAAATGTTGAAATGAATGGATTTGAGAATTTTTCCAATATTTCGCTCATTATTTGATGATTAAATGATGAGTTCAACAATGCGAGCGCTTTCAAGCGCTCATTGTACTGGTGTCAGGCTTTACACATTACGAATAAATAAAGGTACCAATCAATGAGCGCTCGGCGAGCTCTCACATTGTTGAACTCACCTCTGTGTCTGTATATAAAAAACTAGGCTATACAACTATGTTGTTTTTTTCAAAGTGGGACGAAAAATGGGGACATATTGTAGTGGACGAAAAATGGTCACAAGCAATAAAGGACCGTTTTTTGTCACACTTTTGCTGCTTTCAAAAAACGATTGATCCCCTCACTAACATGTGCTATTTTTAGCTCTGTTTTTCGAACGGATGAAAAACCGTCCCGAAAAATGGGACGAAAATTCGTCACAAAAAAGTGGGACGGTTTTTAGGGAATTCCCTAACTGGTGAAAGGGTCTTAATTTTGAAGTTTTTATTCTGTTCTATTCTACCCCTTGTCTTGTTGCTTGGCAGTTGCTAGGCAGTTACCTCCCTTATACATGTGAAACCAATTTCCCGGATTTTTCAAACAATGGCAAATTCTGCTGGAAAAGACTGTCAGTCAGCCTATTTTGGTAGCTGTGTTGATTTATCCACCATAGTTGTATGTTCAGATGAATTTCTAACTGACAGAGAATGTGTTATGTCTAAAAACGGACTCAAGAAGGACTGAATGTGACTAAAATTTGTATGTAACATTATTTCGTTCAACAACAAAAACAACAATTACACTTTGATGAAGCATTCTGTAGCATATATCTGCCTGACATTTTGCTGCTGCTGAGTAAAACGAACAAGGGATTTGTTGTGTGTCATGCACATATAGGATTGACTAAACTGAATATTAATTCGAGTAGAAAAAAGGAGCCCAGGCTACGTTGTGTCATGCTACTGGTACCCTATTCTGACAGGCTACTTAATTAATGTAGAATGGCCCATTGGAAATGATGCTGAAGAGAAAAGAGGCTGCCAGGGTGTTCAAATTATAATAGGTAAGCCTGTAAATGGACATCTCTGGGGCCCCACAAACTAGGCCCATTGTAAATTCAGCCCCTAACCCACTCGGCCCCTATTGTCAAAATTTGGGAGAACTATACCAACGACAATATACATGTACCTATCTCAGTGTTGCTGAATGAGTGTTGAAAAATTTACAGGCCCTCAAGTGTGAAGTTTAAGGATGTAATTGTGTTCTGTTATCCAATATTTTATAACTGACCCATCATCCCATATGGTACTTTATATCCAATAGGACCAATATGTGACCTGCGAAGGCTAAGGCCTGACTGCGCATAGAGCCTTCAGTGGCCGATCCAGAGAGGGTTCAATTGAGACAAAATTATTTCATTTTCATGGAGAATTTTCAGAAAAATCTGAGAAAATTAATAAATAATCAGGTAAAATTAACAAATCAAACCCCCCTTTATAAATCTGAACCCCCTATCAAGAAATCCTGGATCCCTGGACATACCAACTTGCTTAGCTACAGAGACTAGCTAGAAGATTGAGGTTTTGTCGATAACATTGAAGTTTAGGATTTTACCTTCGAGCGAATGATAAAGGTGCTGATCAGATTGCATGTATATGCAGACTGCATGTATATGCAGACTGATGTATATGCAGGCTGGTCTCAGTGGTCTGCACATGTAATGAAATCAGATATTCGAATTTCTTGTGACATTGCCTATATAATCATAATAACATATACTTTTGACAGTTCAAGCTATCATCCCTTAAAATTACTAATGGAGCTTCCATAGGCCTAAAAAAAATTTGTGTGTTTCAGGTTACCAGACAGTGTCTAATTTATTTGCCCCTTTGAAGCCTTTTGAGGGGTTTTCCCGGTTTAGCCATATTGTTTCCCCATGTATTTTTTTAATGAAATAGAAATATTTCTCTACCTATCATCCCTATTATAAATGTTAATGTAACCTGAAACACATAATTTATTAATTGGTTGGCCTATTATTGTATCAAACTGCATATGAAGAAATGTGGATCATTCCGTATACTTTTAATTTTACATTTTACAATTATTATCCCAAGACATTGTTTTTATATTATTGTGACCAACTCTGTCTGTCTGTTGTCTCTATGAGACAGTTCTTTTGAGTACCCACAATGAAATTGATGGATAAGAAAATAGGCTTATTTTTTATGCCCAAAAAGTATGTTACGGCTTAAATTAAAAACATGTGTGTTTCATGTTACCAGACTGTGCCTAATTTTTAGCTTTTTTCATTATTTTTAGGGAATTTCCAGATTGGGCCATATTGTCTCCCATTTAAAAACTTTTAACAAAATAAAAAATATTTTCCTACAGTATCTACCATCCATATTTCAAAATTTCATGTGACCAGAAACACACATATATTTTTTTCACACTAATCTGGACCATTGAAATGTTTTAGATTTTTTAACAATATTTTCAAATAAAAAAGTATGGAAGTTTAAATTTTATTGTCATGAAGTAATTGCTCTAGTGTACTGTTCCACACAGTATAAAAAAGAGATTGAATGTTGGCTAAGATCAGATTGTGCATCTGCCTAATCTGATCAAAAGCCCATTGATTGCTGCCTAGTCATTTTGAAAACCTAGTCTTTGTCTAGTCAGACCTGTTTACTAATTAATGGCTCCCCTTTTTTCAGATTTTTACCATGTTCACAGATCCTATTACAGAGAAGACAGTAATGCTTATTTGGTGGTTCATTTCAAGATCTAGTAACATTATACCTCTGGAAAAGTGACCACAAATGAACTATATCAGCCAAATTAAAAACACTGGTGTTGATGCAGAACAGTAAAAATAAACTCAATTGACTATGGGACATCCATCCACCATCTGTACACTACCACCAAGTCCAGGAAAAGACCTGCCAACAAGTTACACAGCTTACTTCACAGCTTCAAGCCTGAACATTTGTATTTCTGTCTTCCTCTCATCTTGACTTAAGTGCCTTTGATTGTACCTTACAATTCACATGAATGATGAAATGGTTAGACTTACAGACTGCTGCACTGAATCAACTGATTTCTAGAAGGACAATCCAGAGAGTGCTATGGAATCCCATGGAGATTAATAGCAATAAAATTATTATTATCAAGACAATTAGTAGGCTTCATGATTAAAAAAACAACAAAATGCAATTCAAAATTACTTTTCATATTTTCAACCAAAACATAGGGTTTAGGTACTCAAAAGAATCATCTCAATGGGAAGGTTCTTTTGAGCACCCAAAACAAATGTAAAAATTGATGTCAAATAAATTTTCCACAATTTTAAGCCCAACATTTTTAGCTCACCTGAGCCGAAGGCTCATGGGTGAGCTAATAGTATACCAGTGACTCTGGCTCTGTCTGTCGTCTGTCCTCAGCATCCATCTGTCCTTCAACATTTTCAAACATCCTCTCCTCTGAAACCACTGGACCAATTTAATTCATATTTTATATAGAGACTCCTTAGGATATTTGAGTCCCATCAATGTATTAAAACTATTTTTTCTCAGAAATCATTAGGCAAATTGAACTCAAATTTCATAGGAAGACTCCTCAAAGCTTTAGATTAACAAATTTTTCAGCGTAAAAATATTTTCTTGCCCATCAGTTTTAACAAATGTTTGGGTGCTCAAAAGAACCGTCTCATTGAGATGGTTCTTTTGAGTACCCACAATATATGCTTTGGTTGAGAAGTAAGAAAATTAAATTTTTGTTATGCACTCTTAACTAAAGTCCTGCTCCTTATGATAAGTTAGCCGAAATTTTTACAAATTGTTCTGGTCACATGACCAAGATAGCTGACATACCCATATATGGTAAAAACCCTTTAAAATCTTCTTTTCAAGAACCAGAAGGCTGATGACTTTGGGAATTGGTATGTAACATTTAGGGTGTAGGACCTACCATTTTTGTTCAAATGGTGATCCTAGGTTGACCTTGACCTACTTAACACCAAGTTCAAATTTGCTTCCTAATGCATTTAACTTGGAATTTTTTTTTTTGAAAAGTTGATTTCTTAAAGGGGACGGCAACCTTGATGACAATTACGCTTTTTATGAAAGATCTTAATAAACCATGAATGTTGATACCAGTTTCGTCTAAATCGGTAGAAAAACGTAAAAGTTGTGGGCGTTTGAATATTTGCAAATGAACTGTAATAGAAGCGGCCATATTGTAGGCTTAGTGACGTCACACAGCCTAATTAAATATGCGTAATCAAAATAAAAGACAAACCAATGGATTACTTGCAATTATCTTTAATAAAACATTTTCCTTATGTTTAAAGCTGCATATCTGCTGAAACACAGGTGCAGTTATAGTTTTGATAACTAAATTTTAAGTAGTTGAAAAAAATCTGAAAACTAATTAAATATTCAAAATGGCGGCTAAATGTTGGCTGTATTGAATTCCTTGAATTCCCATTACTCCCCCATTTTTCAACCGATTTGGATAATACTTGCATCAAAATTCATGATTCATGGAACTTTTTCTGATAAAACATACTTATTATTAGGGTTGCTGTCCCCTTTAAATACTTTTGAAGCCAAAATCATTATTCTCCCTTAATATGTTAAGAGACAATGTCTATTATTAAGTTCTAAAGGTCAAGGTTGACCTTTCAGCCAAGTTCGCTCATAATTGAGTCTCATCAATGTATTAAAACATAGTTTTCGCAGAAACCACTTGGCCAATTGAACTCAAATTTCATATGGAGACTCCTTAAGTTAAGGTGAGTAAATTTTAAAAAAAATTGTTAATGGCTCCTTGACCAAGATGGCCGCCATGCCCATATACAGTAAAAGACCTTTAAATATCTTCTTCTCTAGAACCAAAAGGCCAATGGCCTTGGGACTTGGTATGTATTTATTGGAGATGATGGCCCTACCAGGTTTGCACAAATGATGGATCCGGGTTGTCCTTTACCTTTTTTTTACCTCAAGGCCAAATTTGATTCCTAATGCATTTATATTGGAAAAATCTTGAAATGTGCATTTTCTATATCTGTTTAAGTGGCAAATATAATACTTGCGAGAAATGTTAAGCCTTCACGCTGGAATAAAGCGTTGTCATGGAAACCCTATACAAAAAAAGTAACATCCACTTGTCCATTTGTTGCAAATAAAATTTCTGGTTATGTTTCATTAAAAGCAACAACTGTAATAGAGCTGTTGGAATTTTATTCCACAAATAACAGGAAAACTAAATCACTTTTCGGAAAATTTCATCCCAAAATATACCCCACCCACCAATAATGGTACATTCTAGAGATAAATTTTCAACTAAGTACTATATTATATAACCATTTCATTGTATGAAGTCATTGTTTATAATATCTAAATGCATATCTGGAATATTCTCAGGAATAAACAGTTTCCATAGCATCTAAATCTGGTCTTTTTGTCAAAAATATTTCCTTCGATTTTGGTTGCTAGGCAACGAATATCCCATGTATTAACTTTCTATTTTACTTCTTTAAAACATTGCTAGCACATTGTATGATACAATTTGCAAGATAAAAGGCCCGTTGTTATACATGTACTGTTTTAGATTTGAAATAATTTTAAATTCATCTCTGCTTCGTCAGAAATGTCGTTAGCGCGAACACACATCGCTGAGAGGCGGTCTTCGGTTGCCTAGCAACAGCACATTGAAGATGATAAGACGTCAACATCTATATGCAATAAAGCATAAAGGTTCATTCTATAGGTGTTTTAAGTTTCAGTCAAGAGAAAGAGATATTAACCAACTCTCAGTTATTTTTGATTAACCCTCGAATATAGAAAAATTCTCCAAAATCCTTACATTTTCAGTTCCTAATAAAGAGTTATGGCCCCTTTTCTCTCAAAACAATATAAATATTTTAATCAACTTGGTTTTAAAATCTAGCAGGGCCAATATTATTTTGATTCTAGTACATTTCTGCCAAGCAAGCCTTTCACAATAAAGGTCAATCTTTGGTTGATTTTCCCTACCCCCTGTTTTTTGCATTTTTTGGCTTAAAAATAGGGAAAATAAGCACTATTTTCAAGATGCAAACCCGCATTCACACAATTTTGATCTAAAACCCTTCCAGGGAGCAGGTTATTTATCAAAAGTACTTGCAGTTGAATTTATTATATTGTTAGAACATATTTATGACAGGGCTCCATTAAAACCTGTTTTAAAATCTGCTGTACAGTGCCATTATTAAAGCGCTCATTTTGCAAGTAAGATCCAAATAACCCACTCATGTTTTTCTATAACTTTAATAACTTTATTTAGTCAGTTCAGAAAAACATTATGAGAATGTTCAAAGCCCGGTGCATTTTTGACTCTATCTTTTCAAAAATTGCCTAAAATGGTGATTTTAACTTTTTGAGAAATATTGAAGAGTATCTACACTTCACGCTTGTGACACAAAACTTTGTAATTTTTAAATTTTGAAATAAACATCTGATATGTGTTAGCAAGAGATGGATGACTTGGAAGAAAAAAATATTTTAGATGTATGCTATTTTTTTATATTGATATTTTCACATGAAAAACAGCTATTTTCAATACTTGCATATGAGAAATTTGGCTAATTTTAGCCAATTTTTATTCTGCTGGTTGCCATGGCAACGGTGCATGCAAACAAAATTTTAACTAAATTTATGCTGTTATTGGGTGGTCATAATCATTGTGTGAAAGTTTCGTCCGATTCTGAGACGGTGCGTGGAATGGGTCTATGGGAATTTTCTGGTGCTCTCAGAGAACTGATGTTAAAGCGCCAAGAAAACAATGCATCTGAAAATGTTGTCTGCTGAAGTCGTCAGCTGCAAACAATTGCCTAACATTACTGACGAATTTAGTATAGAAGCAAACAGCGTGGACCCAATATAGAGCAGTCTGATCTGGGTCCACACTGTTTGCCAAGAGGCTTCTTAAACATTTCAGCAGACGAGAAAATCAGACGACTTTTGTTGCGGTTGGCGCATTAAGGGTTAAGCAAGGCGAAACGTAGGTTTGTGACCGACAGACAGACAGACAGACAGACAGACACACTAACAGGTGACCGCTAGATAGAAACAATGCCATTATGGTCAGGTGCTCTAACCACCTGGGTTACGCGGATGGTCCAAAATCGCCATCACTTAATTTGTATTGACCTATTCGGGGCGTTTGATCTGGGGACGTCTCTGCTACAGACTACTGCAAAACAGCGGCGAAAATCACGGTCGAGATTGCTACAGACTACGGCAAATGTCAAACAGCGGCGGAAATCACGGAACTCTCTAAAATCGAGATCAATTTTAAATCGAGATCAATTTTAGTGAAGAATATGCATTGAATCAACCGACTGCGTTAATCGAGCCAAAGCACTCATACCATCAGACAGTCTACGCGACGTGCGTAGACAAGAAGTCATGGGCGTATAGAAGGCATGTAGGCAGACAGCCCTCCATCTGCAGGCAGGCATGCAGGCAGGGCTCGACAGACAGATAGACAGGGATCATTCTGAGTTTACGCAAACAATATACTGTGCATAATAATCTGCGCAGTCTGGTCATCTACACCTTCTTTGGTCTCCGCTGACCTTTAGTTATACCCCGGTATTTATGCCGAGGAGTATATAATTTCCGCTCGTCCGGTTGTATGTTGGTTCATTCATTCGTTCGTTATTGAGTTTGTTCTTCCGTACGACAAAGTTTCGGCTTAATGTCCTCCAGTGACCACTTACCAGAAAGCATTTATATCTGGATCAAAGTAACCCGTGAGGGTAGGCATTCACATCATGATTCCAGACCCCAGTGCTTCGGTCCATTTGTGGGGCTCGATGTCAAAATCTGGGACACCTTTAAAAAGTACTCGGACCCAATAAACTGGATCGGTGAAAAGTTCGACACGGTTTTGGAAAAAGTTCTCAAGTCGTGTATATTTCAATAACCCGTATTTAGATCATTGTTACCCTGGATGCTTAATATTCACATCGTGACTCCAGTCCCCAGAGCCGCTACCCCTGGGTGGGGCTGGAGGTCAAAATCTAGGGCATCTTAAGATTTCTTTTTTTATTTTATAGAATCATTCGTTTTTGAACAACAAGTACTATACTCGTGTGACTCCAGATTGTAGGGTTCTTGGCCCAGGATGCGACTGGAGGCCCAAATCTAGGACACGTTTTAAGCGTTTTTTACAGTTTACAAACACGCCATATATAAGAAAACATTCATCTGGCGTCCACTCGACCATCGGTCCATGCCCCAGGGCAATATTAAACAATTATTGACTTCAATGAGGTAGACATGAGAATTAATCTACCCGAAAAAGTGATATTCACCGAGGCCGAAATCGAAGTCAATAACTGTTTCGTTATATGACTTTTCAACTATGATTCTAACACACCTCGCCTATAGAGCCAACGGTAACAAACTGTGATATATCGGACAATAATTCACTGCAAAAGTGTGTGATAGCTGACGTCACTGGAAAATGACGTCATTCACGGCATTAGACGGTGTAACGTCGTTTTTACGCTTGAAAGACGTTACAATTACATGTAAACGTATGCGACGTAGTCTAAATATTGGCAGGGGTTCTTCAGTGCAATGGCGGAAAGTTGGAAGAAGCTGAAGACTTCGAATGTGTTTTCGTCGTTTATTATACCCCGCCACTAAAGTGTGGCGAGGTATTATGTTATACCCTTCGGTGTCTGTCCGTCCGTCCGTCCGTCCGTCCGTGCTCACCATTTCCGATCGATAACTTGAGTATTATTCACGGAATTTTTTCAAATTTTGCATACATATTGTTATCGGCGATGAGTGGTATGGGATTGTTAATGGGCAAAATCCGTCCATTTTTAACGGAGTTACTGTCCTTTTTCGTATTGGAAAAATGGTTTCTGGCCTGTTATTCCTTTACTATTCATGATATCTGAATGAAACTTCACAGATATGTTGCACATCAAAGGTTACATATTGTGACTAAGGACCGTCACTCTGACCTTCCCAGTTTGTGAGTTATCCGCCCTTGATAGGTCTGAAAAAAGGTTTTTGACCTATTGTTCCTTTACTATGTGGAATATCTGAATATAACTTCACAGATATGTTTCACATCAAAGGTAACATATTGTGACTAAGAACCGTCACTCTTACCTTTCCCGTTTGTGAGTTATCCGCCCTTGATTGAATTAAAAAATGTTTTTACCCGTAGTTCCTTTACTATGTGGAATATTTAAATGAAACTTTACAGATATGTTTCACATCAAAGGTTACATACTGTGACAAAGAACCATCACTCTAACCTTTCCAGTTCATGAGTTATCTGCCCTTGATTGATCTGAAAAATGGTTTTTGACCTGTAGTTCATTTACTATATGGAATATCTGAATGAAACTTCACAGATATGTTGATCATCAAAGGTTACATATTGTGACTAAGGATCTTCACTCTTACCTTTCCAGTTCATGAGTTATCTACCCTTGATTGATCTGAAAAATGGTTTTTGACCTGTAGTTCATTTACTATATGGAATATCTGAATGAAACTTCACAGATATGTTGAACATCAAAGGTTACATATTTTTAGTAAGGACCGTCACCCTTACCTTTCCAGTTCATGAGTTATCCGCCCTTGATTGATCTGAAAAATGGTTTTTGACCTGTAGTTCATTTACTATATGGAGTCTCTGAATGAAACTTTACAGATATGTTGACCATCAAAGGTTACATATTGTGACTAAGGACGTCATATCACTGTCTATCTCAGTTCTGTTGCTATTTAGGCATTATATATCTCACAAAATAACTTTTGGTGCCCCCAGCAGTGGCGGGGTATTACGCAGTGCTTGCGGTGCTTTTATTGTGTGTTAGAATCGAAATAGATCAGCTCCATTGCGTGAATTGTTGAGTAATAATTCACTGTTTGTCGGTCAGTTGTGCGAAGATAAATCACTCGCGCTGCGCGCTCGTGATTTAATCTTCTTTACAACTGACCTCCAAACAGTGAATTATTACTCAACAATTCACTGCTGGAGCTGATCTATTTCTTAAATGAAAATTTTCTACTTTCACTTTTGTTGTTGTCATATGTTTTACGAGGGTTAGTCAAAAATAACTGAGCCCTATCTCATAACATTTTTGTTTGGTATTGTAGACAACCAATGTGATTATGTTCTATACGTGTAATATGTCATAGATGTTTTAACCAAAAAAAAATACCCTTGTGAAGCTACTATTGTGGTTGCTAGGCAACTGAAGATCGTCACTCAGATCGATGCGTTCACGATCTCAGCCACCAGGAATTTACAGTATGTCTTTAAAAAGCTTGTGTGCTTGATAGTTTTTGTGAAAGATGTATATGACACTTATTTGAATAACATATATCATATTGTCTTTTCATTACACTAAGTTCGTTAATGTTTAGGTGAATATTGAGTGCATGCGTTGCCTAGCAACAAAAAACTCAAAAATTCCACAAATTTTCAAATACACGAGGATTGTGTTGCCATGGAAACAAAATTGTGCATTTAAATCGAGGAACTTAATATGTCTGAGGGTTGGTTTGTGTATGCAGTACTGTTAAAGCATTATTGTGCTAATGTTTTATGTTTTCTATTAAAATTGTGTAAATATGAATGTGGGTGGGGTAAATTATAGGACTTCAGGCATGTTAAAATTTGATAAATTCTGAAATCAAACTACTACAGTATCTATAATTTGGGTTCAGTTGGTTTCTGTTCTGTGACACTGAATATGTACATGTTCAAGGTATCAGACGACAGTAAATAAATCCTTGCTTTTACATTACTGTTTCCATAGCAACGCTTAGATTTAGATGTATCACAGCGTGAACGCACCCCTTTGACAGGTCATATTCTGTTGCCTAGCAACCGTTACAAAAAGCCTACCAACAGAAATAAATTAGGTTATTAAATAGATGACATATAACTTCAGTGAAATATCATCCAAATATATGTCCATTTTACTTAATTTAAATGTTATGAGGTAGGGCTCAGTTATTTTTGACTGACCCTCGTAGCAACTCTTATTAAAATATGTTAATGTAGCATTTTGCATTTTGAAATGTATATAAGTTCTCTGAATCCAGAATGTAAAATTTAACCATAAAACACTTTTTACATATTGTTTATTCATACAAACAAAACAAAACTTGTAAAAAATCATTAAATTCTTTAACTTACCTGTTGAGAGGTAAATTCATGCAGGAGGGTCTGGATGGGGGGGTCTGGTATTCACTATTCATTAAAAATTTAGCCCATTATACATCTCATTAAAATTTGGGTTATTCATTAAAATAAGACCAATTATTCATTAAAAGTAAGAAAGGTGGCAAAGAAATCTGATTATTCACTATTCATTAATTTTTTCTTCAATTCATTAAAAAAATAGGATTATTCATTATTTTTTAGGCTTTCATTATTCACTATTCATTATTTTTTTGGCTCATTATTCACTATTCATTATAAAAAAGGGCCATTATTCACTAATCATTATACCCCATCTAGACCCTCATGCAGCATACGCTAGTCTCATACTCATCATGCTATTTTAGCTCTCTAGAGGGTGATATTAGAAGTGTGTCAAAAATTAACTTCTGGAAACGTGTATGAGCTGGTTTTGATCCTATGCAATAGTTATACCATGGCTTCTCCGCCTGTACGTGGAGATATTCCCGAGCTTTAGCGAGTGGATTATCTTACGTTCAGGTGGACAAACATTGTATAACTATTCTATACAACCTACATGTACAACAGTGTAGACCTTGAACATCATGAAATAGTTCGTGATATATTGATAAGGGTGGTATAAATGAAATTGTTGGCCAGTTTAGACCTATTTTAGGTAGACTTAGATATTTATGAAGACAAATTGGACCAATCAGGAGATAGGATTCTCCTTAGGCATACAACAAAGACACATATTAAATATGATACAATCGTAATCGTAAAAATGAATTATTGAGTATGACCAGTAAATGCCACAATCATAGACCACAGACCAAAGGCAGCCCGAGGAAGAGACACAGCACAATACAAACCACACGACAGGAAGGACGCAATTACAACTCAAAGTACTGCATTTCAAAACGGGGATCAAACACAAAACCCCAACAAACAATGGGAGCAAAAATAAATAATGAACCAGAAACAAGAGAACGGTCAGGTTGGGCTTAAACATGAGGCTTTATACCACCCTTACCAACTTTAGCACAAAATAACTCATGATGTGCAAGATCTACACTGGAATAAGTGGTAAAAAATTGATATACCATGTTTGTCCACCTATACGTAAGATAATCCGCTCGCTAAAGCTCGTGGATTATCTCCACGTACAGGCGGACAAGCCATGGTATAACATTTTTATATGAAGTATGTTTTGGTTCCAGCAGCTAAGGCGGTAAATAATTTTGTTGTTGTTTGTTGATACTTTAAAATGGGACTTATTGACACGAATTCCTATAAACTGCAGGCTTCTTTGAGTGAGAGGGTTGTTGTCGTTGGGCATGGTTGTCATACTGCCCTAAATGTTGGTATCAAAGCTAAAGAAAATCTAGACAGGCTTCCATCTGGCTACCTAAACTCATTAAAAAAAACTATAAAGCTAGATTTATTGCCAATTCTAGTTCTTGTACGACAACAGAACTTTCTAAATTGTTAACGTCTTGTCTTACTGCCATCAAAAGATTGTAGTTAAGTACTGCGAAAAAGTTTATGAAAGATCCGGTAATAATCTGTTTTGGTCTATTGAATTTCTGGCGAAGTATAAGATAAGCTTAAAGATAGGGATTTCAACGTAACCAGTTTGTTCCACCTTTTACACTACTTTACCTCATAATTTAATGAAAGATAAACTTATTGATCGAGTTTAAAGAACTTTACAAAAAGAAGGCTCTCCTTACCTTGCATGTAACGACAGGAACGCATTTTTCACTTCGGAACATCCTAAAAATATCATGCATGGACTTTTAAAAATGTATGTGATGCGCTGACCTTTTCATTGGACATCATTTTTATACGATTTTGCACTAAGTTGTATAGACACGTTGTATGAATTCCAATGGTCACTATCTGTGCTCCCCCTGGTTGTCGATTTAGTCTTGTTTGTTCATGATGTCTCTTTCTGATGAAAAACAGTACCCCGGCATCCAATTTAGGTTACCTTGCACCCCCGGATAGTTTTCATGGGTGCCAAGTTGTTCATTATGACCCCCTGAATGCGAAACGAAGGTGTCCTAAAATGGTATGGGCTATGTGAAAATGCAATGGTTTCCATGGCAACCCATAGTGGATTTGAGAATGGGGGTATGCATACAAAAGTACTCATATCTCATCTGTTACTTATCCTAGACTACTAAACTTAATACCAAATTAAAGCTTAGATTATGCCTATTATCCCCGTGTGCATATGCAAATTATCTAATTTGCATGTTCATAAATATTTATGAAAACATTAAAAATGTGATTCACGAAAACTGTTTTCATGCATGCAAGGCCCGGGGGGTGGGGGGTGAGGTACTCTTATATTTTCACACATACGTAGGCTCGGGCTATTTTTTTTGGTTCAAAATTCTGATTTTCAATATTTTTTGGGGTTTTCAGAAAAATTAATATTTTTTAGGGGTATGAAGATTTGTGGATATTTTTTGGGGTCATTACAAAATTGGGCTAGTTTGAGGGTCATTTCTATGCATTTTAGAGTCTTTTTTGAAGGTCAAGGTACAGAATTGGGATATTTTTTGGGGTTGCTTAAATTTCAAATATTTTTTGGGGGTGCTTGAAATTCCTGATATTTTTTGGGGGTGAACGGTAGATGCTGGGTCCGAGCCTACGTATGAGGAAAAATTAGAGTACCCCATCCCCGCCCCTGGGATGCAAGGCCACTACCAGTACAGACAAAAGTGCATTTTAAAAAATTTGTAATTTCTTGTGGCGTATGATATGAGGTTTTTAAGTTGTGCTATCGACGTTGTCTAAACGGCAGTGTTTTTTCCTACGTTTAAGCAATTTCTAAAAATTGAAATGACTTGGAGTCAACCAATCATTGTAAGAACATGCATTTTCAAGAATCAGAACTTATGTATCGCGTCACGTTAAAGGGAACTAGCGGTATAAACCAAATTAAACGTCAATTAAGAAACAACGTAAACTATGGATAATAACCGTTTTTTTTTCTATGTCAACGTATGTTGCCGTTTAGTGGGTGTTGTCTTCTTTGTTATAGTGTCAGTTGACTACACTTTACTTCAACCGCGTTTGAATTTCAAGCTTTGAAGTATACACATATCAGCATGTAATTGTAACGCTTGACATCGCTAAATGGACGTAGGCGGTAGCTACGGAGTTCAAAAGCACGGAAACATTGTCAAAATGCATTCCAAACATAATTCAAAGTGAAAAAATTGATAAAGTGACAATGCTTTTTAAGCTCATAAAACGCAGATAACGTAAATTTAACGTTAAATATGAAAATAGGCTTTTGTGTTGAACAATGCACGCATGCTTTATTTGGATGCCCAGAAGATGTCAATGAAATAACAAAGAATCACACTAAAGCTGTTTCTGGTGAATTGTGCGTGATTTCTTTGTTGTTGCCAAAAATGATTTTAGGGGTTACGTGACCTTATGAAAACTGACGTCTGAAATTAGTTCATCTTGTCAAATAATCTCATGGCATCTTAGTCTAACTTTGTTCAACTTTACGCAATGGAAAGACACGTGTGCATCGTATTCATTTACTACCAAAAAATGGCACATAGTATGTGTCAGATTTCTTTAGTAGTTAAGTATAGTCAACAAGAAAATGAAGACCGCTCTGGGTTTCGGCTGTTTGTAGCTATTTACTTATCCGGTGCTCTGGATTCTGATTGTTTAGGGCTTATCTATTAAATGGATGTTCTGGAGTCTCTATTCTTAACTGGTGCTCTGAAATTTGATTGATTTAGAGATCTGTTTTGTTCAACTGGGCGCTGTAGATTTATCAAAGTTTAAACAGCACCCAGAGCACACAGTTAAGACATACCAGAGCTTCTAACCACGTAATCCAGAGAACCCAGATAAAAAAAAAAGTACGATCCAGTGCACCCAGTTACCGGCCGGATTTAGTAGCATAGTAAAATGTGCTCCACACCGTGCACCAGGTCATAATATGATATTCAAACATCTTTATAATATAATAGAAATAAATGACCACTAAAACGCAGTATGTTGCACACGCTGTTACTACCCGAAATCATTGTACATCGATGTCTAATTTTAGGGTGATCAGGCATAGTTACTACATTTAATTTTGAAAACAAACAGTAGGGACCTGCACCGTTACGCTTTATAGTAAGTCACGGTACGACATGACCATATTAGTCAACACACGAGAATTTGGTACCTATCACTTCGCATGCACAAATAAGCCACGACATGTGATTGTCAACAATGTGACATTTTGACATGAATAGACTCAGACGAACCTTTGCAACCTCCTTTTAAGCTTAGAAACTCCAAATGATGTTCGGTCAGTAGCTTGATATTCATAGAATATTCAAGCGACCAGCAAAGGCTCTGATTAGACGACACGTATGCGCAAGCTGGTCTGAGCCTTCACTGGTCGCACATACCACATTGTTTGAAATATCATGTCGCGTCTCAAATGTCCCTAATAAACGTCGATACTGACGTATCCAGGACAGCTAGGATTCTAAAGTCATCAACATCCATCTTTTGCGTATGCGAGCTGGGAAGGTTGTGGTGAGCCTGCAAATATGCTTAGACTCACCTGAGCATTCATTGCTCGACAATGTGACACGACCTTTAATAATGGCATTGACTCATATAAACGTAATATCGTATGATATATATGTACGCATATGGTACCTATCCCCCCGCATGCACAAATGAGCCGCGATATGTGATTTCCAACAATGTGGCATTTTGACATGAATAGAAGTTCGTTCTAAAATAATGGCATTGACTCATAGATACGCAATATCGTATGATATATCTCGGACCCAGTATAGATTGGGTCCGAGGATATATGTAGGCAGAGCTCCCGTCTGTGCACGTAGTGTTCCATCGACACAACGTGGGCATTTCTATATTCAGCACATACGTGTGAAAAATTCCTTTGATCATTATGCGCCTATCTCAATTTTGCACATCTTCTCAGGACTAAAACCACGGTCATTAATAATGCTTAATCATTATTACTCTTGCAGTCGTGTGTATCTTTGCCTAGAATCTTAAAATAGGTTAAAATTATAGCAATTCGTTAGTGTTTTTTTTTTCTCTCTTTCTTTCTAACATACACGCTCTGATGCAGAATTACCTTTGGTATTCGTAGGCGGTATTCGTCGTCTGGCATGGATCCTTCAGAATAGAGAGAACTTGAAAACCGCAGACCAGGTTATAAAACTTTTTCATTCTCAACTAAACTTCACCCTCAGGTGAGTTGAGCATGAAAAAGGTTGTATAACATCGGGGCCTGGTTTCATTGTTTCTTTGTTTTGTCTATTTTTGAGTGGCCGTTTTACACTCAGAATTACTATACATTTATTTCGCTGATTGGTATTTTTGTAGAGTTCCAAACGATTTGGCTGACCTTAAACTTTCCGATCGGTGGGTTGATGCCGACTGTGACCACAGTGGCTCAACCAGAGTTAAGAGCTGCTTTTTAGCTTCATCATAGTATGTTAACTTGATTTCATTGTCTCTCTGTGATTATACATTGGCATTAGTTAGGAAGCATCCATGCAAGCTATATAATTTTTCACCAACAGAACCCAGGGCGAAGATTTGGCCAGTAAAATATATTTAAGTCCTCTGGTGGCTTAAATTCGGCTGCTGTCCGTTCTAAGGCGGTGATTATATTGTCGTATATTGCACGACCCTTGGGTCTGCACTATAATCACCATGTGAGTCCGTCCATCCGTTACCAGTTAGTGAAAATGTTCATAACTCTTGAACCGCATGGTATATCTTTTTAACATTTTGCATACATATGCATGTCAATTTACCCTAACCACTGGCATGCGATCGCACCCTTTTTTGATAAACATGGCGGTTTGCTGTTATGGTCAGTTAGTGTAAATCCTTACAACTCTTGAACCTTATGGGATACTTGGATCAAATTTTGCATGTCTATATAGGGATCAGACATGTTTTTCTATGCATTAACATTTGCTGGATCCCGAGGGTGGTGTTGAAACCCGAGCCTGAAAGGCAAGGATTTTAACGACCCTGAGGAGTCTAGCAGATGTTAGTGTATCAGAAAACCATGTTTGATCTTTATTATTGCATAAAGTCATTTTTTTACTTGAAACATTTGGAAAAACGCTTCGAAAAGTTCATTTTTATATTACTATAATGGCGCGCAAAAGCATGAAGGATACGTGGGTTTTGAAAACGCTTGTTCCAGAGCAAATACTTACGTCATCCTAACGTCGTTAATTACGTTCATTATTATGCACGTTACTGTTGATGACGTCATTTTTGTGACGGCCTAGAATGCGTATATGTAAAGTACAAAAGCCGTGCATCAACAGCACGTGAGTTGCCTGATTAATATATGGGTTTTTTGCTGAGTGTTAAAACGTGGCTGTTTATAGCGTGCGATAGGGCTTTTTATGCAATAACTTAGCTTAATGTTGCCCATCCACTGGTATGCAAAATGGTAGCGAGGGTTGCCGAGTATCATTTTGGCCGGTCGAGGTCTTTTAGTGATAATGCTCATAACTCTTGAACTGCATGGTATATTTTAGTCAAATTTTGCATACTAATACATATTAACATTATCGAGCCTGACACAGGTATGCAAAACGGTGATTATGCTTTGCCAAGAAATTTATTTTTTGGCAAAGCCTATAGCCACCGTTTTGCACACCTGTATCAGGCTCGATAATATTAAAATGTATTAGAACCCGCTTTCGTATGGAACTTATTTCAGACTATGACTATGTTGAAACACTCAGTTCGGCTAGCCGAACATTGAATTTCAATTTAAATACCTAGAGTTTCGTTCGAATTAGCAAACATTCAACATGGGTCGTGCATATTACTGTCAGTTGATTCATTGTTAATGTTGCTCCCATGGTGTCCGGGTTTTTTTTTGTTGGGTCTTTTTTTATAGTTCTTAGTGTTCTTTTGCAATTATCTTGTTGAGGGTGAAAGAGTTGGTCGCTTTACTTCATTGTGTTCTTGCTGTAGTGTGGAACTCAGTGTTCTGCGTCTCTTCCTCGATATGCCGTAGGTTGGTCTGTAGTATGTGAGTGTGGCATTTCCTGGTCATACCCTCTCGTATTTTTTTTAATTCACTTATTGCTTATCGCCTTGGTTTTCAATTTAAAACGCTGGTTTGTCCTTTAATTATGGTGATCAATATGGGCTGCCGTTTAAAGAGTCCGACCATTCTGGACACTCAGAGTCTGGACATCAACCCAGTCAGGTCAAATGTTTCACTCTGTGCAAAGTACAGTAAGGAAACTAAGAACTGACGGAGTCTTCTTGTGCATAGTGAAAACTAATCAGACTGGGTGGATTCCAGGCTGATCTGATTCTTTGTTGGGTGCAAATGTCATTGTGTTGGTTATGTCATTGTATTCGTTTATGTGGAATTAGTGTTTTGGGTGTAGCTGTTTAGTTTTTCGCGTTTCTTAGACTTTTTATGAATTTATGCCAAAACAACAACAACAAAAACAACAACCTAGAAAGGACACAAAGCACTAGATACATAAAGTCTCTTGTATCATGATATTTTACTGTCGAATCTCGTAAAGTCGAGGTCCTTGGGACTAGAAGTCGCATTTCGAAGTATCGAATTTCGATTTATATGTAGGTAGACTCAAAAATATTCAACCCCAAAAAGATAATAGATCTACTCAGTTTTTTCTTTCTCTATCAAACACAAGTGAGGCTTGTATATGGGGGTACCAAATATCCCATATCCCTTGAAGTAAACAGGCAAGTATCCCTTATAAACTGGCAAGTATTATATTCCCAAAATTAATTTTCCAAAATATTCAATATCCCTGAAAGTAACCCAAGCATTGAACACAGTATCCCATATCCCTGGAAGTAAAATGGAAAGGATCCTATATCCCTTGAAGTAAAATGGCAAATATCCTGTATCCCTAAAACCCCTATACAAGCCTCACAAGCTTTGATCGCGTAAAATGAGATGTTTCTTTTACGCACCCTAAACATATATTATGTTAATATAGACAATCATTTTAACAGATTATGAAAATGTCATATTCTCAGAATCAAGTGTGTCCCAAATTTATTTTGAATTAGTGAGTATTTCGAAAAATCGAAGCTCGAATTATCGAGGTTTTACTGTATATATAGGCCTAGCATTTGCAGTGCCCTCTGTGATCCATTGAATAATCGTCAAATGCTATAGATCTGCAATGAAATGGCTTCCGGCAAAATGTCATGTATAATGTAAGTCATAAAACACATAAGAAATGCATCCATACTACCTTGCTTCCTACACCGCGCCAGGTACCAGACGACACACGCGGCGATTTTTTTTTATTATGTTCTATTCTATTCACCGTCGCCAAAAAGATTTGCAAGCAGCCACTTGACACAGACTGAAATACATGAATGAGCAGATACGCGTTTTGTTTTCCTAAATTCTTTAAGAATATACAATAATAAACAAATGTTCAAGACTCAGAAACTTTAGAGAATGGATGAAAAAACAAAATCCTACGAGAAAATCGAATTTCTCGGAGAGGGTCAGGTAAAATCGACCATTCCATTCGACGGTTTGTTCACAGCAGAAAGTTGGTGGGTGGGGTATAATTGTCTGATCTTTACTTCAAGGCTTACTTCAATCTTCTGATATTCTGAAGCTCTTTAAGGCAGAATGCATTTCCTGCTAGATGCATTGATGATTGGAATTCCTTACCAAATGACCTAGTTTGCATTGAGAAACTAGATACGTTCAAGAATCAACTAGATGTATTCTATCTATCTATACTGCAACACCCCCTCGCGAGGATTACGTGCATGTGGAATGCGTCTTAAAGCCACGGTGCAAAAAGTGTATGGTAAAAGGAATGAATAAAAGATGATAGTGTTAAAAAGAATGTACAAGACGTTAAAAACAGGATAAAAACAGTTGTGTTGAGTTAGAACATAGGGTGGTCAAGTGACCGCACTGCCGCGCTGAATTGATCCAACGTTGGCAGTGTTACAACAGAACAAGGTAGTTTGTTCCAATATACAACTGCTGCAGGGAAGAACGAGTACTTATAATCATTTTTAAAGATGTGTGTATTTGACACAATGCGAGGGGATGGCTATGTCTTGTCATTCTGGAGGGTTGTTCAAAATATGATGGCAAGGGGATGGCAACTAGGCCATGTACAATTTTAAAAAGCATGATCACTCTAGCATCTGCTCTCCTCTGTTCCAAACTTCTTAAACCGAGTTCATTTTGCATTTGAGTGACACTAGCATAAGTAGAATAGGAATTTTGTGTGGAGAGGCAAGCGATCCGACACTAGTGATATATATTGAACTAATATCTATTTATCCATTCTGCAGCACCCACATTATGAGTATTACGTGCAGTTGCGCTGTCAGTGCAAGAGTTAAAAGAAAGATTGTAGGAGATAAAAAGTGCGATAGTGAGACTTGATAAAAAGATATAGTGTTAGTGCAGAAGAGGTGCAGATAAAAGAGGTTTAAAAACAGTGTATTTAATTAAGGGGACCGATGGTTGATCTTGCAGACTCCTTTCCTGAATAAGTCAAGATCTTCCAGAAGGACAACTTCAGAGGGGAGTCTGTTCCATAGAACTACTGATGCAGGATAAAA
This sequence comes from Loripinus fragilis, assembly GCA_964019695.1. NCBI lineage: Eukaryota > Metazoa > Mollusca > Bivalvia > Lucinida > Lucinidae > Loripinus > Loripinus fragilis. The sequence goes on along the minus strand of OZ026522.1, from coordinate 34,876,087 downwards.
GGAATACTGGTAATAGCTGGCAGCAGTGTGTATCTGCCTATATGAAAAAGGGTGCATGTGAAGAGTATATCTTAGGGGTTTACATATAATTATAACATATGCATTCTGCCGTAAAGATTTTAAACACCTTGGCTTATTTAGTTTTAATGAGTGACCACGTGTTGTATTCTAATTCAATGTAGCAAATTTAGAACTGTCAACATCATCAATACCATGAAGAATTTTGAACATTTGAATAAGATCTCACCTTCTACGATATTCTAGTGTTGGTAGGTTTAGTTCCCTTAATCTTTCTTCATATGATAGGTTTTTAATCTCGGGCACAATTTTGGTCGCTCGACATTGTAGATTTTCAATAGCTTGTTTATTTTTCTTTGTGACTGGGTACCATGTAGAGTTTCCTTAATCTGTATGTGTCCTTACAAGTGTTTTATATAATTTGAGAAATAGTTCTTTATCCATAAAACTAAATGATCTCTTTATCAGTGGTCTTTTTCACAACAGAGCTAATATGACTTTCAAATTTCATTGAACTATGAAATTTTACTCCAAGGTCCTTTTCCTCAGTATCAACTGGTAGGTCTTTTAATAGTCCATCATTGTCTCTCATTTGATATGTGGTGTCAAACAATATATTTCCATAGTGTAAAGCTTTGCACTTGGCAATGTTAAAAGGCATCAACCATTCTTTTGACCAATCACAGAGTTTAAATAAATCGCTTTGAATAATTTCTTGATCATTTCTGGATTTTATAGTCATATAGAGTTTACTGTCATCGGCAAACAACTTACACATAGATCTAATTGTGTCTGGCATATCATTTATGTAGGTTATAAATAAAACAGGTCCTAATACTGAACCCTGAGGAATCCCAGATGTTACAGGTATCCATTCTGACTCTTCACCATTTAATTACCCGTTGTCTGTGCTCTGATAAAAAATCTTCTATCCATTTGAGAAGTGTGCCATCAAATCCATACCCTTTTAGTTTGGTTAAAAGTCTACAATGGGGAACACTGTCAAAAGCCTTCTTAAAATCCAAGTAAATTGTATCAACTTGAAAGCCTTCATCATATGCCTTTACCCAGCCATCAAAAACATCAAGTAGCTGAAGAATACAATTTCTTTTGCTGCGGAATCCAAATTGACAGTTATTAAAAAGCTTATTTGAGTTCATGTGGTCCATAATTACTTCACGTACAAATTTTTCAGACATCCTGCATGGTATACATGTCAAACTCACAGGTCTATAATTGCCACAGCCTTATTCTTATATAAACTTGAAACATTTGCATCTTTCCAGATTTTTGGCACTTTGCCAGCCTGATATGAATTATTGAATATTATTTCTAGGGGTTCACAAATAATGTCTGAAGTCTCCTTAAGGAAACGGGGGTGACACCCATCAGGGCCCATAGATTTTGTCTTTAATTTTTTTTAAATTTTGTCTCTTGTAGCTACAACTTGGGTTATAGGTGTACCCTGATATTTTAAGTCAAAAACTGGTAACTGATGAGTATTTTCCTTTGTAAACACTGAAGCGAAGAAATTGTTCAGTAGATTTGCCTTTTCAATATCTGTAGAAGCTGTATGACCATCTTTATCCTTTAAATCAGCTACTCCTGTCCTTGCTTTTGCTTTACTTCTTACATAAGACCAAAAGTTTTTAGGGTTCTCCTATATATTTTGAGCAATGTTACGTTCATAATTTTTTCTTTGCATATATAGTGGCCTTTGTGGCCTTATTTCTGGCCACACCATATTTCATATTATCCCGTTGGTCTCTTGTATGTAAATATCCAATTGTAGGGACTGATTTGGATTTGGGTCATCTGCCTTAATGTTGTCAACACTTAGTCATTTTTTGAAATATCTGCAGGCTGAAGAATTCTGTGGGTGTTCCAATTTAGTTATGTCTGCCCTAAAACAAGCACGGCAAAAATGTCGGACTGTTCTGAGCTGACCCTTAATGTGCTTCTGATGAGACAATGCAGAAATGTACAAGACTGTTTATTGAAACAGGGCACCACCATGCTGTGTCCTGATCTTTGACCCCGTCTTTTTTTGGTATGCACCCTTCCTTTTAATGGAAATCTTGCTAACATTGGGGTTTCAATTTCATTTGACTCATCAGACCACTTGTTCAAGCCAATCTCATCTGACCCATGCAGCATAAAACTTCAACAGAGCATGCCATTCATAAATATTGGAAAAATACATAATCTTTTTTAACAATTTCAGCCTCCCCAATTTCTCTGAAGCTGAGATTCTCCGACTCAGAACAATCTCAAGTTCTCCAGCAACAAACATCTAAATGTCCAGAGACATGAATGTAACAGACTCTGAAACAAACTCAAATTGTAAGGTAGAATGCGGCCAGATTTGTGGAAATTTGAATGTAACAGCCGACTTTTTGTACAAGCCAGACTGTAATGTCTTTTCTTAGGCTTAGATGATATCTCATGACCGGAGTCAGAATCAACATCACAATCCCTATCATGAGAAGAACTGTCAGACTCAGGTTACTCTGATTGCAACCCTAAAGCACTCAGTTGTTCACTAACCTCTGCATTGAGGCTGGGCAAAGCCCTTAGTTCAGTCAGAGATGCTTCAGCTGGCTTAGGAAATTTAACAGTTTTTTGTGGATAATTTCGCCTCACTGTCTCTAGTTTTTACTTTACTTGGCTTAGCCACAGATCGCTTTGTCACACACTTTCGCGACTTTTCAGTCTTGAGCTCACCTTCCTCCTCCGTTTTCCTCAGCTGCTGCTCTGCCACGAATAGCTCTCGTCTAAGCTTATCTAGCCGGTCCATGCGTTGTTTCTTCTCTTTCTTTAAGGAAGCTTGTTTCAGCTGCGAACTGACTTCATTCAGCGACGTTTCCAGCTCCTCAATTTCGCGATCTAGGTCAGACAGCAGCTTCTCCTGTTCGCCTTCGTGACCCAGATCTGTTACTGTTGCTGCTCTCGCTCCCTCCTTACCTCCTGCACTGTCATAGGACCGTGTCTCATCGCATATGCATGTCAAACTCACAGGTCTATAATTGCCACAGTCTGATTTATTCCCCTTATTCTTATATTGATTTATTCCCCTTATTCTTATATAAACTTGAAACATTTGCATCTTTCCAGATTTTTGGCACTTTGCCAGCCTGATATGAATTATTGAATATTATTTCTAGGGGTTCACAAATAATGTCTGAAGTCTCCTTAAGGAAACGGGGGCCACACCCATCAGGGCCCATAGATTTTGATATATCTAAGTTCTTTAATTCTTTTAAAATTTTGTCTCTTGTAGCTACAACTTGGGTTATAGGTGTACCCTGATATTTTAAGTCAAAAACTGGTAACTGATGAGTATTTTCCTTTGTAAACACTGAAGCGAAGAAATTGTTCAGTAGATTTGCCTTTTCAATATCTGTAGAAGCTGTATGACCATCTTTATCCTTTAAATCAGCTACTCCTGTCCTTGCTTTTGTTTTACTTCTTACATAAGACCAAAAGTTTTTAGGGTTCTCCTGTATATTTTGAGCAATGTTACGTTCATAATTTTTCTTTGCATATATAGTGGCCTTTGTGGCCTTATTTCTGGCCGCACAATATTTCATATAATCCCGTTGGTCTCTTGTATGTAAATATCCAATTGTAGGGACTGATTTGGATTTGGGTCATCTGCCTTAATGTTGTCAACACTTAGTCATTTTTTGAAATATCTGCAGGCTGAAGAATTCTGTGGGTGTTCCAATTTAGTTATGTCTGCCCTAAAACAAGCACGGCAAAAATGTCGGACTGTTCTGAGCTGACCCTTAATGTGCTTCTGATGAGACAATGCAGAAATGTACAAGACTGTTTATTGAAACAGGGCACCACCATGCTGTGTCCTGATCTTTGACCCCGTCTTTTTTTGGTATGCACCCTTCCTTTTAATGGAAATCTTGCTAACATTGGGGTTTCAATTTCATTTGACTCATCAGACCACTTGTTCAAGCCAATCTCATCTGACCCATGCAGCATAAAACTTCAACAGAGCATGCCATTCATAAATATTGGAAAAATACATAATCTTTTTTAACAATTTCAGCCTCCCCAATTTCTCTGAAGCTGAGATTCTCCGACTCAGAACAATCTCAAGTTCTCCAGCAACAAACATCTAAATGTCCAGAGACATGAATGTAACAGACTCTGAAACAAACTCAAATTGTAAGGTAGAATGCGGCCAGATTTGTGGAAATTTGAATGTAACGGCCGACTTTTTGTACAAGCCAGACTGTAATGTCTTTTCTTAGGCTTAGATGATATCTCATGACCGGAGTCAGAATCAACATCACAATCCCTATCATGAGAAGAACTGTCAGACTCAGGTTACTCTGATTGCAACCCTAAAGCACTCAGTTGTTCACTAACCTCTGCATTGAGGCTGGGCAAAGCCCTTAGTTCAGTCAGAGATGCTTCAGCTGGCTTAGGAAATTTAACAGTTTTTGTGGATAATTTCGCCTCACTGTCTCTAGTTTTTACTTTACTTGGCTTAGCCACAGATCGCTTTGTCACACACTTTCGCGACTTTTCAGTCTTGAGCTCACCTTCCTCCTCCGTTTTCCTCAGCTGCTGCTCTGCCACGAATAGCTCTCGTCTAAGCTTATCTAGCCGGTCCATGCGTTGTTTCTTCTCTTTCTTTAAGGAAGCTTGTTTCAGCTGCGAACTGACTTCATTCAGCGACGTTTCCAGCTCCTCAATTTCGCGATCTAGGTCAGACAGCAGCTTCTCCTGTTTGCCTTCGTGACCCAGATCTGTTACTGTTGCTGCTCTCGCTCCCTCCTTACCTCCTGCACTGTCATAGGACCCTGTCTCATCGCAGTCGGTTCCAGTGATGAGTCTGCCATCTTGCATTGCTTTGTAATCAATTGTCAGCTTGGTCCTTGAGGATCGTTCTTTGTGTCTTGCACCGGCCCCAAGCCTGTCCTTGCTCATAATTTAGCACTCACAACAACTTCTGAGAAAAGTTCTATATTCTCATTGAAAGAGTATGGCGGCAAAATGTCTAGACGTAGGATGGCTGAAAGTCTTTGAAGCTTGGAAATGGTATGATCAAACTGATAAAAATTTTCCCAAACAGAGTTTAGACAGACGGCTGATCTCAGCGATGTACTTATATATAATGCTAGCATTCTAAACAAAGAGATAGAACACCTGGAGGGAAATAATTTTCCACCAATCAGGAAAGTCTTGCTCTGCACACCATGTGTCTGTAGTTTGTAGAGGAGTTTAAGGTGGTTGACCTTATCAAAGGTCTTACTAAAGTCTAGAAAGATGAGATCTGTCTGTTTGCCTGAAATCATATTGCGACAAGACGAATCAAGTCACAATTGACTATGGTGTTTAAGATATTGCATGGTTTAATGGATATCCCTGCTGTACCACCTTAGTACAGCTTCTTTCCACATTCTATTTCCACTTGGAATTCTTTGTCAGCTTTAATAGCTGATACTCCCGACTTGGTATTTGTCAAGCAGGAGCTTTCTAAATCATCATTCTAATACAGTTAGAAGCCAAACTGTAAGTAGTACCTAATGATGGATAGAGCTATACCAGCCTAGTGCCAGGGGGCGACTATCGTAGCTGGTTTGGCCTAGACAGAAGGGCTGAAAATGCAGTTTGCAATCTTTCCAATTTTCTGTCTTTCCTATCACTGATTCTAACTTTCCTATCATTTCCTTTCTTCTACCACAAACAGTATTGTAATAGTCAACTGTGTGAAGATACACATACTTATAACTTAGATGTAGAGAAGTGAATCCTGGTATATTGGTATTATCTTTCCGGATTCTGTCCTACCTTGATGATGATTGTTGGGCTTAGAGGTAAAGAGCTGTCTCCTTTTAGGCCCAGCATCGTTCAGGAATAGTTTCCAGTATTCCGCTCCCGGAAATTCATTATTAAGTACCACATGCACATGTCAGGCATTTCTAAGTGCAACATACAAAGGTAAACAAATCATCAATTACTTGACTCAAAGTTCTCATATACTCCAATATTGGATTATTTTACTCTGGGACAACTTTTTGAATCTGACTCCAACTTTTTCAAAAGTCTAAATAGAGAAGTACATGTATGGTATTACTCCAAAACTTTTCCAGTAGACAGGATTTTTACTCCTATTTTCATAATCCTAGTGAGATTGCTGTAAATTAAGCTCAAAACAGTGGACAAAAATATTTCAATATAGCACTTGTCCTTCAGCACTAGTGACTTACTATTTTCACTCGCCAGGTGCAAACACATGCACTGGTCCTTTAAAGCCTATGCAATAAAGAACATCAGGAAGTAATAATGTGACTTATAAAACTCCTGATATCATTGCTAAAATGATATTTGCCCAGTCAGCTTCATAACTGCATCCCTTACACTGACGAAAAGATTTTACATTCAATACTCATCCAGTGACCAAGCCACCTTCACAGTTGACTTTATAAATGGAAGTGTCTACAGGTACGATCCGGTATCTCTAGAATCTAGGGATAACGGGCCCGTACCATGTACCTGTAGACAGTCCACTGAGGATTGGCTATGGGTACAGCTCTAAAATTTCAACTGTATATAATGTAGTAACAGTTACATTGTATTCTACCGTTTTAGATATCTAATCCAACAAAACTCCTGTTGCAGATTCACATATATTTAGTCGCCATCTTTGACAGTTGAAAGGGAAGCCAGTGATCATTTAAAAGGATGAGTACAATCAGAGTCAGGTGTCCCATGTGGATAAATATGGATAAACTGCAAAAACCAATTAATATATTTTCTTTTATCGCCCATTAAGACATGACTTATAGATTATTGGAAGTGCTGCAAGTGCGGATCCAGAGGGGGGGACAGGGGGTCCGACCCCCCCCCCCCCCCCCTGGAAAATCACAAGTTATATGGGTTTCTATAGGGAAAAAGCAATTGGACCCCCCCCCCCCCCCCCCCTGGAAAATGTTGGACTCTCTCTGGAACCTTGAAAAATGATAGATTTCTTTGAAATTGACCATTTGACTTCTGTAAAATAAGCTGAGGACTAAAAAAAACAATAAACGTTAGAGCTTTTTTTGTCAGACTGACCTGGACCCCCCTGACAAAAATTCCTGGATCCGCGAATGTGCTGTGTGTATACCAAAACAGCAATAACAATGAAACTAACACTGTTATTTTATTTTCAGTTTGCTACAGTTTACAAAGCCAGAGATTTGGTACGAGACAGAATAGTTGCAGTTAAAAAGGTGAGTCTTTTCTCTTCAAAGGATTTTTCCTGCTCTTTGAAATTATAATTTCATCCGTTTTTAGAAGGAAAAAATCAAATTCAAATATATGTACCAGGCAGTGAGATGACCTTTACATGTACCATGATTTGTCTGCCTGTATGTGGAGATAATCCACAAGCCGTAGTGAATGGATTACCTCCTGACCAGTTAGACACGCAGGGACAGTTTTTCCAATGCCAATATTGCTTTTGAATTAGTACATAATGATCCATTGAAAAACATAGCCATGTATTGATCAGATTTGACTCACCTATGGTTTAAATGATAATTTCCAATGAGGTGCTATCCTTATATTTTCCCCAATATAACATAAACTTTTCCATGTAAAGTCTATTGAAAGTGCTGATCAATCAAAGTTTCATAGCTGGATGTGGGACAGAATTACGCTTTCCCCTGACCTTATAAACAGTCATTCTCAGGTGAGTGACCAAGGACCAGAGGGCCCTTTTGTTGTTGTGTGTTATTTTTAATAATTTTTTATCATTTTTTGTGTGTTATTTTTAGAAGTTTTTATCCCAATCACAATGACATTAAAATTATTGCTGATGCACAGGAAGTGGACTAAAACTTTATGATATTTTGTGAACTTTTGTCCCGAATAGTGCACTATTTGAAATATATCGCATGTCTCATAATCAGGGTTCGCACAGGCTTGAAAAGTACTTGAATTTAGAGGGCTTTCTTGAGAAGTCCTTGAAAATAAGATATGCCTTGAAAAGTACTTGAATTTAGAGGGCTTTCCTGAAAAATCATTGAAAATTTAAAATGCCTTGAAAAGTACCGGAAAATCACTCAAAGGCCTTGAAATGACCTTGAATTCTTCTATTTTCTGTAGGGCTTAACACTGTTGATAGAGATCTAAATCAGTATAAAATTGTTGTGCCATTATTTGGTGCAGCATTTTAAATAATCATCATCATATCAAATTCGGATTTTTGATTAACAAGCAGGTGCAGGGGCATCATCCACATCAGTGGGCCTCTTTCCAGGTAACTGGCTAGCTGCACGCATAGCAGATCTCACACCTGATCTCCAGGTGCTCCTTTCTTGAGGGTCAACTGTGGTGAGCTTCCACTCACGGCAGTCTTTCTCTGTCAGTTTCTTCCACGTTTGCTTGGGCCTCCCTGCCCCCCGCTTGCCGTCAATCTGCATATCATATGCTGTTCTGATTGCACCACTCGAACGCGCCACATGCCCAAACCAGCGAAGCCTTCTCTCTCTCAAAATGAGGTCGAGGTCCTCAAGCTGAAGCTTTGCCAGTAGCTCGCTTGACCTTACCCTGGCCACATCCTCTGGCTTGATACTGCAGATCTGTCTGATCATGGCCCTATCATTGCGTTGCAAGCGCTGCAGGTTCGTCTTGGTAAGTGGCAAAGTTTCACTGGCATGGAGCATGGCGCTCCGCACGCAAGAGCTGTACACATGGCCCCAGGTCTTGTAAGAGAGGTGGCGGGAAGTGAGAACTGGTAGTAGCTCCCTGAACTTCTTCCAGGCGGTTTTCACACGAGTAGTGACCGCCATTTCACAGCCTCAAACAGCAGAAAGCATGTCACCTAGGTAGCAGAAGGAAGCTACCACCTCAAGCTTATCAGGTCCGACCTGGACTTCACTCTAAAAGCACAACAATTTTATACTAATTCTCTAGTATACTTTAGGGAATAAGGTAGAAATCTGAAAAAATCAAGGCCACGGGATCAGCTGATAGAGATTTCCTGGTTATTTACTCAGGTCATGGCTAAATGGCATATGATAACAAATAGCAGCTTTGGAATCTGGTAGAAGTGCCGTCAGAGCAATAAATTGTCTATTGAAAATTTATACTTGTCTAAAAGTTAAACTAGCTTCCAATATAGCTTGATTAATATCAAAGTATGCTTCCTTAATGAATGAAAAAAAGTATTATTCTCAGATGATATTGTAAAACTAAGCTAGAAATGGGTGTTTAGGGCATATTCGTAGAGAATTTAAATGCCTTTTTGTGCCTAGGTTTTATCAAAAACAAAACTTACAAGCATGCATACGCTTCATCAGAGATCTCTACTGCTAGACCCAACTGGAATAATTTTAAATACTTGCTGTAACAGTACAGGGGTCATTCAAACTGTTTGTCTGTATAAAAATAGATCCTCAGGATGAGGATGATTCTGTACCTTGTTCCTAGAAGTAAGTACTAATTTCTCCATTATCTCAGTCTAGCATTTCGAAAGTAGAATTTTAACACTTAAATCAGGATTTTTCATAAAACTTTTAGTCCTTGAAAACTGTAGGATAGTCATAAGAAGTCCTTGAAAAATCCTTGTATTTTACTCAAACTTGCCTGTATGAACCCTGATAATACATGGCTATTTTTAGATCAAACTGGGAACAAGGCAAGAAGCTGCTGATGGAATAAACAGAACAGCGCTCAGGGAAATAAAATTATTACAAGAACTTAGTCATCCTAATATCATTGGGGTAAGTTTTAGCCCTTTCCTTTAAGAATATTCATAAAAAGCTCCACCCACTATGAATAATTATAAAAATAAACTTGCATGTTTGTTCATTGAACAAAGAAACTATTCCACCCACTATGAATAATTATAAACTTTCATGTTTGTACATAGAACAAAGAAATTACTGGTCTGGTCCATTAGTGTAGGATCACATCTTATCATTTATCCATAAGCAAACAGAGTAGACCCTGATCAGACAGCTCTTGTAAGAGCTCCCTGATCTGGGTGACTAGGTCTGCTTTTTTGCAAAAGCATTAAAAGGAGTCTCTATGAGGTAAAGTGTCAAATTGAGCAAAAAAATTACACAACACACATTAAAGTGCTTTATTTAACTCTTTGACAAACAGGGAATTTTTTTTGCTTTTTTTGTAGTCTGCTGATTTTTTTCAAAATCAACTTTTTCATAAGATACTGTCAGGAATACCATCAGAGTGTCACACAGTTTGGATCCAGATCAGGCCGGACGTTGTGTCGGGCCTGATCTGGGTCCAAACTGTTTGCAAAGGTTATCAGCAGACAACACTAGTAGGCAAAGAATAAATGGAATCTTCAAATTTAATGTTATGGACTAATCCATCTGAATTACCAACAAAGTGCTGAAGAATGCCAACAAATATTCCCTGAGCATTCTGTTCTGGGACTATTTTTTTTTTTGCACATGCTTTTCCTGTCTGAGTAAATTTGTTCAGTCACTCAAAGAACTAATCACAACTAACTTAACCTGAAAACATTACAAATGCTTTAACATAGTATTAACCTTTTTCTCAGAATCTAAGTTTTTCAGAGTGCAAGTTTAAAGGGTTTTAAAAGGGAGCCCAGTGGCTCAGTGGTGCTTGACTTGAGACCAAGGGGACACGGGTTCAAGCCTCACCGGCATCACTGCATTGTGTCCTTGAACAAGAACATTAATCCTAGCTTAGTACTGGTTCAACCCAGGAAGACACATCCCTTTATAACTGAAAGATTGTTGATGGGATGTATAGAATCAAACAAACAAACAAAGGGTTTTACAGTTTTACTGAAATCATGGTTGGGATTTAGACCCCAAATCAGCATGCTATAATTTCTTTAGTCAAATTCACTTATTTTTCTCACAAGTTACAGGCCATTGTTTATTTGTGACTACCACATGAAGTAAATATTTGGCTCAGTGGTAGAGTGCTTGACTCGAGATCTATGGGTTGCGGGTTGAGCCTCAAAGGAGGCACTGAGTTGTGTCCTTGAGCAAGACACTTTATCCTCTGCTTGACTGGGATGTACGGAATCAAAACAAAAGAAAAAGATGTTTAGATGTATGCTTATATTTGCTGCTCAGTTTATTGCTGAAATGTGTGTCATTTTTGTCCACAGTTACTAGATGTGTTTGGTCAGAAGTCTAATGTAAGTCTGGTGTTTGACTTCATGGAAACAGACCTCGAGGTAAGAGGTTAGTCCCTTGGTTTTACCTATGTCGACTTGTGCTTCAAGATAATTGGACAAGCACATGAAGTTTTGCTTCTTATCACACTTATCACATGCATGGTGGAGAATCACATTACTTAACCCTTAAAGCGCCAATCACAACTGCAGCAGACGACAAATTTTGCGACATCTTTCCTAATTTTTGTAAGAAATAAGGAATGACATTTTATGAGAGTTGTTTTCCAGCAGACGATTCTCATGAAATATCATGCCTTATTAGTTATTTTTGAAGAAGTCGAAAAATTTGAAATTGTCGTGTGCTGCAAATCGTAGGTGGCGCTTTATGGGTTAAAGCTGCAACAAAGGCTGAAACAATTGGAAAAAAAAAAACAATGTCGAATCAGGTAAGACTTTCTCTGATATTTCCGGTAAAACCGGTCAGATATGCATGGGGTTTGAAGCAGATACCACTTAAAAATGACAGCAACAGGTCCCTCATATGCGACTTTCAGGCAAAGATCTGCTTGCTAGTCAATGACTTTTTAACCAGATCTTTGTCCAAAAGTCGCTGAAAATGGACATTTGCTTTCATTTTTCCGGGGTATCTGCTTCAAACCTCATGCCAACCTGATCAGTATTAATGGAAATATCAAAGAGAGTCTTACCTGAATCAAGGGGTTTCGATAAGTATTGGCCATTTTAATCCTCTAAAATCACATTATTCTCCGCCAAGACATAGTCTACCAGCAAAGGCTCGGACAAGCCTGTGCATAAGCTTGATCCTGCTTGAGCTTTTACTGTTTGCTCAGTTTAAGCATAGGGCCAGTTAAGCAAAATAATTTGCGTAAAATTGCAATTATTTTCTTATCCATCAGTCTAAACATATGTTTTGGGTGCTCAAAAGAACCGTCTCATTGAGACGGTTCTTTTGAGTACCCACAACATATGTTTTGGTTGAGAAATAACAAAATAATTTTCAGTTACGCACTATTATCTGGGGGCCTGCTTTAAGTGATGGCTAATACCTAACTTGAATTTCTAATCTGAGTAATCTCAGTTTTTCAGTACAAAGTGTAAACATGACCTTTACCTAAAAAATTTAATAGTCCAAAGGGATTTTGTATGTACTGTTGTTTTAGGATAAGTTGACACTGATGTCAGAGCATATTTTGTTTATTGTTGTAACATGACACACTGTTTCGCTTATAGTGTATATATTGTTCTATTATCATTATCGTTGTCGTCTGAGCACAGTGGTAAGTTGGTAGACTACTATGCTGAAGGGCAGTTGATAGTTTAGAGTCATAGGCTCGAACCCCACTCAGCATATTTAAGCTTTGTTTTGTTAATGATGTATTTTTTCTCCATTTTTTTCATTGGGAATAGTGTCTAAAACACACCTTGTTTTTTCAGGTGATTATAAAAGATACAAGTATTATTTTAACTCCTGCTCACATCAAATCTTACATCATGCAGACGTTAAAAGGTCTAGAATATCTTCATGCCAGCTGGATTTTACACAGGGTAAGCTAGTCACCAAAGAGATTAACCCAAACTCTTTGTCTACTGGTAAATTTTTCATGCTTTTTTGTCGTCTGCTGATTCTTTTCAAAATCAACTTGTTTGAAAAATTCATTCAGAAATACCATCAGTGTCAAACAGTTTGAATCCAGATCAGGCCAGATCTGGTTCCAAACCGTATGCAAAGCTTATCAGCAGACGACACTAGTTAGAGGGTAAAGAGTTGAAGCTTTCAAAGAGATGTATCTGAAAATGTTGTCTGCTAAAATTTTCTGCTGCACGTATTTTGCTTTACTAAGAGGCAAAAAGTGTGGTTTCCAGATCAGACTGCTCCTGCTCCTCAGTCAGACCTGCAGGAGCAGTCTGATCTTGTTCTAAACTGTTTGGCCAAGAGGCTTTTAAACTTTTCAAAAATGGTATGAAATTTGATGAAATTACATGCATAGTGCTCTTATATTAGCTAATCGGAGTGGAAGGGTCAAGTTTTGTATTTGTATTCCAATGGTCTGTCATCCATCCGCCAACATCCATCAACATTTTCAAAGAACTATATTTCTAAAGTCAGTTGGCCAATTGTGATCAAATACATGTACCATGTAAATCATCATCAGGTAGATAGAAAGGCTGCATAAGGTTTCTGGCTTGATTGGATTTAGAACTCTGGTGCCATGGCATGTTATGCACCCTATGAACATTTGATGAGGATTATCCTTCCTTTTCCACTTTGAAAATAGTGCGTTGTTGGCTTTATGAGGCATCTAGATAAGTGTGCGTAAATAAGTTATGTTTTTATTTCTCAACCAAATTATATGTTGCGGGTACTCAAAAGAATCGTATCAATGAGACGGTTCTTTTGAGCGCCCATATCATATGTTTAAACTGTAAGGTTAGAAAATATTAACACTTTTACGCTAAAATATTTTGCTTATCTTGACCTATGGTTTATTTAGTTAGAGTACATGTACTCAACTTGAAACTGTGGGGTGGAGGGTTCCAGCCTCATTAGAGGCACTGTTGTGCCATTGAGCAAGACACTTTGTCCTCTGCTTAGTACTAGTTCAACCCAGGAAACATCCCAACATGACTGAAAAATTGTTGACTGTGCTGTCAAGCATCAACTTAAACAAATAAATTTCATTTAGTAATGCTCACAATTTCAATAACATATCTTTATTTATTACCCAACGGTCTATATATGGAGTAATTGTCTATTTTTTGCTATGTCATGAGTCACTTAACTATTGACCAGTCAATAAATTTGGCTATTGTCTGGCACTATACCATGGCCTGGTTTCCCGCTTTGATGTTAAAAACACACAGGCCCTTATCATCATGCGTGACAATGATGCAGGTACAGTTTGTTTATGAAAGGAGAAGTTGTGCAACAAAGGTGAAAATGAGCCATGCTTTGGCAACTTTAAACTCAAATAACTTCGTTGTTTATGGTCAGAAACATAAAATGTGGGTACTCGTTTTCTTAGTAAGAACGAGGGGAACATTTTGAGAATAAAATTGAGCAGATTTGGTGAAATTTTCTGTTTTGCAACAAAACCGCCATGTCTATAGCAACTCCATTCAAGGAACGCTGCTAAGTATTTCATCAAAAGGGTTGGGTAATAAAACAGTTATTTCATGCATGTTTGTAGTATAGTCAAACTATTACCCTTCGGTGCCGTCAATGACCTGATGCGCTATTGCACAAGCCGAATGCCAAGTGCAATAGTGCATCAGGTCGTCAATGGGACCTCGGGATAATAGTTTGGACTATACTACAAACAGGCATGAAATAACTGTATACTATAGAATATCTGTTTTCATATTTTCAAGTCGTGTAGTTATTTGATGGTCATTTTATTTCAGGACATGAAACCCAATAATTTATTAATAAACGACGAAGGTGTACTCAAACTAGGTGATTTTGGTCTAGCCAAGTTCTATGGTTCCCCAAACAGAATATACACACATCAGGTTGTCACAAGGTAGGTTGATATCTAAGCTGGGCACAAGTTTATAAATATTATGCCTAACATGAAGGCACAGTTCAGCATGTCTTGTATATAGCATTTATGGCTAAGACATAGGGCTGCAACGATACAGTTACCTCACGATACGATACGTATCACGATATTTGCCTCACATTACGATACGTATCGCGATACATTTTTTGCAACTTGAGAATCTTAGAGACAACATAGATCTATGAAATTAGGAGAAGTAAATACTCAAATATTAACCTTTGTCATGCTGGATGTTTTTATATACTACACTCTTCCCAAGTTTTTATCAAATTCTTTTAAAATATTTCAATTATTAGCATGTATTTACAAGCAGAGCCAAAAACTGTGTAGATTAAGATCAGCTGGATTCTCAAAAGCCAGCTGATCTTGTTCTACATTGTTTCAAAACAGGATATATCAAGTGTTTAGCATGGAAAAGGGTTAACTGATTAAAGCAGAACAATTAAAAGGGAAAATGGTAACATTCCTTTTGTACAAAAACATATTTTTTTTAAATTCATTACTAATATATAACACCAAGTGCTGTATCGTTAGTAGTAAGACATTCGTTTTTGATAAGCCTGCTTTATCTATCTTAGGTTTGGATGTTGGGGACACCTGTTTTCTCTGTAGCTAGTAATTTAAGTACATATTGTAGATAACCTTTTACCTCATAGACACCTTTTAACGCTTTTGCAAACAGAGCAGACCCAGATCAGGCAGCTCTTGTAAGAGCTGCCTAATCAGGGTCTACTCTATTTGCTAATAGAAATATGTTATATCTGATCATACACAAGTGTTCTATGTACCAACGTGAAAGTTTATTTATATGATTATTCATAGTGGGCGCAGCCTAGCATGAATATTCACAGAGGAAAGGGTTAACAAAATATGTACACTCAGGTAAACAGTGGCTTTCACACATGATAAAATTGTAGCAACTATGCTGTATCTAGGAACTCAAGCATAACTACTGATAACCTTTGTAAACAGTTTGGAGGAGTGGTAAAGTGCGCAACTTGAGATCAAGGGGTAGCTGGTTGGAGCCTCACCTGGGGCACTGTATTATGTCCTTGTTCAAAGCACTTTATCCTAACTGGTTAGTACTGGTACAACCTATGTCCTAGTATGACTGAAAAATTGTTGACTTGGATGTAAAGCATCAACTCAAATAAACATAACAACAGAATTATGTATCTATAGTTTAATTATAGAAGAAAATAGTAAATGTGATATGCGATCTGCCAGCTTTAATAGACTATCCAAATTCCCAAGAATATGAAAAAGAACACAGATTTAGATAAACAAAACTTTTGAGCATAAAGTTGTCAGTTTTGACATTTATTTTGGGTGCTCAAAAGAACCGTCTCATTGAGACTGTTCTTTTTAGGCATCTCATTAAGACGATTCTTTTGAGTACCGGCAAAATATTGTTTTGGTTGAAAAATGAAAACTAATTTTTTGTTACACAATCTTAACTAAAGGCTTGAAAAGAATTTAAAAACATGAAACATTGAATTTAAAAACTTTATTCTCATGTCAGAGCTAAACAGGGATGTTGCCCCACAAACAGACAGTTTTCTAACATTTGCCTCTTCAATATAGATGATCTTTCATAATAAGTCTAATTTATACCTATGACATAAATATGCTTGATTTGTTTACTTTGCTAGGTGGTACAGATGTCCTGAGTTATTGTTTGGTGCTAGAAACTATGGTACTGGTGTAGACATGTGGGCAGTAGGTTGTATATTAGCTGAACTTTTGTTACGGGTATGTATACAAGTGTTTATGTCCCGAGTTATTGTTTGGTGCTAGAAACTATGGTACTGGAGTAGACATGTGGGCTGTAGGTTGTATATTAGCTGAACTTTTGTTACGGGTATGTATATGTGTGTTTATGTCCTGAGTTATTGTTTGGTGCTAGAAACTATGGTACTGGAGTAGACATGTGGGCTGTAGGGTGTATATTAGCTGAACTTTTGTTACGGGTATGTATACATGTGTTTATCGTTGATCTAAGCTCCAGATCAAGGGAGTTTCGCCAAAAAGCATCATCAGTAATCACTTAAATTCACCCTTTGTATTCGGGAAACCCCTAAACAGGTACTTTTACAAACAGTGAAGACCCAGATGAAATGCAGCATAATATTTTTTAAAATTGTAACCTGATACCCCTAGATATACACAATGAACCATCTCAAGTTTATTGTATCAAACTAAAAGGAAGAATATATTAGTATGCGAAGGGTTAGTATATGTACATTATTTTCTCCAGCACAGTATTAATAAAACTATTTCTTCCCTTAAATTCTTTGATATCAATAAAAAACCAAAACAAACTCAGAAGATTTCCAGCACACATTAATTGCTGGTTCTGAGTTTACAGGTGGTCAGTAATAGAAAAACAGGTAACCAGTGCCCCCCCCCCCCCCCCCCCCATTACCTGGAAATGGGGTGTGGGAGTTCTGGTTACCTGTATTTACATTACTGACCATCTGTAGACAGGGAACCAACAATTAATGTGGATATGGTGAGATTCAATATATTATGCAACTTTGATGACGTTTTGATTTTGCAATTTCCAAATACAATAGTTTAAAACAACCAGCCTGCGCAGATGTGCAGGGTGATCTGCACCTTTGTTTTTCACTTTCTTCAAAGTACAATATCCAAACTTGTTTATAGCAAAATTTCAATATTTTAGCTTGCCTTGAAGCTGAGCATGCTGGATTGAGCCTAACCTGGTTGCATATGTAGAAAACCTGTCTTTGGGGAGACATGTTTTCTAGCATCAAGGCCCTTAAATATTTTAAAATAGACAATCCAAAAATGGATGGAAGATTTCATCTGGCTATAATGTGTTTATTATTTCTATGTACAGATACCATTTTTACCCGGTGATACAGACCTTGATCAACTTAGTAGAATCTTTCAAGTATTAGGAACTCCAACTAAAGCTTCATGGCCAGTAAGTATACCTATCATTTGAGGGGTGGCATGATATTTCCAACAATGTAGCATTTTGACATGTGTAGACTCGGACGAGCCTCTGCAGACCCCTTTAAGCTTAGAAACTCCAAATAATTTTCAGTCTGTAGCTTAACAATCATAGAATATTCAAGGGACTAGCAAAGGCTCTGATCAGACTGTGCGTATGCGCAGGCTGATCTGAGGCTTTGCTGGTCGCACATACCACATTGTTAGAAATCACATGCACTGGCTCATTTTAAAAAAAAGAAGTACTGTAAACAACATAAAATTTGCGGCATCAAAATTTGGTGATTTTAAAAGAGTAGTTTAATTTTGGCGTTTTCTCAATTCAATGAGCATTGAAATTATTTTATATTCTCAAGGGTGCTACTCTTAAAGGAAAGTTATTTTATATTCTCAAGGGTGCTACTCTTAAAGGAAAGAATATGCTCCCCTTTTGGGAGCATATTCTTTTCTTTAATAGTAGTCTCTTTTAAGACATCATTTTCTCTACGTTGAAACATACTCTACCATTTGAAAGTTGTTATCTGATGATACAGATACCAATATACTAAGGATTTGTGTTCATTTATTGTTTAATGTGTAACTGAATTTGAAACTGTACTTGCATGGATAAGTTAGGGGTCTTTCATGCAAACCAAACATCAATGTGTCTTGATCCACATCTGAACTAAGGGTGAGGTTGGCACCATGAAACCTGTTTAAGCCCTCCAGTAAAATATTTTACTGACTGTTCGAAGGTGGTACTTCTTTTTTTGATCATTTGTGTTATTTATGTCTTGTGTTTTTCATGCTTTCGCATCTGTTCATTGCTGCCTTATGGTCACCTGCTGGGAAAGGGCTGACCTCTTGGCTCTTGTTTGTGATGTTTAATTGTGTTTTTGTCTCTTTCCCAAGTGGTATCCTGGGTCAGGTGTGGTACTTGATTGTATCGATTCCTGATCTTTGCTGCCTTTCTTACTATCACGGTCTCATATTTTGGTGATTTTTGTATTTACTGCTAATACATGTAGCACCAAATAAAAAAATCCAGATATAAGTGTTTTACAGTAATAGTTATACCATGGTTTTTTCCTCTTGTAAGTGGATATAATCCATGAGCTTTATTTAGTGAGTGCATTTTCTCCCATACAGGTGGACAGCCATGGTATAATATTCTATACCACCTATATTTGTGTAGACCTTGCACATTACGAGATATTTCATGCTAAAGTTGGTAAGGGTGGTATAAAGTATTTGACCTTACAACTGCATTATGTACATGTGTACATACTTTTTTATGCTCCCAAGTCTCGCCCCAACTTTAAAAACAGTTAAGGGGGCATATTGCTTTCATCATCCGATTTTGTACAGTTTAAGCCCTGGCCTGGTACCCCTCTTAATCCTGTGTCTTACCTTTCAGAACATGGAGTCATTGCCTGATTGTGTACAGTTTAAGCCCTGGCCTGGTACTCCTCTTTAACCTGTGTTACCTTTCAGAACATGGAGTCACTGTCTGAGTTTGTACAGTTTAAGCCCTGGCCTGGTACCCCTCTTTAACCTGTGTTACCTTTCAGAACATGGAGTCATTGTCTGAGTTTGTACAGTTTAAGCCCTGGCCTAGTACTCCTCTTAAACCTGTGTTACCTTTCAGAACATGGAGTCATTGCCTGATTGTGTACAGTTTAAGCCCTGGCCTGGTACTCCTCTTTAACCTGTGTTACCTTTCAGAACATGGAGTCACTGTCTGAGTTTGTACAATTTAAGCCCTGGCCTGGTACCCCTCTTTAACCTGTGTTACCTTTCAGAACATGGAGTCATTGTCTGAGTTTGTACAGTTTAAGCCCTGGCCTGGTACTCCTCTTAAACCTGTGTTACCTTTCAGAACATGGAGTCACTGTCTGAGTTTGTACAGTTTAAGCCCTGGCCTGGTACCCCTCTTAAACCTGTGTCTTACCTTTCAGAACATGGAGTCACTGCCGGAGTTTGTACAGTTTTAGCCCTGTTCCGGTGCCCCTCTTAAACCTGTGTCTTACCTTTCAGAACATGGAGTCACTCCCCGATTGTGTACAGTTTAAGCCCTGGCCTGGAACTCCTCTTAAACCTGTGTTACCTTTCAGAACATGGAGTCACTGTCTGAGTTTGTACAGTTTAAGCCCTGGCCTGGTACCCCTCTTTAACCTGTGTTACCTTTCAGGACATGGAGTCATTGTCTGAGTTTGTACAGTTTAAGCCCTGGCCTGGTACCCCTCTTAAACCTGTGTCTTACCTGTCAGAACATGGAGTCACTGCCAGAGTTTGTACAGTTTTAGCCCTGTTCCGGTGCCCCTCATAAACCTGTGTCTTACCTTTCAGAACATGGAGTCACTGCCTGATTGTGTACAGTTTAAGCTCTGTCCTGGTACTCCTTTTAAACCTGTGCCTTTCCTTTTAAAACAGGGAGTCACTGCCCGAGATTGTACAGTTTAAGCTCTGTCCTGGTACCCCTCTTAAATCTGTGTCTTACCTTTCAGAACATGGAGTCAATGCCAGATTTTGTGCAGTTTAAACCCTGTCCTGCTTCTCCTATTAAAGAACATGCGGTCACTGTTCTAGTTTGTACATTTAAAGCCCCATCCTGGTACCCCTCTTAAACCTGTGTCTTACCTTTCAGAACATGGAGTCACTGCAAGAGTTTGTACAGTTTAAGTTCTGTCCTGGTACCCCTCTTAAATCTGTGTCTTACCTTTCAGAACATGGAGTCACTGCAAGAGTTTGTACAGTTTAAACCCTGTCCTGGTACCCCTCTTAAACCAGTGTCTTACCTTTCAGAACATTGAGCCACTGCAAGAGTTTGTACAGTTTAAACCCTGTCCTGGTACCCCTCTTAAACCTGTGTCTTACCTTTCAGAACATGGAGTCACTGCAAGAGTTTGTACAGTTTAAACCCTGTCCTGGTACCCCTCTTAAACCAGTGTCTTACCTTTCAGAACATGGAGTCACTGCAAGAGTTTGTACAGTTAAACCCTGTCCTGGTACCCCTCTTAAACCTGTGTCTTACCTTTCAGAACATGGAGTCACTGCAAGAGTTTGTACAGTTTAAACCCTGTCCTGGTACCCCTCTTAAACCAGTGTCTTACCTTTCAGAACATGGAGTCACTGCAAGAGTTTGTACAGTTTAAACCCTGTCCTGGTACCCCTCTTAAACCTGTGTCTTACCTTTCAGAACATGGAGTCACTGCAAGAGTTTGTACAGTTTAAACCCTGTCCTGGTACCCCTCTTAAACCAGTGTCTTACCTTTCAGAACATGGAGTCACTGCAAGAGTTTGTACAGTTTAAACCCTGTCCTGGTACCCCTCTTAAACCTGTGTCTTACCTTTCAGAACATGGAGTCACTGCAAGAGTTTGTATAGGTTAAGCCCTGTCCTGCTGCCCATCTTAAAGAACATGGATTAACTGCCAGATTTTGTACAGTTTAAGCCATGTCCTGCTACCATCTTATATCTTTGTCATACCTGTCAGAACATGAAGTCACTGTCCGATTTTGTACAGTTTAATCTCTGTCCTAGTACCCAATCTGTTTCTTACTTTTCAGAACATGGAGTCACTGCCCGATTTTGTACAGTTTAAGCCCTGTCCTGGAACCCCTCTCAAAGATATATTTATAGCAGCTTCAGATGATCTCTTAGAAATCCTTGAGAGAATGTTAACAATGGACCCTTGTACAAGACTCACAGCATCCCAGGTATGCTTTATTATATACAGTTGGTAAATCAAATCCTTACTACATGAACAAGAATCTTCGAAATTCCCACTTAAGTCAATGTTGCTAACTTGTGTAAAACCTGTGTAAAACTTCCACTCTCCAAGAGACTGAAAATTAGTTTTCAAGATCAATTATCGCTTCATGCAGGTCAAAAGTATTGCAGAGTGCTCCAAGGAGATCATTCTGCAGCAATACTTTTGACCTTCATTAAGCTACCATTTGTCATCAAGATCTTTGTTTTGTCTATTTTTGAGTGGCTGCTTAAGACAGGTTTTACTGTACAATTGATAAATCAAATCCTTACTACATGAACCCTTGTTTACTAGGAATACCTGCTTAAGTCATTGTTGCTACTGTCGTGCCAACCAAGAGTGACAGTTACATAATACTTTGTTTACAATTGTTAAGTAAAACATTAACCTTTATACACTCCACGAGCTGATGCGTATCGATAGATTACTTGTGTATTAATCCTATCCGCAGGATAGGATTAATACACAAGTGATCTACCGATTATAAGTCCCTGATAACTTTGTAAACAAAACATGACGTCATTGTCACTCTTGGCTGGCACGACAGTATCTTGCTAAATGTAAGTGGTTATCTTAAAAACGTTAATGAAAACTACCATCACAAGTGAATAAAGTCCCTCTTGCTTCTGCTTTTTTAATCAGCTAAATTATAATTTAACAACACAAAATAAGCTGTATGTCAAACAATGAAGACTCTGATCTGATCAGGATCCACACTGTTTTAAAGGTAGCTAAAATAGAATTATATCTTATATCTGTTATTAAAAATGTCTGAAGAAAAAATATGCCCATTTTTTAGAAAATTAGGTAGCGATTATTAAGCAAATTGTCACAAATTTGAGCAAGTGAGAAAAATAATCGATCGTTATTTTTAGCAAGTGGTTAAAAAGTCTTAAATTTTATCCCTGGTAAAGAAGAAGGTTATAATTATACACACACATTCTTGCCAAGTGATTTGATTTGAGTAGCGTGGTGGCTCAATGGTATAGTGCTTGACTTGAGACCAAGGGGTTGCGGCTACGAGCCTCACCGGAGGCACTGCGTTTCGTCCTTGATCAAGACACTTTATCCTCTGCTTAGTACTGGTTCAACCCAGGAAGACCCGTCCTGACATAATTGAAAAAATGTTGACTGGGATATAAAGAATCAAATCAAACAAATTGCCCAGTGATTTGTATTAAGATAAAACCTAGTTTGTGTTGATATGCTGTATTCTCAATTACAAGTACTCAACGATTTTCTAACTGAATACATTATGATGCTTAATTCTTACCTACGCTAGTGACTTCTTATGTCATCTGCTGATTAATTTTGGAAACAGTTTGGACTCAGCTCAAGCCTGATCTGAATCCAAATTGTTTGACGGTCTGATGGTAATCCTAAAGAATTTTTGAAAAAGCTAATTTTGACAAATCGTCAGACCAAGAAAAAAAGGATGCAATATAAACCAATATGCAGAGTTAATAGTTAATAATTCTTATGACATTTGTTTTCTTTTTCAGGCATTACAGTGTAGCTACTTTTATACGAAGCCCCTCCCCACCCCCGGCCATCTTCTTCCCCGTGTCAACGGTAACAAGTCTTTAAACCTTAATAATAAACCTAGTCTTAAACGAAAGCTGGAAGGTGATACTGGTAAGTGTTCTGTATTTTCACACAGGGATTTTCCTTGGCCTGATTTGGGACCGAATATCGGCCCCTTCCCAATTAAAAAATGAACAAAAACTTCCCAAAATGGTTGTTGTCATTCTCAATGTCTTAGTTCTACATTTTGGTTAAAGATTCATGAAAATCTGAACAAAAATAACTGTCACAGATGCATGAAAATTTGCATAAAAATGTGAATGTTCCCATTAAAAAATGAGCAAAAACTTCCCAAAATGGTGGATATCATTTCCAATGTCTTAGTTCTACATTTTTGTGAAAGTTTCATGAAAATCCGAAGAAAAATAGCAAAGTTACAGATGCAGGAAAATTTGCATAAAAATGTGAATGAAAACATGTTTTCATTCGCATTTTTTATGCAAATTTTCATTAGTTTTTATGAAGGGCAATTAAAGCAACATACATTTAACAGCATTATACTGCTAATTTTTATATGGTTTTACAATCCATTTTAAATGGTGGTCCAGTTCTTTTAGGCTGTAAAAGTTTTCCCAATTTTGAAGGTTCAAATGCTTTTCCCAAAATTCAACATGCCCATCCATGGCACGACTTCAGAAAAGTAGGAAAATTCCTGTCACATACTTTTTTATGGGTTGTTTTCAGTACATGAGATTATTAGTATAAATGCCCTTAAAACTAGAGATTACAGGTTTTGGGGCATCACAAATATATTGGCAGCGATTTTCCAAGGCCAAATTTGTGGCCCATTACCAACCGATTAGTACAGTTAAAATTCCCCAAAATAAAGGAAATAGTTCCAAATTTAGAGTTTTGTTTTACATATTAATTAAACATTACCAAAAATAGCAAAGATGAAGAAGCTTTCCTGTGCTATTCTAAATTGTTACAGACCGCCATGCCATGACCATAGCTGTTGACAAAATTGTTACAATTTTCAGACTTTAATGATGAACTATGAATTAATCCTAGCTTAATTAAATAATGTTTATTACACATTTATTATCCCATAAAGTGCCACCTATAATTTGCAGCAGATTACAATTTCAAATTTTACTGCTTTTTCAAAAATAGCAAATAAGGCATGATGTTTCATGAGAATTGTCTGCTGTCAGACAATTTTCACGAAATATCAAACTTTTTCTTTCTCAAAATTTAGGAAAGAAGTCGTAAAATTTGTTGTCAGCTGCAGTTGTGATTGGCGCTTTGAGGGTTGAAATCTATATCTATATTTTAGGTGGATTAGCCAAGAGATTAGTATTCTAGTCCTGTGATAGTTCTACAAATCAAAGACGAGAAAAACAGCGAAATCAATTGTCACACCAGCCATCAAGGATCTCTAAGAGGAGACAACCTGTCTCAGGACTCTAATAGATTAGAATGATCTCACTCAGGATTCTTAACTCTTTGCACTCTGGGTAATTTGCATACTTTTTGTGGTCTGGGGATTTTTTTTTAGAGTTAACCCTTATAATGCCAGCAAAAAATGCATCTGAAAATGACGATGTTATAATTTGGTGTTCCTGCTTTGGTAGGCAGGTTACACTTAATCTTCGTAATTTGCTGATATTCAGTATGTCCCAGTTTGTGCCTTTATTTTCCAGTGGTATAGCCTATGACATGTAGTATGTCATGAAAATTCATAAAAGATCCTGCCCATGAGATCATGGTACTTGTCACATAATTGAGCCGCGACATGAGATTTCCAACAATGTGGCATTTTGACATGAATAGACTCAGACGAGCCTGTGCAGCCTCCTTTTAAGCTTAGAAACTCCAAATGCTGTTAGGTCAGTAGCTTAACAGTCATAGAATATTCAAGAGACTAGCAAAGGCTCTGATCGGACTGCGCATATGCGCAGGCTGGCCTGAGCCTTTGATGGTCGCACATACCACATTGTTGGAAATCTCATGTTGAGGCTCACATATGTATAGTCCAGACCAATTCACCTGACATTGACCTTTATGCATGAATAAAATAAAGTAAGATGACAAAGGGTGCGTTTCTTTGGCTTCATAGGGCGTAAGCTGTTTGTAGTCTTTAACCAGGGGGGCACTCGATTGATTTGGATCATGTGGCGGCTCACCCGATAGGTGCACTACGGGCGTACGCCAATCTCTTCGAATTTCAACCAAGGCATGGAAGGGGCGAGGCCTGTTTTGCCTCTTAACAGTTCGTGCCACAAAGTAAGTACTGTTGTGCCGTTTTTGCTCCATTACAGCGGCTTACTACCCATCCCCGGTCATGTGATCGGTGTAAGGGACAGGCGAGGCACCGCGTACACCGTTTTGGTGCCAAAGAAACACAGCCATAGTATAAATCAATTATCGCCAGTGATCCGTACATTGTCTGATAGGTTCCATAAATTATGTGAATTGTATAACGTGAATTGTGTTATCGTTATGATCTTAAATGGTTTAAAATTGCCACTATGAGAACCGGGCCATGGTATTTGTCATTGCATACCCATGTAGGTATTTACCATGTGATTTCTCTTCTAAATGATAACAAAGTGTCCGGAAGCTATATTTAAAAATGCGACAAAGTGTGCTATTATGCTAGATCTCACTAACATTAGGTGAATTTGTCTGGACTATGCATCCTCCATTCAGACTAAATGTCTTAATTTGGTCTGAGGCTTCATCTACTGTCATAATTGGTATATGTGAGCATTAAATGCTCTGATGAGACTGCACTTTTGTGCAGGTTCATCTGAGCCCTGGCTGTTCATCTATGCTGTTGGCTATTATGTTTTTACTATTATTATTGAAAAACTGCCATCTATGATTAGATGCATTTATCAGCCCATGCATTTGATATTTTAGGAATTTTTTGTAATTGCGGGTTTATATATGTGAGTACATGTAAGGAGTGAATAGAAATCTTATTGTAAATTTCTGATTTTACAAGAATACAAAAAACAATCACTATGTTGAGACATTGCCTATTCACTAACTGTGTGTCTCTTAGTGGGGGACATATTGTTTTTGGTAAGGAACGGGGTCAGGAACCTGTCCCCGAGGTCTTAACTCACTGAGCATTGAATTTATCATACTAATGAATGTTAAAATGCCAACAATTGTTGGCATTTTAACTTTTATAGCATGATAAATATAACATCTGAGAGTTTGATAGCAAGAAAAGTCTTTATAAGCATTTTAGTTATTAGCATTTGAAATTTCATGCTCAGTTGAGTTGAAAATGAAAAAAAAGTTTTATAACCTGGGTGCCATTTGGGCGTGGACCTTGTTGTTAAAGTATGCAATATCTAAAGAACCTATTTGCCTTGATATAACATTGGGGCATGTTGTAGAGTTGCATGCGGGGTAATTATGCCCCCAAAGGAACTTTGGGAGGCATATAGTAATCGCACTGTCCGTCCGTCCGTCCCGCTTTCGTGTCCGGTCCATATCTCCTATATTCTTTGAGGTAGGAATTCCAAATTTGGTGTGTGGATACATCTTGGGATGGCAGAGTATCATGTACCATTTTCGGGTCACTGTGACCTTGACCTTGACCTCTGACCTAGTTTTTAGAATACTCCTGTCCAGAGCATATCTCTTATATTATTTGAGGTAGGAATCTCAAATTTGATATGTGGATTCATCTTGGGATGATAAAGTGTCGCGTACCAAAATTTGGTCACTGTGACCTTGAACTTGACCTCTGACCTAGTTTCTAGAAACTGCTCGTGTCCGGTCCATATCTCCTATATTCTTTGAGGTAGGAATTCCAAAATTGGTGTGTGGATACATCTTGGGATGGCGGAGTGTCGTGTACCATTTTTAGGTCACTGTGACCTTGACCTCTGACCTAGTTTTTAGAATAATCGTGTCCGGAGCATATCTCATATTATTTGAGGTAGGAATCTCAAATTTGGTATGTGGATGCATCTTGAGATGACAAAGTGTCACATACCAAAATTGGGTCACTGTGACCTTGAACTTGACCTCTGACCTAGTTTCTAGAAACTGCATTGAGTCTGGTGCATATCTCCTATAATCTTTGAGATAGGAATTCCAAATTTGGTGTGTAAATGCATCTTGGGATGACGGGGTGTCACATACCGTTATGGGGTCACTGTGACCTTGACTTCTGCCCTAGTTTTAAGAATTATTGTGTCCAGAGCATATCTCTTATATTCTTTGAGTTAGGAATTCCAAATTTGGTGTGTGGATGCATCTTGGGATAGCGGAGTGTCATGTACCATTTTCAGGTCACTGTGACTTTGACCTCTGACCTAGTTTTTAGAATAATCATGTCCAGAGCATATCTCTTATATTATTTAAGGTAGGAATCTCAAATTTGGTGTGTGGATGCATCTTGAGATGACGAAGTGTTGTGTCCCATAATTAAGTCACTGTGACCTTGAACTTGACCTCTGACCTAGTATCTAGAAACTGATGCATATTTTCTATATTCTTTTAAATAGGAATTCCAAATTTGGTATGTAAATGCATCTTGGGATGCCTGAGTGTCACAAACCATTTTTGGGTCACTGTGACCTTGACCTCTGACCTAGTTTTAAGAATTATTGTGTCCAGAGCATATATCCTATATTATTTGATGCAGGAATCCCAAATTTGGGATGGTGATTCCTCTTGGGATGGCGGAGTAGTGCATACCATTTTGAGTCACTTTGACCTTGACATTGACTTCTGGCCCTCATTTCTAGGTTTTCGTGCAATATTACAGCTAACTTTCCTCAAATGTTTTTCGTGCTATATTACAGCTACTTTCCTCAAATGTGTCTTATGCTAGACCAATTCCTTTGGGGGCATTCGTCACGTGTTTGTGACATTTCTTGTTTTTCATGTTTTTGTTGTTATCTGCTGACTTTTTTCAAAATTATCTTGTTCAAAAAAATCTTTCAATGACACTATCAGAGTGCCAAACAGTTTGGATCCAGATCAGGACCGACTTTTTGTCGGTCCTGATCTGGGCCCAAACTGTTTGCAAAGGTTCTCAGCAGATGACGATATTCGCCACTAGCAGGGAAAGAGTTAAAGAGTAACTACTTCCAGAATTTTACAATTAGAAATCTTTTCACTCTGATTTGATTACCCAGTTTAGTTTTAAAAACAATATTATTATTTTTTGCTTGTAGTGAGGTGTTTGATGATTTTGTCATATATTGTTTTTTCTCTAATAGACTCCCAAGCATTTATCAGTCTAGGAATTATTACCATTCCTGAAGAGTGGGGTGGGTGTTTGTTCGAATCGCAGACTGAGGCTTTTTTTTTTTTCAAATCCAAACACGAAACATGATATTGGATATTAAAAAACTGTTTTTACATTTTGGGTTAGCCATTCACGTACTGCATTACTTAAAAAGTACAGAATTAATAGTAGAAGTTGACCCTTAAATTTCCAATCACGACTGCAGCAGCCGACAAATTTTGAGACATCTTTTCTAGTTTTCGACATATATAAGGTATGATATTTCATGAGAATCGTCTGCCAGCAGACGATTCTCATGGAATATCATGCCTTATCTGTTATTATTGAAATAGCTGCGAAATTTGAAATTGTCGTCTGCTGTAAATTATAGGTGGCACTTTAAGGGTAAAGATTTCTTTAACCCTTCCTTCATGAATATTCATGCTAAGCTCCGGCCACTACGAATAAATATGTATATAAAACAAAGAAAGTTCTTGTCAGGTTTACTAGTGTAGGATCATATCTACTCATATTTCCATATGCAAACAGTAGACCCTGATAAGTAATATATACTTGGGCCTTGTTGCAAGGAAAGCTCTCTACCTTTCTTTGGGGATTGTGAACAGGTTAGACTAGCAAGAATATGGTAATTTTGCATTTGGCAAGATTAGCTATTATACTTTTCTGAGAGCATATAACAAAGGCTCTGATCAGACTGTGCTGGTGTGCAGGATGGGTTTTACCTTTGCTATTTGCTTGCAACAAACAAAATCAGGTTTTTTCACTACGGGCCCATTTGTGCCATTATAGTTGTAGGTTTGCATATGATTTTCTTGAGAATGAGTCGCATATTATTGGGCATGTACAGTGAAACCTGTGTTAAGTAGCAACTCAAAAATAGACAAAACAAACATCTTAAAGCCATGTGGTAGCTTAATACAGGTCAAAAGTACTGCAGAATGCTCCATGAGAGCATTCTGCAATACTTTAGACCCTCATTAAGCGATTATCGGTCTTAAAAACATATTTTTATGGTCTTCTTTTGAGTGGCTGCTTAATACAGGGTTTTACTGTATGTGGCTACATTTAATTCATATGATGATATGTTGTATTGAATAGTAACCAATTCAATGAACAGTGCAGTCCCTTTATAACACTTTGTTTGGGGTCCATAGGATTGGTTTGTTATAAATGAATTGTGTTTTAAAGGGACACTTTCCATTTCATGGTCATTTTCCTATAATTCCTTTGTAAAATTCCATGGTAAAAAAGAATTGGAGCAGTATTGGCTCAGTGGTAGAGTGCTCAACTCGTGACCGAGGGGTTGCGGGTTCGAACCTCAACGGAGGCACTGCATTGTGTCCTTGAGCAAGACTTTTTGTCCTCTGCTTATGGCTTAGTATTGGTTCAACACAGGAAGACCCATCACCTCATGACTGAAAAATTGTTGACTGGGATGTAAAGAATTAAAACAAACAAACAAAAATTTGGAGCCACGACATGATTTTGTTATTTCCTAATCTGTGTAATAACGAAGTGTGTAATATAGGGACTGCACTCTAATACTATTTGTTATGTAAGATTGTTATTGTAATGGTTGTTTACGAAAATAGTCTGTTAATGATCTTAGTGTTTGTCATAGATTGTCTCACTATGTTTGTAACTATAAATTTGGTAATTTTTGCGATAATTTTATTATTGCAAATAGCATTAAAAGAC
Source organism: Loripinus fragilis (assembly GCA_964019695.1). Lineage (NCBI taxonomy): Eukaryota > Metazoa > Mollusca > Bivalvia > Lucinida > Lucinidae > Loripinus > Loripinus fragilis. The sequence goes on along the minus strand of OZ026522.1, from coordinate 34,846,124 downwards.
ATATTTGCGACATTAAAAATTGCCGACAAGGGCATGATTTACCTATACCAGTAAATGAAAGAGTGATTCCACAAGGATTTTTAGTGAAAATAAAACCCACTCAAAAATTGCCGAATTTACAGTATTTTGTTTGCTGATGTTGTTTGATGTGTTGAGCACAGTCAGTCCTCAATGTGAAAATTTTTTTTTCTTCAGTTTCAACTCTGGCCCTCTTTCTGTCTGTATCCAAAACCCAAAGGTCACTCCCTAAGAACTGTAAATCCAGTAATTTAAGCCAAATTGAACTTTCCATTCATATCATTTGGGCTAGTCCATTTCAATTTTAAGGGTTGTTGGATGGTATTTTTCATTTTATTGAAATTTTAATAGAACATTCTGTAAGCAAACAGTAGAGACCCTGATCAGATGCATTCAGTAGCTTCTGAACTTGGTCTGCACTGCTTGCATATGTCCCACAAAAAGAATGCTTGTGTTGAAGACCGAACTATCCCAAGTTTATTGTATCAAATCAGAAGGAAGAATCCATTAGTATAAAAAGGGTTAATGGAGACCAAAATCAGTACATTGTATAATTGCGGAGCGCAGCGGCTCAGTTGGTAGAGCATTAGACTGGGATCGAACAGTTCTAGTTAAGAGTCACTGTGTTGTGTCTGAGCAGGACACTTTAATTGCTGCTTAATACTGGTTCAACCCAGGAAGACAGAAAATCATCACGACATGACTGAAAAATTGCTGAATGGGACAAAAAGCATCAAAACAAAGTACATTGTATAAACTCATTGAGCTTTTAAATAAAAGCGCAACAATTTTATGCCATTTTTTCATGTTAATTTCTCCAATTATCTCGTGATCAGTCCGCATTTGCAAAGTTAAAAATTTAAGAAGTCTAAATTATTAACTTTTAGTACTTGAAAATAGGCTTTGAAAAGTCCTTGAAATTTTAAAAAAGTGTGAAACACTGTTATTTACGAGACCCAACTAAAGGAAAAAAAGCACACTGTTTGCATAATTTTGGCAGACTTTTTTTTGTCCAAGTTTTTGTTTTGTTGGTAAATGGTTTATGGTGGATGTGTCACGTGATTTCAGAAAATTGAGAAAACCTTATGTGAAGAGATGTTTTCAGGAAGAGATGTGGTATTAGTAACTCTTTCCATGCTAGCAATGACTTTTATCATCTGCTGATAACCTTTGCAAACAGTTTGGACCCAGGTCAGGCACGCCTAAATGTCAGGCCGCCCTAAATGTCAGGCCTGATCTGGATCCAAACTGTTTAACACTTGACACTCTGATGGTGTGCCTGAAATAATTTTTCGAAAACCTGGTTTTGAAAAAAATCAGCAGACAACAAAAAGTACATAAGCAGATGAGAGAGCAGACGTCATTTGCCGTGAGTGGCGGGAAAGGAGTTAAAAAGGTTTTCAATTTTCTGTTTGCTGTGTTTTGTTTGTGATAAATTGTTTTGGGGGTAATTGATATTTTGATTCATTTATTACATATCACATGATGAAATTGACCCTGTGCTACTTTAAGGAGAACACAATGTTATTGAATATCCCATTTCAAATGAGAATTCTTATCAAAACAAGCATGATTAACCCTTTGTAGTCGGGAAACCCCTAAACATGTACTTTCGCAAACAGTGAAGACCCAGATGAAATGCAGCATAAGGCTGCATTTCATCAGGGCCTACACTGTTTGTAAAGGTCAAAAAGATCTTCGGACAAAAGAATGCAATATTTTTTTTACCTCACCCCCCCCCCCCCCAGATATGTACAATGGACTATCCCAAGTGTATTGTATTAAAACATAAGGAAGAATCCTTTAGTATAAGGGTTAAAGCTGGGGTTGTGTGAGTAATCATATAAAAATTCGGAAGGAGTGTTATAAATAAATAAAAATATTCACTTTATTAGGGCTTAAAATGAATAACATTTTTAATGCATTTTGGGAAATCATTACAGTCCCCTTCAAGTAGGACACAGAAGGATTGTAAGCCATGAAAGTAGAATACCCTATTTACCCTAAGTTACACATTCACAGTACTTACCATAAAGTTTCAACTTTTAACTACCTGGTGAGGTGAGCAAAATGATTTGATGGAGTGACAAACAGTGTAGACCCAGATCAGGCTGCTCCTAAGGGAGCAGCCTGGTCTGGGTCTACACTTTTGCTCAGGACTATCTGAATATTTCGGGTAAATACTGTAATTCTTACAATGTGTATAAAAACTTAAAGCTAATTAGCTGCCATACTTATTTGCATTTCCACTTTATTATTGAACCACTTGAGTGAGCCTTTTGGGCTGCTCAAATGGCCATTTTCCAATTTTGTGACTCAAATGATTTAAGCCGTGCCACAAGAAAAATTGTTTTTTGTTGTATTTGAACAAATGTGCGGACCTGACTGCATTTCTGCATACTATTAGCTTGATCAGCACTATTGTCATTCACTCTTTGCTGACCAGAAGGCTGATTACCACCTTTGTTTGCTTCCATCAAAAATAGTTTTTCTCACAATGTGATTCATATACTGTTTTTAAGACCTTGCATTTCGTATGAAAAAAATAAGAATAATATGAGCCATGACATGAGAATACCCAACAATGTGGTTGTGCATCATGAGAAGACTCAGATCAGCCTAGGCATCTGCTAAGTCTGATCGATCTTCACTGTCCGAAGAAGAAAGGTTGGATCCATTGTTAGCCATTGAGCACTCAGTTAACCCTTGGAGAAGCAGTCTGATCTGGATCTGCACTGTTTGTCTAGGCCTTTTTGACAGAGAACTAGTGTTCAAAATTTTAGAATATTTACCATTTACTTTGAAAATTTAAGGCTGAAGGCGCCAACTGTAACTTGCAGCAGACATGTTGAAATATTTTTATTTTCAAGCAGCAAAGGCTAGAAATCCATATGTATGCACCCAAGTATGGATACCTTAAAGTTTAAACACTCAAAGCCTGATCTGGGTCAAACTGTTTGCACCCAAGCATGGATAACATAAAATTTAAACACTCAAGCCTGATCTGGGTCCAAACTCTTTGCAAAGATCATCAACAGATGACAACATTTGCTGCTAGCAGGCAAAGAGTTAAATAGGAATGTGGTATATGTTCTAAGATTTCGAACACTAGCCTCCTGCCGAAAAGGCATAGACAAACAGGGCAGAACCAGATCAGGGTCTTCCCGGTTTGCTATTCCGACAAGCATTTTGTTAATTTCAGCCCTGAAAAACAACATTTTAATTGAGAACAGAGAAAAGTGTTCAAAATTTTAGAGCATTTGCCATGACGCAAAAAGTAGTTTGTCACATATCTGCTACAGTTATGCTTTTGTGCTCAAGGGATTAACATTATGTGGTGTGAATGCTTTGTGTTTAGACCAGAAATGTGATACTTCCATTGTAAAATATTTCTGTTAATGTGCTATATTAAAAATGTCAAGATCTACAGAACGAAATGTTTACAATGCATTTTATTTAAGTTTCAATAAATTATTTTTCTAGCTTACTCGGACTTTAAATTTATCTTGTGTTAACCCTTGTTAGCTTACCTTGAGCAAAACTCATCTTATGCTATGGCCTGTCATCCATCGTCAACTTCTCCAGAACCATGTCGAATGAAATGTTGTGACTGAAGCATCAGGGGGACATTGCTAAAAAGGACGTGTAACGGTTTTGTATAACAAATGGCCCACTTTTCGAGTGAAAAATCGATTGTAAAGAAATCTTCCTAAAATGTTACCAAATGATACCCTGGAATCTCTAGTGTAATGTTCACAATTCATTTTCTTCATTAAAATGTATTTTTATGATAAATTTTAGGTTTGAATGCATGCCCCATCAACCACACTTAACACTAAGTCTATGGTAAAACCAACCACCCTCGTGTACTTCGTGACTCAATTACATACATGTCCACACGCGGAACCGGATAAAACTATTTCTCATTTTATTGTACATATATTATTACACTATAAAATGGTAAATGGCAGTCGGTTCCGCATGTGGCAAATACCGTAAAAGACTTTTTCTGCAAATTTTGTCCTGAAATACCATTCAATTCATGCTTATCAAAGCACTGAGAGTATTGAAAATCACTGGACAGACTTAGATGCCAGGACGAAAAACGGAATACAATATGCATAATAATTGAGCCACGACATGTGATTTCCAACAATGTGGTCTTTGACAAGTGAAGACTCAGACGAGCCTTTGCAGCCCCCTGTTAAACTTAGAAACTCCAAATGCTGGTTGGTCAGTAGCTTAACAGTCTTGGATATTCATGCGACTAGCAAATGCTCTGATCAGACGGCGCGTATGCACAGGCTGATCTGAGGCTTTGTTGGTCGCATATACCACATAGTTGGAAATCTCATGTTGCGGCTCATATTATTATCTAACTCGTATCAATACACTTATTTTTCAAGCAGTCTTTGGATACTTCTAGTTTGAAAGGCAAATACAACAATATCTCATTAAATTGTAGTCATACGAGAGTCTAAGAGAGAGAGAGAGAGAGTGTGTGTGTGTGTGTGTGTGTGTGTGTGTGTGTGTGTGTGTGTGTGTGTGTGTGTGTGTGTGTGTGTGTGTGTGTGTGTGAAAGGAGAGAGTTGAATACGACTCCCAACTTTTTTAAACGGAATCACTGATTTCTGGAAACAGTCCTTTCGTTTGTTTTGTTTTTATGAAGACACTTACCGCCGCTTTTGTTTTTGGCATGGCTAATTGCTTTGAGATAACTTTGTCAAAATGTATGTACAATAATATGACTATTCTTTAAAGCATGCAGGATAATTAAATCAATGATTGGTATTTTTGTATCACAGGGTAGACCTGGTTTAATATATTGCCAACCTAGGGGAGTAAGGAATGAAAAGTATATACCATTTATGGAGTTGACCCCACCCACTTAATGGAGTTATTTGACCCTGGTGATCTTGCAATTAAGGTCAATGCTACCGAATCATAGTCATTCATTATTGTATTCCCAGTATTGTGCCTGTGTCCGTTTGGTCCAATTCTGGCATTGGTTAAGAAGATAGAGTACAGACAAACCTTTTTCGAGTTATATTTAGCCGTGGTGATCACAAAAGTTAGGTCAATGTCACCAAAACCTAACAATTGTTTGTACTGTCCCAAATAAGTATCTGCAAGTTTAGATAAAATCAAACTAAACGTTAATACGTTAGAGCATAGACAAAATACTATGCCACAGCACAGATATCGGAATCATTAAATATTCAACAATTTTGAAAGAACTGTGTCAGTTTTCCAGCAATATTGTTAAAGTGAGATTATTTGAACCAAAAGAGGCTGATGTAATGTCTAAAATGCAAACGATTTACTTATATTGTAACGGACGCTCAAAGGTAACACCTAGCTATATTTTAAGCTTATAACTGCTCTTGTACATGTAAAATATATGAGCGCCGATCTGAGAAAAGGGTCCTTCAGGCACAAAATTTCGATTTAGGTTTTTAGTGTTTCTGCAGAGTTGTTATTTCTGTGTTTTATAGTGAAAAAATTTCATTGATATGTTGATTGGTTTCCGAGATATGGCTATTTATATGAAGGCCCTATTTTGGCGGAATTTGAAACATTGAACTAAAATCTCATTTGTGCTAAATACAAACAGATCTATTAAACCTTATCGTTTGACAGACTGGTTAAAAGTGTTTCAGTCTACCTAATGACACTAAAACTGGTTTAAGACCTAGAGTAAATCCCAAAGTATTAATTAGAATGAAATGTAAAAGAACATGTTGTTAATCTGTGGTGGAAGCGTTGCCTAGCAACCATATTTATGTTATGCAATCACCAAGTGTATTGTCTTTCTGTCCTTTTTTTTGTTTATATTATATTGTTGGCCCAGATATTGTCGTCAGGTAAATCAATGTGTTTTTTTCTTTCGTTTCAATTCAATGTTATTCATACAAAGGCGTTTACATGTAGAACACATAAGTCAATGGCCTGAATGCGAAGGGCACATTTAACTCATAATTAGAGTATAATGCACTTTTAATGCAAACTTACTATTTGTGTTCACAATATATGTGCTAAACTATTTGTTTTCATAATACATATCGCTCTCGTGAAGTGTTTGCAAGCACAATATAGTATATATGCAGCAACCACTTATCAGCTGACGGTAAATACTTACTAGCACCAGCAAACACAAATACGTTGAATGTTAAATGATCAAAATACTCTATTTTAGATGTTCATTCACCTTTATCAAAACAAAATGTAGGCTGTTCAAACGATTCTGAAATCCCTGCTATGACTGAAGTTGTCACCCTTGAAACAGATGTATCTGCCACAAATGCCTGAAACATGGCTATGTGTTTAATGCCCTACGTCATTGCTCTTCGTCACAGTGAACAATAATTCAGTCATGACGTTTTCTTTGGTTGAACATGTACTGAGCAATAAAGATGAAGTGTCTTGCACAATGACACAAAACATATATTCGAGCCTCACCGGCGTCACTGCGTTGTGGTCCTTGAGCAAGACACATTTATCCTAGCTTAGTACGGGTTCAACCCAGGAAGACCCGTCCCTGTTTAACCCACAGATTGTTGATGGGACGTAAAGAATCAAATCAAACAAACAAAAAAACATATATTTTGTTTCAACTGCGATCTTTATTCACTCGTAAGACACCGCAGTTATCTAATAATAGATAAGTGATATAGACCACAGAGCGATGTCTGAGCCACGGCCTTTGTATAATATGGATCATATAAGCGTCCTGTACATGTAACATATGACTGCCTGCTATGGCCTTGGTCTTAAAGAGGGGCGACTGAAACAATTATTCTGCAAGTTCTTCCACATAGGTGCACATTTTACTTGAATTAATCTTTTAATCGAACCAACAATTTGGGAGCACGTCACAGACACAAATGTGTGACATACAGATGGACAAACAGATGAACAGACAGATCTATACGCAACACTCACATTTATCTATTGTATCTATTTAATAATTCTAATCTGAGCATTAATAGTTTTTAACGCTTTCAATAACATTTCTGCAGCCATGCAATCCTTGGTATCCATGGCCAGCCATGTTGCTCTTCATACAAATCCAGCAAATAAGGTTGCGCATGAAATGCCACGTTGAACATATGCACGCTGGTGTGCATGCCCTTCTGATTATATCAATAAACAGCAAAAGTTTTGTGTGTGCTGAAGATAACTGGAAAATGTGATAACACACTAGTATCCTTAAATGCTCAATATAAATTGCACCTAAAAACACACACATCTAAAACAACGTTTTTAACCAAGTTTAAGTATAGTTTTAATAAATTATGATAGTTTTAGCTCAAATCGCAACATAGACATGACGATTATGAACAAACGCATGTTTGGTATCATGTTTGAGGTCAGTTTGCTTTTGCATCTTTTAAAATATTCATATTCATGATCAAACCTCTGTTTATACATACTAGTGAGAAACTTTAAATTACGTGGCTGCATATGCCGTCGTTAATTTAAAAACATGCCCATGCAAAAAGGCATAGATCAAACTGCCTTATATTTTAATTTCAGCTAAATCCATCGTAGGCCAAAAAACGGCCAAACCGTTACACGTCCTTTATGTTCTTATGTCCAAAATGGCCGCCTTCTTGAAATTCTTTAAACATCTCTCCTATCGGAATGAAAACAAATATGGTTGGAAGCTTTGTGCAATATGGAGATTCAGAATCGCTAAAATTATTCTGTTCTAATGTCAAAGGTGACCCTAATGTCGGCCATCTTGAAATTGAAACATTTCCAGAACTAAGTTAGATTGAACAGAAACTTGTTGGGAGGCATTAGGGGCAAGGTGGAGATTCAAAATTGCTAAAATTATACAGTTCTTGGAAACCAAATGGGCCTTGTCGCAAGAAAACCTGTCTCCGGGGTTTCCGACAAAGTGAGTTTCAAACCAGTCTCCTCAGCTACAGACAGCTACAGAGACTAGCTAGAAAATTGAAATTTCACCTGTATTAAGTTAGCATATGATACTTTCTAAAAAGCAAATAACAAAGGCGCTGATCAGGCTGGTCTGCGCCTGTGTTTTTCGCAAAGCCCTGAAGACAGGTTTTCTCGCGTCAATGCCCAAATGTCAGAATTTAACCTACACTTGATGGGAGGCATCGGGGGAATATGGAGATTCAGAAATGCTAAAATCATTCTGTTCAGATAGCCAAGATGGCTGCCATGACAAATCTTGAAATTCTTCAAACTACATCTCCCTAAGCATAAGTCACATTGAACTGAAATTTGTTAAAAGACATCTGGGCAATATGAAGAATTAATAATGTCGTCCTGGATACCCAAGATGGCAGGCATCTTGAAATTCTTCAAACATCTCCCAAACCCATATTTTCGAGACCGAGGGGCCTTAGGTTCAACCAAGGACGACCTGTCCCTATATAACTGAAAGACTGTGATGGGACTTAAAGAATCAAATCAAACAAAAACCAAACCCATAATTATGTTGGATTGAACACAAACTTTGTGGGATGTATTTGGACCACATTAAGACTCGGAATTGTTAAATCAATTACATTTCGATTTCCAAGATAGTGGCTATCTTGGAATTCTTTAAACATCTAAACAGCATAATGAGACAAAAGACTGGAACAATGTTGACTGGTTTTGTTTGTTTTGTTTGATTTGATTCTTTACGTTCCATCAATAATCTTTCAGTTATAAAGGGACGGGTCTTCCTGGGTTGAACCAGTACTAAGCTAGGATTAATGTTCTTGCTCAAGGACACAATACAGTGACGCCGGTGAGGCTCGAACCCGCGGCCTCTCAGTCTCAAGTCAAGCACTCTACCACTGAGCTCCCTAATGTTGACTGCCTCACAAACAATCCACATTATGATGGATCAACAAAAAAAAGACAAATACACAATTCTACTTTCTCCTATTTAATTGAAATCCAGGTTTGATACAAGTGGCGCAGTACAAGCTCTGTACAAAGCCAACCAAACAGCATAACGAGACTGATACTTCAACTGAGCCAGCACATGGATTTTGGTACTTCCTGCAATCTCTTCGCAAGCCAAGGGCACTAACTCCACTTTGTTTCCTTGGCTTGTGAAGAGGTTAATTCATAGGCAAACAGTGAAGACGCAGATTAGTCTGTATCACTGTGTGTCTACAAGTCTCGCCAAATCATTCACTGCTCAAACGCACAGAGTATGGTAGTAGATGTAGGTCTACACCCAAAGACCAGACATCTATCATTTCTGATTAGCTACAGCTGTACATATAAGGTACAGTAAAACTGGTCTCAAGCAGCCATTCAAAAATAGACAAAACAAGGGTCTTAATGGAAAATGTTAGCTTAATGAAGGTCGAAAGTATTGCAGAATGCTCCCCTTGGAGCACTCTGCAACACTTTTGACCTGTATTAAGCGATAATAGTAATTTGAAAACCAATTTTTTTTTCTTTTTGAGTGGCGCTTAAGACAGGTTTTACTGTACGACTTTTCTACACATATGCAATAAGTATCATAATCCCATGGGCTGGCCCAAATGTAATACAACACAAACCCTGTAACCATGGAAAAAATTTAGTGTTGTAACCAAGCTAAGTGTAACACAGTTGCAAATTCAGTAAACCTGAAACATGAAGTTGGCTGATAAAAATGCTAGTCTGTGCATTCTCAGCAGCTCCATTTTTGTAATTTGTTTCAATACAAAAAAAACTTCCTGATAAGTTATTATACTACCATACAACCATACAACGGTAATTTAGATATGGTTACTTGTAGGCTTTCATCCTGCAACCTGGAGTGTACAAAGTACACCTGCCGATAATCCTCTAAAGAGGGTCTGTCAGTATATAAAGAAAGAAAGCCCATTATTTGCACAACTTTTTCGAAATTATGTACCCTCTTTAGCAAACTGTGTAGATCAAGATCAGCAGCTGATCAGGATCCACATATTTTATCCACACAATGTACAGTATCCGTATTATGAAACTGCATTTCTGATTGAACTGGTGCACTGGAATTTATTGGGCCTCGTTGCGACAAAACCTGTCTTCTGGGTTTCCGATAAAGCGAGACTCAAACCAGTCCCCTCAGCTACAGAGACTAGCTAGAAAATGGAAATTTTGCTGGTAGCAAGTCTAAATATGATACTTTCCAAAACGTGAATATCAAGGGTGCTGATCAGACTGCGCGGATGCGCAGGCTGGTCAGCGCCATTGTTGTTCCCAAACACCGAAGACAGGTTTTCTCACATCGAGGCCAATTATTCATTGTTATGATTACTCCTATCACTGATAAGCCTGTGCATGATGATGATGATGATGATAGTGTCAAGGTTGCAGGAATCAGAGATGATGTGATTTCCGTTAACGTCCTGCTGAAGAAATTTAAAATGCCATGAACGTTTTTTTGTTCCAGCCACATTAGTAGCACACTTCCATTTATTACAATAGATTCCCAGGCTGCACAGATAACACTGCAGATCCTGATCAGCTGGCTTAAGGATCTACATTATTTTCAAAAGGAGAAGATGATATATCTTGGTTCAGCAAGACATGGGTTGGGATGACAGTCTGATACATTAACAACACAAATAAAGCAATAACATGAGAGCTGCCTTGATTTACTAATCTTGAAAATACAATACAGGATGAGCCACAATAAGAGAAAAGCGCCCTCAAAACATGCACACGGCGAAGTTGTCATCCATGAGCAAGTTTTCTTGAGGAATAAAAGACAACTATAACTTTTTTTCCAGTTAAGGTCCCCAGAACCTAATCAACTCTTCATACCCTAATGTTTTATCCATGCAAATTTTTGTTAAAAATGGTAAGATGCTTCCAATGAGCACCCCAGCTGTTTTCTAGAGATCTCAAATGTTTGTTTGGGAAAAATCTTACAAAAAGTTATGTTGAAGCAGTAATCCTTCTGCATGCTCAACAGGCTCTTTTCACAACTTGTGGCTTATTTCATTTTAAAAATCTATTATGGTATTCAATCTAATGAACACACTACAATCTATACCCCATTTTGAAGAATGCAGATTTTGATCAGCTGGATTCATCAGAAACCAGCTGAACATGAATCCATATTAAATAGAGGATCTTACATGAGTGCTCGTTTTATTGAATTTATTAAATGAGTTGGGGGAAAAAGATATTATGTAACATAAATTCAATGAATTCAGGAGCATGAATGTTAGATTCTATTTATCACATGACATTAAAATTACTTTAAAATTCGTATTTTTGGTGTGAAAATGTCAAGATTTTGTCATCTTTTAAGCATCATTAAATGGATGTCATTAAAGAACATTAGTAAATCTGTAAACCACTAGTGTTTTATCAATTTTATTGCATGGCGTTACATCACTCCCAAATGCGATGTCATGTAATAATAAAAACCAAGAGTTGACTTGAAATCAGATAATCAAGTGTAAACAACCCATAATAAGTTTAGTGTATGTGTAAAAGTATGTGCACTTACTATAAAGTCAAATATGCTAAGAAACTTTTAACTTTAAGTCATGTAGAAGTATCTGTAACTTATAAATTAACGTATATATTTACTTCTGTATAGTCAGGGATCAAAAGTAATTCCACAAAGTCAGAAATCCCATAGACTTCATTATTATGTATTATCATGTTCGCAAGTAAATTTACTAGCCTACAGCTAGCCAACATATTATTAGAAATGCTTTTGGTGTAAAATTTAAATGCATAAGATAATAAAATATACTTTTTATTTTTATTAAGTTTTATTCATGCATTTTTAAAGCTGCAGATATTTAAATAATTTGCACAGATTTTTTTTACATTTTTTGGACAATGATGAAAAGGCATTTTTGATGTCAATACTGAGGCGGCATTTTCAAAATTTTGTTAAAGTTTAAACCGTTGTATTTAATGAGTGCTAAGGAGAAACTTCATCTTAATTGTACAATGCATGCACCTATTATTCAGCTTTACAACAAATTATAACAGATGTTCATATTTAATCTTGATATCATACTATAAAGAGATTCTTGCAAACATGAAAATACACTAAAGTTTATGGGAAATTAATTTTGTATAAGACAATTGTCACAAAGAACATAAATCATGGAGGATGTAGCTTGTCTGAATGTAACCAGACTGATCCAGACTTTCAAAATATATACAAATAAAGATATTTCCTGTTTTAAAAATCAAATCAAAATTCATTACAGTAAAACCTGTCTTAAGTGGCCACTCAAAAATAGACAAAACAAAGGCCTTAATGGCAAATGACCTGCATTAAGCGATAATCAACTTGAAAACAAATTTTGGTCTTCTTTTTTGAATGACCGCTTAAGACAGGTTTTACTGTATTTTGTAGCAAAAACTTGGAACATTTGTGCAAAATGATTTTGAAATTTTGTTAGTAGTCTGACTGACCGGTTATGATCGTAATAGAAACCTTTAAATGAGCCCTGACATGAGATTTCCAACAATGTGGTATGTCGGACAAGCAAAGGCTCAGACCAGCCTGCGCGTAGGCGCAGACTGATCAGAGCCTTTGCTGGTTGCTGAAATAACCTACGACTGATAAGCTAATGACTGAACATCGTTTGGAGTTTCTAAGCCTAAAAGCGGCTGCACAGGCTCGTCTGAGTCTACACTTGTCAAAATGGCACATTGTTGGAAATCACATGTCACGGCTCAAATCTTAAAAATCACAACTATTAGAATGACAACATTAATAATTTAAATAGAGTAAAATATCTATAACATGGTCATCTGTCATGCAATAAAACTCGCAAAAATAGGAAAATAATAAAAGATGCCATTACAGTCCCAGTCCTTTAACCGCCATTCACAACAGTTGTCTGCTTTCTCATCTGCTTATGTACTTTGATACCCTACATTGCTTTCGTTTGTTTGATTTGATTCTTAACGTCCCAGGCAACAATTTTCATCAGTTATGTTGGGATGGGTCTTCCTGGGTTGAACCAATACTGAGCTAGGATTAATGTGTCTTGCTCAAATATACAACGCAGTGATGCCGGTGAGGCTGGAACCCACAGCCGCGCTCCCTTATAGCCTATATTGCAAACAATATAAACCCAGATCAGACCGCTCCTCTAGGAGCAGTCTGATCAGGGTTCATAGGGTTTGCTGCCATGATAAAAGTAGCCTGGAGTTCATTTGGATATATTCAGCAAACCTAATAAGCAGACAACATTTTCGGAACTATAAAAATTTTGATGCCGGTGAGGCTGGAACCCACAGCCGCGCTCCCTTATAGCCTATATTGCAAACAATATAAACCCAGATCAGACCGCTCCTCTAGGAGCAGTCTGATCAGGGTTCATAGGGTTTGCTGCCATGATAAAAGTAGCCTGGAGTTCATTTGGATATATTCAGCAAACCTAATAAGCAGACAACATTTTCGGAACTATAAAAATTTTGGCAGGATAAGGGTTTAATTCTTACTGGCTTCTGTGGCCTTCGCCTTGGCAAACAGTTTGGACCCAGATCAGGCCAAGAGTCTTCACTCGTGTGGAAAGAGCTAAAGCAGCAGAGAAGTTAACATTAGGCTATCAAAAATGTTTTGAGAATTATTGTAACAGTTAACAATTGCATAGGAAGTCAAACAAAAACAACCAGTGATACTTAACCCATTGTGGACCAGAACCCCTAAACAAACAGTGAAGACCTAAATGAAATGCCGCACAATGCGGCATTTCATCAGGGCCTGCACTGTTTGACAAGACAAAATTGATCTTCAGAGAAAGAAATATAATTTTTGGGGAAAATTATAACCTGTGACCCCTCAATATATATAATGGACCATCCTGGCTTAACTGTATCAAACTTTATGGGAAATTCCATTGGTACACAAAGGGGTTCACCTATGTTCTGCTGAACCAGGATATATCCCATTATGTGGCATTTCATCTGGGTCTTCACTGTTTGCCTAAGTACACATTTATAAGTCACCAGTATATAAATGATTAATCAATACACATATAGCCTAAATGATAAGGTCGGTATTTTTTATGAATTGATCCATGGGAAAATTTTCAAATTCTATCAGTCAAGAGAACAAATAAAAATTTAAAAGGTGATAAAAGCTTCATCCGGTCAAATTAAAAAAAATACACAAAAAATTGATATATTTTTCCCTAAATAATATGAAGGGTCGAGAACTAAACTAAAATTCAAAATGGCAATTTTTTTCAACAGGGGCTAAAATCATAGGGGTTGCTCTCATAAAAACAAACAAACAAAAATATGGCTTAAAACAACAACACACATTAAATCCGAACGTAAATCTTTCAGGATTGATTGGTTAAGAAATAAGGCAACTTATCATTTAAGTGTTTCACAGATCTAAAAACCAGAGCATGTACTGCATTTTTCTGAAAATAAATTGCGTACTATGTTTCCATGGCAACAAGAACTCAAAAGCAAACAAAATGGCAGTAAATACATTATCTATGCTAGAAATCAGTGAAATATCTCATCTGAGAAGAACTATTTGCCAAAATACGTAGAGAATCTAGAAATTTGTTCATACAACATGATCATAGTTTAGTTAAAAAAGGGCCATAACTCTAAAAGTAATGTGTCAATAGTAACCAATTATGTGTATTCCATGATAATATACTGGTGTAAAACATTAATCCAATCCACCCAACCTTCCATGTTTTCAGACAAGCAAATATTTTAGGATAAAAGTTTTTAAATATGGGTTTTTTGTGCTCAAAAGAACCCTCTCATATCTTTAGGTCTAGAAAGCAAAAATCAAATTTTAAACTACAGGGGCAGATCCAGGATTTCTTGACAGGGGGTTCAAATTTAAAAAGTGGGTTCAATTGATTAATTTTAATTGGTAGTTGTTATTTTTTCTCAGTTTTTCTTAAAATTCTCAAAGAAAATGAAATAATTTTGTCTCAAAAGGGGACTGAATGACCCCCACCCCATTCCCAACTACACACCCCCAGTTTTCAATAACAGGGCCATAAAATCAAAAATGTCTTGCTGCTATTGTAACAGATAAGATATACAAAATTGCACAAATACACACATTGTTGATGGCAAAATTCAATATAAGGCAAAATAACCAAAAGAAGGTTTTTGCCTGAAATTTGAGTTTTCTCCATTCTTCTCTGATGAAATAATTCACTGTTGCTTATGGAACAAGTTTCATAGC
This sequence comes from Loripinus fragilis, assembly GCA_964019695.1. NCBI lineage: Eukaryota > Metazoa > Mollusca > Bivalvia > Lucinida > Lucinidae > Loripinus > Loripinus fragilis. The sequence goes on along the minus strand of OZ026522.1, from coordinate 34,830,952 downwards.
TCCAGATAAGAAGCCTTATTTACACACAAAATGGTGATATTTTTCTCAGTTTTCTTATGAAAAAATATGCTGTGGGTTCTCAATGGAAACATCTCTTGGAGAAATATTTGGGCCAGTTCATGGGATCTTGGTACTTATGGCATACATTTGTTTGTGTTAAGTCATGTTTTAACTCTTTGCCTACTATTGTCATCCACTGATAACCTTTGCAAACAATTTGGACCCAGATCAGGCCCGACAAAACGTCAGGCCTGATCTGGATCCAATCTGTTTGTCACTCTGATGGTATTCCTGAAAGAATTTTTTTAAAAAGTTTATTTTGAGACAGAAAAATCAGCAAAGACAAAAAGGCATGAAAAATTTCCCAGCAGGCAAAGAGTTAAACATGAATGCTCAGCTATATAGTGGGAATAGAGGCCAAAATTTTGGCCAAAGCTCTATGTTCATACTTTTTTAGGTGCGAGCAGCAATGACTCTGGCATTAAGTTTGTTTGATTTGATTCTTTACGTCCCATAAACAATCTTTCAGTTAAACAGGGAAGGGTCTTCCTGGGTTGAACCAGTACTAAGCTAGGATAAATGTGTCTTGCTCAAGGACCACAACGAAGTGACGCCGGTGAGGCTCGAACCCGCTGCCTTTCGGTCTCGAGTCAAGTACTCTACCACTGAGCCACTGCGCTCCTGTGGCATTAAGTACCAAAATCTTATGAACTGGCACATATGTTGTGCTCATTGAAAGCATCTCATAAAGAAACAAATGTCTCCTTCCAATGGGTGCCAACACCATGTTTTCATGAAAAGATCAGAAAAATACCTTTCTTGAGACACCTCTTATCTGGGGCTATGCATTAAAGTGATCAATATATACACATGGCAGCCACAGTAAACACATAATAATTACATCTTTTATACACTTAATTACAGCTATATTACATGCCATAAGTAATTTTAGAAATACTATACATATGATTAAAAAATAAGGATCTATTTTCAAACTCATTTTTGGTGTATAACTGAAATTTTGATTTGATTACTGAACTGTGATACGGCATCACACCCACAGCCTTGTTAACTCCAAGAGAGACAACTTAATATTGAGCTTCAAATGGTCTCATAACCAGTTTTGTAAACAGAGTAGACCAGCATCAGCTGGTTTCTGATGAGGCCTCATCAGAAGCCAGCTGATCTTGGTTTCTACTGCTTTTCATAAAAATGATGAATATAGGGATCAATCATGGCTTTCTATGCATTAACATCTGCTGGATCACGAGGGTGGTGTTGATACCCAAGCCTGTAAGGCGAGTGTTTTAACAACCCCCAGGGGTCTAGCAGATGTTAGTGTATCAGAAAACCATGTTTAATCACTATTATTGCATTTGCAAACTTTGGAAATAAGCTTCGAAAAGTTTATTTTTGTATTACCTATAATGGCGCGCAAAAGCATACAGGATTCATAGGTTTGAAAAACGTCTGTTCCAGAGCAAAGACTTTCGTAATCCTGACGTCACTATAATTATGTTCACTTCTATACACGTTACTGTTGATGACATTTATTTTTGCGACAGCTCTAGAATGGCTATGTATAAAAGTTAAACACCCATCAAGCATCAACAGCACATGAATTGCCTAATACATGGATTTTTGCCTGTTAAAACACCACTGCGACACAGCTTTTTATGCAATAATCAATATTAATAGTGACCTGTAATTCAGAAGTTTTTAAATTGTAGTACACACACACAACTCACATTCAGAGTACACTTATATGAGAATGTGTGATGACATAATAATAAGATTAATGAAACTGTCTGTCCCTTCAATAACTAGGGAGTATGACAATGGGACTATAGATTGAGGTCTCATAACCTGTCATGGGTAAGATGTGGGATTTTAACTTTTAAACCGTGTAGTATAGCAGAGAAAATCATTCTCAACAACCTGTTTACTCTCTATTAAAGAAAAACATAACTCAAGCAAAACATGTCTCCAAAACCATGCTCTGGGCAAGCAAGGCTGTGGGCGTGGAATATAATCTTTAGACAAACATCTATCAATGTGTCAAATATAATCAGAATCTCTCGTGCTTTGAAAAATAATGCATTGGTCCAGATAAGTACACATTTTGAACTTAAAATCACTATTATTTTCTTAACCAACAATTTTAGCATATGTTATGGGTGCTTAAAAGCACCGTCTTATTGAGATGGTTCTTTTGAGCACCCACAATATATGTTTTGGTTGAGAAATAAGAAATATATATATATATTTTTGATTATTCCCGTTCATCTGGAAGCCTGCATTAGCATTTACCTTCAAAAACGAGTTGATAAGGACTGATCTTCAAAAAAAAAAGGGGCAAAAATTCTAAGCCCCCTGAAGGGGGACAAAAAATTTGTTTCGGAAGTGAGAGTGCTTTGGTTACCTCAATATGCCCTATATACAATGTAAAATGGCTACAGCAATATAAAAACTATATGGCAAACTAAGATAGTGATAAAATGTACATATATACCTCAATGTCATTTTAATATTTACAATTTACAGCGAAAATCTTTATTCACAAATATTTCTTCCTATAGTTATATGGATACAAAATTCACAGTTCACACTCAATGCGCAATAAAAATTCTACATTATAATACCCTTAAAAAGGAGTTCAGAACCTTTAATACATGAATCACAAACAAATGCCAAAATGAAAAATATGTACATTGCAAGAATAAACCCTTGTCCTGCTGAAAAAAAGTAAAATTTCATGTCATAATCAATCAGTTAAATTTTAAAAATTAATTGGTATATATTGACATAACATATTGACATAAAGATTGACAAACTATTTGGATCCAGATAAGCTGGCTTCCGCAGAAGCCAGCTGATCTGGATCTACACAGTTTGCAAAAAAGTAAGATATATCTTATTACCCTCAGCAGAACAAGTGTCAGAGACTTGAAAAAAATGTATATACAATAAACATAAAAAGCCTGCCAGCCAATTGGCCTGATAGACGTATATTGCACTCCAATTAATGTACAAGAAATATAAGGGTATATATTTGATCATGATTAATAAAATTCTTAACATATGGCTATAGCTAATATGTGAGTAACCCTTGACCTGCTAGGTAAATTAGATCTGCAGCCAGTTTGGTTGAATGATTTAAGTTATTGGTATTGATTCACTGGCAGAATGGAAAATGTGAATCCTAGTCATATGGCTTCATCAGAAGCTGGCTGATCTGAACCTACGCTTTAAAAAAGTATTCTGTTTGTTTGTTTTTAGGTTTTATGTTTCAGTCAACAGCTATGGTCATGTCCAGATGGTCAGTTTACCTAACCAAACTTATTTCCTGGGCAAACTTGACTAAGTGGTATTCCAGTACTTTGTGCACATAATTTAGCTTGTAACTGACAACAACCCTTCTTGAATCAGCCGAAGGAGGAGAATGGTCGCAGAAATTATTTCACCACCAATCTCCCTAAAAGTATGAGACCTGGCCGGGATCACACTCACGACCCCTTGATCTGCAATCGGACTTATTACCGACTGCTCTATGGGGCCCAGTTTACAAAAAAAAGTATTTATACAGTGTTTTTTAAAAGGATATATACAGGTGAAGCAGGTCAAGGGTTAAAAAAACACCTCACAACCTGCAGCAGCAACAATTTTAACAGATGAACGTGTTGGAAATAAATTGATCAAGAAAATTTTGCTGCTCGCTATTTTTTCAATACATGCTCATGAATAATGCATGCTAATGTACAAAAACATGAAATAAATTATTCAATAATTGATATGGATTTCTAGACCACTGTAGTATACAATTCACTAACAATTTTTATCGGCACCAACTTGAAAATAAAATATGGATACTTGAATAACAATGTGCTGAGACAAAGACGCAATAACATGGTAAAATAGCTCAGATCAGTTCCATTCATTTTGAAAACACTGCAGTAAATGTTCTAAAATTTCTAACGCTTCTAGTTCTTTCAAAAAGTGCTTGTCAGAATAGCAAACAGGGAAGACCCTGATCAGACTGCTTCTTCAGAAGCAGACTGATCTGGGTCTGCCCTGTTTGTCTACACCTTTTTGGCAGGCAACTAGTGTTCCAAATTTTAGAACATCTACTGTAGCAATATTACTTATTCATCCATCAAATTTAATCAACAGTCAACACATTATCAACTTCTTTGCAATTTCATTGTGGTCTACAACCCCTTTCAGAGACAAAAGAAAGGCCAGGTCATGAGATTTTGACTTTTGTGCTACCGGTGAGCTCAGATTAGCCTGTGCATCTGTCCAGTCTTGCCAGAGTGTTGACAGCTCACATACACAAAGTGGAAAAAATTCTGACCAAAACCCAAGACAGCTAGCCTCACTGGTTAGCTGCAACTGCATGTTTAAAGGGGATGGCACCCTGATGATTACTATAATTTATATGAAAGATCTTAATAAACCATAACTTTTGATACCAGTTTCATCTAAATCGGTCAGAAAATGTGGAAGCTGTGGGCGTTTGAATATATGTAAATGGACTGTAATGAAGGCGGCCATATTGTAGGCTTAGTGACGTCACTCAGCCTAATTAAATATGCGTAATCAAAATAAAAGACAAACTAATGGATTATTTGCATTAATCTCTAATGAAGCATTTTTCTTATGTATAAAGCTGCTTATCTGCCGAAACACAGATGCTGTGATAGTATTGATAACTAAAAATTAAGCAGTTGAAAAATTCTGAAAACTAATTAAATATTCAAAATGGCAACTAAAAATTGGTCATATTGAATTCTTCAAATACCCATAACTTCCCCATTTTTCAACTGATTTAGACGATACTTGTATCAAAATTCATGGTTCATAGAGCTCTTTCTGATACAACATACTTATCATTAGGGTTGCTGTCCCCTTTAAGCATCTGCATTAATTACCACATCGGATGATATGGTCCAAATAGTCAGATCCAATTACTGCGGCAAGAATTAATTTTATTTAAGAACTAACTATTCTTATATCAGTCAACATTCACTTTCTTCATCTGAACGTTTTCTTCAATTCAGTCTTTGCTGTGTCTTCATATAATTGTAAGAAAGGTGGCAAAGATCAGGAATTTATTTGTTTGTTTGGTACTTAACGACGCATCAACCCTTGTGGGTCATTAGCTTCAGACGGTATTAGATAAGGAATTTATACAATCAAGTACTACACCTATTAAAGTCTTTTCTGTGAAAGCACAATACATTGTAATACATTTTCTTCAATGCTATGTATACAGGTAATAGTTTATTCAATCCTTGCTGTGTAAACACAATACATTGTAATACATTTTCTTCAATGCTATGTTAACATATAATCTCTTCTTCAATCCATTGTAATTGTCATGGTTTGCTCTAAAAGATTTAAATCTCAAACTTAAAACTTTAAGCCACCTTCATTAACACTTAATTGTCAGCAGAAAACACATTCTACTGTGATTTTTTACTGTAACAATGGCTTATAAAAAAATCTATCATGAGTGTGAGGTCGGAAGAGAAAAATCTGTCTTGAGGATCGACGTTTGGAATCACAAGGCTTGCCGAGTGATGACAAATGATGATCACGAGGGACAGATTTTTCTATCCCATTCTCACAAAAATAATATTCATTTTCTTGCTCACCTTTAAATAACGCATTTTCATATTTAAAATAAAGGCTTCCAGAAATTCCTAATACTCTGAGATGCAACAGCATGATGGCTTCACTTTAACATATCAATGACGTCACTTCTTTCGATGTGCGGCTGTTCGATTTTTATCTTTCCCATGTATTGGTTTGGAATTTCTAATGATCTCAAATGGGTAAAAACAGCCGATATTGTTATGTGGTGTGCAAGAATAATTCTTACTCACATGCAAACAGTATGGACTGAGATCAGACTGCTCCATACATATAGTAGTAGTCTGATCTAGGACCACACTGTTTGCTATGGAAGCTTGTAAACTACAGCTGCAGGACTTAACATGTGAATGGCAGTGAATGTGTTAATGCAGCTGAAAATCAAATTGTAAAAGTGGCAAATAAGGTTAACCCCTTTAACACCTTCATGAAAAATGCTGTCTGCTTTATCATCTTTTTGGTCTATTTTGCAAACAATGTGGACCCAGATAAGACTGCTCCTTTAGAAACATGTCATTCAGATCAGGTTTAATGGTGTTATCTTCAAAATGGTCTAAATTCTGTTCTGTTCACCCTTTATGGTTGAAAGTTCAAAATTCCAAAAATCCTGAAATTCAAATTTTTAATCTTGCAGGAGATGTTTGTTTGTTTGATTTGATTCTTTACGTCCACTCAACAATCTTTCAGTTATGCGGGACAGTTCTTCCTGGGTTGAACCAGTACTAAGCTGGGATAAATGTGTCTTGCTCAAGGACCACAACGCAGTGACACCGGTGAGGCTCGAACCCGCGGCCCTTCGGTCTCGAGTCAAGCACTCTACCACTGAGCCACTGCGCCCCCATTGCAGGAGATGGTTAATTGTGTTTAGATAATCTGAAAATTAATCAGAAGCTACATTGTATTATAATCTCCCTAATTAGACTGACTTTCTATGGAAAATCAGCCTAAAAATCCTGAATTCAGGATCAATCCTGAAAACTTTCACCCATGACCCTTTCTTGTTGTTTTTGTCATTCAAATCTTCCTTAACCTGTCTGTATTTTTCTCTAAAAAATCATGTTTGCTTATTTAATCTGCTGTGTATATTCAAATGAACTCAGATTTAGCACAGAAGCAAACGGTATGAACCCTGATAAGGCTGCTCCCATGGGAGCACTCTGACCTGGGTCCATATTGTTTGCAATATATCACTGTGGATTTGTTTGTTTGTTTTTGTTGCTTTACGTCCCATGTCAACAGCTATGGTCATTGCGGGACGGTCAGTTCACTTAACCACACTTTTTCCTGGGCAGGCTTGAGCAAGCGGTTAACCAGTAATTTGTGCACATACTTTCGCTTGTAACTGACAACAACCCTTCTTGAATAAATCAGCGGAAGGGAGGAGAATGACCGTAGAAATTATTTCATGATCAATCTCCACGAAAGTATGGTACCGGGCCGGGATCGAACTCGCGACCCCTGGATCTGCAGTCAGACACGCATCTGTAGCCAGACACGTTACCGACTGCGCTACGCGGCCCGGTAATATATCACTGTGGAGGACTGTTTGATAAAGACTGTCTCTATATCCATTATACTTTGGACATTCAATTAAAAAATGGTGCTCATCTTCAAATGCAGCTGTAGATCATCTGTCAAGTCTTTCTATCAAGCTTAATGTTCAAATGGGTTGAAAATCTTAGTTGTGTGATGGTTACAATTAGCAGTATATCAGCAGAAGACAAAGCAGATGACATTTGTCATGAATGCTGTGAAAAAGGGTTAAAAATCACATTTATACTTGTTCTAAATGTTAGATCATTCTCTCTATTAGTGAAATAAGTAGCACCAAGCTAAGTTAATATTCAAGACCCTTCAGGCCTCCAGATAAGAGTGTGTAATTGAAAATATTTTTCTTATGTCTTGACAAAATCATATGTTGTGGAAACTCAAAAGTACCGTCTCATTGAGACGGTTCCTTGGAGCACCCAAAACACATGTTTAAATTGATGGGTAAGAAAATAATTACAATTTTATGCTGTAAAAATCCTAATCTGGACGTATGCCCTTGCATACTGTGTACAACCTAAAGTCAATCTGAAAACTCCTAAAAAGCATCTGATCTTTTTGCCTATCAGATAATAACTCCCATATGATCCACAGTTGCAGTAATATCCGATTCTGCCATGACTGTGAGGCATGGATCAAACAATAACTTCCCTAGGGTCTGACTTCTCTGGCACATTCTTTTCTTGCATACATTTCATATACCTTGATACCACAAGTTACCCTTTCGAGGGAACCTTAATTTCACTTGTTCAGCCGCCACAACAAACTTCTACATCACGTATATTGTACTAGCATGTCCAAACTCATGGCTGACTGGTCTTGTTTATGCATATACAGTTTGCCAAGTAGTACTAAAGATAGACACTCTTGTGGAGCAGCTCCCGTAATCCTTTCTCTATAAGAATTATTCTGCTCCAATATTTCCATCATTTCTGTCTTCATCTAAGACCAACACTTGTTAGAACTAGGTTTTGTTGTGACCCGTGAACAAATATGATAGATCATGTCTCTTCTTGCTTGGTGAAACTATTCCTGCACACAGCGACTCCAAGATTCTGTTCACTCGTTCTTTCTTCTCTTTACGCTGAAACATATAACATATATTCTTAGCTAGAAGAGAAGTACAGTCAAATTTCGTAAATTCTAAGTCCTCAGGACTAGAGATTTTATTTCGAATTATCAGTAGTTCGAATTTTAGGGAGGTAGACATATATTTATATAAACCCCAAAAATGATTGTTAAAGAAACGTCTCAAAGAGACATTTCTTTTACTCAATGAGACATTTCTTTTATGCATCCAAAAGATATGTTATTATAGACCTTTATTAAAATAGATCATGGATAGGTCCTATTCTCTGAATTCAGTATGTCCTAAATTCATTTCAAATTTGCAAGTATTTCGAAAAATCAAAGTTCAAATTTTCTAGGTTTTACTGTATAAAGACAGACCTAATGCCTCTCTCAAGTTCATCATTTAACTCTTTGAATACTAATAATTCCAACTCAATGTTTTATCGGTTTTTTGGGGTTTTTTTGGCGATTTTGATTGGTCCGTTGTTAAAATTAAATGTTTTTTACACTTCCATAAAAACCCATGCGTATGAATATTTGATATCTGCCTTGATTTCACAGTGCTAATAACCAACTGTACATAAAACTTTGAACTTAAGTATTGTTGTGTCCGAGATAAAACATTCACCAGTTTAAATATAGTTAAGCATGTTGAAAGCTCATTTGAAAACCCTTACAGGGTATGGTAGTGCATCTTCAAAGCAACAGGGGGAACTCTAAGAAATGAACTGGATGACGAAGTTATATGACGCCATTGAGCAAACAGTTTCGTTATTGAAGAGAATCGTCAACAAAACAATGTCAAGGCTACACCAACATCTAAATGTTTCAACGCAAAACAAACTGTTTTAGGTCCTACTAATGTGGAGATTTTAGGCAGGGTCTTGTGAAGGTAAGTGCTTTTTAAAACATGTCCATCCGTGGTAAATGTTCTTCAAGCTGTTTGACAATAGAAAACAATTCCAAACTAAATGAAGTTGTATTTGAGCTCATACTCACATATTCGCTCCCAATAGAATGCCATCTTAATCATTATTTAGCAAAACAAAGTTTTGACCTGGCAGTATTTTCAAGATGGCTACCCCATATTTCATGGACAGCGGTTAGGAACTATTTTCCTTCCGCGGGCTTTAAAATTTGAAATATTGTCAACAACCCTTTACAAATAAGCTGTTTTGTTCCTAAGTTGGAATTATAAGGAATGAATTGTTATTTTTGTGGATTATATCAATGTGTAAACTCTGACGAATCACTCACAAACTTTACATAAAGCCCTTAGGGCTTTACTCAGTTTGTGAGTGATTCGCCGGAGTTTACACATCCATAAAATCCACATGAATTCTCTCATCTGGTTTGATAGAATGAGCATGGAATGGTTCATTGTTTGTTGTTTTGTTTGTGTTGATCAGCATGTTTTCCTGTCTTCTTGGGTTAAATCAGTACTAAGCAGAGGATAAAGTGTCTTGCACAAGGACACAACACAGTGCCTACTGTGTGTCTCAGACTAGCAACCTTTTGATCCCAGTCTAACACTCTACCCTCTGTGCTCCAATGGTTCATTGTAAATATTGAGGGGTTTAGCATTAGAATTTTCAAATTAAGATAAACTTCTGTCACTGAAGATTGTTTTTATCTCGATAAACGGTGCAGATCCCGCTGAAATGCTGTATTCTGGGTCTTCAATGTTTGCCAGGGGGGGATGACCTATCGGTTATGTGTCATCCACTGGTTCATATAAGACTTCAAGGATACATTTTCCTTTTTTCTCAACAAATACATCTGGACTCTGTACTGCTTTAAAGGATGACAATTTAAGCATTTTTGAGTGAAAAAGGGAGCGTCTGATAAAAAAAAAACTAGCGTAATTAGCATCAATCCCCTTTTTTTTGTTTTTTTGTAAATAATAGCCTCGCCACAAGTTAACTGTCTTTTAGCTTAGTGACCATATAAGGCTACAACCAACCTGATCTGCTACATAGACTAGCTAGAATACTGTAATTTTGCATGTAGCTGGTTTAGCAATAATACAGAATAACAAAGGTACATCTGTTTGATTTGATTCTTTACGTCCCATCAACATTCTTTCAGTTATGTAGGAACGGGGCTCTTCCTGGGTTGAACCAGTACAAAGCTAGGCTTATAGTCCCTTGCTCAAGGACACAATGCAGTGATGCCGTTGAGGCTCAAACACACGGCCCCTCGGTCTCGAGTCAAGCACTTAACCACTAAGCCGCTGTGCTCCCTAACAAAGGTGCTGATTAGACTGCACATCTGTGCAGGCTGATCTGCACTTTTGTTCTTCACAAACGTTTGTTGTTCGAAATTAGGTTCTCTCTACACATGACACAATGATCTTACCTGCTTTTCTTTTACTCTCACTAATGGCACATCCTCTTCGGAATCTGAATCTCTTTTCTTTTCCACAGTTCCCTCTTCACTAGCAGTCAGGCTCTTCTCTCGACTATTTCTCTTGTACGATTCAGGAACTTCATGTGGCTATAGAAAAGAGAAAAAGACTTTGATTATCTAATTACAGTGTAGTCCCTTTATAATGCTAAGTTTAGGGCCTATAGAAATGGACCGTGTTATACAAATGGACCGTGTTATACAAATGGACCGTGTTATACAAATTGACTGTGTTATACAAATGGACCATGTTTTAAGTGAATCATGTTATATAGGGTCAATTTAACAAAGGAATGATAGGAAAACGACCAATTCCTTTGTTAAATTCCATAGTATGGTAAAAAAAAATTGGGAGCCACAACATAACCGTGTTATATCCAAATCCGTGTTATACTGAGGTGTGTTAAAAAGGGACTGCATTGTATAATGGTGAAAGCTCAAAATACTTTTTAAAAAAACATATCTTTAGAAATTCAAATAATCTTAAAACGTGCAGTACTGTATGCCTACAAAATGTCGATAATTTCAACTTTAAATGGTCAATGGTCTTTAAATAAACTGAAATTAACTTAGAGAAGCTATTATTATCTGGGAATTCGAAACTTGTTTTTTTCAATGAAGAAAAATCACAAAAATTGTGCTTTATTTGACCTTGTATATTTTTGTGCTTTATTTGACCTTGTATGTCCAATTTTCATTTTTCTTTTCAAACTCTTTCTCCTTTTTTAAATCAGTACACAGATCCAGATCTACAGAACTTCTAAAAATGAAGCCAGCTGATGAGGATCCACACTTTACCATCCTCACGCTGTCAGAGTAGTTCTGGTCCATATTGTGAAAAAGTTGAACAATTCATTTCGACAACATGGTAACTGCATTAAATGTACCTGATTGTCAAACAGTGTAGACATTATAATCAGACTGCCCCTAAAACCATGTTGGCACTGAGACTGCTCAAAATCTAGTTAAGGTCTACATGGTTTTATGGAGCCCATCTGTATAAGTATTTTACAGACCTCCAGATAAGTGTGTTTGCAATTGAAAAATATTTTTCTTATTTCTCAACCAAAACATATGTTGTGGGTACTCAAAAGAACCGTCTCAATGAGACGGTTCTTTTGTGCACCCACATCACATGTTTAAACCAATAGATAAGAAAATAATCACACTTTTACACACAACACAAAAAGTTTGCTTATCTGAACCTATATATTTACGACAAAAAAGGTACAAAAAATGCTTCAGGTGAGTGACTTACAGTGAATGTTCGTTTTGGGTTCAATCTCTTCTCATACATGTCAAAGCAATAGGATTTTGTGTTAACTGGAACTCTGAAAAATCAAATACATCAAGTATGGTTAGCTCTTTGCCTGCTAGCACCAAATTTTGCCGGCTGCTGATAACCTATGCAAACAGTTTGGAACCAGAATGTTGATTCTGATCTGGATCCAAACCATTTGGAACTCTGAAAGTGTTCCTGAATTTTTTCTAAAAAATTAATTTTGAAGAGGTAGCAGACAACAACTACAAGAATATAGGGATCACTCATGTTTTTTCATGCATTAACATTTGCCGGGTCCCGAGGATGCTGTTTGAACACGAGGCCGATAGGCCGAGTGTTCAACATCATCCGAGGGACCCGGCAAGTGTTAATGTAATGAAACAAACATGTGTGATCGTTTTTCTTGCATATTTTACCTTATTCCAGCCCAATTCGCACAGAAAACGCCGCTAAATCATCAAATTGTCCATTTTCGTACACTGGATTTCTCTAAACAAAATGGCGTCGTCTGTGTACTTTCGAACGTCACAACGTCATAACCGTACGCAACGTTTTCGCGAACAAAAACATCGGCGAAATGATCAGTCTGGTCCGCAACGCTTTCCGTATGTAACGTCATGCAAATAATGCAGGGCTTATTTTAAGTATTTTCAAGTTCAGACCCATGTTCAAACAGCACGTGAATCTCCTGATTTGAACATGGATTTTCATTCATTTGACAATGGGTGTAAACAGCTATACGAATAGATTTCTATGCAAGAATGAAATATTACCCAGCATGTAAAGAATTAGAGATGTACATGCCACAATTTCAAAATAACTGAAAGTGTTGTCTGCATGATTAATTCTAATTTAGAATTGGCTAGCTTTGCTATGGAAGAAATTCCATCCTGATAATCGAAAATTTCCATTTTTTGTAACATATTCTAAAACTGATCAAATATTAAAACAGATTTTTTTGTAATTATTTATTAGTTTTTACATACTTCGATCAGTGATAATAATTGAAACACGTAAGAGTTTTGATTTAAACTCTTGCAATTAGCGCTTTGAAGATGGATGAAACTGAAACACCAGGGTCTTGAAGGCCCTAAGTTAAGCAAGTTTGTTTGTGTTGCTGCTTTATGTCAACAAATATTCAGTCATGTTGGAACTTAACGTGTGTGTAATAAATAAATATTTTTCTTATTTCTCAACCAAAACGTATGTTGTGGGTACTCAAAAGAACCGTCTCAATGAGACGGTTCTTTTGAGCACCCAAAACATATGCTAAAACTGATGGGTAAGAAAATATTCACAATTTTATGCTCAAACATTTTGTTTATCTACACCTATGTATTACCTCTGCTTGGGAGCTATCTTGTAGAAGAGATGCAAGGTTTTGTCCATTCTAAATTCACAGATATAGATATCCTCCTCCTTGTAACCCTTAGGTTTGCCCTTACAGTAGGTCAGCGGGTCCAGCACACAGCAGTAGCCAGTGATAGACTCCAGGGGCACAACCTCGTACAGTGGGGTACGGAACACCTGCAAATAAAAAGATGAGCTTGTGAAACACTGATGCCCCCATGGGTGAAAGTTCAAAATTTCCGAAATCCTGAACTCAAGAAATTTGAAATTTGAAGAAACTTGGAATATGCCTACAATACATTATTTTCAAGTTTTAATTGTCAATTATCTTTATATAAACTGATAATTAATCATAGAAATTATTATAATCAGCTTAATTCAGCATTTTTAGGCTGACTTTCTATGGAAAGTCGCCTCCAAATCCTGAATTCAGGAATAATTTTGAAAACTTTCAACCATTTGCTCCCATATGCATTTCTCAGTATAGCTATACTGAGTATTATTTATTCATTTTAAAAATATCAAAAGGTCAAGGTCATATACATTTGGCATACTCCCAAGATAATTCTGGCACAAAAATTTATGAGAGATGGTGGATGTCTCAAATTTTCCATATGAAAGTTTGCACTCCCATTGAGAATCTTAAGCATAATTACTAAAAACTTTACATTATTTTGTGAAATCTCTCCCTTTCTCACCCCAAACTATTCCTGCGTACATGAAAAGCTCTAACCACATGTACCTACAAGTACCTATAAAATGTGCACAAAGTACTGGTTAACTGCTTGTTCAAGCTTGCCCAGGAAAAAGTGTGGTCAGGTGAAGTGACCTTCCCGCCATGACCAAAGCTGTTGACTTGGGACGTAAAGCAACAAAACAAACAAACAAACAAAATATCAAATTTGACATATCCTGAAAATGTCATGACATCCATGCAATGGTTAAGTAAACACTCACCTCATTGGGATAAAACTTTCTGCTTGGTTCATGGAATGTTTCATGTGGACGTACATACATGTGGCCGAATGCAAATTTCTCACCGCTGAAATAAGAATAATGAAAATACTGTAAAACTCGGAAGTTTTGGCGAATAGCATTAAAAGACATATTTGCCATGTTTAAAATTTGCGACTTGTCCATGATTTACCTACATCAGTAAATGACAGAGTGATTTCCCCATTTTGTGAAGGTTTTATTTTCACCAAACTTTGCAAATTAAACCCTCGCAAAATTTTCCGAATTTACAGTACATCACAAAATTGTAATAGCAAACAAGGACAAGAAGTGATTAACATAAGCATTCGCAAAGTCAAGTATCTCAACAACTTTTTAGCAATAATTGTAAATCATAAACTGGTACATCATTACACGACCATCACTTGTAGTAAAGCAAAGGTGTTTGATTGAAACCATGTGTTTATCTCCCTCCACCTCTTACACAGTTGTCAATTATCAACAAACATGCCTTTTATGAAGGTTACAATCATTGTCCATAATATAAACAATTTTTTATCAATAAATCAAAAAACTGTTACATCACTTGTAAGTAAAGTGAAAGTGGTCTCCTGTAACAAAATGTTTATCTCCCATCAGTTCTTACACAGTTGTCCATTATCAACAAACATGCCTTATTCTGAAGGTTACTAGCAGGGTCTGTGATATTAACATCTTTTAAGCAATAAGACATAAAGTGTTACATCATTACATGATCATCATTTGTAGAAAAGCGAGTGTTCTAGTGAGTATTCTACCCTAACAGGGTTTTGTCTTCCTCCAGCTCTTGAAACACAGTTGTTAGTTATCAACAAACATGCCTTTCATGAAGGCTTTTAGCATTGCCCATGATAGAAGAACCTTTAAGCAATAAACCATTAACTGTTACATCATAACATGACCATCACTTGCAGTAAAGCAAAATTGTTTGATTGTTATAATGTCACTGTGTTTATCTGCCTCCAGTTCTTACATACTCGACAAACATGCCTTATATGACGGTTACTAGCAGGGTCAGGGATATAAACAAACTTTTATCAATAAATCATAAATTGTTACATCATAACATGACCCCCACTTCTAGTAAAGTGAAAGTGTTTTACTTAAACAATGTGTTTACCTCCCTTCATTTCTTACACAGTTGTCAAATATCAACAAACATGCCTTTATGAAAATTGATATAAACAAACCTTTATAAATAAGTCATTAACAGTTACATCATTACACGACCATCACTTGTACTAAAGTGAAAGTATTTGATTGTAACAATGCGTTGATCTCCCTCCATTTCTTACACAGTTGTCAATAATCAACAAACATGCCTTTTATGTAGGTTACTAGCACGGTCAGGGATATAAACACACTTTTAGCAATACATTATAAAAGTGTTACATCATAACATGACCTTCACTTGAAGTAAAGCGAAAGTGTTTTACTGTTACAATGTGTTTATCTTCCTCCATTTCTTACACAGTTGTCGATTATCAACAAAAAGGACTTTAACGAAGGTTACTAGCATGGTACTTTTAAGAAATAAATTATTTCTTGTTACATTATTACATGACCATCACTTGTAGTAAAGTGAAAGTCTTTGACTGTAACAATGTGTTTATCTTCCTCCAGTTCTTACACAGTTGTCAATTATCAACAAACATGCCTTATTCTGAAGGTTACTAGCATTGTCCATGATATCTTTTATCAATTAATCATAAGAGGCGTATATTTCTGTCCATTAAGTCATTAGCGGACTACCTGATAAGGAACAGTTTAAGTATCTCACTGGATTAAAAGGGGCCTCAAGAGGGGACTTTCCTGTATAAAGCAAGAATTCTTTCACTTAGATAAATATCAATATGTTATCAGAAAATACCTAAACCCTTCATGGGACCACTGTATTATCCCCTGTTTGAAGGTCATAATCACCTCATAAACATTAGCCATTGGTCTGCCTTCAATAGCCCTAAGGCAGTGGTACTACTTTTATTGTCTAAAAATTTAGGTCTTTAACTATTACATTATTACATGACCATCACTTGTAGTACAGTAAAAGTCTTTGACAGTAACAACGTGTTTATCTCCCATGTTCTTACACAGTTGTAAATTATCAATTAACATGCCTTATTCTGAAAGTAACTAAACTCCAGCTGATAAGTTTTTAGACCTTATTTTTCGCAATGACTTTTTTATCTTCAATTTTAGCAAAATGTGGTCGCGATGAAAAATATTCAGGAACATCTCCGCCAACTTCTCCAAATGGTTCCAGCATCCTAGATGCTGCAGATTCCTCTGTGCTTAGATGTACTCTTCGAACATTTTAAGCAAAGCGCAAATAAACTAAGTCCAAGATGTCAGTCAAAAAGTTACATAGCACCGCCCTAATTCAATAACTAAAGCGATGGATGGCTTGTTCAAATATAATAGAAATCGCGCCTGATTCGCTCGTGCGTTAAACTAGTAGGGACATCTCAAAACCATTCATTTCATAGCACGCGCATAAGAGAAAAAATGCAAGTCATGCGATGACCCAGCCTTTGTTTCTATAAATGAGCCTGCTATAAGTTGATTCTGCATATGCACGGTAAATTTTGAGTATGTTTACGGCAGTTTTATGTTATGCACAGCCTTTGAAGAACCGGATATGCACCGCTTCCGAATATTTTTTTTTAAACTACACCTTACTGTTCAGGCCTATACGAATTTCACCTGTCATTAAAAGACTTAGACATTTAGGACGAATTCAATTTATTGCAAAATCTTCATCTTTATACACAAAAAGCTCTTTGTGCCACAAGCACAAGACCTTTTGGAGAAGTTGGCGGAAATTCTCCTCTACAACTTTCGTCGCGAACACATTTTGATAAAATTGAAGATAAAAAAGTTATTGCGAAAAATTAAGTCTAAAAACTTATCAGCTGGAGTTTAGCAGAGTCAGTGATATAAAACAAACTTTTAGCAATAAATCATTAACTGTTACATCATTACATTACCATCACTTGAAGTAATGTGAAAGTGTTTTACTGAAGCAATGTGTTTATATCCCTCCATCTCTTACACAGTTGTAAATTATCAACAAACATGCCTTTTTCTGAAGGTTACTAGGGGGTCAGTGATAAAAGAGTAGCCATCAGCACCAATAAACCATTAACTGTTACATCATTACACAACCATCACTTGAAGTAAAGTGAAAGTGTTTTTTACTGTAACAATGTGTTTATCTCCCTCCATCTCTTACACAGTTGTCAATTATCAACAAACATGCCTTTTATGAAGGTTACTAGCATTGTCCGTGATATAATCAATTTTTTATCAACAAATCATTAACTGTTGCATTATTACACGACATTCACTTGTAGGGAGCCCAGTGGCTAAGTGGTAGAGTGCTTGACTCGAGACTGAAAGGCCGCGGGTTCGAGCCTCACCAGCGTCACTGCGTTGTGGTCCTTGAGCAAGACACATTTATCCTAGCTTAGTACTGGTTCAACCCAGGAAGACCCGTCCCTATATAACTGAAAGATTGTTGATGGGATGTTAAGAATTAAAACAAACAAGACATTCACTTGTAGTAAAGTGAAAGTGTTTTACTGTAACTTATTGTTGATCTCCCTCCATCTCTTACACAGTTGTCAATTATCTACATACATGCCTTTTATGAAGGTTACAATCATTGTCCAGGATATAAACAAACTTTTATCAATAAATCATTAACTGTTACATCATTACACGACCATCACTTCTAGAAAAGTGAAAGTGTTTTACTGTAACAATGTGTTTATCTCCCTCCATTTCTTACACAGTTGTCAATTATCAACAAACATGCCTTATTCTGAAGGTTACTAGGGGGTCAGTGATATGAACAGACTTTTAGCAATAGATCATAAACTGTTACATCATTACATGACCATCACTTGTAGTAAAGTGAAAGTATTCTACTGTAACAATGCGTTTATCTCCCTCCATTTCTTACACAGTTGTCAATTATCAACAAACATGCCTTATTCTGAAGGTGACTAGCGGGTTCGGTGATAAAAGAGTAGCCATCAGCATCAATAAACCATTAACTGTTACATCATTACACGACCATCACTTGCTGAATGTGGAAGTGTTCTACTGTTACAATATGTTGTCTCCCTCCATCTTTCACACACAATACTTCATGATCAATCTCTACGAAAGTATGAGGCTGAGGTGGAATCGAACTAGACCCCAGAGTATGAAATAATTGAGAAACTAAAAATGTACCCAGGGGACACATATGCCCCTGCTGATGCAAAATTTGCATATTATCACAAAGAAAGCAAAAATGAAATATTTTGATGAACTAAGGGCAATAAGGCATGGTGCGATATGGACCATTATCAAACTTGAAGACATGGTACTAAGCAATGTGACCAAGATTCATAAAATTTAGATCAACACTATTCAACTTAAGAGCCGACATCGTTGATGTTTGTACGTACAGACAGGGCTAACACATAATGACCAGCCATTGTCATGGCGGGGCTTAACAAAAAAAAAAAATCAAACCAATATGCAATCATATCTCAGGCCCCTACATAAAAGGGCGTAATTTTATTTCTTAGTTCTCAAACAAAACATATGTTGTGGGTACTCAGAAGTTCTCAACCAAAAAATTTGTTGTGGTACTCAAAAGAACTGTCTCAATGAGAAGGTTCTTTTGAGCAACCAAAACATATGTCTATGGCACCCAAAGTACATATTTAAACCGTTAGGTAAGGAAAAAATCGCCAGTGTTACGCTAACTTTTTTTGCTTAAATGAACCTACGATATCTGTACTTTATTTATTTTGATTCTTTACATCCCAGTCAACAATCTTTAGACATGTCGGAACAGGTCTTCTCAGATTGAACCAGTACTAAGCAGTGGATAAAGTGTATTGCTCAACACAACGCAGAGACACCGCTAGCGGTGAGACTCAAACTAGCAACCCTTTGTCTAACCCTCTACCAACTGAGTGACTGTGCTCTGCATATCTGTTCTTCTGAACTTCCCAATAACAGGGCTTACCCTGGCTCAGAATTTGTTGTTGCCAACACTTTAGCCAAATGGAAAAAGTTGGAGCCAAATGAAATTGACTTTAGCCAAGGTCTTAGCCAGAAAGTAGTATCCAGAAGTTGTTCAGTATTTGACTCTTTGCCCGCTAGAGGCGACTTTTGTCATCTACTGATAGCCTTTGCAAGCAGTTTGGACCCAGATCAGGCCCGACATAATGTTGGGCCTAATCTGGATCTAAACTGTTTGACACCCTGATGGTTTTGAAAAAATACAGCATTCAGAGACCTAAATATGGCACAATAATAAAGTGTGAAGGAATAATAAAAGCAATATTGGAAAATCCAAAAGCTGATCAAAATACACTTTTTCGCAGATATGTAATTTTTGAACCACCCAGTGTGTACTTTTAGCCAATGACTTATAGTTGTAGCCTGAAGAAACTTACCTGTCATTTTTCCAGAGCCTCTCAATCCTAAATATATCCATCTTGTCTCTCTTTATATTTCCCGTCTTCTTGTACGAGTATCTCCTCGCTTGATTCTCCTTAAGCACATATACACAGGACCACACTCTCACTTGCATATCATCCCTCATGAGGGTCATATAATAGGACAGACCGTCGGACTCCTCCTCCATATCCTGGGTGGTGAACTTCACTTCTCTGTCGATAGGTCGAGGGTCACACTGCTCACAGAGATAGTTGTCTTCATCTCCTCTCACTAGCATACAGTCCGTATGTTGCCATACCTATACAACAAGAAATGAGCCGCGGCGTGATTTCCAACAATGTGGCATTTTGGCAGACGAGCCTGTGCAGCATACTGTTAAGCTTAGAAACTCCAAATGATGTTCAGTCAGTAGCTTAACAATCAAAGAGTATTCAAGCAACTAGCAAAGGCTCTAATCAGACTGGGTATATGCGCAGGCTGGTCTTTGTTTGTTTTGTTGCTTTACGTCCCAAGTCAACAGCTATGGTCATTGCGGGACGGTCAGTTCACCTAATCACACTTTTTCCTGGGCAGGCTTGAACAAGCGGTTAACCAGTAATTCATGCACATACTTTCGCTTGTAACTGACAACAACCCTTCTTGAATGAAACAGCGGAAGGGAGGAGAATGACCGTAGAAATTATTTCATGATCAATCTCCAAGAAAGTATGGGACCGGGCCGGGATCGAACTCGTGACCCCTGGATCTGCAGTCAGACACGCATCTGTAGCCAGACACGTTACCAACTGCGCTATGCGGCCCGGTGCAGGCTGGTCTGAGCCTTTGCTGGTCGCACATACCTCCTTGTTCGAAATCTCATGTCACGGCTCAAATAGTCATTACAATAACAAGCCTTAAGGTAGTTTAAGACACAGCTTTATCCAGGTATTTTCAGAATAGGTCCCTGGTTGAATTGTGGGGAAATTATCAATAAAATGTAGAAATTTGGAAAAATATCAACAAAAACATAACAATTGGGACTAAGATCTATACTGTACAGTCAAGTAGGGGACACCCAACATTGTTCATTGTACATGTCAGTTTTGCCAGGAAATAAAATCACAACTTGGTAAACAGTGAAACCCTTAGTGACATGTCTCATCTGGGTTTCCTCTATCTGAAATTGTATTACTTAATTGAACCGATTATCAAATAAAACCCTGAATTATCCTTCAGGGAAATATTTCAGTCACTTACAAAGCATTTTTTAAGATTGAATCACAAGTCCTTCATCTGGGTAGCTTGGTTTGATGCTTTACGTCAGCTATTGTCATGTCTAGATCAAACTCGCGGTCAAACCTGGATCTGCAGTCAGACACCCCTTTGCAGTCAAACACATTATTGGCTGCGCAACGTGGCCTGGTCATCTCAGTAGAAGTTACAGAAACTGTACAGGGGTGTAAAATTATTTTTTTTACTCACTAGCCTTGCAGGACTAGTGGGTGGAAAAAGCTACTTGCCCTTATGACATTATCAATCGCCCTTAAAGAATGATCATACTTGTATCATATTGATACACATTTATTCTTTTCACTGTTTTTGTTCACCTTTAAAATCTACACATGCATTTTAAATTGTGTTGTTGTTGTTTTTTGTCATTCTGCGAAGACTTTCTTTTTTTCTATTTGCTTTATGACAATCTCAGACTGTTCTCTCATCATTTCCTCCCCCTATTTTCTTCTCCAAAAGCGATCTAATGTCTCCCTGTGATATTCAATTTTGTCAGCATATATGGAACTCACTGGCATTTGAGTCCAAAACGTCAATTTGTAGGGTGACAGCACCATCGGCATATCAATGAATCTCAAAATGCATGAAAACATCAAAAAATCAATTTTATAAAGATAATGTTTGTTCCTATAAGTATAAAGTCTCCATTTAAACTTACTCGCCAATGCGAGCGGGCGAGTGGAATTTTACACCCCTGCTGTATACACATGTCTCATCTGCTGTATACACATGTCTCATCAGGATTTTCTTTATTTTCAATGACCTTTACGCAATTGTACTCAACAATCTACAAAAAACCCCAACATTACCCTTCGGGGAAATATTTCAGGAACTTACAAAGCATTTTTCACACTGAATCATGAGTCCTTCATCTCGGTAGATGTTACAGATACAGCGTATTATCTCCTCTTCTTCATCTTCTTGTACAGAATCAGCTGCAAATACACACAACAGCTACGGTAAATGTTTTACAATTCCAAACACTAGTTGCCCGCCAAGACAGCCTAGACAAACAGTGCAGACCCAGATCAGACAGCTTCGGAAGAAGCAGTCTAATCAGGGTCTTCCCCCTTTGCTATTCTGACAAGTATTTTGTGAATTCCAGCCCTGAAAACCAACATTTTATTTAAGAACAAAGAGAAAAGTGTTCGAAATTTTAGAACATTTTCCTAAGTATATCAAGTATATCCACCTTATTTTATAGCCACAATCAGGCATTTTGAGGGCTTAAAAAGTTTACAACTGCATGGAATGAACAAAATATGACATCTGTGAAGTTTTGCACCTGTTTCATATTTTGCTTATATACATGTATACAGTTTTGTAGACCAGACCCTGGTCTTCAAACTAATGTCTTGTTTGATGTTTTATATCTTTGTATCTCTGCATGAAAAATTTTGGTTAAAAATATTGATCACCAATTTGGTTTGCTTAATTTGAATGCTTGACTTTTGACCCTGCCTAAGGGAACAGGGGGTGGGGTAAACTTTTTGACAATGTTGTGCTTAGCTATAGGCTCTGGCCAATCATAGCCCATAGTGAATAGTTGCTAGATATAACAGTTTTAGAAAATGAAGTTTGTTACACAAAAAAACGATATCAAACTAAGTCAAGGGCTGTCAATCAAGAGATATTGACTGTCCATGGTACCAATTGTTTTAATTTTACACCAAATATGCATCAAATCTGACCAACTTGTACTGAGATATGGTTCCCAAGTATGGCAACATGTTTTCTTTAACCTGGCTAATTATTAAGCTTTTCAACTCCGTTTCAAAACAAGACAAATTCGATCCGACAAAGGGTTATTTGAGAGAAACATGTAAATCACAAAACATAAATCCCATTTATCTAACCCTTAGTTCACCTTCAGTATTATTCAGATCATAACAAATACCTGTCAAGTATGTTTTAGTGCTTAATTTAATAAAAAATATACTTACATCTGCACAATTTCGATATCTGACCTTTAAATCCAACACAAGAGGTCAAGGGTGTGTGTAAATTCAGTGTTACCTTGCATGTAGGTCTACACTTCTTCCACTTTAATTTGATATGCAACATGACCACTTTTAGAAAATAAAAATAAAATGACCTTTTGACCCCACCCCAGGGGTCGTTGGTGTGTGTAATGACAGCATGTTTGCTTTCATGGTGCTCTGTGCTCAATTCCCTTTAATTTGATATGCAACATGACTACTTTCAGAAAAAGATATAGTTTGACCTTTTGACCCCACCCCCTGGGTCGAGGGTGTGTCTGCGGGCAAAATATTTGCTACCATGTTGCTGCCAGCGTCGTCAGCTTTAATTTGATATGCAAATCGACTACTTTCAGAAAAAGATATAGCTTGACCTTTTGACCCTTCCCCCTGGGTCGAGGGTGTGTCTGTGGGCAAAATATTTGCTACCATGTTGCTGCCAGCGTCGTCAGCTTTAATTTGATATGCAACATGACCATATTCAGAAAAAGTTAATTTTGACCTCGGCCCCCACCCCCAAAGTCCACCCAACAGGCTTGGACCCAGGCCTTCAAACTGAAATCCCGTTTGATATATGTTTCATATCTATTGCTGCTCTGCATGTATGCAAAATTTCAGCAAAAAATATTAATAATTGCCTTAGTTATTGAGAAATTTAAATATTTGACCTTTGACCCCTTAGGTGGGGTCAAATAGGGTTGGGTAAAACTTTGACACTGCCATGCTTATCTACAGGCACTTGGCAATCATGGTCTAATAGCGAGAAGTTGTTAAATATAATAGCTTTGATGAAATGTGAAGATCATCACACTAAAAAGCTAATATAGGTTTTGCCTTATAATTGCCGATACTAAAACAAGGGCAATAACTCAAGTGTTAAGGGGTTGATTTTGACCAAACTTGTAGGATATCGAGAGTCCATGTTACTAATCATTTGAACCAAGAATGAATCAAATCTGACCAATAGGTACTGAGATATGGTTCCGGACAGACAAAAAGTGTGGACGGACGGACGCACGGACCATGCCAAAACTATATCCCTCCACCTTCGTCGGGGGATAATAATAAAATTCAGCAAATTTTGTGAGGATTTTATTTTCGTGACACTCACGAAAAGACAAAATCACTCTACTGTTTATTAATTTAGGTAATTTATGCTCAAGTCGCAAATTTTTAAGGTTGTAAATATGTCTTTAAAACACTATTCACGAAAATAAAAATCTCGATTTTTTTTAATTTACAGTACTTACCCTTGCTCTCAGAGGCTTCACTCATATCCGACTCAGACCCAACCGATGTTGACGGTGTGGGAGCCATCGCAGAGTTGTCCTCTACGCCCTCAGTAGTCTCTTCCTGTGAATCCCCAGCTTGTTCCTCATCTGCCATCAGGTCATACAACTGGGCCATGCCATCACGTTTTGCTGCATTGTACACCATACGTAACTGTTTGATATTATGGCCCATACCAGACTTCTTTCCACAGTATTTCTGAAATTTTTAACCAATTTTTAAGAATGTAACAGATCAAAATCTGTAATATCCTTTTTTTCTGTATAAGAAAAGTTAAAAGAAAATGTTCATGACATTGTTTAATGATATACAAAGGCTGGAAATTAACAAAATTTGAAACCACCTCAGTTTTGCACAGTGTTTGAGGTTTTATGTCCCAGTCAACAGCTATGGTCATGTCGAGACAGTTCAGCTAACCACACTTTTTCTGGGCAAGCTTGACTAAGTTGTTAACTAGTACTTTGAGCACATACTTTTGTTTGTAACTGAAAACAACCCTTATTGAATCAGCGAAAGGAAGAGCATGACTGTAGAAATTATTTCATTATCGATCTCCACGAAAATATGGGACCAGGCCCGGGTCGCTCTTGCAACCCCTTGATCTTCAGTTAAACTTGCTATGAACTGCGCTATAAGGCCCAGTACATAGATTGTCCGAAAATCAGAATTCATATGCGCAAACAACCAATAAAGTACTTGAAGCTAGCGAATTTGACTATTTGGCATGTTGATTTTCAACTTACCTCAACATTTTGGAACAATTTCATCACATCTTTCTCAAAGCTCTCAATGTTCTCGTACTCAGCTGAGAAAATTCTCTTCTCAATCATCTTGAGATCAATGGGCTCATCGATGACCTCATAGTACCAGGGATGTTTCTTTTTCGATGGAAGGTGGAACAGATCTGCCGCAAGAAGATTCCCTTCATCGTCTGAAACAAATAGTAGCCAACTAAACATCTGTGTGCTGCATTATTACATGAGCAATGAGTGCTGGAGTTATTGCTTAGCCTCCAAGTCAAACAGTTACATGGGTGAAAGTTCAAAATTTCCAAAATCCTGACCTTTCGAAACTTAATTTTAAAACTTGCAGTGTGCCCACTAAATATCCACAATTTCAAGATTAAACGGTCAATTGTCCTTAGACAGACTAAAAACAAATCAGCGAAGCTAATATAATCTCCTTAATTCAGGAATGATCCTGAAAACTTTCACCCATGCAGTTATGGTCATTGTAGGATGGTTTCCAGGGTGAGTACCAGTACTCAACATGTTTTGATAGGAATCACACGTTTTTGATGCATTAATATTTGCCGGGTCCCGAGGATGCTGTTTGAACACAAGGCAATTAGGCTGAGTATTCAAACATCTGCTGAGGGATCGGGCAAGTGTTAATGCATTGAAACAAGCATGTGTCATTGTTATTCTTGCATATATCTACTGGATTCCAACCAAAATTACACTGAAAACACAACTAAAACATTAAAACATCCCTTTTCTTACACTGGAATTCTCCTCCAAACAAAATGGCATCAAACACCATAATGTTGTCACAACATCATAGTAACATTTCGCGAACAAAAGCCTCAGCCAAATTATCAGTCTGGGCCACAGCACTTTCTGTATAAAGTCATGCAAA
This sequence comes from Loripinus fragilis, assembly GCA_964019695.1. Classification (NCBI taxonomy): domain Eukaryota; kingdom Metazoa; phylum Mollusca; class Bivalvia; order Lucinida; family Lucinidae; genus Loripinus; species Loripinus fragilis. The sequence continues at coordinate 34,805,008 of OZ026522.1, read as the reverse complement.
TAACTTTGGGCTCATTTTAAGCATAATTGTTCAAACAGCACATGAAGCTCATGATTTGAACATGGATTTTCGTTCATTCGGCAATGGCTTCAAACAGCTAAGCGCATAGATATCTATGCAAGAATTCACATAGATTTTTGGGGATAACTCCTTTATTATCAATTTTAGCAAAATATGTTTGCGCTGAAAGATGAGGAGGAGACTTAGCACCAATTTATTAACCCACCTGCTAAGCTACAGAGACTAACAAGAAAACTTAATTCTGCAGGGAGAAAGTTTAGATATACTTCCCACTGAGTGAAAAAGAAATATTTTTTTTTATCAGAAAGAGCCAATGTGCAGGATGGTCTGCACTTTTTGGTTCACATGGCCTTGTTGCTAGAAAACCTATTTAACACATGCAAACAACAAAGATGCAGACCAGCCTACACACCCATGCAGTCAAATCAGTGTCTTTGTTATCACTTTTTAGAAAGTATAATAGCTAGACTTGGTAAATGCAAAATTCCATTATTCCAGCTAATCTCAGCAGGCTGTGTTCAGCCTTACATGACAAAGACAGGTTCTAGTGTGATGTAGTCCATGTAATGAATGCGCTTTTGTTTGCTTTGATGCTTTACATCCCAGTCAACAATTTTTCAGTCATGTCGGGACGATTTCCTGAGTGGAACCAGTACTAAGCAGCGGATAAAGTGTCTTGCTCAAGGACACAACACAGCGACTCCACCTGGAATATATAATGAATGCAATAGCTGCTTAATTTATATCTACAGTAAAATCTGGCTTAAGCGGCCACTCAAAAATTGGTTTTCAAGAACGAATATTGCTTAATGAAGGTCAAATACTGCAATACTTTCTACCTTCATTAAGCTACCATTTGTCTTTAAGATCTTCGTTTTGTCTATTTTTGAGTGGCCGCTTAAGACAGGTTTTACTGTATCCTTCAACTCACCTTTACAGGATGCAAGCGCCGAGTAGATCTCTTTACAGACTTGAGCCAATTTCGCCATCTTCCCCAGTTCTGAATCTTCCTCAGCCACAGTAAGACGACGTGTTTTGATGGATCGTGATGTATTAAGTGCTTGCAACTGAGCTATAAATACATCTGAAATAAATAGTAGCCTTTTCATTCTGGATACTGCTAAACTGGTATTTTGGAAAACAGTGGAGACCCAGATGAAATTCCGCATAAGGCGGCATACTTTGGTCAGAGTGTTCATCTACATCCCTTTTTTGTGTGTGCAAGCACAATTCAAGCGAGACTGCCTAGATGACCAGGCTTGTCTATAAGTAACCAAATGTTAAGCCTTGGCCCATATACAGGCCTATAAATCTATAAGAGTGTGTAATGAAAAATTAATTTTCTCATTTCTCAACCAAAATGTATGTTGTGGGTACTCAAAAGAACCGTTTCAATGAGACGATTCTTTGAGCACACAAAACATATTCTTAAACTGAAAATATTTACAAATTAACACTCAAAATTTTTGTTTAACAGGATCTATGCATATACGAGGGATGATCCTTAAGTTTTGATCCTGGCGTGTTATCTCTGTAACCAGAAATGCAGCATGCCTGAAAATTGTACCAAATAATAATATATTCTTTTTCTATACACCGCTTTGACAAGTTTTATGTAACTTGAAGGAGTGACCGGAAAACTACCCCGAAACAGCCATACCCTCAATGCACTGAGCTATCAAGCAGACTGTGCATATAATATGCCTCACAATTTAGACAAGAGCAGTCTCAGCAATTCGTGTTACTGTCTGCTTAATGTCCATTTGTAGACAAATATGTTCTGAACATATGGCGAACTTTCTATATGAATTGGGTTTCCTAGGCCCTTGAATGTATGGCTATACAACAGTCAGCTATAATCAGATTTTGGACCACTTGAAGTTTTGACAGGCCCATACTGTCGTAACAACAGATGTATTAAAGCTAAAACAATTTTTGTTCAAACGAAGATGAACTGGCTTTTGTCTGAAGCAATTATGAATAGTCTGTATAGCCGGAGAGAGATATAAATCCACATAAGAATGTCAAAACTAGTCCACAAAATAGGTCAATATTCGGAGGTACCCAAATTGCATGTGTATATCTAAAAATAAAACGCAATCAATTGCCCAAAGGTGCGCTATCGTAAAATGATGCAATATGGGATTATACTGAGCACAAAGCATCCCTCTGAAATCAATAACAATTTTGAAAATTGTTATCTAAAATCAATCATTTTTTGGTAAAAATTAAAACTTTTTACAATATTCCAATTAAGATTTAGATATTTTGTTATCAAAATAATATTGGCATTAAATATTTTGCCGATATTAGGTTTGGCATGTTTTAGTCCAAATTGATGAACAAACATAGAATATTCTCGGGAATGAAAATTCCACAATGTATTCAAAATGACGTAGTTGTCGATTTCAATGACGTCATAAGAATTCGGCATTGTGCTTTAAATATTAAATCAAAACAACCAGTCGCCATTCTATCATTTGAATGGACATCATAGGTAAGAAAAAGTAAAAATGCAAAGCAGTTTTATTTTGTAGAATTAAAGATGCCAGGCTTGAAAGATTGCGATTCAAATATTATTATAATTCTTTAACTTGAAAACAGGCCAGTTGTATGGAGTGGGCCATATATAATGTGCTATATTTGTTAAACCAATTACAGTGAGAAAATATTAGCAACATTATAAAGGTAAAAACTTGTTCTTTTGAATAGTAAATAATATGCCTCTCAAAAATGTCTCTGGACAAAGCTTAAAGGTAACAATCAGAACTTTAGGATCATCCCTCGTATCATACCTCTTTTTGAAAAACTAGTTCCTTTGACAACATCTTGATTCTTTGGTGGTTCCTCTTCGTTCTCTCCCCTCTGTTTCATATCTTTAATCTTGTCAAGGTTACGGACAAGGAATATAGAATGATCTCTAGCAAAGTATCGCTCCTTCTTGGGGATCGGTTTGTACTGTAAAGGTGTCATGAATCTCGGTAGACTGTTCTGTGGCAAGGTGCTGGCATCAACTGATGTGGGAGTGTTTGGACATTCGGTCTTCTTTTTCTGTTGACATAGAAAGGCAGTAAACTATATTCATATTGTTCAAATTGGTTTATACTTTTAACATGCTGAATATATAGATATGTGTTAGTTTTATTTTCTATAGCAATTCAGTTCCAAGGTTCAATTAATTATTATGAGCCGCTTGTTGTTCTGATTTATACAGTGTGCATCCTGATCAGCTGGCTTATCTGAATCATATGCTGTTTTCAAAAGAGAATATATATCTGGTTTTGTACTTTTCTGAAAGAGATTATATATGATTTCAGCATAATGAGTTCTTTGTGCATTACCTGTTATTGGGACAAGTAAAATTTTCTATGGACCAGTACATAATGGCCATTTACTTGACCCTGGTCAAGTATTAAATGTTGTTATTTTCACAGCCATGGTTTTGAGTCCTGCAATTTCTGAGACCTTTCCTCCTCATGATCAGACTCATTACAGTGTAGTCCCTTTATAACACACCTAGATTTGGATATAACATGGTCCTTTTCTGTCTCCCAATTTTTTTTACAATAGAATTTAACAAAGGAACAGGAAAATGACCATAAAATGATCATTTTCCTATAACTCCTTTGTAAAAGTGTCCCTTTATACCAGTATTCACTTATAACATGGTCCATTCCTTTGGACATCAAACAGTTATGAAACAGACCTTGAAATGTCAAAGATGGCCCTGTAGTGCAGTTGGTAACGAGTCTGACTGCAGATCCAGGAGTCGCGAGTTCGCTCCCCGCCTGGACCCATACTTTCGTGGAGATTGATAGTGAAATAATTTCTGTGGTAATTCTCCTCCTTCCGCTGTTTCAAGAAGGTTTGTTGTCAGTTACAGGCGAAAGCATGTGCACAAAGTACTGGTTAACTCCTTTGTCAGGCTTGCCCAGGAAAAAGTGTGGTTAGGTGAACTGACTGTCTCGACATGACCATAGCTGTTGACTGAGACGTAAGGAATCAAACCAAAAGCTTGAAAGGTCTAAAAATAGTCAATTGCTCTTAATCACAAAAATTACTTGCATTTATGGAAAAAATGTTAATTTACTTTGGAAATCATCAAATTTTCATCTGCCCTGCAGCCTTAGGCACTCATAAATACAAGCGAATGAGTGGATTTTTTGAGCACTGTAAAGGGACTGCACTGCACTTACCCGGCTTTCTTTATATTTGTCACTCCTGTGTTTAGATTTTCTTTTGTCTTTATTGGACTGAGCCTTTCCCTTCCCTTGTGGTGTTCTCTCTGCTGGTTTTCCATTGTACCATTGCTTCTTACCACCAATTATACCTCGACAGCTGTCACTGCCACACTTACACATTTGCTGAAAAATAACAGGCCTTTAGTTAAGAGTGGGTAACAAAATTTTGTTATTTCTCAACCAAAACATATGTTGTGGGTACTCAAAAGAACCGTCTCAATAAGACGGTTCTTTTGAGCACCCAAAACATATGTTAAAAATGATGTGTAAGGAATAATTCACAATTGTATGCTAAAAATTTTGATTATCTAAACCTGTAAAATAGACAAGATTATATGGACCTCCACACGAGAAAACCTGTCTTTGCTGTTTGCGAACAACAAAGGCACAGACCAGTCTGTGCTGATCTGATCAGTGCCTTTGTTATTCCCTTATTGAAATGTATCACAGGGTTCATACAGGCAAGGATTAGTAAAATTCAAGGACTTTTCCTGGACTTCTAAAAAAAGATTTTCCTACTCTTTTCAAGGACTAAAAACTTATGAAAAATACTGATTTACACTTTAAAATTCTACTTGGGAAATGCATTAGTGAAGATATTAGTTTTAGAAAATTAGTATAAAATTGTGGTGCCTTTATTTGGTGCAGCATATTTAGGTCTCCAAAAACAGTGTTAAATCCTCCTCAGACCTGGAAATGGTAAAATTCTAGGATTTTTCAAGACACTTGGGCATTTTTCAAGTACTTTTCAAGGCAAATTTAATTTTCAAGGACTTTTCAAGACAGTCCTGTATATTCAAGTACTTTTTCATGACTGTGCGAACCCTGTATCATATATAAACTTGTTACAAGCAAAATTTCAATTTTCTAGCTAGTTTCTGTAGCTGAGTAGGTTGGTTTGAACCTCACTTTATCAGAAACCCTGAAGACAGGTTTTCTCATGCCATGGCCCTTAAAGGCTAGCACATGAATTTTTGGTATTCATAGCATATGCCCAAATGCCTTCAATAAAGACCCTTGCTGAAGCATCCAAAAGAGGTCTAAGTTTTGGTCTGAGTCTTCATCTACATACATATTTTGTGTAAACTAGCAGCAAATGCTCTGGCAAGTCTGCACATTAAGTCTCAAAAAAGTCTCAACAAAGACCCTGACCAGCCTACACATCTGTGTTGTATGGTTTTGTTGGTTTGTTCCGATTCTTTACGTCCCAGTCAACAATTCTTCAGTTATGTCGGGATGGGTCTTCCTGTGTTGAACTTCTACTAAGCAGAAAATAAAGTGTCTTATTGAAGGACACAACACAGTGCCTCTGGTGAGGCAGGAACCCGCAACCCCTCCGCACCCGCAATCTCATATAAAAAATCTACCACTGAGCCACCGAGCTCCTCATGTAGTCTGGTTTTGCGATGCAAACAGCAAGGACTCTGATCAGACTGGGAGGATGCAAAACCAGAAAAGAACATATCATTTGATTAGGCCTCATTTCATTTCTTAAAAGAGCAACAAAATTTGAAAATGTCGTCTGGTGCAAGTTTAAGACAGAACTTTAAAGTGTTAAAATACCTGTGATTCCTGATTGAATGAGTGGAAGTTGTAATCATATCCTAGCTCTGTCCCTGGTGGAATGTCTGCTAATGCTGACAGGCACATATGGTAGGTTCCGTTCACATTCCTGTAAAACATAATATAATTTCGGTGTGCAAAATCATGAACTCTTTACCTACTAGTGTTGTCTGCTGATAACCTTTGCAAACAGTTTGGAATCAGATCAGGCCCAAAAAAAAATGTCGGGCCTGATCTGGACCCAAACTGTTTGACACTCTGGTGGTATTTCTGAAAGAATTTTTTGAAAAGTTGGTTTTGACGAAATAGCATGCAAAAATACCTTGCATGCAAAGAGTATTCACTTAAAGGTGAAATACTAAATAATAAATGAAAGCTAAAAGACGCAAGTTTATTAAGCAAAGCATTTTTCTGCAAACTTCAGAATAAAAAAGTTACACAAATTTGAAGCTGCCAATGGATTGGCATAATTGTGAGTTTGTAATATAGTAGGGAAATCTCCTAATTAATAAATATGCAAAATTAAATAAGTATTGAAAATCCCTTTCTTCATATACTAATATTATAGTAATATAGCACAAAAAGAAACTCCTAATCATATCACTTATCAATCATACATCAATACATTAAGCAAAAGTTAATGTATAAAATATATATAACAAATATTCAGCAAATGTTCTAAAATTCCGAACACTTTGCTCTTTCTGTTCTCAAATAACAATGTTGATTATAAGTGCTGGGATTCACAAAATGTTTGCCATAATAGCAAACAGTGTAGACCAAGATCAGACTGCTTCTGAAGAAGCAGTCTGATCTGGGCATGCACTGTTTGTTGTGGCCTTTCTGGCAGGCAACTAGAGTTCAAAATTTTAAACATCTAACATAATCACTTCCTTACCATTTTTGCATCTCACAGTTTGGTTCACACGAGTGGTTCACAAATCTCGCAATATTCCCCATCCTGTAGCCATCTATGACTGTTCCACTGTCTAAGTTGAGACAGTAATGATGGCACTCTTGCGAATACTCCTCCGTCATCCTCCGATGAAACTCTGTGACGCTAACAACCTCCCCAAGATATTCCATGATGAGATCGCCCGCTTTTATGGGTTTGACGGTTTTCACACCAAATCCTCTGTCTTTGGTAAGGAATTTGAGCAATCCGGGAGCAAATTGGTGTTTCTGTATTTTTTGGTTAGAGCACTGATCGCCACATGGACACAGATCTGGTGAACACTCTGTATAGATCATTCTGTAACAATAAAATTATTATGAATAGTCCATACTATCAATGGGTACATTTACCCTTTCCATTCTGATATTGATACAGCAAGTATGGTCAAAATTGTTATAAAATGATGTATTTTTGTCTGTTAAGATTGCTTTTTATCTTAGCCTGATGAAATGTCGCCATAAGCAGCATTTCATCTGGTTAAGGCGGCATTTCATCTGGGTCTTCACTGTTTTCTAAAGTACCTGTTATAGTGTATATTGGTAATTTCTCAATGCAAATGCACCTGTATAAAGTAAACACCTACTGAATGTGGCCAATGGGGCACTAATTTTTATTGAATTTGTCTTTAATATAAGACCTACTGTCCAAGCAAAAGAGATGACTTCAAACACAATTCTCAAAGACTGCATGATGGCAGCAAGTACGTCTGAATGCTATGCAGTCTTTTTCCATAACAATGGTTAACAGCAAAGAAATGGATACACTTGGAAGAGGCCATGCGTGAATGATCCACCATTTTTGCAAAATGAAATGTTCCTTTGTTTTCGATAGCACATGAACTCTCAAGAGAAGGTCTTGGGAGAAGCCATTCAGTACTAGAATTTCATGGACCTTGGTCTTTTAGCCAAAGCTCCAGAGAAAACTCCTCTGGCTTTGGCTAAAAGAATAAGGTATAGCTATCCAGACTTCAATTGGTTACGCAGTCAAAACCAGTTCCAGAGGTTTTAAAACTTTTATCATGCTCAACTCAACTTGGTATGTAATTTCAACTGCTTATAAAAACTAAAATGCTGGAAAATAAAAACTCTTCTTGCTTTCAAACTCTTAGATGTTGTATTTATCATGCTTATAAATTTTAAAATGCCAACAATTGTTGGCATTTTAACATTTATGAGCAGGATAAATTTCATGAAAAAGTTTTATAACCTCTGTGTCTTTCACATAAGGTTTGTGTACTCAGTCCTCACCTGTTAAGACATTCCTCGCCACAGCCTTTTTCAGAGGGGTTGGTAGGCGGTTTACAGTTACAGGTATGAGCCTCGTATCTACACACAGGTCTCGCATCCACATACAGATCTGGAAGAGAAAAATATTTCTTAAAGCACCAAACGCAACAAAAGTCGTCTGTTTTTCTCGTCTGCTGAAATGTTTAAGAAGCCTCTATGGCAAACAGTGTGGACCCAGATCAGACTGGCAAACAGTGAGGACCCAGATCAGACTGCTCCTATAGGAGCAGTCTGTTCTGGGTCCACACTGTTTGCTTCTATACTTAATTTGTCAGTAATGTAAGGCAATTATTTGCAGCAGACGACTTCAGCAGCCGACATTTTCAGATGCATTTTTTATCTTGGCGCTTTAAGGGTTAAACCCTTTTCAGACCAATGGAATTTTCCATGAAGCTACATACAATAAAGTCAGGATGGTTCATTGAATATCATGTACAGTCAAATCATATTTTTGTTGATGCTTTACATCCCTGTCAACATTTTTTTCAGTCATGTTTTTTTTACTGGAATGAACCAGTACTATGCAGAGGCAGGGATTTTACTTAGTTTTGGAATAACCAGCAGACATTGCAAGGAAACTGGCCAAATTCACTGCTTTCAGGCCTTCAGTTAAAAAATTAATTTTCTTATAATTTCAACCAAAACATATGTTGTGGGTACTCAAAAGAACGGTCTCAATGAGACGGTTCTTTTGAGCACCCAAAACATATGTTCAATCTGATGGATTAGAAAATATTTACAATTTTACGCTCAAAAATTTTGTTTTATCTAAACCTATCTATGGCTTTATAGTATACCCTAATGGACCAATCTGTCAAATTAGCCGGCAGAGAAGGCAAAGTAGGTGACTTATTTTTGTCTGCAGCCTTTTAATGAAAACACTGCTCAATGACACAACACAGTGCCTCCGCTGTGTCTCGAACAAGCAACCTCTCCATCTCAAGTCTATCACTCTACCACTGCACCCCCGAGGCCGTAGCTACCCACCCACTCAAAGCTTGAGGGATAATCTGTTTTGAGGGAGTTTATGTTCTAGCTGATCCAAGTCTTCACTGGACCCACAGTATCTTTTGCTGGCTTTGTCACGCATGGCTCATTCAATAATATTGAGCAGTACCTTGATAACACACTTCGTTTGAATAAAACATTGTCATGACATTTTTACCATGAAATTTTACAAAGAAATTATTGGAAAATGACCATAAAATGGTCATTTTCCAATAATTCCTTTCTAAAATTATCCCTTTATAACATGATTCACTTATAACACTGTCTTTTCTTATGGAGCCAAAATATAATGTTATAAAGGGACAGCACTGTACAAATTGACCACAATAAGAGGCAGCCTTGAGAAAGCCTGTTTACAGTGTGTGAACAATAGTGGCTAGAAATACACCCAATGGTGAGTGTCATACTTCAAGAAAACTGACTACTCAGGCTTCCAAATATGAGACTTGAGTGCGAAATTGAAATTACTTTACTTATTTCTCAACAGAGACATTTGATGTGGGTACTCAATGAGAGTTCTTTTGAGCACCCATAACATATGTTTAAGGTGATGGGTAAAAAAATAATGACAATTTTACGTTTAAAATTTTGCTTATATGAACCTATGACTCTTTTCAACTTACTGTTTCTGATTCTTCTATATTGCTGGCCATCTCCTTTCTTTGGTAACTGAAACGAGGAAAAAAGTTTGATTAAAGTTTTAGATAAATACAGTCAACTTTCGTTAAATCAAAATATACAAGAGTCCCAGGGTTCCAAATTTTCATTTCAATAAGGTATGTACATTTTTTTTTATTTGGGTATTCATCGAATAAATACTTTCATTTCAGTATTAATCAAATAACAACATCTTTTGTTTGATTTGATTCTTTACATCCCAGTCAACAATCTTTCAGTCATATCGGGACAGGTCTTCCTGATTAATGCGGCCCTTCGGTTTTGAATCCAGCACTCTACCACTGAGCCACTGGGCTCCCAAATAAATATATCTGTGTGGGTAAATATCATACTGTAACTTTGCTACATCTGTGCAGATACAATTTTAAAGTAAAGCATGGAAAGGAGATGTTCGGATTTAGAGGCAAACAGATTAAATACCACTCAGAATATGTGTAAATAAATACTGGCTTTATTCAGTCTGATGCTTTACACCCCATTCAACAATTTTTCAGTCATGTCGGTATGCTTTCCTGGGTTAAATCAGTACTAAGATATGAGGAATCAGTGCTGAGTTATGAGGATAATTTGTCTTGCTCAAGGACATAATACTGCACAGACAGTGGGGTTCAAACCTTTGACCTCTTGGTCTATGTCCAGCACTCTTCCAACTGTCACAGTACAGAAAGATGTATACTGCTTAACCTCTTTGCCCCCTGGGTAATTTTTCATGCTTTTTTGTTGACAGCTGATTTTTTTAAAATCCACTTTTTTGAAAAATTCTTTCAGTAATACTCTGAGTGTCAGTTTGGATCCAGATCAGGCCCGACGTTCTGTTGGGTCTGATCTGGGTCCTAACTGTTTGCAAAGGTTATCAGCAGGCGACACTCAGTTTACACTTTCCATTAACTGTCATGAACAGACTCCATGAAACTTTCAAATTTTGTAGGTTTTTTTCTATTTCGGAAAAATCCGTACTTAGGACACATATATAGTGCATCTAGATAATGTCTTAACTCTTTGCCTATTAATGTCGTCTGTTGATAACCTTTGCAAGCAGTTTGGACCCAGACCAGGCACTACAAAACAACCTGGTTCCAAAAACTGTTTGCACTCTTATGGTATTACTGAAAGAATTTTTCGAAAAAGTTGATTTTGAAAAAAATTGGCAGTGACAAAAAAAACATACAAAATTACCCAGTAGGCAAAGAGTAACAAATAAATACTGAGAACAGACAGAATATTGAGTATTAATTTCAGTAAACATGCCAACTGTGTTCCCATTTTTTACAATCTGATTCAAAATTAGCTCTTCTGTTGGAGAAAAACAATTCACACTTTTAACTTCAGTTTGAACCATTCTTTGCTTTCGTAAAACTAAAAATGTATCCAGGGGGCTGTTGCAAAATTCACATATTCTCACAATGTCAAAAATGACATAGTTATATGTACAAAGGGCAATAACTCTTGAAGCCACTAGATGATGTGGATCTTTTGGAACTTGGGGTAAAACATTCAGGAGTTGTTAAGCATTGTTTATAAGTTTTGTAAAGTTCCATTGCGAGTTAGAGACGAAACATCACAAATAATGCAAAACTTTCAGAACAAAGGGCAATAACTCTGGAAGGAATGTTATGTAATAGACTATGTTAGAACTCTGGGAAAGACATTTTGGTACTTAACATTGTGAATAAGTTTGTTACAGTTCTGATCAAAACTGCTTTATTTTAGAGACCACACATTTTTTCATCAACAAAGGCCAATGACTCATGATGGCATACAGCAATAGAGACCATAATCGAACAGTATTAAACATTGTGACCAAGTTTCATAAAGTTGTGATCAAAATTACTGGACTTAGAAACTGAACATCATCAAAAATGGTGTCTTTTCATGAACAAAGGGCAATAACTCCTTAAGGCATGGTGCAATATGGACCATTATTTGACTTGAAAAAGACATTATTGTACTTAACAATGTGACCAAGTTTCATAAAATTCTAATCAACACTATTCAACTTAGAGAGCAGACGTCATTGGAGTGACATATAAACGGATAGGGTAACATTTAATGCCCTGGCCATTGTCATGGTGGGGCATAAAAAAACATTCAGCACACACAATTTACGGAATTGAATTTTCCTAAAACACTGGATTACATCATCATTTATTGCCTTTTCTGACAAATTTATCGGGTATTAAAGAGGTTACAAAAGCCCTAATAGGTATTAGGAGCCACTGTGGTGTAGTAGATAAACCACTTGGCCTTGTAACCAAGGATCTGGGGTTTGATCCCCGGCTTCACCAGTCTGTCGAATGAGACCTGTTAAGCTGTGATCCTGTCTCCATATGACCTCAGCTCTTGATAGGATGTTTAACACAAACACACACATACACAAAAACCCTGACTGTTGTTACGGACTCCTTGGAACAATGCAGGCCTTTAGTTAATAGTATCACAAAAATAAAAATAGCATTACCAAAACTTATGTTTGGGTGCTCAAAAGAACCCTCTCATTGAGACAGTTCTTTTGAACACCAAAAACATATGTTAAAACTAATCGGTAAGAAAACATTTACAATTTTATGCTCAAAATTTTTGTTTATCTAAACCTGTGCAAACCTTCTTCTTTCGAATGATAGAGTTTTAACATTCATTTCAATCTTGAAAGCAATTACAGCTAAAACACGTTTTCTGTCTATTCATCTTCCTGGAAATTATTCCAGGAAACAGCTTATAAGAAACAAAGCTCAACACAAGAATTGATTTGTCATCCTGGAAGCTGAACTCAAAGACGTAATTTCCTTGTTAAGCTCCAAGACCAATATCTGTCTCTGACCTTTTTAAAACCATTAAAATGTTTATGCCAAAAAGAGCCTTCTATCATTATTGCTTTCTCCATATTGGCTTGAACTATAATTCCAGGCCTTTATTTAGTTAAGAGTGCATACCAGAAAAATAATTTTCTGATTTCTCAACCAAAACATATGTTGTGGGTACTCAAAAGAACCGTCTCAATGAGACGGTTCTTTTGAGCACCCAAAACATATGCTAAAAATTATGGGTAAGATAAAATTTACAATTTTACGCTGAAAATTTTTGTTTATCTAAACCTATGTATCAACTCTTTGCATGCTGAGAAATTTTTAATACTTTTTGTGTTCGTCTAATGACTTTTTTTCAAAATTAACTTTTTCAAACCAGCTAGAAAGTCAAACGCTTTGGATCAAAAGGTTTTGCGCGGTTTGGATCAAGAAAAGGACCAACATTCTGTCAGTCCTGATCTGGGTACAAACTGTTTGCAAAGGTTATCAGCAGATGACAAAAGTCATTGCTAAAGGCCTAAATTTTGTTCAGATGACCTATTTTGTTTGGTTTTAGGTTTTACTTTCCAGTAAAAAGCTATGGTCATGTCGAGATGGTCAGTTCACTTAATCACACTTATTCCTGGGCAAGCTTAACTAAGCCATTAACCAGTACTTCGTGCACATACTTTCACTTGTAACTGACAACAAGACTTCTTGAATTAGCGAAAGGGAAGAAAATGACCATAGAAATTATTTCATGAGGTATCTCCACGAAAGTATGGGGCAGGGTCGGGCTCAAACTCGCAACCCCTGGATCTGGGGTCCAACTTGCTACAGACTGCGCTATGGGGCCTGGTCCTCAAATGACTTACAAGCACATGTACTGTCTTTCTTATGTGTAATAAAAGCTCAGATGTTTGAACATAAAATCAAATGTCAGTGACTGACAATGACATATATATATGAGCCGCAGCATGAGATTTCCAACAATGTGGTATGTGCGACCAGCAAAGCCTCAGATCAGCCTGTGCATACGCGCAGTCTGATCAGAGCCTTTGCAAGTCGCTTGAATATTCTATGACTGTTAAGCTACTGACCCGAAACCATTTGGATTTTCTAAGCTTAAAAGGAGGCTGCACAGGCTCGTATTAGTCTACAATTGTCAAAATGCCACATTGTTGGAAATCACATGTCACGGCTCATATATTTCTTAATCATCTTACCATATCATTAAAGTGGAGCCACCAAACATCATAAGGTAGTTGGAAATCATTGTCCTTCTTAAACATATGGTGACCGAAGTGTAGAGGTAGATCAACTGCTATCTGATTCATAGACGCTTCTTTCTGCTTCCTGGAAATAGACATTGTACATGTAATCCTCACAAGGCCAAAAAAAATACATGTGTTTAGGGTGACCCCACCCTACCTAAATTTACTGGTGAAACCTGGATTTTTTTTTCAGTTTTTCTGGAAAAAATATAATTTTATGCATTTAGATGATTTTTTTGTTTCGTTTGTAAATTGTGGTTCAACATCCCAGTCAACAGCTATGGTCATGTTGAGACTGTCTGTTACTGGGACCAGCGTAAGTTGAGGTGAATATTATGCTGAATTTATGCAAAAATAACAATCAAACAATGTTAACGTTTGCCTGGCCCAGAGAAAGACTTTAAAAATCGAGTGTGTCGGCCCTCCGATCTAGATGTTTTAGATTATTTTGGAAGGGAACTCATCTTACAGCCCAATTACAAAAGAATGATTTACATTTTAACCCTTTGCATGCTGGGTAATTTTTCATGCTTTTGTTGTCGTCTGCTGACTTTTTTCAAAATTAACTTGTCAAAAAATTCTTTCAGGAACATTACCAGAGGGTCCAGCGGTTTGGACCCAGATCAGAACCAACGTTAAAACTGTTTGGAAAGATATCAGCATATGACAAAAGTCACCGCTAGCAAGGAACGAGTGGTAAGATATTGTTGTTTTCCCACATATTGTCTAGGTAATTACACAGTAGCATTACGCCTCCTACAACTTTAGTGCAATTTCTCTCTAAATGTCAGATACAATTAAGACTGGCATTTACAATTTGTGTTAATCATCCTTTAACTCTTTGAATGCTGGGCAAATTACTAATATTTCATGATTTTTTGTCGCCTGTTGATTGTTTGTTTGTCAAAAATAATTTTTTCTTAAAAAAAATATTTCAAGAATGCCTTAAGGTCAAACAGTTTGGATCCAGAACAGGCCCAATATTAGATCAGTCTGATCAGGGTTCATAGTGTTATGGAAAAAATCTAGTCCGATAGAACAGACAGAAGTCATGGGCAGGCAAACAAAACCTGGCTTGTTTGTTTTTACTGTTGTTTTTTTTGTTGTTGATTTATTACATTATCTTTCTTTTTTCCCTATTCACCTGCCTAACATTCAATTCCAATTTTTATACTGTTACAGCTACTGTGTTGGGCTTTAGTGCACTCAATGCGCGCATAACTTTTTCAGCTTTTTTTTGTAGATCCAAATCAGCTGGTTTCTGATCAGGATCTGTGCTGTTTTCATCCATATAAACTCTTTCCTTGCTTAGTAGCGGCGACTTTTATTGTCCGCTCATAACCTTTTGTTTGTTTGATTTGATTTGATTCTTTATGTCCCATCAACAATCTTTCAGTTAAACAGGGATGCAGGGTTGCCACTCAATATCGTTTTCAAAATTCCCTGACTTTTCACTGACTATCGACCGTTTTCCAGACCGTTTTGGATGGTCAATTTTAGCCATTTTCATCCATCGACAATTAGAAAATTTTGTACAAATATTTATGCTTTCTGATTTAATCTTTAAAGAAAAATCTCAAACCATAAATATTAGAAACGGAATGTTTCTGAACATAAATTGCTTGCTTAAATTGCTTGCAATTTATGTTAGGAAACATTCCTTCTCTAATATTGCTTGCAATTTATGGAAAACCAGAAGCCAGTTAACTAGCAATTTTTTTGAAATTTTTGAAATTCCCTGACTTTTCCATGACTTTTTTCATTTTTTCTAAATTTCGCTGACTGAAAATGAAATTCCCTGACTTTTCCCTGACCTGGAACATTTTTCATTTTCCAGAACTTTTTCCCTGACCGTGGCAACCCTGGGGACGGGTATTCCTGGGTTGAACCAGTACTAAGCTAAGATCTCATAACCTTTGCAGACGATTTAGGCCCAAATCTGGATGGACAGAATGTCGTCCTGATCTGGATCCAAACCATTTAACACACTGATAGTGTTCGTCTGCTGCTTTTTTTTTTAAATCACTTTTTTCGAAAAGTTCTCTCAGGGATACCATCAGAGTGTCCAACAGTTTGAATCCAGATCAAGCCCGGCATTATGTCGGGCCTGATCTGGGTCAAAACTGTTTGCAAAGGTTATCAGCAGCAACACTAGTTAGTAGGTAAAGAAATAAATGCACTAGTTAATTATGTTAACATGGCATGGATACATAATATTGGGGTAATTATTATGATGATCGTTACAATTTACTTGTTTTTTTGTTAGGTTTGATTCTTTACGTCACAGTCAACAATTTTTCAGTCATGCTGGGACAAACTTTCCTGGGTCAAACCAGTACTACTAAGCAGCGGATAAAGTGTCTTGCTCAAGAAAAATTGTGACTTCGCCTGCGGTGAGGCTCCAAACAGCTACCCTAAAATCCCCTTTTTCATAAATATAACATTGTTTTCTACCAACTGAGCCACTGTGTTCAGCAAACTTGGTAAAAAGAAAACAAATCTCATCTGGAGCCATACAATTCTAACAGCCACATATTGACACATGGGGACACCCGGTCACAAACAATGACACAGCAGATGTTTTTATTCATGCACAAGCCAAGAAAAGACTCCTCGCTCTGACCTACTGAAATGTGAGCAATAAAGAGCAGCCATTGTCTCAATTACCTGAACATGGTGTAAAACCACAATGTGACAAGGGGCGGATACAGAAGTTTGAATTTAGGGAGAGCTATCATAAAACCATGAAAGAACAGACAATAATATGGTGAAGACCTTCTTCATTCAATCTTTTGAAGCGTTCAGATTTAAGACAGGTTCTGTTTATGTTTAATTATTCACCACCCAGGAGCTATTGGTGACACCTTAGCCCTTTGTTCTCTTCCATCTAAAGCGCCACCAATAATTTGCAGCAGACGACGATTTCAAATTTTGTCGCTTTTTTTCAAAAATAACAAATAAGGAATGATAATTCATGAGAATCATCTGCTGGCAGACAATTCTCATGAAACATCATACCTTATTTTTTCGAAAATTGGGAAAGATGTCGCAAAATTTGTCGTCTGTGATTGGCGCTTTAAGGGTTAACTATTAGTCTGCTGATAACTTTTCTTTTGCAAACAGTTTGGGCTCAAAAGCTATTTGACACTAATGGTATTCCATTCCTGAAAGAATTTTTGGTAAAAAGTTGATTTTGAAAAAAATCAGCTTATAAAAAGGCATTAAAAATAACCCAGGATGCAAAATGTGAATGAAAACATGTTTGCTTTCACATTTTTATGCAAATTTTCATGTAACGGTAA
This sequence comes from Loripinus fragilis, assembly GCA_964019695.1. Lineage (NCBI taxonomy): Eukaryota > Metazoa > Mollusca > Bivalvia > Lucinida > Lucinidae > Loripinus > Loripinus fragilis. The sequence continues at coordinate 34,787,897 of OZ026522.1, read as the reverse complement.
CTTTGCTATTTAAATTATTTTTGTTTGGATTTTCACCAAGATTTAGTACTATGAAATTGGAAATAATATACACCATTTTGGGAAGATTTTACTCATTTTTAAATTGGAAAGGGGTCTCTATTCAGCCCCAAATCAGGCCTAAGAAAATCTCTGAAACCCTGTCCCATTCTTCAATCAAACTATATCTGCCCTATCTCTCTGTCAAAGACTGTGTTCAATGATCAGCTATTGTTTGAAAGGTGCTATTTAAGTCCTTGAGAATGACAGGGCAGGTTTGGTGTTTAACAGGCTCATAATGAGCTATTAAAATACACTAGATTAAATTAATACTTTCCAGACTTGATGACAAATTTTAACCCAGGGCTCCAGCTAAGTTAAAATATAATTCCATGGGACATTGATGTTAGAATGGGTAGGGGTCCTTTAACTTTTTTTCAAAAGTTAGGGACATAAAAAGGGTATAGAATCTAAAAAGTGATATGCTTAGTGCATTATTAGGTTGAATATGTTAGCTCTACCCTCTGGGATTTTTTCCCGCTTTTTTGTCGCCTGCTGAAAATAGATTTTTTTTTAAAAAATCGGAAAATTCCTTTAGGAATAAGAGTGTCAAACAGTTTGGATCCAGGTCAGGCCCGACAATCTGGGTCCAAACTGTTTGCAAAAGTTATTGGCAGACGACACTTTAGTAGGAGATAAGAGTTAAGTTGAAGTTTTTTTTCTTCAGTATAATTCAATTATTCTAGGTTCAATGATTACAGTAATAAACAGCATCCAATTTCAGGTAATTGCTATGGGCTGCAACATTTGAAATTGGCCCATCATACATATTTAGACTATGAAGATACAGACCAGCCCGAGTATCTGTACATGTACAAGGAAGATCAAAACCTTCTTTGGCTAATACAAGTACATTGTATTTTATCCTGTAGAAGTTTTGTTTGATTTGTTTGATTTGATTCTTTACGTCCCATCAACAATCTTTCAGTTATATAGGGACGTGTCTTCCTGGGATGAACCAGTACTAAGCTAGGATAAATGTGTCTTGCTCAAGGACCACAACGCAGTGACGCCGGTGAGGCTCGAACCCGCGGCCCTTCGGTCTCGAGTCAAGCACTCTACCACTGAGCCACTGCGCTCCCCCTGTAGAAGTTAGTTTTCTCATAGAGAGATTAAAGACCAAGCAAGAAAACCTCATTTTGTCAAATGGGAACAAACAAAGGCACAGACCAGCCTGCACTGATCAGCATCTTTGTTATTCACTCTCTGTACAGCTACAATGCATAATTTCAATATTTCAGCTAGTCTCTGTAGCTGAGCAGGTAGGTTAGAGAATTCCCAGAGAAAGGTTTTCTAGAGATGAGGCATCATAAAAAGAAGATATTTTATTAGATACTTTATTGAATATGCAATATATAATATAATTGTGAGCCTTTTAATGATTAACAGCACCCTTTATCTAATAGCGTAGTGATAAAATAAGGGGATAACTATATTCAAAATTTTTATTTGAGGAGGTATATCATTGGATATACAGACAGAAATTTAGTTTTACAGAGAAGCATGAACCATTTTCATGGTCATTTTCCTATAATTCCTTTGTTTTTTGTTTGTTTGTAACGACGCATCAACCCTTGTGGGTCATCAGCGTCTGATGGTATTTAATATAATTCCATATAAAGGGACTATAATTCCTTTGTAAAACGTGTCCTTTATAAGGTGGAACCCAAACATAGCGTTATAAAATGACTGCACAGTTCATATTAAACAGCACGAGCACATTCTGCTAATAGCCTGTGTCCTCAGGTATGATGATCAGGAAACTGTGACATTTACCTGTTAATACCTGTGTCTTGATACTGACAGGTTAAATTAGCTACCTTTGATGCCGGAAATTTTATCGGTAAAATGATATGGGATTTCATATTAACTTTTTGTTTGCAAGAGGATTGGTTTCTTTGTGCATAAAAAATATCTGTCTGTGTTTTGATTGACATCCCTGAATACATGTAAACATAATGCTAACGTGTGTGGTGGAAAATATAAATGAGCCATTTCATGAAAATTCGGTACCTATCGCATAGGTTAAATAAATTGGTCAAGATAAACAAATATTTTGAGTATAAATTGTGAATATTTTCTTACCCATCAGTTTTAACATATGTTTTGTGTGCTCAAAAAAACCGTCTCATCGAGACGGTTCTTTTGAGTACCCACAACATATGTTTCCGATGAGAAATAAGAAAAATAATTTTTAATAATCTAGGCACCTCACTCTTACAATGGTTCTAGGGGCCGGGGTGAGGCTGAGACTCTATAGGCTGGTAGAGGCTCCAAGGCAGAGACATGCTCTACTGATCACATACACCAAGTATGGAAGTAGTTGAAGGTGCAGGCCAAACAGAAGTTCCACTAATGACAGCCATCATATTATCAGGTAGTTGGGAAATGGATCGTCACACATTTTTTTTCATTCGCATGATGAATCCATATATTAAAGCATAGGTTTGGATAAACAAAATTTTTGAGCATTTAAGTGTAAATATTTTCTTACCCCTCAGTTTTAACATATGTTTTGGGCGTTCAAAAGAACCGTCTCATTGAGACGGTTCTTTTGAGTACCCACAACATATGTTTCCGATGAGAAATAAGAAATTTAATTTTTTGGCACGCACTCTTAACTTAAGTCCTTTTTAAGGATGTAATTACACCTCTGCTGCATGGGTTCACAGGCCCCTACACAAGAGTGCGTAATTAAAAATTAATTTTCTTACTTCTCAACCAAAACATATATTGTGGGTACTAAAAAGAACCGTCTCAATGAGACGGTTCTTTTGAGCACCCAAAACTTATGTAAATACTGATGGTTGAGGAAATATTCCGAATTTTCTGCTCATCTCGACTTATGTTAATATTAATGAATGAAATAACACCTATGCATGGGTTCATGTAATGTGAACAACCAACCATTACAACATTTAGTGTTTGTTTACCATTGGGTTATATATGGTACAACTGTTAGATCAGATTTGACACAGGTGTAGTCTTTCTAACACTATTATAATAAATAAACAAGAAACTTGCTTCCTTTATGAAATCCGATATTCCGGTCTGAATTTTTCATTGAAAATTTTATTCAAAACTATGTTTGAAGTTTGAAGTTTTAAGTTCAATGTGAGGTATTTTGGTAATCTTGAATAATTCATCATTTAATTGCACTTGTTCTAGCTGTTTCAGTAAATTTATAACAAATTGAAGACTAAAAGAGAAACTGTGTACATCATGATTGTGTAGATCCTGATGTATCAGCCATCTCAAATCTTGAATAATTTCTTGGGTCAGGTGGATTATTTTAGGGCACATATGATATATGGAAACTGAATCAAGACACTTTTTCCTCTTTGCTTAGTGCTGGTTCAACCTAGATAAAAGTCCCGACATGGCTGAAAAATTGTTGACTGGGATATAAAGCATTCATTCATTTTGTGTTTGTTTGTGATTAACATCCCACCAACAGCTATGGTCATATGGAGATGAGGCCAGTCGGCCTTTGAGCTCATCAGACAGACTACAGAAGCCCAGAACCCCTGGTTTAAAAGGGAGGGGGATCCTCTACACCACATCGGCTCCTTAATTTTTTGTAAACAAACCATAAAGTAGTATGTAGGTGCTTATAAGAGTATGCATTTTGTAAGCTGAAAAGAGTTATTAAGAAGTGAAATTTTGACAGCTGGCTGTCACCAGCGATTTTGCTATTGCAAGCTGGCTGTCACCAGCAAAATTGCTGCTGACAGCCTCGTAAGACAACACATTACACACGAGCAAATATTATCTTCAGCAAATAAAGACAAATGCTCAATAAAAGTTCAACAAAAGGAAGACTGCGGCAAGTGTAAATATTAGCTTATATCGAAAAGAACTTACTCTTCATCCTTGTATGAGTTGGAGTACAAGCCAGCTTTCTGGAATTTTTTCTTCTGGAAGACTGTACCTGGCTGCTTCTTGACGATACTGCTGTCACTGTCTTGGCCCACATCGGACACACTTCTGAAATAACATGAAGCATTTGAAAACCTTTATCTCTTTGCATGCTGGAAAGTGGACAAAAATATTTCAATATTGCACTTGTCCTGCAGGACGAGTGACTTACAATTTTCATTCGTCCAACAAACTCATGTACTTGTCCTTTAAAAGCGTATGTAATAAAGAACATAATGGGTTTTGACTTCCTCAAGTAATTCTACCCAACAGGACGAGTGCTTTGGGAAGAATTACTCGTCCTTTCTAGATTTCACTCATAATTACAAGGGGACGAGAGGAATTTTTGTCCCCTGCTGGGTAATTTTGCATGTTTGTTTTTTTTTTTGTTGTCTACTGTTGTTTTTTCTTTCAAAACATTCTTTTGGAAGCACATTTTGTGGAACAGTGAGATTAGGACTGACGTTCCGAACTGTGTGCAGAGGTGATTAACTAGACTGGCTCCAGTCCTTAAAATTTTTTTTCATCAATGTGTCATATCATAACTCTGATAGCTCTGTTTTAAGACAGAGCCATCAGAGTTAGACTAGCTACAAGTATATGATATGACACATTGATGAAATATTGTTTGAAGGACTGGCGCCAGTCTAGTGATGAACAGACAACAAAAGTCACTGCCAGCAAGTGTTAAAGTGAAGATTTGGAATCTTCAATATTAGAGCCAGTACATGAGATTAGACAACTTATTGCATATGCCAGCAACTAAGCTAGGACATGCCTGACCAGGAAGATCTCAGATATTTGGAAAGATTTTCAGACTTTGTCCAAGGGCAGACCTTACTGAATCACTGTTTTATCATACGACATCGCGTCCGAGAGTGATAAAAACAGCATGCACTAAAATCAATAAACCACTAGTTGTCTTCATATTTAGTATTGTTATTTATTGACTTCCATAACAATGTCACGTATATATGGACAAAATCTTAATGTTTTCACACCAAAAATGGGATTTAAAAGTAATTTTAATGTCTACTGGTAAATAGAACCTGAACATTCGTGCTCCTGTATTACTGAATTTATTAAACTCGTTACGAAAAAGCGATAAAATGCTCGACAAGCCTCGCATTTTATCTCTTTTCCCTCAACTCATTTACAAAATTCAGTAAAACATGAGCACCCCTGTTATATCCTATGTATTCACAGGTTTAGGTTAACAAAATTGTTCAGCCTTTTATTGTAAATATTTTCTTACCAATCAATTTTAACATGTTTTGGGAGCTCAAAAGAACCGTCTCATTGAGATGGTTCTTTTGAGTACCCACAACATATGTCTTTGTTGAGAAATAAGAAAATTAAATTTTCATTATGCACTCTTAACTGGGCCGCGAAACAAGAAAACCTGTCTTCATGGGTTTGTGAACAACACAGGCGCAGACCAGCCTGCGCATCTGCGCAGTATGATCAGCCCCTTTGTTATTCGCCTTTTGCAAAGTACCATGACTTGTGCAAACTTGCTACAGGTGAAATTTTGATTTTCTAGCTAGTCTCTGTAGGAGTTTGGGTTAAAGCTCGCTTTGTCGGAAACCCCGAAGACTGGTTTTGTCATGTCGCGGCCCAACTAGAGTTCTGGTATTATTTTACTTACGCAAGCTGCGATCTTGGTTTTTTCTTTCTAGGTGTAGTTTCCTCTCCATCAGATTCACTGCCGCTGTGTCTCCTCTTCTCGAGATCTAACACAGGTAAGGGTTCCGATTCGGAACAAACGTATCTCACAGAGCTGTCTAATACTTCAGAATTGCACTCAAAAACTTCATCACATTCCACCTTCTTAATCCTACAAGCTGGATATTTTGATTTCTTTAATCTCGTAAACTTTTTACTTTTCGCTCGTCTGAGTTTCTTTTTCAAATGTCTCACACTTTTGTTCACGAGCTTTTTTGAGATTTTTTCAACATAGGACTGAGGAGATCGAGGAGCGGGACTATTGCAGCTGGATTCAATGTCAGCAGATGCTTGAAGTTGCATACAAGAATCACATGACACGTCATCTGACACAGATGGCTCATCATGTGACTTGGATGTCTGATCATGTGACACAGAACCATTAATACCAATGTCGTCCATTACTGAATGTATATCCTGAGATTTGACGTTAAGATTATCAGATTCCAGTCTTTCAAAGATATTCTTGTCACTTCCATTAGTCATTTGAGCAAGAACTGGAGGCTCGTCAGAAAAACTGGACTCAGATTTGGTTGGAGATAAGCTGCTCTGGAATAGGCAAGATTCGTAAGACTTTTCTGGGGATTTTTCTGGAGATTTTTCCGGAGTTAAGTCAGTAGTACGTCGCTGAGTGGACATGGCAGCAACAGAGGCAAAACTTGCCATAGTTTCTGCTTCTTCGTGGCCCATCTTCCCAGATGTCTTTGACTCAGCACCTAAAGCAGATACAATACTGTAACCATAGGTCTAAATAAACACAAAATATGGAGTAAAATTGATAATATTTTTGCATCCATCAGTTTAAACATTTGTTTTGGATGCTCAAAAGAACCGTCTCAATAAGATTGGTCTTTTTGAGTACCCACAACATATATTTTCGGTTGAGGTATATGAAAATTAATTTTTAATTACCGTACACACTTATGTGAAGTGTTTTAAAAAAAAAGTTTCAGAGCTCAAAAAAGACATAAAGCTACAAAGTGACGGTTTGGCAGTCATTCAGTGTTGAAAACAGACATATTCACTGTACATTTATTCATATGCAATCTCTTAGTCTAGAATCAGCAAAAATGTGAACAAATGCAGAGATGTTTGAAAAGTACATGTAATGTATAAGTCCAATCTGGAGATGATTAGTATAAGCACTTATGCTTGTTTTCAAATCATGTTGGTCCTTTTTTTAGCAGGCTATTGTTTACTTGTAATTGAAAAGAAGTCAATAAAATATTGTTTACACTAAATTGACTAAGTCCAATCTGAGCTACCTAGCCTAGAAAAAGAATCAAAGGACGTTTCACCCGCCAAACCATTCCCCCCCAACCCCCACCTGGTCGTTTCCCCAATAGTCGTTTCACCCCACTAGTCCTGCCCCTAGTATAAGAATGTACTGGGCACCATGAAATAGGGGAAGAAAGCTTATTGAAATGATTCTGTCATTTGTTACTTTCATTATTGTCAGCCCCCGGGGAACGGGGGCATTTAGCATGGATTTTACAACAAATTTGGATCCATAGTGCAGGGCTTTAAAAATTGTAAAGTTAAAAGCCCCGCTATTCCCCAGCCCCTAGGGTGCCAGGGATACTAATGACTGGTGCATTATGAATGGCTTTGTTTGTTTGTGTTGATGCTTTACGTCCAAGTCAAAAATTTCTTAGTCATTTCAGGACGTCCTGTCTTCCTGGGTCGAACCAGTACTAAGCAGATAATAACCTATCTATTTGGCTTCAACAGTTTTTAAAAAAAAATCGCATTTAAATGCATTAGGAAGCAAATTCGACCTTGACGCTAAGTAGGTCAAGGTCAACCTAGGCCCATCATTTGAATAAACTTGGTAGGCCCCACATCTCCAATGCTACATACCAGAGTTGGGGTCGATTACATGCAAATGTAATCGATTACAATTACAATTACTTTGAAATTTCATGATTACTGATTACAATTACAATTACTTTTTTCAAAATGTAATCGATTACAATTACAGATTACATTGCAAAGTAATCATGATTACTTTATGATTACTTATGATTACTTTTGAGCAATAAATTAACTGTATTGTATTTCAAGACTTAATAGAATGTTATCCTGAAAGGAAATTTAGCTATGGTTCTCAATTCTACTTACAGAGCTACAAGGTTTACTATCTGATTATAAAAAAATAACGAATAAAGCAAAAGTGTTCAAAATCCCTTATTATTCTAAATATAAGCATGGGTACACATTGATCATCTCATTTATCTTACATGTATTTGCAAGATATCCCTAGTACAGTCAAATATCCATATTTGGCTGTTTTCAGTTCAGTAAGGGATACTAGCCTTTGTTGGTATTGCATTTGTTTTACTGATGGCAAGATAATAGTCAGTGAAGATTCTGATCAAACTGAACGACTGCAAATTCTGATCAAAGTTTCTAAACTGCATAGATCTACATCCGATAATATGACATTGAGTCATACCATTAAAGCATGCTGAATGAGGTATGGGCTCTTTTAATTTGTTTTGGATTTTATCCCTATTTTATCATAATCAGAATATGTCCTCCTAAAGTTAATTAGTCCAGCTCCCATTATTACCTAATATTTTGGATATTCTTTTATTTCATTTAATTTAATCCTGATAATTGGAACTCATTTATTATATTTCATGTAGGTCTATAAAAAGAATGACAAAATAATGTAGAATCAGATCTACTGCAGATGAAACCTAAAACTAAAAATGAGATCGTATTTAGCAGGAAAATGGTCAAGATTAAACACTTGCTAAAAGGTGTGAAAACTCAATTGTCATAAAAGTTCCTTAAGGATTAAATTGACACTTAAGAAAAGGGTCCTATTTCGTTTGACAGCAGAGCAAATGAAAAAGTTGACCAATAATGTCATTCAATGTTCACAATTATTATAGACAATTTTTTTTGGAAGCGGAAAGCTTTGACTTTAAATATGTATCTGATGAGATAATGTCAAATCTGAGCTTTGCTCAAGATTATCCAACTGTATTTACCATACAAGGTCTGCCTGTTATATATTTTTGCTAAATTTTATCTTGCTGGATAATTTTGCATAATTTTGTCATCTGTTCATATTTTTCAGAATTACCCTTCTTTTGAAGCAATTTCTTTCAGGGATAGCATCAGCATCAGAATCAAAAAGTATGAATTCAGATCTGGCCCAAAATATTGTTGGGCCTGATTGAGTCCAAACTGTTTGCTAAGGATATCAGCAGATGACAAATGGGTCTGCACTATTTGTTAAGATACGAACAATCTTTAAGGACTGAAATACATTATTTTATTGAAATTTTGACTGGTACAAAAATACAAAATGAGAAATTCCATACTTATTGTATTAATATGTATGGGATAATCCATCTAAATGGAAAGGGTTACTAACTGTTGGACACTCTGATAGCATTCATGAAAGATTTTTTCAAAAAAATCAGCAGACCACATAATATGTTATGAGGAGATGAAAAATATTACATACTTATACTGTTGGGATATCAGTCAATTCATGACAATTATGTGCCAGCTCATGGGATATTTATACATATAGCATATACATAAAGTCAGCCTTTATACATGCATGTACATCTATCACAGCAGTTGAGGGCTCATATAGTTATATTGGATCAGTTGAGAGGTAAACACAGAAGCAGATCTATTATTGGTAGCATATTCATATTCCTTGTTTCAAACATCCATTATTCTCTTTGATCTATTGCTGGTACAGTGACCTGTACAACTTACACCAGTTTTTTAACCAGTTTCATATTTTTTTGTAAAAAAAACCCAAAAGTAATCATAAAGTAATCGTAAAGTAATCATGATTACAGGCTATTTTGCAATGTAATCGATTACATTACGATTACTTGTAATCATAAAAATCCACGATTACAGATTACTTTACGATTACTGAAAAAAGTAATCGATTACAAGTAATCATGATTACAGATTATGATTACCCCAACTCTGCTACATACCAAGTCCCAAGGTCATAGGCATTCTGGTTCTGGACAAGAAGATTTTTAAAGGGTTTTTACCATATATGGGCGTGGCAGCCATCTTCGTCATGTGACCAGGACCATTTAAAAATACTTTTGTTCCTCCATCCTCAGAAGTCTCCTTATGAAATTTGAGTTCAGTTCAATTGGCCCAATTGTTTCAGAGGAGAAGATGTTTGAAAATGTTGACAGACGGACTGACGCCGGATGCCGGAGTGATTGGTATACTATCAAATAGCTCACCTCGGAGCCTATCATCTCAGGTGAGCTAAAAATTCGAAAAATATGAAAGACGCCAGGTAGAATTTCATCCCAGAGTGAATCATTTATCCCGATCTAAATTTTACAGAGTAAACAAGGAGATGCGTTTATACCGATCTACCTCATTCCGGTCTGAGCCATATCAGACCTGGATCAGTCCATCTAAACAGGGTTTATCTCTCTTTGAACTGAGCAACTTATGAATGGCAAGATTCCAGGAGCACTCAATGTAAAAAATACTGTAGACATAAATTGGTCCACCACACCAAAAGAGAGCAGACAGTAATGTATTTTTTCTGCTACTAAATGACACAAGCTGAAGATTTAATTGTGTAGTTATCCTGCAGATGATTTATGTTCAAAAGTCTAATGTTGGCAAGCCCGTGAGATAATGGTAATAATTGCATTTGCATAGTGTTGCTCAACTCTTTGCCTACTGGGTAATTTTGTATGTTTTTGTCATCTGCTGATTTTTTTCAAAATCATTTTTTTTTTTACTTCTTTCAGGAACACTCCATGGGTCAAGTGTGTGTCACATGTCTACAAGTTCTACTTTTCATTCCCTTCAATTTGATATGCAACATGACCCTTTTCTGAAATAAGAGCTGTCGCATGACCGTGTAGCTCGACTGCAACCTTTTAATTGAGATGTGTGACATCCTTAGAATATGTATGTATAGGAAGCTTTTGGATATTTATTGTACAGTTGAAACATATTTTATGGTCAACAAACATACATGTCAAATAGGGGTTGTTGTGGAATGAAAGCTAACCCTACAAGGTAGCTACGGTGCAAGTATAAATGCTTTCTTTAAAGTGGTTGTCAAAATATAGACTTCTAGAAAACTTTAACGCAAAAATCCTATCTTTTGGATATGTACTAGATTTTGACCTCTAGCCCCACAACCAAGTATGGAGCCTGGGGTCTGATGTTGTGCAAGCTAACACTACAAGGTATCTATGGTGCAAGTATGAACACTTTCTGACAAGTTGTTGTCAAAATATGGACTTCTAGAAAACTTTAACACAACAAGAAATGTCACAAACACGTGACGAATGCCCCCAAAGGAATTGGTCTAGCACAAGACACATTTGAGGAAAGATAGCTATAATATAGCAAGAAAAACCTAGAAATGAAGCCAGAAGTCAATGTCAAGGTCAAAATGACTCAAAATTGTATGCACCACTCCGCCATCCCAAGAGGAATCACCACCCCAAATTTGGGATTCCTACATCAAATAATATAGGAGATATGCTCTGGACACAATAATTCTTGAAAACTAGGTCAGAGGTCAAGGTCACAGTGACCCAAAAATGGTTTGTGACACTCAGGCATCCCAAGATGCATTTACATACCAAATTTGGAATTCCTATTTTAAAGAATATAGGAGATATGCACCAGTTTCTAGAAACTAGGTCAGAGGTCAAGTTCAAAGTCACAGTGACTAAATTATGGTAAGTGACACTTCGTCATCCCAAGATGCATCCACACACCAAATTTGAGATTCCTACCTCAAATAATATAAGAGATACGCTCTGGACATGATTATTCTAAAAACTAGGTCAGAGGTCAAGGTCACAGTGACCCGAAAATGGTACATGACACTCCCCTATTCCAAGATGCATCCATACACCAAAATTGGAATTCCTAACTCAAGGAATATATGTGATATGCTCGGGACACAATAATTCTTAAAACTAGGTCAGAGGTCAAGGTCACAGTGACCCAAAAATGGTATGTGACACCCTGTCATCCCAAGATGTATTTACACACCAAAATTGGAGTTCCTATCTCAAAGAATATAGGAGATATGCACCTGACTCAATGTAGTTTCTAGAAACTAGGTCAGAGGTCAAGTTCAAGGTCACAGTGACCCAATTATGGTACCCGACACTTCGTCATCCCAAGATGCATCCACACACTAAATTTGAGATTCCTACCTCAAATAATATAAGAGATATGCTATGGACAAGATTATTCTAAAAACTAGGTCAGAGGTCAAGGTCAAGATCACAGTGACCCGAAAATGGTACATGACACTCCGCTATCCCAAGATGCATCCACACACCAATTTTGGAATTCCTAACTCAAAGAATATAAGAGATATGCTCTGGACACAATAATTCTTAAAACTAGGTCAGAGGTCAAGGTCACAGTGACCCAAAAATGGCATGTGACACCCCGTCATCCAAAGATGCATTTACACACCAAATTTGGAATTCCTATCTCAAAGAATATAGGAGATATACACCAGACTCAATGCAGTTTTCAAGAAACTAGGTCAGAGGTCAAGTTCAAGGTCACAGTGACCCAATTATGGTACCCGACACTTCGTCATCCCAAGATGCATCCACACACCAAATTTGAGATTCCTACCTCAAATAATATAAGAGATATGCTCCGGACACGATTATTCTAAAAACTAGGTCAGAGGTCAAGGTCAAGGTCACAGTGACCCGAAAATGGTACGCGACACTCCGCCATCCCAAGATGTATCCACACACCAAATTTGGAATTCCTACCTCAAAGAATATAGGAGATATGGACCGGACACGAAAGCGGGACGGACGGACTGACGGACGGACTGACGGACGGACGGACGGACAGTGCGATTACTATATGCCTCCCAAAGTTCCTTTGGGGGCATAAAAATCCTATCTTTTGGATAATAATATACTAGATTTTGATCTCTAGCCCCACTCCCCAGAATGGACCCTGGGATTCCATGTTGTAGAATGAAAGCTTACCCTACAAGGTATCTATGGTGCAAGTACGAACGCTTTTTGACATGTGGACTTCTAGAAACCTTTAACGCAAAAATCCTATGTTTTTGATATGTACTAGATTTTGACCTCTATCCCCCCCCCCCCCCCCCCCCCCCCAGCATGGACCATGGGGTCTGATATTGTGTAATGAAAGCTAACCCTACAAGGTATCTATGGTGCAAGTATGAATGCTTTCTGACAAGTGGTTGTCAAAATATGTATTTCTAGAAAACTTTAACAGAGTGTGACGGGAACAGAACGCCACAGAACAAATGGGAACGCGTACGACCATGGTGATTACAATAGCTCTTTGCACTTCCTGCAGTCAAGCTAAAAAGATGACTTTACCCCTTATCCCATCGTAATTCATCATTTGAAACAACTGTGTGGGTCTAAAGTCCTCAAGGTTGTATATCAAGTTTCAAGGTCATTAGCCATGTGGTTCAAGGGTTTTCATCTTTAATGGGCATGGCCCCCATATTGCCATGGACAAGTGACACTGCTCAGTGCTCACCCAAACAAACTTTCGAACCCCTAATCTCCTCCCCAACAAGGGAGGCAGGCCTTAGCCCCTGTTGTTTGTTTGATTTGTTTGATTTGATTCTTTACTTCCCATCAACAATCTTTCAGATAAACAGGGACGGGTCTTCCTGGGTTGGACCAGTACTAAGCTAGGATAAATGTGTCTTGCTCAAGGACCACAACGCAGTGACGACTGTCTCCAGTCAAGCATTCAACTACTGAGCCACTGCGCTCCCTAATTCTTTTTAGCCCCAGTTGAGCTAACAATGTTGCCTTGACCAGAAGCAATCTGTTCCCTTTCTCCTGGCTCCACTAAACTGTCTCTTGGTGAACAGAAGCAATCAAATTACACATTAACTGTCTAATTCACTTATACATATATCATTATAACACCCTGGAGATTTCTACAAAAAATCTATTGATCACTTTCCTACATTACAGAGCCATAGATATCTGCAAGTCATGACTGCTTGTTTAAATTGGCCAATACAACAGAGGCGTTCATTTCTGCTTTTTCAAAAGCAAGTATTGTTACAAGATCTTTCAAGAGCTGCCGAAGATATCCGATATAAATCATTTTCTACTTTTCATTAATAGAAACTTTTTTGCAAAAATGCTGTTACCCATAAGTCTGGCTCCCTGGTTAACAGGATATGAAACAGCCTTTATTCACCAGCTTCTCTAACCAAGCTTAGAGGCAACATGATTTACTTTTTCTGCTTTAATAACAAAACCATGCATATTGTGGGTACCCATTAGAATTGCCTCTGTGAGGCAATTCTAATGGGTACCCACAATAAGTGCTTTCGAGGAGATCAGATGAAACATTTAGAGTGAATTGGTGCTGATCTAGAGAGACAGTTCCGACAGCTCTTATTGATCACAATATTGCTGGATAAATGAACTGTCTTTATCAAACAAGGATAACAGGAGCCACGCTTAGAGAAAAACGGTTTTCATGCTTGTGAAGCTGTGGATGCTCAGTTCAATCTGAGCATATGCCTACATTCCACCGAGCATGCATACGTGTATAGGTAAATTTTGACCTTAAATGAATCTAAGGTTAGTCAATGCAGTCCATGAAAATGGAAACCTGGATGAAATATTGGTTATATCTTACTACCAGTTTTCATTTCAACATTGATAGCACAAACATTAGGAATAACCCTGACCTTTCACTGTTACACAAATGTAGTTATGTACTTTTAGTAAACTCATCCAACTAAGGTCAAAATAATTACCAATAGTATATTTATAGTATTGGAAAGAACAATATCTAAGTAATCTAAGTATAACTGATATAGGTATGTTATACTAACAATCTGGTGTGCACAAGAGCAGTGCCTATCTTATGTGGCTCACCAGTTTCAAAGCAGAGGAAAACCAGCCTAACATGGTGTAGGAGATAATAACAATGGTTGAGATTGTCATCATTCGTATACCATATTTAGTGTAACAAGACAAGTGCTCCCAAGTTTGATCGAAGACTAGATTATCTGCCAAGGACTTAATACTTCACACGACTCATCAGGTTGCCAAATTTGTTTTACACTTTGTATACTGGAAACCCTAACAGGTACTGTGGCAAACGGTGAAGACCCTGATGAAAATGTTAAAGAACACAGAATTTCATTAGGGTCTAAGCAGTTAATGCTTAACATAAAAGCAATCTTCATGGACATAAACATTATAATGAGGAAATCTGTGCAGAATTTTGAAAAAGTTAAGCGAACAGTACGCCTACACCCTCCAATGCAGCCTTATATGGACATAATATATACAGTATCGAAATTTCACTGGAAAAAAATAAATGCCCAGATTGCTCTTGTCTGAAAGGCGCTTCCAATAGCACCAAAACACGGGAAAAGTCTTGTCCATTTCATGTTGACAGAGAAGAAATTTTCACAGAAAAGTATTGCCATTTTGTGGTTGAAAGAGAAGAGCACCAATTGGGATTACTGGATTCATATGGTATTGCTGGTTTTTACTTGACAAGTTTCCAATAAAAACTCTTTCCTGATGTTATTAATCACCATAAAAAGCACAAACAGCAAGAATCAATTAAAGTTGAGAGCATTTTATCATACAATTAAGTGACAATTGGGTAAATAAGACCAAAGACAAAGAAGGGAAAATGAAATTAGTGAATCATTCCATTTAAATATTTAGGAAAACTTGGTTAAAGCTAGTTAAATCTTTCCCTGCTAGTGGCAATTTTGGCTTTGCCAACAGCTATTACCTAGAATGTTGTTGTTGTTGTTCTGAAAGACAGCAAAAAAAGGGTGCATACAAAGAACAGTCTAAAATTTTTAAGTTTTAAAAAAGAGAGCTGTTACTGATGATGTGGTAATGGTTTGCAAACTTAAATCTAGGATGAAGATTTAGCCTGTAAGATTTACCCAACCACTTCCCTCCAACCCCCTCCCCCCCACGCACCCCTACAGACCTGAAAATCGAGCAAAGCATGTGGAACCTTTTCTCTGGGAATGAGTTTTTCATTTGACCTAGGCCTGTGACATTGAACAAACAAATTAACATAGGTCATATTCTTGACATATATTGCATTACATTGTATGTTGGGGCATGTGTGCCAAGTGATATCAAAACCAGTGTAGAATGTGGAAATTTCAATTTGATCATGGCGTATGACCCGAGGTATATTATGTACTTACATATCTGGATCGTGTACGTGGCACAGCTTCTTGTAAGGGTGCTCACTTGTGCAAAGCTATTTGATGGTTGTTTGTTTTAATGCTTTACGGCCCAGTCAACAGCAGCTATGGTCATGCCGGGATGGTCAGTTAACCTAACCACACTTTTTCCTGGGCAAGCTTGACTAAGCGGTTAACCAGTACTCCGTGCACATACTTTCACTTGTAACTAACAACAACTCTTCTGGAATCAGGGGAGGAGAATGGCCGTAGAAATTATTTCATGATCTCTCCGCACATGAATGTGATCGGGCCGGGATCTAACTCGGGACCCCTTGATCTGCAGTCAGGCACCTTACCAACTGCGCTACGAGGCCCGGTGATTTGATTTTTGGGAGGGAAACCAATTTTGATCTTTGCCTATGACCTTGACCTGGAACATGCAGACCTGGATCATATAGGAGTAATGGAAGACATTTGTTCAAATTGATATGATGATAGTTCAAAGAGTGTGAAAGTTATGCTCCACTTGACCTTGGCCTGTGACTTGGACCTTGAATATACATGTACAGACCTGGAACATGCAGACCTGGATCATATATGAGTAATGGAAGACATTTGTTCAAATTGATATGATGATAGTTCAAAGAATGTGAAAGTTATGCTCCACTTGACCTTGGCCTGTGACTTGGACCTTGAATATACATGTACAGACCTGGAACATGCAGACCTGGATCATATAGGAGTAATGGAAGACATTTGTTCAAATTGATATGATGATAGTTCAAAGAGTGTGAAAGTTATGCTCCACTTGACCTTGGCCTGTGACTTGGACCTTGAATATACATGTACAGACCTACACAATGGTCTCTTGTGCAAGGTGATACAAAAATCAAAGGAAGGAATGTGTTAGTTATGCTTCAAAAAGAATTTTTCCCCAGCATATTTTCCATTTGACCTTGGTACGCAACCTTGACCTTGACAATAGGTCAAAAAGTGTGAAAGTTATGCTCCATTTGACCTTGGCTTATGATTTTGACCATGAATATACATGTACTAACCTACACAATGGTCTTGTTATGGATGACACTTGTGCAAGGTGATACGAAAAACAAGGGAAGGAATGTGGAAGTTATGCTTAGAATTTTTCCCCAGCATATTTTCCATTTGACCTTGGTATGCGACCTTGACCTTAGACATACAGACCTGAATTACATTCATGACACAGCGTCTGGTTATGGTAGACAACTGTACCAAATAATCTGAAAACCTTAACCTATAACATACAGACCTGGGTCAATTTATAAGATGTATCTTGATGTTATTCATTGTGCAATGAAAATAAAGTGCATGTGTAAGTAATGCCCCGGACAACAGTGTCAAGGATCCATTGTCCACTGTATACTGTCTACGGGACAACCATTGTAACTCACTTCAACCTCTTTGGTGTGGTTCATTTTGTGGGCAAATATAAAGACATCCAAGGGTTTAGTAATAAGAGTGTTTGTTTATGTACAAGAACAGGATCTAAATATGAGTTATAGGTATTTGCAACAGGATATTGCAAGGAAAAAAATGGGGAGGCTTTTTTTACCATGTACTTGCATTCCATTAGCTGAATCAAGAAACTTCCTATATATTTGGAAATATTTCTGTTAAAAATGGATTAAAATTTAACATTTTATATCAAAATGAAGGATTTGAATTATAGTGTTTAAAAATATGATTTTCATCATTTAAAACTTATGTTGAAAGGAATTATGACTAAAAAACTGTGTATTTATTTTGGATAACTTTGGATTTTTAACAAAAGCCTCTGTTTTTCAATTTCTCATCAAAAGGGTGATTTCCTGTACAAATAGCCCTACCATGACATTCCAATTTTCAGGATATTTCTTTCCTTTGATAATGTGAACATTAGTGTTATTCAATAGACTTGGGAGTTCATTAATCTCAAGTCTAATGGAGTGTATCTAATACTAGATAGCCAACCAAGTCTACTGACTATCATGATGGATCTTTTAAGAACTCATTAAATGTAGAGGCTTATGAGCTGTGATATTAGTATATACTATACTATAAGTTGACCACAAAAATGGATAAGCCAGATATGGAAGTGGAATTCTCTTTCAGTGACTCCTTTGTTAATTATTTGTCTGCAAATAAAACTGCAACCAGTGACAATTCTAGCCTTTTGTCAATACCAAGTTGTCTTTGGTTACCTCAGGGACCAATTATTAAAAGACCTACTTTACCTGAACAAACACCTCTCAATGACACTCAGAAAAAAGTACACCACAGTGAATTAAGTGACAAAGTCTTTTCTGACCAAGAATCATCGAAGAATGACTCTGAGGAGAATTCTGGTTTCTCTGAATTTAGTACTAATGGCTCAGCTATTGAGAGAGAGCGCCATGTGATTGACAATTTCAATGGGATCCTATATCATGTGATACCTACCTATAATCAGATTAATATACTGTTTTCAACAAAAGGATTATACAGTCAATTTGTTGATTCTTTAGACAAGGAATTACATTCAAGATCTCCTAATAAAGAGTCCCCTGTTTATCAAACTCACTTACAAGGGAAAAGGTGTATCATAACATGTAAAAAATCAGAATCTTCCATTGTGGTAACAGGACCAGGAAATAGCATATGGAGAGAAACTACTTTTATAAGGTTATCAATAAGGCTTTTTAAGGTATTTGCATCTGAAAATGAGACTCAGAAAACGGCCAAGATACACAGTTCCACTCCAGTCGAGTCAAGGCACCAGCCACACAAATCACTACCATTATCTCCAATTGACTTTGGTAAATCAATGTCTAATAGCTGTGAATTGCTGTTAAGCCAACCAACAATGGCAGACATAAACAAACAATTAAATGAACTGCGTGATATTACCAAAAATCTACAAGGACAGGTTAGCAAAATAAATGAAGTGATGTGTCAGCTGATTCAAAAAGCGGAAAGTGTACAAAAATCAGAGTCAGTTCAAGATCATTTATCTATAGACTCAAGCATTGACAATCAGTCCAAGCCTATAACAATTGATGATGATGTAAACAACCCAAAAACTGTTCCCGGAAATTTAACATATAGCCAAGCACTTGGAGCCAAACAGCTGCCACCTATTCCGACTGATGATACTCAGAAAAAATCAACTGGTGATCCAAACCCAATTTCAAGCAGAAAATCTCAGACAAAATCAGCAAATAGTCATTCACATAATGCAGCTAAATCTGAGACCAGTCCTAAGCAATCTTCACTACAAACTTTGATCATTGGGGACTCTATTCTTTCTGGAATAAATCAAAGAGGTTTGAGAAATAAAGTTGAATGTCAGCCTATTTCTGGGGCCTCAGTTGATTTGCTCTTAGAAAAAGTACAAATTTATGACCTAAAAAAATTCCAAAACATTATAATTTATGTGTCTGGGAATGATGCTTCTCAAAACATTGACATTGAGTATATTGAAGAAAAGTATGAACAACTAGTGTGTTTAATTAAAAATAAAAACTCAACTATAAATATTTACTTATGTAGCATCTGTCCACGTGGGGACACCTGTGTTGATGACATCAATGACATGATTAAAAGGCAAAGTGATATCCATGGAGGAACTTTCATTGATATACACAAATCTTTCTACAACAAATTCAATCAGTTAAAATCCCACTTTTATAAACCCAGGGACAATATTCATTTGTCATCTTCGGGTACAAGAGGACTGCTTGGATGTATTAATCAATACATAGACATTGTAGAAAGTTTTAAGCATTGTGCCTATCATGGACTATCAACCCAGATAGTTAGCAAGTCTCACCCCCAACGAAAAGAGAGCAGACTGTATGCTTCCTCATATAGAAATAACCACGGAAAAGGGAACAAAAACTATATTAATTCAGAAAGATGTTTTAAATGTGGTTTAACAAACCACAAAACTTACCAATGTCGCCATAAAAACCAGTTACAATGTTATAATTGCAAATTTTATGGCCACAGAGATTCAGTGTGCTGGAACTTTTAGGACAGTGGCAAATATGCCCTTGATTTTGAAAAACATCCTATATTCCTGTCAGAAAATAGATTCCGTTCTCTGGCAGATATATGTGGTGTTTGTAATTATATTAGTTGTGAATGTGATGATATAATCTCAAATATACCTTTGGAAACAAATTCCTTATATCAAAATGATACTTCATTTTCCAAACCAGTCAATGACTACATATATGACTTATCTACACTTTTCGATCAAAGTTTTGAAACTAATGTTCAGTACACAAATCTTACCATTGATAACAATGTGCATGAACTTTCTACTGAAAACAATGTGCATGACTCTTCTTGTTCTTCCATGAGTGCCCAAAGCATGCTGAATTTAGGTTTAGGTAAAAAAGGTTTTAAAATGGGTCACTTAAATGTTCAGGGTATACAGAGTAAAATTGAACAAATTGATTTACTGCTAAATTGCTCTAGAAATGACATCCAATTATTTGGACTAAGTGAGAGTAAGTTAAATGACTCTCACACTTCTAACTTTTTCAATATAAAAAACTTTCAACTTTTTCGTAAAGATAGAGTTATTTCTGCTGGTAGACCTGAACAAGGGGGAGGAATTATTGTCTACGTGAAAGATGGAATCAAGTGTGAGAGGAGAATAGATTTAGAATGTGTGAACATTGAATGTATTTGGTTAGAAATTTTCCCCAAAAATAGCAAAAGTTTTTTGACTGGCATTATGTATAGGCATCCAAATGAAACTGTTCAGTGGAATGAAATTTTTGACAATCAATTTGATAAAGTATTAGCATGTGAAAAGGAAATTTATTTGATGGGAGACTTTAATCGTGACTTACTGCAGGTCAATATGAAGAAAACTTGGCTTGAATATATGGAATCATTTGGCCTTGAACAAATTGTTAAGTCTCCAACTAGAATTACAGATCATTCAGAAACACTAATTGACCATATATATTGTAATAACTTGAGTAATGTACTCTCAACAAAGGTGCCGATTTTGGGGCTTAGTGATCATTTCCCTGTTTTCGTAACAAGAAAACTAAATTCATCTTCAGTACTTAAAAAGTCTCATCATTCAATTTCATATAGGTCTTTCAAGAATTTTAATGAAGCTGAATTTATTAATGATTTGTCTTCAACGCCTTGGGATGTTATCAAAATATTTGATGATACAAATGATATTGTTGAAAGCTGGTCATCTTTATTTTTAGACATTATTGATAAGCATTTACCTTTGAAACAGCATCGTGTTAAACGTAAACAACAACCAAAATGGCTAAATGGAGAAATAATAGATGCGATAAAAACAAGAGACAGGTACAAGTCTATAAATGATAATGAGCAGTACAAAATTTGGCGCAATAAGGTATGTTCCCTCATAAAACAATCTAAAAAACATCAGTATTCCGAAATTTTAAATGAAAATGCAAACAATCCTGCCAGTGTATGGAAATTATTTAAAGAAATTGGGGCAAGTAAATGTAAGGACAGCTGTGGGATATTTTCATTGAACGTTGACAATAATAGTATTGAAAATCCAAAAGATATTGCAGATCAGTTCAATAAATATTTTGTTTCAGTATCATCAAAAATCAAAGAACCTCCGTTGGCATCTAATTTTGATAAACTAAAAGAGTTTTGTGATAAGAAAATCCCTGTAAATACTTATTTTTCAATACCATGTATCTCACAAGAAAAAGTAGAAAAATATCTTAAAAACATTGATATTACCAAAGCTACTGGCTCTGATAACATTGGAGCCAGGTTACTTAAGCTAGCAGCTCCATTTATTTCTGACAGTTTAATGTATATCTGTAATCAAAGCATACTTAACTCAACTTTTCCAGATAAGTGGAAAGAGGGCAAAGTAAGACCCTTATATAAAAATGGCCCTAAGGATGACACCAATAATTATAGACCCATCTCAATTTTGCCTGTCATATCAAAAATGCTTGAAAAACATGTGCATGATTCCTTAATGACTTATTTGACCTCTCATAAATTGCTTCATTCAACACAATCTGGTTTCAGACCCAATCATTCTTGTGAGACAGCCTTGCTTCAGATGGTCAATAAATTCCTAGAAGCTATAAATAGCAGTCAGATAATTGGTATGGTCATGGTTGATTTTAGAAAAGCCTTTGATTTGGTAGATCATACACTTTTGCTTAAAAAGCTAAGACACTATAAACTTTCAGATAAAACAATTAATTGGTTTTCTTCTTATTTGCTGGGCAGGAAGCAGAAAGTTGTCATAAATAATATTGAATCAGGAATGGAGAATGTTTTGTGTGGCGTGCCTCAAGGGTCAATCTTGGGTCCATTGTTATTTCTAATGTTTATAAACGATCTACCACTTTATACTAATAATGTAACTACTGATCTTTATGCGGACGACACCACATTATACATGGTTGGTGAAACTCAAGAGTATATTGAACAAAACTTACAGATGGCTTTACAAAATCTCTCTGAATGGTGTAAGCTCAATGGAATGCTATTAAACACAGATAAAACCAAGGCAATGTTAATTACCACCTCCCAAAAACGGCTTCATCTCAATAATGACATTTTGCATCTAACTTACAACAATGATGTTTTGAACTCCGTTGAAAATGAGAAAGTTCTTGGTGTTCGCATTGATAACAATCTTACCTGGTCTATTCATATTAATTTTATTGCTAAGAAAATTTCTTCAAATCTATGGCTATTATCCAAATTGAAGGACTATTTATCCACTGAACACAGAGTTCAATTTTACAAAACATATATTCAACCCCACATTGACTATTGTTCTACAATATGGGGAGGTACATCTCAATATAATCTTAACAGAATTTATAGGCTACAAAAAAGAGCTGTTAAAATCATTGTAAATTACCAATATGATAACATTGCCAACAGTATGGATGAGCTTAAAATTTTAAACATATATGAACGCATTTTCCTCAGGAAGGCTAAATTTATGTTTAAAGTTTCTAAATCTGTCCTACCCTCATATGTAAATGAAATGTTCTCTTTTCGACCTTTTAATGAAACGCTTCAGTCTCTAAGATCAACAGGTGCATTAGATTTTTATACTCCAAGACCACAAAAAGAAATTTTCAAACAAAGCTTAATTTATTCAGGTCCAGTTATTTGGAACAACTTACCAGACTGTTTAAAAAATTTAGAAACTGTCGATTCTTTTCATAAACATTGTATTAAATGGATGAAATCCAGTCTATCTTTCAATCTTTGAAACTGAAGCATTATGTCCGTATGAACATAAATTTTGAGTGTAAAATTGTGAATACGTTTTGTTCCCCAGTTTTAACAGTTAGTTTGGTGCTTAAAAGAACTGTCTCATTGTGACTCTTCTTTTGAGTACCTAAAACATGTGTTTGAAATTTGGTATAAATATTTAAAGCACTTTTATCTAGAGGTGTGATATCTATTATTGTTTATGTATATAAAGTGAGCCTGTGTGTATGTAGGTTTGAAAGTGCTCCATGCTGCTTGTATTATTTTGTCCATGTAAATCATCTTTGTACTTTATACTTGTATTCTTTTTTGGCAGTAGTTTATAGAGGGCCTCATGGAAGATTAGCTTTTTTTTTTGCTAAATGTGTTACCCTCTGAAAATAAAGACTATTATTATTATTATTTTCCCCCTATCTCCATTAAGGCAAAACCTTCCTGAATTAGTACATGAAACTTATCCCAAGTGTGTATACCTATTCAAAATTCTGTCTATATATTATATTCTGATGAAGCTAGTTTATCAAGATATTGACACAATGGACCAATATTGGATCAATATTGATAATGATTTTTCATCACTGGACTGACTCAAAAATCAGAAATTCAAAGCTTTCACAAAAAGCTTGGTCTACACTTAGCATATTTAAAATGTAATTCTGAACAAATCATATTTCAAGCAAAGAGGAAAGTAGGTTTGTGGCAGGCCAGGCCAGGTCAGGGCTGACAGACAAACAGAAACACTGACAGAAAGGCAAGGCAGGCAGCCATGCATACAGATAGAAAGGCCTTGCTGCTTGAGCTCACAGCCCTCAGGTAGTCCAAATTGCTGCCACCTGCTTTCGAAGTATTGACCAATTTGTTATTGGAACTTCTCAGAACATGAAAGGTAGAACTTTAATACAACAAGAGGGCCAATTGGTCCTTAATTGCTCATCTGAGTTTTGTTTAAAGCTTATATATAGGTATCTGTTGAAAGCTGACCATATCCCTGGTGACACCTAGGGCATATCCCTGGTGACACCTAGGGCGGGGCCATTTTTGGCCCCAGAGGCATAATTTGAATAAAATTGGTAGAGGTCCACTAGGTGATGTTACATACCAAATATCAAGGCTCTAGGCTGTATAGTTTCAGACAAGAAGATTTTTTCATGTTTTTCCCTATTATAAGCCTATGTAAAACATGTGACCCCGGAAATTTTGTTTATTCATTATAGAGGGACTAGAAAGATTGCAAAAATGACTGACATTTAGAATGAAGATCATGCCACACGCACACACCCACAGGCCTTTAGTTAAGAACAAACTTGGTGGAGGTCCACTAGTTGATGCTACATGCCAAATATCAAGGCTCTAGGCCTTGTATTTTTCTTATTTCTCAGCCAAAACATATGGTGTGGGTACTCAAAAGAACCGTCTAAATGAGCAGCCAAAACATGCTAAAGATTATGGGTAAGAAAATATTTACAATTTTACGCTGAATTTTTTTTGTTTATAAATCTAAATCACATACATCTACTTGCTGTATCAGATACAATGTATCATGAACTCTTTGCATGACGAGTAATTTTTCATGCTTTTGTTGTCTTCTGCTGACTTTTTTTTTAAAATCTCAAGTTTAAACTTAACTTTTTCAAATATTTCTTTCAGGAACACTATTTGAGTGTCAAACGTTCAGTTGGTCATGATCTGGGTCCAAACTGTTTGTAAAGGAAAGTATCAGCAGACGACAGAAGTCACCGCTAGCAAGGAAAGAGTTGAAGTGGGAATAACGACTGAGATTATGCCACACTCGCATCACAGTCATCTTCACATGCGCATCATTCACATAAACATCAGAAGTCCTCTTGATGCTATCTAAGCAGCCTTACTTTGCATGTTGGGTAATTTTTCATGGTTTTGTTGTTCTCAGCTGACTTTTTTCAAATTCAACTTTTTCAAAAAATCTTTCAGGAACACTATCAGGGTAATAAAACGGTTTGGATCCAGAACAGGACCGACGTACAGTCGGTCCTGATCTGGGTCCAAACTGTTTGTAAAGAAGTATCAGCAGACGACAAAAGTCGCTGCTAGCAAGGAAAGAGTTTAAGAGGAAAAATGACTGAGATCATGCCACACTCACATCACAGTCATATTATGAAGCTCATCAGTCACATTATTGTTTGCTGTCGAAAATTGAAAATCTTCCAAGATGCTATCTAGTCTTTGTAGCTGAACAGCCTTACCTTGTATTAACTCTTTGCATGACGGGTAAGCTTTCATGTCTTCAATAATAACTTTTTCGGGATGTCAAACGGTTAGGACGGACATTCTATCTGTCCTGATCTAGGTCAAAAGTGTTTGCAAAGGTTATCAGTAGATGACAATTCACCGCTGGCACATGAAAAAAGTTGTTTTTCTTGTCATGTGGTTCATGAAACTCACATATGTATAAAAAAAGAGCCATTTTTTGAGATTCTAGGATCTGCAGTAAACTTAAATTAGTCTAGACAAACACATTACCAACCTGCTCCTCCAGCTAAGGTAACTTTACAACTTGCGTCTTATTCCGCCTTACATAAACTCTTTCTTTGCAAGTGGAAACTTTTGCCATCTGCTGATAAACTTTGCAAACAGTTTGGACCCAGATCAGGACCGACAGAGCGTCGGTCAAGATCTGAATCCAAACCTTTTGACATTCTGGTAGTGTTTTTGAAATAATTTTTTTTAAAAAGTCAGTAGACAACAACAAAAGCATTGAAAAATTGCCCAGCATACAAAGAGTTAAAAGACGCAGGGAGGTCAGTCTAACCCTTAAAGGGGCAATCACGACTGCAGCAGAAGACAAATTTGGTGACATCGTTCCCAATTTTCGAAAAAAATAAGGTATGATTCTCATGAAATATCATGCCTTATTTGTTATTTTTGAAAAAAAGCAGCAAAATTTGAAATTGTTGTCTGCTGCAAATTATAGGTGGCGCTTTAAGGCTTAAAAATAACGCATTGCTAAGCCTAACTACTGTTGAGACGATGATTCTGAAAAATTTTCACAGCAGTTCGGACTAAGCCCCCCCCCCCCCCCCCCCCCAAAATTATTAATGGTATCTGGAACCCTGAGACAAATGTAAGCACTTGCAGCAAGCTGATAACAATTCTGGCAATGATTTTGAATATTAAGAGAGGGTCGATCAAAATGTTTCCAGAGCTAAAACATTGAAAGAAAATACAAAGTGCCAAGCAATTAGGCAAAGATTTCCATTATCAAAATAATGGTCAGTTGCTTGGCCAAATACAATTTTTGTTTGATTTGATTCTTTACGTTCCATCAACAATCTTTCAGATATAAAGGGACAGGTCTTCCTGGGTTGAACCAGTACTAAGCTAGGATTAATGTTCTTGCTCAAGGACACAACACAGTGGCGCCGGTGAGGCTCGAACCCGCAGCCCCTCAGTCTCGAGTCAAGCACTCTACCATTGAGCCACTGCGCTCCTAAGTACAGGAGACCTTAAAATCTAGAATACAAATATGCTGAGAAATGAAGCACAGATACATGTAACAAATTAAATCACAGCAACAAACTACAAAGCTATATAAAGCTACTGTATTCATTCTTATAAGCACACATCCGGCCTTTAGTAAAGAGTGTGTACCAAAAATTTACTTTTGTTATAATTTTCAACCAAAACATATGTTGTGGGTACTCAAAAGAACCGTCTCAATGAGACGGTTCTTTTGAGCACCCAAAACATATGCTAAAATTTATGGGTAAGAAAATATTAACACTTTTACACTCAAAAATTTTGTTTATCTAAACCTATGGCACATGCACATAACTTTTTTTCCAAAATCTTACTGTCTTTTGAAAACAATTCAGATCAGCTGGCTTCTCATGATGCCAGCTGATTTAATAAGAAGACAGCTGATTCATGATCCACACTGTCTTTCATACACTACAATGGCTTAACAATAACCCTTATCCCGCCACTAACTTTTGTCTTTAAAATGCAGTCTGCTTTTTACATCTGCTTCATACATGTAAATACAAGTGCACTGCAGACTAGATTTTTTCATGGAAGCATACAATATGAACCCTGAGCAGACTGCTCCCAAGGGGAGCAGTCTGTTCTGAGTCCATATTGTTTGCAATATAGGCTACCTAGGAACATAAATAGATGAGAGAGCAGACAACGAAAGGTTAACAGTGAAATGACTGGAAATCAGATGATTTGGTCACTCTAGCCACCCTATCTCCATTAATTAGCTTTACAAGAGACCGGCACATCGCTTTCCACATGGCGATACAGTGACTGAATAGCTGAATATTACAACATTCACAACTCAAAAATAACTCTGTGTGTGTTTGTAAGAACATGTGCATGTATAAGGTCAAATACTGTAATCAAATTCAGAGAGTCATGCAAACGACCAAACGGTGATCTGAGCAAGTGCAGCGAATACATGTGCAACCTATCAGCTTCCTGCTGAATACCAATATCAACCCAATCAGCACACTTGCTCCTGCCTAATACATAAGCGCACAAGGAGTACTTTTATGTGTTGTTTACACTACTGTATATGACGGAAGGAAGGAAGCTCTGGGTTCGAGGTTATATTCAGCTGAGCATGGAATTATAACTGCTTATAAATTGTAAATACTGACTTGTTTTTCATTAATGATTCGTTTTACTTTAAATCACTCAGATGTTGTATTTATCCTGCTCAGAAATGTTAAAATGTCAACATTTGTTGGCATTTTAACATTTATGAGCAGGATGAATTTCATGATATATTGAGTTGAGTTTTGTTTGTTTGTTTGATTTGATTCCCAGTCAACAATCTTTCAGTTACGTCGGGACGGGACACAACGCAGTGACCCTGGTGAGGCTCGAACCCACGGCCCTATATTGAGTTGAGTAAAACTGATTTATAACCTCAAGGCCAGCTAGATTTCCAATCAAACCAACTGTACAATTTCATAATTATCTATGCGGGTTAAAAGCAGTGTGGAACCTTTATCATTAGAAGCAAACTAATCTGGATCTACACTGTTTTTAAAGAGGATATGATTTTTGAAAAAGTATGTGAACAGTGTGCTTATTTGGTCGAACATGGTAAATTATTTTGATATTCCTTCTATTTTCTTTTATTTGATTCTTTACGTCCCATCAACAATCTTTCAGTTATAAATGGACGGGACTTCCTGGGTTGAACCAATACTACGCTAGGATTAATCTAATGTTCTTGCTCAAGGACACAACGCAGTGACGCCGGTGAGACTGGAACCCGCGGCCCTTTGGTCTCGAGTCAAGCACTCCACCACTGAGCCCCCCTATTCCTCCTTCTGATTATCCAAAAATCCCATTTGAAATCAATGCATAGGCCCCGATTATAAGTCTCATTAAGATGCTTTTATAAGTGCCCAATATTATTACTTAAGAAATTCAAAAAAAAAAAATCAAATTACCCACTCTTTTCTGTATTTGTTTTGATGCTTTATGCCCCAGACAACAATAAACTTGTTCTGGGTGTTCAAAAGAGCCGTCCCATTGAGACAGTTCTTTTGAGTACCGTCCCATTGAGACAATTATTTTGAGTACTGTCCCATTGAGACAATTCTCTGAGTACCCACAACATGTTTTGGTTGAGAATTAACAAATTAATTTTTAAGTAAACACTCTTATCTGGAGGCCTGTTGGTCACCCTGATTGTTTACAGTAAAACCTGTGTAAAACCGCCACTCAAAAAAAGACAAAACAAACATCCAAATGACAAATGGAAATGGAGGCTTAATGAAGGTCGAATGTATGACCTGCATTAAGCAATAATTGGTCTTGAAAACCAATTTTCTGCTTGTTTGAAAGTGGCCCGTTTTACACAGGTTTTACCATGTTTACTGTATTTAGGTAATAAAAATGGTATTGACTAGTATTAAAATGAGATAGTTAGTAGCCAACTAACTTACAAAAAATAGCAGTGCTATATCACACACTGAATACAGCCAACTTGCACACAATGGGGAACTTTTGACCGTTTTCTTTTGAATATGCATCCACAATGGGATCTGATCATATTCAAACTGGTGGCACAATTACTTACAGTAGAATTTACTCGTAAATACCAAGATGATTGATGCTATCATTTTAGCATTAATGCCATTACTATTTATAGACCTAGCACTCAGTTTTCAAGAAACTAACAATTTAGCCACATACTTATAAAGAATGACCCCTCAAACAAATTTGCTTACAAAAAGGTAAATTGGTTGAGTGGATGACATACAAGTTGACCATTTCCAGGGTGTCTATATCAAGTCCTCATAATTAGTTGAACAAATTACACATGCATTAACTCAAGCAGCAATAAGCATTATACAAGTGATTACTGATTATTCCATGTACATGTACGCCACTACTTACCAAATGAAAATATATGAGTTGGAGATGGTGGGCGTACTTTCTTTGGTCTCCCAACTTTCCTTTTCTCCTGAGATTTGTGTGAATTTTGAGATCCAGTCTTTTCACTATCTTCAGCTGAGAACAGTTTATGTCGTTTCTTTGGTGGAAGGTAATGTGGTTGGTTTAAATCATCTAGGTCTGTCCCAAATATGTCAAATAAATTTTCATCAACTCCTTTCCTTCGACCAAGTTTCAATCTATCCGAATCATAAACATTTTTATGCTTTAGTGGACGAGACTTTTCAAATACCAGAAGCTTGTCTTTTTTCTTCTTTTTAACATTTATGATTGCAACTTTGAAAATACTAGGAAGTGGAACTTCACCAGGTCTCACCTTTAAGAAAGTTTCATCAGAAGAAGATATTGACAGGTGAGGGAATTCTCTTATTAAGTAATCCACTTCCCCGATGAATACTGGGTCAATTATGTTTTTATGTTTGGTTCTAAAATATAACAACTTTTTTTTGCTTTTCTTCCTCCTATATCTCGAATATTCCATCATTAATTGAAAGTTTGATGATTTAGCACCAAGACTACTCCCTCCTCCACTAGTATCAGAGTCAATGGAGCGATCAGATGGTGGTGGACATGGTCCTCCAACGAATGATGGATAACCATCGGTGGTAATCATAGAAGCTTTATTTGTTTCCAAATGATCAGAAACCTCTATATCCAGAGAATTTAACTGATGATCCAGAATTAGATTATGATCGACTGTATCTGTCACACTATCTATCTCAGAAGATCTATGCCGAAAACGGCTTTTAGAATCCTTTGTCCTGTGTTTGTTCTTTCTCACATTCAAGTGTAATTTTGATTTACGAATTGTGGGTGATGTTTTTAAACCAGTATCCAACATATCATTTAAAAGAAACTCATTGTCAGCAGTCATGCCTGCATATTTTTCCAACTCCCTCTGCATCCTTTGAAACTGAGTATCTAATGAATTTTCCGGTAAATTTATTTCTTGGTCTGGAAATCCTATCGCATGGCTTTCTTCAGGTACTTTCACAACATTTTGTTCTGACATTTTCACTCTGGGTTGTTTTTTCCTTACTTTAGTCTTTTTATATGCTAAAGAAGAGTTTGGAAGAGGGTTTTTTCTTGGCCGTCCTCGTTTTCTTTTCTTTAGTTCAAAGTTCTCTAAATTAGTTTGCTCTTTACTTTCTCGCCACTGCATCAATGAAAGAGATGATTGATTTAACAGATTTTGTGTCGTAAGTGGTACCTGTTTACCTATTTCGGCGATTGGTGGAATCACTTTTGGCTTATTGCATGAACCTTTAGGTCTACCTGGATGCCTATTAAGTTTTTTATTCTTGCCTTTGAATTTATTACTACTATAAGGTTTATCTATCACAGACATTTGTTTCTTCTTTAGTAGAGTTTGTTTATTCTTAGAACCTTTAGGTCTTCCAGGTTTCTTTTTTACAACAATAATTTTGTGCTTACCAGGTGGCCTGCCACGTTTCTTAAACGTTTTTGTCCCCATTTCACTTTTATCCTTGTTCACTTGTATATTTATCTCATTACTATTTTGGTACTCTTTTTCCTTTTCAAAATCTGCTGGAAATGGCAAGGTTAAGTTATTTTGACCAATTTGTTTTTTGTTTTGTAAACAATCTGATGGTTTAGAGACAATTTCATTATCAGAAATGTTATCCAAATGTTCCCCAGAAACTTGTAAATAGTTGGACATTGATTTTCTACAGATATCATCTGATAATATTTGTTCACTACTTAAACATGTTAAATCTTCACTACTTTTTGAAATAGTTTTAGCACTTTTGGTAAAACAATCACTTAAGTTACATTTAACACTTTCCATATCTGGTGCACATTTCAAACTTTCAATATTTTGTTCCACAAATGGAATACTATCACAAGTTGAAGGTTCAGCATGATTATTAGTTGATAGTTCAGGTTCATTGCAAGTTTCATTATCTGGTTTTATCTCTGCTTCATTTATTTCTACTTTGCTTTCTGAAACATTTTCCATATAAGTTCTATTATCACATTCTTTTTCATACCTAATTTTACTAAGATAAGAAAATTTATCTTCAAGCATATGCTCTTTTTCTTCTTCAGTTGGCATTCTACCTTGTTGCAACAAAACACTTGTTTTATGTTTAAGTAAAAAATTAGTTCTATTTTTCTTCTTGCTAGGTGATACAGAAACAATAGTAGGTTCTTTCAGTTTTAAGGAATCTTTTAATTTATTTGACTCAATTTGTTTATTCTTATCCAACATTGGTATATCATTTGAATCTTCTTCATTTGAACGTTTTAATCCAAATTTATTCTGAATACCAGTAGCAGATAAAGTGACAGTGATTGCAGGGATGCTAGTAGTAGAACATTTTAAATTAGAGTTTGTGACAGTAATATCCGCAGGAGTTACAACAGAATCAACCTTTGTATTAGAATCTGATAATGCCAAAGCCTCTGATGAAGGTAAACCAGACATATTATCCATATTATCACATTTCTCAGAATCAACTGAGCAAGAAATAGAAGGATTTGAAATAGGATGATAGGAAATAGAAGATGGAGGCTCTGAACTTAAAACAGAACTTGGAGATTCATTCCCAACAGGAGATCCAGCAACAGATTCAATACCACTATCAGGAGACACATGTGCAACATCTATTCTTGGTTCCTGGTCAACATTATGTATTAACTGTTGTTCCTGCACATCCAGATCTTGTAAAACATTGTTACTTAATAGCACTATTTTATTTGAGTCTGAAGCATCCTGGTCAACAGGAAATTTAGTTACATATGGCAAATCCTTCACTAGTTCATCACTACTTTTTTGTTCAGATACACATTGTGAACTCAGATCAAGTGTATTTTTAACATGTTGAGCTTTCTTTCCTTTACATGATCCTTTTCTTCCTCTTTTAACACGCTTCCCTCTTTTGGCAGTCTTTTTAACCAATTCAGTTACTGTCTCTGATATAGGTTCTGAAGTTAATTTCTCAGTTTCAACAACTAAAGAGATTTGCGATTCTAAGGTGTATTTAACAACACTTTCTTTCTCATTTTGCAAACTTTTGTTAATATCATTTAGATCACCCAAGTCTTTATTCATATTGTCTAAATATTGTTCCTTTTCACATTCTATTTTCTCTTGTTCCACCAGCTCACTAGTTTCATTTTGCAGATAATCCATTTCTTTCTTATTCGCAACATTAACTGTAAAATTTATATCATTAATATCTGTTTCAACATCTTTTTTATCATCTGAAGCTTTATGAGCACATTCTTCAGTGTATTCAGGGGTTTTTGTTCTTGCATGTTTTGATCGTTTTTTGTGACCATGCTTTTTGATTAATTTAATATTAGTCTGATCATTTTCAAGACTTTCCTCAGGAGCTAATGAACATTGTCCAACTAAATCAGTTGTATTATCACATGTGTCAGATAACTTGGGAATATCAACAGTAAGTGTTGCTGATTTCTCTAAAGATTCAGAGTAACTAGAAATGGAATCCTGCATATCACTTGTTTCTGCTCTTATAAGGTTTTCGTTCTCCATTTCAAGCACTTCATTTGAACTTGTACTTGGTGTATTTTCTTTCGCAACAATTGTAGACCCAGATTTTACACTAGTTTCAATATCACTATTACTGATGCCTTCCAAAGCATTTACCATTGGAAGTACTTTTGGTTTTGGTTTGTACTTCTTCTTTTCATTACCCCATGACCAAGGCTTGACTTTTCTTTTTCTTTTTTTCTTGGGTTTGATTACATCACTTGACTTATTAACAAGATCTTCAGCATGATTGGGAGAAGCTAAAGATAAGTTTGGAACATTTTGGATTTTCTTTACTGTTTTTGTACTGGATGCTAGTACTGACTTCCTTTGTTTCCGTTCTTCTTCAACTACTTTATGAATTTTACATGATCTTTCGGGATATTTTTTCAATCCAACTAAATTGTCACTCTTCTTCTGGGAAAATGACCTTAAAGATTTATTTGCCTGCTGAACATCCCTACATGTACCTGCTGCTAATTCAGTTTTATTTTCTGCCTCTTTCAAATTGCTGTCTGTATTCGGACAAGTTGCATTTGTTTCTGTCTGCTTTTGATTACTGTCTTTGACATCCTTGGGTTTTCTTCTTTTCCCCTTCTTTCCTTTTCTCTTTTTAGCAAAAAGTTTAGCTGAAATTGGATTTGAAATATCTATGGTACTGCTCTGACTATCTGATTGTAATGACTCAGTACATGTTAAATCACTTGGAGGAAGAGAACAGCTTGTCCCCGAATCAATTTTTGCTACTTCTTGCACAACACCTTTAACAACACCGATATCAACAGAATCATATATTTTGATATGCTGATTTTCAGCATCAGAGGTCTTACCTGCTAAGTTGTTTTCTTCAGTCTTATGACTTTCTGGTTCATTCACTCTATCAAATGACTCAAATCTTTTCCCTCTCCTGCCTCTCTTTTTAAGAGGTTTTGCTGAATCATTATCGAATATATAAGGAGACACTGGTGTGACTACTACTGAATTTTTGATTGCATTAGTAGGTGCTTCCAGGGCAGTATTATCTTTAGAGGCATTCAGATTTTCATGCTTACTCCATGATTTTAACTTTTCATTGCCAGAATCTTCAGCAAACACTCTTAAATTTGCAACATTGTCATTGGTTGGAGGTAATATGTTGGTAGACACTTTTTCACTGCACTTGGACATCTTGACATAAGAACACTTATCAGCTGACTTCAAAGATGCAAGAGTTTCTTGATTTGTTTTTAAAGCATTATTTGCATGCTTTATAACTTCTTTTGAATCTAATGAAACCCTTAATTCTTTAAGTTTTGGAAACTTCTTTTTAACATTTTCTGTGAGGCATACAGACTGACTTTTGTGTTGAATTTTGTCTTTGTCTATCTGCCTTGGTTTCTGTATCCTGTGGGCATCTTTCTTAGATTCATCTGGACTGTGCTCTTTTATATCACTTGTAGAGTTTGTTTCAGAGGAAGTTTGAGCTTTAAGGAAACTTTCAAATGAGCTTAAAAAGTTTGTATTTTTACTTTCTTGATTTCTTTCTGGTGACAGACTGGTTTTCATACTGTTTACATCTTTAATCTTTGAACATTTTTTGACCACATGGCCAACTCTGTTTGTTCCACTTCTCACAGATTTCTTTGACAACTGTCCAGCTTGAACAGGAAAAGCATCAAAAACATTTCTTTGTAAGTTTTCTTTGGTCTTTTGGGTATGTGTGACCGATTTTGAGTCGCTGCTATCTGGCTTGTTAGATGGTATACTTTCACTCAGTTGGTTGCCTACAGTTTTTAAATTGTCTTTCTCCACTTGGTCTTGCAAACTCCCATTATCATTTAGTTTATCAGCAATAACTTGACATTCTATGTTTTCACTCACAATATCTTTATCAGGTGGTTCTGTATTTTTCAACAAGACAGTTTGATTCTCTAGCAAACTTGCTGGCTCTTTTGTTTCAAAGACAGTGTCTTCTGCATCCAAAACCTGAAACACACAAAACTACAATGTAGTACAAATGACATTGCCATTCTGGGCAAGAACATTGCCTCATTTGTATGTATTTTGCTAGTGGCCTTTCTAATGCTGTTTGTTTTGTGTGTGCGTGGGGGATGGGGGTCCTTTCTAGTTTTGCAACCATCTTGCTGAGGAAGAGAAAGCTGGCTGATTTACTTTATTTGTATTCCTGCTGTCACATGGTGCTGTGGGTTGGTCTGTGTTCTGTGATCATGGAATTTCCTGTTCATATGTCAACTAGAATTTCATGTACTGTGATCATGGCTTTTCCTGGTCATATGTGAACTAGAATTTCAAAATTCTAGTTCATATTTGACCAGGAAATGCCATGATCACAGAACACAGACCAACCCATTCTTTGTTTGTTTTGTTGCTTTACGTCCCAAGTCAACAGCTATGGTCATTGCGGGACGCTCAGTTCACCTAACCACACTTTTTCCTGGGCAGGCTTGAACAAGCGGATAACCAGTAATTCATGCACATACTTTCGCTTGTAACTGACAACAACCCTTCTTGAATAAATCAGCGGAAGGGAGGAGAATGACCGTAGAAATTATTTCATGATCAATCTCCACGAAAGTATGGGACCAACCCATTCAAAATTCTAGTTCACATATGACCAACACAGACCAACCCACAGCACCAAAATTTTGATATTTATGAATGAAGAATACAAATTTGGTGCTCATATGAGTTGAACATGAAAAAAGTTTTTAACACCATAGCCATGTCCATTGTACTTTAAGCTAATTAACGAAATATGAGTAAGGTGGTACTAATATGCACTTCCTTTTCATTACATAAAATTTGCAGCTCTGAATACGGCTGTAAACAGTGTATTCCAGATGGTTGGTGCCTGATGCTTTTCGTTGGCTGGGTCCACCGAAGCTCAACTTGAGGTATTCTTTAGCTCTGAGTCAGAGCTATATGGGAGACATGAGCCATTTTCTTTGTATCATCATAATGTGTTAAAGAGACTAAGTCTGCAACTATGAACATTTTTCGAAATTTTTTATTTTCTTTTTAAATCATTTGTAAAAGTAGAATTATATTATGCTTTCACAATAAATCTGTCCACTATAGCTGAAAACTGCATGGAAAAGTGAATTATCTTATAAAACAGGTGTGTTTTTCTCTTGTTGGTAATTATTTGCGTCCCTCCAATAATTATAGACAGGTTATTTTAACATAAATGCTGTTGTTTTGATACTGATAACTTGTTAAGATTTACGAAATTGGTAAAATGTATACCTGAATTTTAGTTTTTTTACCGTGTTCTTGAAAAATAGAAACATAAGTTTTAAAATTGTCGTTGGCTGGGCCCACCATAGCTCAACTTGAGGTTTTCTTTAGCTCTGACTATCTGGGAGTCATGAGCCATTTTCTTTGTATCATCATAATGTGTTAAATTGATTTGATTGTTTCTCCGTGATGATACATTGCACTAGTTTGGAAGCCTCCATACACGCTGAACAATTTTGTGTTTTAACAACAACAGAATCTAAGGCGAAGATTTAGCACTAGTAAAATGCATTTTTCAAGTTGTTTTTTTTCTTATTATATCCAACGGAGGTTAAAATGCTTAAGTGTGCAATGTTAGGGACCTTCATTGTACCTCAAAACAAATTTAAAACATTAATTCTAAAGCTTACCTCTTTAGCAGTAGTATTAGGATCACTTGCTTTGTCTACACCTGACAATTTTCCTTCGTTTCTTAATTTGTTATTGTCTTGCTCCTTATCTGTTATAGTGTCTTCTACTGAATCTTTCTCAATTTTGTCCTCATCTAGGTTATCTACCACCTGACTGCCTGCTAAATGTATATTTTGTGCTTCAGTTCTCTTATCTAACTTTTCCTCACAACTTAAACCTGCCTCGATTTCAATGTCAAGATTATCATCTTTGGTTTTAGCAGAGGCACTATTGCTTTCCAAGTTCAAACTTACATGCCATGTATCTGAAAAATGCTGATAAGAATTCTTTTCTGGCTGAACTCCACCATTTGTTTCAATTTCTATTTCTTGCTCAGTATATTTTGCTAGATTGTCACTTTTGTGTACTGAGTTATCTGATCGCAATGATGTTTCTTGGTCATGTTTGTTAGTATATCCTGTTGCATTATCCTTATTCCTTATAAGTGGACTGTTGGCTGTATCAAATTCTGGCAATATCTCAGTTGTAGTTTCACGTTCAGCTTTGTTACCAGTATCAGCAACTCGTTCCATCACATTCATCCTTACAACCAACTTCTTGGCTCCTTCCCAACTTCATCAGATCTTTTTACTGCAATAAAAAGGGCAAAAGGAGTCATGAAACCGTGATCACTTTCATGGTTTCATAAAGGCAAGGCTGTGCAAGATTTAAGGATTTTCAAGGGCTACAATTCTAAGAGCATCTCTGATACAAATTTAAAGGAATACATGATGTATTCTTGGAAATTTGCATCAGTAAGGCAACATGTTTATGAATAAGATTTATACTTTAAATTCAACCTTGCAAAAGCTAGACTTCAAGTAAATAGATAAATAAGTATTAGGAAACGAGCATTAAAATTGCTGTGGCTTTATTTGGTGCAGCTAAAGCATGGGTGGTAATCAGTGACACTACCTCCAAAAAGAGTCAACAGAATTTTGTACCCTGTGAACTTTTGAGGTGGTGCGTCAATGTCTACTGCATTTTCTGTACATGTAGCTCCAAAAAGAGTCAACAGAATTTTGCACTCTGTGATCTTATGGGGTGGTGTGTCAATATCTACTGCCTTTTCTGTACATGGAGCTCCAAAAAGAGTCAACAGAATTTTGCACTCTGTGATCTTATGGGGTGTTGCGTCAATCTCTACTGTGTTTTCGGTACAAGTAGCTCCAAAAAGAGTCAACAGAACTTTGTTCCCTTGACACATCCGGAACTGGCGAGCTAGCACTCTCGACAGAAAAAACGTCATAAATGGTAGCTTTCGATAAATTTTATATTTTATTCCTTAATTAGCAATCAATGAAAAAATCTGACAATGCTGTCTTGTGTAGATACGATTTAACTTTATTCCCTGTTAGAATTTGCCACAGAATTATTTAGGGCTTGAGGTTGGCGTGCCGTGAAACCAATTTAAGCCCTCCAGTAAAATATTTTTACTGACCATTCCAAGGCGGTGCTTCTTTTGTGGATCATTTATGTTATTTCTGTTTTTTTTGTTTTTGTTTGATTTGATTCTTTACGTCCCATCAACAATCTTTCAGTTATGCAGGGACGGGTCTTCCTGTGTTGAACCAGTACTAACCTAGGATTAATGTTCTTGCTCAAGGACACAATGCAGTGACGCCGGTGAGGTTCGAACCCGCGGCCCCTCGGTCTTGAGTCAAGCACTCTACCATTGAGCCACTGTGCTCCCATTTCTGTTTTGTGGTCACCTGCTGGGAAAGGGCGGACCTCTTGTATCTCGTTCAGTTTGTAATGTCTAATTGTGAAGCTGTCACTTTCCCATTGGTATCCTGCGTCAGGTGTGGTGCTTGATTGTATTGATTCCTGATCTTTCCCTTTTTCTTACTTTGAATATAATTTTACCACAAGTAAATTTTACCTCAACACCGAAACTGAAAATCCATCAAATTCGATCAACACAGAGATTTGGGTTTCCGATTACATGTATTTCCATGTTCTGGCCAAATCCCCCCTTCACTCTATAGCATTACGACCCCCTGAAGCACCATCCCTGATAAAATCAACCATGAAAAGCGATACATAAAGCCAAAAGAAAAATATGCCTTGTTTCCGGTTACATGCCCAATTTTTTTAGGATCGGTAGGTAGGCAAACTTTTTTGCATGGAAAAAGTATGAAAGTCCTTAAAAACAGTCTAAAAATAGACTTTAATATCCCGAAAGTCTTCAAAAAACTTTGAGTAGGCCACAAAATATAAGGGTCGGTAGGGTAACCGGAAACAAGACATTTTCTTTTTTTGGCCTAAACAAACAAATGCTGGTGGAGAAAACTAACCTAATGTGCTAGTATATGTATGTTGGACAGGGAGAGAGTGCATTTGACAAGGAGCTGCATGTAGTGTGCTTGTCCATATTTCACTGACGTGATAAATCATAAGGATATTTGAGTTTTAATCAACCCTTGTTTACGATTTATGTTCGCTCTGACTCCTGATGTCCTGGGTTGGTAACCACTATGATGCCAGACGCAGCAGCACAGTCGGACGCGCTGGTAACTGGGGAGTTTTCAAACATACAAGTTGACCGGCTACCGTCGCATCTGACTGTGCCGCTGAGTCCAGCATCAACAGACACAACAAACCAAAGGCATTAGGAGAAAGAGTTTGAGAACCTAAATTAGGGTTGATTATTATTAAGATTTACCATGAGAGTAAAATATGGCCAAGCGCACTAGCTCCTTGGCAAATGCACTACCTCCATGCCAAGCACACAGCCACAGACATTTTTTGTTTGTTTGTTTGATTTGATTCTTTACATCCCATCAACTGTGACAACAATCTTTCAGTTAAACAGGGACGGGTCTTCTTGGGTTGAACCAGTACTAAGCGGCCTAACCTCCTTCAGGCTGTGGTATTCAACAGGTAGAGGAAAGATTTTTATATATAGATATACTATTAATTTATAGAACATCTATAAATGCATAGAAAAATCGTTCTATATATTTATAGAATCACCAGGTAAAATTGCGTGAAAATTGTGCATGCTGAAAACCGCAAAGCGATATTTGGAAGAATGAACATTGATAAGGTAAGAATTCATAATGTACATACTAATTTTATTAGAAATGCTTATTTTTTGAGAAAACACAATCCACATTAATTGTCACCATCAATGCAGGCTAAAAGCCTTTATTTTTGCCCAAACTTGTGAACATTCTATTACTTTTTAAGTTTTTATCAGCTTCCACACTTACGTCTTCCATTTTCAATTTGCTTGATTACGTGATGAGGCTGGATCTAGACTGGTCCAGTGGTTAACATGACTGGTTGTCGCAAAAATAAAAATACTGACCGTAGTAAAGCTAAGAGGTCAAAAATACTATACTTATAAAGCATCCGGATCTGGTGCAATTGTTAACTCTCTGTGGCTCGAACTACCCTATCTTGAACATATTTCATGGTCAAAAATGGTTTTTGAGCTGAAGAAGTTCTAATGTAAAAGTAAGTGGTGTCAGTGGTCGGCACAATTATTTTGCCAAAAGCCCTTTCAGAATGTTAAAGGTTAAGATCAAGTACAGTCTGAGGTTGCACATGCGAGCATGGACAATACTGTGACTTAACTGTCTAGCTTGCTGTTAAATAATCAATAAGCTCTGAAATAGTGTTACTTAGCGAGAATCGCATTGAACAGGTAAACTTATTATATGGCCACGTGCGACACGATCCCAGTAATCTTGAAGTGGGCTCCAGATAAATTGGCTGGCATAAATCGGGATCCGTTAAAAGTTTTAATAGTTCTCATTTAAAAGCAGTTAGATGTACAGCACCCTAGATAAGCAGCGTATTTGCGTAAATATGCAATTAAAATCATCAAAAAAGCAATTAAAATGAAATGTGAGCGTACCGAAAAGCAATTCTAACGATCGGTATGCAATAACATGCGATGTCATTGCGTACCATTTGGTCCATTTCGTTTCCATTTGGCTAATAAACAAATGCCAGTCGGGTATTGATTTTATTTTTACTAGCAATATACTCAAGTTTTATGAAAATATCCGTGCCCAGTCCAGTATTTTGCGGAAAAACACTAAGATGAAAGTGAAACTTTGCAAAGTATACACGCTCAAATGTCAACAAGGGGATGAGATTTACTTCAGGAACAATAAAATCTGCGAGTTTCATACTTTAGAAAGGCAGACATGGGAGTGAATGAATATGCAAGCACATTCCCGATGGCTTCATGCAATAAGAAAAGGTGTAATCACAGAAAAAAAAACGTGGCGTAAAAAAATATGAAAATACGCAATTGTTTTTGCAAGTACGCAATTGAGGATAACCAGGTTGCGTAAGTACCCAATTGACCCAAAAGCTTATCTAGGGCGCTGGATGTACATATTTAATTGGACAACTCATGTCCAAAAGGGGAATATGTCATTTTTTCACAACCATATTACATTGGCAGTTAGTTGGCAGGAGAAAAAAAATCTTTTCTGGGAAACTGTACTTATTTGAGGTCAGCCGCAGTATCTAATTAATTGTAAACCAGTCTACGAATTTAAAGATGGCGCACAAACAAGTTTGAGAAAGGCTCTGTTCCAGAATATCAACACATTTCCGCTTTTTATTAAGTATTTCAGTAGAAGACACAGTAAACAAGGAAAACTATACTGAGGGACTTTAAAAACGCACCATTTTACATTCTCTGTCTCTTCCACATGATTAATTTGAGGATGTTTTCTTTATCATTTTTTATCCTCTTGCAAAATGGGCCATGATTTGCCATTATTTCGATTTGCTCATGATGTTCATTCTGACGTAATATCGACGTAAGCGTTTTTCAACAATTGTCATCTGACAAAATGTGAATTTGATTCAATTTGAAAACAAACACTTTTAGGTGGTAGCCAGATGTCTTAACAAACGGAAAAACACAAAAGTTTTCAGAAATAATCGTTTTATTACACTCTTACTCGCAGCGTTTCTTTGCTAACGTCAGTCTTAAATTTTCAAACATCAATAACAGACGGGTGATGTCCGCGCATGTCGCGATACTTTTGTCTTTTATGCAACTGGTTGAGAAGTATCTATTGGCAACAAAAAGATTTTGATTATTTGTGATCCTTAGGATATAAACGGCCAATTATGTCAAAAATCAATGACGTCATGTAGACGTAATTAACGTTGCCAGAGGCCATAAACTTCATGATTTAATTTTGTCTTTCCTTTTGCTTTCAAGAACAAACATCGGTTTGAAAACTTTTTTTCGTTCATAATGGAAGGTATGGGGACTCTGTGACTTTTTGAATTTGAGTCGTCTCAGAATTATCGTGACGTCACGGCAATAATAAGCCACAGCGTTTCGATTTTCTTATTGAATGCAAGCTAAATGACGGAACTTGTCAATTTTATTTTTCACACAATGAAAATATTAAATTTTCGACATAAATTAGCATTTAAGCAGTTGGTGCGTTTTTAAAGTCCTTTAGTATAGCAACCACGCTTTTTGACATGCAGCCGCAGTGCTCCAGCTAGGCCGTTTTCGGAGGGCGCTCGGCCCTGCCTCGGAAATTCGACGCCCCGCCCTTTTTAATCCCAACCTGCCCTAAATTTAACCATGTCCCTTTTTATCTGCCCGTGTAGAGCCCAGAAATTATGTATTCAAAATGTAATAGGTGCTAATCGGTTCAGCACGTGCGACATTTTGGGAAATCCCCTCTGTGATCACTCGAGAGGTGACCAGTCACGCACGAGTTAGCAAACTACTGGAGTTAAAGCGGTAGAAATGGGAACTGTTCATACAGTGTACTTAAATAGGAGCTAACCTAAATGTTCCGCCTTTTTTGCAAATTTTAATCTCCGATTCAGACCTCAATAAAACATACACATGTACATTCGGTAGAATCGATAAAAACTACGAGACGTCATGAACTGGAACGTGACCTTTTGACTGGAGAATTCAAGATGTTCGGCACGTTTCCGATGTATTGGTCGATATCTCGCTTTGCGTTTCATTAATGCGACGGCGAAAGGCCAGACAAATCATGCGCAGGCTGATCAGAAACTTTATCTTTCAATGCAGTCTCTTAGAGCAGTGCAGCGAGTCGTTTCCCTTCACGGAAATGAACATTTTCGCTTGGTGGGCTAAAATTGTCGCTGTGGGTAGCTATCGTCGGATAAATTGCCCAGAAAAGATTACGGACAGGCGTTTGGCACGGAAACCTGCATAATTAGACCCTCTTTGCAGATAAATTATGATGCCGATTTCTTTCATCTCGAGTGGACACATGAAGAGATTAGTTCTTTGCACGTTTCTGCAGTTTTTATCACAGGGCTTTTGTTTTCTCCCCATTTTCTCAGAGCATTTATAAACGGAAGAACCAAATATTTTCAGCACTTATTTAATAAAATTCATTCTGCTAACATTAATAATTTTCTGACTG
The DNA here is from genome assembly GCA_964019695.1 of Loripinus fragilis. NCBI lineage: Eukaryota > Metazoa > Mollusca > Bivalvia > Lucinida > Lucinidae > Loripinus > Loripinus fragilis. Next base: position 34,744,672 of record OZ026522.1, on the reverse strand, counting down.
CCAAAATTGCAACATGCCTTCTAGAGATCGAGTGCAGCATTCTCTTACCAAAATTGAAATGCAAATAAGAGGAAGCTCACTGATTTTTTCGGGTAAGTATGCAGACTAAAATGAAAGGACAATATGAAATTTAGTAATTGAATGCTCTGCATGCGCGGATCCATAAAGTTTTGTCAGAGGGGTCCAACGTTTTGTTCATTTATATTTTTAGTTTGATGAGGGGAGGAAGAAGGATCCAAATACCACTATTAGACAGGAAAAGCATGTACAAACGAAAAAGTCCCTCAGTGATTTTGTTACCTGCGCATCCTGCATCTTTTGCGCATAAGTTTTTATTTAAGCGAGTCCCAGTGAGTCCCGGGATGCAATAGTATTGCAGACTTGTCATTAAAAATAGTGTTTAGGACTCATAAGTTTGCAGTTGGGACTCATTGATATTGGAAACAGCGAGTCCCAGGACCCATAAGCCCAAAATTGTAAATGAATCACTGGTCCCTGATCAGCCTCCTCCTAGAGTAGCGCAGTCTGATCATGGCCTATTTTGTTTCTTGCTTTCCTTCACAATCTATTTTGATAACTAAAATTTATTCATCCTATTAATCAAATGGAAGATTCCATCTAATAAAATTTAAACTAAACAGACTGGAAAAGTATGTTAAAACAAAGAAGTCCCAGACCAGCTTGCTCCCAGAGGAGCAGCCTGGTCAGAGGCTATTTTCTTTTTTTTTTTATATATATATATTTTTTTTCAGCAAATTATTTATTGAAAGCTTGAGGATTTTATACCATTTTTAGAAAAAACAACCAAAGTATTCTGACAGAAAAAAAATCATGTGTAAAAAAAATTAGTCCCAGATCCAATTGCTCCTACAGGAGCACTCTGATCAGAGACTTATTTTTTAATGACACACACAAAAAATCATGTGCAAAAGAAATTAGTCCCAGATCCGATTGCTCCTAGAGGAGCACTCTGATCAGAGACTTATTTTTTTTAAAACACACACAAAAAATAATAATAATAATTCAAAACAATTATAGATGAAAGAACAATGAGAGACTGTCGCAGGGAATATCTGCAAAACTTGTTTATTAGTACTGCAACCTGTCTCATTTTCATAATAAATTTGTATTTCAGTAAGGCCATTAATGCCAATCACTTTTACACAGTAAAAAATGCGCATTTTTCTGCTCAAAATACCCACCAAAGGCCTTCTTTAATGTCTATTTTTCAAAATTTTCTTGGGGGAGGTCCCCCAATCCCCCCCAGTGCGGGGGGGGTCACCCCCTCCCACACCCACCCCCGTCTCGGCGCTTCGCGCCTCAAAGTGCCCTTGCAGGCCACTAGCACCCTGCCCTTTTCAAATTCTAGCTGGAGCACTGAGCCTCTTTCGCATTTTACAATTCCTGTGCCAGAATAAACGGCCGCAATAATGTACCTTTAACCCTTAACGCATTTGTGAACGCACAATCGGAATGCGGTTTTCATTTAAAACCAATATAGGACAATCTTTCTGTGATATCTATAAATTCATAGAATGATTTTTCTATGCATTATTAGATTAGCACTGAATTCAGGGCGATATGATGGATTTTTATTTTATGTTATCATATAGCCCTGATTTTTTTAAGCCACTATCTTTTCCCTTACTGTTATCATGGATGTAAACCAAATTGAAAACACATTTCCAAACAGTGTCTTCCTCTAACACTACTCCATTTTGTATGTTTATAGGTTTATCTATATTTTGCTATTTAGTTTGCCGCTGATGCATACCTGATTAGTTCTAAAAAGATAAAATACTCCTGTCCACACAGAATGTTTACACTATTTGTTTTCAAAACATGGCGTCATTTTTGTCTTCTGAGCTTAAGAGCATGCTTTTTCTGTGGGTACTAAAGTCACGCACGAATTTGTTTTGGTATTTAATGTACCGACAATGACCCGTTTACTTTCCGTTTTCTGAATACACAGATGTTTTAACAACATTAAATACCAAAATCAGACTTATATAATGTTTTCTTTTACCTTCCTTATTATCATAATTGGCCTAAAAATGATCATACCTGGTCTGTTGAGATTAAAAGAATCCAATACCATCTCACCATACATTTGTTACATGTAGATATTTGCAAAAAAATGATGACCAATTACCGATCTAACTGGGGCCGCCTGCCATCGAAAACTACCCAGTTGGACATGTACAAACTGTGTCCGAGGAGTTCTTAATGGCAATGAATGGGATCCTTTTTTGTGCATACAGGTTGATTTTTATGGTGACCTCTCTCACCATTTGTAATAGGTTTTCTTTTAATATATTGATGAATGTCAACGAATAAAGGTCAATCTTCAACGTAGTATGCAAATTTTTCACCCTGGTTCTGTATTCCGACGGATGTCACTGGATTGAAAATTGACTATTTTCAGATAAGGAACTCCCCCACTTCCGCTAACAGGAAATACATAGAAAAAATCCAAATGGTTTTGCATATTCAAACAATGACATCATTATACAATTCTAATCATAAACCATTGCGTACATGTTCAAAAAGAAGGTCAAAACACCCAATGTCTCTATATAAGATTCACGTGGCGCCTTAAAAACGATGGGTACCAACTGTGTGTATTGACTGATAGCCTATTTGAACATAAGCGTGTGATAGTAAAGCTATTCAGCGTGCAGCAAGGTTAGCCATGAAATAAAAAATATTTTCTTTCACTAATATCTTACTGATCACTGTGCAAAAGTAATTTGATTCTGATCTTTCCAATCCATCGCTTCTTGTCGTAAACAAGCTGACCCTCTCTCGGTTCAGAGGTCAATGTACTCTTGCGTTAGCTTGCTACTTTTGGCGGGAAACTTGTCACGTGAGCACATGATCAGAATAACAATTGTCCGCCTTGTTGGAAAAGTCCATTTTCTGTCTGAATATGACATTTTGGGACATGACAAAGCTTCCTTTCCGAAAATTAGATTTATACGGGTGGGGTATGTGATTGTTAAGGATTTCTGTCAAGTAAGTATCATATTTTCTTTGGCATGCTATATTAAATTGAAATCAAACCATTCTTGGAAATTGACTTTCATTTTCTGAAATAGGTCATTACTCGTTATAATTTAATAGAAAATAGGGGGCGCTACAATGCACAATAATACAGAAACGTGACTGCTGCGAGCGTACCAACATTGAGTAAGTTAACAGAATCAATAGCTTTAACAATTTTGCTCTGATTTTCAAAATTTAAACACCTACTTGTTTCCTATAATGTCCAAAATCCACTGTTAATCTTATTATTATAATGTACTGAGTTTTTGAAAAAGTGCTGACATACCTTACCTAGTCATGGGTACCGGGTTTTATTATATTTCTCAACGTTTTATTAAGTTCGTCTCATCAATTCAACATCAGAATTATATCGCAAAAACGTCATTACCCCTAGCTCGTGAAAAGCATGCAAAATGGTTGCGATGAGCCGAAAAACAACAACAAGAAAATGATATTACAGATTGCATTGATCATGTCATAATAACTAAGTCAATGGTAACATTTTTATAACTTTGGTTGTGTATGTAAAACACGTGAAGAAGACTAAATGGTTGGATTGTCAAGGAAACGAGTTTTTCCCAAAACAAAAGGGGACTCCATCACTGGTCAAGAAAGAGCACAAAAACACTCCGACTTTAGATTCAGCCAGATTGAAAAAAATCTAAAGTCGCAGTTCTGCAACTATTAATAGATGTACTATTAATTTATAGTATATCTATAAATACAAATCTTTCCTCTACCTGTTCAAGTCTGACACTTGATCAAACTAAACAACACACTTTGCCTTTCTCAGTCAACAACATCTTTATCATGCACATGCAGTAATTCGGTCATTTTAACTACAATACTACTTGCAGCAAAGCATTGAAAATATTCATAATTAAGGACTGCTGTTTGTGTGGTAAATGTTGTTGTTGTAAATAAATTGTGCTTTACTCAGTGACCCCTGAACCATACCCGCCAAAACACCGTCTTTGTTTCTCGATATGCTGTTACCAATGCACTTATTTTGTGCTATGAGTTGATGTATAACATCCATAGGCCTTACCCCATTGTTATCATTTATATGAATTTTAAAGCATAAGCAAGAAATCAGATAATTATCAAATGCTCGCTTCTTCCTACGACATTAGTGGACAAAATGGCTGTCTGCGGTTGCGTCGCTTTCGAAAGGAGAAAAAATGAAGTCCGATGATTACAGTTTTAATTATTCCTATTTACAACATTCTATATGAACGAAACTATAAGTATTTAATAAAGAAAATTATTCAAATAGTCTTCTTTATAATTTTCATTTGAAAAAATGATGTTTTGAAAGCAAAATATGAATACCAACACCGGATTCGACGCTCAAACTTTACCCCTTTCGAAATCTGGATTGTTTTGATCGCAAATATGCAAATTATTTCAACAAGAGTAAAATTGTCGTTTTTAAGCATGTCGTGATCACTACAGATAATGTACTCTCACAATTATTGTCATTTTATTATTATTTTTTAAAAAAAAAAAGTCAAATAAAAAAAGATTAATAAATAAATGTCTGTTATCATAACTGCCGTGCGTGCGTGAATAGAACAGAATCATGTGACGACGGTCCCAGTTAGTGGGCCCAGACCTGTAATTGTTTTCCCCTGAAGTATACCTTGTTGATACCTTGTTGATGATAGGGAAAATTTTTAAGCCCTGGTGGCTTATTATTCCCTTCGATGTCTTGATTTTTCGATGTCGTCGGTTCCGGTTGGATTGTGATAAATTAACAATATAGTTAATAAATTTAATATATATCTGTATCTGTATCTGTATCTGTATCTGTATCTTTTTAGCGGTAGAATCCAATTCTGGCATCTACAACCGCGGTGTGTGCGCTTTACAAAGTTAGTAACACTTATGGACAGCTTCTCTGAAGCTGTTAACTGTCTCTGCGCGGATGTGACTCTCCTCCAGTTGGTTCCACTCACTTACAGTTCTAACAAAGAATGAATTTTTGTATTGTTCCGTGTGAGAATCAGGAATTTTGAAACACTCCGAATGATTTGTTGAAAACTTTTTTACAATATTTGTAGTATGGAAGTCCGATTGTACACGTGGTTTGATATGTCTTTTATTCCTAATGGGAATGAGGAACTCGTCAGCATTGATTGCTGGTACCATACCCCGCACAACTTTGTATAACATAACCAGTCTTGTTTCTAGACGTCGTTGTTGTAAAATTGGTAACTTAAGGTCTTCTAACATTGACGTGACGCATCCTTCAAATCTTGATTTATAATCATTTTTAATAAACCTTGCTGCTTGTCTTTGTACTTTTTCAACGGCTATAATGTCTCGACTTTGATACGGGTCCCAAACAACAGCACCATATTCGAGTATTGACCTAACTAAGGCTATATATGCAAGTCTCTTACAATCCTCAGAACAGTATTTCAAGTTACGTCTTAGGAATCCGAGTGATGAATTTGCCTTTTTAGTAATATTTGTTATATGCGTTTTCCACTGTAAGTCCTCTGATATTGTGAGTCCTAGATATGGATTAGAGTCTACTTGCTGTAAAATTTCACCATCAAGCTGATAGAAATGAGAAGATTTCTGTCTAATACTAAGGATATAACACTTTTTGGCGTTAAATCTCATGCCCCATTTGGCAGCCCATTTTTCAAGTTCTTTAAGATCATTTTGAAGTATTTGGTGGTCTTTTTGAGTTTTAATTTGGCGGTAGATAAGGCAGTCGTCTGCGAATAATCGTACTTGTGATTTGACACAGTCTGGTAAATCGTTAATGTGACACAAAAACATCAGAGGTCCTAATACAGTCCCTTGTGGCACCCCGGATTCTACATATGCTGAATCTGAATGTTCCCCTTCTACTACTACATTCATCTGTCTATCTTTGAGGAATGAAGATAACCACTTATGAAGATTTCCCCGTATGCCATAGGCTTCCAGTTTTTGAAGTAATCTGTCATGCGGAACTGTATCGAACGCCTTTGAGAAATCTAAAATAGCAATGTCCATCTGGATATTTCTGTCATTGGCTTGTAATAGGTCCTGCATAGTAACTAGCAATTGGGTTTCTGTGGAATAACCTGATCTAAATCCATGATTTAATGATGTCAAAATGTTATGTTTATCAAAATGTTTAAGCATATGGCTACAAATAATATGTTCCATTATTTTGCATGACACTGAAGTTAAGGATACTGGTCTATAATTTTCAGCCAGGTGTCGATCTCCTTTTTTGAAGACTGGAGTAACATTGGCATTTCGCCAATCGAGCGGAAGAGTTCCTGTATCTAAAGAGTACTGGAATATGGCGCTTAATCCATACGATATTTCCTCAGCACATGTTTTCAAGAGAATGTTCGGTATTCCGTCTGGTCCCATTGCTTTATGAATGTTAATATTTTTTAGGATTTTCAAAACTCCTTTCCGGTCGATATTTAACTGTGGCGCGGTCTTTGTATTTCTGTGTTTACCAATTTCAGGAGCAATATTTCTTGAGTCTCTTGTGAAAACTGACACAAACTGTTTAATGAGTACATTTGCTTTACTTTTAGCATCGGTTAGGAGGTTTCCTTTGGATTTCAATGGAGCAATTCCAATGTTATCTTGTCTTTTGGATTTACAATAACTAAAAAGTGGTTTGGTGTTGTTTTGTTCAAGATTGTCCTTTATGACATTGTTCACATGGTTCCATTCAGCTTTACGAATATTTCTCTTGACTTCCTTTGAGAAATGCCTGTATTTTTCCCATTTGCCGCTTGATTTTGCTTTCCAGTAAAGTCGACTTTTCTTTTTGAGTTGTTTAGTCAAATTTCTGTTTATCCAAGGTGATGATTTCTTTGGACGCGTCATTTTAGAAGGTACATTTTCATCAACTGTTTTCAATAAGTTGGTTTTGAAATAGTTCCATAATTTATCAATGTTCGTAGAGGATGATTTCACCTGTTCCATAACATGGTCCGAGATATCTGAGCATGATTTCTTGATTTCTTCCCAGTTTGCTTTCCCAAATTTGAAAATTTTCCTCGGCTTACTGAATGTGTACTGTGGTTTTATATCTGCATCAGTGACTACCATAGCATGGTCCGAGATCCCTGGCGCGTTTGCAGTAGATTTAATTAATGATGGGTTTGTGGTAAATACTAAGTCCAATAGGTTATCTTCCCTTGTTGGTTCGTTGTGCATCTGTGAAAGGTTGAATTCAGACATAATTTCAATTAAATATTGTTGTTCATTTCTGTCCTGTGTAGTTTTTGAATGTTTCAAGCACAGCTTATCCCAGTCAATGTCCGGGCAATTGAAATCTCCACATAGAACTAAGTGTTTAGGTTTTGATTTGTTCAAAAGTTCTAATGATTGTCGTAAATTGTTCAGATCTGTCATGTTTCGTTTCGGCATGTAAAAGGATCCTACAAACAGTTCTTGTCTACCTTTCAGGCTGATTTTAACCAAGTCTATCTCGCAGTCCGTAACAAAGTCCACACACTCAACAGCCGTGAGGTTTGATCGAACAGCAACAAAAACTCCACCGCCTCTAGTGCTTCTATCATTTCTAAAAACATTAAAACAATCAGGGAATATTTCCGAATTGAAGATGGCATTTTTGTCGTATTGTTTTCCTGGTTTTTTTCCCCGCAGCCAAGATTCTGTACCGCAAATAATATCCGGCTTAATATACTCTAAAGCAGCCATAAATTCTGAGTTGTTTTCTTTTACACTTCTGCAGTTGACATTTAGAATTCTGAGATTTAACTTTTTTGGTAAATCATAAGGAGAGTCACTGGGTTCCGTGTTGGAGGATTTGTTTCTGGACGAACGTTGTACTCCGGGAGACACATTACTACAATTTCTTGATCTAGGGCTACTTGTATGCAAAGGGCTAAATACTTGTGAATGGATGGAGTCAATAGTTGACTCAAAAGTCAACGGATAAAATGAATTTGACGTCTGTAGTTCGAAACTGTGGAAAGTGAAAGAGTCACAATTTATGCTGTCGCATTTACAACATTTCCATGCAACGTTTGAACGTTCTAAAAGTTGAAAATCATCTGAGCAGAGTGATATACAAGACTTGTGATGCCATAATTCACAACCGTCACACGCTACACCTTCCTGGGACCAAGTTACTGGGTACTGACAAATTCCACAGGGCCATTTAGTCTCTGGTCCTGGATTTACTTCAACATCTCCTGACAGGAGTAACATTATGATCCAAAGAGAGTTAGTTTTTGATGGTTTTGACACTGACAAAAGTGGTTTCCAAAAATGGTTTCTCAAAGTATAAAGTCCCACTTTGTACGATTCTAATGTTGATATACATGAAGAACTGTCCGGTTCATTTATAATGTAGAAGTAGAAGCACAGTATACAAAGTGTGCCAAGAGTAATCTTCAATTTTTCCGCACAATTTTGGTTTTTCAAGATGGCCGCCATTATGACGAGGTGGGAGGGGTATGGTACCTGACAATGCTGACGAAAAACGTTTTAATAACACATTTCTAGAAGTTTTGTGCTACACTATAAGCACTCAGAATTAATATCATTCATATTATATCTTCTATCTTGCCAGAATTTGTCAAGTTTGGTTTTGAATTCTACTACTGTCTTAGAGTTAACTGTATCTGTCGGTTAACTGTTCCACACTGGGATATTTCTCAAAGCGAATGAATTTGCTCTTACTGATTTATTAGCCCTAGGTTTTTTCAGTTTCAGGTTATGCCCTCGTAACTGGGTATTTTCATCAAATGAGAAGAAAACATTCATGTCAATTTCGTCAATTTTATGTATAATCTTGAAAACTTGAATAATGTCGAATCTTTTCCGTCTATAATCTAATGTAGAGAGATTCAGTTCAACTAGTCGCTCTCTGTATGACAGTCCTCTCAATTCTGGCACTAATCTGGTAGCTCTACGCTGAGCATTTTCCAACACTTGTTTGTATTTCTTTGTAGTAGGGTAGAAGATTAAATTTCCATAGTCTAAATGTGACCGTATTAGAGATTTATATAATGTCAGAAATAGGTCTTTGTCAATGAACTAAAATTTCCTCTTGATCAAACCGATTATGCGGTTAACCTTGTTAATAGTTTTGTCTATGTGTTCATCAAATTTCAGGTTTGACTTAAACAATACCCCTAAATCACACTCAGAGTCCTCATTTGAGAGTTTATGATAATTATTTTGTTCATCAATCATATAATATTCATATTCAAATTGGCAGTTCCCATATGAGACAATTTTACATTTCTTGAAATTAAAACCTAATAACCATTCTTTACTCCACTGGCACAATCTATATATATCTTCTTGAAGTTCTTTTAAGTCTGCTTCTGATTTAATGTTTTTATACAACTTGCAATCATCTGCAAATAACTTGCACACATTTCCTACTACTCCTGGGAGATCATTAATGAATATGATGAATAATATAAGTAGTAATGGATGGCACTATGGCACAAATTTTTTTTAAGCCTGAAAAGAACTTAGAATTGTTCAGGCTAAAAGATTTGTGCCATAGATGCCTATCCTGGTAAGCTTGAGTGACTAGCTGTGAATAACTTAGTTTATTTTTAGGACTATTCTGGTTGGGCCTATGATTGTGATAGTTTCCTGGTCATATTCACTGGTTGGGTGTGATTATGATAGTTTCCTGGGCTGTTGGGAAAAAACTTAGTCATTTTTGAGGGGAATGAAGGTCCTGCTGTGGTGATATATAAAATAACTTAGTTAGCTTTGAAGATAACTTAGTCATTTTAGGGGGTATAGTATGTGGTGATATAAGGTGTGTGTAATAGTCAAGGCTACTAAGCACCATGCGTCTTAGAGTCTCTTGGTCAATCAAGACCTCAACTCCAAGAGGCATCACTCTGTAGCGTTAACTAGTGTAATTATTTAGCAAGTTTAGTGGTATTCTTTCTAGGGAAGTGGTAGCCCTGAAAAGGGCTGTTTGTTGATTGTCTTGGTGATTTTTAGCATTTCCTCTTAGTAATTCTAATTTTCTTAGTTGCTTTTCCAACTCCTATGTTTTGACTGGTGTCTTGATCATTTGTCCTAATGTCAAGTCTTATGGGAATCTGGATGGATGGCATCTCTAAAGGTTGCTGCTGTGCACGTTGCTGAGACAATTCTTCTAAGTTCTTCACTCTAGATCTTAACTCATTTAGTTCCTTGAGTAAGACTTCAATGACTTGAGTCTTTGACTGTTGTTTTTGCAGCATCTGTTGAACAGGTTGAGGTATATACGCTGAGGGTGTTTGCGGCGTATAATACTGTTGTGTCGTATCACTAGCAAATGTCTCATTCACTGCTGATAGCAAAAGGTCAGGATTGTTGATCATATCATCTATTGTCAGTGATGGCTCCATGATTATGAATGGTGAAAGTGTAGTGTGTTCAAGCCTTTTATACTTGTCAAGCGGATTGACCTAGTTTAAAGTTCCCGCGTTTCAAGAAATCAAGTCAACTCTGATTGGGTGAAAATAAATGAACTGACCAATCAGTGTATTGTTGCTCTCTCTAGCGTAGGAGTTCAATGTAGGTCAATCCCTTTGAAAACTATAAAAGCTCGTTTCAAAACTCAAATTTGTATTCTGTTTTTGTGTTAAACAACAACAACGAAATGGCTTGCAATTTGGATTCGCGTTTGGAGCAATTGGAGGAGCAGGGCAAGACTATGGTTGATGCTACTAGGAGGTTACTGGAGACGGTGAATGCTGTGAAGGATACAGCTGAACTTCTATTGCAGATGATTGAGAATCATCAGAAGATGTTGGAGATGAGTCGGAGGGTAGAAAATTTGATAAATGATGCGAAAATGGAAGTGAAGGTTGAAAGCATCAGTGACGAGGAGGAAGATTGGGGGGATAATTCTTCCCCCACACCTCATCCTTCTGAGGATTGGGATGCGGAGGCAGACCATCCACCTTTCTACATCCCAGTGAGAAGAACTATAACTGTAGAACAATGGGCTGTGCCCTGCCTGTGGTGGCAGACCAAGCAGATGCCCCTGCTCCTAAATTTTTGCCTCTGTGGTAATATAACCACCAAACCGGCCCTTTTCAGGGCCACTCATTTCTTCAAGAAAGAATAACTTAATATGTTGCACTTAGTTTTGTATGTAAGGTTATGCCTAAGATATGTGTGATTGTAGTATTTCCTAACCATGTTCACAGTAATGGGGTGATTATGGCGTGATCTTTAAATGGACCAATCAGATTAAAGTTGCTCTCTCTAGCGGAGGAGTAGAATATAGGTCAATCCACTTATCCAACTATATAACCCATCGTACTTTGTGTCTCTCTTAAAAAATGAAGTTCTTTGAAAAATTCAGTTTGACTAAGTTGTGTGCTGCTTTGCAGCGAAAAGATTGGAAAGAGGTGGAGAGACAGCAAAATAAGTTGGGATTAGAGCAATTTCTTGCTCGTAGAGGGATTGGTTCCAGAAAACCTGTAGCCATTGTTCAACCTATTTTAAAATCTTCTAAGTAAGAAATATTTTGTTACTTAGGAGACTTTAAAAAAACAAAAACAGTCCTTTTCAGGGTACTCAATTAGTTTCGTGAAAGAATAACCTCAAAATAAAAACAAACACAATTTCAACACCGTAATTTTATTTAAATCCAAAAACATTATTGAGAATCACTATAAATCCTTTGAGTCCAGTCTTTAATGAATATGCACTATAGAGTCACTGTCTGGTTTATCATGAGAAATCGCTTTATCCCAGTTCTCCGCCACCATCTCTGTACAGGATCGAGGTGAGTGAGAGTCTGATTTACAAATGAAACAATATGGCTTCTTCCCTGTCTTTGTACGGATAGCTGTCATCTTTGAACCAGTGTCCAAGCGTCTTCTCTTAGGACTGATATCAGATATATCTGGTTCAGGAGCCTTTCGTTTCCTTGAAGGCTTCGCTGTAGATACTGAAGATTCAGTCTGTTGCTTCTCTGTAGATATAGAAGACTGTTGAGATGTAAAATCCTGTCCTCTCTTAGGACAATTTGGAGCCCAATGATCTGCAAGTCCACAGATAAAACATTGTCCATATGCAGGCTTCTTCTTATCTGTAGAGATCTGTTGTTCTCTTAATTCCTTAGCCTCTGGACAATCTCCAATCCAATGTCCCGTATCATGACAATGGTGACATTCTTCATAAGGTGGCCTCAACTTGTCTTGTTGTCTCAAACTATCTTCTAATGGCTGCATCAAAGCTTGTTCCTCTTGAGATAAAAGTTTCTTCAATGATACACAATGATAGTAGATGCTCTTCTTATCATAGACTTTAGCCATCCTTGGATCTCTACTGTTTGCCATCTTTACTCTTTGAAAGTCAGAAGTGAAATGATTCTCTCTCACTGGTGTCCACCTATTTATAGTCCAGAAATAGTTTTGTCTCTTCTATGATTGTAGAGAAATTCGATCACACTAGGATTGTCAGCGACACATCTTTTCCAATTCTCAAATGTAATCAGTGTCTCTTTTTCCATCAAATAACTGATACTGATCCACCAAAGTCTCTTGAAATCTTCAAAAGTTTCAGGACTATTGAGTTTCTGTTGAATCTCTTCCAAAGTGATCTCATCATGAGAAAATAAGATGTAAATGCAGAACAATAATCTTCTATAAGGTCTGAACTTCAATATCTTGGAAAGTGGAATTTCCAAATATTTCTTCTCTCTTGCTTCTTCCATGATGTTGAACTCAGATATGGTGATCAAAATGACTTGATCATTCTTTTTATATCGTGATCAAGCTATCTATGTTTGAAATGAGATCTTCATAATCCATATCTTCTTCTTCTGAGGCTTGTTGAATTTCTTTCAATACTGCTTCGATGTGAGAAATCACACTTTCGCTGTTTGCCACATAAGTTAACCAATCCATATAGGTGACAGGAGTGTCATCAATGATTCTCAACATCTCTCGAGCATTACGTTTAGTCCAAAATCTGAATGTATCAAATGTCTCAAATTGGTTTAACCAGTTCTTGATTCCTGCTCTCGTTTTCAAAAACTCGGCACTGGATGGTTCTAATGATAAGATGTGGTCTAAAGTTATTTTGTAGACATCAAAATGTAAAATTTGATCTAAGCACACGGGTAGAATTTTGGTGATCGTATACATATTCAGTTATTCAGCAGATAATCAGATTCACGACTTGGAAACTTCAAAATAATTTGTGGTTCTATCTGTCTTGGAGTATAATGTCCAATGGCAACGTTATATGAATCTGGTCTGTTTATATACCTAATCAGTTCACTGGTTATAAAGTGGTTAATCCCCGCAGCTGTTAAAGATGCCACAGATAAAGATACATCTTGAGTATTCCATGCAGACAATAACCATTGGACCTGATGCTTAGGAGTTTCTTCCTTTAAGTACAAGCATCCATAAAACTTATTACTGTCATAGATAATTCCATTTAGAAAATACTTGATATCTGTGTCACGAGTACGAATAGAGTAAAGTTTATCCACTGTCAAATTCTTCATTCTTACAACCCAAACACGAGCTTTATCAATACTGTGAAATTTGGAGTAATGTATCTTGAGCATCTCCGTATGAAATCTTAAGCGCATCTCACCAGGAAGATTTAGTAATTCGTCCATGCTTAGAAGTAGTTGGCCTAGTTCTTGGTGATAGATGTCCTGAGATTTAGTCTCTAAAGCATTTGACAAGCGTCTCAACCTAAGTTTAAACCATCCTTCTTGAATTTGCTTCCTGAATCCTAACCCTTTAGCTGAATTGTACATCGAATAAGTCCATATCATATGTTGTATTTCTATCGGTAGTTGATATGCCATAACTGATTTGCTTTCTTTATGTGTTACCTGCAGATGAATTAGTTTTAATGTGATAAGATGGCAATTGTTCTAAGCTTTTATAGGGTGCAAAAATTTTGAAAATCGGTCCAGGCAAATTCAAGTTATTGGGAAAATATGATTTTACTTTTTAGAAATCCGGTTCTTGCTTTTTCATGCCAATAAATGATCTCCCTTGAATTAGAAAATTTTAACGGTAAAAAATATGCAAAATTTGTAATATCTCGGGTATTTTTTATCCGATTGACTACAAATTTTTACCATAAGATAGCTCTTATACTCAAGTTATCGATTTTACATACTATAAAGGCATGATAACTATTATGGGATGGTGTATGCAAATTTAAGACACCCTTTCAAACTCATTTTGTTATCGGATTACTTTATATATGAATCGCAAATAATTGCTTATTAAGTCAGTAGAGATATAGTTTGAACAAAAATAACTGACCACTGGTACTCTATAGTCCGCCGAGGCCCGTAGAGAAGCTTTGTGCTTCAGAAACTGTTCAATATGCATTTAAAAAGGTAGAGCAGCTTCGGCTGTTTAAGGGCGCCAGCCTTCGGGTTGGAGTGGCTCTGCCTCAAATTCTCTGGTCCATAGAGACATGCAGGAATTTGACTTGTATTTGAGACAGTTTCAATCGCCAGGGATTCCGAGGTTAGGATAGTACTGGGGGAGTAATGGTGCTGTTTATACAGTGCCTGATACTTCTTGCAAATTTTCAAAAATTGTAGTCTCGCCTGCACTTTAGACCTAGCTAAAAATATGTAGTCTCGCCTGATACTTTAGGCCTAGCAAAAAAAACATGTAGTCTCGCCTGACACTTTAGGTCTAACAAGATAAATGTGATCTAGCCTGCCAGCTTAGGCCTAGCTAAAAATATGTAGTCTCGCCTGCACTTTAGACCTAGTAAAATAATATGTAGTCTCGCCTGCAAATCTGAGTCCTGTAAAAAATCATGTAGTCTCACCTGACACATTGTGAAAAAAATCAAGTACTGAGTCTCAACTGTGAAAATTCAACTGTTGATTTCAGAAAAAAAATCTGGGTTTTTCCAGTATAAATTGAGCTCGCATTCCCATTCCAGCCTCATTTCACTACAGAACTTCGAACAGTCAAGATGGTTAAACGACAGAGAGATAATACCCCACCCACTTCTGATGATAAAGAGCCGCAACCAAGTTGGTGGATTACTCAGACACAGAGAGCTCAGATGATGAAGATAATATTAAACCACCACCAAGGAAAAGAAGAGCTATGACTATGTATTCAGACGATGGAGATGATGAAGATTTGACATCTTATTATACTATCAAGGCAGTCAACGAGAAGAAGTCTAGATTATTTCGAGCTCAAGGGAAAGAGTTTCAACTCAACATCAAGACTTTCCCTGACAATGTTTCGCCATATCAATTTATATCAAGATTGTTTGATCAGCTGGTTGAAGACATCAAAGAAAGATGCCAGATGGAATCCAATAACAAGATGCGGATGACTATTTTGCATCCTGGATTGAAACTGGGAGTGTTTGTGACTTGGAGAGATGTCTCAGCTATGACTGGAGAAGCTGTGTTAGAAGAGATTATGAAAGTGCTCCAGTCCAATGAAAACTTCAGGATTAATGACGGACAGATGACTATTCAAGTCACAGTGGTGAGACTTCCAGTGGACAGCGGACGTAAACCATTACATGCTGGTCTATACTTTGAGTCAGAAAATATGAGTATCAACAAAAGAAGTATTATACAGATCAACAACACCAAAGATGTGATGTGTATGGCGAGAGCTGTGGTGGTGGGGAAATGCAATGCGGACAAAGAAGAAACTGAGTCTTGGAAGAAGAATTGGCACACTATGAGACAATCAAATAGACCTATGCAGACCAGAGAAGCCATGAAGTTATTGGATCAAGCCAAGATTCCTCATACTAAGCCTTGTGGTATTGAGGAATACAAGAAGATTCAATCTGTACTTGCTCCCAAGAACTTGATTAAAGTCCATTCTCAGTATCCTAAAGATGGACTGATATTCCCACTTCAATACAAGAAGAAGCCTGAGACGAGAGTTATCCATATTTACTTTAATGGAGTAGATCACTATGATGCGATTACCAAGGTGACAGGATTTCTTGGTGCTAGCTATTACTGCGAGTATTGTGATGTTGGATATACAAACAGAGGTGCCCATAGATGTGCTGATGGATGTGAAGATTGCTATAGTGACATTCCTTGTATTCATGGTGAAAAGATACGCTGTATGGACTGTAAAAGGACTTTTCGTAGTAGAGACTGTTTTGCCAAGCATAAGGCAATGAAATCTAAGCAGCATAAATCTATTTGTCATCTTGTGTATAATTGTGGTAAATGTAATTTTAGGATTGTGGGCAATAAAAAAAATCATGTATGTCCAGGACAGAGAAAATGTAGGAATTGTAAAGAGATTGTTGGACCCAATCATCAATGCTATATTCAAAGTTATGAATGTAAATCTGAGATGACTGAAAATGAAGGAGAAGAAGAGGTTTCTCAACCAAAGAAATCTCGTTTCGTCTTCTTTGATTTTGAGTCAAATCAAGAAACTGGTACACATCAAGTGAATTTCTGTGTTGCTCATAAAGCGTGTGTTGATTGCATGGATTTGTCCATAGATGCATTTTGTCCGACTTGTTCAACACAAACAGGTCTGAGAGAATTTATCTTTGAAGGCATAGATACTTTACCACAATTTTGCAATTGGATTTTAGGAGATGAGAATAAAGGAGTGACATGTATTGCACATAATTTTGGAGGATACGATGGTCAGTTCATCTTACACTATATCTTAGAATATGGTACAGTGAAACCTGAAGTGATCATGAATGGAAATACTATACTTAGAATGAAAGTAGGACGTGTCACATTCCTTGATTCTTATCAGTTTTTGCATATGAGACTGGCTAATTTCCCAGATACTTTTGGCTTGACAGAGATGAAGAAAGGTTACTTTCCTCATCTTGCAAATACACTGGCAAACCAAAAGTATGTGGGACCTTACTTTCCTGTGGACATGTACAATCCTGGTCAGATGTCTGTCAAGGATCGTGAGGTATTTTTAACTTGGCATAAAGGGAAAATTGAGAGTGGTGCTATATTTGACTTCAGACAGGAGATGGAAGAATACTGTCGTAGTGATGTAGATATTCTAAGACGAGGATGTGCTTGTTTCAGACAAGAATTGATCATCATTAGTGGACTCGATCCTTTGTCTGAAGCTTGCACTATCGCTCAAGCTTGTTCAAAAGTATGGAGAAAGAATCATATGCCTGAAAACAGTATTGCCATCATCCCACCTGAAGGTTATCCTAATCAAAAGAATTATTCTATCAAAGCTGTAAGATGGATTCAAAGTGAAGCTAAGGAACGTGGTATTGAAATCAAACATGCATTGAATGGTGGTGAACAAAGAATCAATGGACATTATGTGGATGGCTACCATGAAGAATCTCGAACAGTATTTGAATTCTATGGATGTTACTGGCATGGATGTCCTACTCATTTTCCAGACAGAAACAGAGTTCAACATCATCAGTGTTTGACAATGCATCAGTTGTATATTTTGACTGTTGGCAAGAGTGAAGAGTTACGAAAAGCAGGATATCGGGTGGTGGAGCTTTGGGAATGTGACTATGACAAGAGATACAAGGAAGATCCAGACTTTAGATCTTTGGTGGACTCAGAATTTACAAACTTAGACCCTTTGAGGCCAAGAGATGCTTTATTTGGTGGAAGGACTAACTCAACCAAACTCTATCAGGAAATCGATGAATCCTCCAATGAAGAAATCAAGTACATCGATGTGTGTTCACTCTATCCAACTATTTGCAAGTACGGACAGTTTCCACTTGGACATCCTACCATCTATTCTCAAGAGAATATTGATAAAGACAACATCAGACAGTACTGTGGATTGATAAAGTGTAAAGTTTTACCACCCACCAATTTGTACCATCCTGTACTTCCACAGAAATGCAGTCAGAAATTGATGTTTCCATTGTGTAGTAGTTGTGCTGAAAAGACAGATCCTCATATGAGATGTACTCATTTACAAGAAGAAGATAGAAGTTTTACAGGGACCTGGGTCACTATCGAATTGTTTGCTGCATTGGACAGAGGGTACAAGTTATTGGATGTGTATGAAGTCTGGCATTTCTCAGAGACTACTCAGTATGACAGAGAATCTGGAGAAGAAGGGATCTTTGCTGGCTATATCAATACATTTCTGAGAATCAAGCAAGAATCAAGTGGCTATCCTGATTGGTGCAAGACTGAGCAAGATAAGATCAAGTTCAAGCAAGATTACTTTGAAGCTGAAGGAATCAGATTGGAGAATGTTGAGAAGAATAAAGGAATGAGAGCTATTGCCAAGATCATGTTAAACAGTCTCTGGGGAAAATTGGCACAGCGAGATAATATGACCTAGACAGAATATTTTTCAGAACCTGCCAAGTTCTTTGACCTGGTGACAAATCCAAACAAGATTGTCAAGAATGTGGACATTTGCAGAGAAAATCTTCTACTGGTCAACTGGGACGATACAGAATCTAGTGTGGAGCCGCATGCTTGCAGTAATGTGATTGTCGCAGCCTTCGTCACTGCTCAAGCAAGATTTAAGTTGTATGAACCCTTGGAAAAGCTGAATGAACGTGTACTCTACTTTGATACAGACTCTATCATTTATCATCACAAACCCCATTTATGGAATCCTACTATTGTCAACAACAGACTTGGAGAATGGACAGATGAAGTGCCCAATGCTAGAATTGTGAAATTTGTTGGAATGGGACCGAAGAACTATGGCTATGAATTTGTGGACAAGGATGGAAAGAGGAAATCAACTTGCAAAGTGAAAGGACTCACTCTAGATTACAATACATCTCAAGTCATTCACTTTGATCGGATGCTAAACTTGGTGAAGGGAGATAGGAAAGACTTCAGAGATACTGTCAACTACAATAGGATCAGAAAACATAAAGACAAGACTGTGACCACTGAATTGCAATCCAAGACGTATCGGTTCACTTATACTAAACGTGTCATTATTGGAGATGGATATACTGTTCCTTATGGGTATTTGGCATAGAGTAGTTCTGATGATCATGTATTATTTCTGATAGTCATGAATTGAACTGTGACTGGTGTATTGTACAGGTGTTCTTATGTATTAAACTGTTTTTTTAATTATGTATTAAACTGTTTTTTAATTATGTATTAAACTGTTGGTTCATGTTCATTAAAATTTGAGTATAAATAAAGTTGTCTTTGTTATTTTTTCACAGTTAGCCATGGCACTTTCTACACACCAGTTGGACTCAAATCAAGATATTGGAAGTTTGTTTTTTAAACATCCTTCTAATATTTTTATTTCTGGCCCAAGTGGATCGGGTAAAACTGAATTTGTTAAAAAGATGATTGAGTTTAAAGAAGATTTATTTGATATTTTACCCCAATGTATTGTTTGGTGTTACAAGGAATGGCAAACATCTTATAATATCTTACAAGAGCGTGAGGGGTCAAACATCAAATTTATTCAAGGTATTCCCGATGATGAAGATGAAATTGTCACTGATCCCAGTGCAACGCACTTGGTGATTTTTGATGACATGTTAGGAGATAAAGATGAAGAAAAAATTAAGTTATGGTTTACAAGAAAAGGACATCATAGAAACGCAAGTGTGGTGTACATCACTCAAAATTTATTTCAATAAAGTAAATCTTCTTGCACCATCAGTTTGAATGCTCATTATTTAGTTTTATTTCAAAGTCCAAGAGATAAGATGCAAATCAAAGTATTAGCAAATCAACTTCAAGCTCCACATATGATTCATGCATTTAACGATGCCACATCTATACCTCATGGATACTTATTGGTCGATTTGAAACCAAATACACCTGATTATCTTAGATTCAGAACACATATTTTTCAAAACTGGTTTACAAAATCAGATCAACAAGGACCTGTTGTCTATTTTCCAGGAGTATAAAAAGATGTGTTTGAGTTCAAATCCATCATTTGTGTCAAAATGGCTCAACGAACATCAGCTAATCTGATACGTGCCCTGTATAATTTAAGCAGAGAACATGATAGTCATAAAAGAAAATCACTCTTAAATGCAGGTTTAATTGAAATGATCAAATGGTTTTCTTTGGCAGCTCGAAAAATTGTCCAGGGTAAGATAAAATTACCTAAACAAACTCAAAAATTTATGGATAGACATCAGGATGATGTTCGAAAATTAGCAAGTGCAATTGTTGATCCTGAAGTCAAACGTAGTATCATTTTAAAACCTGGAGGTGGTGGATTCTTTGGTGGTGTGATCATTCGAAGTCTGATTCGATGGGATGGAAATAAGTTGATGAGAAAATTTAATAAGAAAACTAAAAAACCTAAGAAAAAATCAGTGAAAAAACCAAGAAAACAGAAAAAAAGAAAGGTTGATGATCGTTTTGTAACAAAACGTAAAAGTAAAAGTCCTGCTTCATGGCAAAATTTAGGTCTTGATTCTCCAAACACAAATGCAAGACGATCGTCCATAAATTTAGCAAGATTTACTCCTTTGAGAGCACTAGATTTGTTAAAAAGACATGGATTTGGTGCTACCATGCACATGTTAAATCCAAACAAATATCCATCGCCACCTCATTCTGAACGTCGACGACTTCATTTTTAAAAAAACTATAAAAGGACTGTACATCAAAGTGTTGAACACACTCATAAACATGGCTGTAACAACAACACGTCGTAGAAAATTGCAAAATAAAATGAGAAAAAAGTCTCTGATTAAAACTTATGGTACATTTTTAGAAGGATTGACTCATTTATCCAATAAATGTCGTAAGAAAATGATTCAAGAATCTCCAAAAGAAGTCATTGATTGTGTAGGGGAATGTTGCATCAATCTTATAAAAGGCAATGTACGTCTGACAAATGCTCAAAAGAATCAGTTACGAGCTAGAAAGCAACATATATGTTTGCTGAGTTCTAAGCAAGTTCCACTTGACACAAAAAAGAAAATTATTAATCAGAAAGGTGGAGCCTTGTTATGATTATTGTTAAAACCATTACTTGCTCCTATCATAGGTTCTGTCTTGGGTGAAATTATCAAAAAATAAAATATGGATGGTCGTAAAATGGCTATTGTGCCATTTAAACTTTGGGAAGACATGAAACGATGGAAAGAGGAACAAATTCAAAAACCAAGACTGCCTCCCAATCCTAATGTATCTGCCACAGCCAGTCTTCAAAGAGACTTATCTTCTGTCATGGCCAATGAAGATTTGTCTGAAGCTGAAAAATCTCAATTGTATGGCCAAACCTTGCACAAATTTAAAACGGCTCATCAAAAAGCTTTAAAAGAAACATCTCTTTTTTCACCATCTGACCCTAGTTCTTCCAAAATGAATCAATTGGTCATAGATAGTGTGCCTTCCACTTTGAAACGTAAAGCTCAGCTTTTAGTTTCACTTCTAAAAAATAACCCAAATGTGTCCTGGGAAGATGATGGTACAGTCAAACTTTATGGCAAATCTATTCCAGGGTCTAATATTATTGATTTGGTCAATGATGTCATCAGACATCGTAAAGGCAGCGAACCTACAGGTTGGCAAGCTTTTGCAGAAGGTTTAAGAGACATGAATATTCCCCAAGATGTGATTGGAAATAGGGAAAGGTGGGACTGGATGCATCGTGCTCCAGAAACTCCTGAAACGGATTATATCACTCCCAAACAAAAACGCACTATCAGAAAAACAGTAAGTCGTATTCCTGTTTCTGTCAGGTCTGCAAAGAGTTTGGGTGTTAGGAAACGTATCAAAGACCATTTTTCATCCCCTGCACTTTTATCTGCCACCAAAAAACGTATAAAAGAAGAGTTTTCTTCTCCATGGCTCAGTTACAATGAAGCTTGAACAGTTGTATTACAATCCTAAAAGTCCTGCTGCGTATGCAGGTGAACAAGCTTTGTACAAACTTGCTAAACAATCATCCAAAAAAGTAAAACTTCAAGATATTAGAGACTGGTTAAGAAAACAACAAACTTATACTTTACATAAACCTATCCGTAAAAAGTTTTTGCGACGCAAAACGGTAGTGGCTGGAATTGATACTCAATGGCAAGCAGATTTGGCAGACTTATCAAAATTATCAAAGTTCAATGACAAACATAGATATTTACTTTGCATCATAGATGTCTTTTCAAAATATGCATGGGTGGTACCTATTAAAGATAAAACTGGAAAAACCTTTGTAATTGTTTTCAAATCTGTGTTAAAAAGTGGACGAAGTCCAAAAAGTTTGCAAACAGATAAAGGAACTGAATTCAAAAATAAAGAATTTCAAAATTTCTTGAAAACTAAGAAGATTCATTTCTTCACTACTGAAAATCATGAAACCAAAGCCAGTATTGTCGAACGTTTCCAAAGAACTTTGAAAACTCGCATGTGGAAATATTTTACTCATCATCGCACTTTGAGATATGTAGACATTCTTCCCAAATTAGTACATGGTTACAATCACGCTTATCATCGAAGTATTAAATGTGCACCTGTGTCTGTGACTCTTACAAATGAACCACAGGTGTCAGAAAACTTATATGGAAAATCGAATTCTAAAAAAGTCAAACCAAAATTCAAAGTGAATGATTTTGTACGCATCAATAAAACAAAACGTACATTTGATAAAGGCTATTTACCAAACTGGACTCAAGAATTATTTAAAATTTTAGCAGTGGTCAAAACTCAGACTCCTATCACCTATAAAATAAAAGATCTTGAGGGTGAATTAGTCAAAGGCACTTTCTATTCACACGAGTTACAACGTGTAGAGAAAGAGCAAATTTACGAAATTGATTCTGTTTTAGATCACAGAAAACGTAAAATAGGAAAAAAGTGGGTGAAAGAAATTAAAGTTCACTGGAAAGGTTACCCTTCAAAATTTGACAGTTGGATTTTAGAATCTGATCTTGTATAAAAGCATGAAAATGGATCTCAGAGGATCATTTGTACGTGGTGACACTGCTTCAGTACAATCTGCAGAAGGTCGTGATCGAATTGTTAAAAATCGTTTCACTTTTTTTTTGCTCAGATCATTGTTGTATACATGATCATTATCACATCATTAGTTCAAATCAGTCTGAGAAGTCCAGATAAAGAATTGTGGTTAATTTTACTTAGTAGTTCTATTGGTTACATACTACCATCCCCAGGTTTAAAATTTAGAAAACAAACTAATCCAATTTCTGCTGACGAAACAGATTCGCCCAAACTCAAACCATGAACATCTTTTATTTGACACTCTTGAGTGATAGTTCACTCAGTACTTTTTCAAAAAATACGCAATGTGACTTTAAAGTGAAATTAGATCATTCCATACAAATTGAAAAAGATAATTGGGAAGTAGGTTTGGTAGAAGTCATAACTCCAACTGAAGTAAATAATATCTCAAAAGAAAACAATTATGTGATCATAAGATTTACTGATAGAAAAATGTGTGAAGACATTGATAACTGTACAAAGTATTTATCATATGTAGACCAAAAAATTTATATCCAAAATGGTTATTATGCTTCTCCACGCCATTTGGTTGAAGAAATTCAAAAAAGTATCAATTTTCGATATGGACTGACACTAAAAAATAGCAATGCTACCATTTCAATCACTTATGGTGAAAACTTTGCTCGAGTCAAACTTGATGTTCAAGATCCTACGAAAGTTACGAGCTAGAAAGCAACATATATTAATTATTTTTCCAAAGGCAATTGCAGAAATATTAGTTGTAGATAGAAATTATTTTGATAAACCATTAGGAAATGATAAATACATTTTCAGATATGGTGTGGATTTGAATACAAAAATTCACCAACTTTACATTTACTCTGATTTAGCAAGCTATACATTTATTGGTGATGTTACTGCACCTATCTTGAGAGTGTTGCCATTTGAAAGTAAAAGAGAAAACAATCATTTACATCAAGAATTTGTCAATGTACACTATGTACCGGTGGCAAAATCTTTCATAGATCAGGTGCACATTAGTATAAAAGGTGATACAGGTGAAAATGTGCCATTTATCTCTGGGAAAACGTTAGTGAAACTACATTTTCGACAGAAGGAATAATGTTGAAACAATCGAGAAGTATTATGTCTCTTCAATCTGGGAAAGGAGACTTTCCCGTGTACAGGGGCATTTCAAGACAATATGGCAATGGTTTAGGATCCATTTTTAAAGCTGCATTGAGAACAGTGATTCCAATTTTAAAACCTGTCGCAAAAGCAAGTTTAAAAAGCGTGAAAAAAGTAGCTAAAGATCAAGGGGTTCAAGCTCTAAAAGACATTGTAGGTGGTGAAAATGTAAAAAAAAAGTTTTAAAACAAATAGGAAAAACAGCTTTGAAATCTTTTGGTCAGTCTACTATAAATCAGTTGGCTATAAATTCAACTCAAAAACGCAAAAAGCCTCAGTCTCAATCTAGACACCGAACTGTTAAGAGGGGTTTTAAAAGCAGAGCAAAAAAGTTTAATCCTATTAAACGTCTGGTATTTGAAAAAGATATATTTGACGAAAAATGATTCAACAAGGTTCTTGCGATTGCACTAAAACGGAATTGGATATGGAATCCATTCCACCCACCATGACTACCATGCAAGGCACTCAGTGGAATGATTATCATCCCATCGCTTCTCTCGATAGTCATCATGCACCCATTGAATTTCTAATTCCACCTCACACCGAGTTTTACACTGATTTGTCTCAAGCCTATCTGTATATCAAATTCAGAATCTTACAGCAAACGGGTGAAGATCTTGAAACTGATGCAAAAGTATTTCCAATTAACAACTTTTTTCACAGTATGTTCAGTGGCATCGATTTGTATATCAACAATAAATTGATCACGAATAATTCAGACACGTATCCATACAGAGCATACCTTGAAAATTTGTTTTCTTATGGTTCTGATGTCAAAGATAATCAACTGAAAGCAGCAGAATTTTGGTCTGAGGATGAACCTGGAGCTTTCGAAGATATTACAAATAAATGTATCACTGATCGTGGCAAACGCATAGCAAAAAGCAAATCCGTGGAGCTTCAGGGTAAATTACATTTGGATCTTGCTATGCAAGAGAAGTATTTACCTAATGGCTTAGAATTCAAACTTAGACTTAATCGATCCTCTCCTCAGTTTTGTTTGATGATTGATGATTCTCCTGCAAAAATCAAAATTGATACCGCTATCTTGAGAGTACGAAATGTACAGCTTCTACCTGCCATTAGCAATGAACTGAATCAAACTATTGCTCATCATAATGCTAAATTTCCAATCAGAAGAGTTGAAGTCAAAACTTTTACAATCAGTAGGGGCACAAGATCTAAAATTGAAGACCATCTTCTCACAGGTCAACTTCCAAAACGAGTTTTTATTGGTTTAGTAACGAATGAGGCATTTAATGGGACTTTGGAAACTAATCCTTTCTTTTTCCAACATTTCAATCTAAGTAAAATGGATGTCACTTGTGATGGACATAGTGTCTATGCAAAACCATTTGAACCTAGATTTGGAAATGATCAGTATCTCAGGTCTTTCCTATCTGTTTACCAAGCATTAGCAAGTCAGAATCAGGTCCAAAATTGCAACATTGATTATGAAGATTACAAAGGAGGTTACTGCTTTTGGGGATATGATTTGACACCAGATCAAGCAGCTGATCAGTCTCATTTGCACCCTATAAAAACTGGGAACCTCAGATTGGAGCTTCAGTTTGCAACATTACTTGACAAGACGATCAACGTGCTTGTGTATGCAGAGTTTGACAACCTGATAGAAATCAACGGACTTAGAGAAGTTACCACAGATTACTAAAGATGAATGCAGGATACTTCATTGAACAGGACTTGATGTACCAAACAGATGCATACAGTGCAACAGTCCAGCCATCAGATGAGAAGAGTACCTTACAGAAAGAAGTAGAAGACAATGAGGATATTGATTGTCTTATGAAGACTCTTCTAAAACAAGCTATATTGACTTGTCTTAAGATGGCAGTTGGAGACTGTGCGAAGCATGAATGTCATGGATGCAAAATGAACCACCCAAGTCAGAAATACCACGATATCTGTCTATGGACTTCTCCAAGAGAATGGATTGAAGATTATGGATGTCATGATCCAGCCTTAGAGGGCCTAAACATCTACGATGTGATGAAAGACTTTGACTATAGAATCTGGAACTATCTGTATGGCGACAGTTTGCGACACCCTATGGACTTTACAACAGGGATCAATCACCTGACGCCAGAAGAAAATCAAGAAGCCTATAAAAACTGGCAGTACTTCAAGAAAAATCAAAGTGACTTAACAGAACAGTGGAAGACGTACTGGGGCAAGAAACTCATAGAATCCTATGAAGAAAAGGAAACTGAAGAAAACGAGAATAACCCAGAAACAGAATAAAAATGAACACTGTTGAACTAATCAAAGTCATAAACAATATACCTGTGAAAGGAGAAGTATGTGCCAAGGATTTACTACCAGAGAAGAAACCACTGGTTATGAAGGCTTACATTGTAAATACAGATATATCCACAGATCCAGGAGAACATTGGGTGGCTATCTACTTCAGAAAGGAATCAAGTTATCTACTTCGATTCATATGGAAGACCACCAGAAGAGCAATATGTTCTACCCTTTATTGAAAGAAACTCTTCAAGATGGATCCATAACAAAGAATGTTTACAGAGTCCATGGAGTAAAGTATGTGGAATTTGGTGTATCTACATCATTCACCAGCTCAACAAAGGACTAGATCTAAACACAGCCATTCATCAAGAACTATATGGAACTGGAGATGATTTATACCAGAATGACAGAGATATCGAGATGTGGTTCATCTATAACTATGCCAGAGTCATCCTATCCAAGAATGGAATGAGACGCATGGCTCCTCCTGACTTTTTATTCAAACACAGAATACAGACTTGTAAATGTCATAATTATTCACATCACCTTTCAAAGAAGTATCCTAAGTATAATATGTTGTAAATATGTTAAGGGAAATTATTGTAAACAATGAACAGAGGGACGGCCCTAATCCTCTGTCATTGTAATCAGTTATAGTTAGCGGGGCAATAAAGTTATAGAAATGTTCACCAGTCTTTGTTGTTCTTTTCATTAAAAAATCAGTAGTAGTAAGCTTGAGACGGTTAGCTATACACTAGTTAACGCTACAGAGTGATGCCTCTAGGAGTTGAGGTCTTGATTGACCAAGAGACTCTAAGACGCATGGTGCTTAGTAGCCTTGACTATTACACACACCATATATCACCACATACTATACCCCCTAAAATGACTAAGTTATCTTCAAAGCTGAATTTAACTAAGTTATTTTATATATCACCACAGCAGGACCTTCATTCCCCTCAAAAATGACTAAGTTATTTCCCAACAGCCCAGGAAACTATCATAATCACACCCCAACCAGTGAATATGACCAGGAAACTATCACAATCATAGGCCCAACCAGAATAGTCCTAAAAATAAACTAAGTTATTCACAGCTAGTCACTCAAGCTTACCAGGATAGGCATCTATGGCACAAATTTTTTAGCCTGAAAAATTCTAAGTTCTTTTCAGGCTTAAAAAAAAATTGTGCCATAGTGCCATCCATTACTACTAATATAGGTCCAAGTATTGATCCCTGGGGGATCCCCAATAATAGATTAGTCCAGTCCGATGTTTTTTCCATTTATCACCACTCTTTGCTGTCTTCCATTTAGAAAGTTCTTAAACCATTCAAGCAAAATTCCTTTGATACCATAACCTTCCAGCTTTTTAATGAGTCTTTTATGTGGCACACTGTCGAATGCTTTGCGAAAATCTAAGTAAACCGTATCAATTTGGATGCCATCATCTAATGCTTCTGTCCACTCATTCGTGATTGTCAAAAGTTGCAAAATTGTACTTCTGTTTTTTCTGAATCTGAATTGACTGTCTGATAACAATTTATTAAATGACAAATGATTAACAATTTCTTCCCTCACCGTTCTTTCCAATAATTTACATATGACAGATGTTAATGACACTGGCCTATAGTTTCCAGGATCCTGTTTATTTCCTTTTTTAAATATACATGTGATATTTGCCTTTTTCCAATCATCTGGAATGACACCGCTTGATAGTGATTTATGAAAAATGTCAGTTAGGGGGAGATAAATCTCTTCAGCACACTCCTTCAGGAAAAAAGGGTGACAATTATCTGGACCACAAGATTTGGACACATTCAGGGATTTCAGTTGTTTCAGTACTTTCACAGCGTTAATTTCAATTTGATTTATACAATCCTCATCTTTCACTTTCTGTTCAAAATCAGGCAATTCAGAATTCCCTTCAACTGTGAACACTGATGAGAAAAAGTCATTCAAAATATTTGCTTTTTCTTGATCCTCAGTCTTCAAATCCCCATCTTTGTCTCTCAAATCACCAAAAGTGCTCTTGCTTTTTGTCTCCTCCTTAACATGGCTCCAGAATGATTTGGGGGAGGTTTTTATACTAGCTGCCAGTCCCTTTTGGTACTTCTTTTTTGCAAACTTTACTGCTTTGGTCACACTGTTTCTGATTTTACAATAGTTTTCATAATCTGTATAGCTATGACTAAAAGTAAATCTTTTCCATGCCTGATATTTCTTTTTCACCTTTTTGTTTGTTTTGTTGCTTTACGTCCCAAGTCAACAGCTATGGTCATTGTGGGACGGTCAGTTCACCTAACCATACTTTTTCCTGGGCAGGCTTGAACAAGCGGTTAACCAGTAATTCGTGCACATACTTTCGCTTGTAACTGACAACAACCCTTCTTGAATGAATCAGCGGAAGGGAGGAGAATGACCGTAGAAATCATTTCATGATCAATCTCCAAGAAAGTATGGGACCGGACCGGGATCGAACTCGCGACCCCTGGATCTGCAGTCAGACACGCATCTGTAGCCAGACACGTAACCGACTGCGCTACGCGGCCCGGCCTTTTTCACCTTCCTAACACAATAATGGTCCATCCACTTAGGTTTCTTAAAATTTTTACAAGTCCTCCTCAAAGGTACAAAGTGATCTATACAATGTTGATTTTTTTCAATAAAAAAGTTCCATGAGTCTTCAGTATTCAAACCTTTCATTTCACTCCAATCAACTTGGCTCAAATATTCTCTAATTAATCTATAATCTGCTTTGTAAAAGTTAGGTCTATGTTGATTTACCTCTTCTTTTTCAAATTGACATGTAATATTAAATAAAATACTGTTATGGTCACTAGCCCCTAATTTATCACCTATCTTCAGATTCTCAATTAACTCCTCCTTGTCAGATAAAACTAAGTCAAGACAACTGGGTTCTTGACCAAATCTATGTCTAGTATTTAAATGTACATGTTGAAACAGGAAATTGTCCCTTAAGCATTCTATAAACTTGAAAGCCGGGTGTGTTTCACTACCACTCACTGACCAGGATTCCCAGTTGATTTCAGGAAAGTTAAAATCTCCCACAATGACAGTGTGTTTATATCCTCTTTCAATTGCTTGTGTTATCAACTTATCTAACATTTCTTGGTTCCTTGCTTCACAATTTGGTGACTTGTACACAGCTCCAATAAGTAACTTCTCTTTACCGTCAACTGAGATATGAGAGGAAAATTCTACTGACAAAATACCAGAATGCAAGGTCTTTTATCTAAGCCACACCAGTAAACTTAATCAACAAAAGCAATTAGATGTTGTTTCAAAAAGTACAGCAAAGATATAGAAAGAAAGAAGTCTGATATATACAATATATTTCCTAGTTTTATTATTGACCAATCATGAAACACCTCACAACTTAAAAACATTGTGCTGAGCCAATCACTCACCACCTTTTGAGCCAATCACTGCCCATTTTTCAATTACAGGTCTGTGACCTAGTCCCAAAGCTGAATGAGCTAGGTTTGAGTTAGGGCACTAAATAAAATCGTAAATACATGATCTAAAATATACTAAATCATATATATATATGTTCATTACATCTACATTTACATCGTTACACTAGGCTGTCATACTTGACATTTCTTTAGTGGTGCGCAAGAGAGAAATTTAAAGAGAAAAATAATAGTTAAAGACAGAAGCATTAGATGAGGCTGTAAGAGGGCGTAAGAATGCACTAGTAAAAGAAAGAAGTATAGAAAAAGTTGTTCCCAGCCACTTTTCGCACATCAGAGTGAGACCAATCCGCCTTCCCTGGGGGTACCTGGGTGCAAGACCCGACGACACAGCTCACCCCTCCTCATCTGGGTTTACATTCATGGCTGGGGGATGAATCCCCATTAGAAGGTTAGGTTAGACAGCTCCCTCTTGAAGGATACCAAGGAGGGAGCCTCAGCTGCTGCTGCTGGTAGTCTGTTCCAAAGTGGGATTGTCTGCGGAAAGAAGCTGTACTTAAAACAATCGGTCAATGTAGAGTACTTCTGATACTTGTACTTGTGAGCTGTTCTGGTCCTGGAACAAGTCTGTGTCAGGTAGTCTGTGGGTGGGATATCTATAAGTCCATGCACAATTTTGTAAAGAACAATCAGCTGTAGTCTGGTTCCCTCTCCTTGATCTACCTATCTAGGGTCAGGTATAGGCTTATCCAGACGGTCAGAATTTTGACCGTCTACGAGGATCATGGGATAGGTGTGGTCTAGGGGAAGTAACTCTAAACTGTGAAAAAATGGCGCGGATGATCGAGCGGATGATTCATGAGAGTTTTAGATACGATAAAATCAACCAAAATGAGGCAAGAATCCAGTATCTTAATGTGTATTTGTATTTTCACAAAACTCGTGTTGCTTTAGTGATTAAATTTAACAAAATATCGTAACAGTCCAACCGTTTGCAACCCACGCTAAACTTGAAACGAAACAGACCACCTCATTGGTCAATTAATAAACTAATCACAGCCTATGATACAATAGTGCATACCTGTTGTCGAATTAAGACGATAACAGGGCACCAGTTTAAATCAGCTGCAGTTTACTTCTTCTCGTTTCATGTGACTCCCAGCCGAGATAGTCAAGCATGTTGGTGACGCTGCTGGTGTTCCTGTATCGATTGGTGACAAAACGTGCAGATCTTCTCTGGACCATTTCAATCTGGTGTTTCTGGTCTCGTTGGTATGGACTCCAGATAGTAGAACAGTAGTCCAGATTGGACCGAACCATGGTAAAGTAAGCCTGAGCCTTGGTTTCTTCACTTGCTTGCCGTAGATTGCGACGTAGAAACCCTAACATGTTGTTGGACTTTTTAGTAATCCGGCTTATATGATTCTTCCATGATAAATTGGACTGCAGGTCCACTCCCAGATATTTAGAGGACTGTTCTTCTGCTAGGGCTACACCTTTAAAATGGTACTGGAAGTTTCTGGCGATTCGTGCTCTGGAGATGCGCATGACACTACACTTCTGTGGGTGGAACTCCAAACCCCATGTCTTCTCCCATGTGGCAGGCCTGTCAAGTCTTCTTGCAGAAGGCGTTGATCGGTTTCAGACGTTATTTGTCGATAGAGTATACAATCATCGGCGAAGAGTCTAGTTCTGGAGTTAATGTTGTCTGGTAGGTCGTTAATAAAGATCAAGAAAAGAACTGGACCTAAAACGGACCCCTGAGGCACTCCACTGACAACGGGAACTTTCTCCGACGACTGTCCCTCTACTAAAACCTGTTGAGTTCTGGAGTTTAGGAACGATGAGATCCACTGATATGTAGTGTCTCGAATACCACAGTGGTGAACCTTCTTTAGTAAGCGTTGATGGGGTACGCGATCAAACGCTTTGCTAAAGTGCAAAAGACCACAGTCACATGTCAGTTAATGACATGTGGGTCAAATTCAAAACAGGCTTTGTAGAGGCTGTAGAAAGGTTTATCCCATCAAAAATGACCAAAACAAAATACTCTGTGCCATGGATCGATGCAACGATCAAACGGCTTGTAAAAAAGAGACATAAGCTTTACCTTCGTGCTCGCAAATCAAAGGACCCTGATGTCAAGATTCATTACAAGCGGTTCAGAGCACATGTTCAGAAGGTACTGAGAGATGCCTATTGGAAATACGTTTCCAATATATTTACGTTCGAGAACGATAGCTCAGATCCCGACACTCCCAAGCCTGAAAAGATTAAAAAGTTTTGGTCATTTGTCAAATCACTTAAAAAAGACGCATATGGGATCACATCACTCAGAGAAAACGGAATTCTTAAGACAGATTCTAAGGAAAAAGCCAACATTTGTAATAGGCAATTCCAATCAGCCTTCACACGTGAAGACGACTCTGACCCGCCCTCGAAAGGGGCTAGTCCGTTCTCCTCCATGGGGGACATAACAGTTGACCCGAAAGGGGTCACCAAACTGTTGGACGGACTAAATGTTCATAAAGCCTCTGGCCCGGATGGACTGAATGCCAGAGTACTTAAAGAGTGTAGCAATGAGATCTCTCCAATACTGGCACTCATCTACAATGAGTCTTTAGCTCGGGGCGAGGTACCAGATGAGTGGCGACAAGCAAATGTTTCTCCGGTCTTTAAAAAGGGTGAAAAATATGATGCTGCTAACTACAGGCCGGTGTCGCTCACATGCATCTGCTGCAAAACCCTAGAGCATATTTTAGTCAGCAACATCAACAAACACATAGCCTTAGATAGCATACTTGCTGACTGTCAGCATGGTTTCCGAAGTCAGAGGTCTTGCGAAACCCAGTTGGTCCAGTTTGTGCACGATATCATCAGCAACCTGGATGGGGCTGTGAATCGTGGGCATAAACAGACAGATCTAATCATAATGGATTTTGCTAAGGCCTTTGACAAGGTTCCACACAGGAGGCTATTACACAAATTGGAATATTATGGGATTAGAGGATCCACCCACAAGTGGATCAACTCATGGCTCTCTGGGCGCACTCAACAAGTTGTTTTAGATGGCCAAGCCTCAGATCCAGTCCCAGTGCTATCCGGCGTGCCCCAGGGATCGGTCTTAGGTCCGGTCCTGTTCCTCCTCTTCATAAATGATCTGCCGGATAACATCAGGTCTTCTGTTCGCCTGTTCGCAGACGATTGTGTCCTGTATAGGAATATACATTCACTTCAGGATTGTTTGACCTTGCAAGAAGACCTCACCAGCTTAGGACAGTGGGAAGCCGATTGGCAAATGAAATTTAACGTAGCCAAATGTCACTCAATGAGAGTGACTCGGCATCAGCATCACAAACAAATTCTTTTCGACTACTCACTACACAATCAAACTTTGGAAAATGTTCAGTCGGCAAAATACCTTGGTATCACTATTACAGATAACATGGATTGGGGTCAGCATGTCTCTGAAATCTCTTCCAAAGCAACTAAGACACTTGGTTTCCTTCGCAGGAATTTGGCTTTTGCACCTAGGAGTACAAAGGAAGTTGCATACAAAACTTTGGTTCGGCCTAAACTAGAGTATGCAGCACCCATTTGGAGCCCTCACTTGAAACTTCAGATTAATCAGATTGAGAAAGTTCAGAGGACAGCAGCCCGCTGGACCTGCAGGAGATGGCGAAACACCAGTAGCGTCGGCGAAATGCTTGATGAGCTTGATTGGCCATCTCTTGAGGCCCGTAGGGACCAGTCCTCCTTGCTTCTCTTTCACAAGATTCATTGTGGAGCAGTGTCTATTGAAAAAGACAAGTATATGACCCCTGCTCATAGTTTGAAAACTACCAGGTCATCACATAGTGCTCAATACCGCAGACACCAGACATACAGTGATGCCCTGAAGAATTCTTTTTTCCCCCGTACTATTCCACATTGGAATAGTCTGCCTCCTTCTGTGGCAAATGCCCAGTCCACAGAGGAGTTTAGGGCACTCCTTATTTAAACAAAAATTCAGCCAAAAGTTTTTGTGTTTTTTTGTGTTTTGTTTTTTTTGTGTTTTGTGTTTTTTATTTTATCAAAATTTCCAAATTCGCACTCCCTGGTGTAATGCTCATATATGAGCGAACCAGTAAAGATAGAAAGAAAAAAATGATCATGTCGGTCTAGATTTTCTTGTCTAAAGATGCTGCTAGCTCGTGATATAAGGTCAGGATCTGGGTCTCGCAGCTTCTCTTTGCTCTAAAACCATGCTGGCAATCATTCAGGATGTTGTGTCTTTCCAGGTGCTTTACAGTCTTGGAGATGATGACATGTTCTAGTATTTTACAGCATAGTGATGTAAGTGATACCGGTTGATAATTGGCAGCATCATGGCGAGTACCCTTCTTAAAGATGGCTGTCATATTCGCATGTCGCCAGTCCTCGGGCACTCTTCCCTCTTGTAGTGACTTATTGAAAATCATGGCAAGGATAGGGGCTAGCTCAGAAGCGCAGTCTTTCAAGATGCGTGCAGGTATGCAGTCAGGACCTGTGGCTTTCCTTGGGTTGGTCTTCCGAAGCAGCTTACGAATGCCGGTCTCATCTACCTCAATCTCTTCCATGTCGGGATACGGTGTGCCAGAAGGGCTAGGGACCTGGTTTGTGTCTTCCTGGGTGAAAGTAGCTTGATATTGGCGGTTCAAGATGTTGGCCTTGTCCTTTGGTGCATTGAAGATGAATGCCCTGAACTCCTCTGTGATCTCAGCTGCGACCCAAGTTGGAGCCATTAATTAAGGATATTAATATATAGTAGGGGTCAAGTTGATTAGGGGCCGAGTTTGTGGGGGCCGAGTTACCCACACACCCAGACACTAAAATATTCTCAAACGAACGTAAAGAAGAAGGAAAATATCAGGAATCGATACAATCAAAAACCACACCTGACACGTACATTAAAGCAGGACTATTGTAAGCAAAAACAGCCACAAATCTCTTCCTCGGGATTGCCAAACTAGAACAACACAAAGAACTTTGCCTGACTGATAACTGATTTGCTCTATAAAAAACAAGTTGGCTGCTTTTAAAAAGCCGCCAATAGTTTAGGTTTGGCAAATAGGTTGTTTTTATGACAGCATTCCTTTACTTTTATTATTATTATAATAGGTCTTGTTTAACAAATCTTAGAGTCAGCAGAATCTCGGACCCAATTATACTGGGTCCGAGGCAGAAAAGGTGTTTGAAAAGATTATTTGTACAGATTGTATTATCGAGCATGAGCTCTTGCGAATGAACCTTCGCTACTGCATGTAGAAAATGTCTGACCAAAATCTAGACCTTTAAGTCGCTGGGTAGGTTTTAAAGGGTTTTACCAAACAATAAAGTACCAAATTTTGTGTGCTCCCTAAAAATATTGATGTTTTTGTTTTCAATAAACCACACATCAATTTTCCATGTTTTGATTTTACCAATTGAATTTTCTCGGACGGTACAGAGGTCCAGATAAGCTTTCAGTTCAATTGGGTATTTACCCCACACGATTTTTATGAATTGCTTTTTTCCAAAAAAAATTGCTTAAAATATTTTTTTACCCCACATAGATTTTTGAAATTGCTTATTTATTAGTTATAATTAAAGTACCTAATAATCTTAGTTAATAATTTAAATAATAATCTTAGTTTTAGTAATGGAAGAAACATACAGATTGAGTGACTTTAAGTACTTTGTGCAAATACTTTAGCCAGTAACTGACAAATGACTTGCTTAATGTATCAAACTTCAAAGGAGACTTAGTAACATCACAACAAAAGAAAGTTTGAACTGGCTACCACACTAAGTGTGCTAACATGGGATATATTCATATTTAGATCAGTTTGTTTTTTCTTTTGCTTTGCCAAAATTTAATTGCTTTTCGCTACCCCTTCATTTATCAAACCATTGCTTTTTCCAAAATTTAATTCCTTTTTGTTACCCCTTCATTTGAAAACAATTGCTTTTTTCACAAATTTAATTGCTTAAATACCCCCAAAAAGCGGCTTATCTGTTCCTCTGTGGTACATTTTGAGGTACAACATTAACATGCATTTAAAAGTAATAAATAATCCAAATTTACATTGATTACCTAATGTATAAACATTGATGTGACATGGCTTTGAATTTTACCTATAGCGTTTCTTTTGTCAGTCAGTATATATTGATGACAGTGATGATGAACAGACGCATAAAGGAAGTCCTTACCTAGGTTAGCTAAAAGAGGATTATCTTTTGTTTTAAAATACCTTCAGAGAAATATATTAGGATCCTCAAAATGCCTGTTACCAAAATTATACAAACTGTTCCATTCCACTGAACAAATTAGTCACTATAATTGTATCTGTTAGCACACTCAAAAGGTTGCAATCATTTAGTAAGAGTGCTTGAATGGAAAATTGGGATTTTTCTGTCTTGACTGGGGCCAGTCTAATACCTCCAACTAAAAATCAAAGAAACTCTTATTTTTTCTGGTGTATCAATTTGTTTTCAGGACTGATGCCAGTCTAGACTTATGTCGAACAGTTTGGATTTGGATGACAACCAACATTTTGCTAGTCTGATTAGGGTCTGAAAGGTAAACAGTAGGACTAGCATGCAAAGGGTCCATACATTTCATCTGGTACATGACCTTAGAGATGTCAGACTTTATGCATTTATGCATTCGCAAATCATCTCTAGGTAAGGCACCACATAAAGAATCTACTTGACTATTCGCCTCTTCAAAATCCATGCATCGTGTAACTTGTATAATTTCATGTTATCTGTGCTTTAATAAGCTCCCTTTTTACTTTGAATTTCTGACTGACCAACTGTCTTATTATTCTCTTCAGCAGAATAGTGGCTAAATATCATACCAGGTCGGCCTAGGTCAATCTTTGAAGAACATGATGCAATCAGAATTTCAAGATAGACTGGGAAATCAGAAAATGACTATTCTATATTTACAAATGACATCAGTTTAATCTTAGACAGAGGTCCCATGATTGGTAACATTTGGTCACATGCTCCTCCATGGTACATCTCTAATTCTCACCTTATATATTGTGCTTAGGTGCTCATAATTACACTATACGCTGCCTTATCTTTTTTCTTATCATTTTCTTTTGATGTTGCTGACATCGATCAATGGCTGTTCGATTGGGGATGGAGTGCTTATTTTTGGCATTTGGTGTTTGTGCGGGTTGGGGGTCTTCTTATCAAATTCTATTTCTTTCTTTCTACGAATACTCTGTCGATCAGAATCTGATCATTTTCAGAGGTGAGTGAATTTTGAATTTAGGTGGAACAAAGTAAGAAGGGGTGCAAAGATCAGGAATCGATACAAGGGGGAACAAACCTTCTGGCTGAGTTATTTAAATGAATGCCCTGAACTCCTCTGTGGTCTCAGCTGCGACCCAAGTTGGAGCCAAACTATTCCAATGGGGAATAATCCTTGGAAAAAAAAGAATACTGCAGGGCATCATTATAAGTCTGGGGCCTGCAATACTGTGAGTTGTGTAATGCCCTGGTGGATCTTGCTCTCTGAGACGGAGTCAAGTCGTCGCTTCAGTGCTATAGTGTTCTAAGTGACATTTTGGTCAAAAATGAGTAATGCATACCGTTGGAAAGGTTATCAAATGTTCTATCTACTGGTGAAGGTTTCATTTGCCTATCTCCTAACAGTAAGCTTAAAATCGCTGTGCTTTTCTGTTCTATCTACAAAAAGACAATTTCGTTCAGTGCTATAGTGTTCTAAGTGATTTTCATCCAATGGCCAATGATGATTATGTCACGTGAGTGGGTGAGTTTAGTGTCATACTGTTCTATCTGCATAAAGTCACTTCCCTTGGAGAAATTGTTAAAAGTTGCAGTTACCTCTCTTACATAAATTTAAAAATTTCCTAATTTGGAGCAGTTTGTCGGTCTTATGACGAACAAATGGCTATATTGGCTACTTTTAGGTCCAAATAATCCGCCCAGTCAAAAATATAACGCAAATTGATCCATGGACAGAATAATAAGGTGTAGAAACCGATTACCTCCCTTACACATATCTTAACTCCTTTAATTGCAGTAATATGTCAATGTAATTACAAATCAATGATTAAATCTGCTACTTTTAGGTCCAAATAATCAGTTTAGTCTAAAATATTATACAAATTGGCCCCATTGAAAGAAAAATTAACTGTAGAAACAGATTACCTCCCTTGCATAAATTTTAATGGCATAATCGGTGCGGTTTGTTACCGTTATACCAAATAATTGACTAAATCTGCCACTTTTAGGTACAAATAATCATTTCTGGTCAGACTAGTATATGAAATGACTCCATAAACAGAATAATAAGCTGCAGGAAAATATAGAACACTATAGCACTGAACGTAGAAGGCGATTTTTAGGACATAATGTTCTATCTGCAAACTGTAGAATGCCCGTAAATTCCATATTACTTTAAAAATGTATTCAAACCAAGGTCTTTACACTATATATTTTAACCCTCTGGTATGATTCAAAGGTCTGTATAAATAAGGCATCAAAAATCAGGATGCTAAAATTTTCAAACTTATTTTTCTCAAAACTTGTGCAATGGTAGATAGAACACTATAGCACTGAAGCGACGAAGTACTTGTCTTTATCAATAGACAGAACCCCACAATGAATCTTGAGGAAGAAAAGCAGAGAAGATTGATCCCTCTAGGCCTCCAGAGTTGGCCATTATACCTCATCCAGCATCTCACCAACACTACTAGTGTTGCACCACCTCCTGAAGGTCCAGCGGGCTGCCGTCCTCTGTACCTTCTCCACTTGTTGAATCTGAGTTTGACAATATGGGCTCCAAATGGGTGCTGCATACTCCAGTTTAGGGCGTACCAAAGTTTTTTTGCAACCTCCTTAGTACTCCTAGGTGCGAAAGCCAAGTTCCTTCGAAGGAAACCTAAAGTCTTAGTTGCTTTGGACGAAATATCAGAGATATGTTGACCCCGATCCATGTTCTCTGTGATTGTTAGACCAAGATATTTCGCGGACTGAACGTTTTCCAAAGTTTGCTGAAGCAGAGTGTAGCCATGAATGATTTGTTTGTGTGAGTAATGCCGAGTCACTCTCATAGAGTGACATTTGGCAACATTGAACTTCATTTGCCAATCGGCCTCCCAGAGCCCAAGACTGTCAAGATCTTCCTGCAAAATGAGACAGTCTTGTTGTACGTTACTTTATGTCCCTTCTAGTTTTGCAATCATCTTGATGGGGAAGAGAGAGCTGGTTGCTTTGCTTAGTATGTCTTCCTGGTGTCTCGTGATTGATGTGTGGCTCTTCCTCACAGTGCCATGGGTTTGTCTGCATTTTGTGATTATGGTATTTCCTGATCATATTCACTTACTATTTTTGAAATGAATGAACGCTCCTATACCGGACACAATCGTCCGCTAACAGGAGAACTGAAGACTTGAAGTGTAATTGTTCTATGTTTTGTGTATGTTACTTTATGTCCGTTCTAGTATTGCAATCATCTTGATGGGGAAGAGAGAGCTGGTTGCTTTGCTTAATTTGTCTTCCTGGTGTCTCGTGATGGTTGAGCGGCTCTTCCTCGCGGTGCCAAGGGGTTGTCTGCAGTTTGTGATTGTGGTATTTCCTGATCATACTCACTTACTATTTTTGATATTATCCGGTAAATCATTTATGAAAATTAGAAAAAGGATTGGTCCTAAGACCGACCCCTGGGGTACACCGGATAAAACAGGACTGGATCTGAGGCTTGACCGTCTAAAACTACTTGTTGACTGCGCCCAGAGAGACATGAGCTGATCCATTTATGGGTGGGCCACCGTATCCCATAGTAATCGAGTTATTGGTATAGCCTCCTGATCACAATCACACAATAGAAGTAGAGTGGAAGGCGAAAATTGGGGATCAATACAATCAAGTATCTGATCCGTGGAAAAACCCAATCCTCCACAAAACATCCCAAACCACTTCAAAAGTGACCTCGCATACAAACTAGCACACTTACCCCACACTCAACCCCACGTCCTCTCCATCAATACACCCACAACATTTAAAGCAGACTTTTGTGCATATGTGTAAAGTACCAGATATCGTCCACTAACCCAAATATAATCATCCAAAATGTTTTACATACATGCTTGCATGCACCGCAGCAGCACGCACGCGCACATGCATACATATACACAGAAATTAAATCATCTGGCCACCACTTATAGAAGTATGTGTTTGCATCATTTATATCATTCTATATATGCCAGTATGAGATTTTGGTACTTATCACATTTGCCAAGGCTCAGCTCAAACGAGCCTGGACATCTTAAGAGTTTCGCCAGAGCTTTGGCTTTGCACATACACAAAGCATGGATGTAGATAAAGGCTCAGGCCAAATGTTAGACCTCAAGCTCTGCTGGATGTGTCGGTATGCACGTTTGAAGGAGGTTTTTTGCGCATATGCGATAAGTACCAAAATATTGTGTGCACACCGATATCTATAACTACCCCTAGGAAGTGACTGGACAATTGTGAGTGAACGTCAAGTTACGGCACTTGCGATGTTGTACATTTGAGGATCAGTCACTTGCTCTCAAAAAAACACAGGGTGCATAATATGTCAACTTGGCAGCCATTGGCATTTTTGTCACGTTTTTACTCATACTCATGTAAGTACCCAGATAATTATCCTGTGAATTGGTAATATTTAAACTGAATTTTGTGATCGTTCATTTAAAAATAATGAAACTGATCAGTCCGTTTACGTTTTGTTTCAATGAGGTCACTGTGTAAAATTGGACTGAATTATAGCAAACTATAGTTTGTACTTTCTGTTGATTTTTCTACCTTCTATAATTGCATATCAAGTTTATTCTTGAATAAAAGCAGCTAAAAGAGTGTTACCTGAAATAAATTATAATATGAAAAGACTTGTCATGCCACCTATTTACATCATATGAAACGGGGCACTAGGCAGTAAAATGAACGGGTCCTTGCAATCCAGGCTGTCTGTATTGAACGGGCATTTGTGGTCAGTATAAAATTTAGTTGAAATGATAACTACTATATTTTGGTGCAAATGTGTTATTTCAAACAACACGCATAGTCTTTATATAAATATCGTTTATATCACATGCTTTGAAATAATTATAAAACAAAACAGTGTTCATGGTTTGTTTCAGCATGAATTCATCTGGTACTGGTTTGCTGTAAAAATACACAGGAGTAGACATAGTGTACAGTTTGCCTGCCTGGTATTAAAGTGCAAGCTCAGCCCTTTGTAGTTTGTGCTTTTGATTTCTAAGCTTGACAATCGAAGGCGTCACAGCAACAAGGTACTTTAGTCCACTTTTGGCAAAATTGGGTTAGCATCTTTTTCATGTGTAAAACCATTTCCGCACCGTATTAACTGCCTTTGACCATCAAATTGCTACAAAAAGCTGAAACAAATAGGATTATAGCTAATTTCATACCGAGTTTTCCCAACATGTTCGGATTAGCTCCGAGCTCTCCCAATTAGAAAAATATCTGGCCAATCAAAAAAACTTCCCAACAACGTGACGTATATTTAAATAAGCATTGCAAATAACCAATGTCGACAACTGAAAACGTGCGAATTTATGTAGTTTTCGGTTATATTAGGAATTTCTATCGCTAGATAGACTTGATAGCTCGATGCCACATTACCAATGATGTTTTTGACGATATTTTGAGTCATTCTTCAAATGGTGAAATGTTTACATAAACACCGACTCAGTCAGTAACACCGGTGCTGTGACTACTAAATACTGACGTCATCAGCCTGTAAACAACCACAGGTGCTGTTTGAAAAACATAAAATTGGTTTTCGAGGTAACAATAAACATACAAAGCGGCTCTAATTGCCCCCTTACAACTAATCCTCACTTTGTATGCAATATATACGAGCCTGTTTGCTTACAAAACAGAATTTCTTTTGGTGTTTTGATGCTGGCCTCGAGCACATGGCTGCTCGGTCTTGTGGTAATGGAACAAATTCCGATTGGCTGAGAAAGTCATGTGATATAAGTACATGCGACTTGAGTCCCGATGGAAATCCGGAAAAGTACGGAAGGCCTATGAAATCAGCTATATCATTGTCACAAAGGTCCTAAGTAAGAAAGAGGACAAAAATCAGGAATCGATACAATCAAGCACCTGACCCAGGATACCAATGGGAAAGTGACCACGTCACAATTAGACATCACAAACGAGAGCCAAGAGGTCAGCCATTTCCCAGCAGGTGACCACAAGGCATCACCAAACAGACGTGCATTAAAGCATGACAAAAGAAGACAGAGATAACATAAATGATCCACAAAAGAAGCACCGCCTTGGAACGGTCAGTAAAAATATTAAACTGGATGGCTTTAACCGGTTTAACGGTGCACCAACCCCACCCTTAGTCCAGATGTGGATCAAGATATATACATGTTTGGTTTGCATGAAAGACCCCTAGCTTATCAAAGCATCATCTCCTAGAACATATAAATCAAGATATAAAAAGGAGATAAAACAAAGATAAGAACTCAACAGTAATTAAAACTGAATACCGGAGCAAAAGAAATCCAACTGGTAAACCCTGGTGGGCCTGACAACAGCCAAAGCATCAGGACCCTACCATCTTATCAATAGATAAGTCTTTAAGTTGGAACCGTCATAGAGTCTAAGTCCAAAATTGGATGTTTACGCATAAAAGGGCCTAACTTCATATTTTTTTCAGATTTATTTCAAAGTTTTATTGCCTTATAATCATTATTATCACACATTGAGCATAAAGTAGCAACACATTATTTCCCATCAAATGGAATCGCTAAACTAATTTTATACAACATAAAACCTAGATTATGGACTTATGACCTTTGTGTCATTGAAATCTGTTCATATTTATGGAATTCACGAAAATCAACTGCTGTATCCAGGTTTTCGCTGTTGTACTCATAAGAAATAAGCTTTCCACACACTAGTATGCATTTTTAGCATTGATGGACTGTCATAAGCATTCTGTATGCATTATTTTTTAATTTTATGAAATTTGGAGTTAGGTCCCTTGTTGCAGAATCGAAATCGCTAAAATCAAGTGTTTCTCACTTTAAGCAGTAAAATCATTGCTAAATCTCCTGAATTCACTTTTTTCAAACATATCTTGTTCATTTTTACAAGAAAAATCAACATATTTTGAGAATTGCCAAAAATTATGTTGAACTATGTCTTTTGATAAAGACAAGTCTCAGAGAACAAGATCTACCAGGCCATCACACTACTCACAGTATTGCAGGCCCAGACTTATAGTGAAGCCCTGAAGTATTCTTTTTTCCCAAGGATTATTCCCCATACGACTGTTGTCGTAGCTGAGACCATAGAGAAGTTCAGGGCACTTATTTAAATGACTCAGTCAGAATTTTTTTTTTTCAAATTTCAATATGGTGGTATATTTTTTATGAAAGCCAATTCTTATGCAAATTAGTTGCACGATTTTCGTGCTGCTAGTCTTTGCCTTAAAACATGGCAGCCTCCTTCGACCTCCTGTTTG
Organism: Loripinus fragilis; assembly: GCA_964019695.1. NCBI lineage: Eukaryota > Metazoa > Mollusca > Bivalvia > Lucinida > Lucinidae > Loripinus > Loripinus fragilis. The sequence goes on along the minus strand of OZ026522.1, from coordinate 34,701,353 downwards.
TTAAATAAGCTGGTCCGTTTATTTCTACTACTGTAAATGCTACCCAGAATTGACAGCATAGAATAAAAGATGTGGAAAAGGAGCCTCATTGCAAGTGGAAGTGAGTTTAATACGATACATTTTAAACGGAGATTCCAAGGGTTATAGGTTCCTAAGGTTTAACAAGTATAAACTTTCACAAAAACTTGGTCTACATTTTTTTGTTAGTATAGATCTGTCCAATCACTAATCATTATCATCTGGAACACTACAGTCTTTATCCGAAAGCTGGTAAATACTCTGGTTGGTACATGTTTTATAGCGATTAAAACTAATTTATTTCATTAACAAATAATTCTAACGACTGGTCTCCATGATTTGATCATTGACCTATCGAATACTTTGTTTTTTTCACATATTTTATTGTCATTAAACAAAAATATCGGCAATTGAAACCTACGTCATTGGACCAAAACACTGGAGCGTGTGCCCGTCAAAAACAAATAAAATTAATTATTTTTTTCGCAATAAAAATATTGTAAATCAATGTCATTATGTCCGATACTTATTCTACATATTCAAATCTAAACCAAGAGCTAAAATATCACTGATGCTTATTACTTATGTAAATGTTGAATCAGTTCAATGGACATTGTATGGCGCTGTAAGATTTGTGCCAACCATGATAAAGAAATCATGCGGTCTAAATCGTTATCACATGATCAATAAGCCTAGATGATAACAATAAAATTGGACAGGTCTATAATATCTGAAATATAATATGAAAAAAAGGCACAACTTTATGGCGAGGACAGCTACATCATCTGTATAGATCCATTCTTTTTATGTGTAAGTGGTGGTTTGGACAGGACTGCCCAGTGCCCAGGTTGCTCCAGTGGCTCAGTGGTAGAGTGCTTGACTCGAGACAGAGGGGCCGCAGGTTCGAGCAAGGTTGGGCAGAACATTGCATCCCTGGTATTTACCTGTGGAATTTTCCGGTATTTCACGGCATGGCAAATAAAGTGGCAAATAATGGCAAAAATAATTTTTTGCCGTGAAATACTGGCAAATATGATCTTTAGCTGTAAAATGCAGCAGATATCTTTAGGAAGTTGAATTAAAATGGTATAGTTTAACTAAATGAGTGAGAATGATAATATTGAATATGAGGCTACATTATCAGCATAAAACCTTTGAATACATTTTAAACTTCAACCCAGGAAGACCCGTCCCGACATAACTGAAAATTGTTGACTTGGACGTAAAGAATCAACACGAAGCTTGGTAATAAAAATTGCACGACATGACTGTGTTATATCCAAATCTGTGTTGTAATGGTGTTTTATAAAGGGACTCCATTTTACTGCCAACACAGTTTTCAAAAGATGGCAAGAATTTTCAAAAAAAGCTATGCACATGTCACTAACTTGGATGAATGTGGTATTTGTTGCTCTTCTTGCAGGTTACTGCCATGTTTTGAAACAGTGGATGAGTTTAGCACAGGTGAAGGCAGCAACTATTGCCCATGAAAGACGATGTATGGCGGGACTGGCTGGTCATTTCACTAAGGTCATGACAGGCAATATAACAACCAACTTCAGAACACCAGAGACAGATCCAGTAAGTGACATTGAAATATGGGCCTCGTCGCGAGAAAACCTGTCTTTGGGGTGTCCGACAAAGTGAGATTCAAGCCAGCCTGCTCAGCTACAGAGACTAGCTAGAAAATTGAAATTTCGCTCATAGCAAGGCTAGATATGATACTTTCAAAAAAGCGAATAACAAAGGCGCTGATCAGACTGCGCAGATGTGCAGGCTGGTTTGCGTCTGTATTGTTCACAAACCCCTGAAGACGGGTTTTCTCGTGACGAGGCCCATATTGCCTTTATTTTGCATGCTTTTTTGTCTGCTGATTTTAGCTCATCTGAGCCTAAGGCTCAATGTGAGCTTTTGTGATCGTTGGATGTCCATTGTGCGCCATCAACAGTTATTTCAGAGGACATCTCCTAAACTACTAGCTGGATTTTGACCAAACTTGGCAGGAATGATCCGACCATATATGTTCAAATGGTAAGGTCTGTTGCAAATCTAGGTCACATTTGGCTAAAAATAGATTCTCGAGTTGAAAACTATAAAAATCTTCTTGTTTAAACCACAAGGGATAGAGCCTTGATATTTGGAATGTAGCATCATCTAGTGGACATTTACCAAGGTGGTTCAAATTATGCCCCTGAGGCTGAAAAATTTATGGCCATGCCCATAGGGTCACATGTTTTACTTAGGTTTATATAGTGAAAATATAGAAAAATAATTGGGGGGGGGGCACATGTATTATATAGGTTTATTTAGTGAAAACTTAAAAAAATCTTCTTGTTTTACATTGCACATAGTTCTTTGAGTCTTGGTGTGTATTTTTTTTTTGTCTGAACTGTTTGTCTGTGTCCCATAAAAAGAACACCGCTTATATGCGCTACTTATGGAAGACCCCACAGAACTTCGGCCCAGATCTGGATCCAAACTATTTGGCACTCTGACAGCATTCCTTAAAGATTTTTTTGATAAAGTTAATTTTGAAAAAAGTCAGCAGACGACAACAAAAGCATGTAAAGCAAAATTACCAAGCATGCAAAAACTTTAGGTTTTCAGCTATTTAGAATGATGTGTCTGACTTGAAGGTCTCTTTGCTAACTCTTTTCCTACAGTGTAATTTTGCATGCTTCTTTGTCGTCTGCTGATTTTTTTCAAAATCAACTTTTTCAAAAAAACTATTCAGGAATACCGTCAGAGTTTCAAACAGTTTAGATACTGATCAGGCCCGACTTTGCTTTTTGTCGTCTGCATGTTTTTTTGTCGTCTGCTGATTTTTGTCAAAATCAACTTTTTAAAAAAAAAATTCAGGAAAACCGTCAGAGTTTCAGACAGTTTGGATCCTGATCAGGCCCAACTTTATGTCAGGCCTGATCTGGATCCAAACTCTTTGAAAAAGTTATCAGCAGAAGACACTAGAGACCGGGCCATGTAGCGCATGCGGTAACGTGTCTGGCAACAGATGCGAGTCTGACTGCAGATGCAGGGGTCGCGAGTTCAATCCCGACCCAGTCCAATACTTTTGTGGAGATTGATCATGAAATAATTTCTACGGTCATTATCCTCCCTTCGGCTGAATCATTCAAAAAGGGTTGTTGTCAGTTACAAGCGAAAGTATATGCACGAAGTACTGGTAAACTGCTTGTTCAAGCTTGCCCAGGAAAAAGTGTGGTAAAGTGAGCTGAACGTCTCGTCATGACCATAGCTGTTGACTTGGGACATAAAGCAACAAAACAAACAAAAACGACAATAGTAGTCAAAGAGTTTAAACTTCTGTTGCAGACAAAGCATAGTGCCCAGGATGAAGGTCTCTTTTATACCATGCCACAGAGAATGTTTGATGACTTTGTCAAGACTGGAATTCATCCATCCTATTCAAGACTGGTACGTTTCTAGGTTTGCCCAATTTTCCCATTTAACCCTTAAAGCGTCAAGAAAAAATGCATCTGAAAATGTCATCTGCTGAAGTCGTCTGCTGCAAATATCTGCCTAACATTACTGACGAATTAAGTATAGAAGCATATAGTGTGGACCCAGAACAGACTGCTCCTATAGGAGCAGTCTGATCTGGGTCCACACTGTTAGCCATAGAGGCTTCTTAAACATTTCAGCAGACGAGAAAAACAGACGACTTTTGTTGCAATTGGCGCATTAAGGTTTAAGTGGAACAGACTTTTTCATCCTTATCAAATGGATGAGTTCAATTCCAATTTTAGGGTTGTCGGGTAACAATTTTTATTTATATTCAAATTCTATAGTACGCCAAAGGTCTTGTGGCTATGTTAACATTTTTGCTTGTTTATAAACATTGAAATCAAAACGTTTGAAGCGCATGATCAGAAGTCACCTAGATATTTTGAGAACATCAGAAGCCAGCTGATCAGGACCCATACTTTTTCATTTCATGTTTAATCTTTATTGTTTACGATAATACACCACTGCATTTACAGAAACTCAGAAATTCATATAGTAATATTTACATTTTCGAAGCAATCCTTTAATGAATCTTTAGATTTTTGCAACCGTTCATAGCCTCATGAATTACACAAATTTGTTTGATAGCTGCCAAGCTCACATGCCTGTGCATCGAACTCATTCGCCAGAAGTGATACTGGTGTTGTGATTGACAGCGAGCCACACCTGAGTCGCACATGCAAAACAAGCCTCATGTTTGCTCCATTGGCTGTCCATGTTCAAGCTGGCTGCTCCATTTTTCCAGTTTACACTCTGACTAAACTGTTAATACGATTATATTTTAAATGCAAAACTGTTTTAATTTCTAAATTAAAAATAATATTTAATGTTTATAATAAAATGTAAATATAAGCAATAAATTCAATTTTTGGGAAGTTCTGGCTTTACTTACTTTGCAAGAGACCCGAAGTATTCATGATTCCATGAACCTTTCAAAAATTGAATCCATTTCTTAATTAACAACCCTTTAAGTATGCAGTGAGTCCTAATAGAGCATGAGCACTTATTGAGTTGAATACAGTCTATTTTTGGTACTTATTACATAATTATAAGAGCAGCGGAGACACAGACCCAACTGTTTATGCCTGCCAGGGGACAAAAATATTTAAATATTGCACTTACGATTTTCACTCGTCCTTCAAACACATGCATTTGTCCTTAAAAAGCATATGTAATAGAGAACATAAGGGAGTTATATGTAATATGAATTACAAAGTTCCTTATATCACTGCTAAAATGCTAAAATGATATTTACCCAGTCAGTTTCAGGACTGCATCCCATATAATGACAACAGTCAATACTCAGAAAATGCTAGTTTCACCCTCAGATTTTTCACTCTCACCCTCGAGTAATTCTTCCGGAAGTCCTATAGGAGGATTGCTTTGGGAAGAATTACTCGTCCTTTCTAGATTTCACTCGTTATTACGAGCGGACAAGTCCCACTAGGCAGCTCTGCATATGTGATTAAAGAATGACTTTACGTAATGCTATAAGTTCCAAAATCTCCAAGGCTGTCCCATATTTTCATGCAAAAATAAGAAAATATCACTCTAGAAATCCCCAATCTAGAAATCTTGAAATCTACAGTGTTTTGTTTTTGTTTGTTTGTTTGATTTGATTCTTTACGTCCCATCAACAATCTTTCAGTTAAACAGGGGCGGATCTTCCTGGGTTGAACCAGTACTAAGCTAGGATAAATGTGTCTTGCTCAAGTGATGCTGGTGAGGCTCGAACCTGTGACCCCTTGGCCTCGAGTCAAGCACTCTACCACTGAGCCACTGTGCTCCAGTTCTACAGTGTAATCCCTTTATAATGCAATGTTTGGGATCCATTGTAATGGACCATGTCATAAGTGAATTGTGTTTACAGGGACAATTTTACAAAGGAAATATAGGAAAATGGTGAAATTCCATGGTAAAAAATTTTGGAAGCCGCAGCATGTCTGCGTTATATCCAAATTTGTGTTATAATGAGGTGTGTTATGAAGGGACCACCTTGTATGTAGGGTATGCAGGACTTAAGTAAGAGTGTGTAACAGAAAAATAATTTTCTTATTTCTCAACCAAAACATTTGAGCACCCAAAACATATGTTTAAACTGATGGGTAAGAAAATATTACAATTTTAGGCCCAAATAATTATTTCATCTAAACCTATGGATACATGTATGCTTGTGATTTTTTTTCTCTTTTTTTGTCTCTTTCAGATGAACACATTCAATGAGAATACCATCATGGTCAGAAAACCAGCATTAGAAATTTTTGACATCGTAGACAATTTGAATCTCAATCATCCACCACTTAAAATAGTTCTATGTATCCTTGGCTTCTGTATATACCGGAAGGGATTTTTTTTTCTATTTAGCTCACTTGAAAAAGCTCTCAGATTAGTTTTTATTCTTTAAAAAAACTTGGCCAATCAAAAGTAAAATTGCACAGACAGCATCTATGATAAGGGTGAAACTGATCTATGATAAGGGTGAATTAGTGTGTATATAATTTTTTCCAAATGTTCTGTGTCAAATGTGAGTCAAATAAGTTTTCTTAAAGATATACAATGACAATATACACAATATACAGTAACACCGGTGTCCAACGGCCACTCAAAAATAGACAAAACAAAGATCTTAATGACAAATGGTAGCTTAATGAAGGTTGAAAGTATTGCGGAATGCTCCCCTTGGAGCATTCTGCAATATTTTCAACCTGCATTAAGCGATAATTGGTCTTGAAAACCAATTTTCAGTCTTTTTGAGAGTGGCCATTTTACACTGGTTTTACTGTACATGTAAAACATGCTTTCTGACAGACTAGCAAATATATTTGCTTATTAGAAGGAGGTAAACATATTTCAGATTTGGTGTTAATATGGACATCTGTCCTCAGTAAAGCTCAGCAGGTCTTATCTATATTGAAATTAGCCTGAACACAATGTAGTGGGTAGAGAGTCTGATTGTTAATCTGACTTCCATCGACTGCTGTAGTGGGTTTGTAGTAAGTTCTATGTTCTCCTATATCTATGGTGGCTTGTTTGTGCCATTTCGTTATTTCGTTTTTTCGCCTGGCGTTATGGTGCGGCGCCAAGACGAAATAACGCCAAGCGAAAAGACGAAATAACGAAAAAACGCCACGCGAAATAACGAAAAGACGAAATAACGCCAGGCGAAAAGACGAAAAAACGAAATGTGCCACGCGAAATGACGAAAAATGAGCGCGAAAAGACGAAAAAACGCCATGCGAAATAACGCCATTTTAAACTCTTATTTTTCGTCTTTTCGCATGGCGTCTTTTCGTTATTTCGTCTTTGCGCCTGGCGTTATTTCGTCTTTTCGTTATTTCGCGTGGCGTTTTTTCGTTATTTCGTCTTTTCGCCTGGCGTTATTTCGTCTTTTCGCCCCGCCAGAACGCCAAGCGAAAAGACGGAAAAACGCCACGCGAAAAGACGAAATAACGAAAAGACGCCACGCGAAAAGACGAAATAACGAAAAGACGCCAAGCGAAAAGACGAAATAACGAAAAGACGCCAGGCGAAAAGACGAAATAACGAAAAGACGCCAGGCGAAAAGACGAAATAACGAAAAGACGCCAGGCGAAAAGACGAAATTTAGAGGGCAAAACACGAAACCATCCCATTGTTGGTACTGAACTGATTGGACGCCATAATATCTATGCAAATTATGAGGTTCATTCTAAATGCAAATTCATGTGCAGAATATGATACCAAGTCATTATTCCGTAAAGAGGGGAACATGAAAATGATCACATGATAGTTTTAAGAATATGGCAAAGTCAATCCGAGCAATCACATGATCGTTTTATAAATAACAAAAAGGCACAGACAGATCTACGTGTACGCACAGCTCTCTCAGAGGCATATCTTCTCACAAACATAAAGTATGGAAGAAGATGAAAGAAGGTCCAAAACTATATAACTGGCTACATTTGACAGCTGGACATGCTATGATTTTTGCTAACATTAGTTGGGCCTCGACGGGACAAAACCTGTCTTCGGGGTTTCCGACAAAGCGAGACTCAAACCCGAGTCTTCTCATCTACAAAGACTCCCTAGAAGATCAAATTACGCGTAGCAAGTTTAGAGAACGCGAATGAAAAAGGTGCTGATCAGTCTGCGCGGAGCATGCGCATGCTGGTATGCGCCTTTGTTGTTCGCAAACCACCGAAGACAGGTTTTCTCGCGTCAAGGCCCAGTTGACTTACGTAAGTATTGGGACAAACAGTGTGGACCAAAACCATAATGCTCCTACATTGTACATTAACAGTCTGATCTGGGTCTACCCCAAAAGCTACTGTTTATTTTAGCAAACAAAGACAAATCTATATTGAGGAGCATGGCTCAGTGGAGAGTGCGTAACTCGGGATCGTTTGTATGTACTCACACGACTAATTGTTTGTGAATATGTTTATCTCCCTGTCGATTTAGCTGTGTGATTATGTGCTTGCGTGCGTGCCTGTCTGTCTGCAGTTCGAGGGGAAAAAATGAAGAATGTCCAAATCACATGCAAATCAGCTCATGCACGAAACATATGCAAAGGGTTTTTTTTAAAAAAAAATGGAATAAACTGTTAGAGGAGCTGAGCTCACAAAGCACACACTGGTGGATGTTCTGACAGACAGACATTCCGACACACGGGCGGTAAACTCCATTTTAATGCACCAGTCATTTGTATGTCCCGCCTCCTTGGGGCCGGGGATACCGGGTATATAGCGAGGCTTAAGTACCGGAATTTGACCTACGATATGTCCCCACAGTACCGTGGATGTGCCGGGGTTTTAATATCCCGCTTAAATACATGTAGGCCACTACTGAAAGAACTTGTCTGAAAGGTCCTTTTAACAGCGCACCTAAACATCTATATGCCAATATAAACCGAAAGGGGTGCAACTTGGTGGGCTTTGAAAATTGAAAAGCTAAAGGTCCCGATGTTCCTAGGCCCCGAAGGGGAAACAAATGACTGGTGCATAATAGTCTCATTTGACTAAAATGTCGGGAGCACCCCGGTTAGTCTAAGTAATATTGTAGGAAGCTCCACGAGTTGCCGTCTTTTACAAACAATCAAGACCCAGATGAAATGCCGCATCATTCGGCATTTCATCAGAGTCTTCATTGCTTGTAAAGAACGCCCTTCACAGTAGAAGTATATAAACACATAAATTAACTCTGCCTGCTAGCGGTAAATTTTGTCATCAACTGATGATCTTTGCAAACTGTACGGACCCAAGCTGTTTGACACTCTGGCACTATCCCCCCCCCCCCAGAAAAAATCGATAAAAAGTAATGCTTGCAAATGGGGGGATCCAGAGGGGGGACAGGGGGTCCGGACCCCACCCCCTTGAAACATCACAAAAATATAGAATTTCCTAGCAATATTGATCTGGATCCCCTAAAATCACTAAGCTTCCAAGCCAGCATTCAATGGTGGGCCAATATCGGCACAGCCAGCGAACCGCCATTTCAATGGCGTTTCGCTGGTGGGCCGATGATGGCCCACTAACAGTGACATTTTGATCCTCTCTCCATCCCATTAACTAAAAAAAAGGAAAAAGAGAAGAAGAAAAAACGTTGTCAGTGTTGAACCCCCTCTGAAAAAGCTTTCTGGATCCGCGCATGTTGAAAATAATTTTCAAATGTCAAACACGCAAAGGGTTTTTAATAATCCTTTAATTGCCTCCTGTCAATAAGATAGAGACTAATAGTTTCTTTTCATCTTTAAAGCGCCAATCACAACAGATGTCGCCTGTTTGTCCTCTACTGAAATGTTAGATACCTCTTGGTTCAGTTGTGTATAGAAACAGATCAGACTTCTCTCGTAGCCCAGGCTGCCCATACGAGAGCAGCCCGATCTAGGTCCACACATTTTACCTTTACATTTACATTACCAATAATGCAGCGAACGAGAAACCAACGATGCATTTTTGGCAATCGCGTTAAGGGTTAAATTTCGTTTTGGTGTCTTTTCGCCTGGCGTCTTTTCGTTATTTCGCATGGCGTTATTTCGCGTGGCGTTATTTCGTCTTTTCGCGTGGCGTCTTTTCGTTATTTGTCTTTTCGCATGGCGTCTTTTCGTCTTTTCGCTTGGCGTTCTGGCGGGGCGGAAAGACGAAATAACGCCAGGCGAAAAGACGAAATAACGAAAAAACGCCACGCGAAATAACGAAAAGACGAAATAACGCCAGGCGAAAAAACGAAATAACGAAAAGACGCCATGTGAAAAGACGAAAAATAAGAGTTTAAAATGGCGTTATTTCGCATGGCGTTTTTTCGTCTTTTCGCGCTCGTTTTTCATCATTTCGCGTGTCGCATTTCGTTTTTCCGTCTTTTCGCCTGGCGTTATTTCGTCTTTTCGTTATTTCGCTTGGCGTTTTTTCGTTATTTCGTCTTTTCGCTTGGCGTTATTTCGTCTTGGCGCCGCGCCATAACGCCAGGCGAAAAGACGAAAGAACGAAATAACGAAATGGCACAAACAAGCCACCATATATATCACATACATCTCAAGAGAATATTTTCATGCACAATGGATAATAATATCTGAGATTTTAGCCTGAGTTTGAAATTCCTATCTTACCCAGACCGTCACCTGTTAACTGTTCATTGGTTATATTGGTCAATTTAGAACTCGCACACATGGTAGGCAAGTGACATCCATGTTTGATTTTTGTTTGATTGGATTCTTTACGTCCCAGTCAACAATTTTCAGTTATATTGGGACGGATCTTCATGGGTTGATCCAGTACTAAGCAAGGATAAATGTGTCTTGCTCAAGGACACAACACAGTGACGCCAGAGAGGCTCAAACCAGCGGCCCTCGATAACAACATCATGAAATATCGTATCTCAGCATATTCAGGAACTTCTGGAAGCTTATTTTCAAAAATTCAACGGTGAGCAAGAAATGAATCTATTGTTTGTGTGATGATGGGATAGAACAATCTGTCCCTTGTGATCACTGTTTGTCATCACTCAGCAAGCCTTGTGATGCCAAACAGTAATCTTCGGGACAGATTATAAGAATCTATCATGAGTGTGAGGGTAGGATAGAAAAATCCGTCCCAAGGATCGCTGTTTGGCATCATGAGGCTTGCCGAGTGATGACAAATGGTGATCCCGAGGGACGGATTTTTCTATCCTACCCTCACACGAATAATGGTTTCTTTTTCTGGCTCACCACTGTTTTTTTATTTGAAAATAAGCTTCCAGAAGTCCTTGAATACGCTAAGATGCAATTTCACATGACGACATCATTTAAACATAACAATGACATCACTTGACGACAATGTGGGTGAGTTCCAATACAACCAATGTATGAAGCCCTCATGTGACAGCCTGGGTAAGATAGCATGGGTTAGATAAGATTTTCTATCCCAGGGTAAAATCTCAGATATCCTTATCCAGTGTGCAAGAATCTTCTCTATAACCCACACTCATGATAAATTCTTATATTCTATCACCCTGTATTCAAGAAGGACAGTTGTTAGCTACTGATGAGAGTATGAATGAGCCGTGACATGTGATTTCAGACAATGTGGCATTTTGACAAGGGTAGACACAGACAAGCCTGTTCAGCCTCCTTTTAAGCTTAGAAACTCCAAATGATGTTCAGTCAGTAGCTTAACACTCATAGAAGATTCAAGCGGCTAGCAAAGGCTCTGATCAGACTGCCCATATGTGCAGGCTGATCTGAGCCTTTGCTGGTCACACATACCAAATTGTTGGAAATCTCATGCCGCGGCCCAAATGTGCCAGTCTCTGGTCAACCGCTGAAAAGGCTGCCAAGTCTGGAGAATCTATCTAAGCTTACTTACTGTCTTGGTGTGACAGAAGAATTGTTGAAAGTAAGTAAGGGTGCAAAGATCAGGAATCGATACAATCAAGTACCACACCTGACCCAGGATACCAATGGGAGAGTAACAAACTCACAGTTAGACACCACAAATGAGAGCCAAGAGGTCAGCCTTTTCCCAACAGCTGACCACAAGGCACATACATGTATAAACAGACGTGTACAAAGGCATAGCAAACACAAGACAGAAAAAACATAAAAGATCCACAATAACAAGGTTAAACCCAGAAATAACAACCTGATGATAATAAAGTAGACATGACAGCTTCATAATCTATAATCTTCATTTGTTATTGATACTTGCAGCATTGAAAGTTAAGCCTTACAGGACTTTAGTTAAGAGTGCGTAACTGAAATTTAATTTTCTTATTTCTCAACCAAAACATTTCTTGTGGGTACTCAAAAGAACCGTCTCAATGAGATGGTTATTTTGAGCACCTAAAACATAAGTTAAAATTGATGGGTAAGAAAATGTTTATATTTTTACCCTGAAAATTTTTGTTTATCTAAGCCTGTGGCCTTAACTTAAGACAGATGGTAAAAGAGGTACTGGTAGAACCATGACTATGTCACATGTGATGCACAGATATGCAGAACAAGACTGGGTAATAGTGCATGCACCATGGGGTAAGATATCTTTGTTTAAATATTTGCGTTGGCGAGCCGTAATGGCGTCATCTGTGCACTACTGTCAAACCATAGAAAGTCAATAGTCAGTCATGATTCAAACTATGGTTAGACCATTGCAAGTTTTTATGAACTATAGTTGAATTATACACAAACTTAGTTAGCACTCGAACTAGGCCATAATCGGTAGTGTACTACAGTCGACTCTCGTTAACTCAACTATGCATAACTCAATACTATCACTTATCTCGACCTGACGGCCTGGTCCCGGTATTTTCCCCTATATATTATTGCAATTCCACAACGTTTATCTCGACAACGGCTAAGTCAATAAAACTGATAACTCGCTACGAAAAACTGGTCCCGCTGATCAATTTTAGTGTATTTTACAACGTCTAACTCGATTTCATTTCAAAGGAAATTACCTTTTTATCTGAATGTGTCTCCAATTAATCCACCGCTTTCAACGTTAATTATCCCCATTAAAACCACCAATTGTTTGATCACTTGGTCCACGTGTGTGACACACGCAGTTGTAAATGAGTGTGTTGTATATGTATAATTACATAATTGACCGCGGTTGCCGAATTCTATTGATCTATTGTGGTACAACTTCAAAGCGGCTACATGAGCTAATGTGTCAAATTTGAGCAATCTCTGTCAGTTGACTGCTCGTTTTAAATAAGGCCAAAGTATAATTAAATTGTTTCTCGAGCCAATTTTTTAATTTTGAAACCAGACTTGTGCATTTAAGGCTATTTTCGAACATTGGGCATGTCATGACAAAAATAGATTAGGAAGGCATATGCACATCAAGCCGACGAGAATTAAAACGTGCATGTACACTGTTGGGGCTTAAAATATGATGACTTACGGAAGGGTAAAACCTGCGACTGCGGGACCAGTTGCCGACTGAAAACACTATGTTTATTTTATTTTGTCTTAGAAAGTGAAAATATAGTCATAATGTCAGGACTGTAGCGATACCTGAGAAATTTTAATGTTTCAATTTCAAATGTCAATTGATTCTTGGGTCAATTCATCCTGTAGTTTATTAATGAAATAGCTCCGTATAACGATCTATAAATGGACGATTTGAACGTAAATTATTTCGCCCCAAAATGGTAGGTATACGTCATGATTTGGTTACCTCGAACTACTGATAACTCGACATATTTTGCCCAGTCCCTTGAAATTCGAGGTATTGAGAGTAGACTGTATTTTGATTCTCGGGGTTCCAGTTTTCATGACCAGTAACTAGACATGCGCACAAGGCGAACTAGAGTTGGACTGAAGTTTAGCACTCGAACAAGGTCCATATGTTTCACAATTGTATTGCAATGGTAGTCTACAATAGTAATAGTATCCAAATGATACTTTCTGTAATGTCAATAATATCACAATTAGTCTTTTTCAGACAATCGTTATGGTAGATGTTTAAAACTTGGAACACTAGTTGCCTGTCAAAAAGGCCTAGACAAACAGGGCAGACCCAGATCAGACTGCTTCTGAAGAAGCAGTCTGATCAGGGTCTACCCTGTTTGTTATTCTGACAAGCATTTGTGAATCCAAACCTTGATAATCAACATTTAAGTGGAGAAAAGTTTTTGGAATTTTAGACCCCGTACACCCCTAGATGTTATTCATTGCAGTTGGTGAGTGGATAAAATTTGATAAGGACAGGGAACCAGTCACATCGTTCCACAACCCAGACAGATTAGACTACCCTAAAGATGCTGCCAAATGGTTGAAGATATTTTACAGTCAGAATGAGAAACTGATAGGAAAAATACAGGTAAAAACACGGTAGAAACTGAAAGGAAAAATACAGGTAAACTCACAGTAGAAACTGATAGGAAAAATACAGGTAAACTCACAGTAGAAACTGATAGGAAAAATACAGGTAAAATCACAGAAGAAACTGATAGGAAAAATACAGGTAAAATCACAGTAAATAATCTGGAAAAACGAATCCTTCAGAAATAGAGAGGACCCACAATATATACTCATGCTAAAAAAAGGCCACCCTTACAGGCCAATGCTATGTGGATGAAGTCCTTCACCCGCATGTCCTGCCAATCTTTCGGACTGTTCGAAAAAATCTCTTCTAGCAAGGCAATTCCCCCATACCTGCAATATGGCAAGGAACTGTTTGCAAGCTGGTGATATCAACACACTTGACTGGCCATCCAGATACTGACTCATCCCCAATCCACCACCTCTGGGATATTCTAGACCAGCGGGTACAGGACTAGTGTCCCCTCCCAGCTGCCACATTACCCAAATTGGATTGCTGCCAGCTGGTTGAACAATGACAAGGCATTCTACAGGGGGATATGCGCAGGCTTCTTCTAAGCATGTGCAATAGGCTCACAGAATGCATTAATAAAGATGGCAGTCATACAAGAATAATGAACTACAATATAAAAATTTGAAACCATAACATGTTTATAACATGTTCATGCCTATACTTATTTTCAATAAAGGCGATGAATTTCGGGTGGCCTTCTTTTTTTTAGCATGAGTTTAAGAAAACAGCAGACTCTGTTTTATTGCGTCTGTTCGTGAGAATAATGGAAAGTTCAACAATTCTCATGCCCCCTAGCACTGCCTTAAGAGGTATTCTGCTTTCCGTCAGAACCCAATATTCCTGAAGGACCAGACCAAAACCTGATAGGAAAAATACAGGTAAAATCACATTAAAACCTGATAGGAAAAATACATTTAAAATCACAGTAAATCCTGATAGGAAAAATACAGGTAAAATCACAGTAGAAACTGATAGGAAAAATACAGGTAAGATCACAGTCATTTAATAGTGAAAGATTCTGATGTTACCGTCTGATCCTGATTTTATTGGCTGATCACTCTCACATTGATAATCTACGCATAGAAGGTTTCGCATAGCTTTCAGAATATACTTTAAAGACATATGCGGTTAATTCCCATGCACACCATTCCTGTGTCGGGAAACAGGAAAAGTTGTCTGGGTCCTGTTTTTCAAACCATTTATGAATTCGGATCAATACATTTTTCAGATACTCTTATGTCAGATGGATATTTTCATAACAAAATAAAGTAACTAAAATGTGTACGAAATATCTATTGACCCTTCATCAGAACTGATCGTCTCTGTACCAAATACAGATAAATAGAATAGGGGACATCAACAATGTACAAAATTTCAAAGTTTTTATCCTGTATGCAAAATTTGAATATGGCCGGCACTCGGATTGTCTGTCAAATATGTACTGTTATTTGGAGCGGCGTACGACTTGACATCGTGGCCTAGTGGTTAGAGTGTCAGACTTTGGAACCAGAGGACCAGGGTTGATTCCCGGATGGGTACTCATTACTAATTGCTTTTTTTTTTTAGCCTTGTAATGCAAAATTACTTCATACAAGTATGCATGTATATTGAAATATTTTATTGAATGTTAGAACTAGAATTAAATTTTAATATCCGACAGTTGTTAATCTGAGTATATCAATAATTTATGATGTGTATGAAATCATACTTTTTAATCATACATGTGGTCAGATAAACAGACTTTTAAAGTGTTAGAGAGTGATTATTATCTTAGCACTCAGCCTAAACGTGTTTTGGATGCTTAAGAGAACAGTCCCATTTAGATGATTCTTTTGAGTACCCACTAGATATATTTTGAATGAGAAATACTGTATTGACCTACTAAGGGCACTGTGCACATAGCTTTTTCAAAATTCTGTACCATCTATATGAAAACAGTGTAGATCCAGATCAGCTGGCTTCATCAGAAGCCAGCTGATCAGGATCTACACTGTTTTTAGACCTGAGGGAGTTGTGCTATGTTTATTTCCTGGTTTCTATTTCAGACAACAAAGGAGTACAAACTATCCTCCACAGAGAGATCAGATGTCGGAACCCCTCTCTCTGATCTTGCAAATTTGGTAAGTCATAGTTTAACCCACAGTGGCTAGTCCAGCTTAATGATATGCCATCTCCGATAATATACTGAAATAGACTATAAACTAGACTTATTACTTTGTGGCATACCATTAACACTGGACTGGCCCCTGGGGCTTAACCCTTTGTATGCTAATGGGTTCTTCATTCTGGTTTGATACAAAACATGGGATAGACCATAGTACATATCTAGGGGTGTCAGGTTAAAATCAAAAAGAAACAATTGTATTATTTTGTCTGAAGATCTTCAATACCTTAAAAATTGACAAACAGTCTAGACCCCAATGAAATGCCGCATGATGCATCTACGTCATCACTGTTTGTAAAAATACTTGTTTAGTGGTTTCCTGAATACAAAGGGTGAAGGCAATACTTTTTATGTCCTTACCATTGAAAATGAGCAGCATATACAGGCCTTCAGATTTATGGTGGGCCTGGGTCATTGTCCCATGATTTCAAAATATGGCCCATAACTTTCCAAGGCAGTGGGCCCAGTGGACCCATCCTTTTTAACTGTGAAAAATTCTCACTTTAATAAAATATTCATCTTACAGCGAGTTTACAAACTCCACAAAACAGTTGTCAATACAGTAAAATATGTCTTAAACAGCCACTCAAAAAAGACAAAACAAAGATCTAAATAACAAATGGTAGTTTAATGAAGGTCAAAAGGATTGCAGAATGCTCCCCTCGGAGCATTCTGCAATACTTTTGACCTGCATTAAGCGATAATTGGTCTTTTTTAAGAGCGTCTTAAGACAGGTTTTACTGTATAATCAGCAGGTAATATACAGTCTGTGTCAGTGTGAATGTAAAGTACACTACCCAAATGTCAATTGTTGTTAGTTTGATATGCTTGGGCCCATCATTTCAGAAAATGACCCACCATTTTCTGCTCCATGGGCCACTCCGGCCCACCAATCTTGAAAAACATCTGAAGCCCTGCATATAAGGCCACCCTTGTCAGTACAATTTATTAACATACCAGAACTGAAAGTGTTCAAAGTGAGCTTTTGTGAACACAATCCCCCACGTGGGTTATGTGTGATCCAGCTTCCGACTCATCAATTTGCTTCTAGTTTCAATTCCTCCTCAACTTGGCCAATTTCAATCAAACTTCACAGGAAAGTTTCTTGGGTGACCCTCAGCAAAATAGCTGAAACAATTGATGCATCAAAAAACGTGGTTGCCTATTTTGGCTATGGAAGCTTTAAAATCTCAGAAACTGATGAATTAAATTTTGTTTGCAGATATGGTCACAAAAATAGCTAAAACTGATTTATTCTGTCTAAAATTATGACTGTCAGGGGATATGGCTGAATTCACTGTCAGGGGATATGGCTAATTTCCCTTAAGAAACATTAAATCTTTGCCTCTTAAACCAGTTGTTAGAATTGAAAACAATTTAGCAGGGCATTTTAGTCCACTTGTACGCAGCTTCTTCAATGCCACACTTTTTAACACAGCTTGCAAGGTTTTAAAAGCAAATTCTGCATTCTGTCTAATCTCTGCAGAAGCCATGTCATCTAAATAATTCAATATATATATTCCTAGCTTAAACATGATAAAGGAAATAGCATTTGTGAATTTCTGACAGCAATAAGCGGATGACCGACTACCCATACACAAAACCGTGTCAAAGAAAATATGTTTCTTTCATATAAAAGCCACTTTGTTGTATTAAAGCAGAAGGATAGTAACTCAGTTGTCTTTAAGCTCTTCTCAAGTCAGTCTTATACAAAAGACAACCCTGACCCTTTTGTTTGATCAATTCTATGAAATCATCAACTCTTGGATAAACCAAATCAATCTTCTCATCTAAATAAAACTCTTTACTGATAGTCATTTATAGAGGCACCCTTAGGAAAACTCAAATCTAAAATAACCAGTCTTTCACAACTGTCGCCTTTTGGAACCGTGTTCAGAGGGGAAATTTTAATGCCAGAGATGAAAGGATTAGATTTAAATGGTCCTAACATAGCTCTTTGCTGACTTTCTTTCTTTAAATACCTTAACATATCATTCGGAAATTCTTCAGCCCCTTGGTGATTCATATTCTTCCTTAAATTTTTCTTATCAACATCAACCAAAATACTATTATCACCTAAATAGCCCAAAGGAAAACAAAAAAACTTTATAATCTTTATAATCAACCAACATTGATCTCATATATTGAATATTTAAATTGGTATTTATCATATGACGTCGCGTCTGGGAGTGAAATAACGCCGTGCAATAAAATCTGTAAACCACTAGTGGTTTATCGATTTACGGGAAACGTTATGACGTCCATAACAACGTTGCGTACATAATGACAAAATCATAACATTTTTACGCCCAAAATGAGATTTCAAAGTATATGTCATATGATACATAGAATCTAACATTCGTGCTCTTGTATTATTGAATTTATTAAACTCGTTGCGAAAAAGAGATAAAATGCTCGGCAAGCCTCGCATTTTATCTCTTTTCCTCAACTCGTTTAATAAATTCAATAAAACATGAGCACTCATGTAAGATCCTCTATTTATTGGAATTCGACAACCTTCAAAGTTATGGACACCAGATTCCTAAACAGCCTCATGTGCTGATAAAAGAAATTCAACATCACTATTTTTGATATTTAGCTTTGTTGTTTGGCAAATGTCACAATTAGCAGAGTGATTACAAATTTTTGAAAGACATTTTTTATCTGAGAAATATTTTACGGAATTGATGCTTTCTTCTTCATATTTTCTATCAAAGTGTTGTACTAAGAAGTCAGGAAAAAATAAATTTACCAAATCTTCTTTATCATCAGCTGAACTATTTGAGACATTTGCGTGAACGGAAGTATAAAGGCCATTTTTATGTCAATCCCCTAATTGCAGGCAACTTGAAGAACATTCTGGGTGTTCTAATTTCTTTTTGTCCTTTAGCCAACAAGACGTGCAAATATGAGAAGCTAATTTTTGTTTACCATTGTGTACTTTCAAATGGCTAGACCTGTGCTAGCACTTATTTCTCTGATAGTCAGAGCAGAACCAGGTCTTGTCATCATTTGAATCAGTTTTATTTGAACTATCTTTTTTGTAGAAACTAGGAAACCCTTTGTTCTTCAACAGATATTTAGATAATATGGCAGTTTCAATTTGTTGAGGATCATCTGACCAGCTCTTTTCTTCAGCTTAATTTCACGTAGCCATGCCGCATAAAATGCTTTCAAACCTTTAAACTCGTATGTATTAGAGTAATAAATGATTTTCTTTAGTAAATCTA
The DNA here is from genome assembly GCA_964019695.1 of Loripinus fragilis. Lineage (NCBI taxonomy): Eukaryota > Metazoa > Mollusca > Bivalvia > Lucinida > Lucinidae > Loripinus > Loripinus fragilis. The sequence continues at coordinate 34,682,124 of OZ026522.1, read as the reverse complement.
AGCAACCTTTTGGTTCTGACTCAGACAAATCATCCGCAGCAATAATAGAAATTTTGCCAGCCAAAAATAATTTGAAATCAAGCTTATCAAATTTGACTTGCTTATTAACAAATTCATACAGTAATATGCATGAGGCCACCGCTGCGGATTGACTTTGTCAGAGGATTTAGCATTTATCCCAGATTTTTTATGTTTCTTGGACTTATGCTTTTTCTTTTTCTTCTTAGAAGAATCACTATCATCAGAGCTAGAAGAGTCTGAGGATTCAGTATTGGTCTTATTTTTCTTAGACTTATGTTTTTTCCTTTTCTTCTTCGACGATTCACTATCAGAAGAGCTAGCAGTCTCTGAAGATTCGCTTTCACTCGAAGAAGACTCATCTTTCAATGATATAACTTTCAAGCCTAATTTGCTAAGTTCCTTGAAGCTTAGGGCTTTGTCTCAAAGACTCAATGGTCACTTGTTCAGTGTCACTATCTGGTTTAATATCAACATCAGTAGTTGAGGCAGGGACTTTTAATTTACTGATAGCCTCAATAGTCTTAGGTCTAGCACCCTTGTCACTTGTTTTGACCTGTGAGTGAATCTTAACCTCTGGATTATTAGTTTTCGTGGGTGGAGGATTTTTACCTTTCATTTCACGAACTCGTCGTTTCTGGTCATTCAGCTCCTTTTTCATCTGCTTCAGCCGCTTCTTGTGTTCCAACCGGGCCTCTATTGCATTCAAACGCTTCATTTGGAGCTGCATTTCTTGAATTTCCGCCTCATCTTGGTCCAGATCGAAATCATCAAACAGAGGGTCTAAAACTTGCCCTCGCACCGGTTCAGATGACCCTGAACTTATACCGGAGGCGCCTAAAGGGTTTTCACCAAAGCAGCCAACTCCATCATCCAGGATTTTAGCGGATTTTTCGTCAGAACCCCATAGAGTTTGGTCTTCATGGTCATTCATCTTCTTATATTCGATCTTGTGAATCTGTATGAGAGATCGAATACTACTCCTAGAGCTCAGCTCAGAGTTCATTGACAAACATCAATCTATCATCATTTACCCAAAATGTTCCTCACCAACCAGTTTGTATATAAATAGTTTATAAATAGCGACCACAGTGGAGATCGAGGGGTATTTCTCACCAAACAAACGAGAATAAATAACGACAAAGTTTATCAAACTTTATAGAAGACGTGGACTTCAACTTTATACGTCTGTCTCTGTCGAAAACTTATCAAACTGTGAAGAAAGGCCTTTAACAAAGGAAAATTTAGCCAATAAATAAACTGGACTAAAAATAGATATAAACAGGAAGTTATACTAAATATTGAAATACCCAAAGAACGAATTAAGCCAAATCGTCTTCATAATTATATATTTTTAGAAGTTAAAAATCTTTCCATTTGGAAGGATGACAGAGAGCTGAAAACTTGATTCACGCTCATATATCTGCAATATACCTCCCTAATATAAAATTTGAATATGGTTATCTCAATTCAAATGCACTTTTCAACAATGTCCCTTCATAGTTTCAATGAAAATATACTTCCTTGCTCCTATAGCCAGTGGCTTTCAGCCAATTTAAACTTCATGTAAATGAAAAGCGACATTACTAACGGTGATGAGCTTCCGACAGTATATCAAAGGATTAACTTCACAAAATGATGTTATTTAATCAGGCTTTGCCTCACATTAGCAAGTGTAATCAAATATGATATATTTTTGATACAGGGGGTTATGCAAAAGAAATTTGCTTCAGATGTTATTGGAATCATTCTTCGGGAGCTCAGAGTGGCCGCTTCTGCCAAACAGTAAGTCATTATGGGATGGGTGAAAGTTCTTAGGATTATTCCTGAATTCAGGATTTTGAGGCTGACTTGCCACAGAAAGTCAGCCTCAAACTGATGAATTAGGCCTTTTTAATAGCTTCTCTGATTTATGTTCAGTTCATCTTTGGGCAATTAACCATTTAAACTTGAAAATTGTTAACACATAGGCATACAGCAATTTTTAAGATTTGAATTTCAGAAGTTCAGTATTTTAGAAATTTTGAACTTTCACCTACGTTATGGTCCAGTGCATGTGAGAATGGTACTCGTCACATTTGCCTAGTCACTCTTTATTTTGCCTTTTTAATGCTTTTGCAAACAGAGCAGACCCAGATCAGGCAGCTCTTGTAAGAGCTGCCTGATCAGGGACTACTCTGTTTTCTTATAGAATTAAGATATATCCTACACTTGTGTTGTGTTTGTGTTAAACGTCCCACCAACAGCTAAGGTCATATGGAGATGGGGTCACAGCTTAAAGTCTCATCCGACAGACTGGTGAAGCCAGGAATCAAACCTGCTACCCCTGGTTTAAAAAGCAAGCGGTTTATCCACTACACCACATCGGCTCCTTCTACACTAGTGAACCTGACAAGTAATTTCTTTGTTCTATGTACCAACATGAAAGATAATGTATATAATTATTCATAGTGGGTGGAGCCTAGCATGAATATTCATGAAGCAAAGGATTAATATTGCATGAACAGCAGTAGTAGTGCAAAAGGTCTAAATTTTGGTCTGAACCTTCAAACTCTGATAGCTAGGAATACCTCTTTTAACCCTTAAGGGGCCAATCAGGACTGTAGCAGACGACAAATTTTGAGACATCTTTCCAAATTTTTGAAAAAAAAATAAGGTGTGAAATTTCATGAGAATTGTGTGCCAGCAGACAATTCACATGAAATATCATGCCTTATTTGTTATTTTCGAAAAAGCAACAAAATCTGAAATTGTCGTCTGCTGCAAATTGTAGGTGGCGCTTTTTGGGTTAACTCATTGCATGCTGGGTAATTTTTCATCTGACTTTTCAAAATTAACTTTTTTAAAAAGTTCTTTCAGGAACACTACCAGGGTGTCAAACGGTTTGGATCCAGATGAGGACTGACATTCTGATCTGGGTCCAAACTGTTTGCAAAGGTTATCAACAGACATTAAGTCGCTGCTAGTAAGGAAAGAGTTAAGTAAAAATTAATTTTGAACTCACTGAATTCAGATAATAGGACATATAATTATTTACCCTGCAATGAGAGGGTTATTTTGAGCACCCAAAAACACATGTTTCTAACTGATGGATAAGAAAATATATTACAATTTTATGCTCATAAATTTGCTTACATTGATCTATGATAGAGATTTACAGAACGTGGATATAGGTTTTCTCATTTGGTTTTATTTCACAGGATAAAAATTTTGGTGGCAATAGATGGACTGAACGGGTTTTGGAAAGATGCTAATATAAATATTCTAAGGAGAAAAAAGGTTAGTTGAAACCTGTAAAAAAATCAGATGCTTTTAATATTTACAATATCTTCAAATTTTTTATTGTTTTTTGATGTCAGTGGATTTGTATTAACCCAGCCGACTGGAATTTCCCGCCTTTATCAATTGGATGACTCCATTTCCAATTTAAGGGTTGTTGGGTTGAATTTTACAATTTCACTCAAATTTTAAAAGTATATTCTGTAAACAAACTGTTTACAGTGTAGAACTTGATCATACACTGCAGAAATGCAGTGTCTGATCAGGTTACATACTGTTTGTGGATGTCCCATAAAAAGGACACGAGGCTAGTATGGGTTAAATTGCATGAATCCTTTTAAAGTGCCATCTCAAACATATGGCTAAAAAACATTTGAGGGAGCGCAGTGGTAGAGTGCTTGACTCGAGACCGAGGGGCCGCGGGTTTGAGCCTCATTGGCGTCACTTCGTTATGGTCCTTGAGCAAGACACATTTATCCTAGCTTAGTACTGGTTCAACCCAGGAAGACCCATCCCTGTTTAACTGAAAGATTGTTGATGGGACGTAAAGAATCAAATCAAACAAACAAACAAAACAAAAACCATTTGAAAAAAAAATCTGTTCCTTTTTGTGAACAAATAAGACTTGATATTTCATGTGAATTGCCTGCCAGCAGACAATTCACATGAAATAGCAAGTTTTATTTAGCCAGAAAATGTTACACAAATAAGGCCAAAGCCTATTAAGAAATTCAATTGAAATAAGACAAATCTCAAAAAGACAAAGTCCTCGGGACTAGAGGTTTTATTTCAAATTATCAGTAGTTCGGAATATAGGGAGGTAGACATAAAAAAAATGTAACCCCCTAGAATGATTTTTATCCTTTTTTCGCGTCAAACATAAGTTTTGGTAGGGTAAAAGAAAAGTCTCCTTTGAGACATTTCTTTTAAGCACCTAAACATATATTATTATACCCCCTGTACGAAGTATATAGGGGGTATATAGTTTTTGCCTTTTCTGTAATTATGTTTGTTTGTTTGTCTGTAAACTTTTTTTTTTCGTCAAAGATTTCTCAGCAACTACTTGGGTTAGGATTCTGAAATTTGGTACAAGGCTTGATAGTGATGAGTTGTATTGTGTAACAAAAGAACAGCCACATATTGCTTATCAGTCCCTTTATTTGTTTTATACCCCCGGTACGAAGTATATAGGGGGTATATAGTTTTTGCCTTTTCTGTAATTATGTTTGTTTGTTTGTCTGTAAACTTTTTTTTTTCGTCAAAGATTTCTCAGCAACTACTTGGGTTAGGATTCTGAAATTTGGTACAAGGCTTGATAGTGATGAGTTGTATTGTGTAACAAAAGAACAGCCACATATTGCTTATCAGTCCCTTTATTTGTTCATTTTTCTTTCTCTCCAATGGAAAAATTTTTCGTCAAAGATTTCTCAGCAACTACATGGGTTAGGATTCTGAAATTTGGTACAAAGCTTGATAGTGATGAGTTGTATTGTGTAACAAAAGAACAGCCACATATTGCTTATCAGTCCCTTTATTTGTTTATTTTTCTTTCTCTCCAATGGAAAAATTTTTCGTCAAAGATTTCTCAGCAACTACTTGGGTTAGGATTCTGAAATTTGGTACAAAGCTTGATAGTGATGAGTTGTATTGTGTAACAAAAGAACAGCCACATATTGCTTATCAGTCCCTTTATTTGTTCATTTTTCTTTCTCTCCAATGGAAAAATTTTTCGTCAAAGATTTCTCAGCAACTACTTGGGTTAGGATTCTGAAATTTGGTACAAAGCTTGATAGTGATGAGTTGTATTGTGTAACAAAAGAACAGCCACATATTGCTTATCAGTCCCTTTATTTGTTTATTTTTCTTTCACTCCAATGGAAAAATTTTTCGTCAAAGATTTCTCAGCAACTACTTGGGTTAGGATTCTGAAATTTGATACAAAGCTTGATAGTGATGAGTTGTATTGTGTAACAAAAGAACAGCCACATATTGTTTATCAGTCCCTTTATTTGTTTGTTTTTTCTTTCTCTACAATGGAGCCAATGGAAATTTTTTTCGTCAAATATTTCTCAGCAACTACTTGGGTTAGGATTCTGAAATTTGGTACAAAGCTTGATAGTGATGAGTTGTATTGTGTAACAAAAGAACAGCCACATATTGCTTATCAGTCCCTTTATTTGTTTATTTTTCTTTCTCTCCAATGGAAAAATTTTTCGTCAAAGATTTCTCAGCAACTTCTTGGGTTAGGATTCTGAAATTTGGTACAAAGCTTGATAGTGATGAGTTGTATTGTGTAACAAAAGAACAGCCACATATTGCTTATCAGTCCCTTTATTTGTTTATTTTTCTTTCTCTCCAATGGAAAATTTTTTCGTCAAAGATTTCTCAGCAACTACTTGGGTTAGGATTCTGAAATTTGGTACAAAGCTTGATAGTGATGAGTTGTATTGTGTAACAAAAGAACAGCCACATATTGCATATCAGTCCCTTTATTTGTTTTTTTTTTCTTTCTCTACAATGGAAAAATTTTTCGTCAAAGATTTCTCAGCAACTACTTGGGTTAGGATTCTGAAATTTGGTACAAAGCTTGATAGTGATGAGTTGTATTATGTAACAAAAGAACAGCCACATATTGCTTATCAGTCCCTTTATTTGTTCATTTTTCTTTCTCTCCATTGGAAATTTCTGTCACAGATTTCTCAGCTCCTATTGGAGCCAGTGTTTTCAAATTTTGTTTACATCTTCAGGATGGCAAAGTGTACTGTGTAAATGGAAATTAAGATGCTTGCTTATCAGTCCCTTTATTTGTTCATTTTTCTTTCTCTCCATTGGAAATTTCTGTCACAGATTTCTCAGCTCCTATTGGAGCCAGTGTTTTCAAATTTTGTTTACATCTTCAGGATGGCAAAGTGTACTGTGTAAATGGAAATTAAGATGCTAATCCTCATTTTGCCTTCTTTTTTCAAATTTTCATTTTTTCCTTCTTTCTCTCTTATATAATACATATGGACATTTTTTCTGTCAAAGATTTCTCAGCAACCACTTAAGTTAGGACTGAAATTTGGTACAAAGCTTGATAGTGATGAGTTGTATTATGTAAGAAAAGAGCAGCCACATATTGCTTATCAGTCCTTTTATTTGTTCATTTTTCTTTCTCTCCAACGGAAAACTTTTTCGTCAAAGATTTCTCAGCAACTACTTGGGTTAGGATTCTGAAATTTGGTACAAGGCTTGATAGTGATGAGTTGTATTGTGTAACAAAAGAACAGCCACATATTGCTTATCAGTCCCTTTATTTGTTCATTTTTCTTTAAATTTTCGTCAAAGATTTCTCAGCAACTACTTGGGTTAGGATTCTGAAATTTGGTACAAAGCTTGATAGTGATGAGTTGTATTGTGTAACAAAAGAACAGCCACATATTGCTTATCAGTCCCTTTAGTTGTTCATTTTTCTTTCTCTTCATTGGAAATTTCTGTCACAGATTTCTCAGCTCTTATTGGAGCCAGGCTAATGTGACAGTTTGAGGTTCGATTTCACAAGCTAATGCTATTTCCTACAGAATGGATCAATTTATACAAATACACTAATTTGAAAAATTTAAGGCATTTCATTGAATTTTAAAAGAGGAATTAGCAAATATGCAAGAATAACAATTCCAAAGATCATAGATATGTTTCATTGCATTAGCATTTACCATCATGACTTTACCTTGGATGTAAAGCATCTACAACTACCCATACAAAACACAAAGATTAGCATTTGATTGGTCTCTTGAAATATGTTTGAACTCTTGGCCTAGCAGTACATCAATCAGATAATGATTTATACATCCTACCTACAATCTGTTTTCTCATTTCAGGTGCTGCTGATGTTCTAGGGGAACAGCTGACCCATTTCATAAATTCTTCTAATGACAAACTATGGTGTCTGTTTTTACTGTATTTATTGATAGATTGACTGCATGATGTTCAAAAGGGTACTAACTTTTTTGTTAAATGCATAGGACATTCAACAAAAATCTTGTATCCACGGAAAGGTCTTTACTAAAACATTATAACAACTTTATGCTCCCAAAATGAGAATATATTTTACAGGAATTGTGCTTGGTCAGCACTGTTTGCCTACAACTACATGTCTAAAGATTAAGAATTACAATAACTTTAATATTCAATAAATATAGGTTAAATGGTGGCATTCTACAAATATAAATATGGTAGAAACAGACATCATGCAGCTACATGTTTAGTGGAGTCAGTTTGTCATTAGACAGATTCTGCCTTTCCTCTGCACCAGGTCTTGTGCTCATAAAGAAGAAAGGCAAAAGAATTTCATTAATATTATGATATGGGTCAGCAGTATTTTCTTTTTAGAACTAAAACTTTGCGGATATAAATGATAAGATTATGGCGAGACGGAAAAAATCAGTTGATCAAAAAATGCGTGAACGCAGACAACGGTTACAGAGGAAACATTCAGACAAGACAGTTCCTCATGGGAATGATAATGAGAAAGACAGTGCAGCTGATCAAACTTTATTAGTTGAAATTTCAAGGACACATAATAGACAGCATACTGTAGAAAATGAAAATGCAGATAATAATTCTGAAGAACAATTACAGATAGAAAAGTGTATCACTTCTGACTTCAGTGGAGAAAACTGTGATAGAAATATCAATGGAAAGGATGTAAAAAAAAACCTAAAAGTTTCTTGTGACAAAAAAGTAAATAGTGGAAACAGTTTTGCTGACAGTTCCTTATCTTCATATGAAGCTCATGTGAATAATAATGAGGTAGAACATTTGTTTACAAATACACCAGTAAGTAACATGTCTGAATGTAATGAATTTGATCCAGACTATAACACCAACTGCTCAACAACACTATTGACTAAGCTTAAAGAATGGACAGGAGCTATTCATCATCCAAGTGTTCATGAAATTCATGATTTTGACAAACATTTTAGGAGCTGGTGTTACAATGAAGGGCAAGACATATCATCAGAGAGTTTAACTAGACATTGTTCCAATAAACTAAAATGCAGTGAAAACAGAGAATGTTACGCTTCTTCCAAAAAAGCTGATGTCAACAAGTTTGTTTCCATAAAAGATTCAAGCATGGTAGACAATACTTTGGATGTACAGAGAGACAATAGATCTGAAAGTTTTTTAGGCCCAAACACAACACCCGCGCAAAGAGCTGCTTTAAATATGGTAGATGATGCATACATTCCAGATGATGTAATTATGGAAGCTTTTAACATAATGCGAAGACATTCACCACACCTAGCTCCATACATTGGACAATTGCCACCAGCAGCTCAACATCTTCTGAGAAATTCAAATGAGGCTGCATTGCTTCCTTATATACCTCAAGACAAGTTTAGTGTAAATATTCACCACATTGATAGCCACTGGATAACATCAGTGTTTAGACCTCAGAATAAAACTGTTTACATATATGACTCATTAAGAAGATCTGACAGAAAAAGCAGAATAAAAAAAGACCTGACAATTTTATATGGAAACAATCTAAATATTCAGTACCCAAATGTAACACAGCAACAAAACATGCCAGATTGTGGTGCGTTTGCAGTGGCTTATGCATTCAGTGTTTTGCTGGGTATACCACCTGAAACGCAGGAATACGATGTTAACTCAATGAGAACTCATTTAAAGACAATCCTAAACATTGGTCAGATGATACCATTTCCAGTTTCAATTGAAAGTAACTGTATAGCAGATTATTTTTCCACTCAGACAAAACTGTTAAGTAAAAAGCAAAGACTATTGGAATCAGCAAAACCACTATTGCATAATACTACAATTATGAACAAAAAGATTATCAAGAGAAGGGAATATATTAAAGCTTACATGTGTAAATCAAGAAGTGAAGAATCCACACAGAAAAGAAAAGACAGAAATCAGAAAGACAAAGTTCATAAGCAAACTTTGAGATGTAAAGAAACTGCACAGCAAAGACAAGACAGAAATCAGAATAGTAAAGTACGTATGCAACAATTGAGATACAAAGAAACTGCACAGCAAAGACAAGACAGAAATCAGAATAGTAAAGTACATATGCAACTATTGAGATACAAAGAAACTGCACAGCAAAGAATTATAAAAAGTAAGATTTGTATGAAAATGTCACGAAGTAAAGAACCTGTTGAAAAGAAACAAAAGAGGAATAATAAAGCCAGGAGATATTTGGAAGAGTTAATAGGAAAAGAAACACCAGCAGAGAGATTAAACCGCAGAATGAAAACCAAAGCATGGGTAAAAAAGTACAGACATAACCAAAAATCGGATGATAGAAACAAAGTTAGGCATAAAGATAAAGAACATAAACGGTATGTACAAAAGCTACGCCTGGAACAAAAAGTCTACAGTAATGCATGTGAGACTTTTAAAAGACTTGCTAGAGCTGGTCCAAAATATGTATGTACAGTTTGCAGAAGATTGTTGTACAAACAGAGCGTAAAAAACATTTCCAGCAAGACATTCTCTAAAACTTCTAAAGACTTATTAAAACTTTGTTTCTCTGGAAAAGTAAGCTCATATGTATGTTCTACATGCTCCAGACATCTGTCTTCAGGCAGGCTACCACCAATGTCAGTAGCAAACAAAATGTTACCCCAGCCAATCCCAGAGTGTTTACATGATCTAACAGAGCTAGAGGAAAGACTTGTCGCTCAGTGAATACCTTTCATGAAGATCATGAATTTGCCAAAAGGAAAACAGAAGGCAATTATTGGACAAGTTGTAAATGTTCCAGTAGATACAGCTGAAACAGTAGCTGCTCTTCCAAGAACTGCTAATTCATCTGGATTTATACCACTGAAACTAAAACGTAAAAAGTCATATACTGGACATGTATTATATCAAATGATCAGACCTCACGTAGTGGAAGCAGCATTAAGATATCTGGTAGATCACAATAAGCATTATCAGAACATTTTGTTAAACGAAGAATGGCAGAAAGATTTCCAAAACGAAGATGAAGAGTTGTGGAATGCACTTGTAGAGCCACATGAGGAAAACGAACATGAATCAAGTACCCCAGAAGTAAATGATAATGATACATTGACTCCAAGAGCTACAAGTGATGAAGAAGAATTAAATAGTGCTCAGGAATTAAGTGAAGTAGCTGTGAATAATACTGTCATAAGTGAATCTGCTCCAAATGGTATCCAGGAAGAAGACTCTCTGCGTGGTTTACAATACAATACATGCATACAACCTGATGATCTTGCTAATTATCTTGGGAATGAAGTTTTCTCAGTAGCACCGGGTGAAGGAAGATTACCTTTGATGGTTGGGAATGATGTAAATAATGAGGTGCTAACATTCCCTACACTTTTTCCAGATAGAAAATTTGGATTTGATGTTCACAGATTACCAAAATTAACTCTGAGAAAATATTTTCAAGCCAGGTTGTTGTCAGAAGACACAAGGTTCACGAGAAACACAGAATATCTGTTTTATGCACAGTATTTAACAGAGCAGAAGCAGATATCAGATAGTATCAATATTGCCCTAAGAAAAGCGAAATTGTCAGTAATTGAAGAAGACAAAGTGACAGCAGGAACTTTGAAAAACACTGACAGGCTCAAACAGATAATACTACAGGATCAAGGACAGAGATTCATGCAGAATGTAAGAGGGTCACCTGCATATTGTAAGAAACTTTTGTCAGATCTTCTTGCAATGATTCGACAGCTAGGGTCTTTTACATTTTTTCTGACACTTTCAGCAGCAGACTTAAGATGGCCAGAAACAATCTCTGTTATAGCATCTCAGTACAATGTAACATTAACAGAAGAAGATGTTAAGAATATGTCTTGGGAGGAACGTTGTCATTGGATCAGAAGGAATCCTGTAACAGCAGCACGACAATTTGATTACAGAGTTCAACTGTTTGTAAGACATATTCTTGGCAGTGGAGTAATTGGAGAAATTGATGATTACTTGTACAGAGTAGAGTTTCAAAAAAGAGGATCCCCACATATCCACATGGTGATATGGATAAAAGATGCGCCCAAGTATGCATCTGATTCAGACAGAGAAATAGCTGAATTTGTTGACACACATATTTCATGCAGTCTTCCTGATGAAAATGATGAACTGAGGGAAAAAGTGAATGAGGTGCAAAGGCATGTCCATTCAAACGCCTGTAAGAAGAAGGGAAAAACATGTAGATTTTCATTTCCCAGACCTCCTTCCTTCAGAACTATAGTATGTAGAGGTTCTTCTGAAAATGCTTCTGAAAAGGCATCAGATGATCAGACAAGGAATGACTCACCAGATAAACAAGACAGACAACAAAGTAGTACTCAAAAGAATCAGCACCAAAACATGACTTTGAATCGTCTGCAACAGCAGAGTAAGAAACAAGAAGGAACAAATGACCACCTACATAGAAAAGATAAGGATAAAAATAAGGCATGCAGCGAGAAGAGTGACAGCTTAGTGACCCACCATAAGAAATCTAAGATTCAAACTGAAACCAATCATGTAAAAGAGACATTGGACAATCTAAATCATCAGAACAACAATCATGGGACGTCTATTAGTCATAGTTTAGGAACACACAAGGAACCCAGGTCAAAGAATAAGTTAAGAAATGATCATGAAGAAAAAATGGACCAAAATCAAAACAGTGCAAATCTTAGAGCTAATTACTCAAAAAGTCAGCTTCAACCAAATCCTGAAAGTGATGCTAAATCTGATAAAACTGTTCAGAACAGGATATATGAAAAAAATAAAGTTGAAGAGCAGCCAAGTGCACAAGAAAATCTAACTCATGCAGAAGGTGAGCCAATACAAGACCAACCAGATGATCCAACAGTGAGCCAGAATGCAGAAAAACAAAAACATGTTTTGAATATGATGTTTGAAGCCATGTTCAAGCTAGATATAACACATGATACCACTGTAGAAGATATTCTCATAGTTGCAGGACTTTCCCAGGAAGATTATGAGCAATCCTTGACAAATAGCAAATCGTCAAACGGTATCATACTAAAGAGAAGACCATGTGAACGCTTCATAAACAATTATAATCCAAAGATCTTACTGGTGTGGGGAGCAAACATGGATATTCAGTATGTTTCAGATCCCTATGCTTGTGTAATGTATATTTCCTCGTATGTCACCAAGCCGGAACATGAGATGAGTGCACTACTAGAGCAAACAAGCAAGCAGGCTGCAGATTGTGATATAAGGCAACAGTTACGTAAGATAGGTACTAAGTTTTTAGCAAGCCGAGAGGTCTCTGCTCAAGAAGCTGTATATAGAGTTTTGTCACTTCCTTTGTCAAGTTCAAGTAGAGAAGTAATCCATGTTTCAACAGACCCACCCAGTGAACGTCTCCATCTCTTGAAACCAATGTCTTTCATTAAAACACTGGACGATGATGATGAAGATATCTATCAGATTGGTTTAGTGGAGCGATATATGAAAAGGCCTGCAAATTTGAATCATCTGTGTCTTGCTGAATTTGCCTCATCCTACAGAGTAGATTATAAGAAGACTGCTGATGAGAGACAAGATGTCCTGAATGAGAATGACAGCAATGAAAAAACTATCAACCTTCAAGATGGTCTTGGTGTCATGAGGAAAAGGACCAGACCTGCTGTCATTGGAACATTCAAACATTCTGTGAAACATAAACCCGAAAAGTATTACCATAGTATGCTCATGCTGTATTACCCTTGGAGAAGAGAAGAATCATTTCTTGAGTATGGGGATGGCAGCTTTGAAGCAATGTATCATAATGTGCAGCAAATTATTTCAGATAATATGTCAAAGTTTGAAAAGCATGCTGAAATTGTAGAAGCAGCAGTGCAAAACTTAGAAGATTTTGGCCCACCAGAAGATGCCTGGGCTGAGATAGCTGCAGAATCAGAACATGACAGAGAGAAACAGCGAGTGGAAGGGTCCCGACAAGCAGAGGAATTTGCATACATTGACCCTGAAGTTCACTCAGAAGCATCTCATGCTGCAAGAGGAGGAGAAAATTTGTTTCAGACAAAGCAGGCCTGGGTTATGGAGGATGTTGATTATCATAGATTGATCCAAAGTCTGAACTTGGAACAAAGACAAGTTTTTTCAGAACTGTACAAATGGTTTTTTGATGTCATCACCAGCAGAAAAACAGGGAAAGTTCCAGAACCTATACGGACATTCATAAGTGGCTGTGCGGGGACTGGGAAAAGCCATTTAATCAAAGCAATTTATCAAGCAGCTATCAAAACATTAAGACCAGAAGCAGAAAACCCTGATGATACAGTCTGTCTTCTAACAGCGCCAACAAGTCCAGCTGCATACAATATCAATGGCCAGACACTACATTCAGCCTTCAGCTTGCCTCTCCATGGACTAGACCCATCAATTTCTCAATCAAGACTGTCTAGACTTAGAAATAAACTGTGTAGTCTTAACCTTTTGATAATTGATGAGATATCAATGGTCGGGTCAGATATGTTGTTTATCATCCACAAGCGATTATCTGAAATCAATGGAACAACCAATAAGTTATTTGGAGGGGTCTCTGTGTTAGCTTTTGGTGATTTAAGTCAACTTCCACCAGTGGGACATTTCGCCGTCTACAAACTACCTAAAAGCAAAATGGCAAAACTTTATGGGACTGTCTGGAATGACTTTAATGGCTTTGATCTCACTGAGATCATGAGGCAGCAAGAAGATCAAGATTTTGCAAAATTGCTTACACGTGTGCGCAAAAAAGAAATTACAGATGAAGACAAAAAGCAGCTTGAAAGTAGAGTAATCAGTAAATCTGACCCAGATTATCCAAGTGATGCTGTTCATGCCATTGCTACGAATGCTCTCGCAGATGCTTATAATGCAGAAAAACTCAGCCAACTTCGAAGTCCAGTCTATCAGATAAAGTCAGAAGACACAAGAAAAGAGATCAACACCAGTGAAATGTCCATAGACATTCCAGAAGATAGAAAAACGTGTGCTTTGAAAGAAACTATACAGCTAGCGATAGGTGCAAAGGTGATGATTACGAAAAATGTCTGCATATCCATTACAAGATGAGATGATTCCAGTATTATAGACTGATTCTTAATATAAGATGCTACACCTCCATGTCTTTGGAAAGAAGCAGTTTGAGAAAAAAAGTACTTGAGAATAGTGGTACAAATTCCAGATGGATCTATCATCAATATAATAACAGTATATAGACCACCATCACAGAACCTGTCAGAATTCTTAGGCTCACTGCAGAGAGTATTAGCAACTGAAGTGGACAATGTAGTTCCAACTATTGTGTGTGGTGACTTCAATGTCGATGGATTAGGTTCGACTGAACAACAGCTGTTTCAGAAGTTTAAACAGTATGACTTCCTGCAGATTGTACAAGAGCCAACTCATATTCAGGGAGCATGTTTAGACCATGTCTATGTAAGAAGACCAGAAGCGCTGAATTATAGAGTGGTGCCTGTAAGTTTCTCACCACACGCTGCAATCCAGCTGCAGTATTATTCTCTATGATGGATAAACAATGATTCAGATGCTGAGGAAAATAAAATTGAAGTTCAATGTTGGACAAATTAACTCTTTGGGTCCATTTATAGTGTTTGGGGTATACAAAACTAAAGTTAACAAATGAAGGACAAATATTATCTAGGATTGACTATAAATTCTAAAAGACTGTGGTTCATTAACCATTTGTTCACCAGAAGACCTACACCTACTGGTTTTACTGAAGATCATTTCTGTGGATGCTGCCTTGCTACTTTAAAGTAAGTGACTAAGGAAAAAATAGCTGTTGATGATGATAAGAGGAAAATAATTAGCATAATCAAAAGTGGTATCTAGATGAAATAATCCATGTTCTCAAGCAAGGTTAAATAGTTGGCGGTGTTTTTATTTATTTTTGAAATTATTCCGCTTTGTTGTTGCTTTTGGAGTTTATGAAGCTGTAATATAGCCTCCACATTGTACATGAAGTCAAATATTGCAACATAAAAGCAAATCTAAAATGATAATACAAAACCTGTCTATGTTTTCCCCCCGTGCAATCATGTACCACTTTTTTTGTTGAAAATAATGAAATGAATCTGCACTAGAATTTTCTTTATAGATTTTACTTTCAGTTTAGTATGCAGTGCATCAACACAGTGTTCATGCTGTGACTATATCTTCACTCTCACAGTTTTCTCTTTTCTCTGAAAGTGTTACAACCTCTGATGGCTACCGCCGGGGGTATGTGAGCTTTGCT
Organism: Loripinus fragilis; assembly: GCA_964019695.1. Lineage (NCBI taxonomy): Eukaryota > Metazoa > Mollusca > Bivalvia > Lucinida > Lucinidae > Loripinus > Loripinus fragilis. Next base: position 34,666,577 of record OZ026522.1, on the reverse strand, counting down.
CACTTCTTGCTATATTTAAAGACAGTTATTAAAATATATCATGAATAGGTCCTTTTCTCTGAACCCAGTGTGTTCCAAATTTATTTCGAATTAGCGATCATTTAAAAAAAAAGTTTGAATTTTCATGGTTTTACTGTATATAAATTGAAACTGCTACAGACTTGTGATTTAAGATATTAACAGGATATAAATGTTTTAACACCATGAGTACAATATTAAACTTAAAATCAGGGGGTAAAACACCCATGGCTTGAAATCCTTATTTGGGAGGAGTGCAGTGGTGGAGTGCTCATTTTGAGACCAAGAGGTCCCTGGTTTGAGCCTCACTGGAGTCACTGTGTGGTGTCCTTGAGCAAAACACTTTATATTATCTTGACAACTTGGTACTGGTTCAGCCCAGGAACAAGTCATGACATGACTGAAAAATTTGTGACTGGGACGTAAAGCATCAGCTAAAAAAAAAGCAGGTGATAGTATACTCAGAGTTGATTCTAGGATTTTTCCAGGAGGGGCCAACTCCCCCCTTGTGTTCCCAAAAGGGGGCCAACCTGCAAATCAAATGGGTAATGGTGTTTTTCTAAAAAAAAAAAAAACACTGCTGACCACCCCTTCATCCCTTTAAAGACACTGCCGACCAACCCGACACCCCTTAAAAAAAACTAAGTCGCACCCTTAAAAAAAAACTAAGTCCACACCTAAGAAAAAATTGAGCAGGGGTTGTCCTTAGGCACTGGCCTGTTCTGCCCCCCCCCCCCCCCCCCCCCAACCACAATAACCATGGCCTTCAAAAGTGTTGGGAAAAGTAGAGTGGGAGGGGTATCTGATTTGAATATAAACAAATGGAATCCAAGCACCCTCTTCTCCAGAATGATAGATTTTTGGAAAACAGATATATTAACTAAATGGCACATACCTTAGGTGACCATGGTTGGTAGAAGACAATTTAATATTACAATTTCCTCAGAAATGTCAAACTTTTTTGCTGTGGGCCAAATGAGGTACAGCTGTAGTTTCAGGTTCCTGTGCGCACGTTTGCACACTGTCATTATTAGATTTCTGCATCTCATTTCGCAAAAAACGAGACAGCCATTTTGTTAAAAACGAAAGTAGAAATGCCCAATTCAGTATCAACCAATAGAAATCAAGTCTAGCCAGAGGACGAGATCAGCGGAAATCAACGGAATTAGACGAATAGAATAGATTAAAGGGACCGAAATGTAAACAGAATGACCAGAATTACGCACAAGATTACCAGAAATGCGCCAAATCTCGGCACAGTGCGGAAGTAGCTACGCAGGGAATTTGAAATTTTGGGCCAATATTGCAAAAAAAGCGTAATTATCACACTCCCGCAGCCTAGAATCAACTCTGTATACTCATTTATTAAAGTCATTATTTGGAGCACTAGAACATCAAGTATTGGCTTGGCTTAGTTCAAACAACTGTTGTATGTTTTATTATAGGGATCACACATGTTTTTTCATGCATTAACATTTGCGGGATCCCAAGGAAGTTGTTTGAACACGAGGCCGTTAGGTAGAGGGTTCAAACATTGTCAGAGGGACCCTGCAAGTGTTAATGCATGAAACAAACATGTGTGATAGTTATTCTTGCATATTTTACCCAATTTCAACCTAAACCGCACTTAAAATGTAAACATTAAAATATCCCTTTTATCACACTGGATTTCTCTAAACAAAATAGCGTCACCGTCAAACTTTCAAACATCATAATGTCGCCACAACATCATAGATGCGCACGTTTTTGCGAACAAAAGCATTGGCAAAATGATCAGCCAAGGCAGCAACGCATTCCCATAAAACATCATGCAAACAAATCAGGGCTCAGATAGGCTTTGCCAAGATAAAAGCGGGAGCGCAGTGGCTTAGTGGTAGAGTGTTTGACTAGAGACTGAGGGGCCGCGGGTTCGAGCCTCACCGGCATCACTGCGTTGTGTCCTTGAGCAAGAACATTAATCCTAGCTTAGTATTGGTTCAACCCAGGAAGACCCGTCCCTTTATAACTGAAAGATTGTTGATGGGACATAAAGAATCAAATCAAACAAACAAGTTAAAAGCCGTGTTCCAACAGCATGTGATTCTCCTGATTTGAACATGGATTCTTGCGGCTTCAAACAGCTTTGGGTAACAAATTCCTATGCAAGAATTTCCAAAAATGTGGTATGTGCGACCATCAAAGGCTCAGATCAGCCTGCACATATGTGCAGACTGATCAGAGCCTTTACTAGTCGCTTGAATATTCTAGGACTCTTAGGCTACTGAACGAACAGCATTTGGAGTTTCTAAGCTTAAAAGGAGGCTGCACAGGCTCTTCTTAGTCTACACTTGTCGAAATGCCACCTTGTTGGAAATCACATGTCACGGATCATTTTGTTTTTCAGATTCCAGCCAAAGATGTGTCCATAGTACACAACTTCAAGAAAATGCTGGAACCAACTTGGGTTTGTTTAAGTTGTTTTTATCTTAAGATTGAACCTAAACTTGGTGGGAGGCATTGGTGAACCATGGAGTTCAGAAATGCTAACATGGTTCCATTCCATTATTCAGGATGGCCACCACCTTGAAATTTTAAAAACAGCCTCTCCTCCCAAAACATATGTCAGATAATGGGATTGACCTGAAATCCGATTGGAGGCATCGAGGGCACTTGGAGATTCATAATAGCTAAAATCATTCCAATGCTATCCATGATGTTTATTTATTTATTAGCTCACCTGAGCCGAAGACTCACGGGTGTGCTAATAGTATACCAGTCACTCCGGCGTACGGCCGTCTCATTTTCAAACATATTCTCCTCTGAAACCACTGGGCCAATTAAACTCAAATTTCACATGAAGGCTCCTTAGGATGCGGGAATGAAATTTTGTTCAAATGGTCCTGAACACATGACCAAGATGGCTGCCACGCCCATATATGGTAAAAACCCTTTAAAAATCTTCTCCAGAACCAGAAGGCTGATGACCATGGGACTTAGTATGTAGCATTGGGGATGTGGGGCCTACCAAGTTTGTTCAAATGATATTCCTAGGTTGACCTTGACCTACTTTATGTCAAGGTCAAATTTGCTTCCTTATGCATATAAATGGGAATTTTTTTGAAAAGTTGATTTTTTTGAAAACTGTTGAAGCCAAAGTCATCATTCTTACTTGATATGTTTAACCTAATGTTACAATGGCTATAAATAAGTTTCAAAGGTTAAGGTTGAGCTTTGATCTTTCAGCCAAGGTCTCTCATGTTGGAGACCCATCAATATATTTAAACAGTTTTCTCAGAAACCACTCGGCCAATTGAACTCAAATTTCATGTTGGAGACTCCACAAATTGAGAGGAGTAAATTTATAACAAATATTAATGGTCACATGACCAAGATGGCTGCCATACCCATATAAGGTAAAAACCCTTTAAAATTCTCCTTCTCTGGAACCAAAACACCAATAGCCTTGGGACTTGGTATGTAAAATTGGGGATGTGGGCCCTACCAAGTTTGCACAATAATGAATCTGGGTTGACCTTGACCTTTTTTACTGCAATGCCAGTTTGATTCCTAATGTATTTATATTGGAAAACTCTTAAAGTGTTCATGTTTCTATAACTGTTTAGGAGGAAATCATAATACTTGCAAGAACTTTTAAACCTAATGAGACAGCGCCAAAGGTCAAGCTGACCCCTCATCCAAGGCCACTCAATTTGGACTGCCACATAGCTTTCTCAGAAAACACTGGGCTGTTTGAACTTGCATTTCATATGGAGTATAATACTATTCAGTAGGGAATAAACGATATATGTTATTTATTTTAGGTCACTGGGGGAAATGGCCACCGTGCCCATATAAGTATGGAAAAACAAAATATGTTTAAATAATAAGCCTAAGTTGACCATGACTTATTTTAACATTATTAAGGAGATCAGGTGAGTGCTTCAGAGGGGTTTTCTTGAAATTCCTCTAACATCTGCCTATCTATATGCCCAATTGAAATGAAACTTGATTGGAGGTATTTGGGCCACATAGACTCATAATTGCTAAAATGTTTGCATTCAAATATTCAAGATGGCTGTCTCAGTTGGATTCTTCATATAACATGTCCTCCGGCAACATTAGTAGGACAACACTGAAATTAGAAGCATCAGGGCAACACTAAGGTTAACCCTTTACCTCATAGAGACACCTTTTAACACTTTTGCAAACAGAGCAGACCCAGATCAGGCAGCTCTTGTAAGAGCTGCCTGATCAAGGTCTACTCTGTTTGCTTATGGAAATATGATATATCTGATCCTACACTACTTTAAGCCCATTGTTTACTGTTATCTCCCTGGGCCCTGTCACCTGTTAAACTAACGGTACTGGGAGCCAACTCACGACAGTAAACATTAAAGTAAGATAGGGGGCAAAGATCAGGAATCGATACAATCAAGCACCACACCTGACCCAAGATACCAATGGGAAAGTGGCATCACAATTAGACATCACAAATGAGAGCCAAGAGGTCAGCCCTTTCCCAGCAGGTGACCACAAGGCATCAACAAACAGACGTGCATGAAAGCACAACAAAACAAGACAGAAATAACATAAATGATCCACAAAAGAAGCAACACCTTGGAACGGTCAGTAAAAATTAAAGTCATTATAGTGGACCTGACAAGTAGTTTCTTTGTTCTTTGTACCAACCTGAAAGTTTATTTATATAATTATTCATAGTGGGTGGAAACTAGCATGAATATTCATGAAGAAAAGGGTTTAACAATACTAAACCCAATCAGATCTGATAGCTCAGATGACCACCATGGAGCAATGCCACACATACTAATCCATCTCTTTCATCTCATATATACCAATGGGGTAAAAGTTTCTGTTTCCTGTTTTTGAGAGCAAAATTTAGAAATAGGTCAATCCTAATGAATGAGACACTGGACACAGGTATCATTTAAAAAGTATGTTATGTTATGCTTGACAGTTTAACCCATTTAAGCCAAAGGGAATTTCCCCCTTACTATCAATTGGAGCAGTCCATTTCCAATTTTAGGGGTGTTTGGTGTTTTTTTTCTTTTTTTATCAAATTTTAATTGAAATAGTGGATACCCTGATCAGATGCCACTTTCTGTGGAGTCTGATCTAGGTCTGCACTGTTTGCCTGTGTCCCATAAAAAGGACGCTAGGCTTATATGGGTTAAAATGTTTTGTAATGAAGAAAAAGGGCATTTTCCAACTTCAACACAAATTCTAGTATCTTTGTTTTAGGGTACAATATTTAAGCTATGACAAAGGTTGAGGCATATCCGGAATTCTAAAATTTTCTGTTGACAAGAAAAACAATTTTATTGAAATTAAGGTCCATCTCATTCATAGGAAACAGATCCCTCTTCTTCATAACAGATTGATTTTATGCTATGAAGAAGATTTGGTGGGTATGAATGTAGTTTATCAGTCTATTGCAGGGTTCGCACAGGCTTGGAAAGTATTTGAAAATACAGGGCTGTCTTGTAAAATCCTTGAAAATAAAATCTGCCTTGAGAAGTACTAAAAAATCACTCAAAGGCTTTGAAAAGTCCTTGACTTTTACTATATCCTGTAGGATTTAACACTGTCAATGGGGACTTAGATCAGTATCGTCTGCTGCAAATTATCGGTCTATCTAAATACTACAAAGACACTCAAAGACACACAAAGACGCGCAAAGACACGCAAAGACGCGCAAAGACACGCAAAGACACGCAAAGACGGGGGAACCGCAAAGATGGGACAAAGACACCCGCACTGCGCAAAGACACTTAAATACTCAGTAAAGTTCCAAAAAAGACATCAAATAGGCATTTTAGGATTCCATTGACAGCTTAAGACGATCAAAGATGCTGAGAGCGAAAAGTTTGCTGTCCAAATAAATAAGTTACAAACTAGATATAGATCTATATTTTTTTTTATGCGGAAGCAAAGCTTTTTATATGTTGTATATCAATCTATAACAAAATGTGTCTTGTAAACTAGCGTTTTGTAACAGGTTCTTTGTATAATGCTGACACATTTGTGCTTTTTTTCGTCTATTTTACGCTATTTTGCGTGTCTTTGTCAACTATAAATATTTTTTGCCGTCTTTGCGTGTCTTTGTCTATCTTTGGGTGTCTTTGACTACTTTAAACATCGTTTTGCCATCTTTGCGTGTCTTTGTCTGTCTTTGTGTGTTTTAGTCAACTTCAAACGTCTTTTTGCCGTCTTTGTGTGTCTTTGCGCGTCTTTGCCCGTCTTTGCGTGTCTTTGCCCGTCTTTGCGTGTCTTTGTGTGTCTTTGCGTAGTTTGGGTGTCTTTGCGGTATTTAGATAGACCCCAAATTATAGGTGGCGCTTTAGGGGTTAATACTTTGTGTACCAATGGAGTTTTCCATCAAGTTTGATACAGTAAAGATGGTCCATTGTACAAATTGAGGGGTCACATTATTATTTCCAAATAATACTGTATTTCCTTCTATGATGATTGATTTTATCTTAGTAAACACTAAGCAGTGCAGACCCTGATGAAATACCACATTCTGGAACATTTCATTTGGGTGTTCACCATTTGCCAAAGTACCCATTTTGGAGTGTCCAGAACACATAGGTTAAAATTTGCTAAATAGGGAAACATTTGGTTTAAAATCAGAGGTCTTATTTTACTTGTTTATGTTATGTTATTTTTAAACCAATCATGACTGCAGCAGACAGCATATTTTTGTGACATCTTGGATTTTGGGGAAACTAAGGCTTGCTTTTTCATGTAAATTGTCTGCCAGTACTAGCAGACGATTTACATGAAAAATCAAGCCTTCTTTAACCTGCAACGAAAGTCTGCTTTTCTTGTCTGCTGAAATGTTTGATAAGCCTCTATGGCAAACAGTGCGGACCCAGATCAGACTGCTCCTATAGGAGCAGTCTGTTCTGGGACACGTTGTTTACTTCTGTACTTAATTAGTCAGTAATGTTCGGCAATTATTGGCAGCAGACAACTTCAGCAGACGGCATTTTCAGATGCATTTTTTCTTGGCGCTGTAAGGGTTAAAATGAAAATTAAGCCGTCTGCTTCCAAATTCTAGATTCTAAGTTATTTCCTATATAAGTTTCTATTTTCTTTTCAGTCTAATGGGGTGGTACTAGGGATAGTGGATGACAATATCATTGGCTGGGAGGAGAGGGATTCTTACACACCCTACTCTCTATTAGGGCCACAGGTTAGTTTTTACCTTTAAAGGCAAGAGTTGGGTATATAAAGCAGAATTACCTTCAATTTCATCACTTTCTTCATAGCACTCCAGCTGTGACATCTACAGGAGCTTATCTCTAATTTGATTAGCTTCTGACTAATACTTGGATTATATTTGACAGGTCTTATCAGCTCAGTGACCATGCTGTTTACCAGCCTAAGCAAGCCATTGGTCCAATTTAATCAGACAGTAGTAAAGCTCCACCTACTTATTGTCTCATATTGATTGAAGCCACTCCCCTGCCTTTAAGGCTCACACAAGCTTGAAAAGTACTTAAATATGGAGGGTTTTCTTGAAAAGTGTGGGAGAATTAAAACTGCTTTGAAAGTGCTGTGGAATCGCACCATGACCTCAAAAAGTATTTGTAGATGCTGCACCAAATAAAAGCACAGCAATTTTATGCTAACAGTAAAACCTGTCTTAAGCGGTCACTCAAAAGTAGACAAAAGAAAGATCTTAATGACAAATGGTAGCTTAATGAAGGTCGAAAGTATTGCAGAATGCTCCCATTGACCTGCATTGAGGGGTAATTGGTCTTTAAAGCCAATTTTTTGTCTATATGAATGTGGCTGTTTTAGACAAGTTTTACTGTATTTTCTTATACAATACAGTCTCTTGATAGTGCTAAGTTTTGGGTCCATACGACTTGACTGTATCATGAGTGAGTTGTATTGTAAAGGAGCAGTTTTACAAAGGAATTATTGTGAATGTATCTTGCCATATCTATTTCAATCTGAAGGTTACAATAGCCTATAGATGGTAAGTTGCCCATATCTAAAGGTAATGAAATCTTAAGAAGTCTGTATCCATATTTATCACATGATGTCGCATCTGGGAGTGATATAATGCCATGCAATAAAATCAATATACTACTAGTGGTTAACAGATTTAGTAACATTATGTAATGATGTCCATTACAATGTTACGTATATAATGACAAATTCTTAACGTTTTCACGCCAAACACACAATTTCAAAGTAATGTTAGCGTCATTTGATAAATAAAATCTAACATTCTTGCTCCTGTATTATTGTATTTATTAAACTCATTGCCAAATCTTTGCTAAGTGTAAGTCCTGATTTATACAGTAATTATACCCCCGGCAAACTTTGTTTGTGGTGGGTATACTGTTTTCACGTTGTCCGTCAGTCCGTAACATTTTGTTTCCTTAATATCTTCAAGAGTCATTGCTGGAATTTCATCAAACTTTGCAAACATATTTATATATACAAGACAAATACTTTAAACAAAAAAGTAAGGGCTAGGGGCCAATTCTATTAGAGTTATTTCCCTTTGTAGTTCTATATGGGTTTATGCTTATGCTATTATAGTCCATACACTGGCCGATCAACTCCTACCACAGCTTTTGATGGAGCAATTTGATACTTTGCCTATACAATGTAAACACATTGAACATATACATGCATGAAGGAATTTAGCTCAAAATTTTTTTTTTGACAAAGTGAAAGCTATGATAACTTAGACAATTTTTCCCCAATAGGGCTTTTTTTATATGCATAGATAGTGTCTTCATGGGCCCATCAACTCCTACCACGGCTTTTGATGGAGCATTTTGATACTTTGCCTATACAATGTAGACACATTGAACATATGCATGAAGAAGTTTGGTTAAAAAAAATATTTTTTGACAAAATGACAGCTATGAGAACTTAGACAATTTTTCCCTAATAGGGTTTTTGTATATGCATAGATAGTGCCTTCATGGGCCAATCAACTCCTACCACAGCTTTTGATGGAGCAATTTGATACTTTGCCTATACAATGCAAAGGCATTAAACATATGCATTAAGGAATTTGGTTCAAAAAAAAATATTTTTTGACAAAATGACATCTATGAAAATTTAGACAAGTTTTCCCTAATAGGGCTTTTGTATATGCATAGATAGTTCCTTCTTGGGTTGAGTTGGGACCGATCAACTCATACCAGAGCTTTTGATAGAACAATTTGATACTTTGCCTTCACAAAAGTAGACACTGAAGGAGTTTGGTTGAAAAAAAGTTTTTTGACAAAATGACAGCTATGAAAACTTAGACAATTTTCCGATATAAGCTTTGATACATAGAACTTTCAGGTGTGAATAGTTTTGTATTTGATCTTAACAAATGTTCCAGATTGCAAGCTTAAACATCATTTGCACAGATTCTACTGAAATCTTCTTTTCAAAACTAAGGTCTGCTGGTTTAAACTATCACTTGCCAAGTTTTTTCACTGACCCTTACTGTGTGTGTGGGGGGGGGGGGGGGGGGGGTATCTAATAAGCATTGCATATTGTCTTTTTTTCATTTCATCCAGATTTACACTTTTTTATCATATGTGTATTATCATTTGATACAGTACATGAGATTATGGTACTTATTGACGCATATATTTGCAATAGGCTCCAATAAACACTTCTGTAGATGTATCCAGCAGGCTAAATTTGGCTGAGTACTTTTTTGTGCATGCAAGCAATGCAATGAACGCTCTGATGAGCCTTTTTTGTTCGACAGATTGATAAGTACCAAAATCTAATGTACTGGCTCCTTGTTTCTTTTTCCCTCAGGGTTTTGCAGAAATTGATCCCTTTCTGCCAATTGAAGTGCCAAATTACAGTGAAAAAGAGGTGTACAGCTGTTTAGAATATTACATGGATAGAATGTGGATCCAACGACCAGAAGGTAACAGTTAACAAAGTTTTAGCCCTTAAAGCGCCAATCACGACTGCAGCAGACAAATTTTGCGACATCTTCCCTAATTTTGACAAAAATAACGTATGATATTTCATGAGAATCGTCTGCCAGCAGATGATTCTCATGAAATATCATGCCTTATTTGTTATTTTTGAAAAAGCAGCAAAATTTGAAACTGTCGTCTGCTGCAAATTAATAGCTGGCACTTTAAGAGTTAATGTCTTAAGTAGTAATTCCATTTTTTCCACGCCCCTTTACAAAGGACATAATTTTTTCAACTTCCTCAATGATTTTCATATAAGCCTCGATGTGAGAAAACGGTCTTTGGGTTTATGACCAAATAGGACTCAAATCATTCCGCTCTGCACAGAGACTAGCTATAATATTGACACTGCATGTTACAAGTTTAGCTATTGACCCTTAAAGCACCAAGAAAAAAATGCATCTGAAAATGTTGGCTGCTAAGTCGTCTGCTGCAAATAATTGCCTAGCATTACTGACCAATTAAGTATAGAAGCAAACAGCATGGACCCAGAGCAGACTAGGTCCACACTGTTTGCCATAGAGGCTTCTTAAACATTTCAGCAGACGAGAAAAGCAGACGACTTTTGTTGCGATTGGCGCATTAAGGGTTAAACTTATCAAAAAGGGGATAACAAAGGCACTGATCAATCTAAAGGCCTGGGCATAAGTGGATAGAACATAGGTCAACATTCATGTATCTCAACCACCATCTTTTTAAGGCAATAATGAATTGTTTCATTTGTTTTATTTGATACTGTAACATCATAAACACACTTCGATATTGTTTTCAATATGAATGATAATTCCAGTTATTGAAATTTACAATATTTGAAAATAAAACATGTAAGAATAAAGTTTTCTTGTTGATTTTTTTTAAAGACTTTATTCAAAGTATCCAAGTTACTCTGACAAGATAATGCTAAATGACTAAAACTCCCCTGTTTGAGAGTAGATTCAATTCCCATTTTGAAATAAATTACTGAAAATAAATAAAAGATAAGACAAACTAATTAATGAGAGCGCAGTGGTTCAGTGGTAGAGTGCTTCACTTGAGACCGAGGGGTTGTGGGTTCGAGCCTCACTGGCATCACTGTTTTGTGTCCTTGAGCAAGCCACATAATCCTTGCTTAGTACTGGTTCAACCCAGGAAGACCCGTCCCAATGTAACTGAAAAATTGTTGACTGGGACGTTAAGAATTAAATCAAATAAACAAAACAGTAAAGAATAAAATCAAACAAACTAATTAAAAACCATGATCAGCCTCATACAGGAGTTTGAGATATTTCTGGCCCAACATGCTATTCTTTTCCATGTTCTGACTGAAATTGGCCTAGACGCGAGAAAACCTGTCTTCGGAGGTTTGCGAACAACACAGACGCAGACCAGCCTGCGCATCTGCGCAGTCTGATCAGCGCCTTTGTTATTCACTTTTTGGAAAGTATCATAACTAGACTTGCTACATGCGAAATTAAAATTTTCTAGCTTGTCTCTGTAGCTGAGCAGGCTGGTTTGAAATTAGCTTTGTCGGAAATCCCGAAGACAGGTTTTCTTGCGGTAAGGCCCAAATAATGCCAGTTAAGCAGGTAAACAGAGCATTTGGCCTTGCGATTTTGCATCTTGATTTCTCTCAGGAGGACAATTATTTGTTTGTTAGAGTTGATGCTTTATGTCCCGGTCAACAATTACTCAGTCAAGTCGGGACTTTCCTGGGTTGAAATACAATGTAATACTCAGCAATGAAGGTAAAATATCTTGCTCAAAAACACTACACCATGAGTGAGATTCAATCCAGCTACCTTTTGGTCACAAGGCCCGCACTCTGCGAATTGGGCTATGAAGTGTCGATCAGAACAAAGTTTTAAAAATCTTTTTTCATGCTCAACTGAGCATGACATTTATCATGCTCATAAATGTTAAAATGCCAACAATTGTTGGCATTTTAACATTTATTAGCATAATAAATTCATCATCTGAGAGTTTTGAAAGCAAGATTTTTTTTTCAGCATTTTAGTTTTTATGAGCAGTAGAATTTTCATACTTGGTGGAGTTGAGCATGACAATTTCAAGTTTAACAATCTTGTGGCCTGATAGTGACCTCATAGAGGGTGTTAAGAAAGTTTGTTCCGCTCTCCATCATGAATTCAGTATCATTAAAAAAGGAAATGATGCTGAAAAATTGCATTTCCATGAGCCTGTTATTCCTTGTGATACTCTATAGCTTTTGGCGTAGTGTCTGACTGTCAGACATCGAATGTCTTCACACAACTATATTTACTTTGGATACTGTCTTTCAATTGTTCTAGAAAAATCTTATATTTTCAAAAAAGTGTGATATTTTTTTTTTTTTTATTCTGGATGGTTGTTTACAGCCTTGTAGTTTAGTAAATGTACTAAAGGTTCATATAAGATAAATAACAACTCCATTTTGGGTTTCTTAACCAATTAGGAAATATTCTTAGCACTATGGCCATTACATGACAATGGTTCATTGTCATATTCCCCTATTTTGCTCCTCGGGGCCCAAAAATTTCCAAGGGGTACTGGATTTTGAAGATCATTTATTCTGTGACAAAATATTTGATTAAACAGCCCATTGTTTATTTCTTATCAAGTGAGTCGACTGCTATGGCCATGGCAGGACACTCAGTTCACCTAACCACACTTTTTCCTGGGCAAGCTTGAACAAGCAGTTAACCAGTACTTTGTGCACATACTTTCGCTTGTAACTGACAACAATCCTTCTTGAATGATTCAGCGGAAGGGAGGAGAATGACTGTAGAAATTATTTCACAAATGTATGGGACCGGGCCGGGATCCAACTCACGACCCCTGGATCTGCAGTCAGACTCGCATCTGTTGCCAGACACGTTACCGACTGCGCTACGCAGCTAGGTACAGCTTAAGATCAGATCCTGCTAATGCCGGGCCGCGTAGCGCAGTTGGTAACGTGTCAGGCTACAGATGCGAGTCTGACTGCAGATCCAGGGGTCGCGAGTTCGATCCCGGCCCGGTCCAATACTTTCGTGGAGATTGATCATGAAATAATTTCTACGGTCATTCTCCTCCCTTCCGCTGATTCATTTAAGAAGGGTTGTTGTCAGATACAAGCGAAAGTATGTGCACGAATTACTGGTTAACCGCTTGTTCAAGCCTGCCCAGGAAAAAGTGTGGTTAAGTGAACTGACCGTCCCGCCATGACCATAGCTGTTGACTTGGGAGGTAAAGCAACAAAACAAACAAAACAAAGATCCTGCTAATACCATGTTCTTATATATCATGTAAATTATCTGGAATAAGATATTGAACTATTGAATATAAGATATTCTTGTCTTTCAGGAAGAACACCAGAAGGGCAGCTAGAACTGATTGCACTAAGCAACAAGAACCCACACACTCTGATGCAGCTCTGTGCACAGTGGTGAAAGCCTCACCTGAACTCTGTAAGCCCTAATGAGCATCATTTTGTGTGTTAAATTATCTAGAGTTTGGGACTTGCACAATGATGATAGGCTTACCAGGACTTTTGTATGGTGATATAGACTAAACAGTGATACACTTACCAGATAAAGACGTGTGTGATATAGACCAATTATAGACAGTGCAATGGCTCAGTGGTAGAGTGCTTGATTCGAGACCTGGATGGAATAAGGTGTTCAGTACATACTTTTGAAACAACTTCCAACTGAGCATATGTATGAATCATTCAGTAATTTTTCAAGTGGTGGACCTATGCGACCAGTCAACCAGAATAACTTGAGCCTTTAGTTCTGTCTGGAGTTATAATTGTGGTGTGATTACATCGGTCCAATTAAGCAAACTTTTGAGTGTAAAATTGATCTATCAGTTGAAACGTGTTTTGGGTGCTCAAAAGAACCATCTCATCCAGACGTTTCTTTTGTGTACCCACAACATATGTTTTGGTTGAGAAATAAGGAAAATAATTTTCATTTACACACTCTTATCTGGGGGGTCCGGATTAGCCAGCTGTGTGTGAAAGAGTTTATTGTAGTCAGCCAGTAGAGAACATTATATACATGTATAGCCCTGCCATGAACTTTTTGCCCCTGGGAAATTGTTCATGCTTTTTTGTCATCTGCTGATTTCTTTCAAAATCAACTTTTTTGAAAAATTCTTTCAGGAATACCATCTGAGTGTCAAACAGATTGGTTCCAGAACAGGCCCGACATTTTGTCGGGCCTGATCTGGGTCCAATCTGTTTGCAAATGGTATATGCAGACGACACTAGGATGCAAAGAGTCAATCAATCAAGATAACAGTTTAACCTTTTTATCTCTGGAAAGACAATTAGAAGTACAAGTTTACATAAAATTGTATTTAATCATGAAATAAAATCATTTAATAACAGGTTTTATTACTAGTATATAATCAATAAATAAACAGCTTCTGATTGGCTCAGATGCCTATCCACTGCCACTGATATGACTACATATCGCATGGTTTGCCGGATGTGACGTTGCAAAGTACAAGGCACGATGTAATATTGCATGGCTTACAGGAATTGACCCCAGAACGTTGAGTAATTTCCCATGACCCATCCGTAACTTCAATGGTTTTAATGGTCCAAAATGACATGAAATGCATACCATACTTTTACTATATAATAAAACAATTGTTGACTTATGTTTCAGTAGACATGGAATGTTATTGAACAGTAAACTTAAACATATTGACCTCCGCTCCGTGTCAGTCAATATGGCGTTAACTGTTCAATAACACTCCATGTCCACCTCAACATAAGTCAACGAGGCTAATTTTCTGAAATCTTGTTTTTACATAATATTCATATTTATTCCATAGGGAACAATGTTAAACACATATGATAATTTTACTCTTAATTCAATATTTCGGCCAAAGGCCTTTATCAAGAAAAAACATGCACTTCAGTATCAACTACATAGTCTCTGTCCACCATTTTAAATTTGTTTTCAAAACAAATTCAAAATGGTGGAACAGAGACTATGTAGTTGATACTGAAGTGCATGTTTTTCTTGATAAAGGCCTTTGGCCGAAATATGTTTTCAAAACAAATTCAAAATGGTGGAACATAGACTATGTAGTTGATACTGAAGTGCATGTTTTTCTTGATAAAGGCCTTTGGCCGAAATATTGAATTAAGAGTAAAATTATCATACTTGTTTTTACAACTTGATCAGGCAGATCCAGTAGATGTCTGATCTGGGTCAGCATTGTTTCTCACGTATAGGTTGTGTGGTTAAACACATACTGTGTATTTATCTTTGAAATGCATATGACAACACCAAGACACATTGGATACAGCATTCTATTATCATTTTTGTACTGATGGATTTTGATACAATAAAGATGGGATCTTCCATTTTAAAGGGTCACAGGTTGAAATTATGATGTAGTTCTGTCATTGAGGCCATCCTTAAATTTTTTTGTTTGCCGTCACCTGACCAACTTACTATAAATGCCTCCTACTCAAAATATTTTATGGCCATTTCAGAGAAATACATTTTTTATTCTTATTAATTTAGACATTTTTACTTTATTTTTAATATCTTTTAACAAATCAGTGATAAAAAAAATAAATTCCTACCTACCTACCTACCTGGAAAATTATGAGTCTGGTGTCAGCAAACAAAGTTATTTTAAGGATGCCTGAAGATTTTTGTTTGTTTTAGCAAACATTGTAGACCCTGATGAAATGCTGCAATCTGCAGCATTTCATCTGGAACTTCACTGTTTGCCAATGTACATGTACTAGTTTACGAGTTTCCAGTACTTAAAAGGGTTAAGTAAAAGTTTGAAGCAAGAAATTGCAAAGAAGTGGCCTTATGATAACTCCAATGCGGATATTACTAAACATGCTTAAATCAAAGTAAATTTGAGATACAGTAATACCTGTGTAAAACAGTCACTCAAAAATAGACAAAAAAATATCTTATTGACAAATAGTAACTTAATGAAGGTCGAAAGTATTGCAGAATCCTCCCCTTGGAGCATTCTGCAATACTTTTGACCTGCCTAAAGAGATAATTGGTATTGAAAACCAATTTGTGGTCTTTTTGAGAGTGGCCATTTTACACAGGTTTTACAGTACACAATAATCCTGGATTGAAACCAGACAATCTATTTTAGAAAAGTTCTGGGTACTTAAAAACTTTCTGAGTGAGGCGGTTGTTTAAGGTGCTCACAACAAATATTTCCTGTTAAAAGAAACCTTCCGAATACCTAAAAGAACCGTCTCATTGAGATGATTATTTTAGGCGTTTTGATCGGAAATATTGATCTTTGTGGCAAATTAATTTTAAATTTCACTGCTTTTGACTATTTGATCTAGACTTCGGAGGTATGTACAACCCATGATCTTATAATAGACACCTGTGCCAAACTAGTTCCAAATGAGACTTGTCATTGCACTAAATACATACTTTTTCATCATTTAATTTCTTCATGCATCTTCAATATCATGTCTGTAACATACTTGCAAAGTAATAAAAGGATACACTGAAGGCTCAATGAGGAGTTGATTTAAAAAAAACTATCCACCATTAGCCATATTGTAAACATCATACAGGTAAAATAACAAAATTGGATTATTCTTGCAATACTGATTCTTCAGCCCCTTTTTCCCTACCAAACATACATTGGATAGTGGTTAAGGTGTAGCAAATTTGATCAAAATTTGACAAAAGCTAAGCAAGTTATTTGACAACAAAAAACAAGTTGACAGAATGATAGAAGGACTGGCTAAAAATAGTTTACCCTCCAGGATGGGCCAGGTCCATTTTGTGAGAAAACTATTAATGTTTTGCTAAAATGGACTTTAATTTTGGCTAGCTATTTAAATCTCATGTCAATTATGCTCTAACAAGGTTCATACAGGCAAGTTTGTGTACAATTCAAGGACTTTTCAAGGACTTTTTAATGACTTTCCTACTGTTTTCAAGGTCTGAAAACTTATATAAAACACTGATTTACACATTAAAATACTACTTCGGAAATGTTGGACTGCTTTACATAGAATATTAGTTTAAGAAAATATTTATAAAATTGTGGTGCCTTTATTTAGTGCAGCATGCTGCACCAAGTAAAGGCACCACAATTTTATACTGATTTAGGTCTCCAAAGACAGTGTTGAATACTCCTGTAAATGGTAAAATTCAAGGATTTTTCAAGGCCTTTGAGTGTTTTTCCAGTACTTTTCAAGGCAAATTTAATTTTCAAGGACTATTCAAGACAGTCCTGTATATTCAAGTACTTTTCAAGCCTGTGCGAACCCTGTCTAATGTGGATATTAAGGACTCTTGGGCCCATCAAACTTTGCAAAGGGCCCATAAAAATTTCAAATGGCCCATTAAAATTTGGAAATTTGCATGTATTTGAATGAGATTTGGGCCATTGGCCCATTTTAAGGGCCGATCATCATTTTGGGCTAGGATTATTCCTGCCCTCCTAAAACTATGTTTTACCGGGGGAGGGGGTATAATTAAGCATGAAGTTCACGTTATAGGAATTCAAGGTAACGAAAGCCAGCTGTACCATCACTCCTCTACAGTTCTAGTCGCACTTTTATTTTTCAAATGGTCATTCAACCATAGGTCAAGCTCATCCCACTGTCTGGAGGGTCTTTTAGGAGCAGAAGTACAATGGCCTCCACTTTTCTCATCAGCAGCTTTCTTCTGTAGCTGAAAAGATAATGAGTCATGTGAGGATGCTTAGGGAGGGGAAGGGGTCTAGACCCCTCCCTCCCCCACAGAAAAATCACAAAAATATAGGGTTTCATAGCAATACTGGTCCGGATCCTCTGAAAATCACAATGCTACCAAGCCAGCATTCAATGTTAGGCCATCATCAGCACGCCAGCGAAAGCCATTTAAATGGCGTTTCGCTAGCAGACCGATGATGGCCTGCTTGTAGTGGTATCTGGATCTGTACATGACTGAGCCGCGACACGAGATTTCCAACAATGTGGCATTTTGACAAGTGTAGACTCAGACGAGCCTATGCAGCCTCCTTTTAAGCTTAGAAACCCCAAATGCTGTTTGGTCAGTAGCTTAACAGTCATAGAATATTCAAGCGACTAGCTAAGGCTTTGATCAGACTGCGCATATGGCCAGGCTGGTCTGTGCCTTTTCTGGTCGCAAATAACACATTGTTGGAAATCACATGTCCCGACTGGTATATATATTCAACAAAAAAATCTAGGCTTTAAAGCTACTATGGAACCTGTATTTAGCAACCATCTACACTCAGCAAAGCAAAATCTTCTTGCTTAAGACAGGTGCTTTCACAAAAAATACTAGCTCTTTAAGAGCTATTCTTCATGCTTTGACTCTTTACCTACTGATACCTTGACCCAGATCATCCAAATTATTTGATATGCTGATGGTATTACTGAAGGAAGTTTTCAAAAAAGTTGATTTTGAATTTTGACGTTTCGCAAGGGAATAAAACCCTCGCAAAAAATTTTGAATTAACAGTATTGGCCGTGAGAAACTCTGTTTTTGCTGTACAGTCAAACTTAAATGGCTTGAACTCTGATGGCTCATTCACCTTGGCTGGCTAGAACTATCATCATGGTCCCTACAGGTCATTTTATGCATAATTCACCTTGGATGGCTAGAACTATTTTTCATGGTCCCAAGCCTGTTCGAGCCATTGAAGTTCTACTGTATGTGGAAAACTAAGATGCAGATTATTGGAGTTTGCTCAGTCTGGTCAGAATCATTAGTATAGACTCGATAGATTATTAAACTACACTTGCTGCATGAAATGTTTCAAGACCCTATCTAGTCTGTGTAGCATAGCAGACTGGTTTAAACGATATAAGCCTAGTGTCTTTTTTGTGGGACATATGCACACAAGGCACACCTAGATCAGACGTCGTAGGATGTGGGATCTGATTTTAGGTCTCCACTGTTTGCTTACAGAATGATCTATTAAAATGTGAATAAAAATTAAAAATATCACCCAACAACCCTTCAAATGGAAATGGATGGACTGGTTCAATTGACAAAAGTAGGAAATTCCATTTGGCTTAAATGGGTTAAGTATAAGCTGGTTGCAACCACCAAATACATGTTTTCTTGAGATGAACAGTGGTAGAATGCTTGACTCAAGACTGAGGTTTTGTGGGTTCAAGCCTCACTGGTGTAACTTGTTGTGTCCTTGAGCAAGACGCAATAATCTTTGCTTAGTACCGGTTCAACCCAGGAAGAACTGAAAATTGATGACTGGGACATAAAGAATTAAATCAAACAAACTAGCAATGAGACACTTAACCCATTAAGCTCCAATCATGACTGCAGCAGACGACAAATTTTGCAACATCTACCTAATTTTCAACAAAAATAAGGTATGATATTTCATAAGAATTGTCTGCCAGCAGACAATACTCATGAGATATCATGCCTTATTTGTTATTTTTGAAAAGCAGCTTAATTTGAAATTGTTGTCTGCTGCAAATTGTAGGTGGCGCTTTATGGTTTAAGCACTTACCAAAGAACCATCTTCAGTCTTGCTAATCTCTGCTGACCTCTTTTCATCAGTCATGCTAATCTCTGCTGACCTCTTTTCATCATGTGCATTTCTGGATTGTTTGCTATTTTGTGATGATATGCTTTCTATATCCCTGTTAGACATTTCAAGATTTACAATAGGTTCCTATAGGATAGTATCGTAAATGTTCTAAATTTCAAATTTTAGTTGCCTGCAGAGTTGGCATAGGCTAACAGTGCAGACCCATATCAGACTGTTTCTGAAGAAGCAGTCTGATCAGGGTCTTCCCTGTTTAGAATTCTGACAAGCTTTTGTGAATTCCAGCTCTGATCATCAACATTTTATTGGAGAATAGAGACATGTTCAGAATTTTAGAACATTTACTGAAAAAAAATAATTCATAATTAGGAAGCTGGATAACTAATTGACAGTTGACCCCAGTATGGGGACATGTGCTTGGTAAAGTTGGAAATTATAGGATCTCACATGAGTGCTCAAGTATTATTGAATTTATTAAACAAGTTGAGGAAAAGAGATAAAATGCAAGGCCTGGCAGAGCATTTTATCGCTTTTTCGCAACAATTTTAATAAACACATTACACGTAATACATGAGTATGAATGACACACTAAAATTATTCTAAAATCTTGTTTTGGGGCTAGAAAACACCTAGATTTGACCATATATATGGATAAGTTGTTACGACCATCATTTTGAGAGTGTTCAATTCTTAATTCAGTTATGAAGACCCTGCACATCCATAAATGAACTTGAAATAATCGCCCATCATTAAATAATGATACTAAATACATAAACGACAAGTGGATTATCAATTTTAATACATGGTGTAATATCACTCCCAGATAAGACATCATATGATAAAATGTTAAAGAGATTCATTTCCTGCTCAGATTGTGATTTTTTTTTACAATAAATCACAATTTGCAAAATTACCATTTTGAATTCGGAAATATTTGCAAAAAGTTCCGAATTTACAGTAGTAGCTTAAGATCATATATTTGATATGTTTGTAAAGGTCTTTCCACAGGGGATACACTTAAGGTCTTCCTACAAGGAATCTGTCTTTGTTTGTCTGTGTCCTAGTCTCTTCCTCATGGTGACATAGATTGGTCTGTGATTGTGACTTTTCCTGGTCACTTTCTGTTTAACAGTTGAGTGCTGTCCCTTTATTACACAACTTGTTATAACATGATTTGGACATAACACTGTCATGTTGCAGCTCCCAAATTTTTATACCATGAAATTTTACAAAGGAACTATAGGAAAATGACCATAAAATGGTCATTTTCCTATAACTCCTTTGTAAAATTGTCCCTTAATAACATGGTCCATTTCCATGGACCCCAAACAAGCATTATAAAGTAAATGCACTGTACAGTAAAACCTGTGTAAAACAGCCACTCTCAAAATTACGACAAATTGGTTTTCAAGACCAATTATCGCTTAATGCAGGTCAAAAGTATTGCAGAATGCTCCTCTTTTGGAGCATTCTGCAATACTTTCAACCTTCATTAAGCTACCATTTGTCATTAAGATCTTTGTTTTGTCTATTTTTGAGTGGCAGTTTTACACAGGTTTTACTGTACAGTGGCTCAGTGGTTGAATGCTTGACTCGAGACCGAGGGTTGGAGCCTCACCGGCGTCACTGCATTGTGGTCCTTGAGCAGACACATTTATCCTAGCTTAGTACTGGTTCAACCTAGGAAGACACTTCCCTATTTAACTGAAAGATTGTTGAAGAGATGTGAAGAATCAAATCAAACAAACAAACAAAACGAGAAAAGACGACTGACCATTTTGTTTGAATAGCCTTCAGCTGTTTCAAATGGGTCTCAACAGTGCTGACTTTGTCTCTGTGACTTTTCACAACAGCATTCACCCTGAAATAAAAAAAAACTGGCCAGTACAGAAGATTTTAGTACATATCGCATATGTGCAAGTGCCTTCAAACTGTAGTGGAGATTGATCATGAAATAATTTCTACGGTCATTCTTCTCCCTTCCGCTGAATCATTCAAGACGGGTTGTTGTCAGTTACAAGCTAAGGCTTTACATGGCTTTCATAAAATTTTCTGTTATATATCATGGCAGTCACACTGTTCCTGTGCAGGCTTACCCTAACTGCCTTACCAAAACTAAGTGTAATTAATACTTTATTATTTCGTAAAAATCTGTGCCACATGCTTTTAGCAGTCATATTTCAATAGCCACAAACCCATGTATTAACTAGGCAATTCGCCTGTTAATGCACAGATATGGTACCATAACCCTTTCATGCTAAGCTCCACCTACTTAGAATAATTAAATAAATAAATCTGTCATGTTTGAACACAGAACAAAGAGATTACTTGCCAGGTCCACTAGTGTAGGACCACATCTAAGGTCAAAATAAAAAATATTTGTGTTTAGGGTAACCCAACCCTACCTAAATTTACTGATTAAACCTATAATTTTTTTAGGTTTTCTGGAAAATCTATAATTTTATGCATTTTGAAAGGCAAATATTTCGCCTTTCAAATTGCATAAAATTATATTTTTTTTCCAGATAAAATAATATGTGTGCCTACCCTACCTAAAACTTTCAGACCCGTTACCCAAAACACACTTTATTATATTTGGCCTAATCATAATTCCATATGCAAACAGAGTAGACCCTGATCAGGCAGTTCTTACAAGAGCTGTCTGATCTGGGTCTGGTCTGTTTGCAAAAGCGTTAAAAGTTTACTCTATGAGGTAGAGGGTTAAGTGTACTTGTTCTGGGCCACTAATGGAACAATAAATGAATGGGAGCGCAGTGGCTCAGTGGTAGAGTGCTTGACTCAAGACCGAGGGGCCTTGGGTTCGAGCCTCACCGGCGTCACTGTGTTGTGTCCTTGAGCAAGAACATTAATCCTAGCTTAGTACTGGTTCAACCCAGGAAGACCCGTCCCTATATAACTGAAAGATTGTTGATGGGACGTAAAGAATCAAATCAAACAAACCAAAAACAATAAATGAATAGAGCGTGACAAAGCTCAATAATGTAGGGGTAACTCAGTCAACCAGACACAATAAACAATAGGTGCAACTGCATAGTTAATTATTTTGATACAGATATTTATACAATGGCCCTACATTTTATAACAGATGATACATTTATCATTCTTATATATTGCTTATCCCAGGAACAAATATATTAATAAAAACTTACAACCATGTATTAATTGTGAAACAGCAACAAAATTATATAGTGCCATACTTTTCGTAAATTTAGGTGAATATATCTTTGAATGCTAAAAACACGTGTTATATCAAACAATATAGTCGCAGTTTTGAAAGCCTGTGGAACGTGCGTACTAGCTGACATCAATTGTTACTGCAAAATGACATCAGTCGTGGCGTTAGACGGTGAAACGCGTTTTTAACGCTTGAAAGACTCCACATATTCATGTAAATGTTCGGACACAGTCCAACTTTTGAGGCCATTTCTCCAGTGCAATGGCAGAAAGTTGGAAGAAGCTGAATACTTCAAATGTGTTTACATCGGTTATTGTGTGTAAGTATCAAAATAAATCAGCTCTAGTGCATGAATTGTTGAGTAATAATTCACTGTCGGTCAGTTGTACTAAGTTAAACCACTCACGCTCGTGATTTGATCTTCTTTTTAACTGACCTCCAAACAGTGAATTATTATACAACAATTCACTGCTAGAGCTGATCTATTTCTTAAACATTGTTTTTATAAGCATTGATGAAGTTCTCTTTTTTTTAAGGCTCAAACTAGAAAGTAACTCTATTGTTCTTGACTTTACTAGTTTACATCTAGTAAACAAGAAAATACTAGTTAACAGAGTAAACAAGAAAATAAATAATCAATCTATAAATTAATTATATTCCATTGGCAAATGTAACCTTTTTCCAAACAGTTGACTTGGATGAGGCAGTTCTGAAAACTGGACGGGTGGAAATGGTTCATCTGATATATTGAAACTTGTCCCTTTCTGTATTTCTGGAATGTGTTTGTTTCTTTGCCGGGGCTGCTGGTTTTCTTTTGATCTGGACACTACTGAGCTGTACTGCTGGAAATGTAAAGTACAATCTACATCTATTCAATGAATTTCTTTTAAGTTGACCAACAGGTTATATATAGGGAGCACAGTGACTCAGTGGTAGAGTGCTTGACTCGAGACCGAGGGGCTGCAGGTTTGAGCCTCGCCGGCGTCGCTGTGTTGTGTCCTTGAGCAAGACACATTTATCCTTGCTTAGACTGGTTCAACCCAGGAAGACCCGTCCCGACATAACTGAAAAATTGTTTACTGGGACGTTAAGAATCAAATCAAACAAACAAACCACCAGATTATAAAACTTTTTCATGTTCATCTGAGCATGAAATTTATACTGCTCATAAAATTGCGGGCATTTGATCATTAATAAGCAGGATAAATTAAATTTATGAGTGTTTCAGCTGTGTGCATTTCTTGATGCAAAACAATGAACAATCACATGATTTGGCACGGGTCTATAGGCGGGCTGGAGTTAACATCGACCAATATTTTACTTTGATTATCAGCATTTGCATGTCAACTAAGACCAGAGGAAACCTAATATTTCTGGCCTCTTTTAGCAGTTTACACTTAAATGTGTTACTTTTATGAAATCAATGAGAAGCACAAAGCAAAATTGGAAAAGAGCGAATGGTTTCGAGGTTATAAAACTGATTTCATACTCAACTCAGCTAAGCACAAAATTTATCCTGCTCATAAATGTTAAAACGTGAACAATTGTTGGCATTTTAACATTTATTAGCATGATAAATAAGCAATTGAGAGACTTGTGAGTTTGCATGCGCGGATCCATTTTCGTCAGGGGGTCCAGGTCAGTCTGACAAAAAGCTCTGAAAAGCTCAGACGTTTTTTTATTTTTTTATTTATTTATTTTTTTTTAGTCCTCAGCTTATTTTACAGAAGTCAAATGGTCAATTTCGAAGAAAACTATCATTTTTCAAGGTTCCAGAGGGGGTCCAACATTATCCAGGGAAGGTCAAACTTTTTCCAGGGGGGGTCCAATTGCTTATTCCCTATAGAAACCCATATAACTTGTGATTTTTATGATTTTCCAGGGGGGTCCGGACCCCCTGTCCCCCCTCTGGATCCGCACTTGGTTTGTCACTTTCCCATTGGTATCCTGGGTCAGGTGTGGTACTTATTTGTATCAATTCCTGATCTTTGCACCCTTACTTACTTTAAAGCAAGCCATTTATTTGTCAGTATTTTAGTTTTTATTAGCAGTTGAAAATTTTGTGCTCAGTTGAGGTGAGGGTGAAAAAAGATTTATAACCTTGGGTCCTAGTGTGCTTGAATGCTTATTAAGTCAAATACAGTAAATAGGTAAAAAATATATGAGCACTTAGAGTAGGCATACCATTCCAAGGCACTGTGCAGTCCTGTGGCCATATGCTGGTACCTGGCTGAAACAGAAAAAAGATTCGTTCAGACCCCATCCAGCTAGAAGTTTTCTAACCTAAATTTTCCATTTTAGGATGTCAGATGGTATGATTAGGCTTAAATTAAAATTTTATTTGTTTCCCCTTTACCGGGCCGACCGACCCTGAAAAAAAGGCCCTGATCAAAAAAAATTATTTCAGTTCTTAGTGAAGAATTTTTTTTTTAAATTTCATTGCAAACATAGACAATTGTCCAATATATACAGTGTTCTCTTAGCAAAGTGTTTTTTTTTTTTTAATTTTGTTGCCTATAGTGGGACTATACAGTAAAACTTGCCTAAAACCGCCACTCAAAGATATACACAACAAAGGTTGTTAAGACAAATGGGCACTAAATGCAGGTCAAAAGTATTGCAGAATGCTCCCTGGGAGCATTCTGCAATACTTTTGACCTGCATTATGCAATAATTTGTCTTGAAAAAAATAATTGTATTTTGTTGAGTGGCCTCTTCAGACAGGTTTTATTTACTGTATACAATTAAGTTTAATGGGTATATAATTTGAGAAGTTAAAAAATAATAATTTGCTGACCGACCGACCCATACCCTTAAAACAGGGTCGGGTAAGGGGAAACAAAAATATTTTTAAGGTTTGCCTAGGAAACCCCAATGGGAACATTGATTGACAAACAGAGAAGACCCAGATGATATGCAGCTCAGTGGCAAAATGTATATTAGGGAAAGAAATATATCAAACTTTTTTGGAAAATTGGCGTAAAAAGTTTTGAAAAGGAGTCTTAAAAAAGGCCTAGTAATACAATTAAAACATATGCATGTACATATATGTTTAGATATACAAAGTTTTCTAGTGTAAAAGTGTGAATATTTTTTATCCATTAGTTATAATATATGCTGTGGGTACTCAAAAGAACCGTCTCATCGACAACATATGTTTTGGTTTAGAATTTGAAATAATATTGGGGGTACACAACTCTCACTTACTGCTGATTTGCAGTTCTGAACTCCCGGGTCTGAACTCCCATTTTTTGACTGGGACTCCTATTTTTTGAAGGAGGCTATATGCTTTTGTATGGTGGGACTCCCACTTTTTAAGTACCCACAACATATGTTTTGTTTTAGTATTAAAAATTTTTTTTTGGTACACACTGTAGTGTAGTGAGAGCTCTGCTGAGTCATGAATGTTGTTGTCTGCCATCTCTCCTCAAGTTCTGCTTGTGTTCATAGAAACTATAAGATAGCTTATAATTAGAAACCAGATTAGAAACCATATGGACCTAGATCAGACTGCTTCCTTTGGAGCAGTCTGAAGTCACTAGGATGTGCACTTGAATATAAATTGCAGCAGGCATAAAAAGGAAGACAACATTTTCAGCACATAAATATTGGCCGAATATGGCTTAAAGGGATTTCAGCTAGAAACCTCCTTGTTGTAAATTTGAAATTGGCAGGATCCACAGGTCTATCTGTATCATTTGTACAATCAGCTTTGAAATCCTCTCTCAGGTACTCCTCTGTGACTTTCTTAATTTTCTTTTGATTTGTGTTGGTGTCAGGCTCATTATGAAGTCTTCTCTTGACTCTAAGTGACTGCCTGCAATTAGAGATATGATCAGATATAGAAAATGTACCATATGGGGGTCAATGTGAGAATACCTGATTTTGTTGTTTGGAAACTACAAAGGCACAGACCAGCCTGTGCATATGCACAGACTGATCAGTGCATTTGTAGTTCGCCCTCTGGAAAGTTTTATAATTTCACTTGCTACCTGCAAAGTATCCATATTGAAGCCATAGGGGCCCGGCACATTTTTTGGTTGAATTGTAACACGTATTGATCAAAAAAAGTATATATTAGGGCTGCAACGATAGTTACCTCACGATACGATATGTATCACGATATTTGCCTCATGATACGATAGGTATTGCGATACATTTTTGACAACTTTAGAACCTTAGTAACAACATAGATCTATGAAACTAGGAGAAGTAAATACTCTAATATTAATCTTTGTCATGCTGGATGTTTTTATGTACTACACTCTTCCCCAGTTTTTATCATTTTTTTTTTAAAATACTTAAATTATTAGCATGTATTTACAAGCAGAGCTGAGAACTGTGTAGATTAAGATCAGCTGGATTCTCAAAGGCCAGCTGATCTTGTTCTACATTGTTTCAAAACAGGATATATCAAGTGTTTAGCATGGAAAAGGGTTAACTGATTAAAGCAGAACAATTTAAAGGGAAAATGGTAACATTCCTTTTGTACAAAACATATTTTTTAAAATTCATTTCTAATATATAACACCAAGTACTGTATCGTTAGCGTATCGTGAGATGACCTCACGATACGATACGCGTATGGTCAGAAAACGTATCGCGATATGATACGATTTCATTGAATCGTTGCAGCTCTAGTATATATAGTTAAAAACTAGTTATTTTTTAACTATATATGTACTTTTTTCCATCAATATGTGTCACATATAAACCAAAAAATGCGCCGGGCCCCTATGATTGAAACTAGCCTCTGTAGTTCAGCAAACTAAGTTTGGCCTTACCTGGTCTAAAATCCTAAAGACCTGTTTTATCCTGTTGAGGCCCATATTCAATCCAATATAAATAAGGGCACAATACTCTTTTAACACTTTGTATACAGAAAACCCCTAAATGTTTACTTTTACAAACAGTTAAGACCCAGATGAAATGCCGCATAATATAGCATTTCATCAAGGTCTACACTGTTTGTTAAGATAAAAAAAGACCTTTAGACAAAAAATACAATATTTAAAAAAAAAAATACGGTAAATGTTCTAAAATTTCGAACACTCTAAAATTACGAACACCTAAAATTATCGCCGAAAATAATTTTTAAAACATCCTAAAAAATCGAACACTGCCCTTTTTCGGTAAAGTGAATTTCTAAAATTACGAACACACGTTATTTTCGGCAGAAAGTCGATATCTGTTTATCTGTTTGTCCCATCTGTGTTCGGTATACTTCTATCGTACAGCACGTGTGCGGTAGCGACATTTGGAAGGCTCCATTCTACTTAGATGGGTAATCTGACACGTGACGTTCTATTTCGCATGCCAGCGCGCGACGTTTTACATTATTCAAGGTCACCAGCATTGACGAACTTGATGCACGGACAAGTTCCTGCAACGATTCCGAAACTGCTTTGACTAACCCTATACACCCAAATGGCTGAGATCACTATTTATTACTGACCAAACATTGACCTTCAGGCCAGATTCAGCTAATTGTACGTGAATTATGCTCGTTGACACACGCGGAAGCAATTCTCAATAGTGTGTTGTGACACGTACTCGTTTTTTTCTCTAAAATACCAGCCCCGAAGAGAGAGAGAGAGACGGTTGCGGCAAATGAGACGATCACCTAGGCGAGAGAGAATGAAATAAGTTGAAGTATTGTGATTTGCAACTCAAGGGGTCATTCGGTTTCGTGCAAAATGCAGAGAAAATCGTGCAAGTCGCATGTTTTTTTTTTTTTTTTTCTCACCGAGACATCCAATGCAAAAAATAAAGCCACCGTATATTTAATATTTACCGACATGCCTGCAAGAACTCACACGTGGTCATCATCTCATTTTTATTCACGGTACATTACCGTTAACTTAAGGCTGAAATATGTGTGATTCTCAGGTTATCCTACTGACACCCCTACCCCCCCCCCCCCCCCTTTTTAAGCATTTTAAAGGATTTCCCAGTTCGGCAATATGCCCAGCCCAAGCCGCGTGCGATACGGAGGGCACTTCTATCATTCAATGCGTGTGCTCTTTTCTTGAACACAGCTCGGACCCGAGCATGAAATCAACTTGCAGGTGACCCGTATGAGCTGGTAAAGACCCTGCTGGTACTTATGACAGATGTGATCAGCGAAGGCTCAGGAGAGCATGTGTGCCAGGGTCTCGCTCACTAACAAAGTTCAAAGTCGATGAATACTCTAGCCAAATAAAAATTCTAGACATCTACGTACGTTTTCTTTAAAATA
The DNA here is from genome assembly GCA_964019695.1 of Loripinus fragilis. NCBI lineage: Eukaryota > Metazoa > Mollusca > Bivalvia > Lucinida > Lucinidae > Loripinus > Loripinus fragilis. Next base: position 34,637,656 of record OZ026522.1, on the reverse strand, counting down.
CTTGTCGGCGGTTTTTTAAGTACATGTAATAATGGCTATTCCTATCAATCAAAAACATCAAATTCCTCAAAATGGAACATTTTAACAAACTGTTGAGCCGATCGCGGCGTGTCTGTTTGTCCTTAAGAAACTGCACATGGGGGTCCTACGAGTGCATTACCGGTATAATGTACGCACAGACGCACATACATGTACCAAGAAATAAATTGATTGTAGCACGATTCTGCATCTTGATGATTTTAATATTCATGAAATAAGCCAGTTCATGAGATTATGGTACCTGTCGCATATGCGAGCAGCGAAGGCTCAGACGAGCCCGCGCGTCCGCGAAAAATCGCCAGCGCCTTAACTGCCCACATACACATAGAAGGAATGTAGATGAAGGTGCATGCCATAATTTTGGGTAATATAACCCCACTAAGTGGCTGTGAATTTAAAAACAGTAAAGCCCTACATCTCGGAATTCGCTTTATTAGACTTTGTTACATGCGAAGATCAGCCTGCGCACCGCACAGTCTCATCAGCACCTTTGTTTCTAGAACAAAACATCAAACATTTTGTCGGGACAGATCTGGGCCCAAACTGTCTGCTAAATTAGTTTGTCACAGCCTCTTTGGGGGGGGGGGGTGCATCCTAGGCCCCACCCTGGGTCCGGTACTGCTAATAGTATCAGCCGCAGACAAAGGGACAGGGTAATGTCACGGACATGTTTGAGATCAAAGAAGCCGACTATCAGACCACATGTTGTTGTTGTTTTAAGACTCGGGTAGCACGCGGTGGCTCTCGCGCACGAAATCGGACTTAGCACACAAAACATAATTGCCTAGCTGTGTCTCCTTTTCATGGGTTTGCATGAAAAAACAAAAATCAATGAGCTCGAGCATGAAACGGCGCACTGCATGCATGAAAAGCTAGATTTGTGGTACTTGTCTGAATTTTCCCTTTTCTTTGAGATATGAATGTACCCAGCGTATCGTACGCATCGCCTCATAAATTGAGCTCCAACAATGTGGCATTTTGACGAGTGTAGACCCAGACGAGCCTGTGCAGCTCCTTTTAAGCTTACAAACTCCAAACGATGTTCAGTCAGTAGCTTAACACTCATAGAATATTCACGCGACTAGCAAAGGCTCTGATCAGACTGTGCATGTGCGCAGGCTGATCTGAGGCTTTGCTGATCCCACACACCACATTGTTGGAAATCTCATGTCACGGCTCAATTATATTCTTTCGAGGCATCGGACGCTCAGTCGGACGTTCGCTTACGGTATGCCTGGTTGCTTCTGATTTGGTTTGGGATCCAAACTATTTGCAAACATTGAAAACAGGAGAGAGAGAGAGAGAGAGAGAGAGAGAGAGAGAGAGAGAGAGAGAGAGAGCCTAGCGCTTGCATACGAATCTCTTGTAATCTCGAAAAATATCACGTATCGGTGCTGAACATGATACTTGGAAATGCTTCTCGTGCGCATCGGCTTTTGCACGACAAAGTCGGATATTCGACAGTATTGATGCTTTGCACGCTTTCTATCGCATGCACAAATGTTTAAATTGACGAAACATTCTTTCCTGAATTTTTTCTTCTTTTTTTAAGGGAGTAAGGATCCAAATATCACTAAAAGCGGGCCATCATCGGCCCGCCAGCGAAACGCCTTTAAATGGCGTTTCGCTGGCGTGCCGATGATGGCCCAACGTTGAATGCTGGCTTGGTAGTTTTGAGAATTTCAAGGGATCCGGTTCAGTATTGCTAAGAAATTCTATATTTTTGTGATTTTTCAGGGGGGGGGGGTGGGGGGGGGGGGTCCTGACCCCCTGTCCCCCCTCTGGATCCACGCATGGGACCGGACAATGTATACACTTTTTGAGATAAAACTGAACACCCATTTTATCGTGCGCATCGGCATCGGCTTTTCTACGACACTTTGTGAACTTTATATCGCATGCACAAATTTTTAAATTGACGAAACCTTTCCTGAATTCCATTCGGGTCTGATTTGAATCCGAGCCGTTTTTGCAAATTTAAATAGAGAAAGAGAGAGAGAGAGATATCAAAGTGCATCGACAGAATGACAAGTAGAGAGAGAGAAAGAGGTGTTGTTGTTTTTTTTAATTTTGCCAGTTTTTTTAACTCTGAGAACTCGTCTACGTATTTCAAAGTTTCGTGTATATCTTTGCAAAAAATTCTGATCGACGAGATGTCCTTGAGTGACTGTATTACATTATAAACGGCATTTGCGCAGATGGAGAGCAAGCGAAAGCGTTTTGGTTTTCTGAAGGAAGAACGAAAGTGTAGCGATTCATCGGTAGTCCGAGGTTAAATAAGTGGACTTTTACGACATAACATGCACGTGCATGGCTCTCGACTTGGCAATTATCGCACGCGCTGGACATTTTACTGACTCAGTCCGCAAGAATTTAGCGGTGGTTGAAAAGAAAAATGAGTACCGTAGATAGCGTAGAATCATATCGCCGTGTTTTCAACACGTTTCTTCCACATTTTTACATGCATATATACCGTTTTTGCCCATGATAAAGACCACATTCTAAAATTACGAACACTAGCAATTTTTCTGAAACGCAATTTCTAAAATTACGAACAACGAAAATAATAATTATTTTTTAGTGTTCGTAATTTTAGAACATTTACCGTAACCCTACTTGTATTAAATCCCTATTTGGGGATTCCCCCATACAGTATTTTTTAGAGATCCTTATTTTAAGAAGGAGGGGGGATTTTTTATATAGACTTAGAAGAGAAAATGTTAAATTGAAGTAAATGCTTGCTGTTCTATAAAGATCCCCCTAGTTTTCGAACACTAGAATAAACCCTGCTATCCACTATCCATATACTGAGTTTGGTATTCCTACCTAAAACAGTAAACTTTTAAGGTGAAATGCTCTGGACCCAATCTTCTAGAACTGAGGCCAGATGTCAAGGTCACAGGAGACCTGTATACAGTATGTGATAATGTATCTACAGTAACACACCACTGACCACATTTGGAATTCCTACCTTAAATATAGGAGTCCAGTGATTCATTTACAATTTTGGGCTTATGGATCCTGGGGACTGGCTGTTTCCCATATCAATGAGTGACCATGAGTCCATCTGCAAACTTATGAGTCCAGAACACTTTTTTTCATGACAAGTCTGCTATACCATTTCATCCTGAGACTCGCTGAAATAAAAACTTTGCATCTCAGAGACAAAACTATGCGCAAAAGATGCAGAATGCGCAGGTAAAAAAATCACTGCTAAGGAGATACAGTCTGTATGCTCAGGACGCAATTCCATCATGAAGTTGAACTGAGGCCCGTGGTCAAGGTCAGTCGACAAACTGAGAGAAACTGTGTGTGGCACTTCATTGACTCTCATGAGACCTGAGATGCCTCACCTAGCAGCCTACACTCAGTGGCCATAAGTGAGTTCCCAAATCAGCTTACAAGAAATTGTCAAAAATATGATCTGAAACAATGATCTTTTCTAACCAATTAAGACAATTTCCCCAAATGATAATTGCCCTGGATAAATATATGGGGTATATGTTTACGTCATCACCAAATTGTATGATGTCATCATCTGTTGCTATGGAGATATTGTGCATCACAAACATTGGCTCCATTTCTTCAAAAAAGATAGCAGGCGATGAAAAATTGCTGTAAAAATGTCAGATTGAAATATTTTTTATTGAAAATTTGCAGAAATATTGGAAATGTACTGGAAAACATTCTGTTAAAGTTCAAATTAGTATAGACACTGAAACAAAAAAATGCAGAGCAGAGAACTGGATGGAAAATAATGCCATGAAAATGATCCGACTGCAGTATTCTTTAGCTGTAAAAACAAACTAAATAAACAAATGCAGGAATATGGGATATGTATGTTTTGTGATATATCATAACAGTGTTCTGTTTGAAAATAATATTTTTTGAATATATGTTGATGGATATAAGCTATGGTTGGATCCTAAGAAAATCTGCTAATTTTCCCTGTCAGTCCTAATATTGGTGCCACAAGCTGCATAACCAGTGATATAATATTTGTGTGAAAATTCTTTTCAGTTGAAAGTACAATTTGGGGTTACACTTTTACAGAACAATTATTCTTTTAAGAAGAACTATCCGATGATTTCGTATGAAAGTTTGGGTACCCTCTCGTAAAGCAAAATTTGACCAAGGGGTTAGGTATCGCTGGGTGCTGTCTTTTCGATTTGAAAAAATGAAACATTTCAAGACTAATTGCTTCAAACACACATATATAGACCCTAGAAAGACTGATACTTTTTGCTAAGTTACTGTGTGGATTCCTTCAATAATTTAGAATTTTGGGTCAGGGGTACAAATACCCCACCCACCCCTAATATGACGGTGAATAAATTAGGAAGATGTGAACACATCTTGTTCACTGCTCACGATTATAATATATTAGCACCATTATCACCAAAAATATATAGAAAATAAGCAATATCTATAGCAATGTCAAAACGAAAGAAGTTTAGAACCCACATCAAATTTTCAAACTGTTTCAGAAATCAGGGGTGGTCGAAATGAATAACACCCACAAACTCTAGGTGATATTATTTCTATCATAGCCTAGCATTTTTAAGTTGAAAAATAGCAAATAGTGAAATCTTCAAAATTTCAGTCAATTTGCATTCCTCGTTTTCAAATTATACAAATTTTAAATGTGCTTAAATTTTTATGCCCCCAAAGGAACTTTGGGAGGCATATAGTAATTGCACTGTCCGTCCGTCCAGCTTCATGTCCGGTGCATATCTCCTATATTCTTTGAGGTAGGAATTCCAAATTTGGTGTGTGGATGCATCTTGGGATGGTGGAGTGTCCCGTGCAATTTTCGGGTCACAGTGACCTTGACCTCTGACCTAGTTTTTAGAATAATCATGTCCGGAGCATATCTCTTATATTATTTGGGGTAGGAATCTCAAATTTGGTGTGTGGAAACAATCCGAAACATCTTGGGATAACGAAGTGTCACTTACCATAATTGGGTCACTGTGACCTTGAACTTGACCTCTGACCTAGTTTCTAGAAACTGCATTGAGTCTTGTGCATATCTCCTATACTCTTAGAGCTAGGTATTCCAAATTTGGTGTGTAAAAGCATCTTGAGATGACAGAATGCCACAAACCTTTTTGGGTCACTGTGACCTTGACCTCTGACCTAGTTTTAAGAATTTTTGTGTCCGGGACATATCTCATATATTCTTTGAGGTAAGAATTCCAAATTTGGTGTGTATATGCATCTTGGGATGGCAGAGTGTAACATACCATTTTCATGTCACTGTGCCCTTGACCTCTGACCTAGTTTTAAGAATTATTGTGTCCGGAGCATATCTCTTATATTATTTGACTTAGGAATCCCAAATTTGGTGTGTTGATGCATCTTGGGATGATGAAGTGTCGTGTACCATTTATGGGTCACTATGACCTTGACCTCTGACCTAGTTTTTAGAATAATCGTGTCCTGAGCATATCTCTTATATTATTGAAGGTAGGAATCCCAAATTTGATGTGTGGATTCATCTTTGGATGGCTGAGTGTCATGTACCATTTTTGGGTCACTGTGACCTAGTTTGTAGAATAATCGTGTCCCGAACATATCTCTTAAATTATTTGAAATGGGAATCCCAAATTGGTGTGTGGATGCATCTTGGGATGACGGAGTGTCGTGTACCATTCGTGGGTCACTGTGACCTTAAACTTGACCTCTGACCTTATTTTTAGAATAATTATATCTGGAGCATATATCTTTTATAATTTGAGGTAGGAATCCTAAATTTGGAGTGTAAACGCATCTTGGAATGGCCAATTGTCCTGTTTCATTTTCCGGTCACTGTGACCTTGACCTCTGACCTAGTTTCTAGAATCGGCATTACTCCTATATTCTTTGAGGTAGGAATTCCAAATTTGGTGTGGGGATGCTTCTTGGGATGGCCAAGTGTTGCATACCATTTTATGTCACTTAGACCTTGACCTCTGACCTAGTTTTAGAATAATCATGTTCGGAGCATTTTTTTCTATATTATTATTTGAGCTAGAAATCCCAAATTTGGTGTGTGGTTGCATCTTTGGATGGCAGTGTCATGTATCAGTTTTGTGACCTTGACCTAATTTCTAGAATAATCCTGTCAGGAGCATATATCATAGTATTTGAGGGAGGAATCCCAAATTTACTGTATGGATACATCTTTGAATGCTGATGTGTTGCATACCATTTTTAGGTCATGGTGATCTTGACCTATGACATAGTTTCTAGAATAACTGTATCTGGAGCATATCTCCTATATTATTTGATGTAGGAATCCCAAATTTGACGTGTTGATTCCTCTTTGGATGGCGGAGTGGTGCATGCCATTTTGGGTCACTTTGACCTTAACATTGACTTCCGGCCTCATTTCTAGGTTTTTGTGTCTGGAGCATATCTCCTATCTCCTATAGTATATTACAGCAAACTTTCCTCAAATGTGTCTTGTGCTAGATCAATTCCTTTGGGGGCATCCATCACGTGACTGTGACATTTCTTGTTGCAAATGAAACAACGTTTGCCATTTTGGGAACTCACTTATGGCCACTGAGTGTAGTTAGCTAACAGACTCTAGTCTAGTTATTTGAAATTTTGGATTCCTACTTCATATGCTCTGGGGCCCATTGACAAAACACGGACCAGTCACGGACTCACGGATCAATAGAAAAATTGGTAAAGAATAAAGTTTTATTGAGATTTGTTGATCGTTTTAAAGAGAATAGGTGGTAACTTATGTAAACTAGGAAAACTAAATGTATATTTTTCTTTTATTATGTCAAATTTTAATTATTGCCCTCTAACCTGGCATTTTTGTGGAGAAAGAAATACCAAAAAGATCGAGAAAATACAAGAAAGGGCCCTTCGGTTTATTTATAGAGATTATGACTCTAGCTATGAATCATTACTTTTAAAATCTTGATAAGTTGACAGCTAGGATGGAACCAGTTTTTACATCCTGTACATGTAAACATGAAGCCATGCTCTGGCATGTGACATGTACAGAAAATAGGAATGCCTGTAACTTTCAACATAGGCTTATTTTTACAAAAGAGTTTTCTATGGAGAAAACAGTGATTTTCTTATTTTCGAGTCCTTGTTGAAGACGTCTCCCCATGGCAGACACATTATATCTTACACTTCTAGGATCTATACCATGCAGTATGCTTACCATATTTGCAATGGCATAGGCCCAACAGTCATTTCCATTAGTCTGTTTTGGGCATTTCATATGTCTCCAAATGATCTTAGGTAGGGGTGGGGTACACATAATCTTTGCAACTGCTCTACTCAGGAGTCGGTATTTCAAGTTGCACAGCTAATCTCTATGAACTCTCATGAATAAAACGTTAGTATCTATGACGACGTGTCGTTACAGCGTAACGCTCACCATGTAACGTTATTGTTCTGTCACGGAAGTAGCCAGTGATGGTCCGTGTTTTGTCATGTCAGTCCGTGAATATTGATCCGTTAGTCCGTGTTTTGTACTTTGGTCCGTGATTTGTACTTTGGTCCGTGATTTGTACTTTGGTCCGTGGTTTTATGGTAGTCGTGACCAGTCCGTGAGTCCGTGACGGTCCGTGTTTTGTCAACCACCTGCTCTGGGCACGATTTATGTCTGGACGGACGCGCATACGCACGAACTGACGGACACTTCAAAATCTATACGCCCCAAAGTCAACTTTGGGCGTGAAATGCAGAAATTAGAAAATTTGTCATACATCACAAAACTCATGTTTACTTCGTCTGCAGTGGCTATTCCTATAGTGGTCGTGTAGTCAACAGTCGTGTCCATAGTTTATGAGAGTATTGACACGCTTAGGGATGTCTGTTACAACGCAAGGTGGTTCTGGACGACAGTACGTTACGGGTTCCAGACGAGATGTTTCTAAATATAGGTTTGTGCTATTGAATGTGTATCGTTTTCGGGAGACTTAAGACACAATAAACCGCAAGCATCTTATTTTGACTTAGTATTTTTATCCCCGACACTTATCTAAACTTAATCAATCATGTAGAGCATGGCAACTGTATCCAATAAACACGTATATGATACATTATTATTATTGAAACTTTATTTTACTACTACACATGTCCTCATATCCTTATTTAGTACTTTCACTTTCGTTTTCTTTGAACATTTTATGACTTGATGTGATTAAACATTGCATTGTCCATCACATAGACCAAGAAAGAACTTTCTTATAAATCTGCTTATTTTAGACGAACGCGTTTTTAAAACCAAAACGAATGTACTGCAGTCATTTTTCCATGTTACAGATGTGTAACGACTGCAATTATTTTGTTACAGGTTATTGTCGACAGCGTAGCAGGTGGAGACGACAGTGATGGATCTATTAAATATATCTTACACCAAAGAATCTTCTGTTTTGACTGAGGGTGAAATGTCATTTACCCTGTATGAGAATACAAGTATGGCCAGTACTCGGATTATGTACTGTTATTTCGAGACGCACATGACTTGACATCGTGGCCTTGTGCTTAGCGTGTCAGACTTTGGAACCAGAGGACCAGAGTCGATTCCAGGGTGGGGACTTATAACAATTTTTTTTCGTTTTTTTGCTTTTTTCCTCTTGTAATGCAAAATTACTTCATACAAGAAATATGGAATTATATAAATGACAAAAATTACACTCCTTAAATTTTGAAATTGAATTATCCTCGAAATTTGTGGGGGTGGGGATAACTTTCGCCCTCCCACAATATAATTAGTCTGGTGACCCCATTTTTTTTCTTTTTTCTTAAATGTCAAATGATAGTCCATGAAATAATAACAATAAATAAGATTTTTTATGTCAGATTTTTTATATATATATATAATTTACTCCAAAATTCGAAATCCTTTTATGGGGGAATAACCAGAATATATAATGCAGTACCTTGACATGGCTTGGGAAAACAAATACATTTTCAAATTTTCTAGAAAGCTTGAGGTCATGAGCAATAATTAAAATTAAAATAAGGAAGCTGGATGGCGATTGCAAATATATTAGCTTAATATTAAGGACTTGGATTTTTTCAGAAAATTTGTAAAATGCTGAAACTTCCATGTGATATTATGAAAAACTGAGTGTAGTGACATATCCTTTTTATTTAATAAATTGACAGTCCATACATAAAGCAAACTGTATGCAAACAATTAAAAAGATGTTAATGTGGAAAGTATTACCCGCAATAGCCCTAAGTAAGCTCCAGGTCGGACAAAGTGTAAGTCATATATCATACATGGTTGAATAAAAGAACGTTTTAAGCGTACCAAAGCTGAAGGCTCCGAGGTGAGCTAATAGTATACAAATGACTCCAGCTTCCATTCGTCTATCTGTTCGTCAACATTTTCAAACATTTCCTTTGAAACCACAATGTCAATCGAATTTCATATGGAGACTCCTTAGGATGGAGTGAAGATAGTTATTCGAATGATCTTAAAATGCATTTAGGCCCCCACCCCCGTTGCTTAGGCTGCTGTCCATTCTGAGGCGGTGATTCTCTTGTTGTTGATCTATTGTTTTAATGTACTTCTCATTATGGGGGTTCTGTGTTTGTCTTTGTTTTGGTATGCATTATTTTGCGCCCTTCCTAGTTTTGCAATCATCTTGAAGAGAAAGAGAGAGCTGGTAGCTTTGCTTTTTTGTCTATGGATATCTTGTTACTGTAAAGGTTCAGTGGCTTTTCCTCATGATATAGTGGGTTGGTCTGGAGTTTATGATTGTTGTATTTCCTGATCACACTCACCAACTTCTTAGTCTTGTGACCAAGACGCCGCCATGCTCAAATAAGGTAAAACACCTTTTAAATATTCTCTGGAACCAAAAGACTAAAATGCCACCCATCCCATATATGGAATTAACTTTTAATTTTTTCTGATTAACTTGGTATGCACATTCAAAGGGAGGTCGCACAATGCTGAACTACTTCTTCATGAGTTGAATAGGCTTCAGAGCAGTATTTTCATCTACTCGAGTGTTCGTGAAAGGAAGAAAATGTCGTCTCGCATCTGTTACAGAAAAACTGACGTCGTCTATTGCCTGTTACACAGTCGTCTCTAACCAGTAACATTAGAAAAATGGAATTTTTGAGGTTTTCATTTTTCTTTTAAGAAGGACATGTTACAATTGACTGAAGAATCAGGTGAGATCTATTGTCTGACCATCTATGCTTATTTCATGACGAGAACGCAAGTAATTAATTACAAATTACACATTTCTGAAGTTTTTTTTCCAGACCAGAGTTTTACAATTTAACTACAAATATCTATGGTGTTTGTACTTCTAATGTCAAACTTACAAACACTAATATGACAGGAATTATTTAAAATAGCCAAACACACTATATTATTATTTTCTACGACGTCTGTGTGTGTTGCCCCTCTCCACTGTCGTCCAAAACCCTAAACATATCATCTAAAACCCGTTACCTGTCGTCCAGCACAGGTAAGCAGTCGTCATAGGCCCGTAACGAGTTGTCGTCCAGAACCACCTTGCGTTGTAACTGACATCCCTAAGCGTGATTGATGGCCCCTCCCCCTGTCTGCCCCCTCCTCCAACCCTAAAATGGTTCTATTTATGTCGGTTTCTTCACTTCACAGCTTGCTTTCTTCTTTCTAATAAAAATGATAATACATTTTTAAGATATATTCTACAAATGCTTATGATTAATACCGAAAATTGATTTTTTGACATTTTTTCTTTATTTTTTGCAGGCTTTGCCCCTAAAAAAAGGCATTTGGCGATAAGAATATTTCTTTTTTTTCTTTTGGTACCTTTTTAACATTGTGTCAAATAAATATTTAAAGAAATTAAGTTCAAAATGATAATGTAAAAGAATATTGCTAGAGAATTGAAACGAACACAAAAATATCATTTTTCACATATTTGCTTGAAAGGCCCCTTTTTTAGCGCCTGAAAAAAATGCATTTTGCCTGCGAATTTTTTTGAGGACTTTTTTTCTGTTAATCTATTGACCTTATAGATCATGAAAATCTAAAAACCTTTTCTGAAGGAATTTGTTTGAGGTTTGGTTAAATTTTCAAGTAAATTGACTGGACTATAAGTAGAAAAGTGAGTGGTGCAAAATCTGAATCTACAATTTGGTCCTTTTAGTCATTTGTAAACAGTATGAGTCAACTGTCTTTCCTCGTTTCTTGAGGAGCTCCCATCAAGAATGCCAGTCATACTCCCTGTCCAAGAAAGCCAACCATACTCCAAGATTCATTCAGTGACCTATAATATCACTGATTCATTGTTGCATTTCCCTAGTACAATTCTGGCAGCGCACTTTTGCATGCTATCTAACACCTTCTGAAGAAAAACGTAGCGTGGACCCGGAAAAAAGAGCTACCATACTCCAGAGATGGACTTACTAGTCCTTTACAAACTGCATCCTTTTCGTCTTGGGAACAGGGATATACATGTACACTCAACAAAAAAAGTTAAGGAAATTGCGTTTGAGGGGGCAATAACAGACATCTAAAAATTTTAAAGACATTTGAATTAAAAGTATTATAATATGTCCAATTTTCTTTAGATGGGTGCTTTATTTGGGTTTGTAGCACCTATAGTGGCTTAAAAAATCAATGTCAAAGTTGACTGGTCTTCACGCCATTTTTCGCAAAATTTAAATATTCAGATCAAACATGGGTTTTCATGCACTAACGTTCGCCGTGTCACTCGGGAGATGTTAAAAACCGAGGGCGATAGATATGGTGGCTATAGAGGGAAACTTGATCAGCCAATCGAGCATGGATGAGGTGTTGAGGTCTGTTGTCCTGCCTTTCCTGTACCAGAACCAGTGCAAGTACCAGGCCTAGGATGACAACACCAGAAGACATCTTGCCAGAATCAGCAAATTTTGTTTTATCAGAACAATGTTGTGCACATTAGCTGGTCAGTGTACTCATCAGACATGTCTACAATTAAACATGTGAAGAACATTTTGGACAGAGGGTCCGGGGCATAATATGGGCACCAAGAAACCTCCACGCTCTCAATGTGGTGTTACAGGAGGAATCAAGACCGCTCCCTCGGTACCGAATCACCAAGAGTATGCGAAGCCAGTGCAAGTCCTAAGTTGCCTCAAATGGGGAACATACTCATTACTGAAGGAATTCTTATCTTTCAAACGTGACATTTAAGGATATCACGTTAATTTCATGTGACATTCAAAGGAATTGCGTTTCAAGCTTTGAAAACTTACAGCTTATTTATTGTTTTGCGCCAAAAAGGGGAATAGTCTGTAGACATCTTTTTGCAAAAAAATGACTTTGACTGTAAGGCTACTTGACACTGTGCCACGACAAGGATATTAGAGCCAACAAACTAAATGAACCGTCTGTTTCAACCGATGAAATGTATCTAAACAAATAAATAATAGAAGTATAGACATAGACATAGAAGATTTATTTTACGTCGAATATACATATAACAAGTAACATAAGCCCTGTAGGGCTTTTACTTCGACAAACAAATTTAAAGAGAACAAACATAGAATATATCACAGAGCATGCAAAGTAATATCATAAACATATATTTACATTGTAAGACTGAAAATAAACTTGTGTTAAAAAAAACAAAATTATTATAAGTTATATCTCTATAAAAAGGTTAAATAGGGGGTTAAGAGACTAGTATACTAGAGTAAAAGCAAGTAGCTCTAAAAGCAAGTAGCACTCAAAGGGTAAAATAAATTCTTCTCTTAAAGACTCAAGGGAAGAAAGACAGTGCGGCAGAGTTTAAGTTGCAAAGTAAGCACACATCCTGTTGACATGTAGGGGCCCGAAAAACGAAAAAGGCGAAAAATAAAAGCAAGACTTTACTCAATGAGGTAGTCTTGACTGCGAAAATTTCTAAGGCTCAAATGTACAAAGGATGGGATAATGGAATCTAGAGCCGTGGCATGTGACTTCCAACAATGTGGCATCCCGACACTCGCAGACCCAGACAAGCCCGCACAGCCCCCCCCCGACTCAGAACCCAAACGATACCCAGGCAGCAGCCCAATAGTCACATAACACTCATGCGACAAGCAAAGGCCCCCGACCAGACTGCGCACATGCGCAGGCTGGTCTAAGGCTTTGCTGGTCGCACATACCCCACCGTCAGAAATCCCATGCACAGGCTCAGATAACATTTATTGTAACAAGCAAAAAGCAAATAACAGCAAAGTGAAGCAAAGCAAAGCAAAGCAAATCTAAAGCAGAAAGCAAAAAATAAAACTAGGCACAACACAGAGGGCATCCACATCCAAGACCATCCCATCTCCGGAGCAGCCCTCGGAACTGCGGGTATGACTCTGCCACCCGCAAGGTGTTTGGAAGACTGTTCCAGATCCGGGGAGCCTCGGACCTGAATGACCTCAAACCATACCTTGTGGTGTTTGCTCTTGGAATGTGAGCCTTTCTCTCACCTCTGAAATTATAAGTGGAGGTCTTAATACTAATCATGTCTTGGATGTATTCAGGTGAGAGTTTATTTACTATTTTGAACACCTCACATGCCATCAGCTTAAGCCTTTTGACATGGAGGGGCTCAGTTTTAGTTTGGCTGAGTAATTTCTTGAAAGATGAGGAGTAGTCATTATTTATAAATCTCAAAGCTCTCTCTTGTACCTTCTCGAGTTTGTTTGTACTGGCAATACTACAAAAGTGCCAAGCTAAGGGGCAATAACTAAAATTTGATGATATAAAAGAGTTATATGTGACCAATTTCCCCTGTTTAGTTAAAAATCTACCAAGTCTTTTTAAAACAGCTAATTGTTTTGAAGCCTTTTTACAAATTTCAGTTACATGGTCATCAAATTTCAACATAAAATCAATGTTTATACCCAGCAAACTAACATTATTCTCACATTTAATGTCAGTTTCGCCAATCCTGAAAGTTTCAATATTGTCGTAAGTGTTTGAATAATTGTTTGCTTTGATCTGCTGTGGTTGCATGGATTTCTGAGATTTCCTTAACTTTTTTTGTTGAGTATATGTTTCGCCCAAGGAAACCAATGGTTCTTTAAGCCTTTGCCAATATTACTATTAGGTTTATTCCATCTAAAATCCCGTGTAATTGCTATTCCATTGTATTTAAATTTGTCAACATTTCGATGAACTGTACCCTCCATTGATCAATTAGGTCCAATTCCTTGTTAGCTGAACCATATTGCTGACGGGTTGGTATCTCATACGTCATTTCCTTGCCCAACATCTAGTTAGTCACTGTCATTCTGGAATTTCACTGTATCCTCGTTTTCCTTAGTTTCACGATTTCAGACACGATTATCAGCTAAACGCCTTATTTCCACCTCAATATATGTTGACAATATATGTGAGATGACATTTATACATATATAATGTGGACAGCATGAATCAAAACCGGTGCCCTGTTTAAAAGCTAACAAAACTGGAGCCAAATCTGACTACACTCAATTTTCAACAACTCACTGTTGTCTAAAGAGCAGAAAAGTCTATCCATTTCAGGTTTTCCACATATTCCATATCTGAACAGTTTACTTTTAAGGAGTTCGCTAGGTGACGTATCAAAGGCTTTCTCAAAGTAAATGTATAATTGTATCCATCCGTCCTGGTTTGTCCAAAAAATTATTTGTTTTTGTTTGTTTTGTTGCTTTATTTCCCAAGTCAACAGCTATGGTCATTGCGGGACGGTCAGTTCACCTAGCCACACTTTTTCCTGGGCAAGCTTGAACAAGCAGTTAACCAGTACTTCGTGTACATACTTTCGCTTGTAACTGACAACAACCCTTCTTGAATGATTCAGTGGAAGGGAGGAGAATGACCGTAGAAATTATTTCATGATCAATCTCCACGAAAGTATGGGACCGGCCGGGATCGAACTGGCGACCCCTGGATCGGCAGTCAGACTCGCATCTGTTACCAGGCACGTTACCGACTGCGCTACACAGCCCGGTGTGTTCAAAAATTTAGTCCAAATGGGCATTTTTTAAGAAAAATTTTGTCCAAAAATTTAGTCCAGTCATAACCATAATCAATTGAGTCAAAAACCTAATGAAACAATGACAAAAATAAGTCCCAAAGGTGAAGGTAGACCTTTTGAACCATATTGGATTCTGATCAATATATAAGCATAATTTCTCAGAAACCTTACTTGTGATGACTGCTTAGGACAAGGAAACGAAAATTTATGCAATGGTTTGGATCACATGACCATGATGGCGGTCATGCCCATGATAAAAAAATCCTTTGCGAATCTTCTCTAGAACCAGAAGGCCAATGAACTTGGGACTTGGTATGTTGTATTAGGGATGTCGGGCCTATTACGCTTTTACAAATCATGTTTCTGGGATGACTTTTATCTACTTAGTGACATGGCTGAATTTGCCTGCTATAAGGCATTTCTATAGGAATAATTTTGAGTAGTTGTGGCACTTGATTGTATCGTTTCCTGATCTTTGGTGTCTTTCTTACTTTTCAACGACGGTTGAAGCCGAAGTCATTGTACTTACTAAATGTAAATATGATTTTTCTGAAAAGATAATTACGGTTACCCAAGGTCAAAGTTGACATTTGATTTTTCAGCCAGGGTCGCTTCAGCCAGGGTCGCTCATGATGGATATTTGAACATATTTTTCTTAGTAGCAACACGACCAATTGAACTCAAATTTAATATGGAGCATCCATTAGATGCGACGATGTTAAATGACTATGTGTTTTAGGTCATATAGCAAAATGGCTGCCATGCCCATATTAGTTCCAAACCATTAAAATTCATCATTCCAAAACGCGATGGTTGGTAGCATTGTGGATGTGAGCTCTACACTGTGTGTTCCACTAGTAATCTTAGATAGACCTTGGTTTCTTTACGACACGGTTAAATGAGCCAAGATATGTGATTTCCAAAAATGTAGCAAATGTAGACTAGGATGAGCCTGTGCAGCTAGCCTGGTTTGAACCTTAGAAACTCCAAATGCTGTTCGATCAGTAGCTTAAAGGGGACAGCAACCCTAATGACAAGTATGTTTTATCAGAAAGAGCTTTAGAAACCATGAATTTTGATAAAAGTATCATCAAAATCAGTTGAAAAATTGAGAAGTTATGGTTATTTAAGGAATTCGTTATGGCCAAAATTAAGCCGCCATTTTGAATATTTAATTAGTTTTCAAAAAATTTCAACTGCTTAATTTTTAGTTATCAATACTCTCGCAGCATCTGTATTTCAGCAGACATGCAGCTTTATACATAAGGAAAATGTTTTAGATAATTGCAAGTAATCCATTGGTTTGTCTTTTATTTTGATTTTTGATTGTGCATATTTAATTAGGCTGTGTGACGTCACTATGCCTACAATATGGCCGCTTCCATTGCAGTCCATTTGCAAATATTCAAACGCCCACAACGTCTACGTTTTTCAACCGATTTAGATGAAACTGGTATCAAAATTCATGGTTTATTAATATCTTTCACATAAAACACAGTAATCATCAGGGTTGCCGTCCCCTTTAACAATCATAGAATATTCAAACGACTAGCAAATGCTCTGATTAAACTGTGTGTATGCACAGGCTGGTCCACAGGCTGGTCTGAGCCTTTGCTGGTCGCATTTACACGTACCACATTGTCGGAAATCTCATAGGAAAACCTTGAAAGATTATTTTCAACAACAGTTGAAGCCAAAGTCACACTACTTACTTAAATATTCATAATTGACCTTTGACCTTTCATCTTATTGGATTGCAAACATTTTTATGAAATTAGAGAAAAGTAGGAAAGAAGGCAAAGTCAATTGGAGTGGAGTTTCATATCGAGCATGACCTTGAATAATTATGACTATATTGTCCATATCACATGACCAAAATGTCTTTCATGCCATGTTAGCAAAAATAAATAAATAAATAAATGAACTATTCGTTTCTGTTGACCCGTGTCTGCTCGAATGTTCCAAACTGGCACTTTACTGGGTTAACAACTGTTCTTGAAGCTGTTTGTGGAGAGGATTGTAGAAACTTATTTGGGTTTGATTTTCTTGCCTTTTAAGTGGCCTTGAGCCCGGGGAAGGGGGGGGGGATACTCTCATTTTTTCTTTAAACATAGACTTGGACCAGCATCTATTGTTTACCCCCAAAAATAGCAGGAATATCAAACACCCCCTTATTTTTTTTGCAACCCAACCCCATTCTGTACATTTAACTTAAAAAAGACCCTAAAATACATAGAAATGACCCCTAAACCTGGCCCAATTTTGTAATGACCCCCAAAAAATATCCACAAAATTTACATACCCATTTTTTTCATTTTCTGAAAAACCATAAAACTATTGAAATTAGAAATTTTGAACCCCCCAAAATGGCCTGAGCCTACGTATGTATGAAAATATCAGAGTACCCCCCCCCCCCCGAGAATGGGATTTAGATCAAACCAAGTAGCATTTTGAAAAGAGCAATAATTAAATAAATGAGCTGCAGCTTTGACTGAGAGCTTTGAGCATCTTACTTCGTATGTCTACCATTCGAGGTGTATGAGTGCGCTACTTGTTGTCACAAAGCATGCTGCTCTTGGTTGAGCAATTTCAACCTCTTGTTTCAAGCTTTGTTAGTATGGATTCCGGATAATGCAGCAATAGTCTAGCACTGATCGTAGTATGTTTGTAAGAGGCTTTTATATAATGCAATTACTACGTTGCTGCTGCGAACTTGTTATGGCCCAAATGCAGGAGCTGCGCTTCTGTTGTGCTTTAGAAATGTTTCTATTTTAAAATCGGCGGTTTTTTAAAATTGCTTTGGCAGCAGTTGCCCATCAGTTTTCTAAAACTGTGATAATTCAATCCATTTTCTTCGAAGGCTGCGCTCCAGCTTTCGATGATGAACAATAGGTTGATAAGGTTGGGTGTTGAGAGACAAGCAAGACGGAGAAGGAGGGCCTAAAGGTTCTGGGTCCATCCATGGTTGTCTGCAGGCCGAAGGCTTCAATTATGGTCACATTATGAGAGAACTCAGGAGGGAAGACAGCATTTTATGTCTCGACTCATGGGCCATAATTTGAACAAGCTTGGTAGAGGTCCAATGTATGGTGCAACTGTATGTCTGCATATATAAGACTTTGTAAAACATGCGACCCCACTCCCCAGGTGTGGCTCTTTTTGGCCCAGTGGACATAATTTGAATAAACCTGGTAGTGGTGAACTTCATGATACAAAGGCTCCAGGACTGGTTGTTTCAGAAAAGAAGGTTTTTAATTATTTTATTCTACGACCCCAGAGGCGGTGCCTTTTACCGCCCAGGGCCATTATTTGAACAAACTTAGTAGAAGCCATATCAATATCAAGGGTCTTGACCTTGTGGTTTCAGACAAGAATGTTTTTCTGTTTCCTCATATAAGCCAGTGAAAAACATGTGGTCCTCAGGGCGGGGCCATTTTTGGTAGATGCCCACTTGATGGTTCTACATACCAAATATCAATACTATTATATAGTCTTAATGGTTTTGTGGTTTCAGACAAGAAGATTCAGACCTAAATTTTTCATTTCGAAAAACTATTTTAGCATGTATGACCTGGTTAATTGTGCAACAGAACATGGAAAAGAGCCATATAAGGTTCATTTCTCAGCCAAAACGAGTTAAGTTCACCAATTCGGTCATTTTAGCGTTCCATCCCCATTTTAGCATGTAAACAGTGTCTTTTCTTACGCTTTAAGGTTTATAAGTTTAATCAAGTAAAAGAAAAACAATGGAAATGATCAATAGTCATTCCTTACAACGTTTATCAACAGCAAGTGCCCCCAAAATTGCCCAAAAATGCTGTCCCATCGTCATAGTATGTAATTTTAAGAATGTATTATGCTCAAATGGTTGTTTTATAAGCAGTTTTCAACTTTATTTTATTGACAGACATATACACCATTCATTTAATGTCCCTCAGTTGATTGAAAAGTGAACAACAATTATTTTGTTGTATTGATGATTAATGTCCCACAATCTTATGTGAATTACGTTACCAATTTAACCATCTCACAAATTACAAACCATGCATGTTTAGCTCACATCAAACATCTCTACGAGGGTCTGGATGGGGTATAATGATTAGTGAATAATGGCTCTTTTTATAATGAATAGTGAATAATGAGCAAAAAAAATGAATAGTGAATAATGAGATCCTTAAAAATAATGAATATTCCTATTTTTTTGAATGAATTGAAGAAAAAATTAATGAATAGTGAATAATCAGATTTCTTTGCCACCTTTCTTACCTATAATGAATAATTGGTCTTATTTTAATGAATAAGCCAAAATTTTAGATGAATAATGGGCTAAATTTTTAATGAATAGTGAATACCAGACCCCCCATCCAGACCCTTCTCTATGTCAAGAGGCTTAATATGTGCATGGACAAACTAAACAAATTTAGGGAAACATTTGTTTGTTTTTGCAGATAAAAAGATATCTGAGATTTCTTAAAATTTGCAGTTTTGCGAATTTCGTTACCCTATGTGTATTTATTTTTAAAAGAAGAGGTACAACTATTGCTATTGAATGTAAGAACTATAACCTAACTATTTATTAAACCATACAAGAACTTATCAAGAAGTTGTTTGCATAGAAAAAATGAGTGGAAACATAAATTTGTGAATTACGTTACTGTGAATTACGTTACTACAATTTTACTAACCTCTCTAAATGCATACACTAGCTGAAATAAATGTTTGTTTTTAATCAAAAGAAATCTGTCCCAGCTAATAAAGATCATTTTAAACCATATTACAGTTGTCATTTTGCCTAGCTTAGTACTGGTTCAACCCAGAAAGACCAGTCCCTGTGTAACTGAAAGATTGTTGACGGGATGTAAAGAATCAAATTAAACAAAAAACAGTTGTCATTTTATTTCAACAAGGATTTACCTATATGCTCTGGGTACATCAACTCCCCTATTCATGTAATTTACAAAGATACTCATTATATCAACACAATATATGCAAAGTAATCTGTTTGAAAAACAAAATTAAATAGTATTAATCTCTAAGGAATTGTTCGTATGGTTTTTGAAATGAGCAGGATTAAACATAGGTAACGTAATTCACAAGTAGGTAACATAATTCACATTCTACAAAAAAAAAAACAGATTAGTCCAATCAAAGGGCAAAGGGCAACAAATCGACGGTGATGATAAGTTTCTGACTTGTTGTTCAATTGTTATTTTCTCTGTTTCAAACCATTTTTTATCTCGTTGCTGCTACCACTAGAGGTTTATTGGTGAGTTTATGTGTATACTTTGAAATTGCCACTCTCGCTTTTGCATCCTGGTCCATTCCAGTTGATCACAGTGACCTCAACTGTTCTCATGACTTCCTATATTGATAACTTCTACGGTTTATTTGATAGATAAAATAGTTAACTTAAATTTGTAACTTCTTATCTTCAATTGAAGTGAGCAAATTGGCTACGTGAATTACGTTACCATGAACATTTTGTCATTTTTCTGAGAAGGGCGTATCTTTGTGAATGATGCAAACTTTGCTTTTTTGTAATATATGCACATGTAAAAGACATTTATTGAAGTTATATTATTTTAGTTTGTAGTGAGCCACAACAAGTTTTCAAATGTATGGAATATTTAAAATCATTATTCTATAATCATATTTTAAAGTGTTATTCCAACAAGATTAATGAAACTAAACGCAACAGCTTACTTCCAATGTGTAAAGGATGATGTAAAAGTGTTAAACAACACACTAGAACCGGATATTTTGCAAAAAAATATATGTTTCTACGCAGGAAATAAGAGCAGAGTGTAAGGTATGTGAATTACGTTACAGACCAATTGACACAACGTTCTTTATACAAGAATACAATTGATTATTTCTAATGCTAAAGAATGTAATTTTAATATTCATCATCTACTGTTTCAAAACCAATATTTTTTCTGGTCAACTCTTCAAATTTAATTGATACAATTTAAACAGTAATTGTACTCATTGAATTACAGTTGAATTCCAATGTCATTTCATAAAAAACCTGCTGAGACCATGCTGAGAAGCAAAAACATGATATAAATTCTACATAATAGGCTTATTTGATCAACAAGAGATCCAAGTAGAATTGCATGCTATAAAAACTCTTAAATATATTTCAGTCTTGTAAGAAATTTGGTATGTACAAGTGTACCTCATAACAGTAACGTAATTCACATTCAAATTCCGTGGGTGGTGATCTTTGTGAGGCTGAATGAATAGAAATATTTGGATGCGCACTTTTTTAGACATCATTACATAATTGACCTATACCAATAAGTAAAAAAATAACATAAAAATGAAAATCTCAGCCAAAAAAATGTGGGACAAAAATTGGCTGCAATTGATAAACTTAACTCGTTTTGGCTTCTCTGACAACTTTGGTTATAATTCAGCAAGTTTAGGAGGAGGTGTCCTTTGAAGTAATTGTTAATGACGGATCATGGCGTACAACCAACAATCACAATAGTTCACCTTGAGCCCTCGGGCTTGGGCCTAATGCTCAGGTGAGCTAAAACACAGTTATACCACTCTGGCTTTGTAAAAACAGCTTGCGCTCCCATCAAATGCGCCTAGTCACAGCTTGATAACTGCATACAAAATTGAATATTTAGACCCTGACTACTGATACAATGCCCTTGATTACTTCAAATTTCGCACAGCAACAACATGCATGTAAATTCGCAAACAATGAAACTTTATATTTCTCCACTTTTTCGTGTTCTTCATTATTTGATGCCATAAAATAATAACTGCTTGTTTCGATAGCTCATTCATCAACGCTTCTGGCTAGCCAGGAAATGACTCACCGGGAAGATCCATGCACCTCGGACCCAGTAGGCCTATATTGTTTATTGGGTCCGTGCATGCACTTAGCTAGTCAGAACCTCCAAATGAAAACAACCGTGAAAATTAATAGTTACAAAGAACTTGCTCATTCAATGGACCACAGTAAAGTAGAACACTGAGCCCTCGTCGATTGCAATCAACCCGCGATGACTGCGTTGTTCGAGTACAGTGGTCCTGCGAACTCTTCGGCTTGTTAGGCCGCCGTAAAGCTGCCCTTAGCGTGTTTTCCTTAGCTGGTACTCGGTCTACAACGTTAAGCTTCCACAAGTAAATCGATCAAAGCAGAGAAGCAGTACGCTTAAGCATGTATTGCTCAACAACGTAAAAAATTGTGATTTTTTGTGAATAAAAGGCTTAATCATGAATAAGAACTAAATAAAGAGGACTCTAAAGTGCTAAGCTAAATATAGGAGGTGGACAGTAAAGCGTGACAGGTAAGTAGACCGGCGATAAATTTACTGATCTGTTATCTAATGTATTTGTGTGCTACTATAGATAAACTGATACGCGCGAAATCACTTATGCACACTGTGTAAACCCGAATCCCGGTCAGCACGTAAAAGCGGCCCTCCAGCGAAACGCCATTCGAATGGCGATTCGTTTGCGGCCCGATGGTGGACCGAAACTGTATACTGGCCATGCGCGGATCCAGGATTTTTTTTGTCATGGGGGGGGGGGGGGGGGGTTCAGGCTCGACGGCGAGAAAACAGCCTGAACAATGCTTTTTTGTAGTCCGCAACTTATTTTACAGTTTACAGAGTGGGTCCAATGGTTTTATTACAGAGGAAACTATACTTTTCCAAGGATCCAGTTTCCAGGGGGGGGGGGTCCAACTTTTTCCAGGGGGGGGGGGTCCTCCTCTTCCAGGGGGTCCAAATGCTCATTTCTATAGAAACTCATATAACTTGTGATTTTCCAGGGGGTCCGCACCTCCTATCCATCTGGATCCGCACATGCTGGTTTGGTAAGATACTGATAGAAATAGTCCAGTAGAAAACCAGAATGACCTGGAACTTGATTTTAAAGTTTTTTTCTTTGCTGATTCTTGTTGTTCAGACATTGTAGTTGATGAATCCAAATGATGCCACTCTGGCGTCATTGAGCGTTTTGAAATATTAAAGATGGCGTCCAAGATGGCCGTCAGTTAGGCTCCTAAGACGTAAATAACCAATATACTCAGTAAAGAGCATTTTAATTTTGACTAGAAGCTCAATGATACAAACAATTAAATTGGAACATTGTTTTGATTCAGAAGGTTGAAATATTAAAGATGGCGTCCAAAATGGCCGTCAATTAGGCTCAGAAGACCTATTTGAACAACATACGCAATAAAAATCATCTTAATTTTGATTTTATGGATGTTAAAGGTTATTAAATGATGCAAACGATTAAAATGGAAAATTGGTTTGATTCCCAGAGTTGAAATATTAAAGATGGCGTCCAATATTGCGTCCAAGATGGCCGCCAGTAACGCTCTAAAGGCCTATCTGACAAATAAACACGATAAAAAAGCATTTAATTTTGACTTTTCATGGCTGTTTAGAGGTCAAATAATGATTCAAACGATTAAAATGGAAAATTGTTTTGGTTCAGAAGGTTCAAATGTTTAAGATTGTGTCCAAGATGGCCGCCATTTAAAAGCAAAATTTTTATTGCAGTTAATAACTATTTTTCCGATAATTTTCAACAGTGGTTGTATTTGGAGAATTTGACTGGCATATTGTTGTTGCTTTCTGCGTTTTGAAATACTCAAGATGACGTCCAAGATGGCAGCAATAACAGAGTGGGGAATCACATGGTTTTTGCTATAATACACTGCATGGAAAAAACAACAGACTCATACTTTTCGTAGCGCTATTTTTGTCTTTGTTTTGGTAATTGTATTCATCAATCCATACACCACTTTCCAGACCACCTTTGGCTAGTAGTCGGGGAACCAAAGTCGCCTATTGTGCTAAAACACACATTTTTTGCACCCGAAAGGTATACGGCTGCAATTTTGTATACTGATAGTCTAAATAGTGCTTGATATGAAACCACTGTATAGCAATGCGACCAGAATTGCATTTCGCGGAAAATGCATTTTTGTATGCCACATAGGTCATGTTAAGCAATCTTTCATGGCATAGAAATAGTGATGTTTCCCTTATCAATAAGTTAAAGAGCGTGCTTTTGATCTTCAAAAGAACCGTCTCATTTAATAGGTCCATTTAAGTACCCACAACATATGTTTTGGTTGAGAAATAACAAAACTAATTTTCCATTACGCACTCTTATCTGGGGGATGGGTATGAGAAGCCGTTTGACTGTTCGATAATACAATAATACACTATCAAATGCATTTAAAAGTATGGACAGTCATTTCTGCACCAAAATAATCTTCTTAGGGACATTTTTGTCTTAACAAGTACTATGCGGTTTAGTTTCTGCATCTCAGACGGAGACAGACAGGTTTTCCATGGTGATATGATAATAGTTATACGTGTTTTTATACTGATTTTACCACTGTTAAATGAAATTTAATGTTTTCAGTAGATAAAAATCCCCTTGGTCCCTACACTGACCCTCTGTTTCAAAGCTGCTGTAAATATGGAAGATAAACATCCTTTAAACCTTGTTAAATTTCATTTATGTGTTAATCTGCTCTTAAGTTGTCCTGGTATTCAACTACGCACCCGCTGCCATGAACCAAACTACTAAGTATCAAATTATCATGGTTTCATATTTTCACTTTTCAGCAACCTTTTCTAGTTTGCCAGAGAAAATAAAATAAATTGTCTTAAATTATGTCCCAAACGTCTGTCCAACTGTATGCAGTGTTATAACACATTCAATTTAAAATTTATTTATTTATGTTAAAATATGCAATTCAAACCACTTCAGCGGGAGGACAAAAGTGAATGAGTAAGCGCACAATTTTTTATGAGATATGCTTCCAAGCGATATATAAATAATAATCAAATATATTTTGGGGCAATAAATGCAGTTTAAATGAGATTTGAAGAAAAGAAATCTATAAATTTATTTTCAAAATGGGGGTGCCCTAATCTACATGCTTTAAAAATCAACAACCAGTATTCTTAGATGACCACCACTGCTTCTGAGGTCTACGCCGATGTTGTATTATTACATAAACTCAATATTTTTCAATCCTGAACTTTTTTGATAAAAATATATAACATTTTGAAAAATAATATTTTGACATGTTCTTGCTGGGCTTCCGTATAAAGTTGACTGCTCTGGCGTTATGCAAGTCGATCGAGTCTGCTATACAGTGGTTTCAGATACACCATTGAATTACCTTTGCAACCATACAAAATCCAGCTGTATACCTTTCGGGTGCAAGGGTTAGCATTTTTTCTAATTTGGTTCCCCGACTATAGGTCTGATAATACCATAATATCATAGTTCCTACTTTGGGAAAACACTTTGTCCAAAAGATGAAGAGATAAATGCCAGGGTATACTGAACAGACGATATAACTAAAACAGTTGCGGCTGGGTATGAGCATAGGGACATAACTGCAGGTCTGAGGCAAGTGTTACAGATATAGCTGCTGGTTCAGCCCCCACAACTACAAATGTGCTTGCAAGTCAGTTGCAACTGATTCAAATATATATGCTGGTGAGATGCATGCTGGTAGAGTGCAATCGTAACCAACATGCCTGCTGTTTAATAGCAGAGTTTAAAGAGACCTGTGCGCTGCAGCAGGCCAGCTAGTCCCATGAAGCTGTCACAGAAAAATCCGCTTGGTTTCAGACATGTATATTGGTCCTGTGCCACATAATCAAACATGCGTAATGTTAAATATGTCTGCTGACCTTGTAGCAATGATGACTGGGCTGATGGTCTAGTGCAAGTAGAACATACATGCACACTGGCCGGGTGCAACTTGAACAGTCATGCCTGCTGATCTGGTGCAATAGTGCCCGGCATTCCTGTTAGTGAGGTGCAATTACAGCAAACATTATTGCTGGTGGGATGTAACCTACACGGATGACTGCTGTCCCTGTGTCTCAGTAACATGCAAGCGTGCTGGTTTATTATCACATAATTAAGCACATGTGATGGTAAGGATGTCTGATGTGATGACCTGGTGGCAATACATGGCTGCTGTTTGGTTAAGCTTCAACAGATATGCCTTAGTACCATTCAATTAGACATACACCCAGGTCCATTGCAAATAAAAGAGAAAACATACTAGACTGATGCGCGTCCATCAGACATGCCAACTAACAGTGTGAAACTTTATTAGGCACGATTATTGTCTTGTCGAGTGCCACTCCAGAGAGTTGCTACGCTGTTGCTGCTGCAACATATATGCCTGCTAACCAACTGTATTTACTGCCACAAACACTGCTGCTGTTCAAATATGCCTACTGGTTAAGTGCTGCTGCAAGATGGATGCTTGCTGGGTCTTTGCGACTCAATCTTGCATGTTAGCTGGTGGTGTGCTTCTCTATCTGCCATACATGTTGGTATGGTGTCTCACTATCAGCCGTGCCTGCTGGTGTGATGCCTCACTATAGGCCATACCTTCTGATGTGGTGCCTCAATATTAGCCCTGCTGAGCTGGTGTGGTGCCTCAGTGTAGGCCATGCCTTCTGGTGTGGTGCCTCACTACAGGCAATTCCTTCTGGTGTGGTGCCTCACTATCAGCCATGCCTGCTGGTGTGTTGTCTCACTATAGGTCATGCCCTCTGGCGTGGTGCCTCATTATCAACCATGCCTATTGGTGTGTTGCCTCACTATAGGTCATGCCTTCTGGTGTGGTGCCTCATCATCAACCATGCCTGTTGGTGTGGTTCCTCCGAGTAGACCATGCTTGTTGGCGTGGTACCTCACTATAGGCCACTGCAATCAACATTATACTAGTCGAGTGCAGATGGAAGAAGGGCGTTTACAAATCTGGTGCTACCTGTACAGAGGTACCATTACATCAGACATGTCTGCTGATCTGGTGCCACTCTCAGATATGCCTTCTTGTACAATGCAACTATTATTAGACATGCATGCTGGGTTCATGAATTCATCTACACATGTTTGTAAAGTGCTGCTCTATCAAACAAGGTATCTGGTCTGTTACAAATTTATCAGACATGCCAACAGGTATGATGCCGCTCCCAAAAGGTTGTAAAACTTGTCGGGTATAGTCCGACCAGATAAGAGAGACTGGGCGGTTCTTAGCAAAGACTAACCCATGGACATTTCCATATAAAAATCGGTAAGACAGAGTGTATTTAATCACTTGTGAAACGCTTTACAGCTGTATACCTGTATATACCTGTAGTAGTTTTGAGCCCATTGTGACCAAAAGGCAACTCGAATTAATTTGGATAACAAGGAGACTGACTAATCTAGATATATGCGCTCTGTCAACGTTTCGAAATTTTAACCTTTCAAATTTTAATACTGAATAAGAAAATAAAATAATGGTCCGCAACGAAAAATTAATACTATAAATTGGTCAGCACACGAGATGATGGTTCTTATTACATTGGCATGTGGCGAAGGCTCCGACGAGCCTGCATGTACGCATGACCTAGTCCGGGCTTTCGCTTCTCGCATAAACAAAGTATGCAAGTTGAAGAAGACTCCAAACAACTGTTAGACATCTAGTCTTTCTGGACACGCCAGAATAAGCGATTATTAGAGGCCTTTTCAGATATGCGATAAGACCAAATCTCATGTTTGTATGCCCTTTTCTTATGATCCAGATACTTAACCATTGTCCCACTGAATTCTATTTGGTGATTTATTATTATTGTACCAGCTTAAAAATCAAGCCAGTTTTGCAATACAGACAGAATTTGAAGAAAGTGCAAACCTCCTCTCCCCCAAAACTTTCACAACATATCCATCCCAGAAAATGAAATGCAGCAGGTCCCCAGCAGCATACTAAGGATTAAGCATTTACTAGGCATGCTAGCGTATTAAGTTGGTCACCCTTGTCGCCTGCGCTTCAGTTGGTTGCACGAGTAAAGCGTACATAGGCTATTACATTGATTTACTGTAGACTAGTCTTATTTGACAGTGTATGACAGCCCTCTGTTTGACACGCCCCGTCTCTGTTAGCTGGTCGCACTATACCATTCTGGACGCCATCTTGAATATATCATATTCTGAATGTTGTATTAATAGCATCAGCAGCACTCGGGTGTTACAAGGATAATGTTTGTAGTTCAAAAATCAGTAAAATAAAATTTCTCATGCAAATTCTTGAAGCTTACTAGTCTCAGGGAAGATTTTCTTATATTTTATGTTATAAACTGCCATCTTGGCGGCCATCTTGTCCGCATTCTTTTCCTACTTTATATTTGGTTACAAGCTAAGTATCTACAATTCGATTCCAAATTCATAGCATACAATTTAAGAAAGAAAATGGGTTTGAGACATATTTTCCGTATCACACAATAGTTTCACTTATAATTGGCTTCCATCTTGGAAGCCATCTTGGATATATCGAAATGCTCAATGATGCCAGAGTGGCATCACTCGGATTTTTCAAGGACAATATATGCACTACCAGAATCAACAAAGAAAAAAACTTTAAAATCAAGTTCCAGGTCCTCCTAAAATTTGCCCAAATACTGCCGGACTAAAAAGAAAAGAGATCACATCAGTTGTATGATAGGCGATAAAAATTTGTTCGCTACATGGATTTAAACGGTCGTATCCTAAGAGGATGGGGTGTCGGAGGGGGACCGGTGGGACATGGAGATCGGACCCCTGAAAATCATGATTCCTTAGAAATACACGGATACCTCTCAAGAAGCAGTAGATCCTGTGGTCAGAAGGTCCGTATGTGCGCGGATCCAGAAAGTTTCGTCAGAGGGGATCCAACTCTGACGTTTTTTTAGTTGATGAGAACATGATCCAAACGGGCCGATGATTGCTCACTTGGTACGCGGCATTGTAATTTTTCAGGGGACCTGGACCAGTATTGCTTGTTAATCTTAGCACAATCGCGTTTTTGTGGCGTCTCATCTGGGTCTACGCTGTTTGAATAGGCCCCTATGTTCCTTTTTCGCATGTATTCAGCCTGTTCCACAAGTTTAGACTAGCTCGCACCTGGACTAACTCTAACAACCTCATCCTGTAAACA
This sequence comes from Loripinus fragilis, assembly GCA_964019695.1. Lineage (NCBI taxonomy): Eukaryota > Metazoa > Mollusca > Bivalvia > Lucinida > Lucinidae > Loripinus > Loripinus fragilis. The sequence goes on along the minus strand of OZ026522.1, from coordinate 34,608,682 downwards.
CTACATAAAGAAGGCTCGCCTAATCTTATCCTTCAGAGGTGTGTGAGAGGGGTGAGGGTGTCATTATCCCGACGCTTGTTTTAAATCGTATTGTAACCGCCTTCATCCATCCGCCTGTCTGTCCGTCCGGCTGTCTGTTATGATATCCCCGCCTAAACCATGGTTAAACGAAATCGAACCATTTAGTGTGCATTACTCACTGCTACAGCACATTTTTGTCCCGGACCTGGGACCCTCGGGAAAGGTCAAAAGGTGTAATATCATTAAATTTCAATTGCACAGTTAATTTCAAAGATTTTTTTATGCCAAACATTGTGTATGTTCTCACAAATTAAAGATATAAAACATATCGAACAGTATTTTCATTCTGTCGCCTGGTCAATGACACAGGTGTAGGATCGGGGTCATTTTTTTTCTTCCGAACATGGTCCAGTTGCATATCGAATTGAAGGGGATGATGAGTAGAACATGGTACAAGTTAAAGCTTCACCCTAGGCCAGGGTCAAACTGGTGACGTTGGGTGAGGCTAAATGGTCAATATCAATAAATTTCGATAGCGTGAGGATTTGCGACGATCTGGTGTAAATTGAGCCAGTGCATGAGATTTCCAACAATGTGGTATGTGCGACCAGCAAAGCCTCCGATCAGCCTGCGCATACGCGCAGTCTGATCAGAGCCTTTGCTAGTAGCTTGAGCATTTTATGATTGTTAAGCTACTGACTGAACACCATTTAGAGTAGCTTAAAAGGAGGCTGCACAGGCTCGTCTGAGTCTACACATGTCAAAATGCCACAATGTTGGAAATCTCATGCACTGGCTCAATTCGTATTCTCAAAACAAGTCTTGAATGATTTTTGTAGAACCTACATGTAGTCAGCTGTCTTCGTTGTCTGTGTGATAGAAAGGGGAAGTTTATGCACACAGTGTTCCTAGGGGAGCACCACATATATGATGTTCGAGCCCATTGTTTGAATTAAGAATGTTAATCTAAAACTTAGCCTACTGAAGTTTCAACTTAAACACGTGATACAAACATAATTTTACAATAATTTGCTATTATATATATAGGGTTATGATTTTGTAGGACGATTTAATTTTATTGCATCTTGGGTCATAATTATAGAGCGTGCTCACTAGGTCAGGCGAATCCGACACTTCACAATACATGCGCGGATCCAGAAAGTTTTGTCCGAGGGGTCCAAAGCTTAGAAACTCCAAATAAAATTCAGTCAGTAGCTTAACATCCATAAAATATTACAGCGACTAGCAATGGCTCTGATCAGACTGCGCGTATGCGCAGGTTGATCTGAGGCTTTGCTGGTCGCACATACCACATTGTTGGAAATCTCATGTCGCGGCTCATTTGTCTCAGGAACATAAGTTTAAGAGCAAAGTAGGGTGCAATCGTTCATCGCTTTCTGCGATGTTTGCTCTTTCCCAGTCACGATGTAAAGAGACATAACTCTAACGTTATGTCAATAAGCCATCCTGTCCGTTGAAAAGGATCTGCAAAGGTAGCCCACTTGCTCTTGTACAGCCCTTCAGACAGCTTAAAAGCATACAATCGATCTTGTTTTCCCTCCTTGTCAAAGTAAGTAAGAATGCAAAGATCAGGGATCGATACAATCAAGCACCACACCGGACCCATGAAAACATATGGGAAAGTGACAAAACTATAAGAAAACTTCACATACAAGCAGGCCGAGAGGTCAGCCAGCAGGTGACCACAAGGCTGTAATGAACAGACAAGGAAGCAAGACAAACACGAATCATAAATCCACAAAAGAAGCACCGCCTTGGAACGGTAAGTAAAAATATTGTTACTCGAGGGCTTCAACTAGTTTCACGGTACCAACCTTACCCTTAGTTCTGATGTGGATCAAGACACATAGGTCAAGAGAGCAGCCAGCAGGTGACCACAAGGCTGTAATGAACAGACAAGAAAGCAAGACAAACACGAATCATAAATCCACAAAAGAAGCACCGCCTTGGAACGGTCAGTAAAAATATTGTTACTCGAGGGCTTCAACTAGTTTCACGGCACCAACCTTACCCTTAGTTCTGATGTGGATTAAGACACATAGATGTTTGGTTTGCATGAAAAATCCCGAACTTATCCATGAATTATCTCCTAGAATATACAAATCAAAATATAAAAGAAGTAAATAAAACTGAATACCGGAGCAAAAACAACCCAACTGTTAAACCCCGGCGGACCTGACAACAGCCAAAGCATCAGACCCAAACCATCTCATGTTAGACAAGTCTTTAAGTCGGAACCATTATGGAGTCAGAAGTTTGACCCGCTGGGGAAATCAAAGTTGTCAACCGTGATTGGTATCACCAAGATTGGCTGAAGCCATCCCAAGGCATTTTCTGATGCTCTGGGCCACCTGCGTCGACCATTTCTTATGTATAACATCATGCTCATAAAAAAGTAATCGAGATTTAGCTTTTAACCATTATTGTTTAAAAGTGAAAGACAGCTGTTGATAGCATTTTTTTTAAATACCAGCATTTTGCATTGCAAAGCAAGACCCTTTCTGCAAGCTCAGGGCTTGAGGTTGCTCTCTGTGACAAGATCTCAGGCAAAATATACTATTACGTTTGCGAGCTTAAATGAAGATGCGTTTTAGCATTGACTTGAGCGTCGAACTCCATTTGCATGCTCCAACCGGTCACGTATAGTTGTCAGCAAAGAAACGTCTCGCCTTAAGGCGTGAGCGGGCTCTAAACCTCGGGTTTCCTCGAATGAAATTCAAACCTTGCAAACGAACCACACAGGCTCGCTTTCTATCAAGAGATCTGCTTGCATCTTGCTGAGATTACGAGTGTATGGCTTCCAGCTGTCTGAAGGGGTGTACAAGGGATAAGAGGTACCATTGAGTACATGGTTGTGTCACTGGCATTCAGTACACTGAGCGACGTTGATACCTCGCATGCCTCATATGATGATCCTTTAGCGAAAGCAGGTCTAGTAGTGGGTCCACTCCGTCAGTCCGTCGGTCAGTCCGTCCGTCTGTCGGCAACACTTTTGGGGTGCCTAGTTTGTGTTATCTGTAACTCCGAAAGTTTTCATTCCTTTTGCATAATGACTGTTCACATATTGAAGATGTGCACCTTCTATTTTGTGCACATTTGATATATATTTTCCTATTTTTTTCCGGGTGTTGGATCTATTAGACATTTCTTACATCCGAAATGCGTAGGGGGTGTCTGGTTTGTGTAATCTGTATCTCAAATAGTTTTCATTCCTTTATATTCAAAATGTTTGTTCACACATTGAAGATGTATACCTCCTATTTTGTGCACATTTGATAAATATTTTCTCATTTTTACGGGTAGTGAACTTAGACATTTTTTTCCATCCGAAATGCGTAGGGGGTGTCTGGTTTGTGTAATCTGTAACTCCAACAGTTTTTCATTCTTTTATAATTTAAACTTTGCATAATGATTGTTCATACATTGAAGATGCGGACCTTATATTTTATACACATTTCATGATTTTTTTTCATTTTTTTTCTGGGGGGGGGGGGGGGGGGTCTTGAACTTTGATTCTCTGTAAAATGCTAAGAGGGTGTCTGGTTTGTGTATTCTGTAACTCCAACAGTTTCATTCTTTAATGTCCAAACTTTGCATAATGACTATTCATACATTGAACATGTGGACCTCCTATTTTGTGCACTTGAATATGTGCACCCTATATTTTGTGCACATGTGATGATATTTTTGGGAGTGATAAATTAAACCATTATTACGTCTACACCACCTTTTGAGTGCTTACATTAACATATTTAATTCCTTTATATTCAAAATTAGCATAATGACTGTTCACACATTGAAGATGTGCACCGGCGACGCAGGTCCAGAGCAGAGTTTTGTCTTGTTGTCTCCATACACTATGACTGCAAAAGGGCATTCTATTTTGGTCTTATGTTCCTGAGACAAAACTATACCGATAGGTCTGAAAACATGCAATTTTAGACAGGGATACCTAAAATGCTCTTAATTCTGAAGGGACTGGTGAGCTCACACTAGACGAACGCACGGTCATTATTGGTGGACAGTATAGCATAATAGGTCTTTTTCCGCTACTTTAGAGCGGGGTAAGCGTATAGCCAAAGTAAATATAGTAGACGGACTTGACACCGCGCCTTCTGCAAGTTACTACGAGAGATTGAAGAGTGCAGGCAACACCTCAGGCTGTTGAGGGTGGTCCTTTGGGGCATATTAGTTCAAACTGGAGATAAACCGTTATGCATGTTAGCTCATTCAGGAGATAAACCATGCCCATGTTAGTTCATACAGGTGATAAACCATACACATGTTAGTTCATACAGGTGATAAACCATACACATGTTAGTTCATACAGGTGATAAACCATACACATGTTAGTTCATACAGGTGATAAACCATATACATGTTAGTTCATACAGGAAATAAACCATACATATGTTAGTTCAAACAGATGATAAACCATACACATGTTAGTCATACAGGAGATAAACCATACACATGTTAGTTCAAACAGATGATAAACCATACACATGTTAGTTCATACAGGAAATAAACCATACACATGTTAGTTCAAACAGATGATAAACCATACACATGTTAGTCATACAGGAGATAAACCATACACATTTTAGATCATACAGGTGATAAACCATACTAATGTTATTTTATACAGATGATTAACCATACACATGTTAGTTCAAACAGATGATAAACCATACACATGTTAGTCATATAGGAGATAAATCATACACATGTTAGTTTATACAGGAAATAAACCATACACATGTTAGTTCAAACAGATGATAAACCATATGCATGTTAGTTCATACAGGTGATAAACCATATACATGTTAGTTCATACAGGTGATAAACCATATACATGTAAGTTCATACAGGACCTTGTGATAAACTATACACATGCCAGTTCATAGAGGTGATAAACCATACTAATGTTATTTTATACAGATGATAAACCATACACATGTTAGTGATAAACCATACACATCTTAGATCATACAGGTGATAAACCGTACGCATTTTCATTCAGGTGATAAACTATTAGTTCATACAGGTAATAAACCATACGCATGTTAGTTCAGACAGATGGTAAAACACATGTGATAAACCGTATGCATTTCATACAGATAATAAACCATACATGTAAGTACATTCAGGTGATAAACCATACATATGCTAATTCATACAGATGATAAACCAGACACATTTTGGTTCATGCAGGTGATAAACCATACACTTGCTAGTTCATACATGTGATTAACCATACACATGTAGGTGATAAACCATACACATATAAGTGATAAACCATTTGCATGTTAGTTCACACAGGTTATAAACCATACACATGCTAGTTCATACAGGTGATAAACCATACTAATGTTAGTTTATACAGATGATAAACCATACACATGTTTGTGATAAACCATACACATGTTAGTTCATGCAGGTGATAAACCATACGCATGTAAGTTAATACAGATGATAAATCATACGCATGTTAGTTCATACAGGAGAAAAACTATTATGCATGTGAGTTCATACAAATGACAAAACCACACACATGTTAGTTCATACAGGTGATTAACCATATGCATGCTAGTTCATGCAGTAGATACACCATAGGCATATTAGTTCATACAGGTGATAACCATATGTATGCTAGTTCATACAGATGATTAACCATACACATGTTAGTTCATACAGGTGATTAACCATACGCATGCTTGTTCATGCAGTAGATACACCATAAGCATATTAGTTCATACATGTTATAAACCATATGCATGCTAGTTCATGCAGGTGATAAACCATACACATGCTAGTTCACACAGGTGATAATCCATACACGTGTTAGTTCATACAGGTGATAAACCATACTCATGCTAGTTCACACAGGTGATAATCAATACATGTGTTAGTTCATACAGGTGATAAACCATATGCATATTAGGTCATACAGGAGATAAATCATTTTACATATTAGTTCATGCAGGAGATAAACCATACACATGTTCGTTGCTAGTTCATACAGGTGATAAATAAAACCCATGTTAGTTCATACAGAGGATAAAACATAGGCATGTTAGTTCATATAGATGATAAAACACAAACATGCTCTTATTCATCCTCTCATGCTTTGTAAAGGTGAACTTTGGCTTGGTGCTTCCTGGGCCCATTTAGCTGCTTCGAAAAAAACACATGGGCTCGGATCTTTTCTGGGCAAGAAAGTTGGCCCCATCTCTGGGTAGTCTACAGAAGGACAAACCTTGGAGTTATTAAGTACCACAACAGACCTAGGACACCATAAGGCACAAGAAAACATATATATGTCTGCCTAAGTTGTTTGTTGCATATAATTGCTAACATTATTGACGTATGCAAATATAGATGCAAACAGTGAAGGCCCAGATCAGAATGCTTCTACAGGAGAATGCTCCTACAGGAGCAGTCTGATTTGTGTCTACACATTTAGTCCTAGAGGCTACTTAAACATTTCAGCAGACGACAAAAGCAGTAGGCTTTTGTTGTGATTGTCCCATTAACCTTTTTTCTAATATAGATGCTTTTAAACACTTTTGCAAATAGAGACGATTCAGATCAGGCAGCTCTTACAGTCTACTGTGATTGCCTATGGAAATATGATTAGATATTATCCTACACTTGTGGTCCTGACAAGTATTCTTTCTGATCTACTAACAAACGTGAAAGTTTATTCATATAATTATCCACAGTGGGTAGAGCTTAGCATTAATATTCATGAAGGAAAAGGTTAAGGGTTTGACAATAGTATGGAATGTATTTTTTATCAGTCTTTGTTTTTCATGTAGGATGCGGACAAGAGCCTCAGATTCCGTTCTGGAAGTGAAAGATGTTAGCTTGAAAATTAAAGACAAACAAATCCTGCACAATCTGAGATGCACAGCCAGGAGTGGGGATCTACTCGCCGTCATGGGACCAACAGGTTAGATTCGCCTCATATCAGTGCATTAAGTAAAGCTCCAGATATATCAGTTGACGATTTTCCATGTTATTCTGGTTTTTATCCGAACCCTAAAAAGGAAAACAACAACAACGAAACAACAACAACAGACAGCATAACAAGATCAAAACACAAACATTCAGTAAAACCTTGACTGATTTTCAAGCTGTCATGATGTCACAATGTTTTTTTAATTATTTAAATTATTGTTCTAGATCTTATTGAGTTTTGCATCTTTAGCAGTTCCGATCGAATAGTTTAATCGAGCGATAACAGAAAATAATATGTATCCATGCAGTCTTTAATCTTTGCCTCAGCTCTCTGTGATAAAGCATTATTCATTTTTTTATTACTTGATGATCTTAAGGTTTGATACCTGATTAGTACGAGGGTCATCCAATAATTTCTGACAATGACCCCACAAAACAAAACCTATTTCTCTAGGACCTGTTGCAATAATCTTCACTTGTTATTTAGATTATAGGGAATTGAATCCCATGTTCAGATAGTTTCCATGTTGCAATCGCAATGGTTGCTAGGCAACTAAAGAACACAAGGTAAAGGGCCATGGACGAGACATCATATATGGTATACATGCCCAAATTTCTAAGAAATTACAAACTCCTCTTAAAAACTTTTTATGTAGATAAATAAAGACATTATGTATGTTGATTCTGAGCGTCATAGATGATGGTTTGGCTTGTGACTGTGGTGTTAGCAGGGTTTTGATTATGACATATCTCTGACTTTTGCAAGAAAATGGGTTGTACTAATAGTGTATTATATTTGGTATATAGCATTTATTGAAAGTTAATATTTTCTATGGGTTATGAAGACAACAGATCAGATTTATCGAAACATGTATCTATTAATACGCCAATTGGTTGTAATGGCTTTTATTAAGTGTTCAAAATGTACTATTTTGTAATTAACACTTAAAGTGAGGCAAAAATGTAGTTTTCTGTTGTTGCCTAGCAACCAAGAACGTTCGAAGCAACTAGGTAAATGTCATTGTGGCATTTGCTTTTATGGGTCAATTGTATATTCCGACACCACAAACCACTAATATAACTTTCCAAAGAAACATACAGCATCTTTTTCTAACTCTACCCCAAGCAAAAATTAGCTAAAAACGTGATTTTTTGTGGCCATGGACTCTCACAGTGTTGTCTAAAAAATTGCATAGCATAAGATCAGGTCGTGATAAAAACTCCAAATTTCAAACATGAATAGGCAACACCCACGGCCACATGTAATGGGTAATATAATTCTGATTAGAATAACAGTTTCTGATATATGAGACCATTGTCAGAACTTATTGGATGACCCTCGTACCAGGCCCCCAGATAAGAGTGCGTAACAGAATTTTTTTTTTTTTATTTCTCTACCAAAACATATGTTGTGGGTACTCAAAAGAACCAATAAGACGGTTCTTTTTAGCACCCAAAGCACATGCTTAAATTGATGGAAAATTATCGCAATTATAGCTAAAAAATATTTGCTTAACTGGCCATATGAGTACCTGCAACTATGTTTTTGAATGGAGCCAGCTAATTTAACCCTTTGCCTGCTCATAATCTTTGCAAAATCAGGCACACCAGATTGTTGGGCCTGATTTTGATCTAAATTGTTTGACACTCTATTATGGTTCTGAAATATTTATTGAGAAAGTTAATTTTGCAAGAAAAGTGAAAAGAAGATATTTTTTTACCAGACCCTGATGAAATGCCGCATTGTGTGTCATTTCATCTGGGTCTTCACTGTGTGTAAAAGTACCTGTTTAAGGGTTTCCTGTATACAAAGGGTTAAAAGATTGTGGTTGGGGCGCATCTGTCAATGAGCTCATTTCTATTACAGGTTCTGGAAAAACTACGCTACTGAACGTCATATCAGGACGTCTTAAACCAGACAGAGGCGACGTTATACTGAATGGCTCCAATTTTAACAAACGTGGACGACGTCGCATGGCGTTTGTCCAGCAACAAGATGTCTTCTTCAGCCATCTAACGGTGTGGGAAACTTTGTATGTAAGTCATCTTATCTTCGTGGTTACATGTACATTCTGCATACACAACTTAACTGCATCATTTTAAATGATGGAACATTCTTTTGGAGTTGCATGTATTATTGAACTCCTACAAAACCACACATCCCTATATGACATAAGCTGTTGATGGGACGTTAATCACAACATAATACAGTCCTTCCTGATTTTACCTTATGGCCAGGTTAATATGACTTAAGGGTAGTACTAACCTATATATGGGCCTCGCCGCAAGAAAACCTGACTTTGTTGCTTGCAAACAAGAAACGGGCAGACCAGCCTATGCATCTGTGCAGTTTGATCAGCAACTTTGTTATTCACTTATTGAAATGTATGATATAGAAACTTGCTTCATGCAAAATTTCAATATTCAAACTAGTCTCTGTAGCTGAGCAGGTTGATTTGAGTCTCAATAAGTTGCAAACCCGGAAAACAGGTTTTCTCCCCATGAGGCCCATGTATATTAAATATGTGCATATTTTAATAATTATGCCATTTATAATTGGGCCAGTTAAAGGGGAAAAAATGCATAAAATTGTGATTATTTTCTTATACATCAGTTTCAACATGTGTTTTGGGTGCTCCAAAGAACCGTCTCATCGAGACGGTTCTTTTGAGTACCCACAACAAATGTTTTGGTTCAGAAATAAGAAAAATAATTTTCAGTTGTGCACTCTTATCTGGGGGCCTTTTTATGTGTTTGACAAACATGTTTATTTTCATGTCAAGTTTGCACATAAAATAGCTCCCTGTTTACATTTAATGATTTAAATGATATAAAGTAAATACACTGGAGTATTTAAATTACTAAAATAATGTTAACCTGACCACAGAATGACACTTAAATAATGACATACAAACAAACTATGGTTTTCTTAAACCCAAATCGTGGTGTGGAATCTGCTTGGTGTCTGACTTGTCACAATGACTTGCAAACTGTTGAATTGATTTTTAATCTTTTATTTTTACATTTTCGAAGCAAGCCTTAAATCAATCTTTAGATTTTTGCAACTGTTCATAGCCTCATGAATTACACAAATTTGATTTTGAAATACCATTCTGCAAAGTTATGTCCTGGACACCAACATACCTGTACAAGTACTATTCAATAGTTTAAGGGTACCCCTTAACTTTTGACCTTTGAGATTAGCACTTTACATGTTATCTTGTCATAGTGGTTATTTATACAGAAGTATTGTTGCAGTTGCATTAAAAAGATATGTACTGAAGTTCAGTATCTTAGCATTAAAGTTTGCATCAAATGCAATTAGATCCAGTAAATGGATCTAATTGCATTTCATGCAAACTTTAACGCTAAGATACCAGGTTGATCTAAGCCACCTCTTTGCTCTTAATAGTTTCTGCTTAAATAAACTTTTTCAATTAGTACTTTTTGTAGTTTTCAGCTCAGATACGGCTACCAGACACATACACAGAGAAACAGAAGAAACAAAGAATAGATGAAATAATAGATGCCTTAGATATTAGAAAATGTTTACAAACAGGTAAATCATTTACAAACAGGTAAATCAGTTACAAATAGGTAAACAGATGCAAACAGATAAATGATTTACAAACAAGTAAACCATTTACAAACAGGTAAAACATTTTCAAACAGGTAAATCAATCATTTACAATCAGGTAAGTCATTTACAACAGGTAAATCATTTACAAACAGGTAAATCAATTACAAGCAGGTAAATCAGTTACAAATAGGTATAGTTACAAGCAGGTTAATCATTTACACAGCCAAAACAAGTTAAGTTCACCAATTGCAGCCAATTTTTGTCCCACAATTTTTTTGGCTTAAATTTTCATTTTTATGTTATTTTTTTACTTATTGGTATATGTCAACTAGATAATGATGTCTAAAAAATGTGCTCATCTACAAATTTCAATTCATTGAGCCTCACAAAGAGCACCACTGAATTTGAATGTGAATTACGTTACTGTGATGAAGTATGCTTGTACATACCAAATTTCTTACAAGACTGAAATATTAAAGAGATTTTATAGTATGCACTTCTACTTGGCTCTCTTGTTGATCAAATAAGCCTATTATGTAGAATATATTTAATGTTTTTGCTTCTCAGCATGGTCTCAGCAGGTTTGTTATGAATTGCCTGTGGAATTCAACTTTAATTCTATGAGCACATCCATCAAATTTGAAAAGTTGACAAGAAAAAAATTATTGGTTTTGGAACAGTAGATGATGAATATTAAAAAATACATTCTTCTTTGGTGCTGGAAATAATAAATTGTATTCTTGTGTAAAGAACATTGTGCCAATAGGTTGGTAACGTAATTCACATACCTTACACTCTGGTCTTATTTCCTGCGTATAAACATATATTTTTCTGCAAGTTATCAGGTTCTAGTGTGTTGCCTAACACTTTTTTACAACATCCTTTGCACATTGGAAGTAAGCTGTTGCATCAATAATCAATAATCTTGTTGGAAAACCACTTTAAAATATGATTATAGAAAAATTATTTTAAATATTCCATATATTTGAAAACTTCTTGTGGCTCACTACAAACTAAGACAATGCAGAATTAATAATTTCACTTCTATAAATGCCTTTTCATGTACATATATTACAAAAAAACAAAGTTTGCATCATTCACAAAGATATGTCCTTCTCAGAAAAATGGCAAAATGTTCATGGTAACGTAATTCACATAGCCATTTTGCTCAATTCAATTGAAGATAAGAAGTTATAAACTCAAGTTAACTATTTTATCTATCATATAAACCATAGAAGCTATCAACATAGTAAGTCATGAGAACTTTTGAGGTCACTTCGATCAGTTGACATGGACCAGGATGCAAAAGCGAGAGTGCCAATTTCAAAGTTTACACATAAACTCACCAATAAACCTCCTGTGGTAGCAGCAACTAGATAAAATGGTTTTGAAAAAGAGAAAATAACATTGAACAACAAGTCAGAAACTTATAATCACCTCCGATTTATTGCCTTTGGCCCTTTGATTGGACTAATCTGGGTTTTTGAAGAACGTGAATTACGTTACCTACTTGTGAATTACGTGACCTATGTTTAATCCAGCTCATTTCAAAAACCATACGAACAATCCCTTAGAGATTTACACTATTCTATTTTGTTTTTCAAACAGATTACTTTGCATATGTTGTGTTGATATAATGAGTTTCTTTGTCAGTTACCTGAACAGGGGAGTTGATGTACCCAGAGCATATAGGTATATCCTTGTTAAAGTAAAATGACAACTGTAATATGGTTTAAATTGATCTTTATTAGCTGGGACAGATTTGCTTTGATTAAAAATAACATTGTGTTCAGCTAGTGTATGCATTTAGAGAGGTATTTTGATTTTGGTAAAATTGTAGTAACTTAATTCACAGTAACGTTATTCACAAATTTATGTTTCCACTTATTTTTTTCTATGCAAACAACTTCTTTTAAAGTTCTTGTATGGTTAGCTATATAGTTAGGTTATAGTTCTTACATTAGCGTCAATTGCAATATGTGTACCTCTTCTTATACAATTAATACACATAGGGTAACGTAATTCACAAAACTGCAGATTTTTTAGACAACCTCAGATATCTTTTCATCTGCGAGAAATTAACAAATGTTTCCCCAAATTCGTTTCTTTTGTCCTTACACATATTAATCCTCTTGACATAGAGATGTTTGATGTGAGCTTAACATGTATGGTTTGTAATTTGTGAGATGGTTAAATTGGTAACATAATTCACATTAGATTGTGGGACATTAATCATCTACACTTCAAAAAAATTGTTTTTCACTTTTCAATCAAATGAGGGACATTAAATGAAAGGTATATATGTGTGTCAATAAAATAAAGTTGAAAACTGCTTATAACAACAACCATCTGAGCATAATTCATTCTTAAAATTACATACTATGACGATGGGACAGCCTTTTTATGGCAATTTTGGGGGTACTTGCTGTTGATAAACGTCGTAAGGAATGACTATTGGCCATTTTCAATGCTTTTCTTTTACTTGATTGTTAAGACATAAACCTAAACTAAATTTATAAACCTTAAAATGTTAGAAAATACATTGTTTACATGCTAAAATCGGGATGGGACACAAAAAAGACCGTATTGGTGAACTTAACTCGTTTTGGTTGTACAAGCAGATAAATCATTTACAAACAGGTAAATCAATTACAAATAGGTAAATCAATTACAAGCAGATAAATCATGTACAAACAGGTAAATCAATAGCAAGCAGGTAAATCATTTACAGGCAGGTAAATCATTTGCAAATAGATAAATAATTTACAAATAGATAAATCATAGCAAGCAGGTAAATCATTTACAAGCAGGTAAATCATGTACAAATAGGTGAATCATTTACAAATAGATGAATCATATCATTTACAAATAGATGAATCATTTACAAGGAGGTAAATCATTTACAAGCAGGTTATTCAGTTACAAACAGGAAAATCATTTGAAGATAAATCATTTACAAGCCGGTAAATCATTTATAAAGAGGTTAATCATTTATAAACAGGTAAATCAGTTACAAACAGGTAAATCATTTAAAAACACGTAAATCATTTAAAAACAGATAAATTAGTTACAAACAGGTTAATCAGTTACAAACAGGTAAATCATTTACAAACAGGTAAATCAGTTACAAACAGGTAAATCAGTTACAAACAGGTAAATATTAAGTAATAAGCATCAAATAAACAAACAAACACGCATCTCATCAATTACTTGATTTTAGAAAATCTCGCAAAATACATGTTACCTGGCCCTGAGGTTATAAAGTTTTTTCATGCTCAACTCAACCGAGCTTGAAATTTCTACTGCTCATAAATGATGTTATATTTCAGTGATTGGTGATGTGTTTGTACGTGGAATCTCTGGAGGAGAGAAGAAAAGGACCAGTATTGGTTGCGAACTTCTCACAGATCCAGATATCATGCTCTTAGATGTAAGACCATATCACTTTAAATGAAATTAGATTTATAAACAAGTGTGCTTCACAGGAGCTTGACGTTGCTTTTTTTCTATACTTGTATACTCTTTATGAAATAAAGGGAAGGACGGTCACTCCACTGCTGCACAAATTGTTTCTGTGTGAATTACACCATTATTATTCAGGTTACAAAATCGTGTGCATACACTTTGAATAAACAATTGCATGCTCTATCCTCAGCCCTATATCAGAAGTTTGCCACATTCACAGTTTTATTGTCATTTTGTTTTTTTCTGTGAAGTCTGATTGTATTCGTGTGATGGGTGCACGGCCATCTTTGTTGCTTTGTGTGCATGTATCTGAGCAAATGTATAGTGTCATCTGATTGGTCAATACATGATGACAGATTGTTCTCATCTTCTTGACCAATCAGATGACACTATACATTTGCTCCGATGTATGTACATAATACAACAAAGATGGCGATGGACCCGTCACACGAATACAATCAGACTTCATTGAAAAAACAAAATGACAATAAAACCGCGAATGTGGAGGATAGAGCATGCAGTTGTTTATTCAAAGGGTATGCACACGACTTTGTAACCTGAATAATAAGGGTGTAACTCACCCAGAAACAATTTGTGCAGCAGCGGAGTGACCGTCCTTCGCTATTGTTCCAAAAGGGTATAGTGGTGTATAAAAGGAAGATAACATCAAGCTCCTGTGGTGTGTATGACCAGGAAATGCTGCATTCACAGATCACAGACATACCAGAGATTTTCCTACCTTTCTGAAGTCGGGGCCAGGGGCCTGTTGAAATTGGAAAAAAAAACAGCATTTGGACCATCAAAGTTGGTAAACTTGATGCAGCTTTTAAAAAGCAAAGCAACCAGCTCTCTCTTCCTTAGCAAGATGATGTTCGCTTGACCTGAGCACACTTGATAAAGAGATTATTAATTTTTAAAGAGTGGCATAGATCTTTGATGTCATTATAATCATTTTGACTTACAGTGAAACCTGTGTAAAACGGCCACTCTCAAAAAGACCAAAAAATGGTTTTCAATGCTAATTATCGTTTAATGCAGGTCAAAAGTATTGCAGAATGCTCCAAGGGGAACATTATAACTGCAATACTTTCGACCTTCATTAAGCTACCATTTGTCATTAAGATCATTGTTTTGTCTATTTTTGAGTGGCATTTTTACACAGGTTTTACTGTACATCCAAAAGCATGATATCATGCTTTTGGATGTAAGTCAAGCTGATTTTAATGGCATTTAGAGCAAGTGATTTTTAATATGCTCCCAGAGAGTAGGGAAGATCAGTTATTTAAGAATTAAATACACCCATCAATTAAGTACTTATAAACATACTGATTTGAGGCAGTTAACTCATGGGTAAAAGTTTACAGGATTATATTATTCCTGAATTCAGGATTTTGAGGCTGCCTTTCAATGGAAAGTCAGCCTCACCACACTGACTTAGGCAGATTATTATATCCCAACTTTTCTGATTTATTTACAGTTTATCTAATGACAGTAAGCCATCTGAAGTTGAAAAATTTCGTATTTTTTTAGCATACTGCAAGTTTTAATGTCTGAATTCCATGAAATTGAAATTTGGAACTTGTGAACTTTTGCAAACAGTTTTGCGATAAATAATTTCAACCAAAGAAATTAAGCCCATGTCTCTGGTATCAGATATGGTATTGTTTTTCATTGTAATTATTGCTTGAAGGGAGTGCAGTGGCTCAGTGGTAGAGTGCTTGACTCGAGACGGAGGGGCCGCTGGTTTGAGCCTCACCGGTGTCAATGCGTTGTGGTCAAGACACATTTATCCTAGCTTAGTACTGGTTCAAACCAGGAAGACCCATCCCTGTTTAACTGAAAGATTGTTGATGGGACGTAATGAATCAAATCAAACAAGCAAACAAACAAAATTATTGCCAGATGACCCATTTGTCAATGAAACTGAGAAACATTTCAAGCTCTGAACTGTTGCATCAATGCATTTTCCATATGAATTTCATGCATTTCTTTACATGGCCCATCACTTGAGATTTGCCTACTTATCGCATATGCACAAATACCTCTAATAAACACATATACTAATGTATTGAGCAATACTGGAATTCCTGTATAAATTCCTGTATATATTTGGTCTGAACTTTCATCTACATCTCTAGTTTATGTTATACTATAGTGTTTCCAGGTTATAAGTGACCCCCGTTTTTCTTTTTTTAAGCGGCTTTAAATTGAACTTAGAAGAACGGCACTTAGCATGTGGATTTAAATGCACACCGCGTAAATAAAACTTATTTTTGGGAGACGCCCTTATTTATAACTGAAGCCCCAGTCCCCTGTACAAAAGAATAACTTAGTTGTTTTTCCCTGTGAATATACCTATGTGTACCCCAATAGACACACGTGGTATATTTGCATTGCTATGATGATATGTACTAGCCTACAGGACTATCTATATCCGATGATTCAATGAAAATCTATTCAGCAAACCTCACTCGTCATCATTTTGACACACACACGCACGCATACACGCAATTGTAGAAGTCTATAGGGGTCCAAGACCGTGCCGTATTGAAAGCGGGCAAATATAAGGCTTAAAAGCATGAAACATACATGTACATGTAGCACCTTCAATTTCAATATTCATTGACTCTTTTTTCCTACGAGGTAATTTGTCATGATTATGTCGTCTGCTGATATTTTTTTCAAAATCAGTTTGTTTCTTGTTGTTGCTGTTTCTAAAATGATCTTTCGGGAATATCAGTAGAGTGCCAAGCAGTTTGGATCCAGATCATGCCCGACGATTTGTCGGGCCTGATCTGAGTCCAAATTGTTTGCAAAGGTAATCAGCAGACGACACTAGTAAATAAAGAGTTTATAACGACTTTTCAAGCAAATTAGCGAGTTGACGAGAAATAGCGAATTAGGGATAAACATTAAACTTAAAGAGCATCAAATATTTGCCTGCTAAAGCTGTTTCGCTGAAAAAAAATTGTCAACAGACGAAGGCAAGTCAGGTTAAAATGTTGGGCATTATCTGGATCCATACTGGCTGATAACCTACTTGTATTCCTGAAAGACATATTTTAGGAAACAGTGATCTCGAAAGAAAATTCAACCATTATTTTAGGTTCAGACAATTCTGTTACCTGAATCGTTTTTTAACGCAGGCCATTTCAATGCATCGCCTTTGATGTACAGTAGTGTTTATGAGTCAGTATAAGCAGTGAATCATAGCTTAATACACGAAGATTGGGCCAGTTAAGCATTTTGAGCGTGAAGTTGCGATTGTTTTTATCAGTTTAAACACGTGTTTTGGGTGCTCAACAGAACCATATCATCGAGACGGTTGTTTTGAGTACACACAAACAATGTTTTGGCTGAGAAATAGGAAAAATAATTCTCTGTTACGAACTCTTATCTGTGTGACTGACGAATTACCTCCACTGACCTGTATAAGCCTGTTTTATTTATATCGCCAGGTTCACTTGGGGACTAATTCAAAGAAGAGCAGCAAAAACACACCAAAATTCCATCTAATCCCAGCCTATACAAAAACTCATATTTATGTGGAAAAAATAAATTCAATTACGCGGTATATATCTAAATTCATTTCTCTAATTAATTTTACAATTAAAATCACCATTAAAGAATAATTAGCAAAAAACGGGAGTCACTAAAGTCCTGGAAACACATTAGCGACAAAGGTCCTGGCGAATCTGCACATATGTGCAGACCCACCTGAGCATTTGCTGCTGGATGATGCAATAAGTACCGAAATCTCAATGTGCACTTTACATTTATATTTACAGGAGCCAACGTCAGGGCTAGATTCAAGTATGGCTTTCTCCCTGATGGAACGATTAAAGTCATATGCCATAAATTTCAACAAAACAATAATAACAACCATCCACCAGCCTTCTAGTCAAATTTACCATATGTTTAACAATCTCCTGCTTCTAGTTGATGGCCATGTAAGTATATAATAGCTACACTCACCTCTTTTTATGCCCCCAAAGGAACTTTGGGAGGCATATAGTAATCGCACTGTCCGTCCGTCCGTCCGTCAGTCCGTCCGTCCCGCTTTCGTGTCCGGTCCATATCTCCTATATTCTTTGAGGTAGGAATTTCAAATTTGGTGTGTGGATATATCTTGAGATGGCAAAGTGTCGCGTACCATTTTCAGGTCACTGTGACCTTGACCTTGACCTCTGACCTAGTTTTTATAATAATCGTGTCCGGAGCATATCTCTTATATTATTTGAGGTAGGAATCTCAAATTTAGTGTGTGGATGCATCTTGGGATGACGAAGTGTCGCGTACCATAATTGGGTCACTGTGACCTTGAACTTGACCTCTGACCCAGTTTCTTGAAAACTGCATCGAGTCTGGTGCATATCTCCTATATTCTTTGAGATAGGAATTCGAAATTTGGTGTGTAAATGCATCTTGGGATGAGGGGGTGTCACATGCCAATTTTGGGTCACTGTGACCTTGACCTCTGACCTAGTTTTAAGAATTATTATGTCCGGAGCATATCTCTTATATTCTTTGAGTTAGGAATTCCAAATTTGGTGTGTGGATACATCTTGGGATATCGGAGTGTCATGTTCCATTTTCGGGTCACTGTGACCTTGACCTCTGACCTAGTTTTTAGAAAAATTGTGTCCATAGCATATCTCTTATATTATTTGAGGTAGGAATCTCAAATTTGGTGTGTGGATGCATCTTGGGATGTAGAAGTGTGGCGTACCATAATTGGGTCACTGTGACCTTGAACTTGACCTCTTGCCTTGTTTCTAGAAACTGCATTGAGTCTGGTGCATATCTCCTATATTCTTTGAGATAGGAATTCCAACTTTGGTGTGTAAATACATTTTGGGATGACAGGGTGTCACATACCATTTTTGGGTCACTGTGACCTTGAACTTTGACCTAGTTTTAAGAATTATTGTGTCCCGAGCATATTCTCATATATTCTTTGAGTAAGGAATTCCAATTTTGGTGTGTGGATGCATCTTGGGATAGCGGAGTGTCATGTACCATTTTCGGGTCACTGTGTCCTTGACCTCTGACCTAGTTTTTAGAATAATCATGTCCAGAGCATATCTCTTATATTATTTGAGCTAGGAATCTCAAATTGGGTGTGTGGATGCATCTTGGGATGACAAAGTGTCGCTTACCATAATTTAGTCACTGTGACCTTGAACTTGACCTCTGACCTAGTTTCTAGAAACTGTTGCATATCTCGTATATTCTTTGAAATAGGAATTCCAAATTTGGTATGTAAATGCATCTTGGGATGCCTGAGTGTCACAAACCATTTTTGGGTCACTGTGACCTTGACCTCTGACCTCGTTTTCAAGAATTATTGTGTCCAGAGCATATCTCCTATATTATTTGATGCAGGAATCCCAAATTTGGTGTGGTGATTCCTCTTGGGATGGCGGAGTAGTGCATACCATTTTGAGTCACTTTGACCTTGACATTGACTTCTGGCCTCATTTCTAGTTTTTTCGTGCTATATTACAGCTATCTTTCCTCAAATGTGTCTTATACTAGACCAATTCCTTTGGGGGCATTCGTCACGTGTTTGTGACATTTCTTGTTAACTGAGGTCTACACGACCAGATTTTTTTTCGCACTTAAAGTAATAAGCTCAATGTACACCTCATTATAACAGGGATTTGGATAAAACAAGGTCATGTTGTGGTTCCCAAAACATTTTGCCAAAGAAGTTTGCAAATTATTTATATGAGTAAGGAAATGGTTATTTTCGTTTAATTCTTTTGTTAAAAAAATCATATTTGATCCCTATAGCATAATGATTTAAGTCAGTTCTCTGAACTTCATTTAAAGCCCTCTTATGCATGCATTTGAAGTTGAACTCTTACTGATTTTATAATCCTTTTTGTTTTTATTTTGTTTATCAGGAAGCCTACTGGGGACCAAGCCGTGATGCCACAAGCTATTTTTCATCCTTAAATCTACACTGTGAACCGAATTACAATCCTGCAGATTTTATGTGTATGTTTCTTTATGCTTCTATTTGAAGGATACATGTAGTGTATGGGTATGATGAGAGAGTGTGAATGGCCCTAATTTTTAGGGAATTTTGAAAGCTTACTTTACCGGTTAGCGAATTGAGCTTTGCACAATTTTACTAATTACCAATTATTGCCCTAAGATTTTACTGATTACAGATTTATTGATCAAAATTTTACTGATTGCTGATTTCAGATGTACCCCATTCAGACCCTTGTGATAAAGACTGCTTGTTGTTGTCCCACAGCTAGTTAGGCATAATGATAATAAAGCATTGTTTGTTGTTGTAAGGTTGTTGAAAGGCTATTTATCTGTTAAATCTCTGACCCAGTATAAACGGACTGGTCACTGACGGAAATACAAAGTTATATTGCCGAGGCTTTGTTTTAGCATTTTTTCAAAGTACTACAGCCTATAAAATTGATTCTGAACACACGCAAGATTATACAAAGTTATTCCTGTATGCAAAGTTGAAATATTATAAGTTACAGTAAATAAAATTGAAGTTTTATCATCTTTTTAGGTTGATTTCTGATGATTTTTGGCTAAAAGTGCCAAAAATAGCTAAAAAGGGTACCTTGGTTTCTTGGTTCATGAAGACGGATAAACTTTCATTAAATATAACAATACAGTCTTAAAGATAGTGTATTGAATAATTGCTTTTTTGAAAAAAAATCACAGATCTGCAGAGAAATAATGGCGATATGATTATATAATCTTTACTATACGTTAGGTTTGGAAGCTCAGCCTCGACAACTATACATTTACCTGTATATCAGTTACCAGTCAGTGTATACTGGGTCCGAGATTAAATGATATGGTGAAAAATATGTTCATCATAATTTTGGTATTAAATGCAACACTGAAAGCGAGCTGGAGATACACAAAGGAAATAATTTAGAAAGACAAAACGAATGTAGTACAAAATTGTCCATATGTTTTTTTCAAGAAAATGGCCTACACTTACACTTTATTGTGTTTGTTCACTTATAAGGAAATGACAGACATTTGAAATTCTGAAGTGGGCTTGGGGAAGTAAACAGAGAAAGCAGAGATCAACCAAATAAATTTCGCTACAATGAAAATAACTTTGACTTGTTATTTTGAACTTTTGAAAATACCATATTTTTTTACTTGTGAAAATATCACTATTTACTCATAGCAGATATACACTGATTGATTTCACTCCTAAGAATAAGATACACAGGTTTAGATAAGCAAGCATTTTCATTGTTAAATTGTAAACATTTTTTTAACTTAGCATATGTTTTGGGTGCTCAAAAGAACCATCTCATTGAGACGGTTCTTGTGAGTACCCACAACATATGTTTTGATTGAGAAATAAGAAACTTATTTTCTGTTACCCATTTTTATAGGCATGAGATAATAGAGTTTGTTTTTGGCAAAATGCTGTTGTATGTCTGAACCTAATTTTCTTTGTATGTTGTTTTCAGTGGGAATTGTGAAATCAAATGAAGAAACTAAACATCTGATTATCTCAGCAGCTGAGTCTAGAAGGTATGTTTTGTTTTTTGACATGAATTCATATGGACCAGCACACAAGGTTTTGGTTCTTATTGCATATTTTTAAAAGTCGTGTGCAGCCTAATTTCAAAGTAATTTTAATGTCATTGATAAATAGAATCTAACACTCATGCTCCTATATTATTGAATTTATTTAACTTGTTGAGAAAAGCCTTGAATTTTATCTCTTTTCCTCAACTTGTTAAAAAGATTCAATAAAGCATGAGCACTCATATTACTCACATTGTATTTGACTTGTTTTATATTTTGGCACAAAGCTGTCTTAAGATTTTAGATGATCTTGTAACAACTTTGTCATTATTTTTAAAACTAAGGCTGAAGCCATATGTTTTGAAATTTAAAAGGATAAAGGCTTTTATTAGCTTCAATGACCATTAATGAATCCATATGTTTCGAAATTTAAAAGGATAAAGGCTATAATTAGCTTCAATGACCATTAATGAATATGCAAATCAGCACATTTGCATATTTGAGACCCAGGTTTACTGACAATTGATGCCTATGATTTCATCTTAGACTGGTACTTTCCCTTAAATTTGTGGTAAAACATAGGCTGGAATATGAGTACTTTACTATATGTACAGCGATCAAATTTTTCACTTGCTAACTTGCTAAATGCTAGTAGTTTTTTCCAAAAAAAGCAAGTTGAAATTACCATTACTTGCTTTTTTTAGCAAATGAATACAAGAAGCTCTCACATGAAATAATTTCCAAATCGCTTGAAAAACAGTGTAGATCCTGATCAGCCAGCTTCTGAAGAAGCTGGCTGATCTGGATCTATGAGACCTGTTTCATGTTTATTTTAACAAATTTGAATTTCACTTTTTGCGGTTGCATATAAATAAAACTAACAAATTTGGCTTTTTCATGCATAACGGAGGTGTCCCTGGTATTGCCAAATAGACAAGTTGGCGATTTAAAGCATAGCCATAACACGGTGGCCCTAAATAGATCCCCACCCCCTTTTAACTGATTTTAAGAGCTAAAATGGGTGTATCTTCTAAGAAAATATGTATTATATGTGAAACTGTCTATTGAGTTTAGAGGAACACTCAGTCTATTATTAAAATGAGTAACAGCTTATGTGTGCCTGTTTTTGCTTGGAAACTGGGCTTAATAAGTTCTTCCATACAAGTGCTCAAATGGGTATCTCATGTATAAAATGTGTCTTGGGAATAAGCTTGATAAGCAATTTCTCAAATCTCACAGCCGACTTAATTTCTTAGATATTTTAAGTATCTATTACCGATAAAACTGATCACCAAACATTACATTTGAGTATTTTGCATACAATTTAGTGTTGCTATGGAAAGTGTAAACCCTAAAATTTGATATTCAAGTCGCTTCCAAAAAGTAAATATCCAACTGGAATGCTTTATGTTCTAACAGAACATACTGTAATTATCTATGTACAATATATAAAAGGTTCCAAGAGAAAAACTTCATATCTTTTAGAGAAATTGTTCGGGAAAGATTTTGTACATTTCGTTTCAGACAGCATTTTTAAACGCTTAAAATTTGACTACTTATCTTCAGAGACTGTTTCAAACCAGAAAATAAAAAATTAAGAACTAATTTCTTGATGACTGCGTATTCCTGGAGGTCAGACTAACCCATGAAAATCAATTATTACCCAATATAACGAGAAATAAGTGAGTAACGGCATTTTCAAACTTGTTCAAATAAACATGAAACACCTCTTGTACACTGTTTGCAAGGTAACTAAAATGTGATTTCGGAAATGCAATACTATTTTATGAAGAAAAATTGCCACACAATCTTGCCAGCACATAATGCTAATTGAATTTGTTCTATTTTCTAATTAGACACATATGGAGTGAATGTTAAGTAAGTTGATTATCAACTTTAGCAAGTAAGAAACATTATAATCACTTGCTATTTTTAGCAAGTTGACAAAAATCTTAAATTTGATCCCTGATGTACTGTGGAATGATTCAATTGGTTTTATGTTGCTATGGAAACTACAAGTTTTCATAAAGCCCAAATATGGACGTGACAAGTCTACCTGTTCCAAATTCAACAATTTTTAACACATGAGAAATTGTCGTGAGGTTTTTAAAATAAGAAAGTAGCCTATATATATAGCTTTAAAGCGCCTGCAAAAAAGCTTCAGAAAATGTTGTCTGCTCAAGTCGTCTGTTGCATATATTTGCTTACAATATTCAAGAATGTAAGTGTAGAGGCAGTGTGGACATAGATCAGGCTTCCTCTTTCCACAGGAGCAGTCTGATCAGGTTCTACATAGTTTGACCAAGAGGTTTCTGAACCGTTTCAGCAGATAATAAAAACAGAGTGCATTGCCATTGATTAAAAATAAGTAGGGTCAGTCTGTGTAGCAAGGTTGGTATTGACTAGTGAACTAACCCTTAAAGCACAAATCACATTAAAAGCGTCTGCTATTGTCGTCTGCTGAAATTTTTTAGAGGTCTCTTGGTCAAACAGTATAGGCCCAGATCAGGGTCCACACAGTTTTCCTCTACACTTACATTGGTTAGTAATGTTAATCAAAATTATGCAGCAGACGACTCAAGCAGACAACATTTTCAGATGAGTTTTTGCAGGCACTTTAAGGTTTAATGTATCGTTTCCTGATCTTTGCCGTCTTTCTTACTTTAATTGGCAGCTGCATGTATTTAAATTATATTTACATTTTCAAAGCAAGCCTTTAATGAATCTTTAGATTTTAGCAACAGTTCATAGCCTCATGAATGACACAAATTTGATTGACAGCTGCCAAGCACACTTGCGGGGGCAATACGTTTTCAACATCAAACTCATTTGCCAGAAGTGACACTGGTGTTGTGATTGACAGCGAGCCACACTTGAGTCGCACATGCAAAACAAACCTCTTGTTTGCTCCATTGGCTGTTCGTGTTCACACTGGCTGTTCCGCTTTTTTGCTTTACTCTCCAACAAAACCGTTAATGCGATTATATATTAAATACAAAACTGTTTTGTTTCATAAATTATAAATAATTTTTATATTTTAGATATTTAAAATAAAAATGTAAATGTAAGCAATAAATTCAATTTTTGGTCTGTTCATGGAATCATGTATGCTTCAGGTCTCTTGCAAAGTTTACGTGAAGCCCTTTGGGCTTCACTTACTTTGCAATAGACCAAAATATTCATGATTCCATGAACATTCCAAAAATTGAATTCATTTCTTAATAAACAGCAAGAGAATATAATACCATATCTGTTCTACATAGCATAAGAAACATCCTGCCCACAAATTCAACTCCTTCATCACATATACCAGTGAGGTAAGCATTTCTGTTTCCTGTTTTTTAAGAGCAAAATTTAAAAATCGGCCAATGCTATTCTATGAGCCACTTATTGAACTGTCACACTCTGATATTGTTTTTTTTTTTAAAAAGATATCATGCTTGACAGTTTAAAATGTTTTGTAATGAAGAAAATGGGCAATTTTTCAACTTCTACACAGATTCTAGAATCATTTTATGTTCAAGGGCACACTATTTAAGGTGTGTCTAAGGTAAATGTCAAGGCTATTGAATAGCATTTCTAGAATTCAAAAATATTCTATTGAGGAGGAAAAAATATTGATTTTATTGATGTCCATCTCATTCATTAGAAACAGGTCACTCTTCTTCATAGCACAGTATTGATTTTATGGCATGGAGTTGGATTGGTGGATTGTGAATAATATCACTTCATTGTTTTCTTGTTTTTCAGAAATGACAAGAATAACTTTGAAATCAAATCTAGTGATGGTAACACTCAAGGATTAGATCTGCAAGCGTCTAACAATGAGGGTGATGAAAAAAAGATTGACGATCAAGCTCCCACTGACAAGGAAGAATCAACAAAAGATGTTCAGATTCACATTTCTCAGCTAGAAGAGGACTCAGATATCAGGACATCCTTGATGCAAGGCTTAGGTAAGTGATTGATGATCAAGCTCCCACTGACAAGGAAACATCAACAAAAGATTCATATTCACATTCCTCTGCTGAAAGAGGACTTAGACATCAGGACATCCTTGATGCAAGGGTTAGGTGAGTTTCAAACATTTTGGATCCAAGATAATCAGACATGAGTGTAATGATTCAGTTATTTCACCTTTCCGAAAACTGTACCAGTACTTTAACTCTTTGATTACTAATGTCGTTTGCTGATAACCTAGCAAACAGTTTGGACCCAGATACGGCCTGACATTATGTCAGGCCTGATCTGGGTCTTGATCCAAGCTGTTTGGTACTATGTTATTCTTTAAAAAATATTTTTTAAAAAGCATGGACAGATCAAAGGGGGGGACAGGGGATCTGAACCCCCCCTGAAGAATCACAAAAATATAGGGGTTTTAGCAATAGTGGTCTGGATCCCCTGAAAAATTAGTCAGCATTTAATGTTGGGCCATCATCAGCATGCCAGTGAAACGCTATATAAATGGCTTTTTTCTGGCGGGCCGATGATGACCCACTTTTATTGGTGTTTGGATCATCTCTCCCCTCATCAACTGAAGAAAAAATGTCAAAGTTGGACCCCCTCTGCAAAACTTTCTGGATCCGCACATGAAAAGCAATGTTGAAAATATCTGCAGATGACAAAAAATAATGAAAAATTACAGCATCCAAAGAGTATAGAGATACCCAATGTGCACCTAATACAGCTGAATGAATTCTGTGTTATTTTGACATTGTTGCTCTTTCTATATTCAGATATGATACCTAATGGAAAACATAAGATTTCCTCTGATGAAGAGACTAGAAAGAGATGGCCTACATCCTGGTGGACACAGTACAAGATGTTATGTTGGAGAGGTTTCAAACAGACTAAAGGTGTACTCAAGCAAGGCTTCACCATCGCCCAGATCCTCATAGTCACTGCAGTTGTTGGAATGATCTACTTTCAAATAGACATGGAAATATATTCTGTCAGAGACGTTATGGGCTTGGTAAAGATACATGTTTTTACATTTTTTTTACAAGTTTTACAAGTTTATTCAGAAATATAGCACAATAAGCCAAATTTGGCCCATGAGTACTTTTAAAATAACTTAGCATACAATCTAAATACAGTACCACAATGATCATGTACTTTACAATATAAGATGTGCCATTCATTTGTTTATACAGTAAATTCATGTAAAATGGCCACACAAAAATAGACAAAACTAAGATTTTAATAACAATTGGTAGCTAAGTGAAGGCCGAAAGTATTGCAAAATGCTCCACTTGGAGCATTCTGCAATACTTTTGACCTGTATTAAGCTAAGTTTTGGTCTTTTTAAGAGTGGCCATTTTACACAGGTTTTACTGTATATGCATGTAGTTTGATTTTACTATCACTATTTTATCCAACACAATTCAGGCCAAACCTTATGAACTGTTCCATTGCAGACTTGTCCTAATTGATTTGTTTGTTTCCCTGTGATAATACATTCCATAAGTTAGGAAGCCTCTATGCGAGTTAAAAAAAATTAAATGTTTTGACAACAGAATCTAGGGTGAAGATTTGGCTAGTAAAATAATTTCAGACTAAAGGTGTACTCAAGCAAGGCTTTACTATCGCCCATATCCTTATAGTCACTGCAGTTGTTGGACTCATCTACTGGCAGATAGACATGGAAATATATTCTGTCAGAGACGTTATGGGCTTGGTAAAGATACTTTACAATATAAGCTGTAGGGAGCGCAGTGGCTCAGTGGTAGAGTGCTTGACTCAGGACCGAGGGGCCGTGGGCTCGAGCCTCACCGGCGTCGCTGCATTGTGTTCTTGAGCAAGACACATTTAGCCTAGCTTAGAACTGGCTCAACCCAGGAAGACCTGTCCCTATATAACTGAAAGATTGTTGATGGGACTTAAAGAATCGAATCAAACAAAAAACAATAATAGCTGTGCCTTTAATTTTTTATACATGTACAGTAAAACCTGTGTAAAATGACCACTCTCAAGAATTGGTTTTTAAGAGCAATTATCGCTTAATGCAGGTCAAAAGTATTGCAGAATGCTCTTAGGGGGGCATTTACTTTAGTTTGATTGTACGCAGGTTTTACTGTAGTTTGATTTTACTAACACTATTTTATCCACCACTGTTCAGGCCAAATTTTATTGACTGACACGTTACAGACTTAGCTAATCGATTTGATTGTTTCCCTGTGTGAATATACGTACATTGCATAAATTAGGAAGCCTTCATGTGAGTTTTTGTATTTAGACAACAGCAGAATGTAGGGTGAGGATTTGGCTAGTAAAATTAATTTAAGATCCTCATAGTCACTGCAGTTGTTGGACTCATCTACTGGCAGATAGACATGGAAATATATTCTGTCAGAGACGTAAAATAGATTTTACAATATAAGCTGTGCCATTCATTTGTTTATACATTAAAACCTGTGTAAAATGCCCACACAAAAATAGACAAAACAAAGATTTTAATAACGAATGGTAGCTTAATGAAGGTCGAAAGTATTGCAGAATGCTCCACTTGGAGCATTCTGCAATACTTTTGACCTGCATTAAGCTATAATTGGTCTTGAAAACCATTTTTTGGTCTTTTTAAGAGTGGCCATTTTACACAGGTTTTACTGTATATGCATGTAGTTTGATTTTACTATCACTATTTTATCCAACACAATTCAGGCCAAACCTTATCGACTGTTTCTTTGCAGACTAATGTTGATTGATTTGATTGTTTCCTTGTGACATTCCATAAGTTAGGAAGCCTCTATGCAAGTTAAACAATTTTTGTGTTTTTATAACAGCAGACTTTAGGGTGAAGATTTGGCCAGTAAATTAATTTAAGCGTCGCGTTGGCTTTGGCTGCTGTCCTTTCTAAGGGGGTGGTTCTGTTGTTGTTGATTCATTGTTTATTGTTGCTCCCATTGTATGCTTATGTTTGGTCCGTAGTTTGTTATGCAGTGATAAGTATCCTGTCTAGTTGTATAATCATCATTCTGAGTAAGAGAGAGCTGGTTGCTTTACTTTGATTGTCATCTTGGTGTCATATGTGGATGTTAATTAAGTGTCCTATGTCTCTTCCTTGCAGTGCTGTGGGTTGGTCTGTGGTCTGTGATTGTGGCATTTCCTGATCATATTCACTTACTGGCCTACTTGAATTATACATGTTTCTGTGCCATAAATTTAAAGTGTTACCAATTAGTCTCAATGATTGAACCATTACCAACTACATTAGATCTCATGAAGTCTAATCACTGTTATATTTCAGATATCTAACACCCACAGTATCTCTGCTATTTAATTCTTTGCCTACAACTGGTGTCTGCTGATAACCTTTGCAAACAGTTTGGACCCAGATCAGGCCTGACAAAGTGTCTGGTCTGATCTGGAGCCAAACTGTTTGCCACTCTGATGGTATTCCTGAAAGATTTTTTTGAAAAAGTTGGTTTTGAAAAAATCAGCAGACCACAAAAAAGCATGCAAAATTACCCAGTTGGCAAGAGTTAATTCATGACAGAATCAGGGGCACACTTTGGATTATTAAGGTCTTATTTCTGATTGCTAAACTTTTTTATTTGCATATCTTCAGGACTTTAGTTTATAAGAGTGCATTAAAAAAAATCTTATTTCTCAACCAAAACATTTGTTGTTGGTTCTCAAAAGAGCCATCTCCATGAGGCGGTTCTTTTGAGCACCCAAAACATATTTTAAATTGATGGATAAGAAAGAATTTACACTTTTGCGCTAAATTTTTTGTTTATCTAAACCTATGTATCTTAAAACAGATTTAGACAGAAGCAGAAAAATTGCTTTTGAACTCGTTGCTCAGGAATGAAAAGTTCACGGCTTTATACATTTTGGATTGTGGTACTATATTAAAGCCGGAGATAAGAACCAAATACATGTAGTTATACATGTGAATACAAAATACATGTTAAATACATATATTTAAAACTGGTATGGGATTGTTTTTTCTTTTTCAGTTATTCTTTGTTGTGGCTTATTGGACATTTAATCCAGCTTTTGAGTGCATCACACAATGTAAGTTGTTACAGTACCTGTATGTTGATGTTCAAAAGGTTGTATAATTGTGAAAAATATATGTTTGAGTCTTATTTTCACTGCTTGCAAGGTATTTGTGAGCGTTGTGAGCTAAATTTTTTATGTTTAAAAACAGCAGAATTTAGGACAAATATTTGACACCAGTAAAATGCATTTAAGCAAAATGTCAGTTTACTAAAACTATGTAGAAAAATATTGATTTTATGAAATTTTATGGAGGTTAACTTGAATATTGCAAGCTCTTTGCAAACAGGGTACTTTTTCTTCTTTTTTTTTTTTTGTCATCTTCGTTTTTTTCAAAAATATATTTCAGGATTATCTACATTCAGGGGGTCAGATGTGTAATGGAGGGGGTTTGTTTGCTGATATTATCTCATTTTTCTTAAATATTCCATGAAATGGTGTATTTTGAATTTGGTCTCAGTGAGACCAAATTATATCATTTTCAGGGGATATTTAAAATTGGGAGCTAGGGAGTGGGGTTCGAGCAAACCCCCTGAACCCACTCTGGATCCACCATTGATATAAAATATCAAACAGTCTGGATACAGACCAGGACCTAAACAAGGTCCACACTGTTGGCAAAGGTTATCAATAGGCAACAAAGTCTACATAAGTGGAAAAAGCGCCAATATACCTCATGTGAGCTGGTGTCCAACAAAAGGTACAAGTCAGCATGTGCTCAGATAGAAGACTCAGATCAGCCTGTGCATACACACAGTCTGATCCGAGTCTTTGATGGGTGCTCTATAGGTTGCCATGGATCCAAAGTTTCTTCCGGCCCAAAACTAAGACTAAGTCTGATGAGATTATGGGGATGCACAGACTGATTTGAATCTTTTCTGTACGCACATGCCAACTTGTACCTTATGCTGGGTACCAGCTAAAAGGGTTGTTCATGTTACTATAGGCTCAATAAGAAAAACAAACTTGAATATATCCAACAATTCTAACCAAATTGAAACATAGTAACTCTTTGCCCCTGTGAAAATTTTCCTGCTTTTTTGTCGTCTGCTGATTTTTTTTTTCAAAATCAACTTTTTAGAAAAATTCTTTCAGGTGTACGATCACAGTGTCAAACTGTTCAGATCCAGATCAGGCCCGGCGTTCTGTCGGGCCTGATCTGGGTCCAAACTGTTTGCAAAAGTTATCAGTAGACGACACTAGGAGACAAAAGAGTTAAGACAAATGTCTTGTTTTATTTTAGTTCCGGCAGAGAAGGGTCTAGTGTCGTCTGCTGATAAACTTTGCAAACAGTTTGGACCCAAACCAGGCCAGACAAAATGTCGACATGATCTAGACCCAAACTGTTTTACACTCAGATGGTAATCCTGAAAGAATTTTTCGAAAAAGATGATTTTAAAAAAAATCAGCAGACGACAAAAAAAGCATGAAAAAATTCCAAGGGGGCAAAGAGTTAAGACCGATGTCTTCTTTGTTTTAGTTCCAGCAGAGAAGGGTGTATTGTCAAAAGAACGGTCTTCTGGAGCATACAGACTATCAGCCTATTACTTCGCTAAAATGACCAGTGACCTACCACTGACCTTCATTCTTCCAACTGTGATGTTCACGTTACTTTTCTTCTTGGCGGGGCTAGGTGGTGCTGCAGAATTCTTTCTTTCCCTTCTTGTGATTTATTTACAGGTCCTTATTTCACAGGTAAGCTTTAATTAAAGAGAAGGATTCACCAAATAATAATTGAGCTATCAAAGACCAAGTTTATTATGCCAAGTATTTTGCTGCAAATTTGATCAAAATCTGTCAAGAAATGAAATTATATATTTTGGGCTATTTTCAAATCAACAGCAATCCTTTAATGAATCTTTAGATTTTTGAAACCGTTCATAGCCTCATGAATGACACAAAATTTGATTGACAGCTGACAAGCTCACTTGCCAGTTCAATTCCCTTCAAACATTTGCCAAATGTGACACTGGTGTTGTGATTGACAGCAAGCCACACTTAAGTCGCACATGCAAAACAAGCTTCTTGTTTGCTCCATTGGGTGTCATGTTCACACTGGCTGTTCCATTTTTCCGTTTGACAGTCCAACTAAACCATTAATACGATTATACTTTAAATACAAAACTGTTTTCTTTCCTAAATCAAAAATAATTTTTAAATTTTAGATATCTATAATAAAATGTAAATATAAGCAATAAATTCAATTTTTGGAAGGTTCATGGAATCATGAATACTTCGGGTCACTTGCAAAGGGCTTCACTTTCTTTGCAAGAGCCCTGAAGTATTCATGATTCCATGAACCCTCCAAAAATGGAATTCATTTCTTAAATGTATCATTGATTATTTCATGGAAGCTGCCATATTTGTAAGCGTCATAACCTCTTAATCAAATATGAAAAAAAACCCTAAATAAATAAGATTTGAAAGATCATTTTCATCATATTTTGATTTATATGACTTATACATGAACCTGTGTACGTATAGCATAAAAAGAATCATATTTATGGGAATTGCATGATTATAAACTGAAAATGAAGATTCTGATTTTACACTTAGAAAAGATGCTACAGAACGTGGCATCTATTCAGTGTGTTTATTATTAGATTGAAAAAAACAAACAGTTTCATTACAATTCAAATATTGTAACCTGTGACCCCAACATAATTAATGAACCACCTAAGCTGTATCGTATGAAGTTGGTTAGAATAATCTATCAGGAAGAAAGGTTTAACCTTATGTATAGGGGAAACCCCTAAATGGGTACTTTTACAAACAGTGAAGACCCAGATGAAATGCAGCATAATGCTGCATTTCATCAGGGTCTACACTGTTTGTTAAGGTAAAAAAGATCTTCAGACAAAAAATACATTTTTTAGACAAAAAAATATATATTTTTAAAATTATAATGGACTATCCCAAGTTTATTGTATCAAACCAGAAGGAAGAAACCATTAGTTTACAAAGGGTTAATGTTTTCCTTATTTTTTTCTAAAATTTACAGGCTTTTGGTTTCATGTTGGCTGTACTGTGCAAGGACTTGAGGTTTGCCTTCACAACTATGGTTAGTTATTCTCTGTCTGCATTTATGATAGGTAAGTCACAAATCAAAGAAAACTCATAGTTTTAGAAGAAAAACTTTAACGACCAAAAGTTGTGGCATTCTTCTTAGTCTATCAATTTTAAAAGTTGTTATGATGCAGACATATAAATATCTTAAAAAAGACACTTACTTGAGCACCAAAACATATGTGTAGACCGATAAGGGAGAAAATAATTACAATTTTACAATCAAAATTTTTGCTTATCTGAATGCAAACTAGATATACTTAAAGCCAAAAGTAACTTTACACTTTGAACTACCGAATATATCTTTACTGTTTTTGATTTTAACCAAATTAGATATTGCAATGAGTTGCTGGCGCCCGCCCTAACCTAATTCATGAAAAACAACTTAGGTAAATTAATCTTCGCTCGAGTTATCTGTGCTTTTATTAAAATCACAAAATCAGCATTTCCTAGAAAATTCCAAAGTAAACCTAGGATTTGAACACGCTATTTGAAAGACCATTGATTGCCTATTTAAAATACTGCAAGACAGTTAGTATCTGACGTATAGTTAGTTTTTTGCAGCACCTTAAAGTTGGTTTACTTTCAAATTATCTCCCTTTGAATTAAAACAATAGTAAACTTTAGTCCCTGCTAAAAGCTTTATATCTCAGATGACATTTAAAGTTTTTAATCAGCGATTTGTTGGGACTTCTGCCCTGAGTATGTGACAAGATAATCTGATAAAAAATTCCCATCGGTTTGGAAGAAAAACGGCGAACAATTTCTTATGGGAAATTCCATTGAAGCACAGTAAAGTTCACAATAGGGGTATGTACGTAAAAACACAACTCTAATTTGTGTTACTCGAATGAGTGATCCTGGCTGGTTTGAACTTTAAACAACAATACAAAAGCCTGTTTTTCAGACTGGTTCTTTAAAGTTAAAAATTGTCCAATCGCAAAGCTACAGTAACATATCAAAAGTGATGCGTTTTGGAAAAGTTTATTTTGCCCCCTTGCCTCTTTCATTAGGGCATTGTGGTTGCATTTATGATAGCAAAAACATGAAATTCAACTGCCATATGAATAAATGATTGAACTTTAATATGAATTTAACACATTTAAAATACCACTCACTAATGCCCAGAAAAGGCATATATAATAACAGTGTAAAGTTACTTTTGGCTTTAAGTATATAATTTTCCTGACATTTCATACCTCAGTGAAATGCAGAAAAATAACTTTCACTTCTTAAATAATGACAAAAACCTAACCTTTTCCACAGCGAAAATGTGATTTCAAAGTTATTTTTATGTCATATGATAGACTCTAACATTCATGCTCCTGTACTGTTACATTAATTAAACCTGTTGTGTAAAAGCTATAAAATGATCGGCAAGCCTCCCATTTATTTTTTTTCTCCAACCCATTTAATAAATTCAATAACACATAATACTTAAGCACTCATGTAAGATCATGATCCTCTATATTTGCAACAAGAGGAGCACTCATGTGATAACAGTGATGTAAAAATTTTACTTTAAATTTAACCGACAGTGAAAAAATTAAGATGGGAGCGCAGTGGCTCAGTGGAGAGCTTGGCTCGAGACTGTGAGGCCACAAGTTCCAGCCTCACCGGCGTCACAGCGTTGTGTCCTTGAGCAAGGCGCATTAATCCTAGCTTAGTACTGGTTCAACCCAGGAAGACCCGTTACTATATAACTGAAAGAATGTTGATTGGATGTAAAGAATCAAATCAAACAAAAAATAAAATTAAATAAGATGAAAATTTTTATGTATTACATAAAAATTTTCGTCTTAATTTTTCACTTTCCGGCATTTGTAAATGATAAGGATACGTGTGTAATTGATTTTTTTTTTCTCGATCAAAATGTTTGTTGTGGGTACTCAAATCAACCGTCTAAATGAGACAATTCTTTTGAGCACCAAAACATATGTTTAGACCGATAAGTGAGAAAATAATTACAATTTTACAATCAAAATTTATGCTTATCTGAAGCTATGATCAAACATCTCATGATGATTTAGTACTTATTTCATATGCTAGTATGATCTGGGTCCAAATTGTTTGACACTCTTTGAGGTCACCATTAGGGAAAAATTGTTTAGGCAGAAGATACTATTTGTTAATGCAATTGGTAAAAAAGTATTAAAATGTAAGCTTTGACATATGCCATGGTGTAGTAAATAAAATGCTCGCTGCTGGCTCCTCCAGTCTGTCATGGCCCTGTCTCCATATGACCTTAGCTGTTGATGGGACATTAAACACAGACTCACTCACATATCAGGGATATTTCTGGTCCAGAATATGAATGGGCCATGAAAATGGGCCAATGCCACATGTCCCATTCATTTGCATGCAAAAATCAACATTTTGATGGGCCATTTGAAATTTTAATGGGCCATTTGGAAAAAATGATGGGCCAAAGAAACCTTAATATCCACCTTAGAGCAAAATAAACACCAGATAGGAATAGCTTTATATGGGGCCCCGCCAAAAATGAAATCAGAATTACTCTATCACGCATGGTTTTCTCATAAAATGGTTAGGGCCCATCCCAGAAATATCCCTGACATATGATTGGTGAAAGGTGGTTTTGCTGTAAACCCATTTTTTTATGAATTTTAAGAACCTATATAAATGTATGGATTTGTTTTACTTTCAGGTGGATTTTTCACCCAGAGAATACCACACTGGATACAGTGGGCTAAATATCTCTCACATATGCTGTACCCATTCAATATCATGTGTAACATTATATTTGCACAGATGCCCGCAGCGCCGTAAGTTTTATTTACTTTAATTTCATGTGATAGACAAAAAACACATTTTTTCTGAAATAGGTCATGTGGCATATCAAATTTGGAAGGTACAAATCGTAGAACATAATACCAACATTTTTTTACTTCACGACGCCAAAAATTTAATTTTATTTGTTATTTTATGCAATTTAAAATCATACTTTTTTTGCAATTTTTGACCTCACACCTGATGTCATATATGTGTGATGATGTTCCATAACTTTTCTGTCTTCCAATGCTGAAGCCGCACAAACTGGAGATACAAAACAGGATTTTTTTGAAATTGTTCCTTATGATCTTTATTAGGCAATGAATATCCACACTTAGTGTTTTCAAATCTAGCTACATTGAACAAAAACACAAAGTTGTTAAAGTATGTGCACAAAGTACTGGTTAACCGCTTAGTCAAGCTTGCCCAGGAAAAGAGTGTGGTTAGGTGATCTGACCATCCCTACATGATCATAGCTGTTTCACAAGCTCAAGCGTTATTTGGTTTCTTAAATCGGGGACAATTTATAAAAAATGTCGTCTGCTGCAGATTTTTGATGGTATTTCAAGGGTTAATTCACTATATTTCAGGTGCAATACAACAAGTATCGAGCTATATCCACAATGCGGTACCAACACAACTACTCATATCTATCCTCAGGATGTTTTACACAAGGCTGGGATCACGCTGCCTATATACTGTTATATTATATCTATGTTTATAATAGTTATAGCCTTACGGTCTATAGGCTATGTCATATTGAGAGTTAAAAGGCAGACAATTTTATGATTTTCGCTTTGTATGTTGTAATGGTCATATTTCTTCTAAGGTGGAAGCTGTTATGGTATCAGTTGCTTATAATTCAGTTCCACTTACTTGAACACAGCTATTTATTTAACCCTAGCACCACTGGGACATTGTGTGTACTTGTATTGTAGTATATTTTTTAACCTGAAGTTCAAAGGGTGTGGCATATGCTAATTTTATCTCCGATCTGTAATCAGTAGTTTTCGCCGAATATATGGAACAAATTAGGTTATTGTAATTGAATGTCTGATATAAGTAGCAGTTCGATAATATCTTCTGCTGTAGTGTAATGGGTTAGGCGCAGGACTCGTAGCATATAACAGGTAAGTTTGAATCTCACGAGGAGCTTTGTTTCCTTTAAGGAAGGTTTGTATGCGCTAAAAAACTTGAAAACGTGTAAATGATGTTTTTTCACGTGTGTATATTATGTAAATGATAATGCGTACCGCAGTTGCTAGTAAACCAAGAATGTCAGACAACCAAGATTGGCTCTTAGGCCAAACATTCTCTATTTACTAGAGACTACACGAGTGATCACAATTTGTACAAGAACGAGTGTACACGATTAGTACATATACACAATTGCACAAAAATTAAGCATTTTCACGCTTTTCTAAAGTACTTAGAAAAATATTTTACCGAAAAAAAAAAAACACCATGCAAGATTTGAACATGCCTCCTCTGTAATAAGCGTCCTGGGCTTAGCACACTACACCACAGCGGACGATAAAGTCATATCACTACCGTTATGATACATTGAATTTCAGAAAACCTAATTTATTCCTGTTTATTTGGCGAAAATTATCATAATAGGTCTGAGATAAAATAAGCTTAGGTCACTACCTTTGAACTTCAGAGTCAAAAAAACCCGACAATATCAGAATGATAAAGGCACAGCTGAGCCTGAGCATCCCCATCATTGTCATTAGGCCTCAAAGCGAGAAAACCTGTCTTGGGGATTTCCGACCAAGTCAGACTGAAACCAACCTGCTTAGCTACAGAGACTAGCTAAGATATTGAAATTTTGCATCAAGCAAGTTTAGATATCTTACTCTCCAGTAAATGAATGACAAAGGTGCTGATCAGACTGCGCCATTGCACAGGCAGGTCTTTGCCTGTGTTGTTGGCATGCAACAAAGTCGGGTTTTCTGGCATCCAGGCCTCGAGGTTATAAAACTTGAGTACATTCTCAAACTCAAAATAAAGCGCAATGGATGGCTGCTTGCGGACACATGGCTGCTTAGCACCCAATCATTGTGCTATATTTTGAGAATAAACTCAAGTTTTATAATCTCGAGGCCAGGCCCATTTGATGGTTAGATAGGGTGTTAAAAGTTCCTGATTGTGAAAAAAATGATTTTGTTACATACAAACAACAAAGGTGTAGGCCAGCCTGCACATCAGAGCAGCACAGTCTGGTCGGCACCTTTCTTATTCGCTCTTTACTACTTGAAAAAATTCAATATTGTAGCTTATTCTCTGTTAAGCAGGATGGTTTGATTATACCCCCCGCAAACTTTGTTTGTAGGGGGTATACTGTTTTCACGTTGTCCGTCCGTCCATCCGTAACGCTTTGTTTCCCTAATAACTCAAAGAGTCATTGCTGGATTTTCATCAAACCTTGCAAACATGTTCATATATGCAAGACAAATACTTTAGACAAAAAAGTAAGGGCTAGGGGCCAATTCTATTAGAGTTATTTCCCTTTGTAGTTCTAAATGGCTTTTAATGTAGTGCTTTATGCTTATGCTATTATAGGCCATACACAGGCCAATCAAATTCTACCACAGCTTTTGATGGAACAATTTGATACTTTTCCTATACAATGTAGACACATTGAACATATACATGAAGGAGTTTAGTTCAGGAAAAATAATTTTTGACAAAATGACAGCTGTGAGAACTTAGACAATTTTTCCCTAATAAGGTGTTTGTATATGCATAGACGGTGCCTTTATGGGCCGATCAACTCCTACCACAGCTTTTTATTGAGCAATTTGATACTTTGCCTATACAATGTAGACACATTTAACATATGCATGAAGGAGTTTGGTTTAGAAAAAATATTTTTTGACAAAATGACAGCTGTGAGAACTTAGACAATTTTTCCCTAATAAGGCTTTTGTATATGCATAGATGGTGCCTTCATGGGCCGATCAACTCCTACCACAGCCTTTGATGGAACAATTTAAGACTTTGCCGATACAATGTAGATGCATTGAACATATGCATGAAGGAGTTTGGTTCACAAAAAATAATTTTGACAAAATGACAGCTGTGAGAACTTAGACAATTATTCCCTTATATGGCTTTTGTATATGCATTAATAGTGCCTTTATGGGCCGATCAACTCCTACCACAGCTTTTGATGAAGCAATTTGATACTTTGTCAATACAATGTAGACACAATGAACATATGCATGAAGGAGTTTATAAGTTTTGTTGAACTTAGACAATTATTCCCTTATATGGCTTTTGTATATGCATGGATAGTGCCTTTATGGGCCGATCAACTCCTACTACAGCTTTTGATGGAGCAATTTGATACTTTGCCGATACAATATAGACACATTGAACATATGCATGAAGGAGTTTATAATTTTTGTTTGCACAGATTCTACTGAAATCTTCTTATCAAAACTAAGGTCTTCTTGTTCGAACTATAACTTGCCAAGTTTTTTCACTGACTCTTACTGTGCGGGGGGTATCTAATAAGCATTGCTTATTGACTTTTTTCATTTTTTCTTGCACTGAAGTCCAACAACACCTCCTAAATCCATATCTCTAACCATTGTCCATGGTTTGGCAAATGGAATTGAGTGCCATTTAGTAGCATGCTTCAGACTAAGAGGCAGGTTCCTTTGTGGCTGAAGTAATTTTGCTTTATCATCAAATGCTTACAGGTATTTGTAATAACAGCTACAAGCTTTTGTGCAAAGTTTAATTTATAATTTTATACGGCAGATTCTCTAAAATTTCAAACACTAGTTGCCTGCAAAAAATGGCCTAGACAAGCAGTGCAGACCCATATCCAGGGTTCCCACAGAAACTCAAAAACACAATTCCATGATTTTTCCATGATCAACAATGAAATTTCCATGACTATTTAATGCATGGCCTCCAAACTCCGCAGTTTTAGCGGCATCTTCATTTCTTCACCATGCTGAGCATAAATGCGGAATGCAGCAACAGTAATGTATTTAAATAAGCATGCTTGTAGACCATGCATGCATTTTGAAATAATTAAAACTTGAAACCACCAGTAGCCAGAAAAACTAGCTGTCAGGCACACAAGTTTTGTGTGTCTGACAGCTAGTTTTCTGGCTACTGGTGGTTTCTTCAAATTATTTCACAAAATTCCATGATTTTTTCCATGATTATTCAGGTTTTTTCAAATTCCATGATTTTTCTATGTATGGAACTTTTTTTTCGTGGTTTTCCATGATTTCCAGAGCTTGTGGGAACCCTGCATATCATTTAGAAGCAGTCTGGTCAGGGTATTCCCCATTTGCTATTCAAACAAGCATTTTGTGAATTCCAGCTGTGAAAACCAACATTTTATTTAAGATTGGAAAGTAAAATGGGCCTCATGGCGAGAAAACCTGTCTTAGGGGCTTCCGTCAAAGCGAGTTTCAAACCAGTCTCCTCAGCTACAGAGACTAGCTAGAAAATTATAATTTAACCTGTAGCAAGGTTAAATATGGTACTTTCCAAAATGTGAATAACAAAGGTGCTGATAAGGGCTGCCACGTTTACACGTGTAAACGGCACCGTTTCGTGTTTCTGCAATAAACGTTTACAAAATTGACCTACCGTTTACACAAACTTTGTCACGTGACAAGCATCGTGGGTTATGAATAGCATTTCCTAATGAAAAAAATATTTTCTTAGACAGTGATACGTCACATCTTGACCTGGATCATCAACCAGATTGTTTGCTTTTTTAGATTCCGTATTCTGCAATTAGAAATTATGGCGGACATGCTCAATGGGCCATAAAAATGTCCCAAATATTGTCTCACTCAGTCACTGCTTGGAACAATTATTTTCCTGCATTTTAACAGTTATTTATGTAAAGGCAAAGAAGAGACGCATGCGACAATGCTTCAGAGAAGGCCATGCACTCTATTGGAAGAAGATGTGATTTTTTGTTTACTTCCTGTCGGCGTGTGTATTGATGCATACGTGATGATTCGCAGTTATGTCTTGTGTGCGTCCACTCATTAATTACACGCTTGCAACTGAAGAAAATGTCCGTAATGTACGAGTCTGCGTATGTTGCAATCACTTTCCAATTACTTGAAATAAGTTCTATCGCAACACCCAACTAGAAACAATTTCGAATATTCGCACAAGGTACATTTTCAAAGTTTTTTTTTTAGGGAAAATATTGGCGATTTTACCGATCTGCATAATGAAAACAATTCAATCTGGAAGTTTCGTTTAAACGGGACCGTTTCGGTTACTGGAACTCGTGTAAACGTTTACCAAATTTCGTAAACGTGGCAGCCCTAGTGCTGATAAGACTGCACCGATGTGCAGGCTGGTCTGCGCCCGTGTTGTTCAAAAACCCTCGGACAGGTTTTCTTGCGTCGAGGCCCAAATAATGTTTGACATGTTAGACCATTTACCGTAGATCACAATAGAATCTCATTTATTAGAATGTTCACACTCAGGATGTCAGATTCAATTTATTGATATATTTAGAATGCCTTTACTTTCTTTTTAATGTACATATTATATATTTTCACTGAATCTCTTTAGAACTCATGGCTTGTCTTTTTTTAATGTACATATTATATATTTTCACTGAATCTCTTTTAAACCCAAATGTATATGGACCAGCACGAGATTTTGGTACTTATCTTATATCCTTAGGATGTCCAGACTATTTTGTAAAAGCTGTATGCCTAGTCAACACATGGTCCTACTCTGTAAGATCAAAACATTTCAGTGAGGGTCGTTCAAAAAGTGTTTTCTTTAATTACACATAAATACACCTTCCTACTTGCTGATGTGATAACTACCGATATCTTAAGTACTGGCCCATGTAATTAAATGGTCCATATCAATAGAGGATCTTACATGAGTGCTCATGTTCTATTGAATTCATTAAAGGAGTTGGAGAAAAGAGATAAAATGCAAGGCTTGCCTCGCATTTTATCTCTTTCCCAACGAGTTGTAATAAATTCAATAATACTGGAGCAGGAATGTTAGATTCTATTTATCACATGACATTAAAATTACTTAAAAATCACATTTTGGGCGTGAAAATGTCAAGATTTTGCCATTTTTATGCAACGTTATAACGGTCATCATTATGTAACGTTTCAAATCTGTAAACCACAAGTGGCTTATCGATTTTATTGCATGGCGTTATATCACTCCCATATGCAACGTCATAAGATAAAAATATTATTTTTTTACATTTATGAGTTTACTGCAGTCGGAAGTGACGGCAAAACTTCAGCACAGTAGTCCTCCATCTTACCACTGTGCTAAGCCGACAATGACAAATTTTAATGATAAAAGAACAATATGTACACTATAAGCGAAACTGTGTTACCGGCTTACAACAATGTCCGCTTATTAGAACATGCTATGATGTCACTAGCATGATGTCACTTTTAACTTATCTTCCGACTGCAGTATCTTCTATAAATAAATGGTAGATGTTTAAAACTTACAATTCTATGAATCT
The DNA here is from genome assembly GCA_964019695.1 of Loripinus fragilis. Classification (NCBI taxonomy): domain Eukaryota; kingdom Metazoa; phylum Mollusca; class Bivalvia; order Lucinida; family Lucinidae; genus Loripinus; species Loripinus fragilis. Next base: position 34,566,725 of record OZ026522.1, on the reverse strand, counting down.
TATTTATTGATTTCGGATGTTGCTTTCATGACTAATAGTGTTTTTGCGGCATTATTTTGATTTTTACGGGTACATATTTTGTTTCCTCAGTAAATTGTTTATGTATTAAAGATGTCTCAGTTCAATCTGGAGAAATGTTTTACTCTTCAAGAAGGCCAATGAGCTGTCACCAACCCACCATTTAAAGGCTAAGATGAGGCCCATCAAGTCTGAGGCCAGACCCTCTGCAGAGGGATTAACTCTTTGCCTACTGGGTAATTTTTCATGCTTTTTTTTTGTCGTCTGCTGATTTTTTTTTCAAAATAAACTTTCTCAAAAAATTCAACAGTGTCAAACAATTTGGATTCAGATCAGGCCTGACGTTTTGTCGGACCTGATCTGTATCCAAACTGTTGGCAAAGGTTATCAGCAGATGACACTAGTAGGTAGAGCTAAATTAAACAACATAGCTATCAGTCATGATCATAGCTAGGCATGTAGAAGAGCTGTAATATTTTCCTTCTTTTTACGGCAAATAAGTTTGATTATGTCCCATTCAACAATTTTTAGTCATGTAGGGATGGGTCTCCCTGGGTTGAACCAGTACTAAGAAGCAGAGAAAGTGTCTTGCTGAAGGACACAACAGTGACTACGCAGGCAGTGAGGCTCAAACCAGCAACCCCTTGATCTAATGCTCTTCCAACTGAGCCACTGCGCTCTGCACGGCAAGTAAAACTTGATATTTGATCCGATTCCTCTGCTGGCAGACAATTGACAGACATGGTTGACAAGCTTTTTTTAGCTACTTCATATAAACTTCATTCAAAAATGTTTTTGCTGCAATTTAACAGCTATTTTCTTCTGGACAATAGTTCAATCAATCATAGTCTGATTTTATATATACTTGATCTTAACCTTTGACTCCATTGTCATATTGGTAATTCAATAAATATGTTGATTGAGTACCTTAATCGACATAATAAGCGCAATGTGAGCATGTTTTTTTCTAAATTCTGTACCCTTTTTTGAAAACATTGTCGATCCAGATCAGCTGGCTTCATCAGGATCTACACTGTTTTAGCCACACAATGAATACATAGTAATAATAAAATTGTGCCACAGGACTGGTTGGAAATCTGAAGTTGATATAGCAATCACAGCTCAAGAAGGACTCAATCTGTGCTTATTAGGTGGAACAGGGTATTTGGCATACAAATGTCTTAAGAAAACGTAGGCAGTATTTTGCATTTGTGTTTGCCCCACCCATATATAAATACTCACACATGGATGCTTAAGCATTGAAAAAAATTGAAGTGACCTTGATATAATTTTAGACCATATTCTATTATTGTTAATGGCTTCCCATTTGAAATAAAAGAGATCAAAACTTACACTGATATTGACTTTGTTTTACTGTTTGGTCCTTGTCGAGAGAAAACTTTTGTTGAATGTGAACAACAAAGGGGCATCCAGTCAGTCTGATCAGCGGCTTTGTTATAACATTTTTTTGAAAGTGTGATAGCTCAACTTGCTCCATGCAAAATTTCATTGTTCTCGTTAGTCTCTATAACTGGGCAGGGTTTGAAATTTACTTGGTCGAAAACACTGATGACGGTTTTCTAATAAAAGTGCACTGCCAACCTGGCCCTGAGGGTAAAAACTTTTTTCATGCTAAAAAACCCCTGAAAAACCTAAAATGGGGATTTTTTCTTGCATTAAACACTCAGATGATGTATTTATCCTGCTCGCCAACAGCAATTGTTGGCATTTTAACATTTATGAGCAGGAAAAATTTCATGCTCAGTTGAGCATGAACAGTTTTATAACCTCAAGTCCTGGAATGACTAACTTTATAACTTAGCAAATCAGCCAGTTTTCATGAACATGTATGTAGTGCTTGTGCATGACTTGACTGCATGCTGGGTAATTTTTCATGATTTTTCTTGGTCGTCTGCTGACTTCAAAATTAACTTTAAAAAATCTTTTTGGAACAATATCAGAAAATCAAATGGTTTGGACCCAATCTGGGTCCAACCTGTTTGCAAAGGTTATCAGCAGACGACAAAAGTCCTCGCTAGCAAGGAAAGAGTGAATCATCAAAAGCCTCAGTTAAATTTGCAGCAGGCAGGATTTTTAAATTGTGCTGCTGCTTTAAGTGACCAAATTTTAGATGATTCACAAGATTCAATACGGTTCAAGCCTACTTCTTCCAGAAAATCAGCTCTGGTGGCCATTTTGTTCTCTGGGGTGGAACCGTTTACGCAATATATGTAGACGGTATTATGGAAAACAATTTTGTGAAAATATTTGAATTTGGACTCTACATGTATAGTGATTCAGGAAACGCTGTTTAAAGAAAAAATTTCTGCATGATGCACGGCAGACAAAGACTGATCACAAAGCTTAATTTTGAGCACTTTGTGGTGAGCTTAAAACTAAACACCTCGCCCAACTAGATAGCTGCACATGTCAGATCGACCCTTTGCCTACTGGTTATTTTTTCAGGCTTTTTTGTCAAGTTTTCAAAACTTTTTCAGGGATACCATCAATTCTTTCAGGGATACCATCAGAGTGTCAAATAGTTTGGATCCAGATTGGGTCAGACGTTTTGTTGGGCCTGATCAGGGTCCAAACTGTTTGCAAAAGTTGTCAACAGACGACACTAGGAGATAAAGAATTAACCCTCCGTTTAATAGTGACTCCTAAATGTGCACTTTGGCAAACAGTGAAGACCCAGATGAAATGCCACATCATGCTGCATTTCATCTAGATCTACACTGTTTGATAAGACAGAAACAACTTCAGAGAAATAAATCTGATTTTATTTGGAAAATATAACCTGTGGCCCCTTGATATATACAATGGACCATCCGAAGCTTATTGTATAAAACCAGAAAGAAGAATCCATTAGTATATAAAGGGTTAAATAATGACTGTATCCATTTCTGGGGTATATGGGATGTGCCTGTTATTAAAGAGGACAGGAACATTGAAAGCAAGTGATCCAGAAATTTAATTTAGGCCAAACCTAATCAATATCTGGGAGCGCAGTGGCTCAGTGCTTTACTTGAGACCGGAGGGCCACGGGTTCGAGCCTCACCGGCGTCACTGCGTTGTGGTCCTTGAGCAAGACACATTTATCCTAGCTTTGTACTGGTTCAACCCAGGAAGACCCGTCCCTGTTTAACTTAAAGATTGTTGATGGGACGTAAAGAATCAAATCAAACAAACAAATCAATATCTATTGTGAAATAGGAATGCAATAGCAATAAGAAAATCAAAATTCTGACTTCTAATAAGCCAATGGAGGCTGCTGATTTGAATATTTAATTAGCTTCCTGTTAATTTTGAAAATCCAATAAATCTCCAATTTCATTGCAAACTGTACAGACTTTTCCAAAATTAACTATTTTCAACAAAAGAATAAAAATGAAAACTAACTTAAAACAGTAGAAAACTAGATATTCTATTTATGCATATTTTGTAAGCGATTCTAACACACCTCGCCTCTAATGTCAATGCTAAAAAGGTGTGATATATCAAATAATAATTCACAGTTTAGAAAGCGGGAGGAAGATGCGTGCTAGCTGACATCATTTGCTACTGGAAAATGATGTCATTCATGGCATTAGACGGTGTAACGTCGTTTTAACGCTTGAAAGACGTTACAAATACACATAAACAAATGCAACATAGTCTAAGTATTGGTGAAAGTTTTTCAGTGCAATGGCGGAAAGTTCGAAGAAGCTGAAGACTTTAATGTGTTTTCGTTGTTTATTGTGTGTTAGAATTGAAATAGATCAGCTCCGGTGCATGAATTGTTGAGTAATAATTCACAGTTTGTCGGTCAGCTGTACGAAGATAAATCACTCATGCTACACGCTCCTGATTTGATCTTCTTTACAACTGACCTCCAAACAGTGAATTATTACCCAACAATTCACTGTTAGAGCTGATCGATTTCTTAATTATTCCTAATAAAATATGCATAAATAGAATAACTTAAGGATTGTGTGATGTTACGCAGCCTAAAAATGGCTGTCCTCTATAGCTTTCAATTCTCTACTATACAAAAATATGTAACTTTCTTACTTTGCATTCAATTTTTAAGCGGATTGTATGGTTTAATAAGAGATTGCATTTCAGAATCACTTTAACATGCATGTATTGTTACACAGTCCATAATGAGGCTATGAAGTGAAGGAAAAAGTCAAAACTGAATTCAATAAAAATTTATTACCAGAATAGATTTAAAGTACTAAACCGATTACTGAGTTACAAATTGGTATTGATAGATAATAAAACTGACAGCAATAAAACTAATACAAATTTTAAAACATCAGTGGATACATTAGTAAGGATATTTTTACAGATAACCAGTATCAATATGAATATTACACACAACCACATTTCCATTGGGAACTCACCAGCACCATTAGGAACTCCCAAGCATCAGACCTCAAATGTACAATGCAGGGTCAAGTGATAAAAGTGTTTTAGAAACCATGCCAACACAATTAGCAAGTTCAGTTTCCCTGTTGTACACACAACCTCATTTCAATTGGAGCAAAAAATTTCATACGCTAGTTATTGAAATAAAAAGGTTTTGTTATGATACAGACCAGAGATGCCAACCCTAAATGGCGCTCTTCAGGAATATGAAAGGCATTTTTCAGGAATCTGGGGTCATTTCCGGAATGCCGCATATTTCGCCATAAAAGTACAAAATGCACTCACACAAGTTTCTTGTAAGACAAGCATCAACATAGCCTAATACAGTACCCTCTTCCTCCCTCCCAAATGCATGGCTGAGAGCTTTAGTTTGACTTCCTGCATAATATTTTCCAGCCTTCAATTGGCTTCAGTAAGGGCCACAGATTTGTATAATCTGATCAATTTCTGCAACCACATGACGTTTTTTGCCAAGGAATCCATTTTGTTTTGTATCACAAGCAGGTTCTCAGACTAGCAACCTTTTACCCGCTATAGTAACGTTTTTCTAATAAATTACGCACAATCCAGTCTGTATCTGTGATCAGGTATTACAGGAGTAGCAGTATAAGTAATCCCCATTATTTTATCTGGTACCATTTTAAAATCAATATTTGCCGTAATTTTGACATTCGAAATTGTAATGCGGAAACCGGCCTTGAAAAACAGGTATGATTCCGCAAAAATCGGAATGGTTGGCATCTCTGATAGACCAGTCCGGCACACAATCTGATCAGGATCAGGCTATTATGGGTTTTGAATCATGAGAAGCATCAGCCTGGGTACTTAAGCTTCTTGTTTCTATTTTTAGAAAACATGTATTAAACAACAGTTTAAGACAAATACAACAGCACCAAATTAAGATGGAACAATTAGATTAATCTCTAGAAGTAGGATTGCAATAGAGTTAAAACGGTTCAAATGGAGCTTAAAATTGTTGCTAACAATATCAACAGGATAATATTGGAACACTCAAAGGTAAAACCATCAATCTCCATAATAAAATTGATTCAAATTATTGCAACAGTTAAAGTATGAACACATTGTGGTAAAAAGAGTCCCTTTATTATCTATCAACAATTCAACACAGATAAAACGTATTCCAGTCGCTTAAAAGTTGAACTGTATAGGACTTTTTGTAGGGGATATTAAGGTTGAATTTCGGGTTTGGGGCTGAATTTAGAATTTTGATGTCGACTGTCAGCCCCAAAATATTACCCATTGTATACAGAAAACCCTTAAACAGGTATTTTTACAAACGGTGAAGACCCCGATGATCAGGGTCTACACTGTTTAATGTTAAAAAAGATCTTAATATTTTTTGAAAATTATAACCTAGACACCCTTAGATATGTAAAATGGACTATCCAAAGTTTATTGAACCAAACCAGGAGGAAGAATCCATTAGTATACAAAGGGTTTAATACGGTCATAATCTTGAAATCTTTCCCCAATATATTATCCCATAAAATTGCCACCAGTGGAGAGGAATGATCTCTTTGGCATTGGAACAGGCATCATCCCTGGACCGGAGAGCCCATCACCTCTCTTGGCCCCAGTGGACGATCCTGCCTGTGACCTTGCTGGGCCACTTGACCTTGCTTGGCCACCTGTCTTGTACTTGAACTGACTAAAGTTGTTAGACTTTGTCATCCAGCCAGATGAAGAGCTTGACCTGTGAAGAAAAAATAAATGAAAAATAATTCTAAAAATTGCTCCAGAAAAAGTTTTCATGCAATGAGGCCCATTCATAGGTCCATATATGCAAAAACTTTGTGAATGAAAATTGTAATTACTTCTTACCCATCAGTTTAAACATACATTTTGAGTGCTGAAAAGAAACGTCTCATTGAGATGGTTATTTTGAGTACCCACAACACATGTTTTGGTTGAGAAAAAAGAAAAATAGTTTTCAATTACGCACTCTTATCCAGAGGCCTGCCCATACAGGAGAGTGCAGCTTGTTGCCTCTCAATACAACAGCCCATGTACTGCAGAACCCGGATTTATCCGGTTTTGAAAACACTGTAGATCCAGAACAGAAGCCATCTGACCAGGATCCTCACTGTTTTCCACTCTGATTGCAGGATGCTTACAAAAATGAATAATTCAAGCTTAAATGATTAATTGTGTTTAGATCACCTGAAAACTAATAAGAGAAGCTATTAAAATCTGCCTTATTCAGCATTTTGAGGCTGACTTTCTATGGAAAGTCAGTCTCAAAATCCTGAATTCAGGACTAATCCTGAAAACTTTCACCCATGTCCATAGGAATGGATCATGTCACAAGTGAATTATAGGAAAATGACTATTTAGTGGTCATTTGGCTATGATTCCTTTAATTCCACTGATTTCATGGCCATTTTCCTATAATTCCTTTGTAAAATTCCATGGTAAAAAAAAATTGGGAACCACATTATGACCATGTTATATCCAAATCCCTGTTATAAGGATGTATGTAATAAAGAGCCTGCACTGTATATGGGATTTTAACCAGTATGAGTACTTACACTCCAGTAGAGGGAGCGGCTCCAGTTGCCTTTTTCTTTCCACCACCCTTAGCCGCTGTCTTCTTTTTCTTTGGAGCATATTTCTGCAAATGTTAAAGCACATAAACTACAGTAATCGATCAATGATTGATTGAGTTAAGGCTTAAGTCCAAGTCAACAATATTTCAGTCATGTCACGACTCCTACCATAGAGAGAGAAAAGAATGGGATAGACTACAAGGCTCTGACCCCACCCAAATTTGCCTCAAGTGAAGCAAATTACATCCTGCCAACAGGCCAAAGATGACAGGGCCATCTCTCCGAAACCTGCAGCAGAGTGGGTCACCCTACCGCCCCCAGTGAACAATCAATGGCTTAAAACACTGATGGTTTGTTACTCATGATTATTTCAAAATCCCTCTTGAATCTGTGGAAAATCAGTTCTATATATAGCTCCAGATATGCATTTATTTAGGATATTTTAGATAGATTTGTCTGGTTTTCATCTTCAAAATATATGTTGTGTGTACCCATTAGAATCGTCTCAATGAGGTGATTCTAATAATTATTAACTACTACATTTATTTAATGGAAGACATAAATATTATGCCTCCAGATCTGATGCTTAACTCTCAGTGTCTCAACTACCTTGACCAACTACCTACTAACTATCTTGACAGGGTTCAAATTCAAGAATTTTATTCACTTGCTAACATTTTTCTTACTTGTTAAAGATGTTGGTCAACTTGCTTATTTACTGAAAATGAATATAGAACACTTATTTTTCCGATTAATATTGCTATAAATTAGAAACTTTAACAAATTCAGAAAGCATTTCAGGTCTGTAATGCATAGACTGTGTGACAAAAAACCCTATTATCATCTATCTGGTTTTTATACAAGGTTTCCTGACAAACAGTGAGGAAGCTGGCTGATCAGGATCCCACTGTTTACCGTTATGCTGCATGGCTTGGTTGATATGATAGTGACCTGTTTTCATATGCTAAAAATAGAAAGTTATGGCAATTAGTACTTGCTTTTGGAAAAAAAAACTACTAGCATTTAGCAAGTGCTAAATTTGATCCCTGCTTGAACATATTTCATGGTCCCAAAGGCGTTCGAAGTTTGACTGTATTAAACCTAACCCTTTTGTACTCAGAGTGGCTAAAACTCAGTAGAGTTTTGGTTGCTCTGAATGAAATAATGCTCAGAAAACATTTATCTATTGTTAGTATCATTTTAACTATTTATGCGTCAGATCATATAATTTTGGTTCTAATCGCATATGCACAAAGCCACTCTTTAAACATACATACACAACTAACAAGCAGGGCTACAAACCTAATTTTTAGTCTAAATCTTTTATCTTCTTCCATACTTTATGCAAGGGAGCAACTAAGACTCTGGCAAGACTGAGCAGATGCCCAGGCTTGTCTTGAATCTCCACCCATAAGAAGTGTAATCTATTGTCCTGTGGACTTCGATTTTCAACTGCGATTAATTAATCAATTCGGCCTCACAGTGATTTGGTGCTTATTATATATCACTGGCTGGTGATCAGACGTTAAAGTGGATAAATCACGAGCACAAAGTGTGAGTGATTTATACACTTATGATTGACCGACAGCCAGTGGTATTACGCTTCTAACACACATAGAGATTGAAAGTATGAACAATTCCTTCAGATTCTATCATTGAACAGAAAATATGAATTGTCTGTGAATCTTTTTATGGACTGAAAAGTGTATTTTTAACTATGTTTTTGATGCCCATTACTTGTAAAAACGACGTAATGCCATCTAAAAAGGCTGTATGCGATAGATGACGTTATAAAAAATGAAACTGGCGGACGAATGTCGTCACACTAGAATGTGCAGTGATTTATCAACCAATAAATCACTGAATTTAACCATATATATATAGGCAATTAGTGTTAAAAATTACCTTTTTGTATCCTCCTTTCTTGCCTCCTTTACCAGCAGTGGAGCCACTGGCTGACGGGAAGTAGTGGGACGACCACTCCTCAGAGTCACTGTCTTCTAGCACAGTCATACTATCCTCAATTGCTGTAAAAGTTTAATAAAGTTGCAGTTTTGAAAGTAAAGTGCACTCCCTTTATAACAGACCATGTTATATTACACAGATTTGGATATAACGCAGCCATTTTGTGGCTTCTAATTTTTTCACTATGGAATTTTACAAAGGGATTATAGGAAAATGACCATAAAATGGTCATTTTCCTATAATTTCTTTGTAAAATTGTTCCTTAATAACAAAATTCACTTATAACACAGTACATTCCTATGGACCTAAACATAGCGTTATAATGGGACTGCACTGTATAAGAAATTTTGTGAGATTAAAATGGAGAACTTTCACAATATTAAAATGGAGAACTTTCACGAGAGAACTTTCATGAGTTTTAAATGAGGACTTTCTTGAGATTAAAATGGAAAACTTTTATGAGATTAAAATTGAGAACTTTCATGTGATTTAAATGGAAACTTTCACGAAATTAAAATGGAGAACTTTCATAAGATTAGAACTTACATGAGATCATAACAGAAAACTTACACGAGATCATAACAGAGAACTTTGCAGTAATATCCAACATTCTATCATCACCGAACCTGCCGATGTTGTTGTTTGTGATACCCTCAATCTCTCTCAGCTCCTCCATATTTGTAGGAGTTTTCTCAGCCATCTGACGTAGAGTGTTGGTGCGGAATACTGTACTCCAGTTGAATACACCACTCTCAGTAGCTGGTAGAAGAAAAAAACAACACAAAAATTAAAACATAGGTCTAGAGTAGTATTTTTTGAGCATAAAATAGATATTATCTTGTTTTCTATGAGTTTGGGGAGCTCAAAAAGAAAATAAAAAGAATATTTTTAAGTTATAACCTGTGACCCTCAATACATACAATGGACCATTCTGACTAAACTGTATCAAACTTTATGGAAACCCAATGGAAAATTCCATTCGTGTTAAAAGGAATTAACCCTTTAAGCGCCAAGAAAAAAATGCATCTGAAAATGTCGTCTGCAGAAGTCGTCTGCTGCAAATAATTGCCTAACTTTACTGACAAATAAAGTATAGAAGCAAACAGCGTGGACCCAGAACAGACTGCTCCTATAGGAGCAGTCTGATTCTGATCTGGGTCCACTCTTTTGCCATAGATGCTTCTTAAACATTTCAGCAGACGAGAAAAGCAGATGACTTTTGTTGCGATTGGCGCATTAAGGGTTAAATTTGAATGTACACACCTAGAGTCTTGGCCATCTCCATTAACTCATTGTAGCACTCATCCACTAGTGTCTGTTGTTTGCTCACCGGTTCCTTGCCTATCTGTACCTCGGTCTTCTTCCTATTCTCTTGTACCTGTAGCTCAACCTGAGAAAAAATGAACTCTTTCCTTGCCAGCAGCGAATTTTGTCGTCTGCTGATAACCTTTTGCAAACAGTTTGGACCCAGATCAGGATCCGAACCGTTTGACAATTTGACAGTGTTTCTGACAGAATTTTTTTGAAGTTAGTTTTGAAAAGTCAACATAAGACAAAAAAATCATGAGAAATTACCCAGCATGCAATGCAAAGAATAAAGAATATTTGTGAGGACGGTACCGTAGAAATTTTGGACCAGAATGTATCATCATACCAAAGATGATATAATTGCAACTTTGTCGAAATAGCTCAAGTGGGTACGGGTTTGTTTATCAAGCAGAGTGTCCTGAGTTCAAATTTCTGGCAATCCGATTTTTTTCTTCCTTTTTATTCTTTGTAAAATGCAAGTAGCAGTATTTTTCAGAAAATACAAATTCTTTTGCTAAATTGTCAAGAATTTTTCTCTTTTTTTTTTCTATTCTAGCTCAGATAGACTGTTTTCAATATTTATATAAATAGATTACCAACATTAACCAGAAAAATTGCGCAGTTTTGCTGCAATATTCGATACAAAGTCTGAAAATATTGTTGTTATTGATAATTTTGATTAAATTATTTTTCAATTTAACATGGATTTTGTTTTGTTTGTTTGTTTGATTTGATTCCTTACGTCCCATCAACAATCTTTCAGTTATATAGGGATGGGTCTTCCTGGGTAGAAGCAGTACTAAGCTAGGACAAATGTGTCTTGCTCAAGGACCACAACGCAGTGACGCCGGTGAGGCTCAAACTCGCAGCCCTTCGGTCTCGAGTCAAGCACTCTACCACTGAGCCACTGCGCTCCCGACATGAATTTTGTGATTTTTCGGCAGTTTTCTACGTTTTAATTCTCACATAGTACAGTGACTTTGATTATGATACATTTGTACATCCACAAAATAGTTTGGGTTATGTGACTTTGATTAGAACTATGCGCTATGCATTACCGTACATAGGATGTCACAGGGTCCATTGACTTGGAAAAGAATATAGAAGTGTGTTACAGTACACTGGTTGTTTCTGCCTTGTGTCATTTCAGCCCTTGATCAATTTCACTCTGGGTCATTTCGGCCTTATGTTTGAGGAAGTTGATAGAAATAGCTAATTATATAATTTATAACAGAGTTATGGCTCTTGATATTTCTTTCAATATTTCTTTCAATAATTCATCATTCTATATCTTTTCCCAAATAACTAGCCGAAAAGGTCACTTATATGGTCAATTTTAAAATCAGAAACACCATACTACCTGGATGATTGAATTGAAATGGCTCCAAAAGTTTTTTGAAATGATGATGTAATTTTGATTAATTTTTTATTCAGGCTTTCAAGTGCCCTTCCACAAAAAAGTAGGGAAAAAGTAAGAATAATTTTTATGAAAAAGCAGGAATTATCCAATTGTAAAAGGTAGGGAAAGTAGGGCTTTTTCAAACCAATAATTCAGAACAATGAGTCATTAAATTAATGACAATATACAGGGATACAGACTTACATTTTTAAGCCAGGAGCAAGCTGGGCCCCTAAAACAAAATGATTGGGGGCCCAACCCAAAATAAGGGGCCCAGGTTTGGCAGAAAATAAACCTCATTTCAACATTAAAGTCAGAAATAAGTCCTCAAAATCTGTCAAAATGTTAACAGCATTTGGAATCAGCTAAATGAAGATATGTTAACTTCCAACAGCTAGATCAGATTTGACAAGACTTCATACCTTTACATACACCCTTTTTTCAGGGGCAAGCTGGGCCCCTTAACATTTAGGGACACTGGGCTACTGGGCCTCTGTTAGTCTTTTTCCCTGATATATCAAAATAAGCAAAATATAAGTGATGACAATAAAATTATCCCAAAACAGAATGACTTTTGCAGCTGAAAACTTCAAAGTGAGAAACTGAGTGGTAATTTACCAAAACACATCATCATCATCATAATCGGATTTTTGATTAACGTGCAGGTGCAGGGGCATCATCCACATCAGTGGGCCCCTTTCCAGGTAACTGGCTAGCTGCACGCATAGCAGATCTCACACCTGATCTCCAGGTGCTCCTTTCTTGAGGGTCAACTGTGGTGAGCTTCCACTCACGGCAGTCTTTCTCTGTCAGTTTCTTCCATGTTTGCTTGGGCCTCCCTGTCCCCCGCTTGCCGTCAATCTGCATATCATATGCTGTTCTGATTGCACCACTCAAACGCGCCACATGCCCAAACCAGCGAAGCCTTCTCTCTCTCAAAATGAGGTCGAGGTCCTCAAGCTGAAGCTTTGCCAGTAGCTCGCTTGACCTTACCCTGGCCACATCCTCTGGCTTGATACTGCAGATCTGTCTGATCATGGCCCTATCATTGCGTTGCAAGCGCTGCAGGTTCGTCTTGGTAAGTGGCCAAGTTTCACTGGCATGGAGCATGGCTCTCCGCACGCAAGAGCTGTACACATGGCCACGAGTCTTGTAAGAGAGGTGGCGGGATGTGAGAACTGGTAGTAGCTCCCCAGGGTTTTACATCACATTGAATGTTTGGGGGTCCTTGGGACTCAACTTTGAATATGATGGGGGTCCCATCATTGAAATTGGGGGTCCCATCTTTTTATATAAGCTTCGAATTTTGGAAGGTAGTACATCCTTCTGTGAAGGCTCAGTGTAACTGTGTTGTCCCCAGGTCAGTAATTTTGAGGGCCATGTTTGGCCCCCTTCCGAATTTTTTGGGGGGCCATTTGAAATTTTTGAGGGCCACATATTACCATCAGTGAAACACAATCCTATACGCTTTTTTTTACAAAAGCTGAACTTGTCCCTATAATATGCAGGACCAAACTAGCCCTTTAATTTAGGGAGAAGTGACATCTCTCTCCAGTACAAATAGGGAGAAGTTTCAGAAAATAGGGAGAAGTGATAGACTGCTGCATCCAGAAGACAGAAAAAAAAACAGTCTCTGGCCAGACTGTTCTCTAATTGAGAAAAAAAAACACACAAAAAAAAAAACAGTCACTGATCAGACTGCTACTTGCTTTCCATTCTGAGGATTTGGTTGGTAAATTTGAAATACACATGATCTTGCTGTCATTGTATTCTATCTATCTGTCTACAAGTCTCCACTTATCTGAAGTCTCTGGTATCTTTGATCTCTTTGCCGACTTGAGCCTTTCCAAGTGAAAATGTTACGTAATTTGGCATATACAAAAGAATGAAAACTGTCAAGATAATTGCCCTTCACGCTTGAGCGGTCCGCTTATTCACACTATGAAAAAATCAATACACAAAGTCAGTGATGGACACCGTTTTCCATGCTTTTTAGCAGAGCGGACCTGAGAGAAAGCATGGTATTTTACGACTTTTTTTCACGGCCGATGTTTGCATGGATGTTTTATCAGCTCGTTTACGCAGCAGTCTAAAACAAGAGCACATGTCCTATTTATTTATAGATAGCCTGTAAATATGGGAAAACCCGAATCGTTACGAAATAACTTTGGAATTTGGGATTTTAATGAAAGGCACAACAAACACATCTGCGTCCCAGCGGACGCAGGTAAGGTGAATTGACGGGTCCCACCTAATGATCTATGCGTATAAGACGCAGGATATTGCGTCCTGTAAAACCCTGGCTCCCTGAACTTCTTCCAGGCAGTTTTCACACGAGTAGTGACCGCCATTTCACAGCCTCCACCAGCAGAAAGCATGTCACCTAGGTAGCAGAAGGAAGCTACCACCTCAAGCTTATCAGGTCCGACCTGGACTTCACTCTGTGGTCTGCCGTCAATAGGGCGAGCATTTCCCATGCACCGTGCACACCTATAATCAGGATTTGGTGTCAGTCTTTGTAGCCCACTGCATTTCTTATGCACCCAAAGTTTGAAGCCATTGCAGTAGATGCTGTTGTTGCCTACTCCTGTACGACAGACAGCACATGGGTATTCGCCTGAACTCAGCAAGAGGTCCAGGCCTGTACCACAGATCATGACTTTTGTCTTTCCTGCATTCACCCTCAATCCCTTCTTCTCCATGGCTTCTTTCCATATCAAGAGCCTCCTGACACATTCCTCTAGGGAGTCAGCAATGATGACAAGATCATCTGCATATAGGTCCTCCCAGGGAACACCAGCCCGAAACTCACGTGACAAGGCCTCCAGCACAATGATGAAGAGCAAGGGACTGAGTACGGATCCCTGATGGACCCCGACCTTCACCTCAAACTCTTTGCTGAAACCCTCGCCAACACAAACCCGGCTTCGTGCATTAGCGTACATTCCCTGGACTAACCGCACAATCCATTCCTCAACGCCTAGCTTTCTCAGGGCCCACCAGATAACCTTCCGAGGGACACGGTCAAATGCTTTCTCTAGGTCCACGAAGGCCATATAAAGCCTCTTGTTCACTGCTAGGTATTTCTCCTGCAGCTGCCGGACCACAAAGATTGCATCTGTAGTGCCTCTTCCTGGGACAAAGCCAAACTAGGAGTCGTCAATAGACACCACCTGTCTTATGAGACCATCGACAATCCTCTCTAGGATCTTCATGGCCTGCTCAGTCAGCTTGAGGCCTCGATAGTTGCCTCTATCCAAAGCATCACCCTTGCCCTTGTAAAGGCAGACAATGAAACTTTCCTCCCAGTCAGTTGGGACCTTGCCGTCACGGATAATCGCAGCAGCAAGATCTCGGATCATGGTGGCCCCTGTATCACCTGCTGCCTTGATCATCTCCACCACTATGCCTGATGGACCTGCAGCTTTGCCCGGCTTCATCTTTGAGATGGCCTTCTTCACCATGTCAATAGTGATTGGGATAGGCGGGCCTTCTAACGGAGGTTCATTGGACAGGTGATCAGGGTCCCAATCAAATTCAACGTTGAGAAGCCTTTCATAATGTTCAGCCCATGCATTCTGCTTTGCCTCCTCGCTCATTGACATTTCACAAGTTTAATTATTGAGAAATCTGAGCGAGCGAAGCGAGCGGGGAATTTTTTTGATGATTTAATTGCATAAATGACATTTTAAGTGAGAAAGGTAGGATAGTAAAAGTCAGAAAGATGGCAAAATTCAGGAATCGATACAATCAAGTACCACACCTGACCCAAGATACCACATGGGAAAGTAACAAAACCACAATAAACATCACAAACAAGAGCCAAGAGGTCAGCCCTTTCCCAGCAGGTGACCACAAGGCAGCAATGAACAGATGCAAAAGCATGACAATCACAAGACATAAATAACACAAATAATCCACAAAAGAAGTACCGCCTTGGAACGGTCAGTAAAAATATTTTACTGGAGGGCTTAAACCGGTTTCACAGGGCCAGCCTCACCTTTAGTTCAGATGTGGATCAAGACACATAGATTTTGGTTTGCATGAAAGACCCCTAACTTATCCATGCATCATCTCCTAGAACATATAAATCAGGATATAAAAAGGAGATCGATAAGCAAAGATAACGACTCAACAGTACATAAAACTGAATACCGGAGCAAAAGAAATCCAACAAGTTAACCCAGGTGGGCTTGACAACAGCCGAAGCATCAGGCTCCTACCATCTCATCAATAGATAAGTCTTTAAGTCGGAACCGCCATAGAGTGTGAAGTCCAACCCATGGGCGTGCAATTAAAGAGAAAAGCAGTAAGGCATTTTCATGAAAATGAAGGGAAAAGTAGGAGAACAAAAAAAGTATGAATCATAGAGCCCGCTTAAATGCCTGTTTTATATGATTCACCCTGCAAATTAAGAATTTGTTAGGTATAAAGATTCAATGTGGCTTTTCCATTCCATTCAAAAACGTATGAATAACTTTTGGTTAGACCTTATATACGAATAAAAGAATACTATTGACAGTAAGTTTTGTGACATGTATCTGACTATAAAACATCAGGCACAACAAGTGCAGGCCCTGTTGTGGACCAATCATGCGTTTTGAAACAATAATAAAAACTTATCACCAGTAGCCAGACAACAAGCAGTCAAACACACAAATTATTTCACAAAATTCCACGATTTTTCCATGATTTTTCAGTTTTTTTCAAATTCCATGATTTTTCCATGCATGGAACTTTTTTTTTTGATTTTCCAGGTTTTCCAGTGCTCGTGGGAACCCTGACATATGCCACATTCAGCTGAGCTTAGAACTTTTTCCACCATTTGCTTTAAAGGAAACAAAAAAAAACTTTGCCTGCGCTTGGCTAGAAACAAAATATAGCTTTAATACAGTTCTGCTAGCACGTACCTTCATTTTGCCATTCAGTACATCATTGGCTTTTCTTCCTAACTTAATATAGCAAGCTGTTGTGTCCATTGCAGTTATTTTGAGCTCCTCAAATAATATTCCATCAATCACCAACTTCCTGAATAGTCTGTCCGCATCTTGACGACTGTAGACAGAGCCTCGGCCATGTAGAGCATTCTTGTCATGACCCTGTTCCACTATTTTACTGGCCTTTGAACCTGGTAAAGCAATATACAGTAAAACCTGTCTAAAACGGTCACTCTCAAAAAGATAAAAACTGGTTTTCAAGAGCAATTATCGCTTAATGCAGGTCTAAAGTATTGCAGAATGCTCCAATGGGAGCATTCTGCAATACTTTCGACCTTCATTAAGCTACCATTTGTCATTAAGATCTTTATTTTTTCTAGTAATGAGTGGCCGCTTAAGACAGGTTTCAGTGGTTTTGAAGGGTGGATATTAAGGTGGCCACTAGGATCTTATCTGATAGCTTTAGGAAATTCCAAAGAAATAAGGATGGAATGCCAATATATAGTTCTGTTTGTTTGATGTTTGATTTGATTCTTTACGTCCCATCAACAATCTTTCAGTTATATAGGGACAAGTCTTCCTGGGTGGAACCAGTACTAAGCTAGGATAAATGTGTCTTGCTCAAGGACCACAACGCAGTGACGCCGGTGAGGCTCGAACCTGCAGCCCTTCGGTCTGGAGTCAATCACTCTACCACTGAGCCACTGCGCTCCCCAAAAGAGATAAGGATAGAATGCCAAATATAGTAACAACTACTATACTTGTATACTAGGCCTCTTGTTCAAACAGCTAATGAGAGACCAAGCAAACATTAATGCATTGAAACAAACATGTGTGGTTGCTTGTGTTGCATTTAACCTACTTCCAAACAAAATCACACAAAAAATGTTGGTAAAACATTGAAATAACCCCTAATCTCACATTGGATTATCTAAACAAAACAGGGTCATCTTACAAACTTTCGAGCACCACAATGTCATTTCCGCACACAAATGTGTTCACAGGCCTTTAGTTTAGAGTGCCCACTAAAAAATTAATTTTCTAATTCCCAACCAAAACATATGTTGTGGGTACTCAAAAGAACCATCTCAATGAGACGGTTCTTTTGAGCACCCAAAACATATGTCCAAACTGATGGATTAGAAAATATTTACAATTTTACGCTCACAAATTTTGCTTATCTGAACCTATGTGTTCACAAACAAAAGCATCCATAAAATGTTTTTTAGGGTTGCAATGCTTTTGGTGTACCATCATGCAAACACAGCTGGGTAAGAAACTGCATAATCTCAACATTACCCTTAACCCTTTACCTACTCTGTTTGCTTGTGTAACTATGATTAGATATGATTCTACACAAGTGGACCTGACAAGTATTTTCTTTGTTCTATGTACCAACATGGAAGTTTATTTATATAATTATTCATAGTGGGTAGAGCTTAGCATGAATATTCATGAAGGAAAGGGTTAAATAGTTTGCTTATCTGAACTTCTGCATTCCAAATATAATCACTGTTACTTTAACTCATTGCTCCCTGGGAAATTTTTTATGCTTTTTTGTGGTCTGCTGATTTTTTTTCAGAATCATTTTTTAAAAAAATGAATCAGGACTACCATCTGAGAGTTAAAAACAGTTTGGATCCAGAACAGGCCCGCCACTTTGTCGGGCCTGATCTGGGCCTAAACTGTTTGCAAAGGTCATCAGAAGACGACACTAGGAGATAGAGTTAAAAGATTGAGAATAATGAAATTTACTAACTCACATGTTAATGAGTCGATTCTGACATAACATATAGGATATAGACTCTCCATGGTACTAATCATTTACACCAATAATGGATCAATGACATGGAATGGTTGCTCTTGACATAGAAAGAAACCTGCATACCAAAGTTATTGCTTGTAAAGCATATTTGTTTGTTTGTTTGTTTTGTTGCTTTACCTCCCAAGTCAACAGCTATGGTCATGGCGGGATGGTCAGTTGACCTAACCAGGCAAGCTTGAACAAGCAGTCAACCAGTACTTCGTGCACTAACTTTCACTTGTAACTGACAATGACCCTTCTTGAATGATTCAAAGGAAGGGAGGAGAATGATCGTAGAAATTATTTCAAGATCAATCTCAACAAAAGTATGGGACTGGGCCAGGATCAAGCTCGCGACCCCTGGATCTGCAGTCTGACTCGCATCAGTTGCCAGACACGTTACCGACTGCTTGTAAAGCATGTGCCAAAAGAACATCACTCACCTTTGAAGATCTCCACAAAGTGTATGAGAGTATAGTCACTCCTACGACCACTTGTCAAATCTCGCACACATTTGATGATTAATTTAACATCTTCCGTAACATCACGTAATTTGAACGTCTCCTGGAAATGCATATGTCCGGTAAAGTACTCTTATATGACAAAGTTATTAGTAGTTGAATGAACTCTAAACCCTTTGTATACAGGAAACCCCTAAAAGGATATCTTTACAAATAGGAAAGACCCAGATGAAATGCAGCATAATGCTGCATTTTATCAAGGTCTGCACTGTTAGTTAAGTAAAAAAGATTCCTCAAGGACAGAAACGCATCATAATTGGGAAATGCCAACCTGTGACCCCTTAAAACATATAATGGACAATCCTATCCTCTGTATGGGAAAATCCATTTAAATACAAAGAGTTAAAGGGCAATAAACTAACTCTTAAGATGCGAACCATGACACTTCATACTAAATATGAAGGCAGAAAAGCTCCTGAAAAATCTTCTGGGACCCTTTTGCACTCGGACTGGCTAAAACTCTTTTGAGTTTTGGCCAGTTTGAGTGCAATCAGTGTTTAAAAAATATTTCCTGATGAATATTCAAGGTGGCCATCTAACGGCAGTGCGCCCTTATATGAGCATGTGGGTCTATAAGGTAAAATGTAATGATTTCAAAGTTATAATGCCGCGCTGTATTTGCTGAAATGAAATTTCATGGAGCTATTTATGTTGTTTGCTTGTTTGATTTGATTCTTCACGTCCCATCAACAGTCATTCAGTTATATAGGGACTGGTCTTCCTGGGTTGAACCAGTACTAAGCTAGGATCAATGTGTTTTGCTCAAGGACACAACGCAGTGACACTGGTGAGGCTCAAGCCCATGGCCCCTCAGTCTCGAGTCAAGCACTCTACCACTTAGCCACTGCGCTCCTGAATGAGCACTATTGCAAACAATGAAGACCCAGATGAAATGCAGCATAATGCTGCATTTCATCAGGGTCAACACTGTTTGAAAGGTAAAAAATATCTTCAAACAAATTTACAGAAAATTATAACCTGACACCCCTAGATATGTAGAATAGACTATCCCAAGTTTATTGTATCAAACCAGAAGGAAGAATCAATAAATATACAAAGGGTTAAGTGATATACCAACCTTAGAGACACAGTTATCACAAATAGCTCCTCTAAACTCGCTACACTTAGACCTGTCAAACTTGTGCTCTCCGAAGTAGTGCAACAGCTGAGCTCGGCGACAGTCTGCCACATTTTCACAGTACTGGATCATGCGGAACAGGTTGTCAATATGAACCCTCTTAGAGTCAAAGGTTGCACTTTTATCCACTGAAAAGACAAAACAAAGTCCTAGTGAATGTCACTTTCATGAGTGGTACATGGTATGTGAGATAGAATTTTCTAATATGGGCAAAAACAGTGGAAATCCCGATCTGGTCATTCCAAGATAAGGTGGTCAAATTTCTTTAAATTATCAAAACATAAACCATATATAATTTTTATTATCAGCTTAATTCTGAGGCTGGCTTTCTCTCAGCCTCAAAACCCTGAATTCATTAATAATCCCGAAAACTTTCACCCATGTACATTGTTGGAACCTTCCATCAAGTTTAAATTTCAACAAAAATTAAAATGTCATACTGTCTGGTTGCAAATTCTCAAAGACACGTTTTCTTGTGATGATGCCTTTATCAGAGTGAAGAATTTTTCATACTTTCTTGTACATATATAATTCTCTTATTTAAAAAAAAAAAAAAAAAATCTTTCAGGAATACCATCAAAGTGTCAAACAGTTTGGATCCAGATCAGGCTCAACATTTTGTCTAGGTTGATCTGGTATAATTAATCTCTTAAACAAATTTAATAGTTTTTTTTTGTGTTGATGCTTTAAGTCAACAATTTTTCAGTCATGGTGGAACATTTCCTGGATTCTACCAGCACTAAGATAAAGTGTCATGCTCAAGGACACAAAACAGCTCCATGAATGAGTCTCAAACCAGTGACCCTCTCAATTCAAACACTTTACCACTAAGCCCCTGCACACCACCTACTATCAGAACGATAAATTTCTCTGCATGCTTGGTAATTTGGCATGTTCTTTTGTTGTCTGCAGTTTTTCCAACCTTTACGAAAGATATTTTATGAATACCATCAATGTCAAACAGTTTTGACGGTGATCAGGCCTGGCATTTTGTCAGGCCTGAGCTGGGTCCAAACTGTTTGCAAATTTTATCAGTAGGTATCAAAATAGCCCCTTGTGGATAAAGTGTTAAAATTTTGGTTTGGTTTGATTCTTAACTCCCAGTCAACAGCTGGTCAACAGCTATTGTCATGTCGGGACAGTCAATTCACCTAACGACACTTTTTTCCTGGGCAAGCTTGACTAAGCAGTTAACCAGTACTTCAAGCACATACTTTCCCTTGTAACTGGCAACAGCCCTTCTTGAATCAGTGAAAGGGAGGAGAATGACCTTAGAAATTAGTTCATGATCAATCTCCTTGGAAGTATGGGACTGGGCCAAGATCAAACTTGCAACACCTCGATCTGCAGTCAGACATGTATCTGCAGCTAGACACATCACCGACTGCGCTACGCGGCCCGGTAAGAGTTAAAGAGGCAATTCACTTTACCATTTGTATTTGGGAAACCCCAAAACAAGTACTATAACAAACAGAGAAGACCCAGATGAAATTCAGCATGTCTACACTGTTTGTAAAGGTAAAAATGATCTCCAGACAAAAGAATACAACATTTTCCTTAAAACTATAACCTGACACCCCTAGATCTGTACAATGGACTATCCCAAGTTTATTGTATCAGACCAGAAGGAAGACTCCATTCGTATACAAAGGGTTAATTAACAGTAAATGACACTCACTTTCAATGATTCTTCTCCATCGTTTCACATCAGCATAAGTATAGAGTAGTATACATGAGGACAGCTGACCATCTCTGCCAGCTCTCCCAGCCTCCTGGTAATACCCTTCCACTGACTTGGGTATAGAGTAGTGAATTACAAACCTCACATCAGGCTTATCTATACCCATACCAAAGGCTATAGTGGCACAGATTACCTGTAAATAAATGACTCAGCTCAGATATAGTTCTTATTGTATGGCGAGACATCCTAAGGGGCTCTTGCATGGTATGGGAAATTAACATGGGAGTCTGCCCACGCTTGGATTTTGATAATATTATGTTATTTAATTTTCTGGGGTATAACTTTAATATTTATGGTGCGTTTGAGTTTTTATGCAATTCCATTGCTAATTTATGACGTCATGAATGAAATCATTATAATACCTTAGGGTACCCAGTTATAATCATTTCTAAAGTAATTGACATATCATGTAACGGGCGGAGAAATATTTCATTAAATAGCTATATCATTGATAAGTTCGTTGTTACTTAAAATGGCTTTGTATGTATTAGGATATTGGGTCCACATTCATTTTTATAGCATGGTACCCCAATTTTTGACTGTATATTTTGTATTCAGTCAAATTTGGAAATAAAATTTTTACAGGTTGCGGTCTTTGTCAAGATACCATTTCAACATATAAACTATCCATATATGTTACGAATATGTAGACCAAGTTTCATGAAATTCATAACCCGGTAACATATTTTTTCAACTTGATGTAAACTCATGGCCCTAATTCATCGAAATGTAAAAAATACAAAAAATATGTTTCAGTGTAAAACATACTTGAATACTTGCTTAGTTTGAATCATCATGCTAGCACGTTTATTGGTAGAAGTTGATTTGTTCAGTGTTTCCCATATTATGGATTGGAAAAAGAAGAAAAAAAAATTCTTTGATATTAAGTGCCACGATTCTTATTTAATGAAGTGCTTACACAATAATCTTAGCCAAAATGATACAATATGTTGACACCTGTACTTACCACGTCGAGTTTCTAACAATAAAACTACATCTAGCCAATGTTACACTTAATATATAACATTATTAAGAATTTTAATTCATACAGGAGAGAAAACTTATGACAAGTCAGTTCATACAGGAGAAGAACCTTATATCTATGATTTTATAATTGTAAGACTCGTTAATAAACCTGCTTCACAAAAATAACCCACTGTCAAATCTATAGGTTAAAATTAACCATTTTGGTCACAGATAACTCTTGGTTTCAAAGGTATTGCTAATTTGATGCTTAAATCTTCTCTGTTCATTCTGTTTTGTGAGACTGATGCTGATTTCCATCAAATAGCAACATTTATATTTTAGCTGGCTGTATATTCTAGGCATACAGTTTCGTTTCTGGACCTCTCTTATTCATGTAGAACACTGTTTTATAATACCTTTGATAAGACTCTGTGACACCTTATCCTGGCCACGGCACCAAAATGTAGTTCAGTTGGGATGTAAAGGAAATATTTAGTCTTCTTGTTTTCACATGTTTATTGTTAGGATAGTATGTTTCTTAAACAATATCATGCAGGACTTGTGGAAGTGATACACACTGTCTTGGCCCCATAATGCCATGACACAGGGCCATGACCTTCGGCATTTCTGACCATTGAATCATTTAAAATTGGCTCAACATGTCTTTCTTTAAGAATTGTGGAAGTAGATTTAAAAACAACCTCCTAATGTCGAGTTATTGGTTCATTTCAACTAAATAATTAATTTTGCTAAAACTGACCTATACCCATAAGGGGTAGAAAATGACAAAGTTACCGGTTTTGGATTTTCATGATATTTGGCTCAGATCAGCAGTATATATATGGCATGTTTTTGTGATAATATGATATCTTGACAAAGACTAGAACATATCCATCTTTTGAATTGAATGTTGAATGTTTTGTAAATTTTTGAAAAAAAATATTGAAATTTTACAATCACTTCTTCTGAAAACGTAAACCATAATTTATCCAAATGGTTTCGTGGTATTAAAATAATGTCTATGGTGTTTTGGATTCAATCTAGATGACAAATCATAGAAATAAACAAAACTACAGATTTAGGAAATGGAAATTTAGAGACAGGTACCACCTCAAAGGTGGAGTACGTCAGGGTTGCTTCCTAAGCCTTATTCTTAATTATCTAGTTCGATAAATACATTTTCATTGTTCGCATATAATGAGTTATTAATATGCAAAGTTTGAAGAAAATCCATGCGTGGGCACAGATGAAAGTACCCCTTTCGAGGCAATCCTTATTTCGGTGCAAATTATTCATCTCACTATTTCTCACCCTGTACGGGGCATTTAGTGTTTTATTCAATGTAGTCTAGTGGCCACTTGTTTGTGTGCGAACATAGCATGGTAAAAGTATTTCAACTCTTGTTTGTCGAGTAGATTTAGGAGAATTTTTGTCAGGGCATGGATTTTCTATAAAAAAATTTAGCCAAACAAAACTGAAAGTAGGGTCCAAACAACAAAACCCTTACTTATTATAATACTTAACACATTTAACTGAACGCAGATTAATTCTAAATTTATCTGTCAGTTTGGAATACACAGCACTTCATATATTTGAAATTTCAGACAAATAACACTACCAGGCCTTTTTTAAATGAACCAAATTTAGGATGGAGTTTTCACATGGTTAAAAACCTTACCATGGCCACGTTTGAATGGTGTGCTTTTTGTTTGGTTTCACCTTGGTTGATTTTCATTGTTTACATTGGTAGTCCAGATGCTAATACTCATGAAACAGTATAGATTTTAATTTTGAACAATTAAAAGGGGTTGTATTTAAAGGCTAAACATTAAATACCCCTAATTAGGATGTACAATCATAAAGATATTATTGTTTTTAAATCATTTAAGCTAAGTGGATTTGCCTACCCTTATCAGTAGGATGACTCCATTTCAAACTTTAGGGGTGTTGAGTGGTATTTTTTATTTTCCCCAAACTTTAATAGAGCATTCTGTAAGCAAACAGTGGAGACCTTGACCAGATAAATGCAGCTTCTGATCTGGGTCTACACTGTTTGCCTATGTCCCACAAAAAGGAGCCTAGTTTTATATGGGTTAAATTTAAGAAGAAAAATAAGAGATTATTACTTTAAATTTTAGTAGAAAAGATATTTATTTGAAAGTACACTAGAGCATAATTATAACGTTGACCTTTATAATGCAGAGATCTGTATATGACAGTTGTAACACGGCTCCCTGTTTACCATCAAATTTTGGCCCCTTTTCCCCTAAAAAACAGAACTCAATTTAATTGTTTGAGTTTTTTTTTCATTAGAACTGTAATCAGTCACGCTTTTAAACAAAAATCAACTTTGTAAGACTTCTATTTCATTCAATAGAAAAGAATAGTTTGGTAAAATTGAGGGATACCTGTTATGTCCAAGTCATACTACCTCCTTGATGTTCAACCCACTTCAGTCATCAAATTTAGCAAAGAAATTCCATCTGAGCTGCAAAAATTCGGTTTTAAACCAAGAATTTTCAGTTATCTCTAGCCCTACACACAACCTTACCTTACATCTATTCCCATTGAGCCATTTTTCTTGTATCATGGTTCTCTCGCTGACACTGAGTCCAGCATGGTAGGAGACAGACAGGATACCAACTTTACTATACACACAACCTTACCTTACATCTATTCCCATTGAGCCATTTTTCTTGTATCATAGTTCTCTCACTGTCACTGAGTCCAGCATGGTAGGAGACTGACAGGATACCAACTTTACCCAGCTGTGAGGCGACATCATCACACTCTTTCCTAGTAAATCAACAACAATTTGTGCACATCAAAAAAGTAAGAAGTGTTTTCATTGGCAAGAAAGATATTACATCAAGGTTGCATCATAGTAGCAAGAGCTGGCATAATGATGTTTTCTTTGTTTGATTTGATTCTTTACACCCCTGTCAACATTTTTCAGTCATGTCAGGACAGGTCTTCCTGGATTGAACCAGTACTAAGCAGGGATTAATGTGTCTTGCTCAAGGACACAACGCAGTGCCGCCAGTTTATGGTTTGGTTTGATTCTTCACGTCCCAGTCAACAGCTATGGTCATGTTGGGACAGTCAGTTCACCTAACCACACTTTTTTCCTGGGCAAGCTTGACTAAGCAGTTAACCAGTACCTCGTGCACATACTTTTGTTTGTAACTGACAACAACCCTTCTTGAATCAGTGGAAGGGAGGAGAATGACCGTAGAAATTATTTCATGATCAATCTGCACGAAAATATGGGACCGGGCCGGGATCAAACTCGCAACCCCTGGATCTGCAGTCAGACATGTATCTGCAGTCAGACGTATCTACACCGCCCGGTTCAGTGCTGCCAGTGAGGCTTGAAACCAGCAACCCTTTGATCTTGAGTCAAGCACTCTACCACTGAGCCACTGCACTCCCAGGCATAACTATGTAATATTGACTTGTCACTATCAGACGACAGTGCCGATTACAGAAAATCACATATTTTCCGTTGACACAGTGAGTTGGGAATGGCTTTATATATAGCATAAACTGTAGTAGAATCAGTCAAACTTTTTACCCCAAATCTTTACAACTATTTTGATTTCATATTTAGGACATACAGTGCAGTCCCTTTATAACACAGATTTGGACATTTTCCATTATGCATTCTTATCTGGAGGCCTGCACTATAAAGGTTTATGGACTGCCCTAGGTCATGGCCCTCGGGCAGTCTATAAACAGAGATAGTGCCCACAAGACTGGCTTCTTTTATCAGTGTGAGGCCTTCCGAAAATAATGCTTAAGTTGACACAATGAACTTGGAATGATTTTGCACACAGCATAAACTATTGATAGAATCAGTCAAAAAATAATGTTAAATCTTATATTAATCATTACTTTTTTTTCATTTTCATGACAAATATGGCTTAAAAATATGATTTATTCTACTGACGATGGAATCTGCAGACAAAAATTATGTGAAATTACAAGCATGCAAAGAGCACCACAAAAAAAAATGTAAAGAAAACAGTAAATTTTGAAAACTAGTTGCCTGCCAAAAAAGGCATAGACAAACAGTGCAGACCCAGATCAGACTGCTTCTTTAAAAGCAGTCTGATCCGAGTCTTCCCTGTTTGCTATTCTGACAAGCATTTGTGAGTCCCAGCCCTGAAAACCAACAATTTATTTGAGAACAGAGAGAGAAAATTGTTCAAAATTTTAGAGCATTTACTGTACCTTGATAAGCAGTAAACTATGCCACATTTGCCTGGGAATTTCTCCTTGATGATTGTTATAACATCTTTAGCAGCAGAGGACGGCTTCTTGGGGAACACCTCCAACTTCAAGTTAGGTCGGTTAAAACTCTGAGTAAACCTGAAAATCCACAGTAGCAAGTGTCAAAACTGGAAACCATTATGTTTGCTTGTTTGTTTTGTTGTTTAACATCCCAGTCAACAGCTTTGGTCATGGGGGGACAGTAAGTTCACCTAACCACACTTTTCCTGGGCAAGCTTGAACAAGCGGTTAACCAGTACTTCGTGCATTCTTTCGCTTGTAACTGACAACACCCTTTCTTGAATAAATAAGTGGAAGGAAGAAGAATGACCACAGAAATTATATCATGATCAATCTCCACAAAAGTATGGGACAGGGCCAGGATCAAACTCACAACCCCTAAATCTGCAGTTAGATGCGCATCTGTAGTCAGGCACATTAACAACTGTGCTAGGCAGCCCAATAGGAAATCCTTATGACCGGGATGCCCAAGTCACAACATATTTTTTTGAAAAGGGGCACTAACTCTCCTAACAGTTTGCTAACTGCTAACAAAAAGCAACTTGACCTGTCACCTATTTTTTTTTTAAACATGAGTCCAATCATTCCAACCTGACAAGTGGTTTCTCCCACAGGGTCCAGTCCAGTGTTTACAGTATGCCGCAAAGTAATAAGTTTATAGTCTATTTCAGTATATTATCAGAGAATGGCATTTTATTAAGCTGGACTGGCCCCTGTGGTTTCCATTTATTGATTTTGCCAAAAACTAGTTTAAAAAGGGGTCATGACTCACATTATAATTGATAGATTTTAACCATTATCCACTTTGACCCTATAAATCTTAGGATTATCCCTTCGCAGACCAGAAAACGCTAAATGGGTACTTTGGCAAACAGAGAAGAACCAGATGAAATGCCGCATAATGTGGCATTTCATCAGTGTCCGCACTGTTAGCTACGACAAAATCTACCTTCAAAGAAAGAAATACAATATTTTTTGGAACTTATAACCAGTGATCCCTCAATATGTACAATGGACCATCCTGACTTTATTGCATTTAGTTCTATGGACAATTTCATTTGTCTGAAAAGGGTTAAATACCTGAATATAAAACATGAATCTAATCCATTCAAACTAAAATATATCATACAGAAGCCATGGTTTTGTTTGTTTGTTTGATTTGATTCTTTACGTCCTAGTCAACAATTTTTCGGTTATGTTACAGAAACAACGGTACTTGAGAGAAGATGTACAGACAGCAGTAATACAACAGTAACATAACAACCTTTAGACAGGGATGTGGAAATACCATACCCAACTTGCTTTTCCAATTCATATAGGACAAGTTAGAAAATCTGCAGTATAATATTTATATTGTTCCAATTGTGTGGATCCTGATCAGCTTGCTATTACACTTTTACCATGTAAGGATTGTGATATAATTTAATGTAATATGAATAGGATACTTTACCATTTGGGATCCTTGAGTAATAGCTGATGACATATATCCTTTCTCACCCTCATAGTAGCAGTGGCTGTCAGAGCCATGATAGGAACTCCCGGAAACTTCTGCCGTAGTACGCTCAACTTCTTGTAGTCGGGACGAAAATCATGACCCCACTGTAAAATACAGTATAATTTCAGGTTAATGAAATTCAATCAGTGTTTGATTTTTGTCTATATTCAAGCATTTTTCAAGCCTGTGCGAACCCTATTTGATATTGATTGCCTAATTAAGGATTGAAATGCAGATTTTTAGCTTGCACTGAATGATGCAAAATATTAGGCTTTTTAATGTCTGTGAAGCCCCAAGGGCTTCTCAGAGACATTAAAAAGCTAATGTTTTGCATCATCCCGTGCAAGCTAAAAATCTGCATTTCAATCCTTATATTTAATTTTTTTTTTTTATTATCAATCAAATATGCCGTACAATCTTACACCCAACCCACTTGTTACCCTTTTAAAAATATTTTTTTTATTTGTAACGTGTGTGTTGGTACAGCCAGCCAGGGAAACTCTTGTACAAAACGTCATGACAATATGTTAATAATGCCATGTTTTTTTACACAAACATGATGAGCAGAGCCAGTCATTGGCTGTCGTAAATGTCAGTCTGTCCAAGGCACGTGTCAGATCACATGATTTTTCAATGTTTTGCATCAAGAAATGCAAACATCTGGAATGTTAGGTTTCATTTAAGGCAACTACAATGGAAATGTAAATATTTGCCAATACAAGCATTCATCATGGTATGTTTTAGCAACTTGAGGTACCCTATTAAACTGGAATTTTCTGCTTGCTGATCTGAACTAATCCATCTTCAGGGTTCAAAAAGGCAAGTTTGAGTAAAATTCAAGGACTTTCAAGGAGTTCTAAAATACTTTCCTACAGTTTTCAAGGACTAAGTTTATGAAAAATACAGATTTAAGTGTTAAAATTCTACTTCAGAAATGCTAGACTGAGATAATGGAGACATTAGTATTAGAAAATTAGTATAAAATGGCTGTGCCTTTATTTGGTGCAGCATATGCTGCACCAAATAGGTCTCTATAAAGAGTGCTAAGTCCTACAGAAAATAATAGAATTCAAGGCTTTTGAGTGACTTTCCAGTACTTTTCAAGACAGATTTAATTTTCAAGGACTTTTCAAGAAATCCCTCTACATTCAAGTACCTTTCAAGCCTGTGTGAACCCTGATCTTAGTTATCCATAAACAACTTGCTGAAGAAAGCAAATAAATAGTCCCTTTGGCTTTTCTGTAGAAAGCAAATATATATGGTAAATGTTCTAAAATTTCAAATTCTATTGCCTTCCAAAAAGGCCTAGACAAACAGCACAGACCCAGATCAGACTGCTTCAGAAGAAGGCTTTTGAGTGACTTTCCAGTACTTTTCAAGACAGATTTAATTTTCAAGGACTTTTCAAGAAATCCCTCTACATTCAAGTACTTTTCAAGCCTGTGTGAACCCTGATCTTAGTTATCCATAAACAACTTGCTGAAGAAAGCAAATAAATAGTCCCTTTGGCTTTTCTGTAGAAAGCAAATATATATGGTAAATGTTCTAAAATTTCAAATTCTATTGCCTTCCAAAAAGGCCTAGACAAACAGCACAGACCCAGATCAGACTGCTTCAGAAGAAGCAGTCTGACCTGGGTCTTCCTTGTTTGCTATTGCTATTCTGACAAGTATTATGTGAATACCAGCCCTAATAACCAACATTTTATTTGATAATAGACAAGAAAAATGTTCGAAATATCTTATGACATTTACAGGCCCCCAAGTAGACTCTCATGAAATTAAGTTTTTTTATAAAGGCTATTTAAGGCAAAATAAAGGTTGTTTCATTGAAATTCTAACAAAAATAAAGAGCAAATTAATGTCAAATTTTCTAGAATTTTTATTGGATCTCAATCTTTAAACCCATGTTACGATAGATGATGGTATGAAAGTGATGCAGCAAATCCTTACTAAGTTAGCCAATAAAATTATAGCCCATTATCACAAATCAATGAAAAATCACTCTTTGCTGTTTACTCCCTTGTTCCCCTACCTCACTTTGAACTAAAGTCTATTCTTGGGGAGTGGTTGATTAATAAATAAATCAAATATTTTCTAATCTTGAAGGGGGGTACGGGGGTCCTCTCCCGGAAAATTTTGAACACCAATAAAACAGAAGCCATCTCTGGTCATTTTCTAAGGGCAATTTTACCTTAAGTAAATGAACAATTTCGGGGGATATTGCTCCCATTTATATTATATTCCCTTTTCAAATATAAAATTAAGAAAGATATGCATAGGTCTGTATAAGTCTTGTGTATCGATATCAAAGTTCAGATTTGACAACCTTAGACAGTGACATTAGAAAATCAGGACAATATTCAGAACTCAATTAACCCAATTGATGATATCCTTTAATATTTGCCATCCCCGTTATTGCAGTTGGTAGTGTGTCCAACCTAATGTTGAGAGTTTTGCAGGCTAGTGAAAGATGAGCACTGAGTACATGTATTTGTGAAAAGATTTGGGTTAAGTCTGTCTAGGAAAAGGGTGGTTTGGATCAACTAGTCACTCAGACATTATTGCAGCTGTTTAGCATGGATGTAAAGCAAGATATTAACCCAAAAGCATTTATATTTACCTTACCCCACTCTTTTTTATTGCTGCCTTATCTGAAGCCTCAGAAAAATTGAGCATAAGACCACTATAAGAGTCACCCTGGTGCAAGAGGTAGGTAGACACAATGGTCAGAGGATGAATGCAGCTTTCTGAAAAGCTTAAGACGCCACAGGTATTATTTTTCAACTTACTTATGGTATATTTCTTTAATATACTCAGAAGAAAAAGTTAAGTCAGTACAGACACTGTGTGCAATAATTTTGAAAGACAGTCTTAATATTGACAAAAACCTTACTCAATATAAAATTCATGTAATGTCTTACAAATGTGAACATTTTCAACAAAACATTCTGTAGGTATACCCATTTTCTTCATCAAAATTACACAAAGTGGTCAATATTAAAATTCGAATTTCATAACTCAAAATTCAGTCTAGCGCCCCTCAGACGATTTCTGGCAGTACAGACGGAAATTCTGGTACCTGTTGCATGACTAAGGAATTTAAGAAGTTTCCAAGCGGCCATGAAGCGATTACGTCATGTTGACGTCACTATGACCCTAACTTCAAATGGCGTCGTTATCCGTGGTCTCCCCAACGGAGGCTTGTCATTTTTACTGCCAGGCCGTTGAAAACGTGTTTGCAGACGATAAATTGTTTGTTTATTACATCCACAACTGCGTGTTACGTCAGCAGCACGTGTACCTGTTTCACGACGTCAAAATGCGGTATTTCTGTAATTTGCTGGTAGCCTGGACGGCGAATTAAGCTTGCTAGCACTGAATTTTCTCCGGATTATTGCAATAGGTACAACTTTCTTTCAATATCGAACAGTATATGAGAAAATAACCCTGCCTGTTTGCCGCAGCACGTGCACATCGTGCATTTTGAAATATGGTTGATACAGTCTAATAGAGGCATTATTTGTCACGCAATAAACACGTACATGTAAAGTTACGATAATACAACACATGAATAAAATATGACAATGATATATGCAGTATTGTTGATTTTATGAGAAAACATAAATACTGACTAAACTTTTTCTTCTGAGTATATGTTAAAGCTGACCTTGCAAAATTTAAAGGTTTATTAATCAAAATAAAGGTTATTAAAGGTTTTTCAGACAAATAAAAGATTTTAAAGGATTGCAACCAAATTAAAGGTTTCTAAAGGTTTTAAAGGTTCCACTAGGGGGCCTGCATTTACCATAGTCACTTTTCTGTAGAAAACAAAATAAATAGTCCCTGATCAGACTGCTCTTCTAGCAGCAGGATGATCAGGAACTATTTAGTTTTCACACACTTTTCCTGATTGAGCAATTTAGTTCTAGCACTCAATAAGCTAA
Source organism: Loripinus fragilis (assembly GCA_964019695.1). Taxonomy (NCBI): domain Eukaryota; kingdom Metazoa; phylum Mollusca; class Bivalvia; order Lucinida; family Lucinidae; genus Loripinus; species Loripinus fragilis. The sequence goes on along the minus strand of OZ026522.1, from coordinate 34,534,214 downwards.
TAGATCTTCAAAAGTATTAGCCAAAACAGGACTCAAAAGTAAAAGACCCATCTGCTAATCCAAAGAAGTAAAATAATGTGCAGAGTCCCTTTATAACACTATGTTTGGGATCCATAGGAATGGGCCTTGTTATAAGTCATGTATGACAAAACATAGAAAGACAAAAGAGAGAAGAGACATTTAATAGACAAGTCAAAACATAGACGCGACATTAAATAAATCAATGAATAATAGAACGACGAATAATAGAACAATAGGTGTGAAAAACAATTACTTGACCGCTCGGCGATTGCTATGCGTCGTTGAACATTCGTTTACTCGATCAAGCTATTGGACAATAGATCTACTCAGCTTTGTTCTTACTTGGCGAGAACCGCCATTTTCGCCATCTATTTGGTCTGTTTATGAGGGAACTTTAGGGGACGAGCCTAGAACCAATAACGGACATTCGTATTTGGAGTACCTGGAGAGCTTGGCCTATAACGTAACAAACTAACTGTGAAACTGTACGAAACTAGCAGTCATCGAATACTGCGCTTAAGGCTTTACTGGCCGGTAATCAATGTTCACTACCTCAAATATAAAAAAAATTATTGTTGTCATAAAATAGATGGAAATAAAATGTTCGATACTTCTGAACTTTTTCGATGTTATTTCCAAGTTTTTTCGATTTTTTTTTTCTATGTTTTATCTTTATTATGTCTTTTCTATATTTTTGCTTTTCTGTGTTTTGTCGTTTTATATTTTGTCACAGACCATTATAAGTGAATTGTTTTATAAAGTGACAATTTTACATTTGGAATTATAGGAAAATGACCATTTAATGGTCATTTTCCTATAATTCCTTTGTAAAGCTCCATGTTAAAATTTTTTGGGAGCCACAAGATGACCGTGTTATATACCAATCCATATTATAACAAAGTTTGTTAAAAAGGCACTGCACTGTACCGTCCTGAATTGTTAAATTGCACTGAATGGCCTATCTTGAAAAATATTAGCACAACACATACCGAGCTGACACAATGAGCTTCATCAATAACAAATCTGTCCAACAGTTTTCTACTGTACAGGTTGTCCAATACACTCAACAATTTGCCACTCGCAGAAATCTGAATTAAGAAAATTTAGAAAATGGTTGGTGCTGGGGAGTTCCTATGCAGCAGCATGGGTGAAAGTTCAAAATTTCCCAAATCCTGAACTTTTGAAACTCCAATCTTAAAACTTGCAGTATGCCCAATAAATATTCACAATTTCAAGTTAAATGGTCAATGTCCTTAGACAGACTGAAAATAAATCTGAGAAGCTATTATGATCTCCCTAATTCAGCATTTTGAGGCTGACTTTCTGTGAAAAGTCAGCCCCAAAATCCGGAATTCGTAAACTTTCACCCATCCTGTAAACTTTCACCCATACAGCAGTCTGATCCAAGTTCACACGCTTTAGAATAATCTGGAAAAATGGATCGTTCAGAAATAGAGAGAACCTACAATATAAGAAAACAGCAGACTCAAGTTTGATTGTGTCTGTACATGAGAACTAATGGAAAGTGCAACAATTCTCACGGCCCCTAGCACCTGCTAAAGTGGTATTCTGCTTTCCGTCAGAACCCAATATTCCTGAAGGACCAGAATATGAAAAAAAAAAATATCAACACAATATCAATGCACGGGGAGAAGTTTTACCAACATAGAACTTCCAAAATACAATAGCAGTTACAAAGCAGATGCTGCAATAGGCCTAAGGCCAAATGAAAAAATACCTGTGTTTAGGGTAACTGGACCCTACCTAAACTTACTGGTGAAACCTAAATTTTTTCAGGTTTTCTGGAAAAAGTATAATTTCATGCATTTTGAAAGGCATTTCGCCTTTCAAAATGCATAAAATTATATTTTTGTTCCAGAAAAAAAAATTGAAAAAAAGTATGTGTTGCTGCTCTACCTAAAATTTTCAGAACTTATTACCCGAAACACATTATTTTTTTATTTGGCCTAAACAGACTCTGCATTTAACAGTGCCTCACCTGTCCTAGCAAAGGACAAGTTAAGGTCATATTCACTACGTCAGAGCTTTTGGGCACAAGATCTGTAGGATCTGTTAATCCTGCCACTATTTTTGTCCTGAAAATGTTGTTAGCTTTTTACGTCTGCTGTATTGGGCCTCCAGGCGAGAAAACTGTTTTTGGGGGTTTGGGAACAACAAATGAGCAGACCAGCCTGCGCATCTGTGCAGTCTAATCAGCGCCTTTGTTATTCGCTTGTTTGAATGTGTTATATCCAAACTTCCTTTCAGCGAAATTTTAACATTCTAGGTAGTCTCTGTAGCTGAGCAGGAACGCTTGCTTATGACCTTTTTTGCAACCCCGAAGACAGGTTTTCTCGCGCCGGGGCCCATATATTCAAGGGCACTTCAGACTAGATGTTATCATGGAAGCATATGAACCTCCATCAGACTACTCCCTTGGGAGCTTGTTTTGTTTCTTTGTTTGTGTTGTTGCTTTACATCCCAGACAACAATTTTTCAGTCATGTTAGGATGTTTTTCCTATCTTCCTGGTTTGACAGACTGGACCGATTTCAATATATGCGACATTTTTCCTCCAAAAAGCGTGGACATAAGAAATCAGAAATATGCTCTGAAATCTGATTCCGATGTATCATTCATTTAATTTGACATATGAGCGATCAAGAGTTTGAATTATTGAGATTTCACTGAATGAAACTTGAAGGAGTATCCATAAGGCAAAATAAAAAAACTACCTGTGTTTAGTGTAACCCAACCCTACCTAAATTTACTGGTGAAACATATACTTTTTTCAGGTTTTCTGGAAAAAAAATAGAATTTTATGCATTTTGAAAGGCGAGGAGATGCCTTTTGAAATGCATTAAATAAATGCTTTTTTTTTCAGAAAAAAATAATTATAAAAAAAAATAAGTGTGCCTACCCTACCTAAAATTATCAGAAGAGTTACCTGAAACACGTTCATTTTTTTTTTATTTGGCATAATTCACAAAAAGGGGGAAAGATGAGAGTACTCCTACATTTTCTGGTGTAACATAGAGCATTCTGATTTCTGGCACTCTCTTGTGTAGCTTCTTATACAACATATCAGTCTCTGCCTGGCCAACATCACTGGATAAATGACCTGCTGGTCTCTGTTCATAGAGAAGGGAGGGGGGGGGGGGGGGGGGGGGGGGGGAGGGGGGAGAACTCCTACCTTTTCTGGAGTGACATAGAGCATTCTGAATTCTGGGACTCTCTTGTGTAGCTTCTTATACAACATATCAGCCTCGGCCTGGCCAACATCTCTGGATAAATGACCTGCTGGGATCTGTTCATAGAGAAGGGGGGGGGGGGGGGGGGGGGGGGGGGGGGGGAGAACTCCTACCTTTTCTGGAGTGACATAGAGCATTCTGAATTCTGGGACTCTCTTGTGTAGCTTCTTATACAACATATCAGCCTCGGCCTGGCCAACATCTCTGGATAAATGACCTGCTGGGATCTGTTCATAGAGAAGGGGGGGGGGGGGGGGGGGGAGGGGGGAGAACTCCTACCTTTTCTGGAGTGACATAGAGCATTCTGATTTCTGGCACTCTCTTGTGTAGCTTCTTATACAACATATCAGCCTCGGCCTGGCCAACATCTCTGGATAAATGACCTGCTGGGATCTGTTCATAGAGAATGGGAGGGGGGGGGGGGAGAGAATAGAACTCCTACCTTTTCTGGTGTAACATAGAGCATTCTGATTTCTGGCACTCTCTTGTGTAGCTTCTTATACAACATATCAGCCTCGGCCTGGCCAACATCTCTGGATAAATGACCTGCTGGGATCTGTTCATAGAGAATGGGAGGGGGGGGGGGAGAGAATAGAACTCCTACCTTTTCTGGTGTAACATAGAGCATTCTGATTTCTGGCACTCTCTTGTGTAGCTTCTTATACAACATATCAGCCTCGGCCTGGCCTACATCACTGGATAAATGACCTGCTGGGATCTGAAGATAAAAACAATTTTGAAAAGATTCAAACCAAGGACTAGGTCCTTTGGGAAAAATTAAAATGCATAGCGGAAATGCAAAGATTACCCAGTTATACTAAAAAACTATCCAGTATGCAAAGATTACACAGTAAAACTGAGTAATCTTTGCATACTGGGTAGTTTTTCATGCTTTTGTTGTCATCTGCAGACAGTTCAGTGCTTGCCCTTACCGTCTAGTGCATTTTCCATCATGTAAAATGAATTTTATCCTTCAGCAAAGACAAAACAGACGTTCGATCTTAAACTTTGTGAACTGGATACTTATATCAGACTTTTACAACTATGCATGCACAATTTCTGAGTGGTTACGGTAAACTCCCCAGCAGCCACCTTTCAAAAGGAAATATTTGAGGATGCTCCGTTAAATGGAGAGTTCGATGACAGAGGTTGCTAAAATGGCAGGCGAATTCAGACTTTTTGTTTATATCAGCACCAGTGGTTAGTACCACATTTGCTGCAAGACATTAGATCACTTTTTTAGGAAGAAAACAGGGGAATAAGGGGAGATGCTGACAAAAAAGGTCTAAGTGTGTCATAAAGCAAATAGAAAAAAAGGAAGTCCCATCAGAAAGACTATGATAAAAAAACAAAAAACAATTTAAAATACATGTGTAAACTTTTTAAATGTACAAAAACAGTGAAAAAGAATAAATGTGTATCAATATGATACAAGTATGATTAATATTTAAGGGCGAGTGATAATGACATAAGGGCAAGTAGCCTTTTGCATCCATAATTTTACACCCCAGATTTTCAATGCCCCCTGAGATAAGAGTGTGTAATTAAAAATGAACTTTCTTATTTATCAACCAAAACATATGTTGTGGGTACTCAAAAGAATCGTCTTAAAAAGACGGTGTTCTTTTTAGAACCCAAAACAAATGTTTAAACATATGGATAAGAAAATATATTTAATTTTAAGCTATTTTTTGTCTATCTGCACCTATGATACAACTATTTATTAAATACCTGCGATGAAATACACCTGATACAACCCATTTTCCTATTGGAAAATATAAACCCTGTATCAGGCTACTAACATATTTTTCCGTATCACCATCCTCCATATTTTACCCATCTCATCACATAAAACCCAGTACCTGACGGTGAACTCGTAATCGAAATCTGAACGATAACAATATTAATCGCTAAAATGACATGTTTTTTTTCGTATAAGAAAAGGAATTAAACATGATAAATGCATTTTCTTCTGTCGTAACACGTTTACACAATGTGACTTCATCAAAAATTGGGCGCCAAATTATTTGCACAAAGTGACGTCATCAAAATTTGGCGCAACGTTATTTGATACGGCATCGCAGCGTCACACTGTGCAATTTTGCAATTTTGTTGGGTTTATTGCTAAAGCTGAAGAGTTTGTTGTTTTTATGTAGGTATATAATAAAAACATCATTACTTTAGTAACTCAATCTAATGGGTCGGATCACGTCTCGTGGCTGCCAGGAACTATTGAATCACACTAGACTTCCTCTTGTGTGATCTGATTGTTCCTGGCGCAGTCACTTGACTTGATCCGACCCATCAGATCAAGTTACTAAAGTAATAATGTGTATTTCTTATCCTTTAAAATGACATGGTTTACCTGTAAAGAGTTCAGCTTCTGCACTTGATCCTGAATTAAGGCCCTCAAAGGGGAGATAACCAGTGACACACCTCCAGATATAAGAGCAGGTAACTGGTAGCACAGACTTTTACCACCACCTACAACAAACATTGCTTGTAATAAGACCATCTACAGTTTCATAGGTTTAGATTTAAACACAATTTTTGAGCGTAAAATTGTAAATATTTTCTTACCCATCAGTTTGAACATATGTTTTGGGTGCTCAAAAGAACCGTCTCATTGAAACGGTTCTTTTCAGTACCCACAGCATATGTTTTGGTTGAGAAATAAGAAAATCATTTTTTGGTACGCACTCTTAACTAAAGGCCTGGTGTTTATAAAGAGTATACATTTTTTACACTGTTTTCAAAACGAGTATACACAACCGGTCGAAAAAAAAAGGTATTTTGTCTTTTTCCCAAATTTTTAAGTAGTGGACCATATAACACATAAATTTCACCTAACGTTTTTGGAATATTTCCATATTCTGTCTGTATCTCCCAAATTTTACAGCAAAAATCTTAAAAAAAGTCAACGAAATACCCTGGTCATTCAAACTAAGACACCAATAATAGTGTCAAAATAAATTGTTTGTCCCTAGGAAAATTGGTGATCACTTGGCTAGCTGATTGCCACTTAAATCAAACATAATATTTTGGCCTCATGAAGAAAATTTGTCATGTCATAAAAATGCACATTCTGTCGGTCCTGATCTGGATCCAAACAGTTTGACATTCTGATGGTGTTCCCAAATGAATTTTTTGAAAAAGTTAATTCTGAAAAAAGTCAACAGATGACACTAAAAGTGTAAAAAATTACCCATCATGCAAAAAGCTAAGGATTCTTACCTGTAGGCATGAGAATAAAGGTGTCATTGCCCAGCATGGCAGCATTGCAAGCCTCTAGCTGATGATGACGAAATCTCTGTAGACCAAACACTTGGTTAAACACTTTCACCATCTCTTTACAGTGTGAGAAGTTATAGTGGGCATACTCCTTGTGCTCGGGTGCTGGTGGCGGACTACTCAGGATACTGTCATTACTGCTCTTAGCAATTCCTGCGTAAACAACAGAAATCAAGTCAAACGGCTATTCTAAATACACTCTTTTATTGCTACAAACTATAGGTCATCCACTAGCATTGGTGAAAAATCAAAATTTTCAAAATCCTGAACTTTTGAAATTCAAATCTTAAGACAAGCATTAAGCCTATAAAATATCTAAATTTTCAAGTTGTAACTGTCAATTGGATTAAGATAACTGTAGATAAATCAGAACAGATGTTATAATCTACTTAATGCAGGATTTTGAGGCCGACTTTCCACAGAAAGTCGGCCTCAAAACCCTTAAGTCAGGAATAATCCTGAAAACCTTCACCCAAGACTAGTTCAGACGAAAAATCAAAAACTTTGATTATAAAATAGCCAGCATGGCTGATGTGATGGGTTTTCCCCATTGTTGACTCAGTTCCCCTAAAATATAATTGGACCCAGTCTACACTGTGTGCACTTTTGTTTTGGTTTGAATCTTTATGTCCCAGCCAACACATTTTCAGTCATGTCGGGACATGTCTTACTGGGTTGAACCAGTACTAAGCAGCAGATAAAGTGTCTTGCTCAAGGACACAACACAGGGACTCTGCGGGTGATGAGGCTCCAACCAGCAACCCTTTGATCCCCAGTCTAACACTCCACCAACTGAGCCACTGTGCTCTGTGTGCACTATTAAGATACTTGAACTGATCTATTATATAAATGATTAACTTTAAAGGTTTTTCCTGTTTTTACCCATGTTGGTCATGTCATCAGAGCTGTTTAAGAAAGTTTGATTACAGGGGATGGTGTAAAAGAAAATGGATGCTACACTAAAAAATAATGACAGATCACAATTGATTGAGTCATGTTGGGAATATATTTACAATTTTAAGCTCAAAAAATTTGTTTATCTAAACCTGTGTTGACATACCTTTAGATCCTGTAGTAGCTCTGGCATTGTGGGTAATTGTTGGCAGTGAATCATGGTCTATAATTTCCCCAAAATCTTCCTCTGGGAAGTCAACAATATCAAACAGATCATCTCCAGACTGGTTGGCGTCATCAAAATCATATCCTCCTACTTCTTCAACATTGCCAGAGTCATCTCCCCTCTGTGAACTACTAACACCAAAGTTACCTCCCTTCCCGAATGTGTCTGTAGATTTCTTTGAGTTGGCAATATGACTGGCTGATGATATTTTATAACCAAAATCAAAGTCAGACTGCTCGGCCAGTTGTAAATCAAGCTCATCATCTATACTATCGTAATTGTTATTCCTGTTATGCGCATCATTGGCTGATTTGAATGTATTTGGACTTATAAAACTATCCGACTGATTCACAGATATTGCCCTGTTTTGATAACTTCCTACCTGTCCGGGGGAATGATTAAACTTGAATTTGTTGGATTCAGCAAACTGTCCTACTACTGGGCTTGAAATATTTATAACACTATTACTGCTAGCATCATGGGAACCAGGAAGAGAATGTCGCTTAAACTTTGACATGAACTGTACATGCGTCTGTGTCAGTACAGCATCATCTTCAAAGAAACTCTCTCCACAGGGTATGGGAGACCCGAAATTACTCCCGCCTTCTGACAATCGTGTAGAACCGTTTTTACTAACAGTGCTAGTAATGGGTAAACCTTTCACATTGACAATATTACTTGGATTTTTTGATGTTTGTGTGGATGGGGTTGAAACATTAGAATTCTGTCCCTGGTAATTATGAGAATTTTTGAACCTAAACGGATTTGTTTGAACTGATGAATTTGGCTCAGAATTCTGAATTAGTCGTTGATTGATACTAGAAGATTGGTGCTCCTCGGGGAAGGCTGAAATTTCGGACACAGATGAAACTTGCGATTTCTCAGATGAATTTGATGTAGAGTTTGAAGGGAGACAATCAAGCTGCTTGGCATGCTGTAATAAATTAACACCTTTAGCTTCTTCTTTGATCTGATTCCTGAAATATAAAACAGGGGTGATAAAGTTCAGGATTAATCAGGATTTCCTGATTGAGCACTCATGCATTTTGCATATAAGATCAAATTTATTATTGCTGTAATTTGTTATCAGAACCTATCATGATCTTTTAATCAAATATTTACTATAAGATAAGCATAAACTGATTGCTTTCTATGGATGTTTTGTTCTTTTAAACATTTTATTGGTGATATCTGAATATTTTTGGCTAAGTTCAGGATTGAGCTGAAAGATTTTCCTGAATGAGAATCTTGGACTGTTATCACCCCTGATAAAACCAATTTAATCTATTTTTCTGCACAGATGGGTTGTAAATACACATAAGTGAAAGACTTAGATCAAATTTCCAAAATCCTGAACTTTTGAAATTCAAACCATAAAGCTTGCAGTATGCATACAAAATACTAGTTTCCGGTTTAAAGGAGCCGTGACGTGTGATTTCCAACAATGTGGCATTTTGACAAGTGTAGACACAGATGAGCCTGTGCAGCCTCCTTTAAAATTTAGAAACGCCAAATGATGTTTGGTCAGTAGCTTAACAGTCATAGAATATTTAAGCAACTAGCATAGGCTCTGGTCAGTCTGCGCCTATGGCACACACCACATTGTTGGAAATCTCATGTCACAGCTCAAATGGTCATTTGTCTTTAAACTAACTGTAAATAAATCAGAAGCTATTATAATCACCCATTGTTACAGTAAGATTGGGATGGACCTGTCAGTGTAACACTCTACCACTGAGCTATTGCACTACTTGGTATTTACCTTAATAGTAAGAGGTTCTGTAATTGGGAATAATTCTTCTTGAGAACACTCATCAAATCAGCATTGCTCAGCTGCATCAGAAGATCACAGGCCTGATCTGTAGCTTTCAACAGTTTCATCTGCAAACTGTATACCTACAAAAACATATAAATATATGCAGGAAAATATTACTGTAGTTAAGGTAATCAGTACAGTGTCTGTATAAATTTTACAAAATTCTACACCAGCTTTTGTAAACAGTAAAAGATCCAGATCAGCTGGCTTCTGATAAGGATCCACACTGTTTTCCATCAACACAATGAACCAATATAGTTTGCGGCAGGGATTTTCCTAGGCATGATCTGGGGCCAAATAACGGCACCTTCCCAATTCAAAAATGAGCAAAAACTTCCCAAAATGAGACTTTTAAGTTTTTTGTAGAATTATTCTAGATACTTTCATCCATGCAAACAATTTTATGCAGGAAAATATTAAAAGTGTACTGTTACGGTACATCCCTGAGAAATGTACAAAATATACTTACATTGGAAGGTTTTGTAACGTCTTCCTTGATTTCTGCTTTAGCACTAACATTTGATTCTGAAAAGATTGAACAGACAATTAATACAATGACCCTTGTTATAAGAGAATTTAAATGTATTTCTTTAAAGGTAACAGCCACTGGAAGTTAATATAATTGCAGAGGGTTTCATTTTAAGTGTGTTTGTGTTTAACAACCCACTACACCAATGTGGATAAGGGGCCCCAACTTAAATCTCATCTGACAGACTGGTGAAGCTGGGAATCAAATCCGGGACCCTGGTTAACAAGATAAGTTGTTTATCTACTGCACTACAGCGGCTCCTTTGTTATTTTGTACATATATTACCAGCCATTGAAACATTCAGGGTGCTCACTCTTAGCCTGAAATGAAATTCCTGACTTTTCCCTGACCATTATACTGTGGGCTTTACTGCCTCCCTCCCTACACCAATCTAACTGATCTTTACAAAATATTTATATTTTTACTTTTTTTTAAAAAAATGAAGACAAACAGCAGGCAGCATGTTAGAAAATGATATACAGTGTTAGATTTAGGCTTGATTTCTATTGCGACCCTGGGATCCAGGGCATCAACAAAAGTTGAGTCCCATTTTAATTTTACTGAGTCCCTGAAAGTTTCCCAACCTACTTTTTTGCAATGTTAAACACAAAGAAGTTAGCTAAAACTAGCAATTAACTTTAATCTCAAACATTTTCAGTTTACACTAAGTGATTGACGATCAATTAAAAAAAGCAAGAATGAAGCAGACTTAGCAGTGATGGAGTCTTTGACTATTAAACTTTTTCGCTTATAAAAAATCTTTACTTCATGCTCTAGACCAAGATTATTTTACTTGTGCCTGTTGAAAATCGCTGAACCTGTCTGTGAATGCATTTTTGAACGGATAAAACATCAAATTGAATATGCATTATTAAGTTATTTAAATGATTTTAGTGTGATTCCTCGAGGCAAACGCCATTTTTACCCAGCAAATTGATTTTGGGAAAAACGTAAATCATTATTTAAAGCTGAGCCTCGTTCTGATTTCAACTGTTGCTATGAACAACTGATCTAGGAAAACCACAACTTAATACTATTTATAGCACAGGAGCTTGACGTTTTTTTTCTATACTTGTATACCCTTTAGGAACTAAAGGGAAGTCCCTTTAGTTCCTAAAGGGTATACAAGTATAGAAAAGAGAGAATAACGTCAAGCTCCTGTGATTTATAGCAGTCTCTTTGTGATTTTGAAGCGTTGCAAAGTATAAAAGACCAATATTCAAGGGTTTTAACTACCTTCACTTTTGAGCTGAAAGTCGACTGCTTTTGATCTTGTGTTCCATGGACGCAAGCTACTTTGTCTTTTTTTTTGCGTACCAACGATTTTTGTTGCGTATTTAGATATTATTACGGCATAAATGCGAACACTGAAAAAAGAATATTAAGTTAACATACTTTTGTGTTGCTTAAATTAGTTTGAATAATATGTTTAGTTATAAGTTTGTGCTCAATATAAAGGCTCAAACGCAATTTTAAACCTACACCACCCGAATCAATTGGAAAGTGAATTCAGTAGCTCTGCGGTAAGGGTTTGCAAGGCCCTTTCAGCCTTCAGGTAATCACATAAAACAAAGTGAAAGTTGAAAAAAAAAAAGATTAAAAATTAGGTCTTATGTCACCTTTCAACATTAAAATAACTAGCAAAGAGACAAATATACTCAGAAAAACAATTGAAGGATATTTAGATTCAGTTCCATCTCTAACATTTAATACAATAAAAAACTAAACCAATTATGCATGCATTTCATAGTTCAAGATATCTGCAATCAATTTAAATGTTTAATTTAAGCCACGCTTCAATAATTTTAGTACAGTACAGGTCCAAATGGTGCTACCCTCTATACTGAAAAGTCACAAACATTCAAAAATGATTGAAACCCATTTTTATAGTTTATATTCCATAATTTCTGGCTCCAAAATCATTGCTCGATCTCAGTCAACTGAATGACACCTAATTTTGTAGTTGTTGTCAGTGTTTTACTTCCAATTAGTGGTCATATTGGCTGGGGTATGTCATATCAGTGCATTTTTGTTGAAGAAGTTGTCACGTTATTAGGTGCAATTACTGACAAATGGGTGTGTACACTTGTCTGTGGTCGGAACTAGAACATAAGCAATGACCAGATAAAGGTTACAGCAATAAATATAAACGCTAAAATTTCTGCATGTGAACTTTGGGTAAAGAGGGTTGGTTCATTTTGTGTGGTACTGTATCGTAACCAATGACCCGTAAATTTTATTTTGCATGTTACTAAATTGCATATTGATAGTTCTATCAGATACGAAAATACTTTGTTTGGAAATTATTTTCTCAAATGTTATAGAGTCAAAATAATTTTAATATCCTTCAATTGTTTTTCTGAGTATATATTAGAATAACTGAATAATATATATAAACGCACCCGAAAAACTGTCAGCCCTCATCTCATAATCTGTTAGTTCAATTTTTGAGGATGCCCTTTTAAGAACATATTTTAGCAAAGCATGATTTTAAAATTCCCTGACTTTTCCCTGACTTTTGAAGATTTTCTAATATCCCTAAGCTGACCATTTTACAAAAATCCCTGACCTCAAAGAAATCCAAATTTTTCCTGACCAGTGGGCACCCTGACATTAAATCATTATTATCAAATTCAATTTTCAGTTCATTCTTGAGGGCATTATAATGTATATTCAGAAATTTTCCTGAGAATGTCATTTTTGTGAATAATGTTAAAAGACATATTTGTGATGTTAAAAATTCTTGACTGGATCACGATTTACCTACATCAGTTAATGGCAGTGATTTCGCCAATTTAGTGAGGATTTTATTTTCACGAAACTTCACATCTGCGAAGTTTTGCGAAAATAAACCCTCACGAAAATTTCTGAATTTACAGTATGTACACCTGGCTTTCCACTGCACAAGTATAGAAGGGCAAAATTAACCATATAAAAGATATTATCAGATAGTCATTTTTATTGTAACCCTTTCCTTCATGAATATTCATGCTAGGCTCCCCCACTATGAATAATTATATAAATAAACTTAAATGCAAAGAAATCACTTGTCAGGTCCAGATCAGATAGGATCAGATATATCATATTTACATAAGCAAACAGAGAAGGTCTTGATCAGACAGCTCTTTGAAGAGCTGCTGATCTGGATATGCTCTGTTTGCGAAAGTGTTAAAAGACGTCTCTATGAGGTAAAGGGTTAACATTATATTTTTATTGTTGAAATATCACAATTTTGGCAGGAAACATGGTGTCAGACAGTGGTTGCAATGATTCTTTTCAAAATGCCTTTTCATCGCTACCAAAAAGTACAGTCTCCACATAGGCACTATCTTTAAACTCATTATTATTCACTTTATTTGCTATTTTAGGACATGTACACTAGAACACATATTACCTGTTTGTTTGATTTGATTCTTATCGCCCCAGTGAACAATTTTTCAGTTATGTTGGGATGGCTCTTCCTGGGTTGAACCAGCACTATGCAAGGATTTATGTGTCTTGGTCAAGAACACAACGCAGTGACGCCGGTGAGGCTCGAACCGCAACCCTTCGGTCTCAAGTCAAACACTCTACCACTGAGCCACTGCTCTCCCACACATATTACCTGTAATAGTTTGCGGCCTTACTGCAGCAGAAGGTTCATCATCTTCGCTGTCACTGAGATCTAAAGTACGTCTTCTTTTGGGTTTGTACGATATCACCTCATCCTCCTCCTCCTCATGGTCTTCATGAGTCACACCTGTCACATTATCCTTGGTGGGAGGAGCTTTCTGCAAAAAATATGATGGGTTACTGTAAAGCAGGGTTCTTACAGGCAAGTTTTAGTAAAATTCAATGACTTTTCAAGGTCTTCTTAAGACTATCCTACAGTTTTCAAGGACTAAAAATTTATGAAAAATCCTGATTTAAGTGTTAAAATTCTACTTCAGAAATGCTAGACTGAGATAATGCAGACATTAGTACTGTTTGTTTGTTTGTTTGATTTGGTTCTTTACGTCCACTCAACAATCTTTCAGTTATGCGGGACGATCTTCCTGGGTTGAACCAGTACTAAGCTAGGATAAATGTGTCTTGCTCAAGGACCACAACGCAGTGACGCCGGTGAGGCTCGAACCCGCGGCCCTTCGGTCTCGAGTCAAGCACTCTACCACTGAGCCACTGCGCTCCCTAGACATTAGTACTGGAAAATTAGTATAAAATTGTTGTGCCTATATGTGGTGCAGCATATGCTGCACCAAATAAAGGCACAGCAATTTTATACTGATTTAGATCTCTATCAACAGTGTTAAGTCCTACCAAAAAAAAGAAGAATTCAAGGACTTTTCAAGGCCTTAGAATGATTTCCCATTCAGTGATTTTATTTGGCCATTTTTGAGGCCGTATATGGGAGTCATTCCCAATCCAAAAATGGCCTTTATTTTCCCAATTTCATGTATTTTAGCTCTTATTTTCCCAATTTTAATAAAATATTTTCCCAAATGTGTAGGAAAAGGTAGCTTCCCAAAATCCCAAATAAAATCATTGCCATTACTTTTAAAGGCATATTTAATTTTCAAGGACTTTTCATGAAAGCCATTTAAATTCAAGTACTTTTCAAGCATGTGCAAACCCTGTAAAGGTTCTAAGCTTTCAAACACTTTTCTCTTTCAATTCTCAATTAAAATGCTGTTCATTAGGACTGGAATTCATTAAATGGTTGTCAGAATAGCAAACAGGGAAGACCCAGATCAGACTGCTTCTAAAGAAGCAGTCTGATCTGGTCTGCACTGTTTGTCTTGGTCTTTTGGACAGGCAGCTAGTGTTATTTACCATACTCAATATGGTTTGATACAGTAAACTTGGGGATGGTTCATGTAACATATCAAGGGGAACCAAGTTAAGTTTCCAAATTATATAGTCAGAGACCAAGTTTAAAGTAATTCCATGGTGTCAGATTTCTCATAGACTTCAATGTACATGTATTTTCACATTGCAAGAAAATATACGCTGCTATGTACAGCTAGCCAGCAAAAAATGTTCTGCACACTTTGGGTTTCCGTTTAACCAGGAACAGTTGCATTTAATGTTACATATCTTTGTTTACAGAAATCATTTTGGTATACAGGGTAACCTCGCTATGTCAAACTTGCTTATCTTGAATATACGGCATATGTCGAAGTGATCATCCATTCCCAAGCATTTCCCCTATATTGCTTTGTATTTCAAACCTGTTTATGTTGAACTTGGTTATCACGAAATCTCGGCTATATCGAAGTGTTTTTCATTCCCGAAAAATAGTTTTTCCACTTCTATACCACTACTTGTGTCGAAGTAAATTTTGTTTTGGTCAAAAAATTAAACAATATGAATGTCAAACAAAGTAATTAACCTTCAGACATCGAACAATAGTCTTTAATTCAGTCAAGTATAGTCCATTGTTGCGGGTAATCTTCAATTACGTAATAGCTTGGAGGCGGCCATTGTTCATTTATCAGCTGTTTGTGTATAAATAATTGCATCGATTGACCTTGACAATGCATAACAAACAACCCAGGCGTGCTTGATTTGAACATCAGAAAATTAGAGGTGCCATTCAAATCTTAATGTTGTTTATTGGTGTCCTTTGATGAGATATTTTCATCAGTCTTTACTTATACAACTTGGTTTGGTTTTTATGTTTGTTTATTCTATTGAAAAAAATCGGAAATTTCAATAATTAAAGCCTGTTTTCACCATTTCCCTATTCATAACCAGTAATTTAAAAAATCACTGTTGCCGAAATATTGTTTATCCCTTGCTAAGGCTGTGGCGTTATGGCTGTCCACAAAGTAATTAAAGTGGAAATAAAACAAACTAAAGTGAATTTCTTTTGTCTTCATTTCAATCCGGTTTTCAGTAGGAACAGTTTGCCTACACATGTACTGCAAAAGTATGTCTTGGAGAAATTGAACATGTACATCATATTGGGGCGACGTCATATTTTGCTTATGTCGAACTTCGGCTAACTCAAACTATTTTGGCCATTCCCTTTGACTTTGAGATAGCGAGGTTGACCTGTCTTTCCAAACTGAAATCCAAGGTTCTCCTTGCAAAACTGTATTTAAAGTGTCTAGGGGTCACCCTTCAAATAATGGGAAAATTACCAATAATGGTGTCTTGGAGCTGAAAACATTGAATACTTTGTCAATCCGTGATGGCTACATTAATGGTTACATTTGGTTTTCAGGAATATTAGACATCACAGGTTTAAACCATTAATTATACAGAAAGGAAGCAACTTATTATGCAATCACTGATTGTTCAATTACTCCATGTTTTCAGCACGCCAATTTGCCATTTTTAGTGGTGACCCTAGAAGCTTTAAATGCACACTTTTATACGAACACATTAGATTGCAATTTGGTGTTTATCCATTGGTTAGAAAATAGTTTCTCTAAACAACGATATATAACATTAATTGCAACCAGTTCTGGTCAAGACAGAATGTACCCGAAAACCAAAGTGTGCAGAACTTTTTTTGCTGTCAGAGTATATTTTTATGCTTTTGCCATCATTTGAAAGTTAAACCAATAAGGTAATATACTTTTTATTTTCATTAAATTTCTTCCACGTATTTTAAAGCTGCAGAGATTTAAACAATTTGCAGGTTTTTATTGACAAATTTTGGACATTGTCACCATTGAAGCTATGGAAATTTACGGAAAAGTGCATTTTCAAAATTTTGTAAAAGTTTAAACTATTGTATTTGATAAGTGAAGTCGAAACTTCATCTAAATTGTACAGTGCATGCATCTTTTATTTAGCTTTACATATGGTAATCACACTAATCTGGCAGCATAATGTTTCCTTTCAATAGTCCCTATCTGAGAGGGATTTTCTATATTAGGAAAAACATGTTCTGCCTGTCTGTTGAGCACTTCTTTTTAACAGATTAAACATATGTTTTGGGTGCTCAAAAGAACCATGTTAGGTTTTGGTTGAGAAATAAGTAAATTAATTTTTAGTCAAGCTTCCTTATCTGGAGGCTTATAAATCCAGGGCTTTAGTATTAAGAGTGCATAACAAAAAAATAATATTCTTATTTCTCAACCAAAACATATGTTGTGGGTACTCAAAAGAATCGTCTCAATGAGACAGTTCTTTTGAGCACCCAAAACACTCGTTTGTTAACAAGAGGACCAAGTGGCCCTTAAGTGCTCACCTGAGTTTTGTTTAAAGCTTACATACAGGTTATCTGTAAAAAGCTGACCATGTCGCTGGCGACCCTGGCACGGGGCCATTTTGGCCCCAGGGGCATAATTTGAACAAACTTGGTAGAAGACCACTAGATAAAGCATCATACCAAATATCAAGGCTCTAGGCTGTGTGGTTTCAGACAAGATCTTTTCATGTTTTTCCCTATATAAGCCAATGTAAACCCCCCGGGCGGGGCCATTTTTGGCCCCAGGGGCATAATCCACAAGGTGATGCTACATACCAAATATCATGGCTCTAGGCCTAATGGTTTCAGACAAGAAGATTTTTTCATGTTTCTCCCTATTTAAGCCTATGTAAAGCATGTGACTCCCGAGGTGGGGCCATTTTTGGCCCCAGGGATATAATATGAACAAACTTGGTAGAAGACCACTTGATAATGCATCATACCAAATAGCAAGGCTCTAGGCCTTATGGTTTCAGACAAGAAGATTTTTTTCATGTTTCTCCCTATTTAAGCCTATGTAAAGCATGTGACCCCGGGGGTGGGACCAGTTTTAGCCCCAGGGGTATAATTTGAACAAACTTGATTGAGGTCCACTAGATGATGCTACATGATTCTCCCTATAAAAGCCTAAGTAAAGCATGTGATCCCTGGGGCGTGGCCATTTTGGCCCCAGGTTTATAATTTGAACAAACTTGGTATGAGGTCCACCAGATGATGCTTCATACCAAATATCAAGGCTCTAGGCCTTGTGGTTTCAGACAAGAAGATTTTTCATGTTGCTCCCTATTTAAGCCTATGTAAAACATGTGACCCCCGGGGCGGGGCCATTTTTGGCCCCAGGGCTATAATTTGAACAAACTTGGTAGAGGTCCACTAGGTGATGATACATACCAAATATCAAAGCTCTAGGCCTTGTGATTTCTTTTCATCTTGAAAATCTATTTTTAGCCTGTGTGACCTAGATTTGCAATGGACCGGAACCATTTGAACAATTTTTAAAGAGGGTCATATTAGGATCATTCCTACAAAGTTTGGTCAAAATCCAGCCAGTTGTTTAGGAGGAGAAGTAGTTTGAAGCATTTGTTGACGACGGACGACGGACATCCAACGATCACAATAGCTCACCATGAGCCAATGGCTCAGGTGAGCTAAAAAATGATGGGTAAGAAAATATTTACACTTTTACGCTAAAATTTTTTGTGTATCTAAACCTGTGAAATCTATGAAATTTCTAGTATGAATGCTCATGAATTACCTCTTTCTTCTTCGACAAGGTCAGTGTCTTCTTAAATGCTGGTGACCCTGAAACACACATCATAGGTCCAGATAAGAGTGTGTAACAAAAATAATTTTCTTATTTCACAAGAACATTTCTCCAAAAACATATGTTGTGGTTACTTAATAGAACTGTCTCAATGAGACAGTTCTATTGAGCACCCAAAACATATGTTCAAACTGATGGGTAAGTAAATATTTACAATTTTACGCTAATTTTTTATCTAAACCTGTCATAGGTCCAGACAAATGTTTAAGGGTAAAATCTTAATTATTTTTCCAGAAAAAATATGTGTGCCTACCCTACATAAAATTTTCAGAATCGTTACCCGAAACACACTTTTTTTTTATTAGGCCTCAGCTGATTTAAAAACCCAAATGTAATCAAACGCTTTACAAATAAAATATTCAGCTGAAATCTACTTTTGCTTTTGCTGGTGCCGCATATGCAATAGTATAAATGACAGCAGAGAAAATTAACCCTTTGTATACCAGTGACTCCTAAATGCACACTTTGGCAAACAGTGAAGACCCAAATGAAACGCCACATTTCATTAGGCTATATATTGTTTGCTATTAAGACAAAAGTGATCATCAGAGATATTTGTTTTTATAATTATAACCTGTAACCCCTCATTATACACAATGGACCATCCCAAGTTTATTGTATCAGAGCAGAAGGAAGAATCCATTCGTGCATAAAGGGTTAATTTACCTGTGCCAACATCCATTTCAAAGTCACTGTCATTGTCATCATCAAAACTAGTGAACATACTGCTCAGGTTCTTCATATGCCAATTATCTATCTCATCAGACTTTCTTTTTCTACTCAGTATAGGCTTCTCAACTTCTGACTTTGGTGGAGACCTTAAAATATAGAATACCCAAAAATATTTACATTTTCAAAGCAAGCCTTTAATATTTACATTTTCAAAGCAAGCCTTTAATGAATCTTTAGATTTTTGCAACCGTTCATAGCCTCATCAAAGACATGAATTTGACTGACAGCTGCCAAGCTTACTTGCCCGTGCAGTATGCTTTGAACATTAAATTCATTTGCCAGAAGTGACACTGGCGTTGTGATTGACAGCAAGCCACACCTGAGTGTTTGCTCCATTGGCTGTCCGTGTTCACAGTGGCTGTTCCGTTTTACACTCCAACAAAACCGTTAATATGATTACATATAAAATACAAAACTGTTTTTTTTCCTAAATTATAAATAATTTCTATATTTTAAATATTTATAATAAAAATGTAAATATAAGCAATAAATTCAATTTTTGGTCTGTTCATGGAATCCTGAATACTTCAGGTCTCTTGCAAAGTTAACGTGGAGCCCTTTGGGTTTCACTTACTTTGCAAGAGACCCGAAGTATTCATGATTCCATGAACATTCCAAAAATTGAATTTATTTCTTGATTATATACATAGACAGGCCTCCAGATAAGCGTGTGTATTGGAAAATTATTTTCTTTATTTCTCATCCCAAACATATGTTGTGGGTACTCAAAAGAACCGTCTCAATGAGACGGTTCTTTTGAGCACCCAAAACACATGTTGAAATTTATGGGTAAGAAAATAATTAAAATTTTACGCAAATAAAATGTCCTTATCTGGATCTATGATACAACAGGGTCCATTCCAGAAGTATCCTTGTTTTAGTCATGTTGGGACATATCCTGGGTCGAACCAGTACTAAGCAGAGGATAAAGTGTCTTGCTCAATGACACAACACAGGGTTTCCGGTGAGTCTTGCGCTCTCAAGTCTAGCACTCTACAACCCAGTGGTCTAGATAAGGATCTGGACCAATGGGTATTTCACCCCCTACTTTTTAATTCAATGAGTATTTTACTCCCTACTAAAATATCAAATTGCAGAAGCATCAGTTCTGTTGCAAAGACTTGTGAAAAGACCCATTTTATTTGATTAAAAAGTTGATTGTATTAATTTATTAAATACATGTTACACTTTTAGGAACACTTCCAAGATTTGTACAATTGGTGTATATTATAAGATGTTTTTCTTACTAAGGATAAGAGATTTCACCACATAAATTAAATATCAGTGCTGAAACCTCAAACTGCAAAGGGTACTTTCACCCTTCAATTTAATTTTCAATGCTGATTTCCAAAAAATTAATGCTGAAATACCCTTTACCCCCTCTTATCTGGAGCCCTGACAACCGAGTCAGTGCCCTCCAATATGTGACTTTTAAATCCACTGTAGAATACATATTGAGGATCTTAAATGAGTGCTCATGTTTTATTGAAATTATTATACAAGTTGGTGAAGAGATCAAATGCGAGCGCTTGCCGAGCATTTTATCTGTTTTTCGCAACAAGTTTAATAAATTCAATAATACAAGAGCACAACTGTAAGATTCTATTTATGAAATGACATTAAGATTACCTTGAAGTGAGTAAGGGTGCAAAGATCAGGAATCGATACAATCAAGTACCACACCTGACCCAGGATACCAATGGGAAAGTGACAAACTCACAGTAGACACCACAAACGAGAGCCAAGAGGTCAGCCCTTTCCCAGCAGGTGACCACAAAGCACATATAAACAGACACGCACAAAGACATAGCAAACACAAGACAGAACAAAAACATAAAAGATCCACAAAAGAAGTACCGCCTTGGAACTGTCAGTTAAATATTTTACTGGAGGGCTTAAACCAGTTTAACGGCGCCAAAGACCCCTAACTTATCAATGCATCATGTCCTAAAACATATAAATCACAAGATATAACAAGGGGATAAAGCAAAGATAAGGACTCATCAGTAAATAAAACTGAATACCGGAGCAAAAGAAATCCAACAGGTAAACCCCGGTGGGCCTGACAAACAGCCAAAGCATCAGGCCCCTACCATCTCATCAATAGATAAGTCTTTAAGTCGGAACCATCATAGAGTCTGAAGTCCGACCCATCATATGATAAATATATGTAGCACATACAAGCAAGCAGATTTTGCATAAGCCAAAGCTGCTCGCTTAAGACAGGTGCTTGCTGAAAAGGTCAGTTAACACTTAAACAGCAATAGCTGACATTTTAAACAGCATTGTAAGTCCTGTAATCTATTAAATATATTTCCCAAATTCAGGGACTTGGATATATGTTTTGTCAGACGCCAAGTAAGACATACCTATGAGGGGCCACTGCTGCAACAGGTTTAGGTTTATTCTGCATCGTGAAGGCAGTAATTGACGTCTGGAATGTAGGTGCCTGAGGCTGAAGGGAAAAAAACAAACAAAAAAGACATTGTATTACACATGGGTTAAAGTTTAAAATACAAAGTCAGCCTCAAAATCCTGAATTCAGGATTAATCCTGAAAACTTTCAACCATGTATTACAGTATTTATAAATCCTGAAGTGTATGAACACAATCTGTATCAAACATAGTTGAATGTTAAGAATTACCAAATCCCTGAATTTTAAATCTAAACCTTAAAACTTGCAATATGCCTTCAAAATATTTACAGTTCTAAGATAGATAGATAGATAGATAGATAGATAGATAGATAGATAGATAGATAGATAGATAGATAGATAGATAGATAGATAGTATTTACAGTTCTAAGATAGATAGATAGATAGATAGATAGATAGATAGATAGATAGATAGATAGATAGATAGATAGATAGATAGATAGATAGATAGATAGATAGATAGATAGATAGATAGATAGATAGATAGATAGATAGATAGATAGATAGATAGATAGATAGATAGATAGATAGATAGATAGATAGATAGATAGATAGATAGATAGATAGATAGATAGATAGATAGATAGATAGATAGATAGATAGATAGATAGATAGATAGATAGATAGATAGATAGATAGATAGATAGATAGATAGATAGATAGATAGATAGATAGATAGATAGATAGATAGATAGATAGATAGATAGATAGATAGATAGATAGATAGATAGATAGATAGATAGATAGATAGATAGATAGATAGATAGATAGATAGATAGATAGATAGATAGATAGATAGATAGATAGATAGATAGATAGATAGATAGATAGATAGATAGATAGATAGATAGATAGATAGATAGATAGATAGATAGATAGATAGATAGATAGATAGATAGATAGATAGATAGATAGATAGATAGATAGATAGATAGATAGATAGATAGATAGATAGATAGATAGATATAGATAGATAGATAGATAGGTTTATTTCAAAATTCCAATAGGCTATAAAGCCCATGAGGATACAACAAATACAATATTAACATGGTGATGATGGCAGACAGTACATGCAAGAATGCAATGTGTAAATCAACAAACGTATTAACCCTTTCCTTCATGAATATTCATGCTAAGCTCCACCCACTATAAATAATTATGTAAATAAACTTTCTATTTTCGTAAATAGAAAAAAGAAATAACTTGTCAGGTCCACTAATGTAGGATCAGATATATATTTCCATAAGCAAACAGAGTAGACCCTGATCAGGCAGCTCTTACAAGAGCTGCCTGATCTGGGTCTGCTATGTTTGCAAAAGCGCCTAAAGGTGTCTCTATGAGTTAAAGGATTGACAGATGAAAATATACCAGAGAAGCTAATTATAACCTGCCAATGTCAGAATTTTGAGGCTGACTTTCTATGGAACTTTCACCCATTATCATACTGATTAGAAATACAGCAGCTCAGTAATGGAAATATCAAAATGAATTTTGCTTATATGAGTGGATATTTACATCCGAGTCAACAATATTTCAATCATGGCGGGATGTTCTCCTGGGTTGAACCAGTATTAAGTAATTAAGATAGAGTGTCTTGCTCAAGGACACAGTACAAGGCTTCTGATCGGTCCCTCGACACAGATCAAAAACTCTACCACTGAGCTCGGACTCTTCTAAATTTCAAATAAGTATCTTCAATATTCTATTTTGAACCCATTTTGAATATGAATCTAGAAAATGCCACAATAGGCCACACAACATTTCAGCTTACTGGTAATCAGACAATCCAGGGCTTTTTTTCACCATTTTGGGACAATGACCCATACCCCTGGGGTTGGGAATTTTAGCGTGAAAACGCCAAAAATGGGGATTTTTTAGAGCTTTTAGCTGTATTGTCAAATCAAAAAATACATCATATATTTATCTGAATTTAGCTGTAGTGTTAACTTTTAATCACCATTGCATGATGTATTATATGAGACTATGCAATGTTGAATATTCGACAGTTTTAAGCCAACTTTTACCATGATAAAAATGATGTATTTTATTCGATTTTTTATCTGATTTGAAATTGGGAATTATCCTCAAAAATTGTGAAAAAAAGATACTTTTTGGCATTGGGAATATAACC
The DNA here is from genome assembly GCA_964019695.1 of Loripinus fragilis. NCBI lineage: Eukaryota > Metazoa > Mollusca > Bivalvia > Lucinida > Lucinidae > Loripinus > Loripinus fragilis. The sequence goes on along the minus strand of OZ026522.1, from coordinate 34,510,385 downwards.
CAATAATGGCTATAAAATTGGCCAAAAATAAGCCCTGCAATCAGTTCAGAAAAAGTCACAAACAAGGGTTAATTAACAAAGGGATTTTCCTAGGCCCAATTTGGAGCAGAGTATAGGCGCCTTCCCAATTTGAAAATGAGCAAAAACTTCCAAAATGTTGTGTATCATTCCCAATTTCTTAGTTCTGTGTTTTGGTGAAAATTTCATGTCTTTAAGACTGCATCAAGTTTTCCCAAATTTTGATGGTTCAAATGTTTTTTTCCCAAATTCAATAGGCCCCTGGCCTCTACTTCTGAAAGGTAGGGAAATCCCTGTAACGGCGCACAGATACTTTAATGTGTGATCAAAAATCATTTTTTTTTTAATTCTCAAACAAAACATATGTTGTGGGTACTCAAAAGAACCATCTCGAGGAGACGGTTCTTTTGAGCACCCAAAACATATGTTAAAACTGATGGATAAAAAAATCACAATTTTACAAAAAAACAAAAAACAACCCTGTTTTATCTGGACCTTAGTATAATGTCAAAATCACATACCTTTTTAGCCTTCTCTACCATTTTTCTTGTTGCAGCATTACTGGTCAACTCATGCAGCGGCCCTGTCTGCGAGACTACTGTCACATCGTCATCATTGCTCTGTCTGCCTCCACGAAAGAGAGGCTTGGAACCAACCTCTAGTCTACCATTGTTCACTGGTGCGGGTGGTTTGGGTTTACTGAGGCTCAAAGAATTCCCTGGCCTTTTGAATTTAAATCCACTGAATAAAAAGAAGATGCTTGTTTTCAGAAGAAAACAAGACCAAACTCTGCTCTGGACCTGCGTCGCCGGTGCATGTCGGTGTGTGAACAGTCGATATGCAAAGTTCAAACATACAGGAATGAAATCAGATTACATCCAAATTACACAATGTAATCTACAGTAGGTGACTTAACAATTTCTAAGTTAAACACTCAAAATATATTACAGTCAAACTTTGGTCGCTCGAACTCGCCTGTCTCGAACACCAGGGATCACTCGAACTCGTTCGTGGTCCCCGGCAATTTGCCTATACATTTAATGTTAAAATACACCCCAGGCTCGAACAGCGATGGCTCGAACTCTCGAACTCAAAGCACGGTCCGCAGGGCGATTTTTTCATGTAAAAACGCTATGATGGCTCGAACCAAATATTTCTTTACATGAATCAGTCACACGCTTGATTTAAGTTCATTATTATTTTCATAAGCGCTCCGTGACAATGATGATTTTACCTTTGGGTTACCTTACTGACGAGCTGAGTGAGTGAAGCAATTAGCGGCAATTTATCAGATCAAAGATTTGAGTAAGTTCTCATTTGTCACCACTTAGTAGGTCGGCAGTAAATGATTAAAGACAATTAATGAGATGTTTTGTAATCAAGAATTCGCGTGTCAAAATGAGTAAAACATGCCTGGCTGGATAAAAACAGGCATCAGATAGTGCGGCTGTACAGTCTGGTTCGCATCTTTGTTGTAAACATCCTGGGGAGTTTGTCATTTTTCATGTTTTTGTTCGTTGTTAGTAATTGAAACTTGCACATTGTGAATAAATAATAAGAAACAAACTTGTTTTTTTTTCTTTTATTGTTCTAAAGGAAGCGATAAACAGCCAAACATAAACTGAGGGACACATAAACAGGAACATTCACCCACAAGAAGACAAACGGTACAGCTTACTCGATAGCAAATGCATTGACCAGCCTGCGCATATGCCCATGCCAATGAATGTATTTACTTTCAACAGGTTCATATGCTAACACATGCAGCTTATCATTTAAACTCTAGCGTATCAGTGACAGGTGTCACATGCTCTTTGCACCTTCTTGGGCGATAAAAAAACGTGGTGTCCGTGATGGCATAAAAGTACACATGAACCAACTTGAAAATTGGCAGGCTAGGTACCGCTCGAACACATGGATGAGTCAAACTCGCACCGACGGTCCCAACGAGTTCGAGCAATCGAAGTTCGACTGTAGTAAACTTAATCATATTGACCTCCGCTCCGTGTCGGTCAATATGACGTTTACTGTTCAATAACACTCCATGTCTACCTCAACATAAGTCAATAATTGTATAATATCAAATGTGCATAAATTTAAGGTGTACATGTTCAATGTGGGAACAATCATAATACAAAGTTTGAATACAAAGGAATGAAACTGCTTGAGTTACAGATTACACTAACAAGACACCCCCCTAAGCATTTCGGATGGAAAAAATGTCTAAGTTCAAGACCCCCAAAAAATGAAAAAATATTCATGAAATGTGCATAAAATAGTCGGTGCACATCTTCAATGTGTGAGAAATCATTATGCAAAGTTTGAATATAAAGTAATACTGTTGGAGTTACAGATTACACAAACTAGGCACCCCCTAAGCATTACGGATGGAAAAAAATGTCTAAGTTCAACACCCGTCAAAACAGTGAAAAAAAAATGAAATGTGCACAAAATAGGAGGTGCACATCTTCAATGTGTGAACAATCATTATGAAAAGTTTGAATATAAAGGAATGAAAACTGTTGGAGTTTCAGATTCCACAAACTAGGCATCCTCTAAGCATGTCTGATGGAACAAGAAATGTCACAAACACGTGACGAATGCCCCCAAAGGAATTGGTCTAGCATAGGACACATTTGAGGAAAGTTAGCTGTAATATAAAAGATATGCTTCAGACACGAAAAACCTAGAAATAAGGCCAGAAGAAAATGGCATGCGACACTCCGCCATTCCAAGATGCATTGACACACCAAATTTGGAAATCCTATCTCAAAGAATATCGAAGATATGCACCAGACTCAATGCAGTTTCTAGAACTAGGTCAGAGGTCAAGTTCAAGGTCACAGTGACCCAATTATGGTTTGGGGACACTTTGTCATCCTAAGATGCATCCACACACCAAATTTGAGATTCTTACCTCAAATAATATAAGAGATATGCTCCCGACACGATTATTCTAAAAACTAGGTCAGAGGTCAAGGTCACAGTGACCTGAAAATGGTATGTGATACTCCGCCATCCCAAGATGCATTCACACACCAAATTTGGAAATCCTACCTCAAAAATATGAGATATCCTCCGTACACAATTATTCTTAAAACAAGGTCAGAGGTCAAGGTCACAGTGACCCGAAAATGATGTGACACTCCGTCATCTCAATATGCATTTACACACCAAATTTGGAATTCCTATCTCAAAGAATATAGGAGATATGCACCAGACTCAATGTAGTTTCTAGAAACTAGGTCAGAGGTCAAGTTCAAGGTCACAGTGACCCAATTATGGTATGCAACACTTCCTCTTCCCAAGATGCATCCACACACCAAATTTGAAATTCCTACCTCAAATAATATAAGAGATATGCTCAGGACACGATTATTCTAAAAACTAGGTCAGAGGTCAAGGTCACAGTGACCCTAAGATGGTATGCCACACTCCGCCATCCCAAGATGCATCCACACACCAAATTTAGAATTCCTACCTCAAAGAATATAGGAGATATGGACCAGACACAAAGCGGGACAGACGGACAGTGCGATTACTATATGCCTCCCAAAGTTCCTTTGGGGGTATAAAAATGTCTAAGTGCAACACCCGTCAAAAATAAGAAAGAAAATATGAAACGTGCACAAAATGGGGGGTGCACTTCTTCAGTGTGTGAACAATCATTATGTAAAGCATAAATATAAAGGAATGAATACTTTTAGAGTTACAGATTACACAAACTAGACACCCCCTAAGCATTTCGGTATAAAAATGTCTAAGTTCAACACCCCTCAAAAATGAAAAAAAAAAATAATTTGAAACGAGCACAAAATAAGAGGTGCACATCTTCAATATGTGAACAATCATTAGGCAAAGTTTGAATGAAAAGGAATAAAAACTTTTGGAGTTACAGATTACACAAACAACAACAGATTTCCACACACCAAGGTTTGGCTAAATGTCCCGAGTTTAAATCGGCTACAACAACCACGATAAAACTTCTTCACTAAGTGGTCAATACTGGTGACTGGTCAACATGGTCAAATAAAAATTTAGTGCTAGATAAGAAAGGCTAAGGATAATTGGTCTTTTGAATGCACCTAAAGAGGTTACCGTTTTTTTAGTTGTAACTTGTTAAGGGAAGTGTTTTCTTTGACATAGATGCACATACTAGCTACAGTAAAACGTGTCTTAAGCGGCCACTGAAAAAGAAGACCAAAAATGGTTTTCAAGACCGATTATTGCTTTATGCAGGTCAGAAGTATGACAGAATACTTTCGACCTTCATTAAGCAACCGTTTGTCATTAACACCTTTGTTTTGTCTATTTTTGAGTGGTTGCTTAAGACAGGGTTTACTGTAGTTCTAACATTACATGTAGTCCTGTGGAAAGGTGAACAAATACAAAATGTTTAAAGTTTAAATCTATGTACACTTTAAATTGATATATACTTGACAGCAAAAGAAACGCATATTATTCAATATCCATTTAATACCAGAAACCGCAATCACAATTTACCCTGAGTTATATGAGTGTGTTTGGCCAGTCTCCTGCGTTCTTTCCGGACCATTTTATTCGTCATTACACAGTTAATTATTACTTTTTGTTAATTAATGCAAAAACCACCAAAACAGCGCCGTACAATTGGAAGAATCCGGTTTTGAATCCGATTTCGCTTGATGTCACGACAAAACAATGTAACAAATAAGAAAACAGCATTAAATTTTAAAACATCATTGCTGTTGGAATTATACTGCAGATCCAAAAGTTTTCATTTTTTTTTCATTTTTCACATTGGTCTTGAAAACACAGAAATCTCTAAGATGTTAGAAAATCTGGTACTTTATGCTTGATGTAAAGTAAGGTACTGTCCAATAGAACCGTTTAAAACAATTGTTTGGAGACTTACTTGCCTGTCTTATACACACTTCCGGCTAATTGTCTGATAATGTAACTTGTTCACATCGGTCCACCTTGATGAACATCGGATAACTTACCCTTCAACAGTAGTCTGTATATCCTGATTATGACGCTGATTGATTTACATTTAAATACGATCAGTGGTTTTAGGCATACAACATCTCGAAGTTCGCCATAATTACGAGTTATTTCATTATGCCCAGAGTTATCCCCCTTTATTAGCATTATTCCAGTGATCGGTCGGTTTGTGATACATTTGATTAGGCCTAAATGAAATATATGTGTGGTTCCTGTTGCATACCAACAAAATTTAGGGTAGGTAGGTAGGGAAATTATTAAATTTTGTTATAACATTTAACGACAAAATCTGAAAAAGTGCCCATTTTAGGTATTTTTTCTCCAAAGACCATTTTAATGTTTAGGGTAGGGTTAAAAAAATAGGGTAGGTAGGCAACAGGAACCACACATATATTTCATTTAAGCCTAATACACCTGTTCCATACATCATTGATACCTTTCATATCACAGCACCTTAGATAAGCAGCGTATTTGCGTAAATACGCAATTAAAATCCTCAAAAAAGCAATTAAAATGAAGTGTGTGCGTACCGAAAAGCAATTCTAACGATCGGTATGCAATTACATGCGATGTCATTGCGTACCATTAGGTCCATTTCGTTTCCATTCGGCTAATAAACTAATGCCAGTGGGTATTGATTTTATTTTTACCAGCGAGCGCGCAATATACTCCAGATTAAAGAAAATATCGGTGCCCAGTCCAGTATTTTTCGCGGAAAAACACTATGAAGAAAGTGAAACTTTGCAAACTATACACGCTCGAATCATGTGAATGTCAACAAGGGGATGAGATTTGCTCCAGGTACAATAAAATCGGCTATTTTGATACTTTAGAAAGGCAGACGATGGGCGTGTATAAATATGCAAGCACATTCCCGATGGCTTCACGCAATAAGAAAAGGTGTAATCACAGAAAAAAAAAACGTGGCGTAAAAAAATATATGAAAATACGCAATTGTTTTTGCAAGTACGCAATTGAGGATAACCAGGTTGCGTAAATACCCAATTGACCCAAAAGCTTATCTAGGGCGCTGATATCATTAGATCAGTATTTAACAACCAATTTTACAATATACCAAATATGCAAAATATGCGTTTCTTTTGCTGTTAAGAATATGATCAGAGGATCAAAGGAACGGATACATGTAAGCTGTTTTTCAGGGTATTTAAGCAATAAAATTTGTGGGGAAAAAATTGTTCAGGGGACAAAAATATTTCAATATTGCACTTGTCCTGCAGGACCAGTGACTTACAATTTTCACATGTCCTGCAAACACAATGCACTCGTTCTTTAAAAGTGTATGCAATAAAGAGCCTCGAAAACCAATTTTATGTTTTTCAAACAAAACCCGTGGTTGTTTACCCCTCTGACGTCAGTATCAAGGGACAAACTCAATTATCCTAATCTGTTCTAGAATGAAAGAGTTAATTTTTTCAAGATTTATCCCATACCTCCACGGCCAAAATGGCTTCTGTAGCTTGCTTTTTACAGAAAAATGGTTGTTTGTTTGTTTGTTTGTTTGATTCTTAACGACGCATCAACCCTTGTGGGTCATTAGCGTCAGACGGTATTAAACTAAACATGATGAAGATGGAAAAAGTAAAAATTTATAGGATAAAATAAAAGGAAAGATGATTATGAGTTTGTATAATGATAATTAGTTGCAATACAATTGTTGACAGGAGAGACCACGTACAATATCTGACAGTTTCAAAGAGCTATTCAGATAACTGTACATGTTCTCTAACTGAACAGAATACATTAAAAAAAATCTGTAGTATGGTCTGATACAAATGTAAAACAAAACATGATTTTAAAAATAGCAATTAGATTTTGTTAAAAAGATTTATTTGTCTTAAAAATGTCATAATACTATCAATATGTATATCTTGAAATAATTCTTTCATGTTATCAACATGGAAGCAATTATTTCTTACTTGTGCAAAATCGCCACATTCCAAGAGGAAGTGACGTACAGTGAATGGTGCGTCGCAACCAACACATTGTGGGTGCTCTTCACCTTGTAGTAAGTATGAATGAGTGACTCTTGTATGACCTAAGCGGAGTCGAGCTAAAACTACTTCTTCTCTTCTAATGTTTCGAACAACTGATTGATATTCACCAATAGTTGGTTTGATGTCAAGAAGTTTATTACCAATGCTGTTATTCCATGAAGTTTGCCATTCTTCCAAGATATATTTATTGATAGATGGCTTAAAATTTGAAAATGGAATTTTAAAAGAAGTTGGTTCTAATGAAAGCGATGTTTTTGCTTGCTTATCTACCATCTCATTCCCTTGGATACCTATATGACTAGGAATCCAACAGAGAGCAATTTCTTTATAAGCTAAAAGCTCATGACATTTTTCTAAAAGTTTCTGAATCTGTGGATTCTTTGAACTGGTATGGTTCATTGCTTTCAATACAGAAAGCGAGTCAGAAAATATAATAAATTTATTGTTAGCATCACAAGTGCTAATGAAATCTAAAGCTAGATCAATTGCTTTGGCTTCAGCAGTGAAAATTGATGAATCGTCAGGTATACGTTGCATATTACTATGGTTGTCTGATATAACAGCACAACCAACCTTTGAGTCTTCCTTTGACCCATCAGTATAAATTTGTTGGTAATTCTTATAACGACTTTGCATTTTTCTGAAATCATCTTTTAATATGTGTGGATTTGATTCAGATTTTTTCCCAGAATGTAAATCAAAAAGTATTTCAGGTGGTTTCATACACCAAGCTGGAATATTTGGTGTAAAATGTTTTTCAATATTTTGTGGTTTGATATTGGCAGACTCCAAGAGTGGTGAAATTCTGATGCCAAATGATTTAATAGCTTTAGGTTTTTGTTCATATAAATTAACATAATTTGGTGGGAATGTACTTCATGAGCAGGATTTGATGGGTTAGCAGCAAGTCTTATAGCATATTGCAAAGAGAGTTTCTCTCTTCGTGAGTATAGTGATGGTTCATCTGCTTCCACATAGAGACTAGCAACAGGAGAAGTTCTAAAAGCCCCTAAAGCTAATCTAAGTCCTTGGTTATGTATAGGATCAAGCATTTGAAGATATGATTTTCGTGCAGAGCCATATATAATACAGCCATAGTCTAATTTTGACCGGACTAGAGACCGATAAAGCTTGAGAAGTGTAGTTCGGTCTGCACCCCAAGACGTATGGGAGAGCACTTTTAATAGATTCAATGCTTTTAAACATTTAGCTTTGAGATATTTAATATGGGGTATAAAACTGAGTTTTCTATCAAATAAAATGCCAAGGAATTTAGATTCCTCAACAACTGGAATAGGTGATCCATATAAATGTAAAACTGGATCATCATGTTGCTTGCGCAACTGACAGAAATGTACACACTGTGTTTTTGATTTGGAAAACTTAAAACCATTGCTTGTTGCCCAATTTTCAATCTTATTTAAATTTTGTTGCAGTTGGCGTTCAATCGTCGCCATGCTTTTTGAGCGATAACAGATACAGAAGTCATCGACATATAATGAGCAATCAGTAAGATTACCTAAACATTTCACAATATCATTAATTTTAATGCTAAAAAGTGTTGTAGATAGAACGCCCCCTTGAGGTACACCTTGCTCCTGGTCATAATAGTCAGACAGAGAGGAGCCAACTCGGACTTGCATGGTGCGGTCTGCAAGGAAGTTTTCAATGAATGTAGGAAGTCTACCTCTTAATCCTAATTTGTGGATATCTTTTAAAATGCCATATCTCCACGTGGTATCATAAGCTTTTTCCAAATCAAAAAACACAGCAACTACATGTTCCTTTTTAATAAAGGCATCACGTATGAAGGTTTCCAATCTAACTAAATTATCAGTTGTACTGCGGTCAGATCTGAAACCAGACTGGAACCGCGATATATGATTATTGGATTCTAAAAACCAAGTAAGTCTTTTATTTATCATTCTTTCAAGTGTTTTACATAGACAACTTGTTAAAGCTATAGGTCTATAATTATTAGGTTCCGCAGGATCTTTCCCAGGTTTGGGAATTGGGATTATGGTTGCTAAGGTCCAATCTTCTGGAAATTTACCAGTAGTCCAAATGTAATTAAATATATTCAAAAGGGTTTCAAGAGAATTCTCTGGGAGATGTTTAAGCATTTGATAGTGGATCTCATCAGGACCCGTGGCTGAGTCATGTGATAGTTGAATAGCTTCAACTAATTCATCTAAATTAAAATCTTTGTTATAAATTTCATTATTTTGTGATTTAAAATTCAATTTAACCTTTTCTTGTTCGGTTTTAATCTTTCTGAAGGATTCAGAGTATTTGAATGATGATGAATTGTGACAAAAAGTTTCTCCTAAAGTGTCAGCAATGTCTGTTTTTGAAGTTGCTTTGCTGTCCGTACCCACCATGTTTAAATGTGTGTAACTGGGGGCTTTGTTTTTTCCAGAGATTTTTCTTATCATATCCCAAACCTTTTTAATAGGTGTTTTATGATTGATTTTCGAAACATAAGATCTCCATGACTTACGCTTCGAAAGTTTAATTGTTCTACGGGCTTTAGCTCTAAATACTTTGATGTCATTGAAATTGTTGGTATTTGGAGATCTTTTGAATTTAGATAGAGCTTGTTTGCGCTGTTTAATTGCTTCTTTACAGTCGTCATTGTACCATGGATTACTTTTAGTTGGATTTGTCGAAGTTTGAGGAATACATTCTTTAGATATTTCGATAAGAGAAGATGTAAAATCAGTTATAGGATCAGAAGATTCTTTGAAGTTTTCTGGCACCAATTTATCAGTGCACAGAGTATTAAATAGATCCCAATTGGCTCTATTTAATTTCCACTTTGGATTGTGATCCTCAGTGGAAAAAGTGTTCTGTTCAATGATGATAGGGAAGTGATCACTATTGTGTTGATCTTCACATACAGACCAATTATAATCAAGAAACAGTGATGGATGACAGAAGGAAAGATCAATAGATGTAAAAGACTTTGTACTTGGAGAATGATAAGTATAAGACTTATCATTCATAATACAAATGTCATTCTTTGTAATGAAATTTTCGATAAGTTCACCTCTGGAATCATTGTTTTGACCACCCCAGAGGATATTGTGACCATTGAAGTCACCTAATAAGATATACGGAGAAGGAAGTTGTTGCAGTAAATTGTCCAAGTGTTGGGAGTTAAGAGAAAAGGATGGAGGAATATATACAGAACATATGGTTATTTCTCTGTCTAGAGTGACAGAAATAGCAGTTGCTTGTAGTTCTGTCTGTAAATCAATCTTTCTTTGTGGGAAAGATGATTTTACAAATATTGAGGCACCACCAGAGGGCCTCAGACAATCAGTATGAACATAGTTATGTACATTAAAACCTTTTAATGATATGTTATCATCTGGTTTAAGAAATGTCTCTTGAAAACAAAATACAGACGGATTATATTCAGAAATCAATAATGATACTTCATTATAATTAGGTTTCAAACCTCGACAATTCCATTGTATAATTTTATGTTTAAAATCCATACTTGAAAATAATATTAAAAGGGGTAATACAATAATGGTTAGATTGAAACCCTCCATTATTTAAGTTAATGGTAATCGTGACAGTGTGCCTTTAGGGAGGTGATCACTGGAAGATGGCTCTGTGAAAACCACAGACTCATCGTCCATGACCTCCTCGCCATCTTTTTCAGCAAACACAGAATATGGATTCTTTTCAGCTTGTTTTGCTTTTTCTGTTTGTTCTTTTTCTTTCTGTGCTTGTTCTTTGAGAAAGATCTGTTTTCTTTCTTCTTTTTGTTGTTTTTTCAATTTGTCCTTCTCTTCCTTTCTCTTCTTTTCCTCATCCTTCTTCATCATATCAAGGGTTGCCTGCTTGAGGGCTGGCCCAGGATGAGATGAGTTACTTTTACCCGGATGAGGAGATGCGTTTCTTTTTTCTTGTGTACCTTGCGTTTTTTCTGTTCTTTGTTTTAAATATTCATCAAAGCTGTCGTCTATCTGTGTACTTTTGTTTTCCGTTTGTGTAGATTTGTTGCAAGTGCCAGGTTTTACTGCACTTGCATAAGTTTTAGGTCCGTTGAACTGTTCGTAATGTTTTCTTGCTTCAGGGAATGAGATGTTCTGTTCACATTTAATTTTCAAAATCTGCCGCTCTTTTTCCCACTGTGGGCATTTTTTAGAGTTTGCAGGATGGTGACCTGAGCAGTTGACACACTTGGCAGGTTTATCACACTGGCCAGATGCGCAATGTTCAGGTTGAGCACAGTTGCAGCATACAGTATGTCTACCACACTTGTTTTCGTGGTGACCAAATACTTGACAGTTATAGCACCGAAGTGGATTTGGTATGTAGACATCTACTTTAACTTGGATAAAGCCTACTTTGACTGCTGTTGGTAAGACTGGTGAATTAAAAGTAAAAACATATGTGTTGGTGGGTTTCATTTCACCATCACGACGTACATTGATTCTGCGGACATCTGTAACTCCCTGTTCCGCCATGAACTCAAGAATATGTTCGCTTGTCACTTTGCTCAAGGCAGGACAGCGAACAATACCCTTTGAAGTGTTCAGTGACGAATGGGGCTTTACAGAGCATTTGAGTCCACAAAATGTCTTCATTTGTAGAAGAGTTTTCTCATGTGTTTCTTTTGCACATTGAATTAACAAATCACCAGATCTTAATGTTTTAATGCTCTTTGGTTCTCCTGTCAAACTCATGATGGTTTTATGTACTAAGAACGGAGATAAGGAAGAAATGGTCTCTTCCTGATCAGAATGTATAAGTAAAAATCTTGGTACATAAGGTGTTTTTGTTGAGGTAGACGAACTTGATTTAATTGGTTGAGAAGCTGGGTACGAGTTTTCAGAGTCGGTATCTGAATTTGCTATGTGACGTTTTTTTGCTTTTTGTTTAGCCATGTAGTTTAGTTGTTTGATTCATCCTCCATGCTCCCCACCCACCGTGGAGCCCAACAAGGGAGCACTTTAATGGAGTGGTTTTCCGATCTCCAGTGCTAGAGATACATAGAAGGTATACTTGCACAAATAGAATCTGCACAATTGACCCGTTAAGCCACTGCCTTCCAGGATTATTTTATAAAAGAAAGAAAGTTTAAGATAATGGACACATGGTTGGCATCAGAACGATACTATAGAACGAAGATATAAGAAATATTTTTTTTACATTTTCAGAATCCTGGGGCTTAGCATGACAAAGCCGATTAGAAACACCGGGCCGTGTTTCCACCTCAGTCTACCCCGTCAAAGAGGCCAAAGAGACGTGTTGAGTCATACAGAATTTATAAACGTCCATATTCTGCATGCTCTCAGTCTTCCAGGCCATCCCCTTCGAGTTACGAGAAAGCCACCCACGGCAGACTGGTGGGTCCTACTCTTAGCACTCCCAGAGGAGACAAGTATTACAATCAATATCGTCCCCTGTGTGAAGTGTGCCCCAGAGACCGCGACAAGGTGGTAGGGACTCTCCAGAAAAATGGCCCTTTTGATGAAGAACTCATGTTTTTTCAAAGATGGCAGTTGATTGTGGCATTAGTTTGTCCTGTTTCTTGGAAGTAGAGGTTAATTTGGAAGTCTAAAATGGCTCGTATATGGATGACAATTGATATTAATTGGAATCAGAAATGGTAAATGACAAAAATGAATGTAAATTTTCCCACATTTTTGAACCATTGTTTTCCAACCATTCCAAAACAATGATGTTGAAAATGAAGGTAGACATTCATGTATTTTCAGCTGTTGAAAAAATATTTTTGACATGCTTAGCTATCACTAGAAAACATTATTTCAGACATTGAACCAAATGTCTAAAACAAGCAGGAAAAAATTTGGTGTAAATCCTCGTGTCGTATCAATGATCGATTATAATCGATGATCAATCGAGAAATTATTTCGATTCTACTAATCGATTGTGTTTGGTAATAATCGATCATAATCAAAAAGATTCACACCTGACTCTATTGTAATCTGCTATTCTAAATTTGCCACTTTGCTACAAGAAAATGCAAGGTTAAAGATATAAACTGTAACTATAGCAAGTGCACACCTTAACCTTTTGCACATTGTCCTAAATGTGTGCTGTGACATAGTCACAAACAGTGAAGACCCAGATGAAATGCCTTAGAATGCGGCATTTCATCAGGGTCAACATTGTTTGCTCAGACAAAAACAATCTTCAGAAAAAGAAATGCAATTTTATTTCAAAATAATAACATGTGACCCATTGATGTATACAATGGACCTTCCCAAGTTTATTGTCTCAATCCAGAAGGAAGAATCATTAGTGCGTAAAGGGTTTTAATGTCAATGGCTGTTCAATTCAGATTGCTGTCAGGACATGTTGTGGTAAGGTACCGTTCATAAAACAGCATGAAACTGACGCTTAATATTTTCATAAAGCAGTACAAGGATAGACATTCTTTGGGATGGAACCTGTGGTTCCCTTACATTTGATAACTTTCGATTATAATCGATCATCAATCGAAACCTGACCGATTATTTTCGATGATCGATAATGAAAAGTCCAATAATCGAACAACACTAGTAAATCCTTACATTGGTTATGATTTTGTATAAAATTATATGTAACACCATAATAATATCAAAATAGCCTTATTTTCCCCAAGCACATAGCGTGCACTTATATACGGCAGTGAAGGGCTAAATAAGTACTAAAAGCACAATTTCAAAAATATATGTGGGCTTTATTACTCTACACTGGTTTTTGAAAAAAAGCAATTGATAAAAATCTGGTGTAAATATCCAGTCAAACTGAAAGCTTATCTGAACCTCTGTATGATTTTGAAGTACAAACTTGAATATCAGTACACGCATTTAATGTCACTGTTTGCTTACAAGGTGGAAAATAGACCTCATTGTGGCATATATTACACAAGAGGGCCCTTGAGGCCTGGATCGCTCACATGAATCCTTGTCATGAGGAGAGGATGTTTACCACAAAATATAAATCCCATCTCTCCAAACACCTTAGTCCATCTTGGGTATCATTCAGATCATAACCAAAGCCTATCAAGTCACTTAGTTCAATCAAAATATATGAATTTGCACAATTTCAATGTCTGACCTTTTTACTCAACCCAAAAGGTCAGGGGTGTGCATAAGGGTCAAACATTTTACTTGTATAATGTTCTACACTACTTTCCTTTTAATTTGATATGCAACATGACCACCTTCAGAAAAAATGTTTTGACCTTTTGACCCCAACCAGGGGTCGAGGGTGCCCAGGGTGGGGCCATAATTTGAACAAACTTGGTAGAGGTCCACTAGGTGATACTACATAATAAATATCAAGACTCTAGGCCTTGTGGTTTCAGACAAGAAGATTTTTAGTTTTCATCTTGAAATCTATTTTTAGCCTGTGCGACCTAGTTATATAATGGACCAGAACCTTTGAACAATTATTAAAGAGGGCCATATAAGGATCATTCCTGCCACGTTTGGTCAAAATCCAGCCAGTACTGAGTAGTTTACATGTAGGAGGAGATGTCCTTTGAAGCAATTGTTGACAACATAGGATGGACAATAGCTCACCTTGAGCCTTGGCTCAGGTGAGCTAATAATGCCACGCTACTGAAACCTAGCTCCCTACTATTGAGTGGCACGTATAAATAGGTAGGAAAATCTGTGTGAAGTCTCACCCTTTAGTAACAATGGCACCATCTTTGTTCATCACTCCTCCAATTAGTGAGCTTTATTTCTGAAAAGGAAAAATAGGGAAATATATATACAAGTCATGCTGCAAAGTATAACATGAAAAACATTGCTCATTGGCAGTCATTGCTAAGGCCATTCCTAAAATTTTTTGTTTGCCATCCTCCAAATGTTATGAAATTGAAGATCCTTCATTTCTGAATTAGTATGCACAGTTGAATCAGCAAGACAAGGCTTTGTACATTGGTACTGGCTTTTTTAGACGTACATGTAGTAAAGGTATGTGCCATTACCAGAAAAAGGCTTGATCAGTGCTGTGCCTAGGTCATGATTTCCCAGTATATCAATGTCCCCCTACCAGAATTTCAGGGGGACTTTTACAAATTCTGGGGGACACACCATATCTATCGCCCACTGACAAAACACAGACTCACGGACCAATAGAAAATTGGTAAAGAATAAAGATTTTTTAGATTTGTTTTATTAACCCTAATGGTCCGTAATGTACTCCTTTTCAGAAATAGTCTGTGTATGTTAGCATCTGGTGGACATTTGGTGGACATGTTAACGGTATGTGACATTAGTCTGAGGGTCATAAGTCTGTGACTGGTCTGTAAATGGTACGTGAATCAAATGGTTCGTAGAGATAAGTTTGATTCTGGTCCATAAATTGAATATGAAAATACAAAAAAGATTTATCTCATTAAAATGATTTGCAGTCCAAGCATTTTAATTTTTATTATTTTCGAAGATCAACATTTCATTATTTTCGAAGATCGAGTTTGCTTTTGAGCTTCGGTAATGTGCTAACAGCTATGATGAAACCATTTTTACAGACTGCACATGTAAACATGAAGCCGTACATGTACAAAGTTATTGGAATGCCTGTAACTTTTAACACAGGCTTTTTGAAAAAAGTCAGTTTTCTATGGGGAAAACATTAGTTTTCTTATTCTTTAGTCCTTGTTGAAGATTCCGCATTGCAGACACATTAAAGCTTATTCTACTAGGATGATCCTGGATCTATACCATGCAGTTTGCTATTAAACCATATTTGCAATGGCATAGACCCCACAGTAATTTCAATTTATAGACTCTGTTTGGCATTTAATAGGTCTCACAAAGATATTAGGTAGGGGCGTGCACATGATCTTTACCATTGCCCTTTCGGTAGCAGTTGAAATATATATATTTCTCCTCAGACCTCTACTGTCTGTCATCATCATCATCAAAGGCTCCAGATAAGAGGGGGTAAAAGGTATTTCAGCATTGTTTTTTTGGAAATGAAAATACCCTTTGTATTTTAAGGTTTCAGCACTGATATTCAATTTATGTGGTGAAATCTTTTATTCTTAGTAAGAAAAAACTAATATACACCAATTGTATAAATCTTGGAAGTTTTCCTAAAAATGTAACATGTATTTAATACAAGCAGCTTTTAAAAAAAATATGTTTAGCAAATATTGGTTCTTTTTACTTGTAAGGCTTTGCATTTTCTGCAGTTTGATATTTTAAGTAGGGAGTAAAATTCTCATTAAATTAAAAAGTAAGGGGTGAAATACCCATTGGTCCAAATCCTTATCTAAACCACTGCATCATCATCATCATCATCTAGGGCTGGCCAATCGAAGCCAAAATGCTAATTGATAATCGGTCCTTGAATTTCAATATATAACCGATTAGTAATAGCTCAAACTTGAAAGAAGGCCTCGGAACGTTTTGTCAACTTTTGCTTGGTCAATGACATTGATTTCCCCATCATTTCGCTATGCAGCACAAGTGTTGTGTGTTATACATTCAAAAGACAATAGGTTTCAAGTAAAAATTGGCACCTTTGCTCAAAACAAGTCGTCATCTACTCTGTTGGAAGAAAATTGACTTGCTAATTGGCAAAGTCGGTAATTAAACTCACAGTTGGCCATTGTTGTTGCATACAAAAGGAAGTCAAGTATGCATGACACAAACACTTTTGTGTAAAATAAGACACTGTAAAACGTCGGCAAAATTGAAAGCTTCTAAACCCAAATTTAACCGCAGAGAAAAAAAACTTGCATACTAGATTGTTTATCTGACAAATATTTTATAGTTTAGTACTACTTTAAAACAGAGAAGGGCAATTATACCCTTTTATAACATCAGTTGTTGAGTTATCCTGCAGAGTACAACGTTTTGATTACTTTGTTACAGCAATTTATACACATCTACTGTATACGACAATGCACTTCCGGTCTAAACGAAGCAATTACGCTTGAATTATAATTAAATAAATGAACAGAACATCCATTAAAAGTAATCGATTTTAAAAAATTCATATCGATAATAGTTTTTCTATTGAATATCGACCGATATTTTGATTAATCGTACCAGCCCTATCATCGAAAGTCGAAAAGATATATTAAACTTCCATTAACTTTCATGGTTGAAATGTTAGTTTCTACGACAAGGTGACGCTACAACGTAATGTCTTCCATTATCGAATATAACTAATTAAACGTTATTGTTCTGTCCACGGAAGTAGTCCGTGTTTTGTCAGATCAGTCCATGAATATTGATCCTTTAGTCTGTGTTTTTTCATTGGTCTGTGGTTTGTATAGAAGTCCGTACTCCGTAACAAGTCTGTGAGTCCATGTTTTGTCCACCACCAATCTATCTGATTTTATCTGTTAAATTGAATATAGTTTCTTTCCAGCCATAATGTTTGGAAGTTTCTGTTAATTTTTTACTTAACTTTGAGCAATTTTTACTTAAATTTGAGTTTGATGTCAATAGTTTAGGCTTCAGAAGAGGTGTAGATGAGATCATGACCGTGATGTTGTTTCTCCCATTGCCGGGGTTTTTAATTCCACGAAAAGCTTTCTATTTCATAATCATAATCAGATTTTTGATTAATGTGCAGGTGCATCATCCACATTATTGGGCCCCTTCCATGTAACTGCTAGCTGCATGCATAGCAGATCTCACACCTGATCTCCAGGTGCTCCTTTCTTGAGGATCAACTGTCGTGAGCTTCCACCTAGGCAATTTTTCTGTCAGTTTCTTCCAATCTATCTGATTTTTAGGGATCTAACAATACATCGGACTATCAATAAATTGCAATAGTAACCTAGGTAATGTTACTGCATCGATAGGAAAGTGGCAATGTCAATAGTATCGGCAATAGTATTTTCACTATCGCAATAGTTTCAATAGTTTTCAGACATAGGGATTTTCACTTTAAAATTGTTTGGTTGGACACAAAAAGAAAGTTAAATGGCAATAGTAAACATATATGTTGTTGCATCCCATGCATTTCAGCAAGATAAGTGAACTTTGACAATATGCTGAAATTTTTCTGTTGTTTCCATACGAAAATTGGTACCTGTATGTGCAGAAAAGTCCTACTGTATTCTTAATTTTCTCCTTCAAACAAGCGTAAATGTTTCAGACAATAGTATCACAATAGTATTGCAATGGTAGTCCACAATTGTAATAGTATCGCAATGGTACTTCCTGCAATGTCAATACTATCGCAATAGTCAGATTTGGCCGCAAAAGACACCCCTACTGATTTTTACCTGTTAAGTTGAATATAGTTTCCAGTCATAATTTTTGGAAGTTTCTGTTAATATTTTTACTTAATTTTGAGCAATTTTTACTTAATTTTGAGCTTGATGACAATAGTTTTGGCTTCAGAAGAGGTGTAGGTGAGATCATGACAGAGAAGTAGTTTCTCCCATTGCTGTGGTTTTTAATTCCCGAAAAGTTTTCCATTTCATAATCATAATTGGATTTTTGATTAATGTGCAGGTGCATCATCCACATTATTGGGCCCCCTTCCATGTAACTCAATGCATAGCAGGTCTCACACCTGATCTCCAGGTGCTCCTTTCTTGAGGGTCAACTGTCGTAAGCTCCCCCCGCCCCCCCCCCTTCTCGCCATCAGTCTGTATATCACATGCTGTTCTGACTGCACGACTAGAACACTCCTTCTTCCTCTCAAAATGAGGTCGAGGTCCTCAAGCCTTGCCAGTAGCTCGCTTGACCATCCGTGGCCACATCCTCTGGCTTGATACTGCAGATCTGCCTGATCATGGCCCTATCATTGTTCTGTGAGTGCGTCTTGGTCAGTGGCCTAGTTGCACTGGCATGGTAGAGCATGTTACTCCCCAGGCAGAAGTTAATATTAGCTTCTGCTGAAAAAAATCTGTCAACAATTCGCTTTTTCGCCATTGTTGTTGAATTCGACTGGTCGAGAAATCAATATGCAAATGTGAAATCATCAGTTATTACTACAATCCAGGGGCACAATCCTCGGGTACAGTCTTAATTGCACTATTTTAATTCCCTTAACTAGGTTGTGCAAAATACAAAAATGGCTATAAAAAGTGGAAAAATAAACAGATTTCAAGGCTTGCCAATAGGCCCACACCGGGTGCGTTTTTAAGGGACATTGGTGGTACCATCACAGGAATCCCACATTCTAGGCACAACACTGGCTTTATTCAATTTCGGAGACAATCTCAAAAATGATTCATCAATGTTTGGAGTTTCTTACCTGGTCGTTTCCTGGGAGTTTAACTGTTAGTTAGTAAGATTTGATTCTTCACGTCCCATCAACAATCTTTCAGTTATAAAGGGACGGGTCTTCCTGGGTTGAACCAGTACTAAGCTAGGATAAATGTTCTTGCTCAGTGACGCTGGTGTGGCTCGAATTCGCAGCCCTTCAGATTCGAGTCAAGCACTCTACCACTGGTCTCCCTGCAAGTTTAACTGTGTAAGACCTGTCCAAATGCCACATTATGTTTGGAAAGCGAATTGCTAAGGGTTCTTTCTTCTTCGGGTGTATACTCGTACTGATTTATTTGTACGGTAAATGTTCTAAAATTTCGAACACCTAAAATTATCGCCAAAAATAATTTTCAAAACATCCTAAAAAATCGAACACTGACCTTTTTTGGAAAAGTGAATTTCTAAAATTACAAACACAAGTTATTTTCGGCGGAAAATCGATGTCCGCTTATGCTCGGTTTACTTATACCGTACAGCGACATTTGGAAGGTTCCATTCTACTTAAATGGGTAATCTGGCACGTGACGTTCTGTTTTGCATGCCGAGCGCAAGACTATACTTTTTGTCTGCTAATTGTGCGATACGTACTTTCAGATAAGATCAAAGGCAAGAGCGCATTAAAAGCACAGACTTTTTCTACAAGAACGTGACAAAGTTCATGTTTTTTATTGGTTTATCTATCGACGGAAAACAGTGCAGGCTCAAATATTTTCAAAACCCTTCATTGGCGAAATGTTTACCTATAAGAAGCATTCGATCCATCGGAATTCTTCAGCAATGGTCATTAACATGGTCACAGACTTTAAACAGACATGCCTCGGGCAAGGATTAGGAGTTACATTTACCGCGAGAAAACGCCCATCTAAGCTTATGTTCACCATGAAGGACTTAGGTCATACGCTGCATGGTCGTCAAAATTGAACATTTGCAAGTAACAGTAGATGTTACTACTTTAAAAAAAAAGCCATGCAAACCACAGCGTTAAATAACTGAGTAAATTTGCTAAGTTAGTTTGCTTATACAAACTTATATGCAAAAGGGCCTTTTTCCATGTTATGGTTTGCGTCTTTAGACACAAAATTAATCCATTCAACATAAAAGCGGTGATGCTTGACATACCAGAGCCATCAATGCTGAATTGAGAATGCAGACTTGCGCAGGCTCGTCTGAGTCTTTGTCGCACGTTGTAAGTACCAAAATATCGTGAAATTATGTCCGTCGACAGTTTAATTTCAATCAAGCCGGTTCACACACACTGCATGCATGCATGCGCGGATCCAGAACATTTTGTCAGAGGGGGTAGTGAGAGAGGACCGAAATGCCACTAAAAATGGACCACCACCGGCCCATCAGCGAAACGCCTTTGAAATTTTGCTGGCGTGTCAATGGCCCACCATTGAATGCTGGCTTGGTAGCTTTGTGATTTTCTGGGGATCCGCATCAATATTGCTAGGAAACCCTATATTTTTGTGATTTTTCAGGGGGGGGGGTCCGGACCCCCTGTCCCCCCCCTGGATCCGCCCATGGCATGCATCTGAAAGAAGGTACTTGTCTGAAATGTTCCGTGATCATCGGACGCAGAGTCGGACTAGATTATAACTCTTGGCATGCTTGTTTGCCCCTGATCAGGCACGTCGGACGATCTTCTAGATCCAAACTGTTTGCAAACTTTGATAGCAGGTAGTAAAAGTAGAGAGAGAGAGAGAGAGACTGTACGGTGTTTGCACACGGATCTTTATCGCATGCACACATTTTTAAATTGACGAAATATTCTATCTTGAAAACCATTCGGGTCTGATCTCGATCCAAACCGTGTTTGCAAATGTAGAGAGAGAGAGAGAGAAAGAGAGAGAAAGAGAGAGACTGGTGCAGGCACGTCAAAGTAAACATTGCATCGGCGGATCGACAAGAAGAGAGAGAGAGAGAGATAGAGAGAGAGATGTGTGTGTGTTCTTTTTGAATTTCGTCAGTTTGTTTTTTTACTCAAGGAACTCATCTACGTATTTCAAAGTTGCAAAAACTTCTGATCGTACGAGATGTCTAGCGGTTTCAATTCTTGAGTACAATCTCGGACCAAAAATTTCTGGGTCTGAGGTACAATATTAACTGGAATTCGAAGTCGACAGAGCGAGCGAAAGTGTTTTGGTTTTCTGAAGGAAGAACGAAATAGTGTGGTGATTCATCGGTAGTGAGAGACGAGTGAACATAGGAGACCCGGCTTATCGAATAGTTAAAATCAGTGGACTTTTGTGACTTGTAAGTAAAATGAGTGACATAATATGCACGTGCCTGGCTCTCGACTTGGCGAATACCGCACGCGCTGGACATTTTACTGACTCAGTCCGCATGAATTTAGCGGCGGTTTTGATAAGATTAAAGAAAAGAAAAAAGAGGAGATAGCACAGAATCATATCGGCGTGTTTTCAACACGTTTCTACCACATTTTGACATGCATATATACCGTTTTTTCTCATGAAAAAGCCCACATTCTAAAATTTTGAACACTAGCATTTTTCACATAATTTCTAAAATTACAAACAGCGAAAAAAATATTTATTTTTAGTGTTCGTAATTTTAGAACATTTACCGTATATGGTATTATACAAACAGATAAACAATAATACAAACAAATAAACAACAACAACAGTTTCAACAGCCGATATTAAACTGCATATTTAAACAAGAAAAACTATAACATGAAATATCATGTTATACTGGGGCGTTTTAAGTGGCTCATTAACGTTTCACCCAGTTTAGAGGGCATTAGATATCCACGTAGTGTATATGTATTGTCTTTTGTTTGTTTTTTTCTTGTTGTTGTTGTTGTTTTTGTATTCACTTGAGAAGCAATTTGGATGGTTTCTACCACATATAAGTAGGCAACATATTTAGATTTTTTCTTGATTTAAAAATAGATTGATCCTTGAAGTTGCTGCAAAAGCACTCAGACAAGATATAATTTGCGTACAGAGGGGTTGAGGGTTGGTGCTCAAAAGAACGGTCTCAATGATGCGTTACTACTATTTTCGGTTAAAATGACGGCGTTTTGCCAGGCATATACATGACTGGGGGTGCTTGATAGATGGATACCGACAGTCAATATATTACACTATAAGCAAGTGACTAAATTAGTCTTAATCGCTTCCCTTGTTTAAGAAAAGTTTTGTCTTTTTCTTCTGTTTAAAAAAGCAAATGTCCCGAGATAGTGATCATTCGTTTAGAAAACACTAAACTTTGCTACATATTAAAAGTATTAGCTGTGGACAGAAGATTTAAAAAAAAATCTCCATTATGCCATATGGAAGCTCGGATCCAGTATCCGAGATGGAAGTGATCATCAGTATTTGGTAAATTTGAACCCAAGAGGCAGTGCTTGCAGTATTTATGTATGGGACTACAAGCTGTGGGTATCATGGTTTCAGGAGAAGATTTTTAAGTGTCTCCCCATTAATGGAAGCTAATGACTCCTGTGGCATGGCTAGTTTAGACACCAGTAGCATGGATGTAGGAATGACTGTGTTTTCCCATTATAATTCTATGGGAGGTGTATATGCCAGAGATCGAATCCAATAAACCCAAAAACCACATTGGACCTTTCCCCTTCATTACCAGTAACCTGACGATGCGTTATATTTAATTTGACTAAAAATGGTCTTTTGAAAACATGAACGGAAGATGAGATAACGAAAGTTTGACCATTGGTATTCTTATTCCTCCCACTAATATTCGGCTTGGGTTAGCTAACAATATCGTTACTCAACTGCGTCCGCATTTAGAGTATTGCCCAGTTGATAGAAGGAGGCGAAGGTAGTGAGATCATTCCTAAATGCTCCCATCTACCAATTGTTTGATTGTTAGATCTACAAAATGGCGTAGAGTGAGGTTTTGCCAGTAACGACAACTGCACTTCTTTGAATAAGAAGGAATGAGAATGACTGTAGAAAATATTTCATGACCAATTTCACCTTTGGAATGGTGCTGGACTGGAAGAGCGAATCCCATGACAGCCTGGTTGTCAGTCAGCCTCACACACACACACACGCACGCACGACTAGTATGCGAGACCCACATCGCTTATACGATAGTGTCAAAATCTTGTGTCAGATTAATTTTGTTTAAAAAAGTGGCTTATCGCGTCAAAATCTTGTGTCAAATTAATTTTGTTTAATAAAGTGGCTTATCCACTCAAAATGTTGCACAGGAAAGGCTTTCGATCACATGTGAAACTTTGATGACCCAAATTAGAATGCCGCGGGGCTGATCTGATTCCAAATTGTTTGAAAGGGTTATCAGCAGATGACAATGTCATGTAAAGGTTTAACGCAAAGTTAAAATACATCAGTTCAACTTCAACTTGTCATAACCTCTAAAGTGTCAAACAGTTTGGGCCCCTATCAGGTCATCTGTATGTCACCGTATTTGTAAAGGTATAATAATTTGTTATCGCTTATTCAGCATCTTTCTATTTATAGATCCATCCACGGTTACTAAATTTACCCAATATAACGCATATTCTATCAATCTGTCCGGTCACTGCATCACTATTTTTCACAAGTTATTTCTGTTATTTGATTACAATTTAGCTTCGAAACTTTAGTATACGGAAATATATATATGACGAATTGACAGTGTCCGATATTAGTCACGTAAATCTCTCGCTTCGATTTAGCTGGTTTCCAGCATGCCTTGTATCTATATGGTTATAGGTACCAGCTAGGTCCAAGTTTTCTGAGTTAAGAAGAATTTCTTAACCACGCCCACCTTTGATTGACAGAATAATAGAAATATATGGGGACTATATGTACTAATTTGAGCATTGCGTAGTCTGTGAATACTGTCTTTGAATTCGCATTTATATCTTTGTATTTATCAATAAGTTCGCCCCAGAAAAGCCAAACTTGATGGAATTTGGAAACGGAAAAAAATTGTTTACAGAATAGCTGCCACAGTACTTCGCCTGCCACTCATGCGTGAAATGCTTTGAGAAGGTAATCATGCATTATATATATTGCTATTCTGATGTGATTGAAGGTTGTTACTTGTTTGATTCTTCGAATAATTCGTTATGTTTTCAGATTTCGTTTTTGTGCCTGGCGCTCTTTCGACTGGTTCTCGGCTTCCGTATCGACCTTCGGCCAAAATTGTTTCGACATAGGAGCAAGTCAAAATGTTCCCAGGTCACAACGTCCGACAACAACGTCCCCGACCATTTCCCAAGGCCTAGCCCCGGGGGCCTAGCACTACTCATTCAGAAAATTATGATTGAAATAAACTTTACGAATAAACAGAATTTATATCAATCCCTGGGAGTCAAGGTAAAGGTACAGAATCTCGGGGTGGGGAGTGGGGGGGGGGGGGGTTCAGTCAGAGAACACAGCAAATGGAAGGCCAGTCATCAGAGAAAGTACCTGTGATAAGTGGTGTCCCTCAAGGCTCAGTGTTAGGACCCGTTCTATTTTTGATTTTTATCAACGGCCTACCTGACAACCTAAACTCAAAGGCACGAATGTTTTCTGATGACTGCATCGTCTACAGCCGAGAGAGATCAAGTCTTACAAAGACCAACTTACTCTACAAGAGGACCTTGACACACTTGCAGCATGGGAACAGAAGTGGGGAAGGGGCTTTCATCCTCAGAAATGTAATGTGTTACGTGTTTCCCGAGCTAAATCACCTATGACTTTCAAACTACAGACTCAAAGGCACAGTCTTAGCTGAGGAGGCAACATCCAAGTACCTTGGTGTGGACATGCAAAACAACCTTGGAATCAGCATGTAAGCTCATGTAAATGACTCTAGAGGTGTATCCTCTCTATGCAGGGATGGTAAGCTATGTACTGAGAACAAAGACAAGGCCGATATCCTCAACTGCCAGTTTCAGTCAGTTTTCACTCCCAAAACCCCATTGGCACTCAGCAGCCTTGCTCAGATAGCAGTTCAGGACCTGGTGGACACAGGTAAGCTTGACACTAGATCTGTCCCAGCTAAAAATATAAATAACCAGCCTGTTATGCCAGATATCAAGGTGTCTGAGAATGGAGTCTTGAAGCTGTTGAAAGATTTGAACCCCCATAAAGCAGCAGGACCAGATGAGCTGAAACCCCTTGTACTTAGGGAGCTCCGAGAGGTAATAGCCCCCATGTTGGTGGTCATATTTCAGAGGTCTATTGAGACTGGTCGGGTCCCCAAAGACTGGAATGACGCAAATGTGTGCCCTTTGTTCAAGAAAGGTGATAAAAGCATAGCCTCAAATTACAGGCCCATATCGCTTACATGCATACTGTGTAAAGTCCTAGAGCACATATTTGCGTCAAACCTTGTGACCCACCTGGATTCTCATCAGTTGCTTTATGATCTCCAACATGGTTTCAGATCGAAGAGATCTTGTGAGACACAACTGGTGATGTTGATGGAGGACTTGTCCAGGAATGCCATTAAGGGGCAACAGACTGACCTCATTCTGTTAGATTTCAGTAAAGCTTTCGATAAGGTCAGTCACGAAAAGTTGCTCCTTAAGCTTCATCACTGTGGTGTTCGTGGGCAGGTTCTCCATTGGATCAAGGCGTTTCTGTCAAACAGATCACAGACTGTCGTCTTAGAAAGCGAGAAATCTTCCCAGGTAACAGTTACTTCAGGAGTACCACAAGGATCTGTGCTAGGCCCAATCTTATTTTTGGTCTTCATAAATGACCTCCCAGAACACATCAAATCAAAGGTGAGGTTATTTGCTGATGACACAGCAGTTTATCTGGCCGTATCAAACCTAGAGCATGCTCGAATACTCCAAGAGGATCTGGACAGGTTGGCAAAATGGTCTTTGGAATGGGACATGGAATTTAATCCCAGTAAATGCACAGTTATCCATGTAACACGCTCCAAATCCATAGTCCCCTCCAAGTACACCCTATATGGACAGGTATTAGAATCAGTTAGTAGTTCAAAGTACCTGGGAGTGACTCTAAACGACCACCTCACCTGGAATGATCACATCCAGAACACGGAAACCTCAGCAAACAAGACCTTAGGTTTCCTGAGAAGAAACATCCGCACAAAAGACTCAAGTATCAGGGAAGTAGCTTATAAAACACTGGTGCGTCCGATCCTTGAGTACTCATCCCCTGTTTGGAGCCCCCACACCAAATCAAACATACATAAAATAGAAATGGCACAGAGGAGAGCTGCACGCTGGACTCTGTGTCGTTTCTCTTCTTATGATAGTGTTTCAGACATGCTGGGTGATCTTGGGTGGAGGTCTCTTGAGGATAGGCGTACAGACTCCAGATTATGTCTGTTTTATAAGATTGTGCATGGTCTTGTTGCAGTACCACTACCACCATATGTTGTGCATACTCAGGTGTTTACAAGACATTCAGCATCACATCCATTAGCATTTAGACAAATCCACACAGTTGCTGACTACTATAAGTACTCCTTCTTTCCCCTCGCCATTGTCCAGTGGAATAGGCTGCCTCCAAGCATAGCATTACTGCCAGATATTGACTCGTTCAGACTGGCAGTCAGCAGTCTGACCCACTCAAAGCCTTAGACCGGAAGCATTGTTTTTAACTTTTATCTTTGCACTTTGTCTTCATCAGACTTTTTAACATTTTAACCTATCATCTTTTATTCCACTCTCACCTGTTTTTATCCTTCTGTCCTATTTTAACTTTCACTGCACTGACGCCCGGTCTGAAGCACACCGGACACCTGCACATAATCCCCGCGAGGGGGTGTTGCAGTATTAGTAGATAGATAGATAGAAGCAGAGTTGCAAAAAAAGCAAACAGCATGCTCGGATTTCTACGCCGTAATTTGCGAAAGGCCAGCCAAGAAACCAAGGCTTAAGCTTACATGTCCATGGTCAGATCAAACATCGACTACTGCAGCACCGTCTGGGACCCTCATCAAAGAGACCAGAAAATCCAAGTGGAGATGGTGCAGCGTAGGGTGGCCCCGATTTGTGACAGGCAGATACAGAAATACGAGTAGCGTGAAGGATATGTCGGACTACCTTGGATGGGAGACACATGAATCCAGAACAAAGCTACAACTTACTGTCTTCTACAAAATCGTTCACGACCTGATAGCCATACCACACTCCAGATACTTGACATCAGCCAGCAAGAAGACAAGAGCAGCTCACTCCTTTAAGTTCCAACAGTACCCTACATCTACAGACTGTTTCAAATTCAGCTTTTTTCCAAGAACCATCCCAGTATGGAACAGACTGCCAGCAGCTGCTGCTGAGGCTCCCTCTTTGGTATAATTCAAGAAGGAGTTTGGGAGCCTTACCTTCTAAATGGGGATTTCCGCCTGGCCATGAAGTAAACCTAAATGACGAGTGCTGAGCTGTGCCGTCGGGCCTGATGCCCAGGTACCCCCAGGGAAGGCGGATTGGTCACACAAGTGGCTGGGTACAACTTTCTACTACTTCTTCCTTTTTACTTAATTGCATTCTCCTTATCTGACTGCAACTATACTTCTCACTTTTACTTTTTTCTCTTTAGTTTCTCCCTTGTGCACCATTAGAAATGTCAAGTTTGACAGTTTAATGACAAGATGTAGATGTAGATGGGTAACTACCTATATATGACATAGTACGGATGTGTGGCGCGAATAGCCCCCTTTTTCAGCGCTGCCAGGTATACGATAAGCCAACTTTTTCTATGAAAACGTACATGACTGACCCAGTTTGTCATCATTATCATATGAATGGTCCCATTTTCTGACATCCCTGCTTGAAACTACTCCTATTTTTGCTCAGATATCCAGCTCAGAAACCAAAATTGTAATATTTATTTGTAAACTTTGTTTACACACAGCAAAGATGGTATATAAAAATCAAAGAACAGTATTTGAACATGTAAACACTTTGTTCAATAAAGTATATGAATAGGTCATTTTTTTTCCGAAGACCAGGTATATGATTGGGGTAGGTTTCAAAAAACTTGCCCGCACACCCGTACCAAAATTACCTTCAAGTTACCCCTCCAATACAGAATTGGAACGTTTTTGTATGGCTGATATGGCTGCTATTTTATTAAGATATTTTTTTTTTTTTTTTGGGGGGGGGGGGGGTTAAGCACAGGGGCACTCTATCTCAATTTATATTCTTTGTAAACAGAAGATACCAGGACACAGCCTATGTAGCAAAAAGAATTAAGAGTATCCCATCTGGGTCCTTTGATGTTCCTCTGTCATATAAATGACCCTCGTGATACTGTAAAATCTCAAGTTCGACTATTTGCGGACGATTGTTAACTCTAAGGACAGATAAAAAGTCAAACCGATCACTCAACATTGCAGAATTACTTGATTGAATTGGAGAATTGGACTGCAAAATGGGGCTAAAAAGTGCTATATCCTATCTTACGTTTTTATCAACTAGACGGCGAAATACTGGGGCCCCCCAGGGGTTTTGGGGATCTGGGGAGAATGGCTATTTATTTTCAGGGAGCTGGGGAGCACTGGTAATTATTTTCAGGGATTTGGGGAGCAAGCTCATAGTTTTGGGGATCTAGGGAGCCCTGCAAAAAAGTAATAAAATAATTTCGCCTTAAAGGAAAAGCCTTCATTTCGTTTGATTTTTTAAAAAAAAGCTTCAGCTTATGGGGGGAAGCCCCCCAGACCCCCCTTGGATATCTAAATGTATTTGCTTTCCTGCTAATATGCTGATCTGGATTGCTATTGATGACTGATATGACAAATAATTTTTACTATTGTGGAAAATAAGCCTGGAAATTGTTGATTTTTAGGTAGATAATAACGTATTTGGGGACACTCGGAATGCGCCGTATTACACCATTTTAATAAAAAAAAATCTGGACCCCCCTGGCATGAATCTGAATAGACATCATTACATGATATATCTTTGCGCCTGGTATGAAAAACGTAAAGCCTCCATTTTTTTTTACATTTCTTTGGCTTCTGGGAGCTATTGCCCCACCAGATCCCCCTTCTAAAATGTGAATGTAGTTATTTTGTGTCAAAGTGCGCATCTGGATTGATCTTGGAGAAAAATATGGCACAAAATTTGGGTTGTTGATTTATTATCCCAAAAAATGTTGATTTTTAGGTTGATAATAACTAACTTTGGAACACTCAGAATGCACCAGATCGCACCAATTTTATCAAAAATTTTCAGGGGGAGCATGCCCCCGGACCCCCTAGCACAAGTGGTAATCAACAATCATAACACGGCTACCTACGCATCTGGTATGTATTTAATTAGATATTGTTTTTTTTATTAAAACTTTGATGAATGTTGATCAGATGAATTCTTGCTTGTTTAAACTTAAGTTAAACTAGTAGCACTTATAAACAAAACACTTTCTATGGTTACAAAAATAAATGCTTTCACTTTAACTAGGATAATCTAGTTTCATCTTTTGGAAAAAAACAGCCCCTCCCCACCAGAAAAACAAATGGTCTAGCTGTCCCTATTAAAAGAATCATATCTAGAGAGCGTTCCTCCATATCTCTCTACCAGGTACAGCAACAGAATTTTAAGGATGGCCTCATACTTTGAGCTATATATCATGCATTCCATTAAAATAATTATATATCGTTTATTCCGTGGCCAAGGACTCTCTATTTATAGAGAGTTCCTGTCCTTGGCTAAGCCCTATCTTTACATGTATAACGTTAAATAATAAGTGAATATTAAGTAATCTGCTCATGTATAGTATCCTGGGTCCAGTCGTCAATATTTTCTAATGCTAATATTCTAAAATAATACAACATCAAAGGAATCGGTTGTCCATTATTGATTCAATTAATTTTAGGGAGAATTGCCTTATATTTTTGGGGATTTGGGGAGAAGCTGAATTAATTTTAGGGATTTGGGGAGCAAAGGAAAATATTTTCAGGGAGCTGAGTTACTTTCTTTCAGGGAGTTGGGGAGATCAATGCATTATTTTCAGGGATCCTGGGAGCACAGACCCCCCCCCCCCCTGGGGGCCTCAATACTACAAGAAGTAAATTCAAGTCCACATTTAAGAATTACCATTTCAAACGAATTGCAGTGGAAGCCCCATATAACTAATATTGTGAAAAAAAGCAAATTCTACACATGGATTCCTTTGTCGCAACCTAAAATATTGCCCAGTGGAATGTTAAAGATTATCATACATAGCCCTTTTGCACTCTAAATTGGAGTATGGTGCAATAGTCTGGGATGCGTACAAATTACAAGACATTCAGTCAGTCGAAAAAATCCAAAGACAAGCGGCCAGATACATAACAATGACTATTGCTCTAGATTTGATGGTTGCATACGTGAAATTCTTTGGGACCTTAGGTTACAACCGCTACAACAACGAAGATTATAATCAAGACTAGTTATGATGTATTAAATTGTGAGGGGTATGGTACCAGCAATCAATGCTGGCGAGGTATTTATTCCTATTAGGAACAAAAGACAAATAAAGCTGAAAACTCATCTAGACTGTTACTTATCAAACACAGTGACCTATATTAGATATCTTATATAGGTCACTGTCAAACATTAATAGTAAATATGCTTTAATTTGTAGTGCTCTAAAGTACCAGCGTCAAACACAGATCAACATAAAAACTCTTACTTTGTGAAAACTACAAGTGATTGGAACTGTTTATCACACACCCACATTCGCACAGAGACAGTAAACAGCTTTAAAACAGCTGTCCATACTCGGTGACCCTAAAATGCGTAAAGGACTCCTTTTCGCAAAAAGGACTTTTATTTTTGCGAAAAGGACTTTTATTATTGTTAAAACTTTTTAATAGGATTATGTTTGATATTTAATATTATAAAACTGAAGTTCAACGATATTAATCTATCAAAATATGCAGTAGAAATCGCTTTTTTGAAACGATATTTCACGGAAATGGCAGAAATATGACATACGAAAAGGAGTTTCGTTATTAAGAAAAGGACTTTTTATCTGATCTATTTTTTTCTTATTTATTTATTTATTTATTATGATTTATTTAATTAATTATTTTTTTATTTGAGTAATAGTAATCAAGCAGATATCAAGTGTTCAAAAATATTATCCGAAAAAGCACCTGTGTAGCCTTGCGAAAAGGACTGCCGATATCGTCTGAGACTAAGTTTGAATATCCATGTCCGTTTGCGTGCTATTATTTTTAAGTAATACAGTAGAAATTAGTATTGTCTGAATAAATCAAACCTCCAGATGTCGAATATTGAGCGCATCCGTACAAGTGGACGTTGTTTATATACCAAAGACGGGAAATGATGAAATTATGGATCTATAAATGGAGGTAAATTTGATGCGATTTCATCATTCATTGCATATGCTCAGTCAATATATTTAACATGCATGCGCGACTGTGCACGCCTATCTGGTGGCATACATGCATGAGTATCTGGTGAGTCTAGAAGTCTTCATTTTTGTCGAGTCTCTGTCTATCGCATTTCTATGATGTAGATGCACGAGCAGCGAATGGCCTGGTGAGACTGTAAATTTGCCCAGGCTCCTCTGAGCTATAGATGTTAGTATAACAGATTTGTTTGTTTTATTAATTGGCATGTATTTCAAATACATGTGCCTTAATCTGCGCCAATTTTTTATAATAGTTCGAAATCAAAGTATATTTTACACTTATTACAAGTATAGTAAAAAAATACGGAAAGACTTATAAAATGTATATTATATGGAAAATATAAATTTATCTTTCTTCGAGAATAAGAAAAGTAGTGATTCCGTTCTTTAGTTCTTAATAGCTAGAGTACAGTGAATTGGAACGTTTGGTGCGTACATTCAGTGGCCAAAAATAGCAAAATGAATGCATATTGTTGTTTCTTTAAAACCTTTAGATCAAAGACATCTAGACTATAGACTATAGTCTAGATGTATTTCATCTAAAGGTTTTAATAGAAATTCTACCCGAAAATTATTCAAGTAAATTAATTATTAAGATATGTAGGTCATATTTCTGCCATTT
This sequence comes from Loripinus fragilis, assembly GCA_964019695.1. Taxonomy (NCBI): domain Eukaryota; kingdom Metazoa; phylum Mollusca; class Bivalvia; order Lucinida; family Lucinidae; genus Loripinus; species Loripinus fragilis. Next base: position 34,478,197 of record OZ026522.1, on the reverse strand, counting down.
CCGTGAAATCTAGTTTCAAAATACGATTTCTACTGCAAATATTGATAGATAAATAACGTTTAACTTCAGTTTTATAATATTAAATATCAAACATAATACTAATAAATAGATTTAGCCATAATAAAAGTCCTTTTCGCAAAAATAAGTCCTTTTCGCGAAAAGGAGTCCTTTACGCGAAAAGAAGTCCTTTACGCATTTTAGGGTCACCCGTCCATACTTATGTAACCAGTCAATAAGAAGCGCACACCCCGTGGTTAATGAACCAGAATTGGTCCTACCGTTCAACAGATACAGATCGGGGATATCATTTCTGAGTACAAGTATTTTCTAAATGTTTATATCATTTTCCAACTAGAAACAATCAGTGGCGGATCCAGGACCACTTATGCTGGGGGTGCTTGATAAGTGGACACCGACAGTCAATATATTACAGACACAAATAGCGCAAATCAGTTTCCATATAGAACTGTGTCCCATAGAAGCAAGATACTCTATTAGCCTATATACCACTCCCCTGAGCATTTGGCTTTCTGGTTTCAGAGATTTTTTTTTCATTTTTTGTTTTTGTTTAAAAAAGCAAATGTCCCCAGCGCATGATCAATTTGAACCCAGGTGCATGGTTGGGTTAACGTATAGAAAACACTAAACTTTGCTACATATTAAAAGTATAAGCTGTGGATAGAAGATTAATTTTTTTTTCACCATGATTATGGACGCTATTAAAGCCAACTGGTAAATTTTGACCCAAGATGCATGGTTGGCATAATTTATGGGACTACAAGCTGTGGGTCTCATGGTTTTAGGGAATATTTTTTTAGCTAATGACTCCATGGCTAGTATAGACACCAGGAGCATGGATGGCAGGATTTATGTAGGTATCCACAAGCCTCAACTGGGTCCGCATTTAGATTATTTCCCAAATATAGTGAAATAATACCTAACTGCTCCCATCTAATAGATACAAAAGGGCCTGGAGTGGGGTTTTGCCAGTGACTGACAACTGTCCTTCTTTCAATAAGAAGGAATGAGAATGACTGTAGAAAATAGTTCATGACCAATTTTAACATTAGAATGGTGCTTGACGAAAAGAGCCAACTCGTGACAGCCTGATCGCTAGTCAGACCCACATCCCATAGAGTTGACACACGCACTCCCGATAGGCAAGATTGGCATCGCTGGTACGATAGTGTCAAAATCTTATGCGCTCTTCCTTTTTAAAGCGTCTTATCGCACGCAATTTTGCCCAGAGAAGGTTGAAACTTTGATGACCCGAAACAGAGTGCGCATCCGTGTTTGTCAGCAAAAAATTGAACACTCCAGCAAGACTGGGAACAGGTCATGGAAAGAGCACCACGGCAAATGTGTGCGGCAATTTTTAAAAAGAAAAATGTTGTTGGAGAAAAAGCGTCAAAAAGTACCTATGACTAATTATACCCTCCGATTTTAAAACTGTATCCTTTGAAAATTTTACTTTATGGGAGATTTTGGCAAGGAAACCTGATTTTGCTGCAGTGTCACGCACGCACGATATGCACAGACTTGCATTGCTGATACCATAAGTATCAAAATCTCGTGTGCTAGGTCAATTTGTTTTTTTTTTTTGTTTTTTTTTTAAAAAAAACGTCTATCCCATGCAATGTTGCCCAGCGAATGCCCTCGCTTCCAAGGATGACCCAAACCAGAACACGCATCCGCGTATGTCAGCGCATCATGAAGACCCCAGCAAGACTGCTTACAGGTCTTGGAAAGAGCAGTAAGGCAAATGTCTGTGGCAATTTTTACATAGAAAAATGTGGTTGGGGAAAACGCTAAATATTTCTACCGTCTGTTTTTAAACTAAATCCTATGAACAATTCATATTATGGGAGATAGCTGCGAGAAAACAGCGAACAACAAGGCACAGATCAGACTGCGATTATTTCAAAACCAGCGTATTTGTCTGTTGAAATTGTAACAGATAACCCTACCTCAGGCAAATTTTCTATACCACAGCTAGTCTCTGTAGCTGAGCAAACTGGATTGTCCCATACCTGGTCGCCACCCAGGTATTTATGTCAACATGCTTGTGCATCAACTGTATGCTAACTGCTGTTATCTGCAGACGTTTATATTAACTTCTTTTAAAAATGTCTTTCATGTCTCGGACCGGGTCCGAGTTCGTGTATACGTCCTAATTTCAAGCAGTTTGAAACCTTATCAAATTTTCGGGCCTGATCTGAGTCCAGACTGTTTGCTACTGTTATCAGTGGTGTTACCACCAGTGGTGATTCATTATCAAAGAGACCGACAATTTCAAAACAGACCACGGGTATTCTATCAGGTCGCGCGCGTCGAGTCAGTGGCCATGACGCGCGTGAAAATATACATTTCATATGAAAAATTGTCCTACTCCAAATTAATACATAACCGCCCTTTCAGCAGTTTGCAGAAATATCATTTTCAATAATGAACGCATAATTTGAGAAAAGCATTTCGCCAGTTATCAAGACTTGTTTTCAACTTTATACAAAATGTATCAGTTGTTTAAAATAGGTCACTGTTTTCGCACTGACTTGAAGATAAGGCTATCGAAATTAAGAGGTATCTCAGGTTGCCTGGATACGCAGTCGGTCAGCTGATTTGCTCTCCACTGATTGGGAAAACTTAATTTTATGATTAGGTGTGACAATTAACAGCCGTTTAAAAGCTTTAAAACCGGGCTTACAGAACACGCAAAAAGGTACCTACTGTACATTGAGAAGAAAAAGGTAGGTTAAGATACTTTTACCATAGACTCAGCTGGGGGTGCTGAAGCACCCAAAGCACCCCCCCCCTAAATCCGCCACTGAACAATTATCTAAAGGATCATTGACGGTTTAAGCAGTATACACCTAATATTTGGACCCCAGAACCCAATTTTGAAGCTTCAGTTATGGTAAATGTAGTATCCGTGCAATAGTTGAATCCAATGTTAAAGGCAGGGATTCTGTACCCCCCCCGGCAGAGAGATTATTACCTGTATGAGATGGTCAGTGGGTGGAGTGGGCGGAGCTTAGCTACTGACCAGGCCACTGTTCTAATCTGGTCTAGCAGATAAGCCTCAGGCTACTGTTTTGTTTTCTACTACTACTGTCTAAAAATGACAATATTTTTGTAATAATTATTGATAAGAAAAATAAGAACAATCAAGCTGATAAAAATTGAATGAAGACATGAATGATGACTGCAGCTTTCTTCAATGAATTTGATTGTAATCAATACGATATTTGATTTTTTTTCATTTTTTTTTTATTCATATATTTTTTTTTCAAAATATTTATCTATAAGTATCAGGCTAAATAATTATGCACTTGATCCCTTCCAAATTTGATCAAAATAACTTTACCTAATTAGATGCAGTTTGAGGTCTGATCAGCATAGCTGATCTGGATCTTCGCAGTTTTCTATATAAAGCTTTATAAGATTTATCCCATACAAATATTAATCTAATCTAAGAAAACAAAAGGTGACTGTCCATCCATGCAAAAGGTGCTAATTGCTGTATAAACAAACATTCAGTCAACTGTTTTGTGATCTTTGGACCATGTTGCAAATTATCTAGAATAATTACAGAGTAGTTATGAACCAGTGGACACATAACTCGCCTCATTCATTTTCAATGGCAGTAATTTATAAAGTAGCATTACATGTGTGTGCTAATCTTATGTTTGGATTAATATAATAAGTAAGGAAAATGTAAAATAAATGATCTAAGAGAAGCGAAAAGCGAAGGCCCAGACTAAATTGCGCATCAGTGCAAATTTATCTGAGTTTTCCTTTTTATACAACATTTGCATTATAGAACTTGATATTTTGTTTTAGTTTTGAATATAGTACGTCTTATCTCATAAAGAGAAGCGAAATATCTGATGAGCATGTGCATCAGTGCAAGCTTATCTGAGTTTTCCTTTTTCATAAAACATTTTCACGAAACTTTGCAAAAGAATTTTAGCGTTTGTCTCATGCAAGAGATGCGAAATATCTGTCGAGCATGTGCATCAGTGCAGGCTTATCTGAGCTTTTCTTTATCGTGCATTTACAAAATCATGTTTAGAAGTTCACCTTAGCATTCTCTTTTCTGAGCCTTTGCTTTTTGAACTGATCTGCGTGGATTATCTCTGTAATTATGTAATTGCTATTATCTCATAGATAAGTTTATTATTATTTGTTAGTAATGTGTCTTGTCAATTTTTTAATAAATAATATAAATGAGAGATTTTTTTTATAATTTGTCCATTTTGTCACGATAAAGAACCTTTTTAGTGTTTTAGTAAATCCTATAGTAAAAAAATATAAATGAAAAAAGAATATTATTTATATCTATTTTTTTACTAAATGATTTATGATAAACATATAGTAGCAAATATTGATCAATTTTTCTAAAAATTCGATATAAAGAAAAATTTCCAAAATAAAATTCTTTCATAATTCAAATTTTATTGCTTAGGTTTTGACTAAATTACCTCATAATTGATAATGATTACAGAATACCCCATATCAAAAACCAGATGGCCACTGAGCTGATGACAGCTGTCAATCATTTTCATATTTAAATAGACAAGCCAATCAAATTAGAGATAAGCCTCAAGAGCTCCTGGAGATCTTCACAGCTTGAGTGCCAAACAGAAAGTGCCAGAATTGAGGCTTATTTTTCCTTTTATACCCCACTCCTGCCTTTAATTAAGAGCGAGCCATTATAATATTATAAAAATTCCCATGCACTCTAAAGATATGGCTTGTTAAGCGGGGTGGGGTCTGGGATTTCACAATAATACAAATAAATTTCATGATCTAGTCTAAATTTTTCGAACATCTTTGAGGCCCTACTGCCAGAAAGAAAACCGTCAGCTCATCAGAAATGAATACTTTTGAATGAATCAAGGTGCACTTTTTAGCTTTGGAAAACAGAATTTGCTCTAACCTGATCCTTTACTACTCAAAATAATTGAAGGACCAGTACTATCAATTACGACATTGAAGAACGTATTTTGAAAATAAATTTTATGATCTAGTTTAATTTTTTCAAACATCTTTGAGGCCCTCCTGCCAGAAAGAAAATGGTAGAAATTGTCAATGACATGTGTTATTTTAAATCTTGACCTACAGGGCTTGGAACACGACCATGGACAAACCGATTCACGAGCACAACGATTGTCAGCAGCTCATCACAAAGTCACATGGTCGATCCTGATTGGATTCAAATATTCAACCGCAACAGGAAAGCAACGCCTACCTGTCTGTAAAAGGAAGGGTCACTGTAAACGTAACGTGTCAGTGCTCCGAAAATAGCTACTTTTGGCGTGTCATAGATCACAAATATCAGGCTCCATGTTGGGTGTTTTTAATCTTCACGTATATTCCGCAGCATATAACCTTATCATGTGTCCTCTGTGTAGAAATTAAGACCACGTTCTTTCACTGTGCTTGCAGTATAAATCACACATTTCTTGCGTAATAATTAAAGCTGACCCTATTAGATTCGCATGCCCACAAAAAAGACAGCACTTTTAAAGTTTGTTGCTGTTCAGGAATCAAATAAGGAACGACATTTCATGTGGATTGTCTGCTGATAGATGATTCATATGAAATATCAAGGTATATTTTCTCCCTGAAATTCAAGCAATACATTGATCACAAAAGTGTACAGTGCAATTTGTCATGATTGGCGTTTTAAGATCAAAGCGGTGTACGCTTTTAAGCTCCAGTTAAAGATTTTTGACACCGACTTGATTCGAAATGAGCTTATTATAAATCTTTGCATGCTGGATAAGTTTTCATATTTTTGTCATCTTTATCAACGTCACCAGTCAGACCGTTTGATCATGTCTGATCTGGGTTCAAACTGTTGCAAGCCCGCAATCTTTTAGTGTCACTTTCCGGACAAACTGATCTGTTAAAACTGTATGCAAAGGTAATTAGCTCCAGCAGGCAAAGTTAAATCTATTTGCGGACAAGACCGAGACAGTTCAAAATGTCTGTCTGGATGCAGCTTGTGACTACATGCTATTTGACATATAGAACACTGCAAGGTAGGCGTTTCTTTCCTGTCTCGTTATTTATTGACAATCCAATCAGCGACAAGGCTGTGACTTTGACGAGCGTCCGATTGTAAACGTTGGTCCATCGCAAAGTCCATGGTCATTGTCCATCCACAGTAACTGTATTGGAATGTCTTTTTTTATGTCCGAGACATGGGCCACAGAAATGCATGAACGGAATTAATAATGCTGATATCCCTGTAGATATTGGTGTTAATTGATATAGACAAACATGCCAAAAGGACTATAGACTTCGATCATTTTTAAGTATTCAGTATGTGCACAGCGATTTATGCAAGCATTTAGGAATAGATTAGAGTACCGAACATGCGGATCGGTACTCAAATTTTTTCCTAAATGCTAACATAAATCGCCATGTGCATGCCGAATACTAAAAGATGATCTAATTCTATAGTCCCTTTGGCATACAGCATGTTTCTCTATATAGTATTAACACCAATATCTACCACTTCCGGTCTATGAAGTACCGGCAATACACGTAAATACCAGCAAATCGACATACCGGTATACATTTACCAGTGTGTTAAAGCACCTGCGAAAAATCATCTGAAAATATCGTCTGTTTTAAGTCGGCTGCTGTATATTTTTCTAACATTGTGACTAATGTTAGTGTAGATGCAAACAATGTAGACCAAGATCAGAGTGCTTCTATCATACAGTGGCAGTCTGATCTGGGTCTACACCTTTTTTTGGCAAAGAGGCTTTTAAAACATTTCAACAGACACAAAAAGCAGTCGTCTGCTGATAACTGTTGCAAACAGTTTGGACCCAGATAAGGCCCGACAAAATGTCAGGCCTGATCTGGGTCTATAACTTTTTGTCATTCTGATGGTTTTCTTGAAAGAATATTTTTCTGCAAAAGTTGATGTATTTTTTTAGGTTTTACGTCCCAGTCAAAAACTACAGCTATGTTGAGACGGTTTTGTTGTTTGTTTATTTTGTTACTTTACGTCCCAAGTCAACAGCTATGGTCATGGTGGGATGGTCAGTTCACCTAACCACTCTTTTTCCTGAGCAAGCTTGAACAAGAGGTTAACCAGTACTTCATGCACATACTTTCGCTTGTAAATGTCGAGACGGTCAGTTCTCCTAACAGTACCTTTCTCGAAGCAGTTAACCAGTACTTTGTGGACATATTTTTGCTTGAAACTGACAAAGTAAATTTTATTGGAATACTAGGAACTATCAGAGTTCGAAATATCAAGTTTTTTGAGCCATACAATTTTTTTTTAGGGCAAAGATTTTGCCACTAATTTATGTACTGAACCAAACTTCTAACGCAAAATCAAACTGAACCTTAAATATAACACATTGTTTCATTCATTGTAACGCAGTTTTATAAAAAAAATAAAACTTATTTATGAAAATGAAAGTAGAACTTCATCAGTCAACCATTCCCTTTTAATTATAACCTGATTGGGTGAATGCCTGCCATAACCCATGAACGGTACAATGATTTCGGCAAGACCTCGTATATTAATTCAAGTTACATTCCTGAAACATTTTGCGTTGGAAGTGTGGGTCAGTATATATATACATGTAGATATAAGCCCCCCTCCCTCCCCATAACACAGACCTGGGCTGCTGTTTGTATAAATGGTATAGGGATATTGCTGGCCCAGAATGATGGGCCCTATGAAATTTTTATGGGCCATTAAGGCTTTAGAAAATCTGCAGGGACAGAGTACTTTATATACACCTTAGAGCAAAACTAATGATACATTTGAATAGCTCATATACTGTATACATGATATAGGGGACCCGGCCAAAAACAGCCCATTTCACAAAATGGTTCCGGCCTATCCCAACATTATCCCTCATGTATAAAAGAAGAATCCTGTTGTTGTTAGATCAGCATTTTTTTCTGCTCCCATTGTGAGTTGGTGTATGTGTTTGGTAGTCCTTAGTGTCTTTCTAGTTTTGTATTCATTTCACTGAGGATGAGAGAGCTGGTTGCTTTACTTCAATTGTATTCTTTAAGTCTTGTGGGTGTCTGTGTTCTGTTCCTCACAGTGCCATGGTTTGGTCTGTGATTGTGCCTTTCCTTGTCATACTTGAGTTTTTCAACTGTATTTTGGGCAAAGATTTTACAGAACGTTCTGTTAACCCATATACACCTATCATCCTTTTTGTGGGACATATACACAAAAAGTGCAGACCCAGACCAAACGCTGCAGTATGTAACATCTGATCAAAGTCTCCACTGTTTGCTTACGGTATAATGTATTAAAATTTGAACAAAAATGAAAAATAACGCCCAAAAAATCCTGAAAATGGAAATGGATATATCAAAAACATATTGTTATTCTTTCTTTGAAGATCCATTTTGTCTCAGCAAACAGTGCCGACCCTAATGAAATGCTGCAGAATGCGGCATCTCATCTGGGTCTTCACTGTTTGCCAATGTACGCGTTTAGGGTTTCTAGTCCACAAAGGTTAAAGACAAAAAACACCAATGGCTTTTTTCACATTTTTTTTTATTTGAAGTAACAGGAAGAGTTTATTTCTGAGCCTTTCTCATCTTCTGTAAGATTTGTTGCATCTCTTCCCTCTTCTTCTTGGCTCGGATGTGAGTACCAAGCTGAAAATTGAAATATATACATAGGTTTAGATAAACAAAATTTTTGAGCGTAAAATTGTAAATATTTTCTTACCCATCAGTTTAAACATATGTTTTGGGGGTCCAAAAGAACCGTCTCATTGAGACGGTTCTTTTGAGTACCAATAACATATGTTTTGGTTAAGAAATAAGAAAATTAATTTTTTGGTATGTGCTCTTAACTAAAGTCCTGATATCTTCTAGTGTTGTGATAATAGATGTTTCCGAAACCACGCTCAGAATATCACTCAGTCACCTGATAGTCCGGGATTATTTTCTGGGGGAGATATTGAGATTTGACCATTTTTCTACCATTGAAATTGGCATAATGGGGGAAAAATCTAATAGCAAAGTATGATTAAGCTAAAAATTTTCATTGAAAATTCATAATTTTCCATCAGTTTTAGACGAATGAAATATTTTCTCTCATGATATTCTGGGCCAGGCCCAGGATTATCCCTGTAGTGTATAACTGACCAATGTAACAGTGAATTAGCATGTGACAGTCCCACAAAGTTGCACACAATCAATCTCCCACAATTAATCATAGGTTTACCTTAGGGCTATTCCAGAAAAAAATACTTGGAGGGGGAAGAAGGCACTTTTTTTGGACCCCACCACCCATGGAATTAAATTTCCACAGACACCGACCACCCATGTAATCTGAAAGGCTCAGGTACCAACTACTCATAGAATTTAAAAGGATATGTATATGGATACAAAATGTTAAATAATCAATATAGAGTAAGCAAGTCTAATGTCTACTCATGTGAATTATTTTAATAAGCTTCCATAAAAAAAGAGGAAAGTGCAAGTTGTGCTCATTTTTCTATACCGTGTTGTTTACACCCATCAACATATGACATTTCAAATAATCCCCTCTACAGAAAACAGCCAATGTCAATGAATGAAAAGCTTCATGTTTTTTAGTTTTAAAGCGAACGGTTTTAAATCAACCTGCTCAACTTTATTTGTTTGTATTTTTCTGCCTGACATCACCCTCATTGGTCCCACTCAGCTGTTAATACAAAGGTGATAACCCGAACAGCCAATGTTTACCCAATCCTACACCGCTAGTTAAAGATGTTGCATTTGGAAACTTTCGTAGATTATCCTGTTGCTTTATCGATTGCATACTGCAATCGTGTTTGACATGCAATTATAATGGCTTTATGAACTTGGAAAACAACTTAGTTTTTATTTCCACACAATATAAATTAATTTACGCGTAGATTACATGATTTCACACAACAAAAAAACAGGCAGATTGGAGTTCGATATTTTGATTGAAACAGGAGCATTCCATTTGATATACCTATGCATTGTCAGTAGCCAATTTTCCGACAAAACCCAACCACCCATGTAATCAGATTTTTTCAAACACCAATGACCCATATAATTTGAAAAATGTCAGCACCAACAGTGATTTTGTTACCTGCGCATCCTGCATCTTTTGCGCATAAGTTTTTATTTCAGCGAGTCCCAGGATGGAATAGTATGGCAGACTTGCCATTAAAAATAGTGTTTTGGACTCATTAGTTAGCAGTGGGGACTCATTGATATTGGAAACAGCGAGTCCCAGGACCCATAAGCCCAAAATTGTAAACAAATCACTGCACCAACCACCCATAGAAAAATAAATCGTTTGCCTTCTTCCCCCCCACCCCCCTAGGTATTTTTTTCTGGAATAGCCCTTACAGTAAGTGGATTGTGTATGCTGGGTAATTTTTCATGTGTTTTGTCGTCTGCTGATTTAAAAAAAAATCTTTCAGGGTCAAACAGTTTAGATCCAGATCAGGCCCGACAAAAATGTCGGGCCTGATCTGGGTCCAAACTGTTTGTAAAGGTTATCAGTCAACAACACCAGTAAACTTTGAGTTAATTTTGAGTTCATGCAAATTATGTCCCATCAACACCTTTTTCATTCATGTTGAGACGTTTTTTCTGTGTTGATTTTTGTTTGCTTATTAATGTTCAACATCTCACCAATAACTAAGGTCATATAAGGACGAAGCCACAGCTTCAGTCTCAACTGACAGACTCGAGAAGCAGGGGATCAAACCCACAACACCCAGCTTACAAGGCAACTGGTTCATGGTTCGTACAGAAATGAAAAGATAGAATTCAAGGAAGTTTCAGGACTTTTTACATTTTTATTTTTCAAAGATTCAATTCAATCACCTGTTTAAAGACCAAATCCATCTAGAATATGCAAAATTCCTTTCCCACTAGATTTTGTAAATATCTTTTTCCTTTCACCTTATTTTTAATCATTTTCTAACAATTTCCACAAACTTTCTCCTTTTTTGCACGCCGGGAATGGAAGTCACACAATGCCCGATTCCTAGTAATTACCAGTTGACTAGATTTCAATAGTGACAAAAGCTGGGACTACCAAGCATATTGAAACTGAATACAATGCATTCTCGTGAGACCTGACGATACCTCATCTAGATCTCTCGCATTTTGCTCTTTGCATTATGGGTAAGGCTTAAATGAAATGTATGTGTGGTTCCTGTTGCCTACCTACCCTAATTTTTTTAGTCCTACCCTAAACATTAAAATGGTCTTTGGAGAAAAATTACCTAAAATGGGCACTTTTTCAGATTTTGTCACTATTTTCTATGTTAAATGTTATAACAAAATTTAATAATTTCCCTACCTACCTACCCTAAATTTTGTCGGTATGCAACAGGAACCACACATATATTTCATTTAGGCCTAACTAGCGATATTTGGCTAGTCCCGTTCAATTCTCCCTCTCCTATAGTGACAGAATTTATGTTAAAAATAGCAAAAAGTTAAATTTTTGACAGTTTATCACTTCTCTTTTAGTCAATATTTCTTGATGTAAAGCCATGAGTCATGCAAGCAGTGATTGCATAATATATTTTTAATAAAAATGGTGGCTCAATCCCAGTGTGCACTGAGCGAAAGGCGACAGGTTAGTACGTGCTAGCGTGCTTCCTGTCTGCGACAATCAATACAATGTCACACCTGGCTCTCACATAGTATTTCTCATTCTCTTGCACATCCCATAAATAGAATTACAGTCGACTCTCGTTAACTCAACTATGCATAACTCAATACTATCACTTATCTCGACTGGATGGCCCGGTCCCGGTATTTTCCCCCATATATTATTGCAATTCCACAATGTTTATCTCGACAACGGCTAAGTCAATAAAACTGATAACTCGTTACAAAAACTGGTCCCGCTGATCAATTTTAGTGTATTTTACAACGCCTAACTCGATTCCATTTCATTAGAAAAAGACAGTCATTAACTTACCTTTTTATCTGAATGTGTCTCCAATTAATCCACCGTTTTGAACGTTAATTATCCCCGTTTAATTTGTTTGATCACTTGGTCCACGTGTGTGACACATGCAGTTGTAAATTAGTGTGTTGTAAAATTACATAATTGACCGCGGTCGGCGAATTCTATTCATCTATTGTTTACAACTTCAAAGGGGGTACATGGCTATCTCATGTAAGTGACGGTTTGAGCTAATGTGTCATATTTGAGCAATCTTTTGAGTATTAAGCCTGTCCGATGACTGCTCGTTTTGAATAAGGCCAAAGTATAATTTAATTGTTTCTCGGGCCATTTTTTATCCAGCGTATTATTTCAGGCACTGGACAGTTGTGCGTGTAAGGCTATTTTCGGACATTGGTCATGTCATGACAAAAATAGATTGGGAAGAGCCGACGGAAATTAAAACGTGCATGTACACTGTCTTTTGGGGCTTAAAAATATGACGACATACGAAAGGGTAAAACCCAGTCGCCAATATAAACAAACTGAAAATGATTTGTTTATTTTATTTTGTCTAAGAAAGTGAAAATATAGCCATAATGTCGGGACTGCAGTGGTACCTGAAAACTATTCTATTTTCCCTTTTATTATTTTTTTTATTTCAATTCTAAATGTGAATTCGAATTGATTTTTGGATTAATTCATTCCGCAGTTCATTAATATAAGCTCACAATAACGATCTATTAATGGACGAGTTGAACGCGATTTATTTCGCCCCAAAATGGTGGCTATACGTCATGATTTGGTTACCTCGAACTACTGATATCTCGACATATTTTGCTCAGTCCCCTGAAATTCGAGGTATCGAGAGTAAATTATTTTGATAATTTTCTAGGTACAATCCACTTTTTCAAGGACATTTGTGCAAATTTCCAGGACAAATGGCCCATTTTTCAAATTCCAGCCCTCCAGTACCAAGGTCAAATTCAAGGACTATTTAAGGTCCATACGAACCCTGTGGTTTATATATCACGCCACAGCGGCTCCATTTTCTTGTGTTTACCCAGTAGTAAGCAATGAAGATGAGTATCTGTGAATTACAAACTGCTGTATGTGAATTGGCATAATATTGAAATTCCAGAGTATACACACAGGGTTCATACAGGCAAGTTTGAGAAAAACTCTAGAACATTTCAAGGACTTCTAAGACTCTCCTACAGTTTTCAAGGACTATAAGTTAATGAAAAATAATGATTTAAGTGTTAAAATTCTACTTCAGAAATGCTAGACTGAGATATTGGCGAAATTAGTACTGGAAAATGAGTATCAAATTGTTGTGCTTTTATTTGGTGCATCATATGCTGCACCAAATAAACGCACTTGTAACCATTTTATACTGATTTAGATTCCTATCAATAGTTTTGAGTCCTACAGAAAATTGCAGAATTCAAGGACTTTTCAGGGCCTTTGAGTGATTTTCCAGTACTTTTCAAGGCAGATTTAATCTTCATGGACTTCACAAATAAGCCCTCCAAATTCAAGTACTTTTCAAGCCTGTGCGAACCCTGTACACAGCATGTGGCCGTGGCATGCTGTGTTTGATTTGATTCTTTACGTCCCATCAACAATCTTTCAGTAAAACAGGGACGGGTCTTCCTGGGTTGAACCAGTACTAAGCTAGGATAAATGTGTCTTGCTCAAGGACCACAACTCAGTGACGCTGGTGAGGCTCGAACCCGCGGCCCCTCGGTCTCAAGTCAAGCACTCTACCACTGCGCTCCCTCGCCGCATGCTGTGTATACTCTGGAATTTTAATGTTGTTTTAGGTTAATAATGGCACTGAATAATGATGTGGAACTGTGGATTGATAAAATGAATTGTATGAATGAATACAAACCCGTTTCTTGCAGAACTTGAGTGCTCTTTTATCTTTTGTGATTCTCAACAATTCCTGTATTCTTCTTTCGTATGGGGTAAATCCTGTGACTTCTCTCACTAAATCACGAATAAACCTGTTCTTCTTTGTGATTGTCTGGAAAAAAAGAAATACAGACCCAAAATTATATATACACAGGATTTTTCAGCGTAAAATTGTCAAAATTTTCTTACCCATCAATTTTAACAGATGTTTTGGGTGCTCAAAAGAACTGTCTCATTGAGACGATTCTTTTGAGTACCCACAACATATGTTTTGGTTGAGAAATAAGAAAATTAAGTTTTCGTTTCACTCTCTTAACTAAAGTCCTGATATAGCAGGTGAATAGGGGTTGGGTGGGAGTAATTCTGAAGCAAATTATTTTTAGTTTTTTTTTAAATAGTTCTCTAACCTTATCCTGCAGGTTTACTCAAAAGGATACAAGTAGGTCATAACAAATCCAAAAGGCACGGTAAATGTTTTAAAATTTTGAACACTCTAGTTGCCTGCCAAAAACAGAGAAGATAGAAATCTTTGCCACCTTCCTCTTAATGAAATTTGAATTTAATCGGCACAGCGGTTTCTGAGGAGATGTTTGCAAATGTTATCGGACGGATGCCGGAGTCACCGGTATATACTATTAGCTCACCCACAAGTCTTTGGCTCAAGTGAGCTAGAAATGAATTAACTCAAAAAAGTTTTGTATCTAAAACTGGTAGTATCTGTGGAATGTGAAAGACATTGTCAGTTTGTCACATTTACAAGTACGGAAAATGTTCTAAAATTTCGAACACTCTAAAATTACGAACACCTAAAATTATCGCCGAAAATAATTTTTAAAACATTCTAAAAAATCGAACACTGCCCTTTTTCGGAAAAATGAATTTCTAAAATTACGAACACATGTATTTTCGGCGGATAACCGATGTCCGTTTATCTGTTTGTGTCCCATCTGTGTTCGGTATACTTCTACCGTATAGCACGTGAGCGGTAGCGACATTTGGAAGGTTCCATTCTACTTAGATAGGTAATCTGGCACGTGACGTTCTATTTCGCATGGCAGCGCGCGACGTTATACGTTATACATTATTCAAGGTCACTAGCATTGACGAACTTGATGCACGAACAAGATCCTGCAATGATTCCGAAACTGCTTTGACATGTTTGGCTAACCCTATTGAGCTCAAATGGCTGAGATCATTATTTATTACTGACCAAACATTGACCTTCAGGCCGCGATTCAGCTAATTGTACGTGAATTATGCATGTTGACACACGCTGAGCAATTCTCAATAGTGTGCTGTATATGTGACACGTGCTGTTTTTTTTTTCTAAAATACCAGCCCCGAAGAGAGGGAGTTGCGGAAAATGAGACGATAACTTAGGCGAGAGAGAATAAAATAAGTTGATGTATAGTGATTTCCATGGACGTTTGCAACACAAGGGGTCATTCGGTTTCGTGCAAAATGCAAAGAAAATCGTGCAAGTTGCATTTTTTTTCTCACCGAGACATCCAGTGCGGAAAATAAAGCCATCGTATATTTTATATTTTTACCGACATGCCTGCAAGAACTCAAACGTGGTCATCATCTCATTTTTATTCACGGTACACTACCGTTAACTTAAGGCTTAAATATGTGTTAGACTGACATCCCTACCCCCCCCCCCCCCCCCCCCTTTAAGCATTTTAAAGGATTTCCCAGTTCGGCAATAAGTCCAAGCCGCGTGTGACACGGAGGGCACTTTTATCATTCTATGCTGATGCGTGTGCTCTTTTCTTCAACACAGCTTGGACCCGAGCATGAAATCAACTTGCGCGGAGCCCCATATGATCTGGTAAAGACCCTACTGGAACATATGACAGATGTGATCAGCGAAGGCTCAGGAGAGCATGTGTGTTTGCACAATCTCGTAAGGGTCTCGCTCACTAACAAAGTTTAAAGTGGATGAAGACTAGCCAAATAAAAATTCTAAACATCTATACGTACGTTGTAATAATTGCTATTCCTATTAATCAAAAACATCAAATTCCTCAAAATGGAACATTTTAACAAACTGTTGAGTCGATCGCGGCGTGTCTGTTTGTCCTCATGAAACTGCACATGGAAGGCCCTACGAGTGCATTACCGTATAATGTATGCACAGACGCACATACATGTACCAAGAAATAAATTGATTGTAGCACGATTCTGCATCTTGATGAATTTAATATTTACATATTTAATTTCATGAAATAAGCCAGTTCATGAGATTATGTTACCTATCGCATATGCAAGCAGCGAAGGCTCAGACGAGCCTGCGCATCCGCGGAAAATCGCCAGCGCCTTAACTGCCCACATACACAATGAAGGTGCATGCCGTGGCTGTGAATTTAAAATCAGTAAAGCCATTAAGATGATTGGGACATCTGGAATTCGCTTTATTTACCACACGTTTGTAGAAGTATGTACCCCGACTTTGTTACATGCGAAGACCAGCCTGTGCACCGCTCAGTCTTATCAGCACCTTTGTTTGTAGAACAAAACGTTAAACATTTTGTCGGGCAAGTTCTGGGCCCAAACTGTCTGCTAAATTAGTTTGTCACATGCTCTTTGGGGGGGGGGGGGGGGTGCCTCCTAGGTCCCACCCTGGGTTCGGCACTGCTAATAGTATCAGCAGCAGACAAAGGGACAGGGTAATGGTTCACGGACATGTCTGAGATCAAAGAAGCCGACTATCAGACCACGTGTTGTTGTTGTTTTAAGACTCGGGTAGCACGCGGTGGCTCTCGCGCACGAAAGCGGACTTAGCACTCAAAGCTGTGTCTCCTTTTCATGGGTTTGCATGAAATAAAAAAAGAATTTCAATGAACTCGAGCATGAAACGGTGCACTGCATGCATGAAAAACTAGATTTGTGGTACTTGTCTGAATTTTTCCTTTTCTTTGAGATATAAATGTACCCAGCGTGTCGTACGCATTGGCTCGAAGCCAATGTATCATAAACTGAGCCGCGGCACAATGTGGCATTTTGACGAGTGTATAGACCCAGACGAGCCTGTGCAGCCTCCTTTTAAGCTTACAAACTCCAAACGATGTTAAGTCAGTAGCTTAACACTCAGAGAATATTCAAGCGACTAGCAAAGGCTCTGATCAGACTGTGCATTTGCGCAGGCTGATCTGAGACTTTGCTGGTCCCACATACCAAATTGTTGTAAACCTCATGTCACGGCTCAATTATACGCAAAGTCGGACGTTTGCTTACATTAATAATTCTCGTATGCCTGTTTGCCCCTGATGACGTCGAAGATCTTATGGATCCAAACTATTTGCTAACTTTGAAAGCGGGTGGTAGAGAGAGAGAGAGAGAGAGAGAGAGAGAGACTAGCGCTTGCATACGAATCTCTTTAAATCTAAAAAAATATCATGTATCGGTGCTGAAAATGATACTTGGAGATGCTTCTCGTGCGCATCGGCTTTTGCACGACAAAATCGGACATTCGACAGTATTGGTGCTTTGCATGCTTTCTATCGCATGCCCAAATGTTTAAATTGACGGAACATTCTTTCCTGAAATCCGAACTCTGACAACGTTTTTAAGGGAGAGAGGATCTAAATATCAGGATCCGAACTCTGACAACGTTTTTAAGGGAGAGAGGATCTAAATATCACTAAAAGCGGGCCATCATCGGCCCGCCAGCGAAACGCCTTTAAATGGCGTTTCGCTGGCGTGCCGATGATGGCCCAACGTTGAATGCTGGCTTGGTAGTTTTGAGAATTTCAGGGGATCCGGTCTGTTGCTAAGAAATTCTATATTTTTGTGATTTTTCAGGTGGGGGTGTCCAGACCCCCTGTCCCCCTCTGGATCCGCGCATGAGACCGGACTATGTCAGCACTTATTGAGATATAGGCCTACTGAAAACCCATTTTATCATGTGCATCGGCTTTTGTACGACACTTTGTGTACTTTCTATTGATCGACAAGTAGAGAGAGAGAGATGCGTGTTCTTTTTTAATTTCGCCATTTTTTAACTCAAAGAACTCGTCTACGTATTCCAAAGATTCGTGTACATCTTTGCAAAAAAAATTAATCGACAAGAT
Source organism: Loripinus fragilis (assembly GCA_964019695.1). Taxonomy (NCBI): domain Eukaryota; kingdom Metazoa; phylum Mollusca; class Bivalvia; order Lucinida; family Lucinidae; genus Loripinus; species Loripinus fragilis. Next base: position 34,460,269 of record OZ026522.1, on the reverse strand, counting down.
GTCCTTGTCTATTGAGTATAAACGGCATTTGCGCAGATGGAGAGCAAGCGAAAAGCGTTTTGGTTTTCTGAAGGAAGAACGAAAGTGAAGCGATTCATCGGTAGTCCGAGGTTAAATAAGTGGACTTTTACGACTTGTAAGTAAATTGAGTGACATAACATGCACGTGCCTGGCTCTCGACTTGGCTATTACCGCACGCGCTGAACATTTTACTGACTCAACGGCGGTTGAAAAAAATAATGAGATGATAGCGCAGAACCATATCGCCGTGTTTCAACACGTTTATACCACATTTTAACATGCATATAAACCATTTTTGTTCATGATAAAAACCACATTCTAAAATTACGAACACTAGCACTTTTTCTGAAACGTAATTTCTTAAATTACGAACAGCGGAAAAAATAATTATTTTTTAGTGTTCGTAATTTTAGAATATAGCAAGAAGTGAGCAAAGCTCACATACCCCCGGCGGTAGCCATCAGAGATTTTAACTCTTTCAGAGAAAAGAAAAAATTGTCAAAGATTTCATAATCCTAACTGAGAAAACTTTGATGAAAAATGTCCATATGTTAAGAGTGATAGAAGGAAAAATTGAAAATTTGAAAATAGAAGGCAAAACGAGGGTTAGCACTTTAATTTTCATTTACACAATACACTTTGCCTACCTGAAAGGGTACACAAAATTTCATAATCCTAAATCAAGCAGTTGCTGAGAAAACTCTGACAAAAAACGTCCATAATATGTGTTATATATAGGAGTCACAGAAGGAAAAATTGAAAAAGAAGGCTAAATGAGCTTTAGCATCTTTATTTTCATTAACACAATACACTAATCCTACCTGAAGGTGTACACAAAATTTGAAAACACTGGCTCTGATAGGAATCTAGAAATCTGGAATAGGAACCTAGAAATCATTGACGGAAATTTTCATTGGAGAGAAAGAAAAATGAATAAATAAAGAGACTGATAAGCAATATAAGGCTGTTCTTTTGTTACACAATACAACTAATCACTATCAAGCTATATACCAAACTTCAGAATCCTAACTCAAGTAGTTGCTGAGAAATCTTTGACAGAAAAAAAATGTCCATATGTATTACATAAGAGTGAAAGAAGGAAAAAATGAAAAATTGAAAAAAGAAGGCAAAATGAGGATTAGCATCTTAATTCCCATTTACACAGTACACTTTGCCTTCCTGAAGGTGTACACAAAATTTGGAAACACTGGCTCCAATAGGAGCTGAGAAATCTGTGACAGAAATTATCATTGGAGAGAAAGAAAAATGAACAAATAAAGGGACTGATAAGCAATATGTGGCTGTTTGTTTGTTACACAATACAACTCATCACTCTCAAGCTTTGTACCAAGTTTCAGAATCCTAACCCAAGTAGTTGCTGAAAAATCTTTGACGGAAAAAAAGTTTACAGACAAACAGACAGACAAACAGACAGACATAATTACAGAAAAGGCAAAAACTATATACCCCCTATATACTTCGTACCGGGGGTATAAACATTTACCGTACAATATTAACCCTTTACCTCATATCATCATAATGATAAGATGCCTTTTAATGCTTTTGCAAACAGAGCAGACCCAGATCAGAACTATTGATCAGGGTATACTCGGTTTGCTTATGGAAATATGATTAGCCTGATCCTACACTAGTTGACCTGACAAGTAATTTCTTTGTTCTATGTACAAACGTGAAAGTTTATTTATATAATTATTCATAATGAGTGGAGTCTAGCATGAATATTCATGAAGGAAAGGGTTTATAAACAAAATATAAATATATACTTACTCCCTTCCTTCGAGAGTGTCTCTTTTTACTGGCATTTTCTATCTTGGTAACCTTATGGCCCTTGTTTTGACCCACAGCCAAATTATACTTGATCCCCATTTCTGAAATAACAAAACTTCTTGATCATCTCGTTAATACACAGGTTAAGATAAACAAAAATTTTCAGCGTAAAATTGTAAATGTTTTTTTACCCATTACATTTAGCATATGTTTTGGGTGCTCAAAAGAACCGTCTCATTAAGACGGTTCTTTTGAGTACCTACAATATATGTTTTGGTTGAGAAATAAGAAAAGCATTTTGTTACACACTCTTAACTAAAGTTCTGTTAATTTGGCCCATATGCCATCTGCGTATGGCCTGGGGAAAAACTATATTTAATAAAGTTCAGTTCAGTTCATGTATTTTTTTTTTGATACCAAAATCTAAAGTGCTGGCTCAAATGAATGTCTCCGTTGGTCATTAGGGCTTCCATGTTTACATGTGTGAACGGAGGCTTTTCTTGTTTATGCAATAAAAGTTTACAAAAATGGCCTACCGTTTAAACGAACTAAACACATGACAAGCTTCCTGGTTTATTAAATTAATAACAGCTTCCTATGAAAAATAGTGGTTTTATTTTCAGATTCTGAAGTACTTGATAAAGTCTCTAAAAGTACTGCAAATTAGAATTACGGCGGAAATGCTCAGGGGGCACAGTGACTGACGTCTCATTGTGATAAAAATGTCCTGAATTTTATCTCAGTGTGCTAGGAGCAATATTCATGCATTTTCATCAAATCTTTAAATGCATGCGACGTCTTAATATTGTCTAATATATATCCATTGTTCTTAGGAACAAGCTACCAGCTGATCTCGTCCTGGTTCCTGATCTTGACTCCTTTAAAACAGGAGTCCGTGAGATCAATCATACACACCCTTAAATGCATACTGTTTTTAATCTGCCTTTAACTCCATCTTATTAACACCTAGCACTTTCATTATTTTACCTTCACTTCACTGTTTTAATCTTTCTTACTAACACACCATGTCCAATTCACAATCCAATAATACTCATAAGAGGGTTTGGAATTATGAAGAGATATATAGGTAGTTTCCCCCTCCCCCACCCCGAGGGAATAGCACGGGGAAAAAATCTCTACCATGTCACTTTAAAAGGTGGCTTCTACCGCGAGGCAGTAGGAGTGTATTAGAATAAACTTAGACCGTGTGACATATACACGGTGTCACGTGAGACTACTCGGTAATTTCTGTGAGGAAGTGCCTACAAGTACGGGCCCGTATCCCTAGACAACAGGTCTAGAGATACGGTATCTCTAGACTACCAGCCCTCTCGGAAACTCAGAATTACGTGTATTGGTACGCACGTTTTTTTCCTGGGACGCCTGATTTTCGCTAGGTGGGAGTTCCGCATACGCATGTTTTTTTAGTCGGCACGCCCTAAAAATCCAGTAGCTGAGTGATAAATACACATCGGGAGATCAAAAGCCCTTTGATATTATGGATCGTGACACACTTTTCGAGCCGCGGGAGATGTGATTATTGTCCTGTCTCTGTTGACCAATCGTATGACTTGGACTGCAGTGTAGCAATTCTGACAGGTGATTGTCCGGATTACCGATGTGGTACAGTGTGATTATTACGAGTTGATTATTTAAGTAATTAAGCAAGGATTATCGGATAATTGTTTGAAACAGATGCACTACCGATTTACCGTTAATTAAAGGGAGAAAAACTAATACTAAATAGGGTATTGTAAACAACATCAGACTACCGACTTCGACTGATTATCCCTGTGGTAACATCTGTGGCATGTGATACACTCCTACCGCTTCTACCGTGAGGCAGTAGGAGTGTATCAGTATAAATTAATACTGTAGGGGAGTTTACCTGTAAAAGCCAGTAAAGGTAAAAACCAGTGCCGATAAACCAGTACTGATAATACTGCAGAATCAAAATAAAACATTGAAATAATGCGTTTTACTCGCATTTTACCCTATTTAAGAGAAAACATATTTAATTGCACTCGTTTGCTATTTGAGCAACAGAAACATGGAGAAAAAACAATAAGTTTACAGATTTGCATTTCTTCATTCGTTCATTGCTACGGCAAAAAAAAGAATTGTTGAAAAAAAAACCCAAAAAACGGTACAGCGGTAAGCCATTTACGGTAACGTTCGACTGACAAAAGTTCCAAATGAAGCTACACTACAAGCCGTGCCATCGGTTCAAGCCGAGTGTCTAGATGAATAAACACAAACAAATCACTTTCAGCAAGTAAAATCTTTCATTCTAAATCATGGAAGCCATGTTAAATGGCTAAGTAATGCAGTGATTTTTTTACCTGCGCGTCCTGGGTCTCAGACGCATGATTCTCACAAAGGACACATGATTTTAAACCATAAGAGTCCCGCAGGATGCATTAAAAATTGTGACGAAAAGTCTACATTTAGTATTTGAAACTTTCGTTTTGAATGTTTTTTTTATTTGCGCACCGTGTCTTGAATAATATTGGTAAAACCGGTACAGAAATACTCCCCAACAGTTTAGCCATCATTACTTCCCTTACACGTGTTTTCAGACTATACACCGCTGTAGGGGAGTTTACCCGTAAAAGCCAGTACAGGTAAAAACCAGTGCCTATAAACCAGTACTGATAATACTACCGACCCGAAATGAAACATTGAAATAATGCGTTTTACCCGCAAGTTTAAACACCCTTTCCATAATGAACACAGCATGCTTTCATACAAAGATTATGTCTCCAAAAAGTCCCCAAAATAGACCCTAAACAGCCCACACTGGTGTTTTTAGCAAGAGGCATGAAAATGAATCTGATGCCTCGAAAATGCCAGAAGAGAGTCTGAAAATGACCCAGGTTAAACAAATTCAGAGTATTTCAAATACCAATAGAATGGTTAAAGTATTACTAAAGGCTCATGAAGTACAGGAACTGTACTGTGCACAGAAGGTAAAAAGAAAAATTAATATGGTATCATTGGTATGTCCAAAGGCTCAAATGCAGTAACTTCCAGCACTACACTTGTAGGCATGCAGAGTTAGATGAACACGAGTTAATGACTTGGGCTCCAAAAAATATATGAAAACTGCTAGACAAAAGTCTGACTCATAGCAAAAGATCAAAATATGATTAAATTAAGGTAGATCTACTGTCTGGAACTGAAATTTTTATTAATAAGAATGTCAGGTTGGTTTTTATATCTTTATTATTTTACATGACAAAGTAAGTTTGATCTTTATTATAGTATAAGTAAGTATCATGTATGCCAGTGTTTTGTTTCCCAAATTGGCTTCTATGAATGGGCCGGATTTGTATGGATACACAAAATTTATGCCATATGGGATGCAGAACTTCGAGTTTGGGAATGCAAAGAAACTTCGAGTTTGGGAATGCAAAGACTTTTTGCCCAGTGAGTCCAGGGACTCATAGAAACAAATTTGTAAAAAAATCACTGAGACTGGACTGAATATCACTTTTGTCGAAAACCCCGAAGACAGGTTTACTCGCCATGCTCGCATCACAGTTCTATTATAAATTGACAGGTTTCTTGGCCACAACACAATTGATAGCTGGGCATTCATCCATTAAATATCCAATTCATAAACATTTTAAGTCATCTGGTCAAAATGGCTCAAAGTCCATATAGAGCAACAATTTTACATTTTTTTTTTCTGCCGAATGCCAGATTATTTTTTCACTATATCATCGCGATCAATGGAGAAAGCTCACATCGGATGTCAAATAAGTCATTCAACCTGACATAAGGTACAGTGAAATCATTGAAATAAGTTAAAAGCAGGAGAAAATGGAAAGAGAGAAACAATGTAAATTTCTGTTTACATTTTAGTCCATTTCATTCCATGCCTGCATGATGTGGTGGGTATATAAGTTTTTTTTTTACCAGCAATTATTAGTGTTCTAGCCGTGAAATAAGTATACTATCTCCACCATTGTGACAGTACATCCATTTTCCCCTGTCCAGTATGGCGACCAAAATAGATGTGAATTTGCAACTAGAGCTATTTTTGGATTATACATCTCAAACGGTCAAATAAGTTACAACATATACATGTATTGAAATTTTAGAGCCGTACCCCAGTGGACGTTCTACAGGTACAGGCCCGTATCCCTAAACTGGAAAGACTCGTAGTCAGAGATATGGGACGGTATCTCAAGAATCATAGTCTAGGGATACGGGCCCGTACCTGTGAACACTGCCTTTCTGTGAGGCGTTGTAGGGGTCATACCCGATCCGAAAACTGGATGAAAAAATCTTGGAGGTGTAGTGGTAATGGGTACCACAGGTATATAAGACACACATACAGCCTCGCTGTATGAGTATGAGCTAGCTTTTACAGCGACGCGTAGTGTGTCAGGCCAATGTTGCAAAGTTAAGCAACGCACAGCTCGGTTAGTAGCTGGAAGGGTGACCCAGGCATTGGAGCAGGGGTGACTGGGTAGTTGTGCTCATGCTGGGTACCATCAGTACTACAATGGTGTCAGAAGTGTGACAAGCTCATGCAGGGGCAACTCTGACTCCTAAAGAAAAAAGGAGGGAGTGGTGTAGTGGTAATGGGTACCACAGGTATATAAGACACACATACAGCGAAGCTGTATGAGCTAGCTTTTAAAGTGACTCGTAGTGTGTCAGGCCAATGTTGGGAAGTTAAGCAACGCAGAGCTGGTTAGTAGCTGGATGGGTGACCCAGGCATTGGAGCAGGGGCGACTGGGTAGTTGAGTGGTAAAAAGATGTTTCGACATTTGGTGTAACCCAGCGATAATAGAGGGCGCAGTGGAAACAACATGTTATGAATCAGCCAATCAGAAGACGCACGGACTGAAGGCAACGAAAGCCGGCCAAGTAGGAGAACTAAGCGGCATTCAGACGACAGAACTCAGTGTGGAAACACCGACACCTCTTTGGAAGGTAAGTCCCTGAATCACAATGTAACTGTATTTATGTATTATTACAGCGGACGCCCCTCGGCCCTATTTATTATGTATTTATTTTTACAACAACTGGCGACTGCGGTAAATCGGTTTGCAAATTAGCCATGTGCTTTTCTGCATTTTTCGCGGGTGGCCCAGCCTTATGAAATTTTGTTATTTTGATCTTTTTCGGTATGTCCGCTGTATTCTAATTTGGATTTAAAATTCTATAATTTGAAAATTGCATTTTACCTGAACATGATAACCCCGTTCTAGTTTTAGCGTTGATTTTTTTTCGCGAATTTGTCAGTCATTTGCATATTCTATAATGGTCTATTCCGTGTATTCGTCCGCCATTTCATTTGCATATCTGAAATTTCCGTTGACACCGTGAATTGATATTTCGCTTTGAATTTTCATGAACGTTTGAATTGTTTCGCTAGATTTTGCAAATTTTCCATTGAAATATGACCTACCTTCGTTCTGTTGTTTGACTTCTGTCCGTATAACATGTATTTTATGTAAAGGTTATTAGACAAAAGAAGTTCCGGTAACCTTTTGTTTACACTTTTGTCCGTGTCGTCGGGATTACCCAATGTTACCCAATGCTATGTATTCACCGAATGCCAAAAATTACCCCAGGTCCGTTTTGATTTTTCTATTTCGCACTTTCCCTTTGCATATAGCGGTTTCGCTTGCATATTCATGCATTATTTGGCGTTTTATTTCGCTCACTGCATGCGGTCTCGCTCTTGTATTTTTTTTGCATAAAATGTGTGATTTCTGCATAGGTTATTTGGATGCATAACGTCCGTTTTTCACAAGTTGTCCGTATATATCTATTTCAGGTGCATAATGTACTAAACCCATGAATGCCGTTTTGGCATTTGTGCGCATTCTTGTCTGCATTTTTTTTTTATTCTTGCATGTCACGCTAGTCTGCATTATTTTTTATTAGTACAATGTAGGGACCCTCCCATATGACCCATATGTATTTGAATGTCTTCATTTTTCAGCATCGCGTCAATTTTACCGCGACACTATTCCAGATAACGTGTATTTACATGAAGTCGCTTGAATTTACGTATTTTAAGGCCTCATTCTGAACCATTGAACAGTTTGCCATGATTGAATGCTTATTTGATTAAAATATGTATTTGTCTTGTTGTTTTATTTCTTGCCCAAGTTGTCTTGCATATCGTGTCATATTATGTATGTCGTTATTGCAAATTGCGCGATGGGGCTCAGATCTGTTTTATAAGTATAATTTGATATTATCCCTATATCTGTAACTGCAATCATAGTCCTCAGTTATTTCGTATTTTGTGGTCACCATGACCCAGTTCTCATACTTTATCCCATCTTATTTTCGCGTGTATGCCTTTTAATTTTGCGTTTAGCATGCATATTCGCGCGATTTTCATTGGCGAAGACCCACAGCTGGTGAAGAAATGATGTATTATACCAATGCTATAAAGATGCTTAATTGTGTAAGTATGTTTTATTATCCCCTTTTCCCAACATTTTTTTTAAGATAGTAAAGGGTGTGCGCACATACATACCACCCACAATTAATTTTATACTGGCCTTACAAACCACCTTTACATGATGAAAAGTTAACTTCTTTTCACTTCAATTTTCAATATCATTTTCTTGCAATCTTTTGTGTGTCTGCTTTGGACGTGTCATAAGAGCTCAGCGATCTGAGTTGTATGACATTGCCCAATTCTAGACCCGCATTATATTGCTTCATAATTGTATTCATATAATGGCAATATTTTGATGTCCGTTTTTGGAGATTTGCATAATATCTCTTTAGTTGTATGTTATTTGCCAATCCTTGACATTCATAAAATTGCTTTCATTTTTAATCATCATAAAATTCATATTGGTTTCAGTCCCATGCATTTATGGAACTATGTGAATTTTTATCATCATATGTGTCTGAACTTTATTTTGATAAGTTCAGTCACGTATCAAACTTTATAGTCTGTTTCTTGGAACCTCTCGTATGAGCTTTAAATTGGAGCCATCACATAGATTCTAACGAACACATACTTTCTAGTTTCGAAATTTATAAAGTGTATTAAATGAAACCTTTCTAAATTATTCAAATTATTTAAATCTATAGAAATTTAGCATCTAAGTATATACTTCTGGTTCTTATTTTTTGGTATAGTTTGTTTTGCATTGAAATATAATGTTGATATTATTCATCGAACCAGATATTTTGTCACCTTATTTGACAATCAATTCTTACATCAGATTCTGTGCTGGCTGTTGCTAGGTCTTTGCATCTGCATAGCCGTCACCCGAATCTGTTGGCAAAACTTCATTTTTTTCATTGTTTATCAGCTATATTTGATGTGAATTTTGGTAGTGCTCTGTTTGAACCTTAGCCCTTAGTAGTCTAACAGGCATTGCCAATTCTGACATCATAGGAAATCATAGCTATATCACAATCCATTAATCCATTTATCAGATCATATTTGATTTGAGTTTTGTGTGTGCCCCCCCCCCCCCCCCCCCCCCTCCCCCGTGGTTGCATAGACATAGACAACTCTCACACCTCAAGCTTTCATTCTTTCATCCTTGTTGTAACACTAGATTCATACCTCATTTACCTCGGCATATTTCATTTCTGTGCAAGAACATTCAGTGATTTGATTCCCTGTCCGTACATTTATTCTATTATATTCTATCATATTCTATTCTATATTAACTGAAAATCATAGATTTAGCTCAGTTTATAAGTTTTTATGATCTAAATGAGTCTTGGATTTCTTGTGGATTTTCTACATTTCATATTATCCATATAATTTATTAATCCATAAATCCTTATCATAGCAGTGTTCAAAAATTAGTAAAACTCTTTTTCTATACTGCTGTATAAGTATATATTATATTACTCAACTGTTTTGTTTATTTCATTATCTAAACCTTGCTTAGATGTGTATACTAGATTTAAAAATCATGTAAAATAGTTCTTATAAGATCATGCTATAAAATACTATCATTAGGTAATCACCTTGTAGAACTCCAATTATGTCATCAACATATATTTTTGTTATCTTTAATTTAGAATCAAAGTACGGTTTCTGCCATTGATTTAATATATATGTTGCCATGTATTATCTTGTGATGTATTTGATATGCTGTTTTTAACTGCATCACATGATCATGCTGGTTAGGAGTGATTTGTGATAGATTGATTAATTTGTCATAGCACATTTTGCTTTTGAGTCATTTCTGTTCATCGTGATTTGTGATGTCATGGCAGATTCTGTCTTTAGCTATTGAGAAGGTTACATGAATAAGTTTGAAGTATTTGCTTTTGTAATGAGTACTTTTTAATTGGATATTTTGATTCGTATAATATTGAAGTTTAAGCTTATCATCCAAAAATAGGATTTGATATTTTGGTTATTGAATGGAAACTTATTCCACCTTCTTAGATGACATTTATTTTGTGTTAGTTTTATAAATTTCTGTTAGAACAAGTTTTCAAATTGTCCAAATGTTTATTTTGCTTGTTCATTACACTTTGTAAAGTATAGGCATTGCAGTGAGATTTGTATATTCATCTTCAATTTGCTTCTTTGGTTTAAAAATATTTCTAAATTTCCATATTAAACTGTTTCAGTTGATGTAATGCTTTTGGTAAATTCTAAATCTTCAAGTTCCCAGTACTCAATTTAGCTCATTCCATAATATTCTCAATTTGGCATATATACCTAATTAAAAAAGCATATCAACCTAGTAGTTTAGCTTATCAACCCATTTAGTATATCTACTTCGGAATTTAAACACATCAGTTGTCATCCTGTCATATCAGTAATATCATAATCATCATCATTCTCATATCCTCATAAGTATTATCATATCACCTTAGATATACACAGAGCTCCAGTGATTTTTTTACAAATCTGTTTCTATGAGTCCAGGACTCGCTGGGCCAAAATTCTTTGCATCCCTAACTCGAAGTTCTGCATCCCATATGGGGCCCACTTTGAATCATAATTTTTGTATCCACATGAATCAGGCCCATTCATAGAAGCCAATTTGTGAAGCAAAACACTGGCATACTTACTTATACTATAATAAAGATCAAACTTACTTTGTCATGTAAAATAATAAAGATATAAAAGCCAACCTGACTTTCTTATTAATAAAAATTTCAGTTCCAGACAGTAGATCTACATTTTAATGCCTCTTGCGAAGAACACCAGTGTGGCCTGTTAAGGGTTCCATTTTTGGACATTTTGGAGACATAATCTTCGTATGAAAGACGCTGTGTTCATTTTGGAAAGGGTGTTTATACTTGTGGGTAAAACGCATTATTCCAAATTGGAATCAATCAGTACTGGTATATCGGCACTGGCTTTTACCAGTAGTTCGGTACTGGCTTTTACCGGTAAACTCCCCATACAGCGATTCAAAGCTAAAAACATGTGTTTCCCGAGGGAAGTAATGATCGCTAGACTGTTGGGGAGTTTTTCGGTACCGGTTTTTACCAATATTATTCAAGACACGGTGCGCAAGTAAAAAAATATTCAAAACGAAAGTTGCAAATTCTAAATGCAGACTTTTCACCACAATTTTATTGCGTCCTGCGGGACTCTCATGGTTTAAAATCATGCGTCCTTTGTGAGAATCATGCGTCTGAGACGCAGGACGCGCAGGTAAAAAAATCACTGGAGCTCTCACTAGGATTTTGAAAACAGGAGTTCAGGACTCCCATCTGGCAAAAAGTAGGAGTCCCATTGGAAAAAGTAGGAGTCCCACTCCAAAAAAGTTGGAGTCCCACCAATTTGTTCATACCGTATACCATTTCCATTTTAGCCGGAAGTGATACATTTGAATAATTTTTAGATCGACTGATTTTAACCCTTTAAGCATTAATGGATTGTTCCAACTTAACAAAAAATATTTTGCTATATTTTTTCATGTAACCTGAACACACATTTTTTTGTTTGGCCTTATCAAAATAAAAGATTAAACTGTTGGTACTCGTTTTATTCATTAACAAGACAGACAAACAGACACTTCATGACAGACAGGCAGACAGATAGCAGTCCTCTGTTTTGTATAATCTTATGCAGAATTCCTTTTTTCCCCCGAACTATTCCACATTGAAATAGTCTGCCTCCTTCTGTGGCCAATATCCAGTCCACAGAGGAGTTTAGTGCACTCCTTATTTAAACAAAAATCCATCCAAAAGTTGTTTGTTTTTTTTGTTTTGTTGTTGTTTTTGTTTTTTATTTTATCAAAATTCCAAAATTCGCACTCCCTTGCGTAACGAGGCCAGTATTGTAGAAAGAAAGATGGAAGTCTTTTTTTTTTCTTTTAAAAAAACGCATCTCGCTAGTGTCTACGGCGTTTGCAATGAATAGACTCACATTACTTAGCCATTTAACATGGCTTCCATGATTTAGAATGAACGATTTTACTTGCTGAAAGTGATTCATCTAGACACTCGGCTTGAACCGATGATATATTTCATCGCACAGCTTGTAGTGCAGCTTCATTTGGAACTTTTGTCAGTCGGACGTTACCGTTTACGGCTTACCGCTGTTTTTTTTATTTTCAAGAATTCTCACTCTTGTTTGCCGTTGCAATGAACGAATGGAAAAAACAAAACCGTAAACTAATTGTTTTTTCTCCATGATTATGTTTTCCCAAATCGCAAACGAGTGCAATTAAATATGTTTTCTCTTTCAGTCCAGTGACTTATATAGGTCACTGTTCAGTCGAATTCGGAAGTCGGTAGTCTGATGTTGTTTACAATACCCTATTAGTTTTTCTCTCTTTAATTAACGGTAAATCGAAAGCGCATCTGTTTCAAACAATTATCCGATAATCCTTGCTTAATTTAATTACTTAATCACCTCGTAATAATCACACTGTCCCGCATCGGTACTCCTGTCAATCACCTGTCAGAATTGCTACACAGCAGTCAGAGTCAAACGATTGGTCAACAGAGACAGGACAATAATCACGTCTCCCGCGGCTCCAAAAGCGTGTCGCGATCGATAATATCAAAGGGCTTTTGATCTCCTGGTGTGTATTTATCTTTTTAGCGCGTGCCAACTAAAAAAACATGCGTACGCGGAACTCCCGCCTAACGAAGATCATGCGTCCCAGGGAAAAAACGTGCGTACCAATACGCGTAATTCTGCGTTTCCGAGAGCTCTGTATACAAATTTTCCAGGAACCATTATTTCAGTATAGGTTTCAATTTTCTGATCCTTTTGGCTCTGAGAGGTCCGGTGTCTGTCCGCATACTTTCAACCTAAGGATACTATTTTGATGTTTTGTATTATGGCTCTGGAAGAAATGGCATCTTTCCTCGGTATTCCAACCATAGAGTAGGTTATATGGACCTGGATCATTTTTATGTTATCATCTCTAGTTTTATATGTAACAAGAAATGTCACAAACACGTGACGAATGCCCCCAAAGGAATTGGTCTAGTATAAGACACATTTGAGGAAAGGTAGCTGTAATATAGCACGAAAAAACTAGAAATGAGGCCAGAAGTCAATGTCAAGGTCAAAGTGACTCAAAATGGTATGAACCACTCCGCCATCCCAAGAGGAATCACCACCCCAAATTTGGGATTCCTACATCAAATAATATAGGAGATATGCTCTGGACACAATAATTCTTGAAAACGAGGTCAGAGGTCAAGGTCACAGTGACCCAAAAATGGTTTGTGACACTCAGGCATCCCAAGATGCATTTACATACCAAATTTGGAATTCCTATTTCAAAGAATATAGGAGATATGCAACAGTTTCTAGAAACTAGGTCAGAGGTCAAGTTCAAGGTCACAGTGACTTAATTATGGTAAGCGACACTTCGTCATCCCAAGATGCATCCACACACCAAATTTGAGATTCCTACCTCAAATAATATAAGAGAAATGCTCTGGACATGATTATTCTAAAAACTAGGTCAGAGGTCAAGGTCACAGTGACCCGAAAATGGTACATGACACTCCGCTATCCCAAGATGCATCCACAAACCAAATTTGGAATTCCTAACTCAAAGAATATATGAGATATGCTCGGAACACAATAATTCTTAAAACTAGGTCAGAGGTCAAGGTCACAGTGACCCAAAAATGGTATTTACACACCAAAGTTGGAAAGAATATAGGATATATGCACCAGACTCAATGCAGTTTCTAGAAACAAGGTCAGAGGTCAAGTTCAAGGTCACAGTGACCCAATTATGGTACGCGACACTTCTACATCCCAAGATGCATCCACACACCAAATTTGAGATTCCTACCTCAAATAATATAAGAGATATGCTATGGACACGATTTTTCTAAAAACTAGGTCAGAGGTCAAGGTCACAGTGATCCGAAAATGGAACATGACACTCCGCTATCCCAAGATGTATCCACACACGAAATTTGGAATTCCTAACTCAAAGAATATAAGAGATATGCTCCGGACACAATAATTCTTTAAACTAGGTCAGAGGTCAAGGTCACAGTGACCCAAAATTGGCATGTGACACCCCCTCATCCCAAGATGCATTTACACACCAAATTTGGAATTCCTATTTCAAAGAATATAGGAGATATGCACCAGACTCAATGCAGTTTTCAAGAAACTAGGTCAGAGGTCAAGTTCAAGGTCAAAGTGACTCAATTATGGTATGCGACACTTCGTCATCCCAAGATGCATCCACACACTAAATTTGAGATTCCTACCTCAAATAATATAAGAGATATGCTCCGGACACGATTATTATAAAAACTAGGTCAGAGGTCAAGGTCACAGTGACCCGAAAATGATACGCGACACTCCGCCATCCCATGATGTATCCACACACCAAATTTGAAATTCCTACCTTAAAGAATATAGGAGATATGGACCGGACACGAAAGCGGGACGGACGGACTGACGGACGGACGGACGGACAGTGCGATTACTATATGCCTCCCAAAGTTCCTTTGGGGGCATAAAAAGTCATATCATTCATAATTATTCATTCAAAGTTTTGTGATGGGTCCCATCCTAAAATTTATATCATTATTAATATTTCATCGTTTTTACGAAATTGGGGAAGTTCTGCGGGTCAGTATGCTAAGGCATTTTAATATATTGTCGCGGAGAATACCAATGGGGTTTTAAGAAAATGTCCATCATGGATACTATGAGTGCCCATGGAGAGAATTTATATTTTGAGGGGGAGGGGACCATCACATTGCTTTAATATGATATCTTGGATATCAAGTCAAAATCGTCAATTTATGTAATTTGTTTTAATTGTATGTCTAAAGGTGTAATGCCACACCAAAGAAGTACACAGGGCTTTTTTAAGCGCGGGTCCGTTGGCCCGGGCCAGTAAATTTTCAGCTCGGGCCAGTTAAATCATGCTGTAGCAGGTCCGCCAGGCCAGTTGAATTTTTTGCCTGAAAAATGAATCAGAGGTCCATGCTTTCGGCTGAAAACGTCTGCCGTGTTCAGTGTTCTCTGTAGGCTTCAGCGCCCGACGATTTCGCATGCTACCGCCGGCTATTTTTTTGCTGAAAGTAGTTTTTATCGGTAAATTGCTGTACTTTCGTTTTGTTTACAGCACGCGGAGAGCCTCGGTCTTATCCGTTTCGTATCGATTTCCGGTTGCCGATTCGGCGATAGAATAGAATAGAATACAGACTCGTACACCCCCTATACCTACACAGCGTCTCCTCGAGCAAACTCTTGGGATCAGGGAAGAAATTATCGCTAGCAGGACGCCTTTGTCGGGGAGTTCGGCAGTTCAATGAAAAGGAAAAAATGCCACTGAAGAAATACAGAAGACAGTAAAAATAACCAGAACAAAACAAATCAGCTAAGCTAATTTGCTTTTTTTTGAAAGAGGTATGGCTCGTTTTATTATCTATCTAAAGTAAAATGAGGACAAGGTGGTACATTGAATGCGGACACTTGTCACTATGAGTCAATGTACCCCACCCACCTTGTCCCCTTCTTTCTTCTTGTCCAACACTTTCCAATGGCCAGGGTTATTGGGTTGGGGGCGAGTAGAAAAGTACAAAATACAGGGGAACCTATGCCCAATTTTTTTAAAGGGTTGGACTTAGGTTTTTTTTAGGGGGGGGGGGGGGGGGGGGGGCAGTGGGAGAGGGCTAAGCATTTTATATTAGAGAAAAGTTCTCTGTTAAATTTCCCTACCATCTTGACATCATTTTCATGAGTTCTGAAGGGCCTTTAAAAGTTTATATGCTTAATGTTTTGTTCGGGGGTGGGTGGGGTAGGGGGAAAGGTGGTAGGCTACGCTGGCTGTTCATGTTTTGATTTGCAATAGAAATAAAAAAAATTCAAATCCAAATTCAAGCATGTAAGTTCCTTCAGATTCAGAGACTGGAAACTGGAATTATATCACTTCTTTTTGTTTCAGAGAGTGGAACCCTGATTGAAAAGCTGGGCCTAATCTCAACTCTAATGTGAAGGTAGAGAAGGACATTCAGATGTGTGTGATGGGAATTGTACTATGACACTCTTAAAGCTGTGGATGTGGACTCGGGATTCTGATTCAGATTCAGATGCCTACTCCATTTTAATTCTATATGATCGAAGAGTTTCAAGAAATAAAATAATTTCCAGATCTTTTTCTTGTAGCTTCCAGTTCATTTACTATATATAGGGCACAAGCTAGGGGGTGAAAGGACGTAAGTGCACTCACATCCTTAGCGGCCTCGATATTGAAAAATAGTCGGGCCAGTTGAAAATTTGGATGGCCAGTAGATTTTCAGGCCAGGTGGCCCTGCGGGCCAGTGGCATTTTGGGTCTTAGCAAAACCCCTGAGTACATGTAAATTTATTCCCATTTATGGAACTCTTTTGGAGTGAGTGATAGTGTATGGACATGTGTGCATGTTTGTTACATGCATGCATGAACATACAATATGGCTTGAGGATATTCCGGGTTTGCATTTAGGTCATCCACAAATGCCGTATGGCTGTATTCGAGGCAGAAAACTGTCCATTACAGGAATACTGCATTCTGTATGCCAAATCTCTCCTTACCCGGAATGCTCTCACATAACCAGAACATCTCCGGATGGATGTTGTCATGTGATGTTGTGATTATGTATATATATATTTAATTGTTCAATTATAGTGTATTTACACTGCTCCAACATATATGAATCAAGGGGGGTTGGATTTCATAAAATAGGACAAAGTGTTTTTCAAAAGACTTTAAGGGACATTTTTTTCTCCATATAGACTTTAAGAAAGGACTTAAACCCAGGCCAAGGGGGGTGGATTTTATGACAAATATTAAATGTGAGCATTAGTTTTTCAAAAGGAGGAAGAGTGTGGTAAAAAGATGTTTCGACATTTGGTGTAACCCAGCGATAATAGAGGGCGCAGTGGAAACAACATGTTATGAATCAGCCAATCAGAAGACGCACGGACTGAAGGCAACGAAAGCCTGCCAAGTAGGAGAACTAAGCGGCATTCAGACGACAGAACTCAGTGTGGAAACACCGACACCTCTTTGGAAGGTAAGTCCCTGAATCACAATGTAACTGTATTTATGTATTATTACAGCGGACGCCCCTCGGCCCTATTTATTATGTATTTATTCACAGGAGCTTGAAGTTCGATCCTTAAATCACCCCTATACCCTCAAAACCAAAAGCTCACAATTTCATTACGTAGTAATGACCAGGAGCGAAACTAACCTTTAGGCACCTTTGAATCGCTGTTACCAGGAGGTTTTGGAGAAAACTGAACATCTAACTATAAAAACTATGTCAACAGGTCATGCGAGGCATGGATAACTTTTTCTGACATATCACTGGGTCAAAATAATGAGCGTTTGAAAATATGGAAAAAATAACGGTAGCCATTCCGGCTCCAGTATCCGGTTTGACGCAGTGAATCTGAGCCTTTGTCACACTTGGAGAAAATACATTTCAAATTTACAAACTCTTCAACCAAAAAATGAAACGATCAGTTAAGTGTGTTAAAAATATTAAATAAATCAAACCCTTACATTTACTTATCACGAAAAGTTTTGTTTTTCATAAACTTTGCGGACATTCAAAACTGAAACCGTTGTTTTTCAAAGATCGTGTGACGTTGACGTCGCACACGATTTGGCGTACAAAGCCTCACGTTAAGTTACAGTGTCTTGGGGCTTACTCCGTAGATGAAAACATCATCGTCTCATTGTTTATGCCCTAACAAATAGGTTTCCTGGTACTATATTGACTTAAAGTATATTTGAGACATTGTCCTGTTTTGTCTTAACGTCGCCATCTTGATCATAAGGTAGAAGAAAAGTTTTCGAACACTTTGACGTTGCCGTCGCTACATTCACTGCCGATTGACCGGAAACTGGAGCCGGAATGGCTACCGAGAGCTTAGTTTCACTCCTGGTCATTACTACGTAATGACATTGTTCAGGTCCTGCACAAGTGAGATTTCTAGGTTCTTTACCTACATCGAGGTTTTAAACCTCCTTCGAGGTTCAATTAGTGTGCGAAATGCTCAAAATTGCATTTTTACAGCCACATCAGCCAAAATCGCAAAATGGTAGGTATCGAAAACTAGTGACTCGTATCTACGGTAAACAATTGTTCTGCTTTTCACCAATTTTACCGTGGCAATTTTGTGTAATATCGTGTTTTCTTAAATCTCTTAAATGGAGATTTTGCTAAAAATCCCGAAACTATGCTTATTTGGACACAATCGGGGCGCATTTCGACATAATTGACTCTTCTTGAATGTTTACATGAAAAAATGGCGGATTCTGCGTGAAGAGGTCGCTTACAGCCTCAGCAATCGGCTGTTTTCGTCTTCCAAGCATCATCTACGGTGGCTCAGTTAAGTCATCAATATTATTGTTACAACTAGTCGCGATTATCGTTTCTTTTTGATTTGAGTTTTGTATCTGAGTAGATACATGTAGTTTCAGTACATGTATATACTAGTGCAAAGTTATCATATTTTCAGCAGTTTATATCTATATGCACATATAAAAGCCGGGACCAACGCCCGGGAACCGGGAAAAATTCTCGGGACCAGTTTACAATTTAACATGCAAATATATGCATAAAAATTGGATCACACATTCATTATAGGATCTTCTTAAAATGGATAAAAATATTTTTATGACTCTTGATCCTTTTTGATAAATAGCGAAAATACCGGACCTTGTCAACCATTTTAGACTCGGGACCAGTTTTTTGCGGCATTGACGATGTCGAGTATATATTCAAAATTTTCACTAGGGAATCCTTTTTGATCCCAACTTTTTTCATTTTGTCATCTACAATGATCCTTAAGAGTATAAAAATCATAAAAAAATGAATTCATCGAATATTCTAAGACAAAATCAGCCCGGGACCAACCTGGGACCAAAATGGTCATTAAATTTTCTATTGCGGTGGGACCAAGTTTCATTTTTAGCATACAGAAACATTTTAGATATTAATCTTTCGACATATTTTCATTCACAATGATATCACAGGTTATGAATATGCAAATAATCAAGAATCTTACTTAATTTATAAAATCTACAAGAAATTTTGCCCGTACCTAAATCGTCACGTTTTTTCTGTATAGACGACTGGATTTTTTAATTTGACAAATAATTCAAAATTACCATTGCTGGAATTGAGTTTCCATTTCGAAGTGAGAATATGCCCATGACCAAATGTGACGAATTTAACCAATCAAGCAACGATGGATCACTGACGAGCCTGTGCAGATGTACAGCCTCGCCAGAGCCTTTTGCCAGCAGACAGCAACTTCGATGCTAAATGGGAGGGAAAAACTGGAAATTTGGTACTTGTCGCATTTTCAAGCCGCAAAGAAGGCTCAGTCGAGTTTATTCCAACGCGCAGTCTCGCCTGCTTTTACGCTGCTCGTATTAAGCGAGGGGAAAATCGGGAACTTTGGTATTTGTCACATTTTAAAGCAATGAAGGCTCAGTCGAGTTCATGCCAATGCACAGACTCGCCTGAGCCTTTGCTGCTCGCGCAAATGAGACCAAAATCGGCCAGCACCAGACTCATAGACGACATCAATGGAATCATCTTGTTGGTTGTCAGCCAAGTACCTTCCTTGGCTATGTGCGAGTATCATACAATCGGACATTTTTTTAAGAATAGCGTCTCATGTAGCATGAAAAGCTCAAGATGCCCCAGGGGCATCAAGGTTTTTATACTCATCATGTTTTTATTTTTTTGAATAAGTGAAATATGCCAAAGTGAACTGGTCGCATATTATTTTGCATGTTAATTTGGCTGCCAAAGATATATTGATTGTCCATTGCTTCAATTATATGTATCCATCATAATAATGTGGGTTCCCATCATAATTAAATCTCATTAATTAATAACCAATTAATCAACCACGTGAAACTAAAGTGATTAAGTGCTTATTACAAAATAAACCGCTATAACATGTAGTTTTATTTTTTGCCTTTTATGCATTTTGTAGTTACTTATATCACTAATGATATCAAGATAACAAAATTATAATGCCTTTATGGCCAAAACTTCCTTGCACTGGCTCAAATGGTGATTTTAGTCCCGTTTGGTCGAGGTCCGGTTAGATTTCCTCATAAAAGTAAAGGCTCAATTCAACGATTCTTGCATTTTGCTGCTGTGACGCCTATTCAAGAGACAAAGTAAAAACATATTTTGCTTAGTTTGTACAGCCATAAAAAGAAATTCCTTTTATATCGTCAGTACCGCAATATAATAAATTAATGGCGATTTTGGTCCCGTTTGTTCCCGGGCTGATTCTCTCGTAGAAATTCCGGTCAATTCAAACAAGTGAGAATCTGCCCGAGACCAAACGTGACGAATTTAACCACAGTCAAACAACGATCGATCAGACGAGCCTGCGCAAGTGTAAGAGGTTTCTGGCAGCAGTTAGCAAGTCGACATTTTAGATACATTAACGAAGTCTCATATAAGCTTGTAATAATGTGCAGTCTTGCCAGCACATTCGCTGCTCGCATTTATGAGAGAGTGAGAGAATAAAAAGGGAAATGTTGTTCTTATCGCATTTTAAAGCAAAAACGGCTCCGTCGAGTTTATGCCAATGCACAGCCTCGCCTGAACTTTAGCTGCTCGCATTAAACGAGAAAAATAGGAAATTTTGATATTTGGAAGAAAAGGAGGCTCAGTCGAGTATATGCCAATGCACAGTCTCACCTGAGCCTTCGCTGCTCGTATAAATAAGACAAAAATCGAAAAGCTTGCTAATTAAGAACCCTATGATGATCAAGATATGGTTACTTGAAGGCTAACACACTGATACCTGGAATGTAGATAGATAGATAGATAGATAGATAATGTCCATACGCGGACTCAGACATCTACTCTACTCGGAAAAGCACAATTTATATAGGCCTTAATCGGAATTTGTAATCAATGTTAGTCCCCAGAACTCATTTAAAATATCAGTTTCTGTGAAATAAATCATTGGACCTCCTATGTCAAATGTTGACTCTTTACAGTGTGTTCATTTGCAATCAGTACTAAATTCTAAATAGGTTATATTTCCCTGCATGGAATCAAGATCACCAGTGTGCTGGGAAACTCGTTTTTCGCTAGGTAAGATAGAAAAAATAGGCATAACTTCCATAAAATAACTCGCCGTATGTTTATCATTGGTAAAAAAATCACATGCTCTTAACGCCTGCATGAAGGAAAAAGTTATTGAAAACCAGGACTTGTCTCTTTAAGCGGGATCAAATTGATGGCAGAATTAGAACAGAGCAAATGAACTGTGTGTTTACAATCTCAAGAGAAAACAACAGTGCTCAGTCGCTAAAATACGAGTTGTTCTTGATTATTTCATGGGACTTATTCAATGTACAAATATCCATACGGTAGCGTTAGACAGACTATATAGACTCTGTTGAGGCCAGGACATTATAGTTTTATTAACATAAATTGAGTTTTCGGGCTGCTTTGATCACTCAATTTAGCGCTACAGACGTTATCTATTTTACAAAATTGTACGCCTTCTTTTGTCTTAAAAAGCTTTGTGACTGTTTCTGTGCCCATATCTTAGTGTATTTTCCTCTCATAGTAATTTATTTTAATGAAAAATAAAAATCATGTATGGGTTTGATTCTATCCAAAACAACCAAAGAAAATTTTAGGTGCGGATATCTACAACAGCAATTGTTGACAGTCCGTATTGGCCACCGTAAAAATTCACGTAAATAGTAGGGTTGGAGTTTTCTACCCTTTTTTTCTAACGATCTTAGCGACACAGAGATTATTACTTCCGCAAATAAAAGTCAACCGATGTCAGAGAACACATGAAAGAAGGAAAAAGGGTGACTATTTTGAAAACTTACGTTTTATTCAGATTTTATTCGAAACTCAGCAAATATTTGCGCCAAAAAACGTCATTTGCGCATAAAACGCCACGACAGATATCCGTTTTTTTGACGTGTATCGATTGACCTCGAACATGTTCACAATTCGTACCGGGAACCTATTTGCGATATTGTACACATGCTGAAATAAACTCCGATTTATAGGTTTTATACACGCTAACAGAACCTCGAAGGAGGTTTAAAACCTCGATGTAGGTAAAGAACCTAGAAATCTCACTTTTGCTGGACCTGTTGTTAGCTTTTGGTTTTGAGGCTATAGGGGTGATTTAAGGATCGAACTTCAAGCTCCTGTGATTTATTTTTACAACAGTTGTGCTCATGCTGGGTACCATCAGTACTACAGAGTCTAGCCTGTTTGGACCCTTCAAAAATCAATATGTTGTGTTTCTTGCAAAATAAAAATCGCATTAATCAACATTTGAGGAAGTAAAATGGCAAATGGGTCATCTCGTATCATTCAAGCTCGCAAATAAAGACTCATATTCCGTCTACAAATCAGAACTGCAGTAATGAAACACTAAATTTAATGGATCCGCTCAAAATTTCGATCAGTGAAAGATATCCATAATGTAGGATAATGCCATAACAAATTTCTGATGTTCCTATCGCAATCGTTGCAATGATCGTTTCAGATTAAACGGATATTTCTCTTGCAAATTTCATACGGTTCTTACTTCTGTAATTTTTAGGGCGGAAAAGGAAATAGCTGGTATTGAGTTGGTTCTCGCTTCGGAGGAATTATACTACAAGTTAAGGCTTTTATAAAAAAAAAAACAATAGACGCAAGTCACGCAACCGCCTTGTTTGTTTGATTTGATTCTTTACGTCCCATCAACAATCTTTCAGTTAAACAGGTACGGATCTCTCTGGGCTGAACCAGTACTCGTAAATGTGTCTTGCTCAAGGACCACAACACAGTGACGCCGTTGAGGCTCGAACCCGAAGCCCCTCGGTCTCGAGTCAAGCACTCTACCACTGAGCCACTGTGCTCCCTTGTTGGTATTGTGCTATTATCATAGTACAATGCATGTTGGGGCGTGTTGTGAAAATACCTATCTTGTGGATTGAAGGGGGATGGGGTATGAAACCCCCTACCCCGAACCCCGAACCCCTCACGGAAATTACCGAATAGTTTCACGCGACAACATGGGCACAAAATTTAATTATTGTTTGTTCAAACGATGTGATATATTAGTATCAAAATGTCCTGAAAGTTTTGTCCAAGCTGAAAAAGTGGTTAGGAAGAAAATTAACATTTATTACAGTGAAGGGGTATGAAACCCCCTACCGCAAATGAATATGAAAACCTGTGTAGATATGAAATGCAGCGGCAATTAATGATGGATTACTAATTAAAACATTTATTTTAGCTAGTACTTTGATTTTGGCACTTATCCCATCGGCGAGCAGTCAAGGATCTGGCGATTCTGCGCACTCTCGCCAATTTCTGAACCCCCGAACCTCTCACGGAAATTACACAGTAGTGTTACGCGACAACCGTTAAGTTAATAAATATATATGCTTTCAAAGTAAGAGTTTAACTGTCAATATGGGGGCATTATCTTCTCCGTAAAGCTGATATATAATGTTTAAAACAAGTGCATAAAGATATTAAATGTCGCACAAAGTTGTCTCCACCAAAATACAGTTTAGATATTAAATGTCTGTGCAGTCTCGAAGCAATATATATGCAGGTGCAGTCTAGGCGAACCCTGAACCCCACACGGAACATACTGTTGAAAACATTGAAACGTACGACGTGAAACGAATTTTCTGCCAAAAATGACTAGCATAGGTATGGCATATTCAATTCGCTTTCCTGATATATTATCACGTTCGTGCCGACAAAGTTTCATGCAACATTTAATGGGTCATTGCATGAAAATTTGATATAACTTTATCCGAAATTGACAAATGAAGAAGGCTCAGTCGAGCCAGCACAATGCGCAGAATCGCCAGAGCATTCGCTGCTCGCAGACACGTTGACAAAGTGTGGATGTATTCGCTGCTGAGGACTCAGACATAAACTCAGAAACAATCTTCTTCTGATACGTTTTTGGAGGTGAATGCGCATATATATGCAATAAATAACTACATTCCTGTGCTAGCACTATCGACGATATTTGTAATATATATATATGTTATATATGGAGATACTGTGAAAAACCTTTGTGCAAAATGTTTGTCGAAACCTTTTAAGAAATTAAGATTTTTTTCGTTAATATTGTTGTCAGCTTATTCTTGAAAGTATTGGAAACGTGCATCTCAATTTGCGTGGGATCATTCGGCAATTTCCGTGAGGGGTTGGGGGGTGGGGGTTTCGGGGTAGAGGTTTTCATACCCCATCTTGAAGGGTCCGTCGAATATCGGTGGTAAATACAATATATATACATTAATTCAATTCAATTCAATCTTATTCAGGTGTGAGATTAGACGTATCAAACCTCGAAAGAAAATATTGCTTCGAGATCAAACATACAGATTAGATCACATAGGATATATATAAACTTTGATAAATCTACATATTTCTTTTTGAGATCATATACAAGGAAAGGTCTCCATTTTATTTGATTTTGTAAAAAAAACCTGTGGCTTCTGTGGGACTGTTGCCACCCCCCCCCCCCCCCACCGAACCCCTTCGTAAAATATAAACTTATGTTCGTACTATATAACTTGCACAACTGGGTTGATATTAGAGAAAATTATGGCAAATAATTTTTGTTGTTGTTGATTTATCTTCCCTAAAATTGTTGATTTTTAGGTTGATAATAACGTACTTTGTAATGCTCAGAATGCACCAGATTGCACTATTTTTATCAATATTTTTCGGGAGAGCATGCCCCCGGACCCCAAGCACCAGTGTAAATCCACATCGTTATAGGACTACCTACGCGCCTGGTATGTAATTCTCTCTCTAGTTAATTAGCTGGGTTTTATCAAAACTTTGAAGGATGTTGATAAGATACAAACTTGCTTGATGAAACTGAAGTTAAACATGCGTATATGGCCTAATTAATAACAATTGTAAAAAGAATTTTTATGGTTAGTTACAAAATTAAATGCATTACTTTGTCTGAAAATAAGTTCAAGTTATGAGCTGTTGGAACAAACAGTCCGTCCCCCCACCAGAAAATCAAATGGTATGTCCCTAATTTAAAAAATCAAATCTAGAGAGCATTCTTCCATACCTACTCTACCAGGTACAGCAACAGCATTTTAAGGTTGGTCCCATACTTTTGAGCTTTACATCATGTATTTAATTAAAATAATTATATGTCATGTATTACATGGCTAAGCCCTCTCTTTCTAAAAAAAACATTAAATCATGCACTCGTGTATAGCTTCATAGTTTTTAAGTATGTGAATACATTTTAGGGAGAATTGTCTTTTATTTTTGGGGATTTAGGGAAAAGCTGAATTATTTTATGGATTTGGGGAGCAAAGTAAGTAAGGGTTCAAAGATCAGGAATCGACACAATCAAGTACCACACCTGACCCAGGATACCAATGGGAAAGTGACAAACTCACAGTTAGACACAACAAACGAGAGCCAAGAGGTCAGCCCTTTCTCAGCAGGTGACCACAAAGCACATATAATCAGACGCGCACTAAGACATAGCAAACACAAGACAGAACAAAAACATAAAAGATCCACAAAAGAAGTACCGCCTTGGAATGGTCAGTAAAATATTTTACTGGAGGGCTTAAACCGGTTTAACGGCGCCAACCTCACCCTTAATTCAGATGTGGATCAAGAAAAATAGTTATTTGGTTTGCATGAAAGACCCCTAACTTATCAATGCATCATCTCCCAGAACATATAAATCAAGATATAACAAGGAGATAAAGCAATGATAAGGTCTCAACAGTAAATGAAACTGAATACCGGAGCAAAAGAAATCCAACAGGTAAACCCCGGTGGGCCCGACAAACAGCCAAAGCATCAGGCCCCTACCATCTCATCAATAGATAAGTCTTTAAGTCGGAACCATCATAGAGTCTGAAGTCCGACCCACCAGCGTGCAATTAAAGAGGAAAGCAAAGTTGCCAACCGTGATTGGGTTGACCATCAAGCATGCAGTCTGCTGCAATACATTAATGTTATAGCCAATCTTTTTATAATGGGAAATTATTTTAATGAACTGCGCTGAAAAATTATGAGAGCCAACAATCTTCTTCAATTTATACACCAAGTCACCATAGAAATCAGGTTCCGAAAGTCCTTGGCGCAAGAGAGATTCAAGTCCAACTTGGAATTTAGAAATCAAATCATAGTATCGTCTATAAAATTTTGAAAATGTGATACCGATAGCCTTGTTAAAGAGGTTTCTGAGTTAACAATTTATTGCGAGTGTTGAAGTCAGCAACATAGCTAGATGCTCTAGCAAAACGAATGAGTTGAGAGATATAGACTCCATAGGATGTAGAACAAGGAACATCGCCATCTAAAAATGGGAAATTGACAATTTCAAAATCAAAGTCCTCACGTCTATCATAAATTTTGGTAGGAATTATATCATTAGAAATTGACAAATGCAAGTCTAAAAATGCGGCTTCGGTATCAGAGGTATTGGTTTTATTCAGTTGGAGCTCTGAAGGGTATATTTGACAAACCATATTGTCAAAATAAACATTATAAATATTTAAAATATCGTCCAAATATCTAGATGTAGTGTTAAATGCATCAATAACATCAGCCTGCTTATCATCAGAAAGAGACATCATAAAGTCCCTGTCATAAAAAACAGGAATAAATCTGCAACCACCGGAGCACAATTAGTGCCCATAGGAATCTCAACTACTTGTCTATACAGTTTGGTGCCTAATCGAATAAAAATGTTGTCCAGTAAAAAGGTCAGCGCATCACATACATTTTGACATACCTTGCATGATATTTTTTAGGTTTTTCTGAAGTAAAAATGCATTTCTGTCATAACATGCAAGGTAAGGAGAGCCTTCTCTCTGGAAGGTTCTTTCAATAAGATCAATAAGTTTATCTTTAATTAACTTATGAGGAAAAGTAGTGTAAAGAGTAAAAATCATAAGTAGACAAACTGGTCGCATAGAAATCTCTAGCTTTAATTTATCTAAAATTTCACCTGAATTTTTTATATGATCAAAATAGGGTTTTACAGGATCTCTCATATACCTTTTCACAATACTTGATAGCATGTTTTTAACAGCTGTAAGACGCGAGGTTAACAATTTAGAAAGTTCTGTTGTCGTACAAGAACTAGAATTAGCAATAAATCTTGCTTTATAGGTTTTTTATGGAGTTTAGGTAACCAGTACAACGTAGGAACTTTGTCTTGATTTTCTTTAGCTTTGACACCAAAATGTAGGACTGTATGACAACCATGCCCATCAACAATCACCCTCTCACTTAAAGAAGGCTGCAGTTTATAGGCATTAGTGTCAACAAGCTCACGCTTAAGAGTATTAATATAATACAATGGTCAAACAACTACAACATTGTTAGCAGCTTTATCTGCTGGAACCAAAACATAGTTCATATGAAAATCCTGGATACCTCGTTTAAGATGACGAAAAGAAGATTTAGGTTTAGGGGGTAAAAGATGAGTATTACGAGAGTAAAATGAAATATGAGTATCAATAATTTCAAAAATGTTAGTCTCCCATTCCTTCAAGGCATCAGGTTCAACATTTTCCCGTTTGCAACAGTGATTACTAAAGTCATTTAAGAAGCAGCGATCTCTCTACGACATTTAGAGAAATCAATATTAGAGGGAAATCTATATTTAGGACCTTTAGAAATAATATTGCCAACTCTAGCGTCAGGAATGACATTTAAATTACAGGAAAACCTCGTTATATCGCCCCCCTATAAGCCGCCAAACTCCCTTACCGCCATATTTTCCCATGTCCCGATTTCCACAATGTAAAATTCCCTCGTTAAAGCTCCAAACTCGCTTATCGCCATCCGCCACTCATTTCAAAAAACAAACGTGTTTATTTATGCATAAATTCTCTCGTAATTACCACCACGCGACCTTGTGTTGGTATCGTTTAGCTGAGATCAAAGGTGTCAAGGACCAATCATGCGAGAAATCAACGACACTGCAGTGGTGCAGATAATTGCAGTGAACAATGCACATTAATTAATTGAAAATTTTTAACTCAGGTTATTAAAGGTGAGATGTTTTTACCTATGTTTGGCCTGAAAAATAAAAAATATTTTCCCATCAGTTTGTTTTAATTATTCTTATATTCAATGCATTGTCGCAAACAGGAAGCTCTCTAGCACACACTAACCTGTAAACTTAATTCTGTCAATACAGGAGCGCGGGAATTGAACAGGACTAACCAGAGGTCGCTAGCTACCCATAATTCAAAGCGCGAAATGCGAGAGACCTAGGTATCGTCAGATATAGCAAGAATAATATTCAATGGACAATTTGCAAACAGTTACTGGTAGCATCCGCCGGTGTAGAAGTATCCACTTACAACTACGGAATTACCCGTAAGGATAATGTAGATACCGTTTTTTTTTCTCACCAAAAGCGCATGAGTATCTTACTATGTCGACATGTAACTGACATAAATCCAGCCCTCGATCTATCGCTGCCAAAATTCCCTTTTCCCAATGGTGGCGATGTAACGAGGTTTTACTGTACCTGTAATAACATGCCCTGTAGAGGGATATAAATAACTAGAATTTTGACAATCTCAGGAGGCAGGAGTATTGGAATCTATATCTATATCATTTACAATTTTATTAAAGTTAAATATAGTAGACCTAATTGGTTTGTTATATTTATAACAAATGATAGGAGTTTCAGAATTATTAAAGTAATTTGGAATAGATGAAATCACTAAATTATCCTTGAAGATACAATGTAAATCAATAAACTCAATACCTTTGTTAATGAATGGAATTTTGATAAAATGTCGTTTATGGTTGACCTCAGAATCGATATAAGGACTAAGGAAATGTTGAACATAACACCTTGTAAGGAGTGCCGCTTTATATAATTTGTTTGCTCTATCGTAACGTTTATTAGCCTCTTACTCTAAATTACGTAAAACTGAGATAGGCAGGGAACTTAAAATGAAAATAAGCCATGCCGACCGTGATTAGTTAAAGCCAAAGAAAGATCCTTTAGAGTAGTATTTAAGTGTTTTTCAGTACAAATTTTGCGCTTAATGTTGCCATTTTTACGTTTACCATGAGATCTACTTTTACGTTTTTTACATTCCAAAACAAAAAACCCCATCAAAATCTGGCATTTTAGAAATGTTACCTTCATGGTATATATTATCATTAAAGCCTAAAGGAAAAGGTAATTGCAAAAAATTAATCCATTTAAGTTCAGTATCATGTCTCCTTATATTTTTTAATCTAGTCGATGAATTTGGATCATATATAATTTTTTCAACCGGCTGAATTACAATTTTACTAGGTGAAATGACCATTACTTTTGAAATAGCGATAAAGTAATGAGTCAAATTTTTTAGGCTTTTTCATTTTAGGAAATTGCTCACGAAACCTAGTCTTAAGGGATCGGCCAGTTTGTCCAACATATTGCATTCCACAATTAATTTCAGTTCAAGTTATAACATAAATCAGATCAGATGAAGTTCAGTCCATATCATTATTATTGATTATGGAAAATTGCCTACCATTTACAGATGATGTAATGGTAGTTTTAGTACATAAATGTGTGCAACAGACACACGTCTTGGCATTGCACTTAGAAACATTAGGATGCATTCCGCGTCTTTTGAATGCATAACATGGTTTAGTATACTTCCTGATTATAGGTGACCCAAGAGGAGATAACCTTATGGTAGGAAGCATATCCCAAAAATTGTTCACTGAACTAGGAATACGAATAGAGGACGCTGAATGTAAACTAATGGGAGATAAATGTAGTTTTGTTATTTCGTTCATATCATTAAAGTTGTGTGGGTAAGTACCATCCCAAGACAAGCAATCAACCCACGGGTTATTAAAATGACAAGCCAGTATTAATATAAGTCCTTAAAAGCAAAGGAAGGCATAACAATTGCAAGCAATAATCCAAATGGCTAATACAAGTCCACAGGTATATAGAAAGCAGAAGTTATACAACGGGGTATGAAAATCGGTCATCTAGTGATCTTAAATGCCGTACAAGACATAGGGGATATCCAGGGACAGGAAAAATGGAAGAAGATTGTACACACAATCCTGAGGATTGGAATGATAAGAGCATTAAATGAAAGTGCGGGGAGACTTTTTAGGGCCGCCACGCAGCACAGACAAAACAACTCTGATAATCAAAGTAAGTAAGGGTGCAAAGATCAGAAATCGACACAATCAAGTACCACACCTGACCCAGGATACCAATGGGAAAGTGACAAACTCACAGTTAGACACAACAAACGAGCCCTTTCCCAGCAGGTGACCACAAAGCACATATAAACAGACCCACACAAAGACATAGCAAACACAAGACAGGACAAAAACATTAAAGATCCACAAAAGAAGTACCGCCTTGGAACGGTCTGTAAAATATTTTACTGGAGGGCTTAAACCGGTTTAACGGCGCCAACCTCACCCTTAATTCAGATGTGAATCAAGACAAATAGTTATTTGGTTTGCATGAAAGACCCCTAACTTATCAATGCATCATCTCCTAGGATATTTATCAGGGATTTAGGGATATCAATGCATTATTTTAGGAAGCAAGGGAGCACAGACCCCCCTGGGGGCCCCTAACATGTTAATATTTCTAATCACATATTCCTAGGATAACCAATGAAAGCCAATTTAATAGGTTATTTCCAATGGGGTCCTCTAGATAAACAATAAACTTTACAAGTTTAAATATGAAAATATGTCTTAAATAAATACATCATTGAATATCACAAAATATGCCATTAGAGGCAGTGTCTTTAAAATTATGATCATTATACCCCAATTATCACAGATACAAGTTTCTTATAATACAACAATGTTGAAAATAGCTAAAATATCTGCTATAACATCTGTTTTATTAGACTGACTAGCAGTCAAGAGATGCCTTTTTACAGCAGTTTAATAAGTTGATGTAATCTGACAAATTGTTCCAGTCTAAAATTGCACTGTAGTAAAAAGTTTTGTGAATCACAACGCGCAATAGAAGGTACTATAAAATTATATAAACTACACATTGTTCTATACTTAACTACTAAAGAAACCTGACACATATTGTTTGTCAATTTTTTGGTAGTAAATGAATACGATGCACACGTGTCTTTCCACTGCGTTAAGTTAAACAAAGGTAGACTAAGATGCACTGAGATTATTGGAAAAGATGAACTAATTTCAAACATTAGCTATCAAAACGACACGTAACCCATAAACTCGTTTTTTTGCAAGAACAACGAAATCACGCAAAATTCACCAGAAACCGCTTTGAAAATAGTGTGATTCTTTGTTATTACATAGCCATCTTCCGAGCATTTAAATGAAGCATGCGTGCATTGTTCAACCCAAAAGCCTATTTACATTTTCTTAACGTCAATTTTACGTTATCAGCGTTTTATGAGCTTTTAAAAATCATTGTCACGTCCCTTTATTAACTATTTTTTTTAATTTGTATGATGTTTGGAATGCATTTTGACAATGTTTCAGTCCTTTTGAACCCCAAAGCTGCCGCCTACGTCCATTTAGCGACGTCAAGCGTTACAATTACAGGCTGATATGTGTATACTGCAAAGCTTGAAATCCATACGCGATTGAAATAAAGTGTAGCCAATTGGAACTATAACAAAGTAGACAGCACACACTAAACGGCGACATACGTTGACAAAGAAAAAACCCAGTTATTATCCATAGCTTACGTTGTTTCTTAATTGGCGTTAAATTTGGTTTATTTCACTTTTACCCTTTAAAGTGACGAGAAACATAAGTTCTGATTCTTGAAAATGCATTTTCTTACAATGATTGGTTGACTCGAAATCATTTCAGTTTCTAGAAATTGCTTAAACAAGGGAAAAACGCTATCGTTTAGACAACGTCAAAAGCACAACTTAAAATCATACGCCTCAGTAAGAAATTGCATTTTTTTTAAAATGCAATTTTGTCTGTACTGGTAGTGGCTGTGCATACATGAAAAGTTTTCAAAAAATAATATCTAGACATACACTCCTGGGACAAAAGTGATGAAAACGGTATTTTTGACGTTGTGACGTCATGTTCTATTTTTGATAAATATATTTTTTCGAAGAATACTTTCTAATGTTTTAGTATTAGAATAAGCATATCGGCTTAGCTCTATAACTGGTTATTTACGAGTTTGAAGCAAGTAAAAAGTGTCAGGTTTCTTTAGTAGTTAAGTATATTTGAGTGGCTATCTGCTACTCTAAAATGTTGATTAAGGTACTGAGGAGCAAGCTCATGGAATATATTAAAACATGCCTTTGTCCTATCATCTACTTTAAGCATGTTTATTAAAGACAAAACATACTATTTTACTCTTGTCATTGGCAGTAACTATTTGCTTAAGGTTTAAGATAACCGCACTACTTTATTTTGAGCCACCTGAAGCTTTTTTACCATACCAAGAGGAATATGAATAATCAACGTAACATTGTATGAGAGCTGTTGACAGAGTTAACCTTGTTGCGCCGTTCAGATGATTACAATTTCTATATAAAAACTTCAGTCTTTAATTTACTTTTCCAATAATGGAATTGACTACCCTTAAGTCCAAGATATCTTACAATGTCTTGCGAATTGATAACTTGTTCCTTGCATTTTGCACTAAAGCTTGTGATGTTTTAAGTTTTCTGCGAGGTCCCAAAAGAACACTCTGTCTTTCCTAAATCTAAAGATAATTTATTATCAACTAGCCAGTTTGAGCATGATTCTATTAATTCAGACATTTTTTTGTGATATTACCCCTGGGTCTTAATAGGCAAATAGTTTGGCACTATCATCTGCATATAGGATTAACTTACAGTCAGCACTGACACTTTCGAATCCTTGGCGTTGAGTGCCCACCACATAAGTTTTTTTGTGCAGAAACGGGAAAATGGCTTCTAATTGCGCAATCTTTAGATATTAGTAGGTTTCGACTCTTACATATACTTTTATGCTACATTCCACTCGACTCGGATTGTAGTTAAAATTAAAATTGATCTTTCTTCAACAATTTTACGTCTGCAAATTGTCAGTGTTATAGCCATAAAATGAGGCTGAGTTCAGCGTTTCAAAATTTAAATCCAGATTAACTGAACATTTTCTTCAATATACTTTTGTAATAGGAAACTTAAAATTATTGAAACAAGGTACTTTAATAAGCGTCTCGTCGTGAGAAAACCTGTTTTACATGCCTTTGAGAACACAAACATGCAGATCAATTTGTGCATACACGTAGCTAGCCTGATTCACTTAAATTGTTCACAGTCTAGTAGTGTTTTATTTCTTGTTATTACACAACCGCCTATATACGGAGTAATTGTATAATTTTTGCTATGTCATGAGTCAGTGATGTCTTAAGGTTCCCTTTGTAGCTGTCGCTTACCACATCTTGTATATACTGCTAGTGGGCTAATCCCAATTCAAACTGTACCTCAGCTTGGAGCTTCTTGTACCTGTCCTTGTCCATCTTTTTGTCAGTCCTTCTTGACTTTTTTGTATGTCCACTGTTTCTGTCTTATTGCCCTCCTTATTCGTCTATTCATCATTGGGTGTGTTTGTACTGTTGTTTTGTCTCCTAAAGTTGAATTCGGAAAAGTCGGCCACAATTCGAGAATTGAATCTGTAAGGAGCATCACGCATAGTACTATGTACCAAAAAGCTCAATTTTGTTAGCTGGAACTGGCGTATGGATAATTAGCTCTGTAGCATGTGGGTTCAGCTCTATTTAAATCGATTATTCTGGTTATCTGAAAAGTTTATCAGCAGAATAAATAAAGTTTATGTATTTTTCAATAAAATATCGCTATAGCGATATTTTATTGAAAAACATAAACTTCATTTATAACCATTTGATTTGCTGCAATCGCAGGTCTTGTTATTGTTTCAACATGGTTTCTGTGACGTCAGTGTCACGTCATATAACGTCAGCATCACGTTATCACCCCTGTTATCAAAGAAGATCCTCGATGTACATCCGTGGTCTGATTCCACGGAATTTTGGAGAATAGGCCAAGGCAGTTGTGATTGCATACGTTGCAATTATAACTATGGTGACAAGAACAATTGAAATTATAATTGTGCCATTTTAATGTTCTGGGGAGAACATAGCTATATCATATGCGGACGGCTAAGGTGTAGACCAACCCAGCCTTCATGGAATCTCAGAACCAATATTATTGGGGCCGAGATCGATTCAACTTACATCAAATTGCTTGTGCAATATCTCAAAACATCAAATATCTTCTCCATCCGCAGCTGGAGCCCACAGATTCGCTTATTGATTGTAATAAACGAAAAAACTAAACAAAAAAGCTATTGTAGTACTGCGTTACATTTACAATGATCTGGTGTTTATCATAGCCCTTAGTTACATTTACATTGGTCTGCTTATTATTTTAGTTCTGTAATATAAATACATTGGTCTGCCAAATATTGTAGTTCTGTGTTATGAATACATTGGTCTGCCAGTTATTGTAGCTATGTGTTATAAACATATTTGTCTGCAAATTATTTTAGTTCTGTAATATAAATACATTGGTCTACCAATTGTTGTAGTTATGTGTTATAAATACAGTGTCCTGTATAGTCCTACATTGGTGGGCCCTTGTTAATACGTTGGTCTGACAGCTGTTGTTGTATTCCGCTACATTTACAATGATCTGGTGTTTGTAATAGCCCTCAGTTACATCAACATTGGTCTGCCAATTATCTTAGTTATGTGTTGTCAATATACTTTAAACCAAAAGTAACTTTACACTTTTAAATACCGAATATATCTTTACTTTTTTTTTTATTTTAGCCAAATACAATATTGCAATGAGCTTCTGGCACTTGCCATTACATAATTCAAGAAAAACGACGTAGGCAAATTAATCTGCTTTCGAGTTATCTGTGCTTTCGTTTAAAACACAAAATCAGCCATTCATCGCAAAATCCTATGTACGAGGGGGGTTCAATATGTAATGAAAACCCATTCATAACTCCACCCAAAAACGCAGTAGGGTTTAATGCCATATGCCAAGCGAAAGATCGAAGCGTCGCCGTTCTACACTACAAATTTCGCCACACGTAAAAATCATATAATAATCATATGATTCTTATGTAAAAAACTTTTATATAATACTTGTTAAAAAAGGCAGCCGCGTGTGGATCATATAAAACAGCTTATATAATTTTCATATGAAAATGATATGATTTTTACGTAAACTGAAATACATATAATAATCATATGATATTGATAAGCATTTTTACATAATAATCATATCATAATTATATGAAAATCATATGATTGCCCTTTATATAAATATCATATGAGTGCCTATATATAAAATTTATATAAAAAGGCAGTATATAAAATTTATATAAAGAGGCAGTCACATGAGGATGATGTGTAATGCACTGTATTTGAAAATTATAAAAATGTTACAAAACTTAATTCAACACACATCATTATCACATATATTAATTTACATACAAAACTTATATGATCTTATTTTTATCATCAATTCATATAAATTAATTTATGTCATAATTATATGAAATAGTACACATATAATGATCATATAAAACTTACATGGGTTTCATATGATATTAATTACATGAAAAATCATATGATTTTGTGAACATGTAAATATCATATAAATCGTATTATATAAAATTCATATGAAACTGCACATATGAAAATCATATATTCAGGTTTACATATGAGAATTATATAAGACTCATATGAGAATTGTATATAAAGGCAATTATATAAGAATGACGTGTGGCGAAATTGGCTTAGTAATGGTGCATGAAACATCATTTTATCTTTCCAAATTCAATATGTTACAGGCTTTTTAAAAAGCGCACTAATATACACTGCATATATTTTCCTCCGAATTGTAATGACTCATTTTAACAAAGGTAGAAAGGCATGCTGTATTTTCTAAAACAAACATTTAACATGCATGAATCGCATATCCATAGTTTTCTGACTCATTTTCCCTTTATCTGCTATAACGATACAAACTTTGACCGGAACCGATGTCTCGTGCAAACGGTCTTAATACGTTACCCCTTCTAACGTTGACGTCAATTAAAGAAATGGACATAACACTTAAATACGCACGGTTCTTGAAAATCGGAAATGTGGCTTTGTACCAGGAAAGGATAATTTTGATTGTATCGAAGTTTCAGTAAACACAGTGCATAGGCAGCAGACCAGCTAAACTGAAACCAATATCTAGGGGTATCTCATCTGATTGGTT
Organism: Loripinus fragilis; assembly: GCA_964019695.1. Taxonomy (NCBI): domain Eukaryota; kingdom Metazoa; phylum Mollusca; class Bivalvia; order Lucinida; family Lucinidae; genus Loripinus; species Loripinus fragilis. The sequence goes on along the minus strand of OZ026522.1, from coordinate 34,423,736 downwards.
TACCATTTTCGTTTCCAATAATTTTATTGTCTGAAATTAGACAGCCAGATTATGTACATGTAAATACCTGTAATAATGTCCAAATAATGCACCCGGATGCAAACATTGATGAAACGCGCTATTTTTTCTGATCTATTTCAGTGTTAGCCAATGATGGCATTCTTTTAAGTGATTTTCTTATTTCAAATGACGTACTTGTGGGTACTTTGTGATTGAGATTAAATATGGAAAATTCAAAATCGGCTTTATTACTTGCAAATAAACATCGAAGCGACCAGAAAAAAATGTTACAAATGATTTTCATATGAATTTTCGCTATGTATTCGTTCACGCAAAAACGACTCTGTCAATGGAATGCCAGAAAATGTAGCATCAAGGAGGATTTTAACCAAAATGACAGCCTCAGTATTTCATAGGTTATGAAGCAACATCAACATTTTTTGCAGGTATAAATCTCCAATATATGGATATTTACCACACGAAGAAGCAGACTGAACACATCCCTCGTTCATGTAGTTATCTGCTTTTGAAAATATTGTTTTATTTCATATCGCAGTGTACTTCAGCACCCTATCTTGAAAGTGGCTTGTGTAAATTAGATAATGAGCTGGACAACTGCAATTTTACATGTATTTAGCCAAGAAACAGACCTTTAAATTAAAGTTATTACGAAGTGTGTAAATATAAAACTTTGGTATATACTGGGCTGTTTTCATTACAAATTGAACGCCCCTCGTAAACCTAGGATTTGAACGCGCTATTTTAAGGGCCATCGAGTGCCCATAGAAAATACTACTAGACATTTTGTCTTTGACGTATGGTTACGCTCAAATTGAACAGAAGGTTATGTAATGATACTAATCAAAAGCTAGATCATGCGATTTTGTTGCTCATTGGATTTCAATATTTTTTCAATGTACAGTTCTGATTATGAGAAAATATCAATTAAAGCCGCGAAACAAATGCCGTCATAATTAAAACTCCTTTGATGAGGTGGCTTTTCGTTATACTTTTTTTTTAATAATTTATTCATTCATGTGGATTTTCTATCATAATGCAATATCCATGGCAACCCCACAAAATGGTGATAACAACCAATCCGTAAAGCCATTGCTTCTTTTACTTTTATCTCGCCACTATTTTTATCCCAAAACTGTCGTCTGCCTTTTGCGTCTGTTGCATACATTCAAGTGCACCTTTACGTAACAATTTTCTTATATTACTTCTAGGAACAAGAGGGCAATATGTAGGACAGCTATGCCCCCTCCCCCTGCCACAGAATGACAGTCAGTGTTTTGGGGACCTTTTAAGACCACGTGGTCGCTCCTACAACCAAAGGACCTTTAGTTGTTGAAGCAACCGCTTGGCCGAGCGATTAGTTGGGCATCAATATATATTTTTATATGGTGGATACAATAAAATGTGTAAAACGGCCACTCAAAAATAGACAAAAACAAAGATCTTAATGACAAATGGTAGCTTATGAAAGTCGAAATTATTATTCTACAACACTTTTGACCTGCATTTAGCGATAAATGGTATTGAAAGTAAGTAAGAGTGCAAAGATCAGGAATAGATACAATCAAGTACCACACCTGACCCAGGATACCAATGGGAAAGTGACAAACTCATAGTAGACACCACAAATGAGAGCCAAGAGGTCAGCCCTTTCCCAGCAGGTGACCCCAAAGCACATATAAACAGACGCGCACAAAGACATAGCAAACAAAAACCAATTTTCGGTCCTAATGAGAGTGGCCGTTTTACACAGGTTTTACTGTAATGTTGCATGTTTTTTTTTGTCGTTTGCTATTTTGTTTTTCAAAAAATATTTTTTTAAAAAAAATCTTTAAAACATACCGTCAGAATGTCAAACAGTTTCAAGATCAAGCCGACATTTATTGAAGTCACTAATATTAATAAATTTTCCTTTTTAAAGGAGGGCTTGCCTAGTTGAAAACAGCATGTGCACCTTGTCTGTTGGGAACACCTCCAAAGGTTATTGTTTACATTGCACTAAAACCACGTCATAGACGAACATTATCAATAGTTATTGAGTCGGTGGATGAGATACTCTTTTGGCAAAAGAAAAACGCAAACAGTTATCTAAAGCGGCACCTATCGCAGTACACTGAAGGACTTTAAAAACGCAAAAAAATGAAATTAATAAAATTTACTTATTTTTAATGTATCATTTTTTTAGTTTTGGCAACAATGAACATCAACACGTCAGCAAAACATGTTTTTAATTTCGTGCCAAAATAATAAATAATGTTAGGACAACAGTCTATCGAATAGCAATACCCTTAGATTCAAAAGTTGAAAATTGAAATTTATCAAGGATTCAGACGTGATTTAAAGTAATTGTATCAAAATACTTTCATTAAAAACCTGGATACAAATTACTCTTGAAGCCCTATTATTTGTTTGGAACTGACGATAGCCAGCCAGAACGGATATCGTCGATGCAACCATCGTTGATGCACTCGACGTAAGTTGCCCTCTTAACGTTGGGTCGTCATTTTTGGTTAACCAGACCTGCGTTGATATTTAACTGTCCCTGTAGCCGAGGGGCTGTATAGTTGATCGCCTTTCCCAAAGGCCTAGAACTTTTCAAATAGTCATTTCATTTTTCCCATATAAACATATTCCTAATTTGTTGCTAGTCTATAGGCTGGTGCTAAGTTCTGATAATCATACAACTCCACTGAAGACAACTATACTCAACGTCAATGAAAAGTTACCAGTATTGAAATTTCGATATTTCGGAAAATATATTATATAGCTCTTTGGCTACTGTTACATTCATGTTTCTGGTCAACGACAAGCTGGTTTGGGGAGATAAAACAGTTACACGAGCTCTGGAACTTTGGTGCACATGATGCACGTGCATTTTAAGTTTTTCGCAGTTTTTTAGAATTTGAAATCATCATTTTCAGAAGACAACATGCCAGAACATGCCCAAGACATTTTCATTGAAAACGCCACTAAAATGGTTTCGGTTACCCCGTCAAACGCGAAAAATGAGGATCAAACTTTAAGGTAGCACCAAAACTTTGCATTTTCCTATACAATGCAATAGAAACTACAGGGGTCCGTCAAGGAATGATTATACTGCATTTGGGTGTGATGGATACCGTTTTCCATAGGGACGATGCATGGGACTCTATGCCATAAAATTGGGTTTTGAAGTATCCGCAGTTCTTCGCTCAGAATAAACTAAATATTGTCTTATGTTAAATGCATGTGATTTACTGGTAACTTTTCACTGACGTTGAGTATACATTTATAGAGTAATGAACATAACAATTTGGAAAAGAAAGAAATATTATTGCAATATTTTACGTGTATTAATGACCACTTTTATTATCAGACTGGTAGCTATTCTATATAGTTTGCTGATGGCAATTATAATGGCCCACTTCGAATCGAAGTTTAGTTCCTACAATAGTAACTAAAGTTCAATTCGAACAATGATAGTCGCTACTATAGTGACGTCATGAACCTACTAAAGATCAACGGTGGGTCAGAGCACCGTTACTCTAGTAGCTTATCTGGTTCCCTCCTCTAGACCTATCTAGCAAGATGGGTTCAAATCTATCAATAGCCTCAAAATGTTTTTATTTTACAAAATAAATCCTTGATGTGTTCTATTTGCGGTCCCTCTTATTCGTAGTTGTTAATTAGAGTAGTCTGTGCAGTTTATGCACCCCCTTTTTGTCTACGATGAAGAATTGAGGTGGGGCATATAGGGCTATTCACTTTGTTTACTTGACAACTAACTAAAAGGGAGCAACTGAAGCCATTCGGGTGTAAACGTACACACGCATCTATTACGTAAGATCTTTAGTAGGAACTTTAGTTCAATTCGAAGTCGGCCAATATCATTCCAATTGCGCCAGATCGTTCATGTTTGGACAATCGTGGCATGATTATTAAAGTTATAAAACTAAAGCTGGAGTGTTTTTATACATGCTTATGTACAAGCTACGTGTCAAATTGACCCAGAAGAGTATGCGACATGCCATGATCCCAAAATATATCCTCACATCAAATTTAGGATTCCTACCTCAAATTTCAGATATGCTCTGAGCTCGACCATGCTAGAACTGAAACCAGAGGTCAAGGTCACAGTGACCTGGAAACATTTGGTGACTCGCCAGGGTCCAAGATTTATCTACATACCAAATATGGAATGCTACCATAAATAAAATAGGCGATCTGCTGTGGGTGCATTTTTTCAAGAACTGACTCCTGAGATCAAGGTCACAGTGGATGAAAACAGTGAGCGACATTCCATGACCACTACATATATCCACAAATTGGATTTGGGGGTTAATATGGCATATAATATGAGACATGCTCTTACAGGGTTCGCACAGACCTGGAAAAATTTGACCTTGGTCCTGGAAAAAAGTGCCTTTTGTCCTGGAATTGTCCTGGAATTTTGTAAAATCATCCTTGAAAATATGAATTAGTCTTTGAAAAATATAAAATACAACTAGTCCTTTCAGATTTATGGGATGCGCAAAAAAAAACTGTGTGAAAATCGAAAAAAAAACTGAATGAAAATCGCTAGATTCACGTCAAAGAGCGTGTTGCAACTCGTATTCTATTCTATTCAATTTGTGCAGTAGTCCCTGTTTTTATCACCGGTGTCAGAATCAAAGAAATCGAGTGTGCCTTTTCATTTCGCCTCTTCTGGCTGAAAAAAAAGTGGACTTTTAAACGTTGTGTTATACAAAATTGGGAAGAAATTGAGTCCTTGAAAAATGAAAAGTCCTGGATTAGTCCTGGAAAAGTCCTGGACTTCTGTTTTCCCATTTCCGTATGAACCCTGTTTTAACTTGCTGTCGGTGAGTTGTCTTGTCGTTGCACTGTATTGTTCCCATAAACACGACCGTTATGCTAATAGTAATGTTTTATAAATAGACAAACCAGGTAGAGGGTATCACTATTCCGACAGAAATGCTTGCGGCGAGAGCGCCGCAAGCAAAAATATACGTTTTTCACTTCTTGAGATAAAAACATGACGTTCTTTTATGATTAATACAGTTAAAAGTCCTACATTTATGAACATATGAATTTTTGCGTTTTAACCTAAAATATCTTCATATGCTGAAATCACATAATCCAGTGGAGGTGAAGATAAAAAACAACAACAGAAAAGTTAAATTTTTTAGTATAATCTAATTTTGGAAATCAATTCCTTTTAATTTCTTAGTGTTTTATTTGCTTTAAAACAATACGTAAACATTTTGAAGTGAGCTCAAAGAAGTAGCCTCAACGGAGAAAGAAACTCTGTATATCTCATAAACTCACTAGTGAGGATATAAAATTTTTGAGATATTAATTTTTCAAGCATTACATTGTTTTGTATTAATAGAATACGAGGTGAGTGTCTTTTGATATTAAGTGTACCTGGCTTTGAGAACGCTTGTTGAATAGCTAGGCTTGACGAACTTGACATCAAAAGACGTGAACCTGGTATTCTACTTATCAGTTTACCCATTGGTTCACTTGTCAAACTAGCGATTATGACGTATAATTATCGATTTTCGTATCGATTCAGCATTATTGGCGACGTCATTCAAAAAGTACAACGTCATCATAAATTGATAACGACACATGCCGTGAGATAGCCAACGTTTATCAGGTAAGCGTGCAAGAATGCAGTTAATATGAGAGGTAACCGTTAAATAGAATAATTGTGAATTTTAAAAACATTCGCCCCAAAGTAGTCGATGTACCTACTGTCGACCAGATCAAAGGAAAAGCGACAGGTAAGCGGTATTGTAACCTGCACAATCCTCAAACATAAAAAGCAATATTTCCTTTGATGGCAAGATTTCACGCAGTCCATGTAATAATTAATTTTTATTTTCACAAAAGAGCACACTGACAGCTGGGTTTTATCAGATTCCTTTACAACTGGTCAATACCACATTACATAGTCTCAGTGGGATTTCTATGGTTAACAAGATTATAATAATTATAATTTTTATGACATGCATTGACAGTTGAGTTTTATGGAAGTAACATCGGTGCTATGTTGTTCCTCATCAATGTTAGCAGTAGTTGAGGTGCAGTTTTGAATGAAAGTTAAAACAGCACAAAAATATTAACATAAACATTATTCTTAAGAAAGATCACTTGCGCTAATTGGATATACTATATCACTATCTGTATGTGTGGTTGCTTTTGCTAATAACAGGTATGCTATACGAATTTATACTTTTTTTCAGAGAATAGCAAATGAATTTCTTAATCCATTTAAGTAAAGTGAACTTTTCTACTCTTATAAGTAGGGCGAGCTCATTTCCCATATTAGAGGTGTCGGATGGTATTTTTTATTTAAACAAAAATAATAGAAGAGACTGTATTCAAACACTTAAGATCCTTCTCAGACACCGCATCATGGGTACGTACATACAATGATTTCGGTATGTGCAGCTGATGATATTCGAAAATATCGGAAAATGCTTAAATTGAGTGTGTTTTTTAAAAATCCAAAAACATTGTTCATAAAAGTAAGAAAGGAGGCAAAGATCAGGAAACGATACAATCAAATATCACACCTGACCCAGGATACCACATGGGAAAGTAGCAAAAATACAATTAACATCACCAACAAGAACCTTGAGGTCAGCCCTTTCCCAGCAGGTGACCACAAGGCAGTAATAAACAGACACAAAAGCATGAGAAACACAAGACACAAATAACACAAATGATCTACAAAAGAAGTACCGCCTTGGAACGGTCAGTAAAATATTTTACTGGAGGGCTTAAACCGGTTTCACGGCGCCAACCTCATAAGCAAAAATTCAAAAATTGTAAGTGAGTATCATCAGGAAATACCACAATCACAAACTGCAGGCAAACCCGTGGCAACCGGAGGAAGAGCGCCACACAAAAATCACGAGGCACAAGGACGACAAAATAAGCAAAACAACCAGCTCTAGAATGGACACAAAGTAATGCACAACAAAACGTAGAAAAATATCAGAATCCAACAATGGGAGAAACAACCAACAGCGATTCAACAACTACAGAACCACCGCCTTAGAACGGACATCAGCCTAAGCCATCGGAGGGGGGGCGGGGCTTAAATGCATTTTAACTGGTACCAAGGCTTCGTTACAAACGTCAGCCCTTTCCCAGCAGAAAACCAGAAAACGGAGACGGATATAAAAAATCTTCTGGAACAGATGAAATAGCAAGATGCATCGACCATCCTGCGTTTTTGTAAGTACGGTCCACAATCCGAATGTTACATACCAAGGCCCAAGTTCTCTGTCTGTGCGTTTGACGTGGAGTAAATTCATGCTTGTGGTGAGGAGTGGTATTGGCTAAAAAATCTATACATTCCATGAGTGTGATTGCTGTACTTTTACCAGACTGTTTGTATTAATTGATAGCAATAAGGTTGCTGTAAAAATCCATGTTTATATGTTCAGATTATAAATCTTAACGATACATGTGTAAGATGGTATGGTCTTTTAGCTTTGCATTATACATACAATAATATTTTACTAAATACTAAAATGTAGATTGGTTTCACCCGTGCGAAATACAGAATCAACAATATAGTCATGCTCTTCCGAAGCCTGAAATGTATTATTATTATTATTATTATTATTATTATTATTATTATTATTATTATTATTATTATTATTATTACAAAACTATCTAAGATGTGTAATGCGTTTCACATCCCACCAGAGAGCATTTTTACAAGTTAATGTTGGGACGCCATTTCATAAACCAAGTATAAGAATATCTGAGATTTTAGCCTGGGTCAGAAATTCGTATCGTATTACCCATGTTGTCTTACCCAGGCTGTCACGAGAGGACTGTTCATTGGTTGTATTGCAACTCATGTACATGGTAATCAAGTGACGTTAATGATCAGTCAAAGTAATGTCATCATCTATATTGCATCTCAGCGTATTCAGGGTCTTCTGGATGCTTAGTTTTAAATAAAAAGTCAATGGTGAACAAGAAGAAGAATCCATTATTTGTGTGAGGGTGGGATAAAAAATCCGTCTCTGTCATCACTCGGCAAGCCTCGTGATGCCAAACGGTGTTCCTTGGGACGAACTGTTCTATCCCAACCCCTATCACACCCTCACACCCATGATGGATTCTTATACGATTAAAAGAGGGTTGATTGTATCGTTTCCTGATCTTTGTCGCCTTTTTTTTCTTTATAATTCGACCATAAAGCACACTACATCAAGTGTTTAGAAGTTGACAAGATTGACCAACATATTGCATGTTAAAATCTTTCTCTTCTTTACATAATACTTAAATAACACCAGTAGATGTTCAATTAAGTTTAGGAAAAGTACATATTTGTCAACCATTAAGGGCAATTGCGGGTAATACTTCCCACATTAAAATCTTTTTAATTCTTTGCATACAGTTTGTTTTATGTATATGTCACCACGCTCAATTTTTCATAATCTCACACATGGAAGTTTTCAGCATTTTACAAATTTCCTGAAAAAAAAGTCCTTAATATTAAGCTAAAATATTTATAATCGCCATCCAACTTCTTTATTTTAAATTTGATTATTACTCACGACATCAAGCTTTTTAGAAAATGTAAAAAAAATATTTGTTTTCACAAGCCGTGACAAGATACTGAATTATGTATTTTGGTAATTCCCCCAAAATAAAAATACGATTTTTAGAGAAAACTGTATATTAAAAATCTGACATTAAAAATCTTAAAGTTTTGATTTCATTTCATAGACTATTACTTTACCTTTTAGAAAAAAGAATAGAAAATGGGGGGGGGGGGGGGGGGTCACCAAACTAATTTTCTTCCAGGAAAGCAAAATTTACCCCCACCCCCAAGAGATTTTGACGATAATTCAATATAAAACGTTATGGGTGTACTTTTTGTCATTTATATTAATTCAAATGCTTGTAGTTAGTAATTCAGAATTATAAAACTGAAAAAAGAAGAAAAAAATAATGTATAGTAGGTGCCCAGACATTGATAAGCGCATTTGTTATTCGCTATCTGAAAAGTAAAGTTACCCGGTCAGATATCTCTTAATTTTTGCTTTCATTTTTTGGTGGGCTTCAACTTGATAAAGCCTTTGGCTACGCGCCTGAGTACCTAAGTGTAGCAGCTGTTCCGCATTTTCTTTTGTTGCGAGATTTCACGCAGTAGATGCAATGATTAATTTTCATTACCACCAAGGAGCACAATGACAGCTGGCTTCTTTATAACTTTCTTAAAACTGCTCAATAACTCATTATATAGTCTTGATTGGATTTCTGCGGTATTATTGACCGTTTGTATAAATTAAAAAATGCATGGCACTATGTTTAATGCCTTATTTGCACGACCCTTGGGTATGCACTATAATCACTATGCGAGTCTCTCCGTCCGTCCGTTAGCAGTTAGTGAAAATATTCATAACTCTTGAATCACACGGTATATTTTGATTACATATGAGCCGCGACATGAGATTGCCAACAATGTGGTATGTGCAACCAGCAAAGGCTCAGACCAGCCTGCGCATACGCGCAGCCTGATCAGAGCCTTTGCTAGTCGCATAAACATTCTTTGAGTGTTAAGCTACTGACTGAACATCATTTGGAGATTCTAATCTTTAAATGAGGCTGCACAGGCTTGTCTGAGTCTACAATTGTCAAAACGCCATTTTGTTGGAAATCACATGTCGCGGCTCATATACATGTCAACATTCCCTAACAACTGGCATGCGAAAACACATTTTTGATGGACGATGGTTTGCTGAGCATCAGTCCAACCTGTTGTGGTCAGTTAGTGAAAATCCTCATAATTCTTGAACCTTATCGGATATTTGGATCAAATTATTTGGGCCTCGTCGCGAGAAAACCTGTCTTCGGGGTTTCCGATAAAGCAAGTTTCAAACCAGTCTCACCAACTATAGAGACCAGCTAGAAAATTAAAATTTCACCTGTAGCAAGATTATATATGATACTTTCCAAAAAGCGAATAACAAAGACGCTGATCAGACTGCGCGGATGCGCAGGCTGGTCTGCGCCTGTGTTGTTCGCAAACCCCCGAAGACAGGTTTTCTCGCGTCGGGGCCCAAATTATTTCATTATTGCCCAGCCACTGGTATGCTAAACGGTGACATGGGTCATTTTTGCCAGTTGAGGTCTTTTAGTGGAAATGTTCTATTCATAACTATTGAACGCATGGTATATTTAAATTAAATTTGCATACTAATACATTTAACATTATCGAGACACAGGTATGCAAAACGGCGACTAGGCTTCGCCAAGATTTTTGCCATAAATCCCAAGACACTTGCATACGTTATACAACGTAAGTGAATCCACTCCCTTGTTGTAAGGATAAATGCTGCTTTGTTGTGTAGGACCATTATATCTAGTCCTACTGAGTCACAATTTACAGTGAAAGGGGTACGTGCATTAAGGGGCAAATTAAGCCCCCTCTGGAGCCAAAAACTGTAAGTTGCTTTTCACCAATTTCACCCAATTGGTATATTAGAAGAATGGCCCAAGAGTAAAATTCTGGCATTTATTTTACTTTTTCCGTTGCTATGGTAACAAAAAAGCCGACATAATAGGCTTAAAATAGAGAAATTGTCATTTTGAGCCAAATTTAAGGCTTTTTCAGACCATTTTATTTAAGAATTGGATATCAGCACAAGCGAATACCAAAAAAACCTTTTAATATATTGTGTCGTGATAATTCTCACCCTCTGTTAAAATATCCTTTTGGTATTTGCTTGTGCTCTATGTTAATTTCTCTATCAAATGTCTTAAATTTGCTCCAAAGTGGTCACTTTCCTATTTTCAGCCTATTTTGGCAGCCATTTTTGTTACCATAGCTAGCAACGGTAAAAATAGAATCAATCCCAGAATTTTACACTTGAGCTATTGTTCTAATAAACTAATAAAAAGAAATTTGTGAAAAGTTATTTTCATTTTTTGGCCTCATAGGGGGGGGGGGGGGGGGGGGGGGCAAAATAGCCTCTTAATGCACGTACCCTTTTGTAAAGTTTAGCTTTGTATGACAGAAAACTTACAAGTACTTCAGCGTCTAGTTTCTTTTTAAAAAGCTATTGTTGTGTCGTGAATTCCCGTTATATTCGTGAATTTCTGTGACATATAATTAGAAGTTTGCTTTGGTCTACTCTGTCCAATATCTTACCTGTACAGGACACTACACCCTCTGTCAAGTAAGTAAGAAAATGCAGTTTTAGTTTGTAATCAAGAACTAAAGGACAGACAATATCTGGTTACTCCTATTATTTTTTCTGAGCTTATTTCAGGGATAACTGTGTCTGCATTTCTTGAAACCATTAATTTTCATAATTGTTTCCGTGCGGCGTCTGGTCTGGGTATGCACGATTTTCCTATGCACATATGCTTTTATCACTTATATAGCCTCAAAATCACGATGTCATTACTACGTAATCACACTGCGAGCTTTTGGTTTTGAGACTAGTTTATAGGTGATATAAAGACCAAGCTTCAAGCTCCTGTGGCCTATGTCCCACAAAAAGGACGCTAGGCTTAAATAGGCTTAAATGGGTTAAACTAAAGTACCCATCTCTCTTCCTCAGCAAGATGATTGCTAAACTAGATATAAACATCAAGAACTACATCCCAAAACGAGAATCAAACACTTAACCCCCACACGCAATGGGAGCAACAACAAACAACGAATTGTCGACAGCAGCCGATGCCATTGGAGGGGCTTACATATATTAATACATTTTACTGGTACCAAAATCTTCGCCTTAGATTCTGCTGTTGTTTAACACAAACACAAAAATTGTTTAGCTCGCATGGAGACTTCTTAACTTATGCAGAACAGAACAGAAAAGAATGAACTTTATTTTGAAATATAGTTCCCAGGCCACTCGCAGGTGGCATAAGAGAACAGACATTTGATAAAACAGTAAATACAATATATTTGGTGACGCCAAAACAATATAATAACACGCTCGGATCTTAAGGCTGGGTTAATGTCCTACCAACTCGATCCTGGCATACTATCATAACATGCAGTGCACCAAAGGCGAATTGGTATCGCTGTGACAGAGGAGTGTACAAAATAGAGTTGCCTATAAGCTCAACTCAATATCCCAGTGTGTTTGTAACGATCAATGTGGCATTGCCTATATGTAACTACTTTTAGTATTTTATCATGCCTGATTCTGCAGTATACACATGATGTATTTGAATAATAAAAATGAGTTCTAAACAGTTGTTGTTATAGACAGAATGTAACTTCATTTTAATCATGTGGTTGTAACATTTTCCCAAATCGGGCTGTGCAAATGTGTAAATAAATACACGTCTGCACAGTCCGATATATGCCAGCAGAGAACAAGTCTGGTGTAATGTAACTCATCCATGATCAAAAGGGCGACCCTGACGTGAAAAAACCTGTAATAAGGTCCAGCGACCGGGCACTACTAAAGTGAGCCATCCCAGCCACAGATCTCGACTCCATGTATGATAACAATTAAACGATCAAATCAAATTAACTTACTATGATGAAACAAAGAGAATGGTTCTTGACCCAAAGAGAGACAGAATTAAAGAGAATCCCTAGTTGAGCCATGGTGGGCCCAGCCAAAGACAAGTAACAGGCACTAATCCGCCCTGACCCACCGTCGTGCAATTAATGATACCAGGCATGTAGACTGTCGCATAATATACATGTTACATCCAACTCTTTTATCACTGTCCCACCATAGTACTACTGAAGTTTCTTCGTCCCCGATACAAATATAAACTTGCCGACTATGATAAATACCGACAGCTCCTAATGGATTCAAATATTATGGAAAAAATAGATTCACACACAAATATTGACCAGAACGTGAAGGTCATGACTGACGCCATAACAAAAGCAGCTGAGGCCTATACCCGAACCAATACAGCATACCTTAGAGTCAATCACTATCATGACTCAAGATGTTTTTGACGTTTTTCTTCATCTTGATGCTAGCAAGGCCTGTGGCCCAGATCTTATTAATCCCCGCTTATTAAAAGAAGGTTCACACATCCTAGCACATCCGTATGCTGTCATTTTCAATCGCTCCCTCTCACTAGGATACTTTCCATCTTCCTTGAAAGAAGCCAACGTAACACCCATCTTTAAAAAAGCACGACAAATCTCAACCTAGCAACTATAGACCAATATCTCTTTAGAGCATCGTCGGCAAAGCAATGGAACGATGCATACACAAATACCTATATAACTATATTACCGTCAACGATATTCTGACACCCTTACAATCTGGCTTCAGACATGGAGCCTCCACGACTAACCAATTACTGCATACTTACCATACTATTTATGAGGCTGTTGATAAGGGCAAGGAAGTAAGAGCAGTTTTCTGCGACATCAGTAAAGCCTTCAACAGAGTATGACGCAAGGGTCTACTTTTTAAGCTACATACTATAGGCTGCTCAGATAGCATTGTTAACTGGTTTCTTAGCTACTTGTCAAATCGCCGACAGCGAGTTGTGATAAACGGGCAGGCATCTGATTGGGCATCTGTATTTGTTGGAGTTCCTCAAGGTTCTATTCTAGGTCCTCTGCTATTTCTAATTTTTATAAATGACATTGTCAAACACATTGGGTGCTCTATTCGATTATTCGCTTACGACACTAGCTTGTATAATATTGTGGACTGCCCACTTCAAGCAGGACAACTTCTAAACAGGGATCTAAATGCCATTTCGATATGGGCAAACAGTTGGCTTGTAACCTTCAACCCCAGTAAAACATTGTCTATGTTGATTTCTCGAAAACGAAACTCAGTCTTCCACCCCCGTATATCTATGGATGGATTTATAATAGGTGAGACCCCTTCGCATAAACATCTTGGACTTACTTTCTCAAAAATTTGCAGCTGGGACGAACACATTGTTAACATCTCGGAAAAGGCCTGGACTAGGGTAAACCTTAAAGCTCTTAAATTCCGAGAATCTAGGCAATCGTTGGAAAAATGTATTTCGCATACGTTCGTTCACTCTTGGAATATAGTGACACTGTGTGGGATAACTGCTCATTAGCATCAAAGAAACTTCTGGATGCCGTCCATATAGAGGCAGCAAGAATTGTTTCAGGTTGGACAAAACTTTGTAGTGTAGACAAATTTTTTCAGGAACTTGGTTGGGAAACTCTTCAGATTCGCAGGAATAAGCACAAACTGGTAACTTTTTACAAAGTTTTGCAGGGACTGACCCCAACTTATCTTTTGGACATTATTCCTCCTCATATTAATGAAACTAATGATTATCCACTAAGAAACGCTGACCATTTCCAAAACTTCAGATCAAACTCAAACCTCTTCCATGAATCGTTTTCCCTCTACAATAAGAGCATGGAATAACCTTCCAAATGAAATCAAAGAATCCACTTCAGTCTCGGCATTCAAATTTCAGTTAAATAAAAACCACCAAAATACTTCAATGTTTTTTTGCGACTTGGTCAAGTTCTCCAAGCCAGACTTCAAATGGAATGCAGCGCTTTAAATGCCGACTTATATCGTAAAAATATTGTCAACAGCCCTTCATGTCAATGTGGTGGCTTTGAAAACGCCCAACACCTCTTTTTCACATGCCCATTGTATGCAGAAAGTAGAAGAAACCTGTTAATACGACTGGACAACTACTCAACTAATCAACTCCTATATGGAATAGAAGACTCAACTCTTCGGGAGAATACAACCTTATTCATAGAGGTACAAACATTATTAACCAGTTGTGGCAGGTTTAATCAACGTAGGGAGCCCACTCAAGCCAGAGCTCATTAACTCAAGGGTTACATGCCTGAAACAGGACGTCAGTCAAACATAACATCCCCCTCTCTCTCTCTCTCTCTCTCTCTCTCTCTCATTTGTACACATATATATTTTGTTCATTCCGATAACACTTGTTGTATTAAACATCATACCACCTTTTGGGAGATGACTTATATAAGCTTACGCTTACTATCAAATCTCTTTCATTCAACTGCTCTGTTATATTATTTGTGCTTTGCTTATTGTATAAAAGAGAATGAATAAAATATGTTTAAACCAACTCTTTTATACCCTTTAATGGCACGACCCTTGGGTATGCACTATAATCACTATGCAAGTCCGCCCGTTTATAGCAGTTAGTAAAACGGTTCAACTCTTGAACCACATGGTATATTTTGATCACAATTTTCATACATATGCATGCCATTATTCCCTAGCCACTGATAACTGCTGACATATACTGTCGTGCCAATCAAAAGTGACAGTGACGTAATATTGTGTTTACAGTCGCTAAGTAAAAAGTAACTTGTGCTCTATACTTGATCTAGCGTTAATCGACAGATCACGTGTGTATTAATCCGATTCTGTGGATAAAATTAATACACAAGCGATCTATCAATTATAAGTTCCTGATGTAATAAACAAAACATGACGCCACTGTCACTCTTGGCTGGCAGGACAGTAGATGGCACTTCATTATTTTGACAAAATGACATTACTTTATATAACACTCATGATGCTTTTTGATGGGGAAAGTAAATACTTTCTATAAGACTAATACTTTATATTGCACGACCCGAGACTATAGTGACTATGTGAGTCCGTCCGTCCATTAGCAGTTAGTGGAAATGTTCATAACTATTGAATCACATGGCATATTTTAATCACATTTTGCATACCTATACATGTCAACATTCCCTAACCACTGGCATGCGAAAGTAAAAAAGAGGGCACAGATCAAGAATCGATACAATCAAGCACCACACCTGACCCAGGATCAGCCCATTTTTTTTATAAACTTACATTTACAGATATGAAGATTCCAAGAGTTCATATCAAGGTGGTATTTGGATGCCTAGCAGGGTTCGTGATTACATTTGCTGTGTTTGAATATGGATGGCTGACTGGAACAAGAGTCAGGAAGACTTTATCGTTACCTATGAGTTTTGAGAATATCACTCGTCTCACCGGAAATAGGCAATCTTCCATTACACCGGTGCTAACACAGGTGGATCTAGAGAGGATACAACAAATCATCCAGCTGGCGCAGCCTAAAGACGACAATCATCATCACGGTAAGATACATGTCTACTGACGCACTTTAAAAACGCAACACTTGGATAGCAGCTTTAATATAATTATGACTCGCCTGGTATTCCATCCACTGACACCACTCAATATGTTGTGAATAATCACAACAAAAATACATCAACCAATGATCCTATCTGTTTGAATGCCACATCACCCCATGCTAAGATACGTGAACTGCAGTTTTCGTATAAAGGATTACATTTGTGTAATTTAAATATTCAACATATCCTTCCAAAATTGAATGAATTGCGGGTCGTAATGGCTAAAAATAATGGCCCTGATATTTTCTGCGCTTGTGAAACCTTTCTTGAGCCAAATATGTCAAATAATCAGATAGCGATCGATGGTTATGTAATTCATAGAAAGGACAGAGCAGCTACTCAAAATAAGAATGGTGGTGGATTGGTACTATATTGTAGAAACTCACTTACTTGCTCACGTCGTTCAGATTTAGAAATTTCAAGTTTGGAAACTATATGGGCAGAAATTGAGCTGCCAAATGCAAGACCATTCCTTGTGTGCACAGCTTACCGCCCTCCCAATGCTCTTAGTGAATGGATTGACCTTTTTGAGGAAGAGCTCTCTATAGCACAAGCGACTGGTCTTGAATATATAGTCATGGGTGATTTTAACATTGATCTACACACATGTACAAACACTAAATGGTTAAATATAACAGAAAGCTTTGTTTCAGATCTATCAATTAGTGATCACTTACCTGTATGTGTAACACGTCGGGTTAGTAGTAAAATATCCAAAAAAGAACATATAAGCGCTTCTTATCGTTCATTTAAGCACTTTGACGAAGACCTTTTCTTGCAAGAATTGACAACAGATCTTGAAACTTTTCATCCACATCATCTTAATGTAGATGATGACTTTGTCTTATGGTTTTCTCTTATTCTTAAACACTTAAACATCCATGCACCAATAAAAACAAAACGTGTTAAAACCAAACGTTTACCTTATTGGTTTACGCCTGAAATAGCTGAAATACAAAAACGACGAGATACTAGTAAACGTTTAAAAAGATGGGATGATTATCGAAAGTTTAGAAACAAAACCAGACAGTTAATAAAGCAAGCAAAACGAAAGTACTTTTCTGAAAGCGTCAATAATTGTAAAGATACAAAAGCCATTTGGAAACATCTACGCGCAGTTACTACTGGGTCGAAATCGTCCCCTTCTAATCTTCCATCAGAAATTATAATTAACAATGAACGTATAACAGGCTCAGAAAACATAGCTTCAACACTAAATAAATACTTTGCCTCAGTAGCTGAACAATTTCAAGACAATAATTCAAATGTCTCAAACTCAGACCATGACAAAATAAGACATTTTGTAAACTCTAAGGTCCCAAGTAATACTAGTTTTAACATTCCTTTCATAACTACTGAGCAAGTTTCCACTTATATAAAAAGATTAGATTCTTCTAAAGCCACAGGGCTCGATGGACTTGGGCCAAGACTGCTAAAACTGGCGGTAAATTGTTTATCATCATCAATAGCGGCACTTATCAACAAAAGTTTAGCTACAGGACAGTTTCCATCTCAGTTAAAACAGGCAAAAATATTTCCAATTTTTAAAGGCGGTACTAAAACTGATCCTTCCAACTATAGACCAATATCGATTTTGCCTACAATCTCAAAGATTTTCGAAAGGCATGTGAACAAACATCTGATGGGCTATCTTAACAAACACAATCTTATTAACAAAAATCAATCTGGGTTTCGTGCTAAACATAGTTGCCAAACAGCCTTAATAAAACTAATTGATAAATGGATGGAATGCATTGACAAAGGAGATATAGTTGGGACACTTTTCCTCGACTTCCGCAAAGCATTTGATCTAGTAGATCACAAAATACTTATGGATAAACTTTCATTATACCATTTCAGCCCCTCTGCTCTCAGGTGGTTTGATTCATACCTAGATGGCCGTCATCAGGCCATACTGAGCGAGACAGGTTTGACAGAATTTGCAAATATACGGTATGGTGTGCCTCAGGGATCTATATTAGGTCCTACACTTTTTCTTATTTTCATAAATGATTTACCACTTAACTTCGATTTCTGTTTATCAGACTTTTATGCTGATGATGGGACTGTGCATACACATGATAAAAACGTTGAAACCGTTGAAATCAAGTTACAGGGAGACCTTAATAATGCAAAACATTGGAGTGAAGAAAACAAACTTCCACTCAATTATAACAAAACCACATGTATGACTATAGGTACTAAATAAAGAATTAATGACAGTCGTAAACTGAACTTAGAGGTTGATGAAGTCTGCATACAAAACATGTCCACACAGAAACTACTTGGTGTTCATCTCGACCAGTACTTGACTTGGTCAGCCCACATAGATAACTTATGTTCAGCTATATCCTCTAAAATATCACTTTTGAGACAATTAGCTGAATACGTACCAATCTGTGTTCAGAAACGATTTTATCAGGGATATATTCTTCCTTTGATAGACTATGGCTCCATCACATGGGGTACAACATCAATTGCAAACATCCAACGGTTGTCAAAATTGCAGAAACGGGCTGCTCGTATCATTCTTAAAGCTAACTTTGACACACCATCTTCCCTGATGTTTCAAGAACTTGGCTGGCTCTCAGTAGAGAACAGATTAAAATATAATAAAGCAGTGATGACCTACAGAGCTTTAAACAATTTAACACCCGATTATCTTTCAGAGTTATTGACACCCTTATCTGAAATCCATTCATTAAACTTAAGATCATCGGAAAATGGACTGCTACACATACCATTGTCACGTACAACAATCTTTGATAACTCATTTACTTGCTCAGCTCCAAAACTATGGAATGCTTTACCTCAAACGGTCAGGGCTTCTGGTTCTCTGGTGACTTTCAAGAAAAATCTTAAACATTGTTTAAACTCTTAATCAAAGAGATGATATCTGGTTTACTTCAATTTGTTATAGCATAGTATTCAGTGATATCCAGAGACCCTAACTATTACTAGACTCCAGATTCTTATTCATGTTAAAAATGCAGCTATTTTATATGTTTCAAACATTGTAAAGTTTTATGCGCTCGTTCTATAATGTTTACTTAGTCTTAACATTATGATATGGTGTAAATCACTTTTAAGTATATTTTAGTATCATTCACTTTGATACTAATTGTTTTAGTCCAGCGCTTTCTGCTGGTCTATGTTGTATATAAGTTTCATTGTTTAGTTATATGTTGCAGAGGGCCGCGAGGTAGAATAGTTATCTTAGCTAATTGTGTCACCCTCTATAAAAATTGTATA
The DNA here is from genome assembly GCA_964019695.1 of Loripinus fragilis. Classification (NCBI taxonomy): domain Eukaryota; kingdom Metazoa; phylum Mollusca; class Bivalvia; order Lucinida; family Lucinidae; genus Loripinus; species Loripinus fragilis. The sequence continues at coordinate 34,404,331 of OZ026522.1, read as the reverse complement.
AATAAATAAATAAATAAATAAATAAATGTCTCAAAATGAAGACAAAACGGTCATTTTTGTTGTATGTTAAAACGTGTTCATTTTTAAGTAAAACGTAAAAAATTGTCCAATTAAATTGAATTTAACGCATTGAAAATGTAAACTTTTTAGTTAGAGGCCAGTTGTTTCATGTGACAAAATGTTATCAGTGAAAGATTCCCTACCTCTTTAAATTAAGAAACACGAGAAGTATCAAATCTGTGTCATGGACTTCGTTAGTCATCGAGGGATTTCCCCATATTGCTTGGCAGGTCTGCGATACAGCCCATTTGCTTTTTGACGTTTATCTGCTTAAAATCTCCTCTATTTAAGAAATGTTTAAGTGACCTAAAGGGGGACGTGCATTAAGGTGCTAATTTGGACCCCTCTGGAGCCAAAACTAAAAATTGTGTTTCACCAATTTCTTTTGATTAGTATATTAGAAGAATAACTGAATTGTAAAATTTGGGCATTTATTTAAATTTTACCGCTGCTATGGTTACAAAAATGGCCAACTAAGTAGGCTTAAAATAGAGAAATTGCCAAATTTAAGGCTTTTGGACACATATTTTTTAAAAATAAGATATCAGCACAGCTAAATCCCAATAAATCCCATTAATATGTTGCGTGCCGTGATAATTCTCATCAGCTGTTAAAATATCTTTTTGGTATATGTTTGTGCTCTATGTCAATTGTTCCGTTAAACATCTTAGATTTGCTCAAAAATGGTCAATTTCAGCCTATTTTGGTTGCCATTTTTGTTACCATAGCAACGGTTAAAGTAGAATTAATTCGAGACTTTTTTCACTTTGGTTATTGTTCTAATAAACCAATAAAAGCAAATTAGTTAAAAACGATTTTTATATTTTAGCCGCATAGGAAGGGGGGGGGGGGCAAAAAAGCCCCTTAATGCACGTGGTTCTTTAAACAAAGCAGTAAAGTCTCCAGGTTTAGTTGCACAATTAAAACTAAAGTGTTTTCTGATGAAACCAACCCATGATGACATTATCGAAGCAAAGTAAGTTTACATTCAACTGTCTTTTGGAAGATACAAAGGGAAGTTATTGTTGCGTAATTAAAGTCCGTCAGTATAGAAAATGTACAAAATATGAAATCTGTGCAAATTCATATATTGTATATTTTCCACGCGTGTAAAACCAAAAACTAGCAAATGCATTTCAGAAATGTTGTATGCTCATTCTTAAACATCTTGATAAAGTGCATCTAGATTCAATCGCATAACTGTCTAGAAGGGCAAATCCACCCAGTGAGTTGACTAATAAGAACGACGTACTTTCATTGTAAACTATCGCAATTTATTTACTAAATGGTTCCTACACGTGTAAGTTTGCAAAAATAGTGAGTATGATCAGGAAATACCACAATCACAAACTGCAGACAAACCCATGGCACCGTGAGAACGAGCCACACAACCAAACATAGTAAGTGAGTATGATCAGGAAATACCACAATCACAAATCGCAGACAACCCCGTGACACCGCGAGGAGGAGCCGTTCAACCATCACGAGACACCAGGAAGACAAATTAAGCAAAGCAACCAGCTCTCTCTTCCTCATCAAGATGATTGCAATACTAGAATGGACATAAAGTAACGTACAACAAAACATAGAACAATTACAGACTCCCACAATGGGAGTAACAATAAACAATAAGTCAACAACAACAGAACCGCCGCCTTAGCATGGACAGCAGCCTAAGCCACTGGGGGGGGGGGGGGGGGGGGGGAGAGGGGGCTTAAATGCATTTTACTGGTACCAAATCTTCGTCCTAGATTCTGCTGTTGTTGAAGTACAAAGAAGTGTTCAGCTCGCATGGAAGCCTTCTTGCAACCCAGATATCTTTCGAGGACACCCAAAAGGCAGTTTAATGCCCATATAAAAGTTTAGCGTCCCTTTTATCGGACATAGACAAACAGTTAAGGCACTGATCAAACTGCAGATCCAGAGTCTAGGCACAGCACAGCGTAATTGTATAATGTATAATAAAATTGGTCCCGGTTTGATAAGAAATGTTCAACACATTTTAACAGTGTTACAGAGAAGAACAGGTCCCGATGTTATTACACTTTTTTCATACTCAACTCAGCTGAGCACGAAATTAATCGTGCTCAAAAATGTTAAAATGCCAACAATTGTTGGCAATTTAACATTTATTAGCATGATATATACAACATCTGAGAGGCTTAAAGCAAAAAAAAAAAAAAAAAAAAAAAATCATTTTTCGGTATTTTAGTTTTTATGAGCAGTTGAAATTTCGTGCTCAGTTGAGTTGAGCATAAAAAAAGATTTATAACCTCGGGGCCAGGTCTCTATCCCAATTAGAGTTAAGAGTCCGACCACCATTGGCTCGCCAACGAAACACCATTTATGACGTTTCGCAAGCGTGAAAACGATGACCCGCTTTTAGATGATTACTTGGCTGTTACATGTACCATCAGATCTTAACTTGTGGTCCCTTTCTTAATGATAACTTTAATTGCTATATTCTCTAAGAAGTGACAAATTCCCATCGTTTATCTTTGATATTGCAGATAACATGGTGGCGCATAAGCTGGCAGAAAAAGTCAGGATACTCTGTTGGATTTTGACATGTCCAGACAATTTAGATAAAAAAGCCAAACATGTGAGAGACACCTGGGGTAAACGGTGTAACATTTTGTTGTTTATCAGTTCTGTTCAAAACGATTCCTTCCCAACGATAGGTTTTAACCTTCCCGAAGGACGATCCCATTTGACAGCTAAAACCATGTTGGCGTTCCGCCATATTTATCAGAATTATTTCGACAAAGCTGATTGGTTTATGAAGGCGGATGATGACACTTACGTCATTGTTGAAAACGTACGCTACTTCCTGTCTGACCAAAACACGAATGACCCTGTTTACTTTGGTCACCACTTTAAGGCAAATGTGAGACAAGGATATTTCAGTGGCGGTGGTGGTTATATTATCAGTAAAGAAGCTTTAAGACGTTATGGTTCACTTCCAATTAATAACAGTATATGCGCTAAAGACGGTGGCTCCGAGGATTCACAATTCGGAAGGTGCATGGAGAGTTTAGGGGTAAGGGTTGGAAACTCTACAGACAGTCTTGGAAGGAGCAGGTTCCATTGTTTCAAGCCAGAGACACATGTGGCAGGTCGTTATCCAGATTGGTACTACAAGTATGATGCTAATGGTGCACACAAGGTAAAATCTAGTTCATTGGGATAAGCCATGTCAATGAGATATGCGCTGATCCAGATGGGTGGGGGGGGGGAGGTATAGGCTCTTGCGCGGATCCAGAAAGTTTTTTTTCAGGGAGGGTCCAACGACGTTTATTTTTTTAGTTGATGATTGGAGAGAGGATCCAAATACCACTATTAGCGGGTCATCATCGGCCCGCCAGCGAAACGTCATTTAGTTCCATGGAGCTTTTCTGGGCGATAAACCTATTTCTCTCAAATGTATGACTATAACGAATCATTAGAACAAATGCTTTTCTGTGTCGATGCTTCACAAAATTTTGAAACCAGACAGAATTCTAGATGATAAGTGTAATATTCTCCTTAAAATTCTCTTGTTATTCATTTTACCAACAATAAATGGTATTCTTACCTCACCAAAATAGACATCATTCAGATATAAAGCGGTTAGAACCTTATAAATAGGCTTGGCGTGTGTCATATGCGGAGTAAAAGTTGTTAAAATGCTTCAGATTTTTTTCAAAAGACAAGGATAAAGGCCTCAAATTTGACCTACATCTGAAATAAATTAAAAATTTAGCGAATTCTGGGTAAGTTTTTGTCTTTGAATGGTATCAATATTGTTGTTGTAATCTAAAGCTGACTTACACAATGTGTGGTAGATCATATTAACTTAAAGCTACTTCATGCTTAATACTATTGTTTCATCTAAAATGAGGTGTAGTAAGTTGTGAAAAGCGTCTTTTTTTAAATATCGTTTCATGTATAAAGAGAAGAAAATGCACGAGTGTCATTGGTGAGATAAAAGGTATTATTTTAAGAAACATTAATGGATCATATAAGTAAGCAGCTTCTTAAACTGTTGTTTATATATTTGATAAAATACTTGGAATGACATTTTATGTGATTGAGGCTCAAAGTTCTTCAAACTATCATAAATGCGTTGTTGGTATTTTCAGTAAATGACAATTAATGACAGTTAAATGGCAGTAAATAAACCACTAGCTATGTAAACCGTAAAGTGCTGTTTTACTTTAACATAATGTATTTAAAAGAACGTAAAGTACATAACAGTAAAAAAGTCCTTTAATCTGATAAAAACCTATTGCTAGTCATTTGAATACAATCAAAAGATTAAAATGTCACGTAAGAATAAAGAACAATATGATAGGATTTACTATTATTTCAGGGTAACGAAGTATTTTTTTCTATTGCAAGGTAACGCTGTAACCGCTATAGAGCTGATATATTATTTTATGGCTTATATATTCTGGTATTAGAAAATTATAGTGTACAAAACTCCCCCTTGGACGTCTTTTGGCAGCCCATTGTCTAGTGATAGTACTGGATTAAGCAGTAATACATTTGAAGTAAGTAACATATTTAAATGTAAAATCATAGGCGTATATTTTTTAAATACATACTGGCTTTTTGCTGCTTTTAGATAAATGTTTAAAAACAATCAGCATGTCGATAAATATGAATTAGGTATAGCTTGGTATTTGCACAATAGGATTTGAAATTACAATATGGTAACGAAGTGAACACATCTGTTGCAGGTCAGAGAGCTTAGTCTTAACATGCGTCATTTTGCATTTGATAAAATGTATTTTTAAGAAAGTCATAGTGTACAATATTCCAGCAGTGGAGGGTCAATTAGCATATTGTGATCTATTATCATCTGAGCTTTTACTACAACAGGCTTTTAATTTTGATACTGGCGTCATTTTTTCTTCATTTTGACGTTAATGTAAACTCTTTGAAATTCTGAGTCAGATTCTATGCTCCTAATATAATATGTCGCCAGTAATATTATCACAACTGGTCAAACAGTACATGTTTAATCCAGCTTGAATTCATAGTACTCAATTTTTAAGCCCTAAATAAGACAAAAATGAGTACACCACTTTGTGACCTCACCATGACGTAAAACAGCAAGAAAAAATTGAAAACATCTTTTTCTTAAACATGATACATTTTTCTACAAACAAAAGTACGTTTGACACTCTTACCCCCAAATGCACACGGGATTACACAGCGGCCTACACTAGTTATCTAAATAGCTCTTTGAAACTGTCAGATAATGTACGCGGTCTCTCCTGTCAACAATCGCATTGCAACTTTATATCATTATACAAAACTCATCATCATTCCTTTCATTTTACTTATTACACAATTTTACTTTTTCCATCCAAATCATGTTTAATTTAATACCATCTGACGCTAATGACCCACAAGGGTTGATGCACCGCTAAGCATCAAACAAACAAACAAAACAAGTTTTAGCAACTGTTTTTGAAAAATATGATATACTATTTTGCATTTTGACATGTTATTAAATTCTCTGAATCCAGAATGTAAATCATAAATTTTTTTCTTTATAGTTTGTTTATTCAAACAAAGAATAATGACCAAAAAAACAAAAATGTTGTTAAAATTCATTAAAACGTCTTTAATATACCTGTTGGGAGATGAAACAGCAAATCATGTTAATTTTATACAGTCCATGCTAATTTTATACTCATCATGCTATCTCAGCTCTAGAGAGTGATGCAAGCAAAGAGTCAAAAAAATCAAACTCTGGAAACTAGTTTCAGCTAGTTTTCATCCTATATCAACTTGTAGGCCAGTTTAGATCAGTTTTCATCGATGACGACAAATGGGGTCAACCAGGAGACATGATTATCTCCAGTCATAATAACATAACGCCATTTACTAAATTGATACACCGCTAATGAATTACATAATTAGTTACGTTTTGAAATTAATTACAACCTTGCATATATATATATATATGACAAAGTCTTAATTTTTTCTCACAAAATTGCGATTTATAGATAATTTAAGTATCATATGATACATAAAATGTAGCATTTGTGCGCCCGTATTACTAAATTTTTGAACTTATTACAAAAAGGCGACAAATTTCTCTGCAAGCCATTCATTTTATTGATATTCCTCATTTGTTTATAAATTTAATAATGCACATAAACACGCATATAAGATCCTCTAATCCACTGTACGGTGTAATTTTCTCACATCTATTTATTATTCTTACAGGCTAATCTTTAGAAAAGCACAGCAGCTCAGTGGTTGAGTGCTTGATTGTAATGGAGGGGTCAGTGGTATGCGCTTCACAGGAAGCACCATCTTATTTCCTTGAGTTAGAAACTCTATCATCTGCTTAGTACTGGACCAACCCTGGAAACATCCCGCCAGACTGATAATTGTTGAAATGGACGTAAAGCATAAACGCAAACAAACAATTTAATTTAGCTAGGGTAAAGTCGGGTAAAATCGGACGGTCGGCTAAATTGGGACAGCGACCTTGTTTGTTTCATATTTTGATTATTGGAATATAAAATAAATTAACTAAGCAAACAGTGAAAATCCTGATGAGACGGCTCATAAGGAGCCGTCTCATCTGGATTTTTACTCTTTGCAAATGTATGTCCGAATTTACCTGATGTCCGAAGTTACCCGACTTTACCCTACTGTCTTTTTTTTTCAGGGTGAAGCGAGTATGAGTGATTATGCAATCTCCTTCCACTATATATCGCCTACATTGATGCACACTATCGATTTCTTGATTTATCAACTTCAGCCTTATGGCATAAGCTATGGGCCACAAGAGCTGAACCAGAATACATCTCTTATAAGTAGATACCTAAATCAGAATAATTCTGCTGCAAGTTGATGCCTGATTCAGAAGAAATCTGTTACACGGCGAAGTGGGACTCAGAAGAAATGAGCCGCGACATGTGATTTCCAAAAATGTGGCATTTTTAGAAGTCTAGACTCGGACAAACCTGTGCAGCCTCCTTTAAAGCTTAGAAACTCCAAATGATGTTCGGTCAGTAGACTAACGGTAATAGAATATTCAAGTGACTAGCAAAGGCTCTGATCAGACTGCGCGTATGCGCAGGCTGATCTGAGGCTTTGCTGGTCGCACATTGTTAGAAGCCTCTTGTCGCGGCTCAAATCTGTTGCACGACAAAGTAGGACTCAGAACAAATCTCTTCCAACCCAAAGCCCAAATAATATAACATGTGTTACAAAAAAGCAAGTTAGTATGATCAGAAAATACCACAATCACACACTGCAAACCAACCCACGGCACTGTTAGGAAGAGCTACAGAACGCGAGATTCATGGAAGACAAACACAGTGCAGCAATCAGCTCCCTCTTTCCCATCAAGATGATTGCACTACTACATAGGACACTCAGGACTGCACAACAAGACGATGGAACAAACACAGAACCCTACGATGTGAGCAACAATAAACAATGGATCAACAACAACAGAACCAATGCCTTAGAACGGGAAATATACTTATCCACTTAGGGAGGCATGGGGTAGCTTAAGTGCATTTTATTTGCACCAAATATTTGCCCTAGATTTTATTGTTGACACCACATCAAATTGTTTAGCGCTCAGGGCGTTGCCTAACTATTGCAATGTATCACCACAGAGCATCACTCTAATCCTATTAATACACTACAATGAAACTAAGAAAATGGCTCACGACTCACATAGAACCAGAGATTAAAACATCAAGATAAGCCACGGTTGGCTCAGCCAAAGCACCAACCAACTGTTAGAAGCTTAATAACAGCCTACATTGATAAAACCTGAATGAGAAAAATCTGTGGAAACATGAATCAGAACAATCTACCACAAGATCAAGAATAAATTAGAAAAATATCTGACAAAACAGATATGTTACAGAATGAAGCAAGAATCAGAAAAAATATTTTAAAAGCCATAACAAGTGAGCATGACCATCAAATGCCACAACCACGGATTAAACCACTGCAATGAGACCAGGCGCGGATTCAGAAAGTCTTTTTAGGGGGAGGAGGGTCTAAAATCAAGTTTTTGCTTTAGTCATCACATTTTACAGAGGGTAGAGGGGGTCAATACCGATTTTTTTAGCGGGCCACCAGTGAAACCCCATTTCAATGGTGTTTCGCGGATGGGCCAATGATGGCACCCAGTGATAATGTGATTTTCCCGGGGGTCCGGAACCCCTATCCCCCCTCTGAACCCGAGCAGGGAAACAGAGAATACTGTCATTCACACAGCAACAAGAATATATCAAAGTAATATGACGTCCAGCCAGGGTGAAATAAAAAAGGGCGAGATAAGAATTTTTATTCATAGGTAAAATCTCAGATAGTCATGTCAGTTTTGTGACCCACATCAAGATTTGACGGCTGAAAAAGCTTCGCCCCTTCGCGTTCTGTTGTTTTGTATCAAATGTGGTCACCTGCTGGAAAAAGACTGCACTCTTGGATCTCTTTTGTATGATGTTTTCTTATGTTTTGTCACTTTCCCATATTATAACAAATAAAGTTATGTCACTTGACAACCATGTGTGTGAGTTCCAGTACAACCAATTTATACAGCATTCGCCACAGTCTGTGTACGCGTATGATAACATGGGTAAAATAAGAATTTCCATCTGAGGCCAAAATTATCTATATGTTAGTCAGTTATGCAAAAAGGTGTCATTTATCACAATTACGTCAAAGTTACCTAGGGACAGGAACAAATTGTTATGTCATTTTGGCGTAACTTTTTGATATTGTCCTTTGCTGATTGAAGGTACTTTCTCAAGTTGTTTGCCTTGTTGACGTGATTGTTGTCAAATTTGAATCAGTGTACAATATGGAAACTGTATTTGGGTATTGTTAACCGCTTACATCGCATAGTTATCTTGTCTGAAACACTTTTTATATGAGCAGTTGCTTCTATATGAAAGTAAAATATAAAAAATGGCCAAACATATTTCCACATTATTGAACACGGATATTTTCAGTACCGACAACATATGTTTTGGTTGAGAAATCAGAACAATAGTTTTTGGGTTCGCACTCTTTACTAAAGGCCTGATCTCCGAGGTTATAAAACTTGATTTCAGTCTCAAACTCAAAACAGAGCGCAATGATTGACTGCTTGCGGACACGTAGCCAATCATTGCGCTTTATTTTGAGTTTGAGCATGAACTAAAAGTTTTATAACATCGGGCCTGTGATCATAGTTTCGATTGAAGCCTTTGCCTACTTACATTCATTGTGTGAGTGAACAGCGGAGGCTCTGGTGAGACTATGCGCTAGTCTCAGGCTCGTCCGAGCGTACGCTGATCGCCTATGTGATAAGTACACGTACCAAAAATTCATGAGCTGTGAATTTACTCATGCTTTATTCTAATTTAGCAATGGACAAACACAGATAAAATATTTCATAACTTGTTTTTGTTTAAAATCAAGATCTATTATCTTATCAAAAGTCTCCAAGTGTGAACAATAAATGTTATAGTTTCACCAAAAGAGGTGGCAGCTGATAAGCTCAGCTGCCACCTCATTTGGTGTAAAATACACTAATTTTCCATATTTCTTTCTTAAACAGCCAGCGACAATCATTTCTTCAATGATAAATATTAAACATATTTACAGGAACTAACTTTTATTGCTTAGTTATCCTTTTAATTATAACATATGAGCTGCGACATGTGATTTCCAACAATGTGGTATTTTGATAAGTGTAGACTCAGACGAGCCTGTGCATTCCCTTTTAAGCTTGGAAACGGCAAATGATGTTCAGTTAGTAGCTTAACAGTTATAGCATATTCAAGCAACTAGCAAAGGCTCTGATCAGACTGCGCATAAGCGCAGGCTGATCTGTGGCTTTGCTGGTTGCATAAACCATATTGTTGGAAATCTCATGCCACGGCTCAATTATGATACAATCTAACAGAAAATTGCTTTTAAAGCAGTAGAAAAACACATAAAGACCAATGACAGCTCAAATGCCTTCAAACGTTTTGTAAAATGCACTTGTTTTTACTGTACAATGTGTTCAAAGACTTTCAAAAGCTTATCATCTGAAAATTGTAACTTCTTTGGCACATTATATTTAATTTCGTAGCTTGCAGACCATAACAGGCTTGTGAGAGTGGTGAATGACGTAATCACTGACACTCCCCAGTACTGTCCTTCTGAGAACACTATGGCCACGACTCCCCACAATAATCAGATCAACACCCTCGGCGTTCGCCGCTTCAATGATAGTTTCTCCAGGCTTTGTGCCATGGAGCAGCAATACCTGTCCTCGAAGCTGAAATGAACCAAACCATGCAGTTTTATATCAACCCTTTCCTTCATGAATATATTCATGCTAGGCTCCACGCACAATGAATAATAACACTGAAATGAAGTTATAAGTGGTCACATTTCAATTTCATTTTTTCTGGCTAAGCGCTAATGATATTGAAATGATTTTTTGCCCAAATATGTGCATTTCATTTCAATGGACTAAATTCACGGGTGGTAAACCTAGGAACTACCACAAAATTGTGTTAACGTAATTTTGTTCCCAAGCCACATCCGGGACACGTCGTGGTAGTTTCCAGGCCGAAAATTGGATAAAGAAAGGTTGGTGTCACTTTTATTTTTGTTTTATTTTACAACTAAGAACAAACGATGGTGAAATCCGACAATGTGGTTCCGTGTAGATATGTCTCAGCGTCCCCTCTAGCCCAAAATTTTGTTTGAAAAGTTATTTTCTTTCTTTTGGTACGTGTTTCCCCACTGAGCATCGGACCAACTTTCCCCAAAGTTCGAAGGATTTTAGCCCATATCTGTCAAATTGAATGGAATTTGATATCATTTGACGATGGGAATGATAAAAAGACCCTGAATAAACATTCCTGCAAAGAAAAAAAACTGAGCATTTACTCGTAAACGATTCATGCCCCGTTCGTCCTGTGTGGTAGTTTCCAGCTCATCGTGGTAGTTAAAATGCTATCGTGGTAGTTTCCAAGACTTTATAGGATACGTTTCTGAAGTGTTACAAAACATTATAGTGGTTGTTTGTTTCGCATGATAACCCTCGAACTCGTCAATTAATTACCACGGTAAACAAAAAAACCACATTTCAACACCATGAGGAAGCTAAGCTGAGGACTCGAGATTCAATGTGATGCTTGACAGGTGGAGACCATGCCCTGGACTACCAAACAACACCTCTGGAAATCTAAAGCAAAAGAAGGTCATCAGTTGAGCCGTGGTGGACCAAGCAACAGACAAAAAAAATGATATAAAAAATTGCGTCACTCGCTACGTTGTTCCATGTTCAATCAGCTTTAAGATAAAATGGCAGGCTAAGACTACTGGCCCAAAGTATTGTTAGTACTTGCGCTTCGGAAAAAAGGGAAATATCCTCGGGTTGGGACACTTTTTATATACATGCGAGTGTGACGATGAACGGGCATGTTATTTGATAATTAAAAAGCACGTTCATTCAAAAACAAAAAATGTGAATATCCCTTCTTTTCATTCTTCTCATCATTTCAATAGCCCACTAAAATTAAAATTCAGGCGGTCGTCATTTGTTATCTGACAAAAGGTTATTTGAAAAGGTCTTCGTATGAATAAGAGGAGTATTCAAGGTTCGGCCCGCACACCCTGTCTTTATAAAAATGAAGTAGCCCCTGAATAGTGGAAATCTGCTGATGCGAACTACTACTAAATTCCTACAAAGTCTTGGAAACTACCACGATAGCATTTTAAAGTTAAGCGGTGGTTTGGAAGAGTTTTCGATCACTTCATGATTTTTGGGTTCAAAATGCAAAAATCAACTTTTTGAAGAAAATAAGCATTTTAATTGCGGTTTTTATCAAATTGAAGTACCGGTGATAACAAACCCGTCTGGCCGACTTGAAAATCACCAAATACTTGAATTTTTGTTTATGGCAGAATTTCTAAACAAAGCTCATTTTCCGCATGTTCAGATATTTTCGAAAATCATCAGCAGCACATACTAAAATCATTGTATGTGTTTTATTTCATGTTTACATGTTTGACCAAGCACATAACAGCTTGATCAGCCCATATTCTAGCGATAATTTGTCAAGACTGGTGTCCACTTACGGTTTTAACGTGAAACATTAAGGGTCATTTAAATGGCATATGTAAAAGATTTTTTTTTAAAATGGAACAATGACGCCTACTCATAATAAATAATCGCTGAAATTTCATTCCCGTGCCGCAGATAATAAAGCGTATAGAGCAACGCAAAATTTGTATGCACATTGCATGGTTAAATCTAAAGCTGCTGAGAGTGGTTGTAGAAGAGAAATGGAGAGTTCAATTGTCACAAAAAGTTGCTTCTTTTTCATCTTATATCACAGCTGCAAAAACAATGAATAAAATATCTGAGGAATATTTTATATCACACTAAAAAGTTTGATTTTTTGAAATGAGGATACCTTTACTCGGACTTCGTCTGTGCAAGATCTACCAGTCGTTTTGAAATGACATAATTTGCAGAGTCTCGACAAAGCCTTAGATTTTTTTTATAGAATTAAAATTAAGTAAGAGCGTTTATTACTCTCTGAAGAGTCTCAAAAAAAGTAAGGTGGTCACTTATAACTTCGGTTCAGTGTATATAAACGTTCATGCAGGTACAAAGAAAAAAGAAATTATTTGGCAGGTCCACTAGTGTAGGATGAGTTATATCATATTTTCATAAGCAAACAGAGTAGACAATGATCTTGTAATAGCTGCCTGATCTTGGTCCGCTCTGTATGCAAAAGCGTTAAAATGCGTCACTAGTCACCAGCTTGCTGAAAGCCTAGCATATCTCCGAACCTCCGAACGCAAAACTAGATTACCAAAAGTAAGTGTCTTGTTCTATGATTGTCATTGGTCTTCAGGGGTATTGAGTTCTATATTCATATTTGTCAAAGTCGAAAAGCAACAAAAGGCAACAATAACAACATGAAATCACCCCACCCAAACAACAACAACAGGTGATTGAGTCTTGGCAATGCGTGGGATTGGGAACCATCTGAATTGAAAGAGAATACGCGTAGCCACGTCTAACAGGTATTGGAAATGTCTGAGCAAACAGGTGATTGTTCTGTGAAGATGTTTGGGACTATTGAGGGTAGTTCAACCCTGCTCAACTTTACCCAAATGTTGAAGACCAACATTTACCTTTTGTCCTTGCATATGCAACTGCAGGAATAATGTAAGAATCTATCGTGAGTGTGAGGGCAGGATAGAATAATCCGTCTCGAGGATCGCCTTTTGGCATTATGAGGCTTGTCGAGTGATGACAAACGGTGATCACTAGGGACGGATTTTTCTATCCTACCCTCACACGAATAATGGATTTTTTTTCTTGCTCACCGCTGTTTTTATTTATTTATTTATTTATTTATTTATTTATTTATTTATTTATTTATTTTAAAATAAGCTACAAGAAGTCCTAGAATACGCTAAGATGCCATTTCACATAATAACGTTACTTGACGTCCTGTGTAAGATAGCATGGGTAAGATAAGATTTTCTATCACAGGGTAACATCTCAACTATCCTTATCTGAAGTGCAAGAAAAATCACTTAGACGCCAATACATCCTGAAAATCTGTCTCCTCAAGAAATCTAATTTGACATTGATGTAAGTAGGTCAAGGTCAACATCTGATGACGATATAGTGTCTGAATTCTCGCTACTGTATCATACGGTTTACATTAGGACCAGTTGCATTCTAACGCCAGAGAAAAAAAGCTGCCTTACGCCTTGCTAACGTGGTCAGGACCATTTTGAAACAAATCTTTATCCTAAGCCATATAAAAATTTGTTCGGCTCAGTAGTTTTGATAGGAGATACTCCAAATACTAAAGGACAGACAGATGATAGAAGACAGAATATACTTATAAAGCATTAGCTCACAAGTGAGCATGATATCGTGTCCGACACACGAGCCACAGATAATATATTGACTGTGACGCAAAAAAAGAGAAACCAAACAAAAAGACCCATTTAGCAAGCACGTAGCAAGCTTGGATACTAAGCTTTCCAGATGGCAAATAGCAAGAGCGCTGATCAGACTGCGTGGATACACATATGCATACCAAGTCATTTTGGACCCAAATCAAAAATCTATGGTCCACCACTGAACATGATTTTAACACAACACAATCGTAGAATAATCCATCAAATATTGACTGCAAATTATTTGCGTGTAAGGCCAGAATTTTTTTATTTGTTGATTTACAAACCTTCCTACTGTAATTTTCCAACAAGTAGAAAAAATCTTAAAGTATTTATTTTATCCGCCGTATATAAGTATTATTTGTTTAGTTGAAAAAAATATATATGTTTATACATATTTTTGAGGTTCTGTCTATGTATTTTTGAGAGTGACACTGTTAATAGTGATTGTCCTGTCCAGATTTTTAGGAAAATGATGAAATATATAAAGATTTAATACAGACTTTTGGTTTACCTTACTTATGAGTTTTATTGTTTTTTTTCTGGATATATTAAAAAAAAAGCTTTGAAAATGGTCATTTTCTGAGCTTTTTTTTTTCGTCCCACGACCCTAAATCTGAAACAAATTTTCGGTAAATAAGCTAATAAAAGAAATCTGGCCTAAACAACACAAAAGTTCTAAACCAAGAGCAAGTAATCAATCATATTTCCATCTTATAATAGATTTTACCTTATGTTCTTGGAGTTGGTGTTTCAGGTGGTTCACAGTAGCATCAACATGATTTCTTTGCTCATGAATGATCTTGGATATTACATCCGGGTCACCTGTCATCAGATTCACAGCTGAAATTAATAATGTTTTAGGCTGGAAACTGGTACGAGATTGCTTTCACCCAAAGCAAGCATATTAGAAAAGATTATCCAGTACGTATCAACTATATAATCTTGTATACTAGACAAGCCCCCCCCCCCACAAAAAAAAAAAAAAAAAAAAAAAAAAAAGAAAAAAAATGCCACAAGCTAGGAACAAAGACCGACCTACGACACCGGGATGTAAAACCACAGAACACGGATTCTAACACGCCAGCAAGTACACAAATAGTACATTTAAGCCGAATGGAACTTCCCACTGTTATCAATTGGACCAGTCCATTTCCATTTTAAGGGTTTCAACCAAAAATTTATGATAAACTTGACGATTTTGATTTTGAAATGGTCATTTTCCCATTTTTAGATGGTGATGTTCCTCGCTCAAAATCCTATGGAGTCTATATCTATCAACTCATCCGCTTTGCTAGAGCATCTAGCAATGTTGCCATGTTGCTGACTTCAACACTCACAATAAAGTGTTAACTCAAAACTTCTTAAACAAGGCTATCTGTAACATAAACGTCGCAAAACCTTTTCTAAATTGTATCGATGATACTATGATTTGATGTATAAATTCCAAGCTAAATCTCTCTTGCCCCAAGGACTTTCGGAACCTGAGTTTCATGGTGACTTGTTGTATATATTGAAGAAGATTGTTGGCTCTAATAATTTTTCAGCGCAGTTTATTAAAATAATTTCCCATAACATTAATGTATTGCAACAGACTGCATGCTTGGTGGTCAACCCAATCACGGCTGGCAACTTTGCTTTCCCCTTTAATTGCACGCCACAGGGTAGAAATTCAGACTCTATGACGGTTCTGACTTAAAGACTTATCTATAGATGAGATGGTAGGGGCCTGATGCTTTGGCTGTTGTCAGGCCCATCGGAGTTTACCTGTTGGATTTCTTTTGCTCCGGTATTCAGGTTTATGTACTGTTGAGTCCTTATCTTTGCTTTATCTCCTTCTTATGTCTTGATTTATATGTACTAGGAGATGATGCATGGATAAGTTAGGGGTCTTTCATGCAAACCAAACATCTATGTGTCTTGATCCATGTCTGAACTAAGGGTGAGGTTGGATCGATGAAATCGGTTTAAGCCCTCCAGTAAAACATTTTTTCTGACCATTCCCAGGCTGTACTTCTTTTGTTGATCATTAGGCTCAGTGTTATTTATGTCTTGTGTTTTTCATTAAAGAGACTAGGTCTGTAACAAAGAACATTTTTCGAAAAAAATCTTTTCTTTTTAAATCATTTATAAAAATAGAATTAAGTTATGTTTTCACAATAAATATTTCAGAACAGCTGAAAACTGCATGGAAAAGTGAATTATCTTATAAAAACAGGTGATTTTTCTCTTGTTAGGAATTATTTACGTCCCTCCAATAATTCTAGACAGTTTAATTTTTTACATAAATGCTGTTGTTTTGATAGTGATATTTTATTAAAATTTATGATAATGGTAAAATGTTTACCTGAATTTGAGTATTTTTACTGTATTCTTGAAAAATAAAAAACTTTATTTCCAAAATTAGAACATCAAAAGTTACAGACTATGCAGCTTTAAGAAATGCAATACTGATTTCCCTAAGTATTATTCAAAAGACAGTTGATTGTAAACTGATTTCATCGTGAGTTGGCTTCTCTCAGCTGACTTTAATTAAACTCGACGACGTTACTGCTTCGAAGACTTGAATCACCGAAACATTTCTTAAGTACTGGAGATTTTTAGCCATTAAATGAAACGATATACATCAAATAAGCAGCAAACACGCTGTGCCACAGACCTGTCGATTAATGTGGGCGTGATTTTTCGGGAACTAACGATGTCCATAACACACATCTGATGCGTGCCGTGTTTTCTCAGTTTGAAGAAGAAGGGAATCTTTCACTGATAACATTTTGTCAAATGAAACTGTTGACCCCTCTCTCAAAAAGTTTACATTATAACGAATTAAACTCATTTTAATTGGACGTTTTCATGCGGTAATTACAACTGAGCCCTCTTTAAAATACAATGAAAACATTGTTTTGCATTCCTTTTCGAGACATAAATTATAGTTGCTATCTACTTGTTGCGTTTTTAAAGTCCGTCAGTAAATTTGTTATTACATGCGCAAAGTATGGTAATAAATATAGATACAGCCAAAACCTAAACATCTGCTGAGGATGCACTTTTAAAGAATGATATTGAAGGACTAAATGACCTCTGCCGTTTGACACTACTCCAATACTGAATAAGATTTTTTTCAAATAAGGTTCAACTTACTTCCAAAGGTTGCTGGTTTCGAGTCCACATTCCAGGCCAGATATACATGATCTCCTTCGTGGTGGATTCGTTCAATGTACCCTGAAAGTCATGACATGTGTTTCGTTAAATGACGGTACCTATTTTACACTAGATTTCGATACGTATCGCATATGCACACACATACTGTTAATAAACGGCCTATCTGACATATCCAGCAAAGCTAGACGCCTTAAGTTTGACGTCTTGAATTTGGTCTGAGCTTTCGTGTACTCGTGCATACGAGCAGCATCGTCTTTGGCGAGAATGCACGGATGCACAGAATCGCCTGAGTCTACGATGATAAGTGATAAGAACCGAAATATCATGCATTGTCCCATAAATTTCGGAAATTTCGCGAGAATTTTATTTCCGCAAATAGCGTAAAAAGTAAGGAAGA
Source organism: Loripinus fragilis (assembly GCA_964019695.1). NCBI lineage: Eukaryota > Metazoa > Mollusca > Bivalvia > Lucinida > Lucinidae > Loripinus > Loripinus fragilis. The sequence goes on along the minus strand of OZ026522.1, from coordinate 34,386,765 downwards.
AAACAAAGATCAGGAATCGATACAATCAAGTACCACGCCTGATCAAGGACACCGTATGTGAAAGTGACAAAACGCAACAAAACATACAGGAGAGCCAAGAGCTCAGCCCTTTCCCAGCAGGTGACCACAAGGTTACAAGACACAGGCAACACAATGTTGCAAAGACAAATACAAATCAAAAGACATGCTTGACACGTTAAAAATACGCGACCTACATCAGTAAGAGACAAAGCGGTTTTGCCATTTTGCGAGGGTTTTATTTTTTCGCGAAAATAAGACTCTTGCGACGATTTACGAACTAACAGTATTGTTAATACCATACAGTGATAATGCTATATACACGTACTGCGAATGCCATGCATGTTGTGCCACATGACGTAAAAAGCAAAACTACAACAAAACCAAGATAATCTGTGCGTCCAGAAAAGCTTCAGATCAGCTTTGACATTCGCCACATTTTAAGAGACTCTGTCGTCTATTTGAAGCACATATGGGACCTTAGATATTCAGTTAGTGCACGGTCGGTGCTTTGAACTGACTGGGTTGACTGGGTTAGACTCTTTCACAGCCTATATCAAGGTACGTAACGCATTCTATGACTGGGTTTGATGTCTGGTGTTGTGTTGCTTTGTGCTGTCGTTTGCTATGTCATGCCACTCTCTGTTATAATTGGAACAGAAAACGAGATTTTGATACCAATCGCACCAATGAGCAGCAAAGATTCAGACAAGTCTGCCAATGTGCACAGACTTGCCACTGCCTTCGCTGATCAAAGACACACAAATATGGATGAAAATTTAGGCTCAGACATTTTAGATTTCTAGATCTCTAGCCGTTTGCATGCATTGCTATAAAAATCCGAATAGTCTACTAGACAACTACTATATACTATTAGACTGACTCAAAAAAAGAAACGGTGCACATAGGTTATTCTACAATTGCTGATTCTAATATATGTTTGAAAATGATAAAAAGATTGATCGCGTGGATGAAAAAAGTGTGGATCCTATTAAACTGGCGTAGCCAGCTGAATAGGACCCACACATTTTTCATCTACGCGATAAATCCATTTAAATTGCCAACATATAGTGGTCTGATCTGGATCTACACTATTTGAAAGGAAGTATATCTTGAAACTAAAGTATATATCGTTTCTTTTTTGAGTCAGTATGTATATAAACAATTCTTTTTTACGATACAGTAAATCGTATATGTCCTGACACAATATTGCTTTTTTCTAAGAAATTTTACAGAATTGAGACATAGAAGTTTTCCAACTGGTAGCATTAAGATATGAATAATTGAGCCAGTGCATGAAATTTCCAACAATGTGGCATTTTGACATGTGTAGACTCGGACGAGCCTCTGCAGCCTCCTTTTAAGCTTAGAAACTCCAAATTGTGTTCAGTCAGTAGCTTAACATTCATAGAATACTCAATCGACTAGCAAGGCTCTGATCAGACTGCGCGTATGCGCAGGCTGATCTGAGGCTTCGCAGGTCGCACATCCCACATTGTTGTAAATCTCATGCACTGGCTAAACTACTTATGTATAACTAAGTATATTACAGCAATTTATTTAACAAACAATACTAACATTTGAATGTGTGATCCGAATGTTTACTTCCATCAACAGCAATCAACACTTTTCTTTTTCCACCCATGTCTTGTATTATGCAGTTTCACTTGACTTCAGTGGTCTGTTTTGATACATCTGTTTAAAATACCCATGTAATCTTAAGATAATGCGTTGAGTGTGTCATGCGAAAAAGACATGTTAGTCCTTGTGAGCCATACCCTGACCTATACAATGCAAATGCAAAGTTTAGGACAGAAAGGGGCATCTGAAGACTGTTGGTAAAGCCTAAGCTGGGTGAGGTAAAATACAAAGTACCCCTGCAAATGGTTGAGTTGTGACGTTGGGGTTTTTATACGAATGTACTCATACGGACCGTTGCCCTCTGACACAACTTATTTATATGAACCTGATAGTGCAACAGTATATTTTGCGACGTTTGTCCAAGGTTAATGATCATATGTACCTTTGCAAGTTTTACACAATTTCATCTGCGTTTTTTGTTTGGATAGAACCGAGTGAAAATTGCCTTAAGTACCACACAAGCGAAATTGTTAAATTTTGAGAAATATACCAAGGACCCCGAACAGTCTACTATTCAATCTGCCCAAATTTTGAGAGCAATGGCTACGATTCTGTATAATTGATAACTGTATTTTTGTGCTTTGATTAAAAGCTGACATTCAGTGCCCATAACAAAATAAAAAAAAAAACATTTAGAAAATATTGCATATAAAATCCAGGACCTAATAGGGTTTATTTCTATATCTTTTCAACGCAAATTCAATCCGAGGGCTGAACCAACTACCTTTTACACGGAAAAAATATCATTTTCTTTGAAGCGCTTAACTGGCCATTTTATGGGCAATCCTGCATGAAGACTGTTCGAGGTCCTTTACCTAACCGGTACGTATACATACCAAAAAGTAAATGAGTATGACCAGGAAATACCACAATCACACACTAAAGGCCAGCCTACTGCACCATGAGAAAGAGTCACAGAACACTTATTGTCAAAAGATATCAGGAAGACAATTAAAACAAAGCAACCAGCATCCTCGTCAATATGATTGCAAAACTAGAAAATACACCAAGTAATGCATAACAAAACAAAGACGAATCACAGAATCCCCACAAACAATGAGAGGTACATAAAACAAGGAATGAACAACCATCGCCTTAGAACGGACAGCAGCTGAAGCCACCAGGGGTGGGGGGGGGGCTTAATTGCATTTTACTGGCGCCAAATCTCCGCCCTAGATTCTGTTGTTGTTAATACACAAAAATATTAGCTCGCATGTTGTTATTAGCTGACGAAAAAACGAAATAGTCGGTAGAGTCTGAACTATGAGTAAACCATCACAATCTAATACAACCTGACATGGACGATCTTATTCGATATAAATGCGTTAATTAAATAGTCATGCAAATTGAAAATTGAAAATTTGTGTTCCCGTTTAAAATTTATGCACTCTCATGTTGTTTACTATGCCATCCTTGAGTAATGAGAAAAAGAGAAAATAATCATCTATGGGCAATAACAAACAATTTTGCGACTGTGTACATATCTAAATATTTAAGATGGTATGGTAATACCCAATCATGGTTTATAGCTATGGCTTCCTCTTTAATTGCACGACTGTGGGTCAGGTCTCGGACTCAATGAAGGCCCTGACGTAAAGCTTTAATCCGTTGGTTGGTGCCTGATGCTTGTCCATTTGGCTGGCCCCACCGCAGCTCAACTTGAGGTTTCCTTTAGCCCTTACTATCTGTGAGTCATGCGCCCTTTTCTTTGTATCATCATAGTGTGTTAATTTGATTCGATTGTTTCTATGTGATGATACACTTTATTAGTTAGGAAGCATCCATGCGAGCTAAACAATTTTATGCTTTAAAAAACAGCAGAATCGAGGGCGAAGATGTGGTACCAGTAAAATACATTTAAGCCCACCCTCCCTCCCCTGGTGGCTTAGTCTGATGTCCGCTCTAAGGCGGTGGTTCTGTTGTTGATGATCTGTTGCTTGGTGTGCTTCTCATTGGTTGTGGCGTTCTGTGTTTGTCCTTGTTTTGTTGTGCATTACTTTGTATCCTTTCTAGTTTTGCAATCATTTTGAAGAGGAAGAGAGAGAGCTGGTTGCTTTGCTTTTATTTTCTTACGAATGTCTTGTTACTGTTAATGTTATGTGACTCTTCCTCACGGTGTCGTAGGTTGGTCTGCGTTGTGTGATTGTGGTATTTCCTGATCATACTCACTTACGTTTTGAGTGGTAGACTAGAATATGATACACTTGATAATGTAGACAGGCGGAAACGATGACAAATCAACAGTGTTGCAACAAACATTAACGCACGTGTTAACAGAATTGATATTGCACATCAATAAATCTATATTTTCCAATACATGAAATAATGATATAGGCAAAAATTAATTGTCACACTCAATGGCTTCAGACACAATTAATGCTACTGGCGCATTCTCAAGACCAGCTTAGTTTCTCTACACATCTTTGCAAATATTGAGTCTATCCTCCGCTCTATGCACTACACGTCATTTAGCTTAATTCTAGTAATGAAACAAATGCGATAACATCGTAATGCTCAGGGTCCGGTGACTAATTTAAATAGATAGAATGGTTATTTTGGACCAAATTTAAGCCTGCTAAGATATTGCAACAGACTGCATGCTTGGTGGTCAACCCAATCACGGTTGGCAACTTTGCTTTCCTCTTTAATTGCACGCCGGTTGGTCGGACTTCAGACTCTATGACGGTTCCGACTTAAAAACTTATCTATCAATGAGATGGTAGGGGCCTGGTGCTTTGGCTGTTTGTCAGGCCCACCGGGGTTTACCTGATGGATTTCTTTTGTTCCGGTATTCAGTTTTATTAACTAATGGGTCCTTATCTTTGCTTTATCGCCTTTTTGTATCTTGATTTATATGTTCTAGGAGATGATGCATTGATAAGTTAGGGATCTTTCATGCAAACCAAACATCTATGTGTCTTGATCCACATCTGAACTAAGGTTGAGGTCGGGGCGCCGTGAAACCGGTTTAAGCCCTCCAGTAAAATATGTTTCCTGACCGTTCCAAGGCGGTGCTTCTTTTGTGGATCATTTATGTTATTTCTGCCTTGCTTGTGTTATGCTTTCGTTCACGTCTGTTTATTGATGCCTTGTGGCCACCTACTGAGAAAGGGTTGACCTCTTGGCTCTCGTTTGGGATGTCTAATTGTGAAGTTGTCACTTTCCCATTGGTATCCTGGGTCAGGTGTGGTGCTTGATTGTATCGATTCCTGACCTTTGCCATTTTTCAGACTTCATAAGACCTCTTTCTTAAGATTTCTTAAGATTTAAATGTCAGCACAAATAAATACCAAAAAACTCCTTTTAGCATGTTTTGGTGCGTGGTCAACCTGATCACCTATCAAAGTATAAGGCTGGTATTTGGTCTTGATCTTTGTTAATTTTACTGCCAAAAGTCTCAAATTGGTATCAAATGACAATTTCTCTATTTCTCTATTTTAATATATTATGGCAATAATTTTCTCTAAGTCTTGTGTGCCAGCTCAAATATTTTATTCAATCATACTCTAATGACCATTTTCTTGCGTTGTGTTTCAAATATTATATTAATCATGTTACAGATGCATGAGTTGTGTATCGTCTTAGATACATCCAGAGTTCACGGTCGGTCATGGGTAGATGAACAATGAGAGCCTCTTCAGATAACACAAAAAAATCCTCCCAACAACTACCGATGATAGTGAAATTTATTACACACAAAGCAGTGAAATATTGGAATATATTAATTAAGGGGAAGGGTCTTATTGTGAGAACGTGTGCTCCAACTCTATTACTGTATCAAGGCAACACAATTTGTTTAAACTATACGTAATCAAATGCATATTTCATTAGTAATGTTTTCACATGTTCAAGATAAAATATAGCCTCTTCTTGCCGGTGAAATTGGATGACCTCTGCTTTCTCTATTGACTTTCCTTAACCTACTTTAGTTTTTCAAAACGCCAATGACTAACTTATTAGTGTACACACACATTTTCTAAATGACTTCACTTAACCTACTTTAGTCTTTTAAAACGCCATTGGCAAACTTATAATTGTACACACACATTTTCTTAATTGGATCATACGGAATATTCTGGTTCAAAAGATGTTTGGCTTTGCTAAATTTTGTTTTCTTAACTCCAGCTAGTTCTGAGTCAATGGTTTCAGTGTTGAAGACATAGACGCTATGAAACATCATTACAAATGTGATGTCATGTGTGACGTCATAAGTGTAAGCATCTATCTCGCCTCAAAATTGTATACAACGCAAAGAAAATAAAGAATTTGGTCATGAATTGATTATGATTTATTTCATCTCTTGAAGTGAAATATGAAATATATATAATTTTAACTTCACTGGATGAAACCACAAATGTTTAATTAGCATCGTATCTACCAATCAAATAATTTCAACTGGATGATTTCTGGCAATGTGATTATGAAATCTGAATAAGTCGGGATACTCGATTTCTTTCACATACTGTTGTATCCAGAAGTAGGAATTCTTATCCTCTTCTTGTCATGGTGTGACATGTGCTGTCGAACATTGTCATTTAATGAGTCATTGCAATGCCAAATTTTAAATCCAAAACGTAATTGTGGATAGCAGTTTATTAGGAGTTTCTGTTGTGTCTTTCTGAATAAATTGTGGAAATTGAAACGATGGTTGATTCCTATACTCATAATTTGTTTTACTATCCTCTCAAATGAGAGTTTTTACCACTTAGCGTTTATAATAGATACTGGCACACACACACACACTTCAGTTGCTTTTTATAAATATTTTCCTAGTTACTTTCGAATTGGATATTCTTCTTTTTTAGTTAATTCTTGATCATCATGATCATTGTGGTGTCTTTTGATGTCAAGTTTAACAAGTAAGGCTTTGAGAACGCTTGTTGACATCGCGAGGCTCGCTGAGCGATTAAACATGCGTTCTCAAAGCGGAACTTGATTTCAGAAGCGAACCTGGTATTCTATTTATCAGTTTACCAATTGTTTTACTCTTCAACTAGCGATTATGACGTAATTTTCGATTTTGTGTTTAGTCAGTGTCAATAACGACGTCATTAAAACGTCCAACGTCATCATGGCCTGATAAAAGCACATGTCGTGAGATAGACAATGTTTATTAGGCAACGTGCAGTAATACAGTTAATATGAGAGGCACCTGATAAAATAGGGAAAAAGGGACTATACCTGTTTTCTGAATCATGCTATAAGTGCACCTACGGTTATTGAACTTCTGTAATCTATAGCAAAGGGCATACACGTGTTATCTTTGAGCTTAAGAAAGCCTGTTTTGGTCGCATGTGAACAGCAACGAGGCAGACCAGCATATATTTCAGCACAGTCTGGTCAGCTTCCTTGTTATTTGCTTCTTAGGTAGTATGATAGTAGAACTCGCTCTGTAATACAAATTTCGGAACTAAAGCTAATGTGTATCGCTGTGCAGACTGTTTCGAGTATCCAAGAACAACTCGTGGCACCAAAAGAAGAGACACAAGAACACAAACACACACACACACACGCACGCGCGTACGCATGCACGCATGCACTCACACAATAGCTAGAATGCCATAAGCAAAGTAAAAAACCACCTCTTCCTTAGTGAGATAATTGACAAATGAAAATACACGACTATCTATATCATAGAATCAGGACTAAACCCAAAGCATCAATCGACAATAGGAGCAAACACAAACAAAAACGTACAACAGAAGAATCATCGCTTTAGAACGGATAAAACGTTTGGCATGGAAATAATCTATACTGCTCAACAAAAGTTTAGCACGGGTTAGTAAAAATATATTTTTATTTAAGCAAATGGTTTAAAGTTATCAAATATCTGCTGAAATGATGGGTTGATATTTGATACAGTTAAGGAAAGCAATTGGTGTACTTTTATTGGATTTTCTACTGCGTCGTTCGTTGTTTTAAACGAGAGAGGGGTCAAAAGCGTGTTTCAACTCCATTACTGGCAACACAAATTGATACACCTTTTGATTAGAATGTCTTTTGTTTTCCAGCTTGGTCGAATCGGCAATTTCGAAAAACAGATAAAGGTCGTCTCCATTGAGCATTTGAAGCAAAAGTTGAGCCTTGAAAACAACTAACGTCGCTGTTGTAATGACGTTTACATGTCAAAAACAGTAGTTTTTTTCGTTGTGTAGGCATGCTTAATTGAAAGGGTTTTTCTGTTTTAGATGATGCCAAAAGAGAGACAGTTCAGGGAAAGGTAAGTTTGTAAGAAAAAATTTCGAATTTAATTCATAAAAAGAGACGTTAATCTGAAATTGAGGCTAAATGTAGGCGGTAACGCTATCTAAAGAAGACGTTTTCAAATGACCAACTAACAGAAATGTTCCAGGTGCTTGTGCCATTCAAGCATAAAAAAGATTCCTTGATCTCTTGATTCTGTTAGCTGAAAAGTCAAAAAGTGAAAAATGCCATTTAAACGTCATAATGGATCGGTAAAACGCAGCATAAGCGGGTATCAAACTTTGACGTTTTCAACGTTTTTTACCATTGAAAACATTTTGCTTTACTCTACATTCAAAAGTTCTAATTTCTGATATAGACATGTATTCTTTACATGCCCATGATATCAAATTTAACGTTGATTCACTGACGCCTAACCAGACTACATTTTGTCTGGCGGACACGAAAAAACGTTAATTTCAAGATCCCCATACATGTTGATTAAATTAAAATAAACTGTTTATGATCATTTAAAGTGAGACACCATATTTAAATCCGTGCTAAACTTTTGTTGAGGAGTATATTTTTCTTATTGGAACATTTCATTAAAGAGCAATAACTATGATGTTGTTCAGTACCAAATTCATCCTTCAATAGAAAACAGTTTCTCTTTCCACATTCCGTTTGGCCATTTAAGTAAGAAAGAGGGCAAAAATCAGGAATCGATATAATCAAGGACCACACCTGACACAGGATACCAATGGGAAAGAGACAACGTCACAATTAGATACCACAAACGAGAGCCAGGAGGTCAGATCTTTCCCAGCAGGTGACCACACGTCATCAACAAACAGACGTGCAAGAAAGGATAACAAAACAAGACAGAAATAACATAAATAATCCACAAAAGAAGCACCGCATTGGAACGGTTAGTAAACTTATTTTACTGGAGGGCTTAAACCGATTTAATGGTGCACCAACCTCATCCTTAGTTCAGACGTGGATCAAGACATATAGATGTTTAGTTAGCATAAAAGACCCCTAACTAGTTAACCCTTTTCTGCATAAACATTCATGCTAAGCTCCACCCACTATGAATAATTATTTAAATAAACTTTCCAAGTTTGAAAATAGAATTAAGAAATTACTTGTCAGGTTTACTAGTTAAGGATAATATCTTATCATATTTCCTTATACAAACAGAGTAAACCCTGATCAGGCAGCTCATACAAGAGCTGCCTGGTCTGGATCTGCTCACAGGAGCTTGGCGATATTTTCTTTTGTTATACTAATATACCCTTTTAATTACAAAAGGAAAAGACGGTCACTCCGTACTTGCTCAAATCTTTTCTGGGCGAATTTCAACGTTATTATTCAGCTTACAAGCTCATGTGCATATGCTTTAGATAAACAATAAAATGTTCTATCTTCCGCCATATATCAGATTTCATTAGCATTTCGTTTTTTAAATGAACAGTGATTGTATTGCTGTGCTGGATACATGCCCGACACACTACCATCTTTGTTGTCTTAATGTGCATTGTATATTGGATTTTTTTCTCTCAATATATTATAAAAGAATGTGCCCAATCATCTTGACCAATCAAATGCCAAAGCACAATTGGGCCGATATATGTACATAACACTGTATCTGGAATGTATCCAGCACAGCAATATGTCCTAATTTCATTATAAAAACGAAATTACAATGGAACCGTACATGTTGATCAATTCGGATAATTGGCGGAAGATAGAACATACACTCGCCCATAACAGGATAGAATAGAATAGAATACTCTTATTAATCCATTCATGGGACATTTCTGACATATTTGACAATAATAGCAAATAAATACAACAAACAAATACATTAGGCACAAGTTAACAATGCATAACTTTATAAGACAACACACAAACAATTTTTAGCTTACTTGACCACTAAAAGTGGAAAATAAAACTTTGGTGATTAAGCAATATATTAGTTATATGACATGAGCTTGTAAGCTGAATGATAACGGCAAAATCCACCTAGAAACGATTTGATCAGCTGCGGAGTGACCGTCCTTTCCTTTTGTAAACAAAAGGGTATATTAGTATAGGAACAGAAAAATAACCTCAAGCTCCCGTGGATCTGCTCTCTTTGCAAAAGTGTAATGAGGTAAAGGGTTAATAAATTGACAGGCATAAGAAACTGTCCTATAATACCTACTTCCTATAATACCTACTGGAGATAGTACTGCTTTTGAGACGCCTCCTGCCTGGTGGTGGGAAAAAGCAAATACAGTTCTCAGCGTTCGGCCGAGAAACCACCGCAACTTCGAATGTGACTACATACGGCTGCAGGAACTATTTTGATAATTGTTTCACTAATCAATATCTTTGCTTTCTGTGAAAATACCATTTTTACTTGTTTAATATATGCATTGATTTCAATGCTAAGTATGAAATAAAATATCATAATATGAATCCTTTTTTAAGGTTACGGTTCTCCAAAATGCTGCTAATACAACAACACCAGATGGTACCACCTCTACCCAAGTGACTCTAGATTATTGTTTGCAATTAATTCCTTTAAACGGTTCCTTGTTTTATCGCAAATATTTTATTTGATATATACTGCTGCTTGATGAATTTGATTGAGCAAACACTGGATGTAGCTGCTGTCAATTCTTACGTGGTAGTTCTGATTTTTCATTGTTTTTCAATATCCATGTGTTATGGATATTTGAGTATTTTGTTTGTTGGAGGGAGGTGGGTGGGTTTGCTGGGAAAGAAAGAGCTAGTGGCTTTACTTAAAATAATATGCTTGCTTTTGTGTGATTGTCAGTGTTCTGTGTCTCTTCCTCACAGTGTCGTGGGATGGCTAATCTCTGTTGGTCTATCAAAACTTCAGATTATATTAAAATCTAATTTAAAGTTTAAAGGGTTTCTAACTTCCAGCGTGTCTACAAATGTATTCTCTATTGCCTCATAATTTGACCAAAGAAAAACTAATTGAGTTCATTGAACAAGCTTTTAATACAGAGGGCTCTCTTTATTTGGCTTGTAATGAGAAACTAGTTTTTTTTCTTCTGAACAACCAAATAATATAATTTGTGGTATCAGAAAGTTAGTGGCGCAATCCATGCTCTTTTGGCCACTTAATTTATCAGATAGGGTTCCAATTCAAATAGGCAAATTGTTGGTATTCCAATGGGTACCATTTGTGCTCCTCTTGTAGCAGATTTGTTTTGTTATGACAGAGACTTTATGCTGTTTTTCCCTAACAATTATCAAGCTTATATTATTGAAGCGTCCACATTATGCTTCAAGATATCTAGATGACTTGCTTAGTAATGACAATCATTATTTTGAACAAATGGTAAGTCATAAATATCCCAAATTTACGATAAACGAGATGCTTTTGATTTTTAATAGTTACTGTCCCATTTCTTGGTGGATATGTTCCTCGACCCTCTTCTTTTGTTGTAAATATAACTCAGCCCATCCGCTTGCTAGAGTATGTCTTGGTGTTATTGACTTCAACATCAGAAAGCAAGTTACTAAAACAAGAATATCGATGTCATACACTTTGTAAATCATTTTCTAAATTCTACAGCAGACGCTCAGAGTTGATTGTTAAATACAATGTTGGCTAGAAATCTGTTCTGCACCAAAGCATATCAGAGCCAGTTTTAAATGGTGATTTAGTTTATAAATTCAAAACAAGCATTGGAAAGCATTCTTTTCCTAATCAGTTCAAGAAATAACCAAACGTTATAGAAGAGTGGAGTATAACATGGATATTATGCGACAGTATGCATGCCAGGTTATAAACACAATTACTGTTGTTCCCCATTTTATTGGACGACGATGAATCAAGCCTCAAGCTCAATCATAACCCTGACATAAAACTTTCATTGGTGGGTTAATGTTTGATGCTTTTCTTTGGCTTGGCACATCAACAAAATAAACAAAATACATTTATGCCCCACCCCCCCTCCCCTCCATGACTTTTGGTAATTGTTATTGTAATTGTAATTACGAGGACTGTTCAAATATGAATGCAAGTAGCTTCATAACTTTCTTCACATATATACTACGACAAAATAGAATACCTTTCAGGAAAGAACTATTTGTCATCTTTAAAATGGCACCAAACATTAAGAAACACTCACTATATTTCTCGAGTTACAAACGCTTATATAAAGGCCATTCCTGTATACTGAAGTTTTTCTGAAGCAAATTGTCAAACACGTTTTGGTACATGTGCGGATATAGTGTCATATCTTTGTAAGTTTGAGACAAAATGGCTCCTAATTTTAGACACAAGTTTAAGGTACATTGACAAACGTACTTGCAGATAAAAGTTTATAAAATCCTGTTTCAATCTCGAGTAAACAGGCACGTTTGTGACGTCATTAATTTTATTATAAACGTCATTTTGAGTTGTCTACTGGTGATGCAATAATGATAATCGCTGTGTCTTTTTCTTTGCGTTTTGCATAAAACCTGCTTAATATGTCATAAGGAAGTTTTCAAAACGTACGGTCCTCTATTTACAGAGTTATGACATTTCATATCATTTTTCAAGCATTTTACTGCTTCTTCATGACGTGTTTACATTAATTAAAATGTGTTCAATCTGTCTAGTCGTCAAGACCAGGCGAGTAATTTTATTGTAAATAATGCCTAATTTTGGTAAAACTTAAAGTTAACGTTCAAATTTAGATTAAAACTGCAATGTTATGGGGAAATATTAAATATAAGTTCTATAACCCCTTCACCTAAAGCAGTTTTGAATAAATAAAATGCTTTTTCAGCGTTTAAAAATTACCCACTATCTTTCAATGATCTGTAGCAACAACTCAGTATGAGCGATCAACATATTGTCTTTGAATTAAAACTAGTTCAAATTTTCCTTCGTGCATTTTGTTAGAGAAAAGTTTGACTGAAAACTGAAAGGTGTTGTTTTGTTTACCATTTATTTGCAAACATAAGGAGACTTTAGTAAAAACGATTCGATGTAATTTAACAAAAACATGTCGGATGTTCCAAACTTTCACAGAATCATTTAATAAGTATATGGGGATACTTCCTTACAAAAATCAAGAAATTTCACCAGTTTATGGAAGAATTATACGCTCGTCTATATCACTGTTTTGTTTGAAGCATTGAGTTTGTTAGTATACTAAAGTAACCCTCATTCAAAGGGCTATAACTCGATAAGTATACTGTATTTTTCTTTCGGTCTGGTGCCAGTTTAAAGGTAACATATAATCCTTTATATAAACGTATACCATTTTGTCGTAGCATATATTTGACAAAAGTTATGAAGCTACTTGCATTCATATTTGAACAGTCCTCGTATAATGAATGAGTAATTTGTAATGGGCCTTTTTCTCATTACATAATTGTAATGTAATGCAATACATTTGAAAAATGGTATGTAATGGCCATACATTTGAATTACATCTGGTCACTAGCATATATGCCATTAGTTTGAAAGTAGCATGAGGTATATTTCATTTTCTAGTGAGATGAGTCTTTTGAAGAAAAAAATATGTTCTGATTCATAACAATATGGTAATTTTGGTAACTATTTAATATTTAAATAAAATTTCATAAACTTCTTTTTCAAAAATCAAGGAAAAAAGTGATTTGTCACACTCAAAATTCAACCTTTTTGCTTATATTATGGTAAGCATGCCAAGCCATTGGTAATGTGACTAAAGATAGCTTTCATTAAGGTGGATAAAACATTTTAAAGATAGAAGTACATTGTTTTTAACCTTTTATGGTACAGACATAATATTTAATTTTTTATGACTCTGACTTCTTTTTGATTGATAGTCTAAGTGTTGACAGGAAATCAGTTCTTTATGCATTCAAATATTTTAAATACCAGGGTCTGAAACCATATGAAAACAAAATGAAATACTGTTTAATGTATCAATTAACATTAATTTTGACAAAGCTGCAGGTATTAATTATTGAATAGAACAGATACAAATGCTCAAAACATACTCTAATAGTGAGTGATTAACTGTGATTTTAAAATGGCAATATTTGGCTCAAGTAAAAACATCTTTAATTGATTGAGTTTTTGATATACCAGTAAATAATTACCAGAGTTGTTGTGCATTTCATTAAAGAAAAGGCTAGCACCATCATGGCATGACTAGAACTACGCTGGCTGATTATGATCTTTTATACAGTTTTTAAACAAAAGTTTCTTATAGTTTTATCAATTTTAGTGTTTTAGATTGTATTGTTTAAAAGTCACGAAATTACATTAAATTTCATATTAATAAAGTTGTGAATAAGTCAAAGTATAACTTGTAATGTAGTTGCATTACTTTGGGGAGTAATTGTTATGAAATTCATTACATTATCAACCCCATGTAATTGTCATGTAATGAGTTTGATAGTAATTGTAATGTAATGAATTACAATTCAAAGTAATTGACTCCAGATCTGACCTCAACCCCCAGTGACCTCGGCTGATGTCCGTTCTAAGGCAGCGATTTCAGTGTTTGTTGTTGTTCCCACTGTGTGAGGGTTTGTTTTGGGTCTTTGTTTTGTGAATGTAGATCTTAGTGTCATTTCTAGTTTTGCAATCATCTTGCTGACATAGTGTTCCTGCTTTCGTGTGGCTGTCATTGTTTTGTGGACCTTCCACGCGGTACCATGAGCTTATCTGCGGTATGCTTTTGTGGCAGTTTCTGGTCATACTCACTTGTTTTTGTGCTTGGTTCAAGTTTTCAAGTTTTTTAAATGTTGTTTTTATGTGATGCTTTGAGGAACAGGATCTGTTGCTAACCATCATCAATAGACTATGAGCCGCGACATTTTCACAAGGGTAGACTCAGACGAGCCTGTGCAGTCCCTTTTTAAGCTTAGAAATTTCAAATTAAGTTCAGTCAGTAGCTTAACACTCAGAGAATATTCAAGCGACTAGCGAAGACTCTGATTAGACTGTGCGTATGCGCAGGCTGATCTGAGGCTTTGCTGGTCGCACAAACCACATTGTTGGAAATCTCATTCCCCTGTGTAGTACAGTATAAGCACAGAGGTACTTACGTAATTGGGCCTCGTCGTATCATCTCCGTGGTGACCAGGTCAGGTCCAAACCAGCCTCCTCAGCTGCAAAAACTAACTACTATATTGAAACTTTTCGTGGAGCTAGCTAAGCTATCATACTTTCCAGAGCGCCAATAACAAAGGCGCAGACTAGACTGCGCGAATGCACAGGCTGGTCTGCGAATTTGTTGTTCGCATGCAACAAAATCAGGTTTTCTCGCGTCATAACGGCCAAATTTTAAAGGTACATTTTTACATAAAGAGAATAGCATAATTGAGCCGTGGCATGAGATTTCCAACAATGTGGTATGTGCGACCAGCAAAGACTCAGATCAGCCTGCGCATACGCGCAGTCTGATCAGAGCCTTTTCTAGTCGCTTGAATATTCTATGAGTGTTTAACTACTGACTGAGCATTATTTGGAGTTTCTAAGCTTATAATGAGGCTGAACAGGCTCGCCTGAGTCTACACTTGTCAAAATGCCACATTGTTGGAAATCACATGTCGCGGTTCATATCCAAAGAAGCTGAAGCGTCAAGTCAACTCTTATCTTTACGATATCGATGTATAATACCCTAAGTAATGAAATAAATCAAATTTATCACTTAGAAATTGGCTGAACATAGCGAGTGATAGGCATTTACTTGACCTACTTTGTGTTTGACTGACATGTCTGGGAAAAATGGGCGGGTCAGCATAGAAAAGAAAGACACGATATTGTGACACAGATAAGCTTATTGAAACACTATATATCATCGCTTGGCATTTTCAGAAACGATCAAAGAACTTTTGTGAAGATGAGTTTTAACCAAACTGAAACAAGTAAGAGCGTATCATGCGCGGAGTCAGAACGAGGGGGGGGGGGGTCTGGATCCCCCGGAATATCACAGCCTATATGTTTCCCATGGGAATTAGCAATTGACACCCCCCCTCTGTAATAGTTGGACCCCCTGAAAAAAGCTGGACCCCCTCCCTGGAATCTTGGAAAATAGTAGTTTTCCTTGAAATAAACAATTGGACCACCTATGTAAAATAAGTTGAGGACTAAAACAAATACTTGATCGGCGCATGGCGAATTTGTTTTGTACACACGAAAGGCACACATTTATATTTATGCTGCATTTTGCTTCTAATTTGAACGTTTGAATGAGTTTTTTTTTTAAAAAAAATTATAACCTAAAAGCCCTTAAATTCGTAATGAATTCCTTCAATTAATAAGGGAGGGATATTCCATTAGGCATTTCAAATGGATTTATTTGCAGTGACAAATGCTACCATTAAGCCAGAGAAGTGACTCAAAACAAAATACAAAAGAAATTTTGCACATATTGCTTGAGGCAGTTCATATGGAAATCGGACTTACCAATAGGTGCGGAAAAAGTGTGCATGCACTGTCTGACTATGGTTTTCACTGTTCTTAAATATTAAATATTAGACTATATCAGCCCATATAAGCCTTGCGTCCTTTGTTCGGGACATATGCAAACATCGGCATCAGATCAGGGTTTCAACTGTTTGCTTAAAGAATGAGCTATTAAAATTTGAATAAAAATACCACCTAAGAAACCTTAACACGTAAATGGACTGGTCCAAATGATAAGAGTGGAAAATTCTATTTGGCCTAAGCGGGATATGGGCTTACTAGCTAGCCACTCTCACATTTATTGCAAAACATAGCAGAGGATAAAAGTACAACCTAATATCATGCGTGATTGTTTGGGCAGCCGATGTGATATTAAAAGAACATCTAGCGATAAGGCGTACATTTTCCCTAGTTGACATGATTACAAACACCAAATTTTCAAATTGCCCTAATGTTTTTGAAATTGGTGTAGTTTGGCAGTAAAATATGCATAGTAGGCAACAAAATATGTTCAAAGCGATTCACCATTTACAATACCGTGTAAACGTGCACTTTCTACCCCCACCCCTCATTTAACGCCTTTATACTGGGTGCCGTTTAGACCAGATTTTGAGTGAATGCATTGCGAATTTAAAAAAATAAATAAAAGTGCTAAAATGTTAAGGATATAAGTGCTCTTCATTTCCAAAACCTTACCGTATTCCTTCTGCGCATGCGTACGAAATACACCTAAAGTTGTGACGTTTGTCATTGGAAAGATGAAACTGGTGTCTTTCAGTTTATTTTTAGATGCTTTGCCCCCCTACACCCAAGATGCCCTTTACATATGTTGTAAATGTTTATAGCGACATGTCGTTGTCCAAAGGGCATCTTGGGTCTAGGGGGGCAAAGCATCTAAAAATAAACTGAAAGACACCAGTTTCATCTTTCCAATGACAAACGTCACAATTTAGGTGTATTTTGTACGCATGCGCAGAAGGAATACGGTAAGGTTTTGGAAATGAAGAGCACTTATATCCTTAACAGTTTAGCACTTTTATCTTTTTAAAATTCGCAATGCATTCACTCAAAATCTGGTCTAAACGGCACCCAGTATAAAGGCGTTAAATGAGGGGTGGGGTAGAAAGTGCACGTTTACACGGTATTGTAAATAGCGAATCGCTTTAAAACGTATTTTGTTGCCTACTATGCATGCTTTACTGCCAAACTACACCAAGTTCAAAAACATTAGGGCAATTTAAAATTTTGGTGTTTGTAATCATGTCAACCAGGGAAAATATACGCCTTATCGCTAGAAGTTCTTTATCGCATTTGCGCAAAATCGTACTTTAAGCCTGCATACGCAGATAACCAGTAATTTTTGATCTGAGCCTTTATCCATTTCCACATTGACGGCTCAGGCGAGACGGTGCCTTCACTGATAAGTACATGTACCCAAGTGTGATGTGCCGGCAAATTTTCACTTCTAAATTCATAAAGAATAAATTATTCGTTTAATATTCTTGCAAAATCAAGATTCATTGTCGTGTATAGCGCGGCTCAAAGTTTGCATGCAATGGATTAAATAATGACGGCAGAATTAAAATAAAATTTAACTTAACTAGCACGCGTCGGTGCTTTAGACAACGTATTTGATTACTTTAGTATGCCTTTCCACAGCAACAAGTAGCCAAACATTTTTATCTGCTGGTTTCTTCTTCTATCCGGTTTGGCAGAATTCAGTCTGGGTAGTCGATTCTGTATTTTGAGGGAACCTACATGTATGTTAGAATTTCCAAATTACGATCCATTACTGTCACAGAACAAATACTACTTGTCATCACATCTGTGAACTTTTTGATAACCTATTTAAGCCGAATGGAATTTCCCACCTTTATCAATTGGACAAGTCCATTTCCGCTATAAGGGTTGTTTTGGGTGATATTTTTGATTTTAATTCAAATTTTTATGGGGCATTCTGTACGCAAACAGTGGAGATCCTGGTTTTCGTCTGCACTGTTAGCCTATGTCCTACAAAAAGGACGCTACGTTTATATGGGTTCAAGTATCGAATGGGGTAGTGTCTTAATGTAGAGTGTACATTATATATTAAGTAGATAATGAAACTGCATATGCAAAGAGGCGTTACTTAAAAGTACATACATGTAACCGTTTCTCAAAAATGGGCTAGCTGTTAAGAAACGTACAAGTAAGACTTTCCTGTTATTGCGAAAATGCTAATAGGCATAAGATACTTATTTCTGATCAAGTATTACTAAAACCTCAATATAGCGTAGATAAGTACCTGCTCCTTCTATGTGCATCAACAAAAGACAAGTACAATCGGTAAACATGCTTTGGATACATTTATTCAATGACAGTGTCTACATGGAATTTCCACTATGCTTTAAAATTGCAAAGTACAAAAACGATCTTTTTCACTTTTTTAGACACCTCAGAAGATTATTCATGTTTTTTTTATCTTTTCAAATTCCATTTGCATAAGGCAAGACCGTAAACGAAGCCATGCTCAAATCTTTAAGTAAGGTTTATCTCCAGTATGGAATCGTTAATCAAAAGGTAGTCCACAACAGGTACGGCCAAGCGGCCAATACCCGCATATGTCTAAAAGCATATGCGCCGCGACATGAGATTTCCAAAAATGTGGTATGCCTGACCAGCAAAGGCTCAGACCAGCCTGCGCATATGCGCAGTCTGATCAGAGCATTTGCTTGTCGCTAAACATTCTATTACTATTAAGCTACTGCCCGAACATCATTTAGAGTTTCTAAGCTTAAGGGAGGCTGCACAGGCTCGTCTGAGTCTACACTTGTCAAAATGTCACATTGTTGGAAATCACATGTAGCGGCTCATACTAGAATTCGCAAATGATTTAGTGTCTACTGAGTACATTCACACCGCACGAGCTAATCCAGCGAGTGTTCATAAAAACAAGTAAATATTATGCGAATTTACAATTTGACCCCATGCTCGTTTATGGACAGTTTTCTTGAACACAGTTTTGATCCCTGGCTGCAAAATGTGTGCAATGTAGCTGCCACTGCCAACGAAATTGTTCCATATAAAATTGATAGTTGTACTATGTGCGTTTCTTTCTTATTTTTTGGTATAATTTTCGATGAATTTTCACATACAATTTGTTGTATTTGTGCGATCGATGAATGCTCTAGTTGCTTACATACTTAAACATTACTTTCGTAACTTTACATCTACATCGCAGAAGTGTGCATCAACATTTTAGTGACGTTGAAGCGATTCAAAAGACGTTTATACGACATCGAATAGTCATTCCGTCTTTCGGGAAACAATTGATACAGAACTGATACACCGGAAATAAATCAGGGAATCTTATCCAGTTAATAGCCTGTCTAGAAGGCAAAGTGGTAGTAGATTATTTATCAATGGGAATGTCGATAAGAAACTTTTTAGCAGTCATACTTTTGTTTATGGTAATAGAGTCTATGATAGGCATTGATAGCTTCTCTTTAAACATTATTCCTGCCTTACAATAGCAGTCTTTTCTTGCTTTGTCATAGATGATGAACTAGACTACTGTTTAGTTTCAGAACTTGGCAAAAGTAAAATGCATTTAAGCCCCTCGGTGGCTTAGGCTGCTGTCTTTTCTAAGGTGGTTCTGTTGTTGCTAATCTATTGTTTAACGTACTTCCGATTGTTTGTGGGAGTTCTGTGTTTGCCTTTGTTTTGTTATGCATTATTTTTTGTCCATTCTAATTTTGCAATCATGTTGAAGAGGAAGAGAAAGCTGGTTGCTTTGCTAACATTGTCTTACATGTGTATTGTTACTATAACTGTTCTGTGGCTATTCCTCAAAGTACCGTGGATTGGTCTGCAGTGTGTGATTTTGGTAATTCCTGATCATACTTACATGTACTTACTTTTTGAAAGTTTTTTTATGTCAATCTTAAAGATTACATCTATTTTACGAATATCGGAAAGGTCGAAAAGCATTGAACAATCAATTTCAGAAACAACACTAGGTCATATTTAATTACGCGTTGTAATCCGAGGATATCTCAATGTTTAAAGTGCAGACCCCATTCGTTAATAACATGCATTTCGCACAGGTATCATAATTTGCACATGTCCCGCTGCGGCAACAACAAAAACGAACTATCCTGTCAGCTAAATCTTGAAAGAAATGGAAAACTACACCAGGCTCCAAGGTTATATATTTAAACTTTTTTCATGCTCAACTGAACTGAGCACGAATTTTAACTGCTAATAAAAACTAACTTACTGACAAATTAAGAAGTTTCATGCTTCAAGTCTCTCAGATGTTGTATTTATCCTGCTCATAAATGTTAACATAAATAAGCAGGAAAAAATTCGTGCTAAGCTGAGTTTAGCATGAAAAAAGTTGTATAACCTCGGGGCCATGATTTCGACTGCACAATTGTAAAGAATGACAATTAAACATACTGTATAACGTATATAATGTACCAGTGCATATTGGGGGGGGGATGACGGCTTGCGGTTTGAACATTTACAGAATTATTTTCAAGCTTTACCCTCAAGGATAGGTCCCTGTCCTGACACCAACTCTAAATCACTTAACCCCCTTCTAATTTACAATTTTTATTTGCTAATAAGTAGTTTGAGTTAAATCCTTTTTATAGTGGAAACCCCTAAACGGTACTTTGGCAAACAGTGAAGACCCTGATGAAATGCAGCATTATGCTGCATTTCATCAGGATCTGCACTGTTTGCTAAGATTAAAACAATTAAGGTTAGAAATACATCATACATGTATTGAGAAAATTCTACTCGTGACCTCTTAAAGTAGAAAATGGACAATTCCTGACTTATTCTTTCAATATGTATGGCAAAATCCAACAGAATACAAAGGGTAATTAAGACCTCAAACACTATCACGAGAGCTGATCCAGAAGATTCGTGGACATTTGAAATTAAGACAGCACCTTATAAGACGTTGTTTTTTGTGTTTTGAACTTGCTGTGTACTGTTGTTCTTTGTGCGCTTTCCAATTTTGCGGTCGTCTCGCTGGGGAAGAGAAAATCGTGGGCTTTTCTTTTATAGTACTTTTGCTTTTGTGTGTGCGCCTTTGTTTGCATGTGTTATAATGTCCAGTGAATATACCAGGAAAATCCATATTCACAGATCAAACCATGGCACTTTGAGGAAGAGACATCACAACAAAGATAGCAACACACATAATTGAGCCGTGACGTGAGATTTCCAACAATGTGGTAAATGCGACCAGCAAAGCCTCAGTTCAGTCTGTGCATATGCGCAGTCTGATCAGAGCCTTTGCTAGCCGCTTGAATATTCCATGAGTGTTAGTTACTCTACTGACTGAACATCATCTGGAGTTTCTAAGCTTAAACGGAGGCTGCACAGGCTCGTCTATTCATGTCAAGACGCCACCTTGCTGGAAATCACATGTCGCGGCTCAATTATAAAAGCAAATATACAATTAAATTAAAGCAACCAGCTCTTTCGTCCTCAGCGAGATGATTGCGAAACTAGAAAGGGTGCAAAGAATAGTATCATAAAACCAGTACCAAACACAAACCCACAGACACAACGGGAGCAACAACACAAAATGCAATAACATTAGAGCCACCAACCATGCGGGGATCCAGAGGGGAGGGGGGCATGGGGTCCGGACCCCCCCCCCCCTGAATAATCACTAAGATATTGGGTTTCTTAGCAATACTGGTACGGAATCCCTGTAAAAACCACAAAGCTACGCTACCAGGCCCAGATTCACTGTTGGGCCACCATCGGCCTACTTATAGTGGTACTTGGATCCTCTCTCCTTTCATCAACTGAAAAAGACGTAGTCAAAGTTGGTCCCCCTCTGAAAAAAAATTCTGGATTCGCGCATGCCAACATAGATGGGACCGAAGCCACAGCGATTGGGGGCCCTGGCCAAATTTTCGCCCTATATTCTGCTGTTGTAAAAGAACATAAATTGCGTAACATTCTAATTCATTCAATGCATCATCACATGCAAAAGCGAAACATTAACAACTGCGATGTAAAGGACCCTTTACTCACAGACAGCCAAAGCTAAAGAAATCCATTAGTTGAGCCTCGAAGTGTCCAGCCAAAGACAGGCATCAGACACCAACCCAGTCGGAGGCATAACTATAAACCGTGATTTGGTTAATAACCAGCTATGCAGACTGTCGCATCATATCGACGTTTTAAGCCACATTTTTATACTGTTTAAAAAGCGCCATTCCCCAAGGTTTGGCTTATTTGATCGATGAGTGTTTGAATTATCTCTAGAACAGCCGTTACAATATTGCATTAAACAAAAATATCTGATAACAAAATCAGCATTATTTGATTTCCAAATTAGTGATAACATATGTTGAAAAAAATACTATTGGGAAATATGACGAAGCATTGATTTATGGCTAACTAATCGGTCCAGCGAATACTGTATTTTAACTTCGGTCCAGAAAAACAAAAAATTGATTGTAAAATTGTAAATATCTTCTTACCCATCAGCTTAAACATTTGTCGTGGGTGCTTAAAAGAACCGTCTCATTTAGACGGTTCTTTTGAGTACCCACAACATATGTTTTGGTTGAGAAATGATAAAATTAATGTTATATTACATAATCTTTTCTAAAGGCCTGCGCGGAGACTACTGTTGCAAAGGCATGCTCATATGTGCAGATTCAAGGCGATAATCTTACGCACCATTAAATCATTTGGGATGAAAGAGAAATTATTGAATATGCTCACGAGAAAAAAGTTCCTTCTGGGAAATGTGGAAACGAACGAGAGACAAACGAGTTGATAATACCAAAAACGAAGGTCGGGATCGGGGTTTGATTCTGATAAAAGAAAAAAGGGCCATATTTTTACCGATTAGAAAATGACGACCCCCACAAAAATCGAGATGCATGAATAATAATAATAATAATAATAATAATAATAATAATAATAATAATAATAATAATAATAATAATAATAATAATAAAAATAATAATAATAATAATAATAATAATAATAATAATAATAATAATAAATAAAACTAATGATAAAAGAAGAAAAATAGATAAAAAGTCTGAACAAATTGACAAACAAATACATGTGTATTTTAAATAAATATAGATTACCGAAATCCAAAAAGTAAAGTGTAAATGCCTTTGAAAAATTAAGTGTGCATTTTTGGTCAGTCCAAAATCTATTAGAGCTGGTCGCTTTAATTGTCTACCTGATGTATTGTGACTGTTAGTGTTCTGTAGCTCTTCCTCACGGTGCCTCACGGTGTGTGAGACTGTGGTATTTCCTGATCCTACTTTCTTACTTTTTGAGGAAGTCATGTGTCTGTTTAGCCCTTGGTATGTATAAATCGGAACTGCCTCGGCCAGACCACGGATGTACATCGAGATTCTACTTTAATAACGCGGCTGATAACGTGACGCTGGCGTTATATAACTTCGTGAGGCTGGCGTCACAGAAACCATGTTGACATAATAACAAGTGTGATTGTAGCAAAACAAATGGTAATAAATGAAGTTTATGTTTTTTCAATAAAATTTTAGGATAATCAGAATAATCGATTTTTATAGAGCTGAACCCACATGCTTCAGAACTAATTTTCCATATGCCAGTTCCCGCTAACAAAATGGAGCTTTTTTGTACATAGTACTACGCGTAATGCTCCTCACATACACCCGAGTCATGATTCAATTCTCGAATTGTGACAGACTTTCCAGAATGGGTATACATGTGACTCCTAAATAAGCACTTTGGCAAATAGTTAAGACCCAGGTGAAACACCACATCAGAGAAGAAATACAATTGTACTTGGAAATTATAACCTACGATCCTTCGATAAATACAATGGACCGTCCTAAGCCTGATGCTTTGGCTGTTTGCCTGGCCCACCGGGGTTTACCTGTTAGATTTTTTCCAGTAGTTCAGTTTTATTTACTGTTGAGTCCTTATCTTAGCTTTATCTCCTTTTTATATCTTGATTTATATGGTCTAGGAGATGATGCATTGATAAGTTAGGGGTCTTTCATGCAAACCAAAAACCTATGTGCCTTGATCCTCATGTGAATTAAGGGTGAGGTTGGTGCACCGTTAAACCAGTAAAAGCCCTCCAGTAAAATACTTAACTGACCGTTTCAAGGAGGTACTTCTTTTGTGGATCTTTTATATTTTTTCTGTCTTGTGTTTGCTATGCATTTGTATGTGTCTGTTTATATGTGCCTTGTGGTCACCTGCTGGGAAAGGGCTGACCTCTTGGCTCTCGCTTGTGGTGTCTAGCTGTGAGTTTGTTACATTCCCATTGGTATCCTGGGTCAGGTGTGGTACTTGATTGCATCGATTCCTGATCTTACTTTGTTGTATCAAACCAGAAGGAAGAATTTGTTACCACATATCATTTACAGCGGGTGGTAGCTTCAGCAACCAAGTTGTCTAGTAGTATTTAAGAGTGAATAGTATTACCTTATTTTCAGAGATGTTTGAATAGAAAAAATGACTGTTTTAGAGATGTTTGAAATAAGAGCTCGACTGCTATCAGGGTGGTTTGAATAGAAAAACCCTGACTGCTGTCAGAGCTTTAGGAACAAAAGAAAAAAAGTGAATGCTTCCAAAGCTGTTTGAATGGAAAAAAATGAGTGCATTCAGAGCCATCTGAATAGAAACGTGTCTGCTTTCAGAGCTGTTTGAGCAGAACTGTGACTGTTACAAAGCTGTTTGAAGAGAAAAGCGAGTGCTTTCAGAGCTGTTTGAAAAGAAAAGTGAGCGCTTTAGAGCTCTTTGAATAGAAAAGTATCTGCTTTCAGAGCTCTTTGAGTAGAAGTATGATTGCTTTCAGAGCTGTTTATAGAGAAAAGTGATTGCTTATAGATCTGTTCAAAGAGAACAGCGAATGTATTCAGAGCTGTTTATAGAGAAAAGTGATTGCTTATAGATCTGTTCAAAGAGAACAGCGAATGTATTCAGAGCTGTTTATGGAGAAAAGTGATTGCTTATAGATCTGTTCAAAGAGAACAGCGAATGTATTCAGAGCTGTTTAAAGAGAAAAGTGGGTGCTTTCAGAGCTGTTTGAAGAGAAAACAGAGTGCTCTCAGAGATGTCAGAAGAGAAAAGTGAATACTATCAGAGCTCTTTAATTGTAAAATTGATTGCTTTCAGAGCTATCTGAGTAGAAATGTGATTGCTTTCAGAGCTATTTAAGTAGAAGTGTGGTTTCTTTCAGAGCTCTACAAATAGAAAAAAAGATCGCTTAAAAGCTGTTTCAATAGAAAAAGTGAATTATGTGCTCTTTGAATAGAAACGTGAATACTTTTAGTGCAGTTTGAAGTGACAAGTGAGTGTTTTCAGAGCTGTTTGAAGAGAAAAGTGAGAGCTTCAAGAGTTATTTGAAGAGAAATGTGAGTGCTTTAAACAAGAGGGCCATGGGTAGATCACCTTAGCACGGCTGTTGAATTTGGACAGATCAGCAGTTTTATTAAATACATTATGATTTTACATGGAAAATTTCCATTATGTTGATGAAATTAACAGGATGTAGAACCTCAACTTTTCTTTATAAAAGTCTATGTTAAACACGTGACCCTCAGGGTCGGCCAGTGTTTGAACCTATTGACATAATTTGAAGATACTTGGTAGAGGCTCACTAGATTTTGCTACATACATGTAATATCAAGATTCGAGGCCTAGTAGTATCAGACAAGAAGTCTACTTGATAATAATACATACCAAATATCAAAACTCTAGGCCTTGTGCTTTCAGACATGATGATTTTTTTCTAAATAAACCTATATAAAACATGTGGTCCCCAGGACAGGTTGCTTTTGGCCCATAGGGTCAATAGGGCCATAATAAGAACAAACTTGGTAAACAACCACTAGGTAATGCAGCATACCAAGTATCAAGGCTCCAAGACTAGTGGTTTCACACAAGAAAACTTTATACAAGTCTATGTAAAACATGTGACCCCCTGGGCAAGGTCACCTTTGGTCCCAGGGGCCTAATTTGAACAAATCTCTTGGTAGAGGTCCATTAGATGATGCTACATATTAAATATCAAGGCTCTACTCATAGTGGTTTCAGACAATAAGATGTTTGATCTTTTCCCTATGTAAAGCATCTGACCCAAGAGGTATTTGAACAAACTGAGTCAACTTCTACTAGATGATACCATCTATCAAATAGCAAGGCTCTAGACCAAGGGGTCTCAGACAAGACAATTTTTTAAAAATATTTTTCCCTAAATAAGCCTATGCAAAACATGTGACACCCTAGGTGCATAATTTGAACACAGTTTAAACATGATGCTTACACACCATATATCAAGGCTCTAAGCCAAGATTCTTTATGTTTCCCTTTATAAGCCTATGCAAAACATGTAGCCCCAAGGACAGGCCCACTTTTGGCCCAAAGGGCATAATTTGTACACAGTTCGTTAAGGTTTACTAGATGATGCTACATACCAAATATCAATGCTCTATGCCAGGTGGTTTCTGACAAGAAGTATTTTATTTATGTTCTCCCTATATTAGCCTATGTTGAACATGCGACCCCTGGGCGAAAAATTTGCAACGCAGCTTGGCAGCCATGTTCGTCAACCAATCTGAATAATTTTAATAAATTTGGTGTTTCCCTTTGGTTGCCATGGCGTTTCCCTTTGGCTGCCATGACAACCATAATTCTGCATGGAATGAAAGTCTTTGAGCAACTTTGAAAGGGGATTACCTAAGGGTCATTCCTGTGAAGTTTGGTGACAATCCACCTAGTGGTTTAGGATGTTTTTCAGCAAAATTTTGACTGACGATCAACAATGGAGGACGGACATTATAGGATCACAATCATAAATAGCTTACAATGAGCCTATTGCTCAGGTGAGCCAAATACGAACTTTTTCATTACTATTTAAATAGAAAAAGTGACTGCTTTCAGAGCTGTTTAATTAGAAAAGTGAGTTGTGGTACAGCTGTTTAATGAGTGTCTTTCAGAGCTGTTTGAATAGAAAAGAGAGTGTTTTTTCAGAGCTTATACATATACAATGTATAACTGAAATAGTAGATGCTTAAAAGACGTAATGATCTGAAAACGTGGTTGCACCCTAAATCCCCTCTCTCTCTCTCTCTCTCTCTCTCTCTCTCTCTCTCTCTCTCTCTCTCAAATAAGTCTTTCACGTCTCTCTCTCTCTCTCTCTCTCATACGATTCTTTCTCATAGAAACTTCTTTAATAGCAGCACGCACAAGCAAACATCTGTGTGTACCCAAGTGATATTGTAGCCAATGCTAGATATTTCCAATAACCCAATAGATAGTCTCAACAACGGCTAATAACTTGAAAAGCCTTCGGGAATTATATTCTTGTGCAAAGAATCAGTAATTTGTTGCCTGCGATGTCAGAGCTTTCTGCTCAGCTGTAATTGCTTTGACTTATATGATAATTTTTTCCTCGGTATTAATGTAGTTTCCTGCACAATAGTAAAAACGAGCTTTTATGGGAGATGTTAAAATATCGCTAATTCTGCGTCTTTTAGATACTTACGAATAAGGAGTCGTGAAGTAAAACCGACCTAACGATTTGTTGTCACATTCCGTTACAATCTTTGTCCAAATTATCGTAGTAATGTCCAAATTATCGTATTAATGTACATACCCTAATGTAAGAGGAGATAACAATCTATTTCTTGAATGTCTTATTTCCGAAACATATGTTGTGGGTACCCAAAACAACCGTCTCAATATGACGGTTCTTTCGAGCATCCAAAACATATGCTGAGACTAATGGATAGGAAAATAATCGCAGTTTTACACTTAAAATGTAACTTATCTAGAATTACGAGTAAAGTACATAAAGGATATAACGTAACATAAGACGAAGATAACATAAGCGCAATATTATGGAAAAAAAACTGTTCTCCTAGTTTGCGAAAGTCAAAGGCGAAGAGGAAGTCTTGCACTTTTGAGGAAAAAGTAGAAGACAATATAAGGCTGCACATAGTGGCGATGACATGCGTGGATTCAGAGGGGGTGGTGGACCGGGGGTCACAAGTGGCAAGAGGATTCCTTAGGAATTCTGAAAATTGCGAGTTGATGACTAATTAAAAATAACCCAGAACCCCTCCCCAAAGCAAAAGAAAAAACAACAACAAAAAAGAACCCAAACCGCCAGAAAAAACAACAACCCGTCCTAAAAATATAAGTAAAACAGAATTAATACATTTTTTGGACTTGAACTTGTCAATATCAAATGGCATAGTTTCTTCTAAAATTTATGATAAACGGGATGATTTTAATTTTGAAATAGTAAATTTCCCATTTCTTGATGGAGATGTTCCTCGCTCTCCTTCCTATGGGTTCGGTGCACTATTAATCGGTCCCATTCAACTCCATGTAAAAAGGCAGAATTCGAGCATCTGCAAATTTTTCCAGGACATTGCTTGGACTTTTTTCTGCATGTAAGTGGCAAGATATGTCATTCACCTATCAAAAAAGTGAAAAGACAACATACCTTGATAATCTCGTTTTCTCAGCATACTCCGTTCTTTGAGGAACAGTCAAAAAGTCCGGGCTGAAATCCGACCGGCGTCATACGTTACCTGGGGAGTGCGTCGGGGAGTCATTGACAAAATAGTCCACACAAAGATGCAGTTTTCTGCATCAGCCTGACAAACATAGACCAATGTTGAATCACATGTACATTTAAAGTCGAATAAAGCATCCATTTAAGCCATAAAGGACCCAGAAACGGCAAGTGCTAAATTTCTAAAGGTACTATTTTCGTGGGCTACCAAACCGGAAGACTGTAATTGTGTACTAACACCCTATGGTGTATTTCTCAGCTTATTCGTTTTGCTAGAGTGTGCTCTAATGGCGAAGATTTGGTACCAGTAAAATGCATTTAAGCCCCCCGGTGGCTTAGGCTGCTGTCCGTTCTAAGGCGGTGGTTCTGTTGTTGTTGACTTTTTGTTTATTGTTACTCCCATTGTGGGAGTCTGTAATTGTTCTATGTATTGTTGTACGTTACTTTATGTCCATTATAGTATTGCAATCATCTTGATGGGGAAGGGAGAGCTGATTGCTTTGCTTAATTTGTCTTCCTGGTGTCTCGTGATGGTCGAGCGGCTCTTCCTAACGGTGCCACGGGGTTGTCTGCAGTTTGTGATTGTGGTATTTCCTGATCATAATCACTTACTATTTCTAAAAACAACGCCAAAACTTTCAGAACTTCATCAGTTTGACCTGGACACCCCTGACGAAAATTGTTTGAAGGTTTGTCTTAGCGGACCTTTTACAAAATGTCATCACAGTGCGAGTGTAAACTTTCTGGTCCCTTGGAATTACATTTGCTTTCATTTGAACAGTATGTTTACGAAATAGATCAGCTCTAGCAGTGAATTGTTGAGTAATAATAATTCAATGTTTGAAGTCAGTTGTAAAGAAGATCAAATCACGAGCGCGTAGCGCGAGTGATTTATCTTCGTATTACTGACCAACAAACAGTGAATTATTACTCAACAATCCACGCACTGGAGCTGATCTATTTCGATTCTAAAACACAATAAACGACGAAACACATTTGAAGTTTTCAGCTTCTTCCAACTTTCCGCCATTGCACCGAAGAACTCCCGCCAATACTTAGATTACCTCGCATTCGTTTACGTGTATTTGTAACGTCTTTCAAGCGTCAAAACGACGTTAAACAGTCTAATGGCATGAATGACGTCATTTTACAGTAACAAATGACGTCAACTAGCACGCAATTTCCTCGTGCTTTCAAAACTGTGAATTATTGTTTGATATTTCACACTTTTTAGCACTGGCTCTATATGCGAGGTGTGTTAGAATTATTCTTATCATGGTAGCAGCGATTGTTTAACGTTTCTTTTTTTCTGCTACTTTTACGTAAACACTTGACTGGGTCAGGAACAAATGGCCACTGATCATAGCCGCTACACAAAGAGTCAGATCTGCATCTTTATTAACCCATTTAAGCCTAGTGTCCTTTTGTGGAACGGAAGCAAACAGTTCAGACCCAGATCAGACGCCACAGAGCGCGGCGTCTGATCGATGTCTCCTCTGTATGCTAACAAAATGTCTTATCAAAATTTGAATAAATTGAAAAATACCACCCTATAATCCTTAAAACGGAAATGGACTGGTCCAATTGATACGACATGGAAATTCCATTCGGCTTAAATGGGTTAAGAAGTAGCCTATTTCAAGTATCAGGCCAATATAAGAGACGCGTGTTTTTTATGTTTCATTAAACTGTGGGATATGGGTCCATACTGTTTGTCTATGCTAGTGGACGACAAAAACAAACATTTTGTGATTATGCGCTTTTAGGGTTAAGGGGCCGCTCATTATTTACGTGTCAGTGGGGTCGGCTAAAATTTCGATCCATCATCCAAATTTTGGATGACCCCCACCCCCCCCCCCCCCCCCCCCCGCCTTCATAACATAATTTAAATCCCATGACCCCCTTGAAACCACATGAAGTAAAACCATTTTATATCATAGTGTCAAATGCAATATTTTGCTTTCATAATCCTGTAAGTCATATGTATTGTACTATCGTACTTTAATTCATTATAGTTTTGACTACCATTGAATCATTAGGAATCTTTTATATTTGAGACCATTTTGTTTGTATTAATTTCTTCATTTCCAGTTAACAATTTTTCAGTTACCCATATGTCTAGATGGGCTTTCCTGAG
This sequence comes from Loripinus fragilis, assembly GCA_964019695.1. Classification (NCBI taxonomy): domain Eukaryota; kingdom Metazoa; phylum Mollusca; class Bivalvia; order Lucinida; family Lucinidae; genus Loripinus; species Loripinus fragilis. The sequence continues at coordinate 34,355,799 of OZ026522.1, read as the reverse complement.
TTGGACCAGTACTAAGCTGCATATAATAGGCTCTCAAGTGCCCTTCCATAAAAAGTAGGGAAAGAGTATAGGGATTAAAGTTTTGAAGACAAAAATCAAGTGCGATAAAGCAGTGATTTTTTGGTGTAAAACAGTAGGGATAGAAGGGCTTTTTCAAATACAGAATTCATAAAAAAGAGTAATTAATAAGGCTATCAAGTGAATTACCACAAAAAAGTACAGAGAAAAAAATGTTGAAAAAGTAGTGATGATAAAAGCAGGAATTATTTCATCTGTCCGTACTGTGTGAAAAAAATATAATAGTAAATCTCTAAGATTCGAGCGAGCGAGGAAAATTTCTGTATTTATATCGCGCCTCGGTGAACTATTACTTTTTCGGGTAGATAAATCCTGATGTCTACCCTCTTGAAGTCAATAATTGTATAATATTATATACAAACAGAAAGAAGGAGCTCGTACTTCTGAGAAGGTCCATCGTCGCGTGAGAGACCCTAATTACTTCCTAGATCATGTCACAAAACTGATGTTCATTGCCTGTAATCCTATTATCAAAGATACGTGAAACCAGGATTTTCTCTGTTTTATGGCAGTTTCGTGTCCGAAAGTTGTGTCGATAATAAGCGGTGTGTATGTTGGGCTAATGTGCGATGCCGCTTGTTTCTTTGTTTGTTTTGTTGCTTTACGTCCCAAGTCAACAGCTATGGTCATGACGGGATGGTCAGTTTACCTAACCACACTTTTTCCTGGGCAAGCTTGAACAAGCAGTTAACTAGTACTTCGTGCATATATAGACTTCGAGCTAAAAAAGGTCCTGCTCCCCCCCCTAGGGAATTTTGCAGACATATCCTATCTTGAAGAAAATTTCAAGCCGCATCTTTTAAGAGATGTTTGCACTCTGTGCTCTGGGGCGTTAGTCTCTGACAGCCTGTTACATATGTTACTGTAACAAACTAAGGAAAAAATCAAAATGAAAGTTTGAGCTACAGATAGAAGACATTGAACCATCTAATTATTCAAATTTCTTATGTAGTTTGCAAGCTGGATGCCTAAGCTACATAAAAGCAGCATTTCAAGCAAAATTTCAGCCTTCAATGGTGTTATATGCGTTACATAGATTAAATTTTCCTTTGAAAGTTGAAATCGTGACTAACATCATTCATTTTACAGACAATTTGTGCATTTTTACAAGTGTTTTTAAATTTAGTTTACTAAAATACTCATTTGACTAATAGAAAAAACAAAGTTTGCTTTTCTATCTCAAATACATTGTTTTAAACAACCCTACCCCCAATTTTAAGTATCCAATTTTGGTATCTATTATTGAAGAAAAATATATGAAAATATTTGACACTCTTTGATATCTTACATTTTTGGCACTGTCTTGCTAATGCAATAAAGAATCATACATTTGCAAGTTTGACATCAGGATCAGAGCACTTATAAAAGTAAGTAACGTATGTTACATGGCATAATGAATGAGCTAGGAAATTTTCTTGGAAGTAAGAGATGATATTCCAGAAAAATACCGTTTTTCACATGTTTTCCTATTAATCTCTAGCCTCTGGTGCCTTAGTCTTAGTAATTACAGTCATTGCTGATAACAAGCCTATGGAATTGTGTTACCTATGTTGTATATAACCTTTTTAATCACATATTTCCTTATGCCTATAATATTAAAGTATAAAGACATATAGATAGAAAATAATAGTTCTCATTTAAATGACACAATTTAATAAATATTCCTATCAAATAAAATTATTCAAAAACAATCTTTATTCAAGTCAACCTCACAATGTCTATCATTGTGTCTGCTTCTATGGCAAAATAATCACCCATTTCATCACAACCAGTAGAATCATGGCATTGATTAGGACTGCAAACTGAGTACAATCCTGTTCCTCTCCACCCCTTTGGGAAGCGTGAAGACATATCCTTCCTTAAAGAACAATTCAAGCTGCATCAAATAAGATATGTTTGCACTCCATTTACTTGGGGTTTAGCCTGTAATGGTATGATACGTATGTTACCATATCATTTAAGAATAAATGAATTGAAAGTCTGAGAAACAGAAAGATGACATAAAACTATCTATTTATTTGAATTATTCATGTAGTTTGCATGCTGAATACCTTTGATACATAAAAAAAGATCTTTTAACAAATATACAGCTTCCTATGGTGTTATATGTGTTACATTAATTAAGATTACTTTTTAAAATTGGTAATTGTGACACACATCACTTAAAAGCATTTCATGTGATCCTCCTCTTTTGCCATCAAAAGACTTAATTTTCTTTGTATGTGTGGCCAGTGCCAGCGTCAAACAACTTGACTCAGCCAAACTTGAATCCTTAGCATTCTTCAAAAGCAGAAACAGCATGTCAGTGTCATGGGATCAAACACCTGATTAAATATGGGTTTAATGCCATTTCACATATATGCATACAATGGAGTATGACTCTGGTATATATCTCTTCCTGTGAAGTGGCAAGAGCAATCTAACTGCAGCTGCATCTGCATCTGTGCTAGTCAAATGATAACTTTGCTCTGATTTTGCAAAATCTATGTCTCTACCGTGTACCTCTTAGAATACTTTAAGATTTCTGACATTGGTCAAACAGAAATTTGATAGGCTGCTTTTTTGCATCATTTGCCATGGAACCTATCCAGTCTTTTGGTGCTTAAGTCCTCAGGTCTTAGATCAATAGTATTTTGCTGCGCCCAAAGAACTTTATAAGTTTTCTTTAGTTACAATGTTGACTCTTGTTGGTTTTGGCAGACCGTCTGAAACAATTTCTGTTAAGACCGTCTGAAACAATTTCTGTTACACCTTGAAAGTTATCTGGTATAAGAGAAAGAATATGAAGTTGGACATTGCCATCAATTATGTTTGCAGTAGGTTGTTTTTTGATGTCAGTACATTGAAGCATGTCTTAAAATAATGTAAAACCTAGGATTTCTCAATTTTTACAGCCATATCATTAGCTGTTGCATTCAAAAGAAGGAAAGTGGACTATAGGTAGAATGGGATAACCAGTAGTTCTATATTATGCTTTATGGAAGATTTATACAGAGTAAACAAGTTGATAAGGTGCCTCATTTCATGATCAATTGAAAACACTGAAATTGAAATCACTTGCCTCTGACTGTGTAATCAAAAAGGATGTCACGACAATGCCCTTGCTCATTTATTATGACGAGTTATATATGTTACATCCTTTAATAAGCGCTCTTATCTTAGAAACTTAGTGAATCATTGAATTGAAAGGGTCTATTTGCGCTCTGTTCATCCTGCATTTCATTGCTTTACCTGCTGTGATACATCTAGTTCGTTTTTCTGAAGGGAAAGAGTTACCTCGGTTTCAGCACTTCAGAAGTACTAAGACTTCAAATACGTTTTTGAATGCTTGGGGAAAGATAATAAGTGCAGAGACATTATTAGATGAAAATATGTGGGTTGCATGTATGGAAAGGCTACATTTATAAAAGTTAACCAGCTAAGATATGATTCTTTATCACAGAAATATCAAGATACATCAGTTTAGGTACTCATTGCTCTTAATGGCATAGTTTTCCCCCTTGTAACGCTTTAGTCTTTCTCCTACTTGCAGAGAATCACTTGAAACACATACTCAAAGAGCCAACTATTAGGAATTCATATCAGTTTCCGAATGTTCCAAGCCATAAATGGCAAAATTGGAAAGTTGATAATGGCTCATCAATTTTGAGTGGACTGGTGGTAAAATTGAATAACAGTAAATGATTGAAATATTGTGTGATGATTTTACTAGTTGCAAGGAGACGTTTGATAATAATGATTACCACAGAAGCAAACAACGACAACCGTTTAACATGAGTGTTAAATCAATGAGAAATAGTTTGGACCATTTCATTTATTGTATTTTCTTGTAAAAATGAAAAACTATCTTTTCTATTTGTGGCTCTGTATTTAGCATTATATGCACCGTATTTGGAAATGTGTCAAAAAGGTCATTGATAACATCTGTAAAAACAGTCCATGGTCTTGATAATCAGAAATGAATATAATATCTAGTGTTTTGGCACCAAAGACTTATAAGTACACATTAAGTGTCCTGATCTTAAACTTAATGACATCTTGCAGATATATGAGCAAGACAGACTAAGAAAATGAAAAATATCCACATGCTGTAATCACTTTCATGTGTTTTACTTAAACGGTAATAACAAAATTTGCTTCTCTGTAAAACTGGGAGTAGGGCTGTGTATAAGCTCCTATAAGACAATATATTTATGATAGAAAAGCAAACTTGGTTTTTCCTATTCATCAATTGAGTATATGTTTGTAAAATATAATAAAACAGTTTGAAACCAAGTCAAAGAAGTTGTTTAACTAAATGACGATAGCCACAATTATAGCTTTTAAATTATAATTAGGTTCATGTAACGCACATAACACCACAGTTAGCCGTATTAATGTTAAACAGCTTCCATATGTAGTAAAGACATCCAGTATAAATACTATAAGAATGTCAATTTATTAGATAATTTTCATGTCTTCTTTTAGTAGCTCAAACATTCAAATTTCTTATTCTCAAATTGATATAGTAACATATGTAACAAGCTGTTACAGGCTAACGCCCCGACTTACAGAGTGCAAACATTTCTTATTAAATGCACCTTGAATGGTTACATAAGATGTAATTTGTCTGCAGAATTCCAAAAGGGATTAGGATGGAGCAGGCCCTTACTCAGCTTGATGTCAAAATACTGTTTGATGATTTTACTTATCACGCTAACATATGTAACACTCTCTGATCTTTAAAACTTGATGACAACTAACAGATATATAATTCTTTATCATAGGAGCCAGTTTAAAATCCCTAAACAATGTAAGATATCCAACAGCTGCAAGTTTTCTCACAATTTTAGCTCAAACTTTCAAACTACATTTCCTTTATTTGATATAGTAACGCATATAACACGCTGTTCCAGACCAACGCCCCAACATAGAGAATGCAAACATCCCTTATTCAATGCAGCTTGAGTTGTACTATAAGAAGGAATATGTCTGCAAAATTCCCTCAAGGAGATTAAAACATTTTTAGGCATATCTTATGTAAAGACAATGAGCTTGCCCATTTATTACATCAGGTAACATATGTTACAGCCTCTGATATTAATAATTTTGCAGCAAACTTGCAGATTTATGAGTCTTTTTATATAAGCAAATAAATCCCAAACAATGAAACACATTCATCAACTGCAAATATTTTTTAACTATTTTTACTTTCGTTTTAATACCAAACATTTCACCTTAAAACTGGGTAGGGGTAGGGTTGTTTAATTGCTTATTCCAGAAAAAGTATTCAAGCTAGGGAAACAAACTTTATTTTTTCTGTTAGCCAATTGCATAAGCTAGTCAGACATGGTTAAAAACATTTTGCAAAACTCACAGAGAGATTGTGAATGTAAATGATGTTAGCCACACTTGCAAATTTTAATGGGTTATCTGATTTATGTAACGCATATGACACCTAAGGAAGCGGCAATTTTGTTCAAATGGCTGTCATATGTAGTTAAGATATCCAGTATGCAGACTATATAAATGATTTTTAAAAATAAATATTTTAATGTCTTTAATTTGTAGCCCAAACTTTCAATTTACTTTTTCTTAGTTTGATTAAGTAACGTATGTTACAGGCTCTTACAGACTAACGCCCCGGAGCACAGAGTGCAAACATCTCTTAAAAGACTCGGCTTTCAATTCTCTACAAGATAGGATATGTCTGCAAAATTCCTTAGGGGGGGGGGGGAGCAAACCCATTCTCAGCCATCCGTCTAATACTTTCGCTTGTAACTGACAACAATCCTTCTTGAATTATTCAGCGGATATATGCGATGTTGCAAGAAACTGTTTGTCCTGGTCAGCACTTTTATTTAATCTTTAAAGTACTTATAGATTCTTCCTTCTAATTTGAAACCATAAACATGTGATGGTTCATTGTATATATCGAGGGGGTATAATTTCCAAATGAAATTGTATCTTTGTCTGAAGATGATTTTTCATTTCTCCGTATATTATTCATATTTATCCCCAGCTTAAGATTTTGTCAATGACAAGTTGCCTCCTTTATCTGTAATAATTAACATTTAACATTTCAATGCCAGCAGATTATATAACGGAACATGCTGATGTCTGTGGCATTTTTTTTGGATAAAGACCGTAATTTTTAACAATGCAAGAAGTACCATTTAAGAATCTGTTTATGACTCAGTCTATGCGTTATGCCAGGCAGATCAAAGTAAGTAAGAGTGCAAAGATCAGGAATCGATACAATCAAGTACCACACCTGACCCAGGATACCAATTGGAAAGTGACAAACTTACAATGAGACACCACAACCTAGAGCCAATAGGCCAACCCTTTCCCAGTAGGTGACCACAAGGTAGAAATTGACAGACATGCACAAAGGCATAAAAAACACAAGACAGAAAAACATAAATGATCTAAAAAGAAGTACCGCCTTGGAACGGTCAGTTAAATATTTTACTAGAGGGCTTAAACCGGTTTCACAGCGCCAACCTCACCATTAATTCAGATGTGGATCAAGACACATAGATATTTGGTTTGCATGAAAGACCCCTAACTTATCAATGCATCATCTCCCAGAACATATAAATCAAGGTATAACAAGGAGATAACGCAAAGATATGGACTCAACAGTAAATAAAATTGAATATCGGAGCAAAAGAAATCCAACAGGTAAACCCTGGTGGGCCTGACAAACAGCCAAAGCATCAGGCCCCTACCATCTCATCAATAGATTAGTCTTTTAGTCGGAACCGTCAAAGAGTCTGAAGTCCGACCCACCAGTGTGCAATTAAAGAGGAAAGCAAAGTTGCCAACCGTGATTGGGTTGACCACCAAGCATGCAGTCTGTTGCAATACATTAATGTTATAGCCAATCTTTTTATAATGGGAAATTATTTTAATGAACTGAGCTGAAAAAATATTAGAATAAACAATCTTCTTCGCTTTATACACCAAGTCACCATAGAATTCAGGTGGCGCAAAAGAGACTTAAGACCAACTTGGAATTTAGATACCAAATCATAGTATCGTCTATAAAATTTATAAAAGGTTTTGTGAAGATTATGATACCGATAGCTTTGTTTAAGGAGTTTCTGAGTTAACAATTTTTTGCGAGTGTTGAAGTCAGTAACAAAGCTAGATGCTCTAGCAAAAGGAATGAGTTTAGAGATATAGACTCCATAGGATGTAGAGCGAGGAACATCACCATCTAAAAGCTGGAAATTGACATTTTCAAAATCAAAGACGTCACATCACAAAGGCCAATCATAATTAGGTGAAAAAAAACTTATTGCATTGGGTAATAAAGAGATCCCTTGAAGGATTAATGTATATATCGTCAGCATCAGGCCCCTACCATCTCATCAATAGATAAGTCTTTAAGTCGGAACCGTCATAGTGTCTGAAGTCCGACCCACAGGCATGCAATTAAAGAGGAAAGCAAAGTTGCCAACCGTGATTGGGTTGACCACCAAGCATGCAGTCTGTTGCAATACATTAATGTTATAGCCAATCTTTTTATAATGGGAAATTATTTTAAAGAACTGCGCTGAAAAATTATTAGAGCCAACAATCTTCTTCGCTTTATACACCAAGTCACCATACAATTCAGGTTCCGAAAGTGCTTGGCGGAAAAAAGAATTAAGTCCAAAATGGAATTTAGATATCAAATCATAGTATCGTCTATAAAATTTAGATTTTGCGAAGTTTATGATACAAATAGCCTTGTTTAAGAAGTTTATGAGTTAACAATTTTTGCGAGTGTTGAAGTCAGTAACAAAGCTAGATGCTCTAGCAAAACGAATGAGTTGAGAGATATAGACTCATTAGGATGTAGAGCGAGGAACATCACCATGTAAAAGCTGGAATTTGACAATTTCAAAATCAAAGTCGTCACGTCACAAAGGCCGATCATAATGAGGTGATAATAAACTTATTGCATTGGGTAATAAAGAGATCCCTTGAAGGATTTATTTATTTCTGATAAAGTATAGATTTGAAAGTAGTCTTGATTAAAACATGACCTTTTTTTAATTATATTTAAATAAAGTTTGCACGAGTAATTGATATAATCACACGATGGGGGCTTCGGTCAGAGTGGGTTTATGCCAATTACTCATACATGCCATTTTCTAAACGGAAACAGGAATCTAAAATTACCAATCATTTAATTGTTCAACCTTTATCATTGAATTTACGAAGACTGACAGATCTGTTTCAGTCAACTTCCTGCTGAAGAGTTTGCCCTTTAAGCACATAAAAAATGCTCACCTAAAATGTCATAAGTTTATGTCGTCTACTGCATATATGACTGATGTAAGCAAACGCAAACAGTGTGGACCCAACCAGACTGCTCCTGAATCTGGATCCACACTGTTTGCACTCTACACATTCATAAGTCAATGCCAGCAAATATTTGCTCCTACTACTTCTTTCTCCAGTTAGAGCACAGCCTAAATCTAGAGTAATTGCAAGTGAATGGAAATTTAAACTCCTCCTACTTCACTAAGAAATCTGGGTCACCTCAAAGATGTAGTGTATTCAAATATTGCATCACAATATCAAAGAGAAAAATACAGACCATTATACAAATAAGTAAAAACATAATAAGAAAGAATAAAAATGATAAATAAATGAAAGAAAATAAAATAAAAAAAAACCAAGTAAATAAAGAAAAAAAATAAAAAAAATAAAGTTAAATCTTTCTTTTAAATATGTTTCTCTTGAGAAAAAATAAAATAAGAAAATAAAGATAAAAGAAAATTGATAATTTGTACCATGATGACCCAAAATAATCTATCAACATTTATTCTAAAACTTGGGTAAAAAATGACTGGCTGATGAGGAATGTACCATGTAAAGCTAGTATGACAGTGTGAACTCTGATGGTATCAGGTCTCTGTTTACACTATTAGAGAAGGAATTCCTATCTTTATATTTAGGGTAAATACTTTTTATTTTCATTTTAAACAACAAGTTATTCATGAAATTAAGACTACTGAAGTGAATTTAATTGGTGAACTGTAAAAGTATTTTTTCAGTTGTAGGACAGCTCCTGACTTATAACAGCAAAACAATCTTGATAGGCTGTAAAATATTTAACCCTTAAAGCACCAATAAAAATGAATCTGAAAATATCGTCTGCTGAAGTCGTCTGCTGCAAATAATTGCCAAGCATTACTGACGAATTAAGTATAGAAGCAAACAGCGTGGAGCCAGAACAGACTGCTCCTATAGGAGCAGTCTGATCTAGGTCTATACTGTTTACCATAGAGGCTTCTTAAACATTTCAGCAGACGAGAAAAGCAGATTTTTGTTGCAATTGGCGCATTAAGGGTTAAATCTAACTCTTTGCATACTGGGGAAATTTGCGTGACTTTTTGTCTTCTGCTGATTTTTTTTTGCAAAAACAAGTCTTTTTCCAAATAAGCCGTGGCATGAGATTTTCTACAATGTGGCATTTTGACATGTGTAGACTCAGACGAGCCTGTGCAGCCTCCTTTTAAGCTAAGAAACTCCAAATGGTGTACAGTCAGTAGCTTAACAATCATAGAATACTCAAGCGACTAGCAAAGGCTCTGATCAGACTGCGCGTCATCAGCAGATGACAATAACAGTCAAAAAGTAAATTATGATCAATGTAATCAATCCAGATCAGGCCTGAAAGTTTGCTAAGGTTATCAATAGATGACAATGACAAGCAAAGAAATCTGTTGCTATCACGTTCTTATTACCATTTTAGTATCGTGTCCACTTTTTTGCTTAAATGTCTTTTTTCTCTTTTATTGGGATTGAGAGACAAAATATCACCTGTAAATAAAATATCATTAATACACTTTTCGCTTACTGTAAAGGCGGCAACTTTAATATTCATATCTGGGCGTGGTTCGGCCATTTAATCTGCTAAACAAGGGAAATCAGGTTCGATTTATAATTTGATGAACAGTTAATATGTTGTTTGGGCCGCGCAAAAGTGCGTGCATTTCATGAAAATCCTAACGGTATACACACTAAACTCACAAAACTTTTAAAGCGCATAATCACAAAATGTATGTTTTTGTCGTCCACTAAAATATTTGAAGCCTTTAGGAGCAGTCTGATCTGAGTCCACAACGTTTGCCTCTATGCTTCTGTTAAATACACATTTTCAGATGCAGCTATTTTGCTGGCGTTTTAAGGACTAAATTATGTGTTTTGCGTCGCAAGATGATACAGTTACTTTTGAATAAAACCACGCCTCTTTTCCAGTTTTTACCTATGTCTAAGGTAGACTAGTCCTAATTATACATTCATGAGGTGCCGCCTTTACAGTAAGCAAAAAGTCATATAATACCTGTAGATTAAACTAAAAAGGTAGACATACAGGTAAGTCCCCTCTTGGAGCCCCCCCCCCCTAAGTCTGGTTGGAAATTCTAATTCACTAAGATGTGATGTAATATGACCCTTATCAGTTAATCCACTTATTACCACTCATATACAAAAATATAGGCCTTTAAATAACAAATACAGTTCAACGTTTTCCCAAATTCTTGTCATTTAAACAGTTCTGGTAAAGGCACCAGAAAGCAGAATACCACTTTAGCCTGTGTTAGGGCGTGTACAGTTTTATTCAGAACATTTAGACAATCCTAGTCTTGAACTATGGATTGAAAGTGCTGCGCCATTAAATGCATACGCCCTCACAATTACATTCACTCGATAGACTTACATGTACTTGTATATAGCATAAAATCAGATTATTTTTATTATTATTATGCCATAAGCTGTATAAACAGCAGCCAAGCACCAGGCCTCGTAGCGCAGTCGGTAACGTGTCTAGCTACAGATGCGTGTCTGACTGCAGATCCGAGGGTCGCGAGTTCAATCCAGGTCCGGTCCCATACTTTCGTGGAGATTGATCATGAAATGATTTCTACGGTCATTCTTCTCCCTTCCGCTGATTCATTCAAGAAGGGTTGTTGTCAGCTACAAGCGAAAGTATGTGCACGAATTACTGGTTAACCGCTTGTTCAAGCCTGCCCAGGAAAAAAGTGTGGTTAGGTGAACTGACCGTCCCGCCATGACCATAGCTGTTGACTTGGGACGTAAAGCAATAAAACAAACAAACAAACAAACAGCAGCCAAGCACACAATAAGGTTTTAGTAATCTGTGACAATCTGAGCGACCAGTCATGCGCTCTTTTGTAACAAAGTTCAACTATCAAATTAATATATGACAATACCAGAGTCATTATTGAAGAATATGACCAGGCACTGTGCAACCCTGTTTTTCGTAACATCATTGTTCGCACACACATTGCATCATGTATTTTAGAGAAGTAGGAGTTCTTTGTGGCCAATTCCCCCTTGGAACACTTGTTTCGCCATAAGTTATTGCTAAATTGAGCATCAAATAATGGCTTTTGTCTGTATAATCTTGTCTTGCTAAAGGAAACACACGAACATAAGCGGAGAGGTGTAGTCCAATCAGTCTGCATTCCTCATTATATTGGGCCCTTCATTTTCTTTGTAAATTCATGTTAGAGAACACATATTAACACCCAATAAAATTCATAGAATGAAAAAACAGTGTTCGGTTGACTCTCAACACTTTATTAAGAAAAGTCTTAACATAGCTATAGCATTTGGATGTTAAGTAAGAACAGCATAAACCATAGATGAAATGAGGTTTCGTAAGAAACTATGTTAAATACATTTAGAAAAAGTTAAAGAAAATTTTCCAGCATGTATCTTATAGACTGAGAACCCTGAAAAATTTCGCAGACACATGAGCTAACAAAACCAGAATCTGAATTAAAATCGGACGAAAAACAAAGTAATGAATATGTACACAAATAGACTGACTGATGTTTAATTTATCTCATTGATAAAGGATAGTGGCTTATTTGAAAATACATATAAAATCACTTTGTCTTCATTCACATTAAGATCATTTCTACCTTAAAATGAAGTTATATTATTAAGCAAGTTAACATGCAAAACCAAGCTGTGAAGATGTTGGAAACAGATTCATTTACACCTCCTAGCCAGAAAGATAGCAAGTTTCTCTACTAAAGTGCGACATGCAAGGAAAGAAATTGAGCATTATTGAAATTTAATGATGGTTTTTACACCTCGCAATTGAATACAAGGACACATTTATTTGATATTGGTGTTGTGTAATTTCGGTGATATTTATTGAATTCCACACGTAGAGCGGTAGAATAATTGGGGTACATGTACATCGTATAATTGTCCACGTAGATTGCTTTTTCCTTACAAAAGTGCAGATACTGATGCAACATTCTCATCTCAGTCCACTCTGTTATTCCATGTCGCCATTAAACCAGGGCGAATACAGCATGCGTTTGACAATAACCTGTTTGGGAACACAATGTCAATGCCTATATCAGAATCAAATATGTTCTTAAAAATGTTATCCTTTGGAAGCAAATACGAGGGCTGTTCAAATATGAATGCAAGTAGCTTCATAACTTTCTTCACGTATATGCTATGACAAAATGTCATGCATTTCTGGAAAGAACTATTTGTCGCCTTTAAAATGGCACCAAACATAAAGGAACACTCAATATTTTTCTCGAGTTACGGACCCTTATATAATGGCCGCTCTAGTATACTGAAGTTTTTTGAAGCTAATTGCAATACACGTTTTGGTACATGTGCGGATATAGTGTCATATCTTTGTAAGTTTGAGACAAAATGACACCAAATTTGAGATGCAAGTTTTAGTAACAATCCCAAAGTTGCTTGTAGGAAAAACTTTATATTATCCTGTTTCTATCTTGAGTAAACAGGCACGTATGTGACGTCATTAATTTTATGATAAACGTCATTTTGAGTCATCTACTGGTGATGTAATAATAATTATCGCCGTGTCTTTTTCTTTGCATTTTGTTGAAAACATGCTGAATATGTCATAAGGGAGTTTTCAAAACGCACCATCCTCTATTTACAGAGTTATTATATTTTATATTATTTTTCAAGCATGTTTCAGTTTCTTAATGACGTGTTTACAATAATTAAAATATGTTCAATCTGTCAAGTCCTCAAGACCAAGCGAGTAATTTTATTGTAAATAACGCCTATAGTGGTCAAGTTTAAAGTTTACGTTCAAACTTTGAATAAAGTCGCAATATTATGAAAACAAAATTAAGTATAAATTATATAACCCCTTCACTTAAGGTATTTTCGACTTAATAAAAATGCTTTTCAGCGTTAAAAATTACCCACTATCCATCAATAATTTGTAGCAACAACTCAGTATGAGCGATCAACATATTGCCTTTGAGTTAAACTAGTTTAAATGTTGCTTCGTGTATTTTACTAGAGATAAGTTTAACTGAAAACTGCAAGGTGGTGTTTTGTTTATTATATATTTATTTGCAAACATAAGGAGACTTTAGTGAAAACGATTCGTTGTAATTTAACAAAAGCATGTCAGATTTTCGAAACCTTCTCAGAATCATTAAATAAAGATTTGGGGATACTTCCTTAAAAATTTCAAGAAATTTCACTTGTTTATCGAAGAATTATACGCTCGTCTATATCACTGGTAAATGTTCAAAGCATTGAGTTTGTTAGTATGCTAACATGACCCTTACTCAAAGGGCTATAACTCGATAAGTATACTGTGTTTTTCTTTAAGTCTGGTGCCAGTTTAAAGGTGACATACAGTCCTTTATAGAAACGTTTACCATTTTGTCGTAGCATATATGTGAAGAAAGTTATGAAGCTACTTGCATTCATATTTGAACAGCCCTCGTACACCGAAGAACTGTAACTAGAGTGTGCATATTTTCTGGACCAGACTAACTAATTTCGGCCATTCAGGTCTCATCAGTGACTCTCTTATAGTTTCAAAGCTCCACAATGAAACCCATGATCCCAAAGGACAATACTATAGTGAAGGGCAGGGAGACTTCTACCGCCGCTACACAGTCCCAATATCAAGCTTATACAAGCGTTAAAATGATCTAGAGAAGAACGCTGCATCAAATGTGTCTACTGATATCAAGTTTATCAAACATGTTCCAATGGCCTGGAGAAGAATAAATAACCTAAATTGATGTCATGTTTACTGTGAGGGAAGGAAACCATGCTGGGATGGCCTGGGGGATAATGGTGTTATGTTTAAATTGATGTCTAGGCGGGTAAGAAACCATGCGGTGATGGCCAGGAGGAGAATGGTGTTTTTATCTAAATTGATGTCAAGTTTACTATGCGGGAAAGAAACCATGCTGGGATGGCCTGGGGTATAATGGTGTTTATTTCTTAATTGATGTCTAGGCGGGAAAGAAACCATGTGGTGATTGCCTGGAGGAGAATGGTGTTTTTTTTTTTTTTTATCTAAATTGATGTCAAGTTTACTATGCGGGGAAGCAACCATGCTGGGATGGCCTGATTGAGACTGGTGTTTTTATCTAAATTGATGTCAAGTTTACTAGGCGGGAAAGAAACCATGCAGGGATGGCCTGGGGGATAATAGTGTTTATGTCTATATTGATGTTTAGGCGGGAAAAAAACCATGCTGGGATGGCCTGGGGTATAATGTTGTTTTTATCTAAATCGGTTTACTAGGCGGGAAAGAAACCATGCTGGGATGGCCTGATTCAAAATGGTGTTTTTATCTCAATTGATGTCAAGTTTACTAGGCGGGAAAGAAACCATGCTGGGATGGCCTGAGGGATAATAGTGTTTATGTCTATATTGATGTTTAGGCGGGAAAGAAACCATGCTGGGATGGCCTGGGGGTATTATGAGTTTTTTTTTTATCTAAATTGGTGTCAAGTTTACTGGGCGGAAAAACCCATACTTGGATGGCCTGATTGAGAATGGTGTTTTATTTCAATTGATGTCAAGTCTACTAGGCGGGAAAGAAACCATGCTTGGATGTTCAGGAGGAGAGTGATATCAAGTTTACTAGGCGGGAAATAAACCATGCTGGGATGGCCTGGGGTATTATGAGTTTTTTTTATATCTAAATTGGTGTCAAGTTTAATAGGCAGAAAAGAAACCATACTGGGATGGCCTGATTGAGAATGGTGTTTTTATCTCAATTGATGTCAAGTTTGCTAGGCGAGAAAGAAACCATGCTGGGATATCCTGGAGGAGAGTGATATCAAGTTTACTAGGCGGGGAAGGAACCATGCTGGGATGGCCTGGGGGGAAAATGTTGATGTCTAAAATGATATAAATGTTATAAGGCGAGAATGTGTAAACAGTTTGGAATGGCCTTAAATGGAATGTAGAGTTATTTCTAATTGGTATAAAGTTAATAAGGCATGCCAGGACAGGTATTGGGATGACTAAACGAAGAATATATAGCATAGGATGTCATTCAAACACGCGTCCTATGTATTCTCCGTTGGCGCCCTGACATTGCCTTATAAACTTTAGTTTATTTTACTGGATATCAAGTTAATAAGCATATTGAAATGGCCTCAAGGAGGACGATTTGTATATCAAGTAAAATGGAGAGAATAGAATATGTGTTGAATTGACAAAATGTTTTATTGTGTTTATGTCTGTTTGACTAATGCGTATTAGGCTTGAACAAATTGTGAATTGGAAATGCCTAAGTGCCTAGTGTATATTGGTATCAATTTTAACAGGAGAGAAGAGAACACGTGTTGGAATGTCTATGAGAAGGATGGAACGTCCATGTGCTCAGGTCTCGAGGTTAAAACTTAAGTACAGTCTCAAATCAAAATAAAGCGCAACGATTGATTGCTTGCGGACACGTGTCCGCAAGCAGCCAATCATTGCACTTTTGAGTTTGAGAATGAACTCAAGTTTTATAACCTCGAGGTCTGATATCAAGTTTATAAGAGGAGACAGAACACATGCCTAGAGGAAACTATAAAGTGGTCATGTCTTCTAATGGTATGTTTAGCAGATAAGAACATATAAAAAAATTAATGTGTTTACATGATTATTAGGAAACGACTCAATCACATATTTCAGACAAACCTACAGCACAAAGAGAAAGAGACACTAGAGGACAGACAAACTAACACATACATGTACACATACAATCAAAATACACATTATCATGAGTATTGAGAAAAAATAATATAAGAACCTATTATGAGTGTGAGGGTAGGATAGAATAATCCGTCCCGAGGATCGCCGTTTGGCATGCCAAACGGCGATCCTCGAGACGGATTTTTCTATCCTATCCTCACACCAATAATGGATTCTTTTTCTTGCTCACCACTGTTTTATGTATTGATTTATGTATCTATTTATTTATTTTAAAATAAGCTTCCAGAAGTCCCTGAATACACTAAGATGCGATTTCACATGATGACGTTACTTGAAGTCCTGGGTAAGATAGCATGGGTAAGATAAGATTATCTATCCAAGGGTAAACTCTCGGATATCCTTATCCGGTGTGCAAGAACAAGCTTTCTCTACCTCATCAATGTGTACACAATTTCAAGAGATACCCGAAATGAATTGGGAGCAACGAAACAAAAGACCTAGCAACAACAAGTCTAAGACACCGGGGGTGGTAGGTTGGAGGATGTTAATATAATTTGCTAACCAAATATTCTCCCTATATTTTGCATTTGTTTAAGCACATACTTTTCTAAGCTAGCATGTATCACCACAATAAAATTTCAAATGAAATTTACGAACTGTGATGAAACAAGGACACGGGCTCAGCACAGACAAATAGCCAGAATATCAAAGGCTGTAGTTGAGCCGCGATAAGCCAAGTATCAATGCATCATTTCTAAACACGCCCCCTTACAAAAAGAAAGTCTTGCTGCAAGCTTACTCTAAGGTTGCCGCAAGGTTACTGCGAAGAAATCCTTCGCCACAGAACTTGAAAAAAGTTCGCAGGACTTCGCCGCTAGCAGAAATGTTCTTGCATCCTTTACCAAAACATTGCCACAGACAGCAGAAATTAAATAATGTCTTGCAACCTGCTGGTAACTTTGCCACAGGTTTGCCAGAGAAGCATCAAAATGCAATTAAGCGCCACAGGCTTGCCAAAAGAATTATCTTTTCAGTTTCCATAGTTACAATATGGTACTAATTAATTTAGAAGACAAGATCTTGTCCAAAATTCTAAAATACTGGTCACTTATAGAGACTGAGTGAAAGAGATAACATGGTCAGAAAGTAAAGCATAGTGTGAAAGGAATTATCTTTTCTTTGTTTTATTGGAATATAGCTATTTTGTAAATAAAATCTACTATATTTGGACTCAGGGATGTAAAGGTCTGAGGTAGGTTTAAAACTATTTTGTCATAACTTCATGTGCGGATCCAGAGGGGGGGGGGATAGGGGGTCCGGACCCCCCTGAAAAACCACAAAAAATCAGGGTTTTCTAGCAAAACAGGTCTGGATCCCCTGAAAAATCGCAGCTACCAAGCCAGCATTTAATGTTGGGCCATCATCGACCCCCAGTGAAACGCCATTTTAATGGCGTTTCGCTGGTGGGCCGATGATGGCCAATTTATAGCGGTATTTCGATCCTCTATCCCCTTTCACCCCCTCTAACAAAACTTTCTGGGTCCGCGCATGTACTTTACGAATAAAATTATATCTCCTTAGACACTATCCTTGGTGGAACTTAAACAAATTATTCTAGATGCCAAAACTGTTCTGAAGGACATTGGCAGTATAGCTATTCAAGCTATTAAAAAGTTACTTTTTCACCAATAATGTTTCTACATCATATAAACAGTAACAGCGATTCATTGAGTGTTTTAAGGCTTTGTCCGCAAAAGTTTCATCTGCTGGTTTGTTTTGCATACAGTTTAGACCCAGATCAGGCCCAACAAAATCGCAGGACAAAAGGTAGGGCCTGATCTGGATCCAAACTTTTTATGTTCAAAAACTTTGAAAAATAAAATCAACGGAAGAATGGAGAATTACCCAGTAAGCATTTGAAATATTTAATTCAGGGGCAATATCCTATAATGTATTACTCAAGGGAGGTAACCAACAATGGATACCCTTTAAGGGAGATAATAGTTAATTTTCAGGGGAGCTAATCTCTCTCTTAAAGGGAGGTATTCTATTATATGAACATTACTGAAATCTATGAATATTCATTAGCCATTATCAGTGTGCCAAAGCATTACCAGAAGCTGTGGTAATGTTCTGGCGATGTTGGCAGCTGCTTCGCCGAAAGTTTTTTATGAATATTCATTATGAGAAGTCATCACTGAAGCATCGCCAGAAGCCATAATTGAAGGGATGGCTTTCATGCGAGTTCGCCAAAGGATAGCCATAAACAAATAAGGAGCTCATTTGCATGGTAAAAGATTGCCGTAACCCTGCAGCAAACATTGCAGAAACCTTACAGCAGCTTTATTGTAGCTCAGCCGCAAGGTTCACCAGAGGCCTGTTTTTTTGCTAAGGGGCCAGTTACCTATGAAAATCGACAGTGTCGCTTGATACCAGTGAGAGCCTTCGGTTGCACATACGCGACGGTGTCCAGTTTGCGTGTGCGCCAATCGAAGACTGCGTATCCACGCAGTCTAATCAGAGTCTTCGCTGGCACTCTATAGGTGTCCAGCTTTTCTTCAGGTGGAAATCAGAGTGTGTGGTTGCGCAGACTGATTTTGAATCGTCGCTGTACGCGCATGCCAACCTATACCTTATGCTGGATACCAGCTAATGATGATAATATATTGCAATCTTCAGACCTGTTATATATTTTAATCGGCAGGGTCATGTTTCATTTGGTTCCAACTATTATGATCTATTTTACAGTAAATAACAGCTTTTAAACCATTTGCTACCCATTGATTCTATATAGTTTGAGTACAATGGGGCATTTAACTTATGATTATTCTCAAAGTATATATTTAGTACCCTACTGACTTTCGGTAATATTGCATCGGCGACCAGTAAGGCATAAGACGAACCCGTGCATCGGAACAGTCTCGTCAGAGCCTTCACTGCTCGCATAAATTAAGAAGGAAAGTGCATGGTGGTTCAAACTGAAAGATAGGTTTCTAGTGACGACCAATAAACTGCACATGCATGTTTTAATTGTTATTTTGTGGTAAGTACCATTACAATAAAACCTCGAAAATTCGAACTTCGATTTTCCAAAATACTCGCCAATTCGAAATAAATTTGGGACACACCAACTTCAGAGTATAGGACCAATACATGATCTGTTTTAATAACTGTCTTAATATCAAAAGTTTTGGTTGAGTAAAAAAACGTTTCCATGAGGTGTTTCTGGTACGCGCTCAAAACTTATGTTTGATTGAAAAAACCCTGATAATAATACTTATTTGTTTGGAGGTTATAGAATTTAATTTATGTCAACATGTACCTCCCTAAAATTTGAACTAGTGATGCTTCGTAAAAAAAACAACTCTAGTCCCGATACGGGGACATCGAATTACGAGATTCGACTGTTTATCATAGCCTTTCTCATATTGTTTTATTGCTTGATACGATGCATATAATACTGACATGCGTCTGATTTGTAAGTGTGTAACAAACAAAGCAAGTGGCATACAAGACAAAGATACAGCTATATATGCATTGCAGAGATAGTCTAAGAGAAGATAAAAGAGAGTGTAGTAAAGACGAAGTGAGATAAAATGAAAGCGAGAAAAAAAATGTCTTTGTTAAACTAAAGAATCGATCTTGACTCGATTGAATGTTAACTTTTACTATGTAGCACTACATGTATACACAAGTGCAATGTAACTGATTTCGAAAGCAAAAGGCTGAAATAAGTCAGATTTTAGCTGAAACGTTTAAACTGAAAAAAGAACGAACAAAAAAAACTTGTCATGGATTGTTTTGTCAAGAACAAAAAACTGAAAACTAAAGTATCTGGGGAATGTCAGTGAAGGCAACCTGCCAATGCGATATGTAATGATAAAAGACAGTGTTTAAGGACGTTAACGACGATGCTCAATCATTTTCATTCTGATTCCAGTTAAGTCAGCTTATATAAACGAGTTTTGTAATATTGTACATGGAGGCTAAGGCGACCCTGTGCTTCGGCGAAGTCTCGGCAGAATACAATATCTTTTAATAAAAATATTAGACTAAACGTGACAATAGTTGCCACAGCGTATCTGCCGCCATGTTTAACCAATGCATGTCTACAAGTTTCAATTGGATCGTATATAAATGATCTTACATGAATGCTAATGTACCTGTATTGTCAGATTTGTATATTCAAGAATGGAATGAGAAAGCTAACGTTTCATCAAAAGGAAAACAATATATTTTATTTAAAGACAATCTCAATTTTGAAAAATATTTGATTAATGTTTCAAAATTTTATTATCCAAAATTATAAAATATAGGACTGGTAACCATCGGCTTCCAGTTGAGACAGGACGATGGGATGATATACCATTAAATGAGCGAAAATGTAAAAATTTGTAAAATTTGCACTGAAGATGACATTGGTGATGAGTATCATTATTTGTTTACTTGTGACTATTTACGAGTGACAGAAAATTGTATATGAAACCGTATTTCTATGTTTACGACAATGGTAAAATGTTTACCTGAAATTGAGTTTTTATTTACTGTATTCTTGAAAAATAGAAACTTAATGATTTCTAAAATTAGAAGATCAAAAGTTACAGACTATGCAGCTTTAATATATTCAGTAATACAGGAGCATAAAAGTAAGATTCTGTTTATCATATGACACTAAATTTATTTTGAAATGTATTTTATACGCGAAGTTGTTATGACATACAGACCTACAGAAACAGCCCGTCATATAATTCAATTGTACTTTGGGCTTTTTTAATCTGTACGCCCTAATACTAATCAGATTCTGATGAAATAACGAGCATGTATAGCAAACTAATGTGCTCAAGAAATCGAGTTATGACTTTATCATGCACATGTAAATACTGTGGTATGGGGACGTCTACGTCAAACTTTGAACGGCTATTTCTGGTTAAATAATGTTTTGTTTTTTAGATTTTTATTTGTAACGGAAAAGCTGACACCAGAAATGATGCGAAACGGAGAAAACGATTTACACGGAGTTATACATTGTATCATCCTAAGATGTGACATGGTTCTTCGAGCATTCTGTGATGTAGTCATTAGTATTTCGGAATGCTATTTCATGTGTTGCATCATGCGCGGATCCAGAGGCTGGGAGGTGGTTGGGCATGGGGTCCAGATCCCCCACCTGAATAAATCACAAAGCTAAAGGGTCCCGTAGCAATACAAAGCTACCAAGCCAGCATTCAATGCTGCTGGACTATCATCGGCCCGCCAGCAGAAGCACATTGTATATAAAGATCTTACATGAGTACTAATGTATTATTGAATTATCAAACGAGTTATAAGGTGTTTAGCTGGCGGGCCGATGCAGGTATTTGGATCCGCTCTACCCTCTTCAACCCCTCCCCAAAGAAAAAAACAACAACAACAACAACAAAAAACACCCCCTCTGACAAAACCTTCTGGACCCGCGCATGTGTATCTAGTCTGTGGCATTCTACATTTTTAGCAAACCGCGTTTGACTTGACTGTATGTTTTAAGGAAATTCGCATACATGTATGTAAAATAAAGTCATATGTCATTGTGGTTGATTAAATAAATGTATTTCCATTTTTGTTCATATCCAGAGCAACTAAATATAACACCTATACATATGATTGCCTCCGCTTAAATATAAAAGCCTCTTAAATTCCATGGAATCGCATTACTGTACAGCGAAGTGTTAATTGTTCCTTGGAGAACGGCGTTGTTTCAGTGTATGCAAATATGACCAAGGTCATGGTAGCATATGCGATAAAAAGGAACAGCCTATACAAATGAACATAATGTGCGGGTTTGCAATGGTAGAAAACAGTGATACATGGATAGGGGAGTTTGGTCTATGTCATGGTCATTGATTTCCAAATTGTCACACGATCAAATTCTAAATCTCTAATTGCAATCAGCAGTGACTAAACGTGTGCTATTTCCAGCTAGAATAGCGATTCAACGTTTGCACGCGACCCATGACACATTTCCTTTAAGCATGTGTTGGGATGATTTTTTAGTTCTATGTTTATGTTGAGATTTATAAAATAAATTACATTTGTAGACTCTGTTTCATTTTAGGCAACTGTTCGATAAAGGGATCAACCTAAGTCAGATGAAAGCCGCAGTTTTAAAACAACTACATGGGGGTTACAATAATATATATATTATGGTAGAAATATAAGAATAAATCAATGTTGTGAGAGCCCGGAAGAAAAATCCGCCCGACGATCATGGCAAATGGTAATCCCAAAACGACAGATTTTTCTATTCGGCCTCTCACACAAATCATATAATATTTTCCTTGCTTACATTAAAATTCCGTATTGTTTCTACATTGGCTCTCAGAAGATCAACACTTTGGTATTACAATGACGTCACTTTACGATCATATACATGGATTACAATGTTACAAATATACAGCCATCTACATGTGACAGGCTATGTAACATAACAAGGGCGAGATAGAGCGCCTATTCCAGGATTAAATCTCAGATATTCTTATCTGGTGAGCATAAATATTTGCGTTTGCATCGCCATTTGGTGGTAGCTTTGTGTATTGCCAATTTATACATTACCATTTTATCAAAGAATAATATCTGACATTTTCTTGCCAAAAATACGATTTCATAGAGAATTAAGCGGAATCTCACATCCCGATATTATTTCCACACAAACATTTCAACTCGATTGATACTTTCAATACTTTCAATATCCTCTATATTCTTTTTTTAAAAGTAAGACAGAGGGCAAAGATCAGGAATCGATACAATCAAGCACATACGATTATGTTTACATAATCGAGAGACTATCTGTGACGACAAAAGGCAAAATCCTAATACATTGCAATTATAGATGCTAACAAACCAAGTGCAGCGCATGATCTATATTTTCCAGAGCTTCAGATGCTGATATCGGTAACCGAACCGGTCAGCAGAAACCAGAGACAGCAAAACAATATCTAGGCCTAACGCTAGATTATGGGCGCAAGAATGAAAAGCTTACCATTTTCTTGCACACCAGAACGGGATTCCCGCTGTTTTTACTTGTTAACAATCCCAATCCCGCCCCGATAGCTCAGTTGGTAGAGCGTCCGCTTTCGGAGCGGGAGGTCGTGGGTTCGAATCCCGGCCGCACCATACCCAAGGTGTAAAAATGGTACTAGCAGCTCCCTTGCTGACGCTCGCATAAAAGGGGTTGTGCTAGGAAGATAGAGTAAGGCAGGTAAGTTTCTGTTAAAAAAACATTGTTATGTCGCAATAAAAGCTCATCTGAGCTTATGTTATTTGTTTCAAATAAGCGACGTTAAATAAAGCTTCTTTATCTTTACCAACCCGTCGGAAAGATAAAAGTCCCGAAAAGCCGCACGTAAAAATACCAGTGAAGCCATTATTATGTTAAAATGACGTCATTATGTTACGTCGCCTCTCAGCGTATTGGAGCTGTTATTTTTGAAATACAAAAATGCGATATTTAATGATAAGCAAGAAAACAAATCCATTATATGTGTGAGGATTGGAAAGAAAAGAAAAATCCGTCCCCCACGATCACCGTTTGTCATCATTCGCTCACTTAAATGTAAAGCACAGACATAACTTGACCATTGTTTTCCACATTGGTAAATGATAGTGTCCTGTCAGCCAGGAGTGACAGTGACATCATGTTTTGTTTACAAAGTTAACATGACTTAGAATCGATAGATCACTTGTGTATTAATCCTTTCCGCAGGATAGGATTAATACACAAGTGATCTGTCGATTTGCGTTAACTCAAGCGAAGTGTCAAGTTAGTGTTTTACTTAGCAATTGTAAACAAAGTATTACGTCACTGTCACTCTTGGTTGGCACGACAGTACGTATGCTATGAAACAAGCTCTTATGTAAAATAGAGTAATGTTATAACTGTCCTATCTTAACATCATTAATTGAACGACATTTATTGTGGTATTAGACAAATGACAATGAAACTGCCATTAAACAAGAAACATCAGGCTATAACGTTGCTCAGATGATAGGATTAAAAGGAAAGACTAACATTTATTGGTCTTTAATTGTTATTAAGGAGTATAACTTGAAGATTCGATGTAGTTTATTGGGAATCGTCCTTTACAAGCGTTAAATGTTGCTACCAAATGTTTCCTCTACTATTGGACTATTTTTGGTTCGGTTTGATGCTTAACGTCCCAGTCAACAGCTATTTTCATGTCAGAACGGTCAGTTCACATAACCACACTATTTTCCTGGACAAGCTTGACTACTGGCGGTTAACCAGTACATCCTGCACATACTTTCAATATTGCTTATATATGGCGTAACGTCGTTTTTAAAACTGATGAAAGTTCAAAACGTACGCAGGATTATGCGTTTCAGTCCAATCAAGATTAACAGTAAATTCTAATGCTTTGTTCAAGAATACGGAATCTTTATAGCATCTTAAGGAATGGAATCGTTCATATTTTAAATGTATATTTGTGTTAAAATCGAAATGTATTCGTGCTGGCAATGATCTGTTGCTTAATATATTGCTATCTGTTGGTCAGTCGTATGGGGATAAATCACTCATGCGTCATCCAATTTTAATGAGTGACGTCCAGCTGGTGATATATTAAGCATCAAATCACAATCAGCGCGAATATATTTGTTAAACAAACAAGAGGAAACTGGGAGAAACCAGACTCGGTTAGAGATCGAACACCCTCATGAGATGCAATATGAAATGCTTCAACCCTAACGCCCTTAGCACATACCTCAGTGGTGTTCTTATTTCAGGTACATGCACCCAATGCTCCAAACGGATAATACCATGAAAGATTCCAACACTATATTGATGTATGGGAAAAGACATGATGAATAATGCATTTTCTTATACCCCTATTCCACACAGGCCACGAATCGCCCGAATCGCCACGAATTGATTTTTTTCTTATTCGGGGGGATTCGTGAGGTTTCATTAATTTTTTTTCTCCAATCGTGATGAGCTACGAGTCTTTCCCGATTCAGATACGATGTCGTTACGAATATTCGGGGCAATCGGCTCAATTCGGCTAGAACCGCGCAAGAATTCATTACGATTAGAAAATAACATTAGAACATGCTGCACGAAAGTTAAGGAATCAATTACGAATCAGTTACGAATATGCGGAATGCAGCACGAATTGGGCACGAATTAACAGAAATCCGCGACGATTGGACCCGAGTCGCGAGATTTTCTCTCACGATAGCTATAAAAAAAGGCCCGTACATGCTTCGGGGCATCAGTTCCAAAATAAATGTTCCTCGTAAAGCAGCAGTAGAATTGATCCTGCAACTTGAGTGTTGAAAATGGCTTCTTATATAGCTAGAAGAAAACAACTACGTTAAAGTCGAGAAGCCCTGACCCAGGCTCTTTGACTTGGAAAAATATGGCAGTTCGCCATTGGCAAAATCGCCAGCCAGGAGCTACTGACTGATCCTGATTGTGCTCCAGAATCTGCCAAATCTGTTTCAACTTCTAGGACTGCTCACATGCGCGAGACGGGGTAATTAACCTTAGGGAAAATCCTTCTGCTATCTCTTCCTTGGTTTTATTGCTTGGCTTAATCTCCCGATTCCCCACGAATGAGCCAAGAGTAGCTACGAATGCCCAAAACAATGCAAGAACGCCCCCGAATCGATTACGATTCAGTTACGATATCCAAGAATGCCTTAGGAATTTGGTACGAATCACGCACGATTTTTCGAATCGGGGAATTCGTGGCCAAAGTTTTGAACAGTTCAAAACTTTTGAGCCGAATTCCCGATAGACCTACGAATTGCAAGAACTCACTACGGACTATGGGAATCAGTTAAGACCATCACGAACTGAGTACGATTCAGCCACGAATCCAAATATTTGTCAATTTGTGTCAATTCGTGGGATTCGGGGCCTGTGTGGAATAGGGGTATTTCATGGACGGACCCGATCAATCAGAATCTGCTAGTTTCCAAGTTTTTCATTGTCTTGTCATTTGGGACTTTTGAGCCTTGTCAGAGAGTCAAATATCGCTTAACCAGGTAACAAGGGACATGAGAGCTTCATTTTCCACTATTATCCATGAAAGGGCATGGATGAAACATAATTGTACACAGGAAATGATAAAAATAATATCGGATAACAAACAAAATGAGTTTTAATGTCGAACTGGCACTGCGAAATGACTGGATTTGGCTTTGATAGCCCTGAACTATACTCGTACTTACACTATCTGTGCACATTTGACTAGAGGACTGAATACACATGTATCTAAGTCAGAAACATAAATGGAACGTATGAGCCACGTTATGAGAAAACAAAGGTGCAGAACAGCTGAGTGGTAATCGTGCAATTGATAATTCTTTATATTGACACGTAACAATGTAAAATACTGATTTAAATCACCCAAAATTTATTCAGAAACATTTTTCAATTCAAACATGCATGAAGACATTTTGGAACCTTGACTATACGTGCTTAAACGCACGCATTTGGTAATCTAAGAGAATTCTGCAATAACTGCTCAATGGGCTCAGTTTAAACGATACAAATGTATACATACTGTGCATTACTTGTAATATTACAAACTTTATCCTCATAATTTTTCCTAATTGGTGTCCTTGTGGCCTCTATTATTTTAACACTTTGGCATACTAAGAAAAGATGCACATTTCCACCCTGTGTATAAAGTATAGATTTGCTGAAATCCCGTTTCAGTTCTTAACAATTAGGTATGCTTTGCCTGTTCATTAGATCACAGAACATCCCCTTGACAAACACAACATACTGTGCATTGAAGGCGAGAACTGCTACAACGGCACCATAAGGTTCCACATGTAGCCTCGCTTCCACAAGAACACTACTAATTATAGCATCTCTGGAGTAGCAAGTTTGACATTTTAGGTAGCATGACAGGAATAAGAGACGTTGTGACGTCATCATTTTTTCCATACACAGTTGGCAGCATTCATTTAAAGAGGATCTACCTCTGTGGTTTGTGTACAGATTCTGAGGTAGGAGGCAAGGAACACAGCTTAAGACCACATGAGGGTGATTTGTGTACTCAGAATGACCAGACCATTTGTCTTACAGATGGTATTGTTATTTGGTCACCTGGCAAGCTGTAGCAGGCTGCAACAAAATTGGTAGACTGTTTTAGTACATCCTCGATGTTGGCATTCAGGACCTCTGAGCAAGGATAATGACTAAGTGAATTCTGTGTTTAAGTATACTCAGAAAAACAATTGAAGGATATTAAAATTCTTTTGACTATATAACATTTGGGAAAATAATTTCCATACAAAGTATTTTCGTATCTGATAGAACTACCAATTTGCAATTCAGCAAAATGCTAAATAAACTCTACGGGTCATTGGTTACGATACAGTACCACAGCAAATGTACCAACCCTCTCTACCCAAAGTTAACAAGCTAGCTTTTATATTTTTTGCTGCAACCTTTAGCTGGTCATTTCTTATGTTCTAATTCCGACCACAGACAAGTGTTCTCACCCATTTATCAGTAACTGCATCAAATAACATGACAAGTTTTTCATCATAAATACACAGATATGGCATACCCCAGCCAATATGTCAAAGCACTGATACCAACTGCAAAACTAGGTGTTGATTTTGGAGCCAGTCATTATGGAATACAAACGTTACAGATGGGTTTCAATCATTTTTGAATGTGTGACTTTTCAGTATAGAGGGTTGCACCATTGGGACCTGTACTGTACATAAACATTTAAGCGTGGCTTAAAGCAAACAATCAGTTTGCATGTATCTGAAACTATGAAATGCATGCATAATTGGTTTAGTTTTTATTGTATTGAACGCTCGAAATCGAACTGTATCTAAATATTCTTCAATTGTTTTTCTGAGTATATTTACCACTTGTGTCATTTCCAATCCCAAAATAACAGGCTGTATTGTCACAAGTGGTTAATGCATGAGCCGCCGAAAGATAATCTGGAATGCTATTTCTATGCTAATTTGCTGTGGCTCTTATGTAAATAGTAACTCTATCTTTAACAGGTGATTCCACTATCACTACCCCAGTACTTAGCTTCTGCCTGACATATTGATGTAACAGGAGTACAAACACATCTGTGTCATCAGATAAAAAATACACCCTTGTTTTCCCCAGACGCCACAACAACCATTTGATGTGCGAGTATGTTGTCAGCTTCTTCATATTTTTTTTCGAAACTCTTCACGTTTGGTTGTTAAAGAATACATTAATTCCCCTGACACAGGATCTTCTCCAGTAACTACTGCCGTGCCGGCCAAGCGTGACAGTGACGTCATAATTTGGTTTCAAAACTATTAGGGACTTAGAATCGACAGATCACCTGTTTATAAATTCTATCCGCAGGATAGGATTAATAATAGGCGATCTTTCGATTCGCGTTAGCTAAAGTGAAGTGCACACGTTTGTGGTTTACTTAGCAATTCTAAACAAAGTAATACGTCACTGTCACTCTTGGTTGGCACGACAGTACTAGCCTTCTGATAGTTTTTTGTCTCTGTAAATACGGTGTTGCTACATATCAATAAGGACGATAAGTTTACACTTGCTATCAGGAATACATATTTTCACATTGTTGGATCACTTTAATTTCAAAGGATCTCTTTTGCCAACGGATAGCTTCTACTTGCGTCCCAGTTTTATAACACAGCATACTGATATGCAGTTTTTCTTATTGCATCACTATTTTTTTCGTCGCCTTGCATTTGTGCTCACACATTAAAACTGAATAAGATCATCGTAATACGATTAAAGAACAAATAAAAATATTTATTGAATTTTGATAGCGGACTCTTCAAAAGGAGGACAAAGGCGCATACACGTTGAAAGATCAATCGGAATTGCCTCGGCCAATTCCGCGACATACCGTGGAATCAGACCTCGGATTAGATTGGTTCCCTTGTTGATAAAGCTCCGCTTCCGCTACGTATATAATATGCCGTCAAGCTATTAAAGGGAGAGAACCAGTCTAGCCACGGATGTACATCGAGGATCTACTTTGATAACGCGGATGATAACATGACACTAACGTTAAATAACATGACGCTGACGTCACAGAAACCATGTTAACACAATAACAAGTGTGATTGCAGAAAAACAAACGGCTTAAATAAAGTTAATGTTTTTTCAATAAAATATCGCTATAGCGATATTTTTTTTTTGGAAAAACACATAAACTTCATTTATTCTGCTAACTAAACTTTTCGGATAATCAGAATAATCGATTTTAATAGAGCTGAACCCACGTGCTATAGAACTTATTTTCCATACGCCAGTTCTGGCTAACAAAATGGAGCGTTTTGGTACATACATGTACACATGTAGTACTACGCGTAATGCTCCTTACATACACCCGAACCATGATTCCAAAGTCGAATTGTGGGGGACCTCCTGAATGAAGTCTCGGCGTGCACTATATTCAGTATGTCAGTCCTTCGTGGTCAGTTGGTGAAAAGAAACTTCTTGGAATATTTGATCATTTTTCTCAAACATATATGTAAACATTGGGTTAGCAAAGTTTGATGTTTTCGAGACTAAGCTGAGGCAAAACAAAATGGTAAAAACAGGTACCCCGCCTATTTTTAAGCATATAAGCTATTAAGGACTTGTGCAGATAGTAAGAAATGTGATTTATCTGCCAGGGTCTAAATTACTTTTCTTCTCAGAGCCATCAGAGTAAGACTGGCTACAAGTATATGATATGACACATTGATGAAAAATTGTTTTAAGGACTGGAGCCAGTCTAAGTAATACAGTGCATAGACACCTGCAATAGGGTAGCTATGGTCACCCCATGATTAAACAAGACACTTAAAAATTTGTGCAATATCCGTTTTCACACTTCTGCAGAATCACACTAACTCAAGATACAGTCTTTATTCCTGCTACTTTAGGGCCACTTTTTTTTTTTACTAAATTTTGAATCTCTGGGCCGTCTACTAATATCTCTTAAACTATATGAAATATATTCGAGATAATTGTACGCTTTGCCGATGAAATGTGTCCCAAACAAGTGAGACAGCTCTCACTGCTTTGGTTAATGGAAGTACGCATTCGATACGCAATGTCAAGTCAGACCCAATAGCACCCGTTCATTTAGGATATTGTAAATTTTAAAATTGTCGCGAGTTTTATTTTCGCGTATAGCGTTAAAAGACATATTTGTCACGTAAAAAATCGAGATTAGAGCAATATTAAACTACGTCAATAAACGACAGAGTGATTTCGCCATTTGGTTTAAACATACTTTATTTGTATACTTTGTACATAGAACAACATATAAAGACATACAAAAATATACATCATACAAATGGGATTCAGAAGAAAGTCTTCAGACTTATACGAATCTGTTTCCCAGTTAAAATATCAATTTTACTAATTTTATCAAGATTTAGAGAGAACATCATTTCTGTACCAATGCTAATTTTGGTACTCAAATGTACTACGAGAGTTTGGAAACTTTTCAATTAGAAGTAATATAGCAAGAGGCTCCACGGGGATGGAACATTTCATTTTTTAACGTTTAAACAGATTATAACTGTTTAATAATTCGTGAATCTCAAGGTCAAAGAGTAGTTACTTAAAGGCATTTTATTGGAATCGTTAAGTCCTTAATATATACTCCTGTATGATGATAAAGAGCTGCCTATTTGTCTCGTCGGACAGATCTGTGACTCCGTATAAAAGAGCATTTAAGGTTTGTTCGCATAATTGAGATATTGATTGCATCATTTCTTGGCGCAAGTTATTAAATCTATTACATTCAAACAAGTAGTGTTTGGTAGTTTCAGGTCTACCGCAAATGCAAAGCGGGCTGTCAATAATGTTTTTTGAATAGAGATGGTGATTAAGAGAGCTACAATCCATCCTCAGTCGAGAATGATAGATTTGACCAATGCGCTTGCCATCTAGATAGAAGAGAGGGACACCGATTAGGGTAGAATTAAGACTGCGTTTAAAAGAGCTAATACTTGGTGTATTTCTAGTAGTATTGGGCAGTTCATTCCAATCGCGTACTACTGAAGGAAGAAAGGAATTGTAATACAACTGGGTATTTGAGCGTATGTATTTGTAATCAGATGCATTCCGGAGACTATATGCTGTATTATTTCCAATGGTAGGGGGGACAAGTGAAGACAAGTAGTCAGGACATAGTCCATTTATCATTTTGTAGAATAGTATTTGTTTATGTTTTTTTCTTCGACAAGAGAGAGTATCCCACCCAACTTCTTTTAATAATTTGTCTATTGAAACTAGCTTAGTGGCACCACTGACAATATGTGCAGCTTCATGGTGTATTTTTTCTAGTTCATTTGCCTCGTATTGCGTACAGTTATCCCACACGACGTCAGCATATTCAAGTAACGGTCTGATAAATGAAAAATAGATGATCTGTAGTTATTTTCTGCTGAGTTGGAATTTAAGTTTTCGCATTACATTTATACGATGCCAAGCTTTTGTTTTGATGTTGTTTAAGTGTTCATGCCATGAAAGGTCGTTTGTAAAGGTTAGGCCCAGGTGTTTGTGAGACTCAACAGTGATGATGTCTTGCTGATTCATGTAAAGGGTTGGATGAAGTGGTTTAAAGAGTTTACGTGAGAATAGTAATGACTCCGTCTTTGATGGATTAAAGGTACAAGCCAGTTTGATGCCCATGTGTATATTTGAGAAAGATCAGAGTTTAATATAGTTGCTGCTTGGATTGGGTTTTCGACTATGATATAGAGGCTAGTGTCATCAGCAAAGAGGCGTATGGATGAGTTTATATTGCGTACAGTGTCATTAATGTAAATAAGGAAGAGTAAAGGGCCAAGTATGGAACCTTGAGGCACGCCAGCTTTTAAGTCGGTCCAATGTGAGAAGACCCCTGGCAATACTACCCTTTGTTTCCTGTTGTTGAGATAATCAGTGAATCATTGTAGAAGATGACCTGTTATTCCTACTGTTTGCAATTTGTAGAGCAGCCCTTTGCGCCATACTCGATCAAATGCTTTGCTAATATCGCAAAATATTGCACGCACTTCTTTACCTTCGTCTAATGCTTTACAAAATGAGTTATAGATGTCTACAAGTTGGTTTACAGTACTATCTCCAGAAATAAAGCCTGACTGAAGAGTAGTTAGGACTTCATGATCCATTAGAAAATTAAAAACATATTTGTGAACAATTTTTTCAAGTACTTTGCCAACTGTGCTTAGAAGTGATATTGGTCTGTAGTTTGTGATGTCTGTGGGGTCATTCTTCTTATGTATTGGAGTTACATTGGCTTGCTTCCATAAAGCTGGGACTTTCCCTTTGGTAAGGGAGGCATTGAAAAGATCAGATAGAGGAAAGGATAAGGGCTTAGCTAGCTCTTTTAGAATTCTATTATTGATAGCATCAGGACCAGAGGCTTTACCTGTTTGAAGTGCTTTTAGGACTGATTCAACTTCGTTAGCTGTTATAGATATGGAGTTTAAGGTGAATTCTGGAATATCTAGATCTGCAGGGAGATTTGCATTACTGTCATCAAGTGATGATTGTTATAGATATGGAGTTTAAGGTGAATTCTGGAATATCTAGATCTGCAGGGAGATTTGCATTACTGTCATCAAGTGATGATTGTTCTGTGAAAAAATAATCATTTAGTATAGTTGCCTTATTTGTATTATCAGAGTATATGTCGCCATTTACATTGAGTGGAGGAATGGATGAGGTTTGGTTAGGTTTGATAAAAGTCTTTAGTGTCATCCACCAGTCTTTAGAACAATTTGTATTATTGTTAATTTTTTCAGTGAGTTTGTCAATCTGCTCCTTTTTTGACTTAAGTATTTCATTGGTGACAGTGTTTCTAAATGTTTTGTAATTAATGAAATCGTTAGGATTTTTAGATTTTTTGAACTTACTGAAGAGTCGTTTTCTTTTTTCTATTTAGTTTCCTTATATATGTAGTCAGCCAAGATGGATCTGATGGCCTGCAAATTATTGTTTTGTTCGGAACGTGCTTTTTAGCTAACTCTGTTAGGCAAGTAGTTAAGTTTTCAGCGTATGTGTCAATGTTATCATGCTTAAATAATTGCCAATCTGTTTGTTGGATTTCATCGCGAAATGAATTGAAGTCGCATCTATCATATAGCCAGATGTGTCGTGAAAATGATGACTTCTCAGTGTTATCAAACTTAAGTAGACAAAATATTGGGCAATGGTAACGTATGTTATGCTCTAGGAAGGGATCTCCAACACCAGTTAGGAATACATTATTACAATTAGATGTTAAAAACAAATCTATGGCAGATGAAAAAAATTCTGTATAATGGGTTGGTTCCTTAACTAACTGTTCAAGTCCAAAATATTGACAGAGATTATTTATTTTGGACCAAGTGTTTGGTTTGAAGATGTCAAGGTTAAAGTCTCCAGTTATTAATATGTGGTGAATGTTTGTATCGTTTGCAAGACCTATTGAGTTTTCGATCGCAGTAAGCGCGTCGTTGGAAGAGTTTGGACTGCGATAAAATGTGCCAATTAAGAGCTTTTTATGGTCAACGAATATTTCCACCCAGATGCACTCTGTGTTTTGAAGTTTAAGATCGATTCTACGTTTCGCGTACAACTCTCTTTTGACAAAGACACATACGCCACCATGTCGATCATTTACTCGATCTCTTCTAAATAAATTAAAACCATTGAATATAATCTCGTCTTCAGATATAGTATTATCTAACCATGTTTCAGTAAGAGAAAAGATTTCGCCATTTCGCTAGTGTTTTATTTTCACGCTCAAATATAACCCTCGCGAAAGTTTTCGAATTTACAGTAGTTAATCTGCAGAGCACATGCTCGACATAAAGTTTGCATATATGAAAAGCTTTTAGGGCCTAAACCTGTAAATGTTTTTCCATAGGTCTCCATTTTAAGAAGTTGATGAATTGTCAGGCTCTCACAACTCTTTAACCGCTAAATGGCTACCACAAAATTGTAGCTTCGCCTTAGACTAACCACCATAATACAATCCTTCAAGATGGTGACCGCCATCTATGAAGACTTTCCCAGATGAAGCTGACTACCCTACCCTGAAGCAAATGCGAATAAAACATAAATGTAAGTCTTTATTTTGCTCCCCTGCATGAAAACAAATGCAAAATATCAAGTCAAAATTGCTAACAAATGTGCAACAGTTACCCCCTCCCCCTCATATGAATTCCAATGCAGACACTAATGTCCAATCAAAAGACATTTACTTTTATATATATCCAGATATTCCACCCACATTTTCCGTTCGTTGCTGCCTTGCTTATCTGTACAGGTCTGCGGCCTTAAGAACACACAGCCAAACGCACAGTCAAATGTTTTAATACTTGTACCATTCCAACTTGAAGGTACTTTTTATCTATGTGCAGTTCTAGTAGTTCTTACGGAGCAATGCTCTTGTCAACAGATATCATAGAAACACTGAACGGGGATCTTAAACGATTGCCTCTAATAATAATATTAGCTTTGTCTAGTCAACTGTTGCCACTCTTTAGGAGCTGGCCTGCATGTACACATGCATGTATCGGATGGAAATTATCACTGGATAGAAGCGGATATGTTTTCTTATATGCGACGATAAAATACTTTCCGGTCATTAGTTGTACATGCAGAAGTGGTTCTCTTCTAGTTCCAAGTAAGTTTTGTTTAGATTATCACTTTGTCAAATTCATGATATGTAACACAGTAACACCTGTCTTAAGCAGCCACTCAAGAACAGACACAACAAAGATCTTAATGACAAATGGTAGCTAATGAAGGTCAAAGGTAATAGTACCAATTGGAATACTTTTGACCTGCATTAAGCTATAATTTGTCTTGAAGACCAATTTGTGGTTTTTAGAGTGGTCGGTTTACACAGGTTTAGCATGTACTTGGAAATACTTTCAATTATGAACTGACATGTTTTAAAAAATAACTGCTTAGTACGTGTAATAGTTTTTTGTTCCTATTGAAGTTTTACGTCCCAGTCAACAACTTTTCAGTCATGATGGAACATGTTCCTGCTTTGTACAAGTGCTAAGCAGATGATTAAGTGTCTCGCTCAAGGACATAACACAGTTCCTCCAGTGAATCTCGAACTTGCGACATTTGATCCCACGTCTAAAACTACCAGCAGAGAGCCACTGCACTTCTTACATATGATAAGTCTACTTTTTACAAGCGCAGTAAATGAAGAAAATATGAAACCGGTGCAAACGTTGCATCGGTTTCATATTGTGTTCATTCCAGCGGTTGAACATTTGAAATAGCCAATTGTAAATTTACAGTAAATTAAAATTTGAAAAAATGCGTTTCAATGTTACTTTCATGTGATAAATATCAATAGATTTTTTTTTATTTGAACTGATGCCACGCCACATTCATGTCACATGAAAACCAGTGTGTGAAAGTATAAACGTCATAATCGTACAATGTTGATTGTCCAATTTATCATCTATGGTTATATCGAGACGGTCTGTAGACCTGCATTTTTATTCATACTCCTTGGGTTTTGTTTGGTTTGAAGTTTTACGTCTCAAGCAACGGTCAGTTCACCAAACCACACTTCTTCCTGGGCAAGCTTGGCGATTAACCAGTACCTCGTGACCATACTTTCGTGCACATACTTTTGCTTGTAGCTCTTGAATAAGCGGAAGTAGGAGAATGACCGTAAAATTATTTCATGATCAACCTCCACGAAAGTATGAGACCGAGCTCGCTATACTCATACTGCGCTTTGGGGGTCAAGTATAATTTCATGGGGTTATAATTATGTGGTTAACCAGTATTTCATCAATAATTGACACTCTAATACAGAGATTTTTGGGTGATATCGCTGATTCAAGTAGGGTACATGTACATTTTGTACATATAGCTGCCAGTTTGGTTATATCACTGATTGATTCAAGTAGGGTACATGTAGCTCTCAGCTATGTGATATTATGGATTCAAGTAAATAACATGTATGTCAGTTATGTGATATCACTGATTCAAGTAGGGTACATGTAACTGTCAGTGTGGTGATATCACTGATTAAAGAAAGGTACATGAGGTTTTAGTTTTGTGACATCACTGATTTTAGTAAGGTACATTTAGCTGTCAGTTTGGTGATATCACTGACTTAAGTAGGGTACATGTACATGTACCCGTCAATCTGGTGATACCAATTCAAATAGGGTATATGTAGCTGTCAGCTTGGTGTTACCAATGATTCAAATAGGGTACATGTACCTGTCAGTTTGGTGATATCTCAGATTTAAGTGGGGTGTCTAGTTGTAGCTGTGAGTTTGGTGATACCTCTGATTTCCCTTAGTGTATATATAACTGCTCGGACCTACTATAAACGGACTGGTAACTGACGGAAATACAAAGATATGTTGTCGTGGCACCATTTTCAAAGCACTACAGCCAATAAACTTGATTCTGAACAACACCCGAGATTATCAAAAAGTTATTCCCGGTATGCGAAGTTGAAATATTACAAGTAACAGTAAATCAAATTGAAGTTGGTTGATTTCTGGCGATTTTCGGCTAAACGTGCCAACAATATCTAAAAAAGGGTACCTGGGTTTCTTGCCGATGTTCATAAAGGCGGATAAACTTTCAATAAATATAACAATACAGACTTAAAGGTAATATTGAGCCATTGTTTTTTGAAGAAAAATCACAGATATGCTGAGAAATAATGGAAATCTAATTATTTAAACTTCAACATTTGTCAGTTTTGAAAGCTCAGCTTCGACAACGTATTTCCAATATAAACATTTACCTGTATGCCAGTGACCAGTCCATGATACTGGGTCCGAGTTAGCTGTCTGTTTGGTGATACAACTGATTCAAGAAGGGCACATACAATCGTCAGTTTGATGATGCCACTGATTTAAGTAGGGTATATGTAGCTGTTAATTCGGAAATACTACTGATTCAATAAGGGTATATGTAGCTGTCAATTGGAAATATTACTGATTCAAGTAGGGCATATGTAGCTGTCAATTTGGAAATATTACTGATTCAAGCAGGATATATGTAGCTGTCAATTTGGAAATACTAAATTCAAGCAGGGTATATGTAGCTGGCAATTCGGAAATACAACGGGTTCAAGTAAGGTATATGTAGCTGTCAATTTGGAAATACTACTTATTAATGTAGGGTATATGTAGCTGTCGGTTTGGTGATAACACTGTTCCAAGCAGGATACATTTAGCTGTCAAAATGGTGAAATCACTGTTCTAAGTAGGGTACATTTAGCTGTCAGTGTGGTGAAATCACTGTTTCAAGTAGAGCACATTTAGCTGTCAGTGTGGTGAAATTTCTGTTCCAAGTAGGGTATATTTAGCCGTCAGTGTGGTGAAATCACTGTTACAAGTAGGGTACATTTAGCTGTCAGTGTGGTGAAATTTCTGTTCCAAGTAGGGTATATTTAGCCGTCAGTGTGGTGATATCACTGTTCCAAGTAGCGTACATTTAGCTGTCAGTGTGGTGAAATCACTGATTCAAGTAAAGTAAACGTACACGTACATGTAGTTGTCATTAACTGACAGCTTCATGTACCTGTACCCTACTCGAATCAGCGATTTCATTAAATGAATGTCACCGACACTGCATACTAGTTTCAACACGTTTTAACATATTTACATGGAATGCTGGCTGTTGACTTTGGGATAGTTAGGTGCACAAATACATTTGTACAGTAAAGCTTAAAAGCGAGTTTTTCATAATTTGAGTTTCACGTCCTACTTTCACTCTGATTAATATTGATAACACAAAGGATAAAGTTTGTATCCTAAAACCTAAAAACACATTTCTCATTTTCAAGAAAAAGTCATTTATACATGTATAATGTATGAGTATATAAATAATTGGCATATCACAATATACGCATGAATCACAGTATGTAGCCTATTCTAGGCTTGTGAAAATATAAGGCTGCTATTCGATTTTGTCGTATTTTGACCTGTTCACGGAGCTAAAAATTCACGATGCACGTGGTTTTCCATTTTATACAAGCCAGGTGTAATATTAAATTGCCCTGTGAGCATATGCGACTAATGAAGGCTCCAATCAGCACACGCGTCCGCAGGCCGATCGGAGCCTTATTGTTTCCGCCGGTATGGACAGGGTAGTCCATCGGCTTAAGTACTGATTCTCATACATACAATATTTTCGCACTTCATTGAATTTCGCGAGAAATCACGAAAATAAAATGTTTTTTTCTTTTTTTTTTAAAGTGGATTAATAGTAATTGATTTGACAAAGTCGGATCTATGAATATAAATCTTATTTTGGAAAAAAAGGTTAACTCGTTCCTTGCAAGGGACGACTTTAGTCATCTGCTGAAAACCATTACAAACAGATGGAACCCGGATCCAGACCGACCAAATGTCGGTCCTGACCTGAATCTAAACCGTTTATCACGTTGATAGTGTTCCTGAAAGAATATTTTGAAGAAAAAAAAAT
The DNA here is from genome assembly GCA_964019695.1 of Loripinus fragilis. Taxonomy (NCBI): domain Eukaryota; kingdom Metazoa; phylum Mollusca; class Bivalvia; order Lucinida; family Lucinidae; genus Loripinus; species Loripinus fragilis. Next base: position 34,317,269 of record OZ026522.1, on the reverse strand, counting down.
GAAAAAGTCAACAGACAACAACATGTCATGAAAAATCACTCAGCTTGCAAAGGGTTAAACAAAACTATTGATTATGGAACAGACGAACATAGGACTGAACTAGTGCGAGACTTGATATGGGCCATCTTTATTGCTATATTTCGAAGGGCATTTTCATGGATTTAGTAAATGCATGAAGAAAGTCTGCCTGTTCTATGTTTATTTAAGAATTTGTTAGGATAGCATGTATCGCTTGCTTATATTCCATGAGTCTGAATCTTAATTCTCAGTGGACAGCAATACGCAGTTGCGCCGTGCTAATGTGATCAAAATAGGTGTGAATTAAATTTGGGTCTGACACAGCCATACAAGCTGAGAAGATTTCGTCTGTCTAGAATTGTGTCCATATACGGGAAAACAGGATAAGGAAACTTTTCAGTATATTCTTACATATCAATTTAAACATTTGTTTTGAGTGTGGTGTAATGCAGCGTATTTGAATACATTGTAAGTATTGTTAGTTTGCAATGATCTCGCTATTTGGCCTATGTTATAAAGTAAAACCAAGCTTTGTTGCTAAAAAATGGCTAATATCCACTCAGAGTCGACTGTTAAATATAATGTTGGTTTGAAAATTCTTCTGCAGCAGGGCATATCTGAGCCAGTATTTTAAAGTGATTTAGTTTATAAATTCAAAATAATCATTGGAAAATCTTCTATAAATCCAACGTTATAAAAGAGTGGGATGATGGGTATCATCCCGTCCGGTCGTCGGCCCGGTCACATTTCCTCTTTTGCTTTGCGACGGCGGGCCAGACCTCAGATTCAACAGACTGGCCTTACATGAAAATTTTATTGATGAGTTGGTGACTGGTGCTTACAATGTATCTTTGGCTTGGTTCCCTGTGGCTCGGCTTGTGGCTTTCTTTAGCTCTTACTGACTATGAGCTGTAGACAATTTTCTTCTTGTTTCACCACAATCATTCAATTTGTTTGATGGTTTCACTGTGATGCCACGGTGCGGTGAATCGGTTTTAAGGTCTCCACACGGACTCGGTGATTGGTATGTTTTAACAACGGCACAATATAGAGCGCAGATTCGGTTGGAGAAGTGTATTTCTGCTTCCCCCTCTCACCACGTGGTTATGGCTACTGTCAGTTTTCGGGCAGTGGTTCTGTTGTTGTTTGTTCATTGGTTGTTTTTGGCTCCAATTCTGTGTCGAGGTTTTCTGTTCGGTTCTGGTTGTGTGATATAATTAAGCCATAAAAAGTCGTCTGCTTTTCTCATCTGATAAATATTTAAGAAGCCTTTGTGACAAACAACGTGGACCCAGATCAGACTGCTCCTATAGGAGCACTGCTCTGTGTCCTACTGTTTGCTTCTTTGCTTGAATTCATCAGTAATTCATAAATGTTAGACAAGTATTTGCAGCAGACGACTTCAGCAGGTGACGTTTTCAGGAGCTTTAAGGTGTAATTATGTTCTCTTTGGTGTTATAGTCTTCTCGCTGAGGATAGGGGGACTTGTTGCTTTATTTTGGTTGTGTCCTTGCTTTTGTGTGGGTCGCTTTGTCTCATCCTTTTGGTAGAATGGGGTGGTCTGTGGTTTTGACATTTCCTGATCGTGCTCACATTTTTATATAAAAGGAACTATTTTAAGCGCCCATTCGCATGTTTATGTATTTATATAATTTGATACACATTAGACCTACCATTAGCGTTTCTAATGGCGGATGGAAACGGTCACTTTTGTTTAAAGATACCGTATGAACCTACAAGTACACACGACATATTGATGTATGTTTCTGACCATGGGTGTCATTTCAACAGAAAAATACGAACATAATGTCACTGCGATCGTTTACTGTAATTTTTTTTTGCGATGCTGCCCATTAAGGGCGAAACATACCAAACGATGCTTGTCAGTGTATACCATGATAATTATTTGATTAGCCATGCCTCTGGCTCTCTGAAAGCTGTCTTAATTTAGAAGTTCCTGGACCTTGTCAGCGGAAATACAGGAATGTACGCAAATATTTGTTCTTTATTGAGGCTAACAGGTAAAATACACATTAGCAATCTATCTTTAAATAAATGGCGAATCTTCCGCTGCTGAACACGATTCATTTTTCTGATTCCAACATATTGATACTGTCCTGCCAGTCAAGAGTGACAGTGTCGACATGTTTTGTTTACAAAATTATAAGGGATTTAGATCTAGAATCGATAGATCACTTGAATGTTTATTAATCATATCCGCAGGATAGGATTAATACACAAGTGATTTCTCGATTCGCGTTAGCTCATGTGGAGTGTTCAAATTAATGTTTCACTTAACAATTGTAAACAAAATATTTCGTCGCTGTCACTTTTGGGTGACACGACAGTACTTGCTGACTAGAAAACTGTCGATCCAGGGTACAATGTTTGCAAGCACAGATGCACAAAATATTCGAAAGCATTTCTATTTTGATAAGTTAAGACTCACGGCCACCAATCCAGCTCCTTCATCGCATAAAATCAATACTGTGTAATGAAGAAGAAGGACCTGTTTGCTATGAATGAGATGAACCTTAAATTCATCAAACTCGTTATTTTTCCTAACCACAAAATTGTATAACTCCGAAAATGCTATTTGATGGTCTTGATGTTTACCATTGACATACCTAAACTAGTATGCTCTGGTACACAAACTGATTCTAGAATCTGTGCGGAAGTTGAAAAAGTACCATTTTGCCACCATTAAAAAACATTTTAAACTGTGCAAGCAGAATATCATCTTAAAACCGATATCAGTGCCGAAGAGTTCAATGAGTGTCTCATCGAATAGCATTGCCAGATTTCTAAAATTCGCTCTCAAAATTAGGAAACGTTTTAATCCAATTGTTATGAAGGAGCTGGATTGGTGGCCGTGTGAACTAGGACGGCATACCGTTCTGCAATGTAGTTGCTTGTCCTGCTGATACTCTTCTTATTGGAGGAAATAAATAAATATTAATATTATTATCATTATTTCATGTGTTGCCTAATACTGTAAATTCGAAAAATTTCGCGAGGATTTTATATTCGCGAAACTTCGCATATGTGAAGTTTCGTGAAAATAAAATCCTCGGGAATTGGCGAAATCATTCTGACGTTTACTGATATAGTTACATCATGCCATAGTCGCGAATGTTTAACGTCGCAAATATGTCTTAAACGCTATTCGCGAAAATAAAATTCTTGAGTTGGTTTCTTTACGACGAGAGAGGCTCTGTTCTGTTCTATTCACGCCTATTCATCTTCAAATACGAATAGAAAATATTTTTCGAAATCGCCCATTTCCGGTATCTATACGGAGTCGATACGGGGAACCAATCTAGATCGGACTAAGAACCTAATTCTACTGTTGAAAAATATGTCGTGATCATCATTAGCATTGAAAAAATACAAAAAGTAAAAGTGAATCGCGAAGATGCCAGGTTTGTTGATATTAAAATCATATTTTAGCCATAAGACTGAGGGATTTTTCTATCACCAGGAGCTTGAACGGTAGTGATAGCTCTTTCAGGCAAGCGGCTGCGTGATCCCCATGACGTGACGTCACAGTTCTTATAACGTCACGTCACGACGTGATAACGTCTTGAGCCAAACGCAAACTGCCACGTGCATCGACGCGCCTTTGAAATGAGCCGCGACATGAGATTTCCAACAATGTGATATGTGCGACCAGCAAAGACTCAGATCAGCCTGCGCATACACGAAGTCTGATCAGAGGCTTTTCTAGTCGCTTGAATTTTCTATGAGTTTTATGCTACTGACTGAACATCATTTTGAGTTTCCAAGCTTAAAAGGAGACTGCAGAGGCTCGTCTGAGTCTGAGTCTGCGCTGACCCTCAAGGCGCTTCTGTATGTGACGTTTTCTTGTTCTATAAGGTGTTCTGGGTCAGGTGTGATACTAATTGTATCGATTCCTGACATTTGCGTTCTTCCTTACTTTTTATACTCACACGAGTACCGACTCACAAGAAATATCGTATACTGTGCTAACCTCTCAGATCAAATAGTGGTTGGTTGCCCATTAGGTGTGCCTATTTCATATTATAGGGGGTATATAATTTTTGCATTTTCTGTAATTGTGTCTGTTTGTCTGTCTGTCGGTCGGTCTGTAAACTTTTTTTATGTCAAAGATTTCTCAGCAGCTACTTGAGTTAGGATTCTGAAATTCGGCACAAAGCTTGATAGTGATGAGTGGTATTGTGTAACAAAAACAGCCATATATTGCTTATCAGTCTCTTTGTTTGTTCATTTTTTCTTTCTCTCCAATGGAAAGTTCTGTCACAGATTTCTCAGCTCCTATTTGATTCAGTGTTTTACAAATTTGCGTGCACCTTTAGGTAGGCAAAGTGTACTGTGTAAATGAAAAATAAGATGCTAATTCTCATTTTGCCTTTTTTCAATTTTTCATTTTATTTATCCTTCTGTCACTCTTATATAATTCATATGGACATTTTTTCTGTCTAAGATTTCTCTCAGCAACAACTTGACTTAGTTTTCTGAAATTTGGTACTAAGCTTCATAGTGATGAGTTGTATTGTGTAACAAAAACAGCAACATATTGCATATCAGTCCCTTTATTTGTTCATTTTACTTTCTCTCCAATGAAAATTTCTGTCGCATATTTCACAGTTCCTATAAGTGCCAGTGTTTTCAAATTTTGTGTACACCTTTAAGTAGGCTAAGTGTATTGTGTAAATGAAAATAAAGGTTGCCTTCTTTTTTATTTTTTCCTTCTGTCACTCCTACATAACACATATGGATGTTTTTCGTCACAGGTTTCTCTGCAACTACTTGATTTAGGATTATGAAATTTTGTGTACACTTTCAGGTAGGCAAAGAATAATGTGTCAATGGAAAATAGGATAATTATCCTCATTTTGCATTCTTTTTTCAAATTTTCAATTTTTCCTTCTGCCACTCTTATTTAACACATATAGACATTTTTCATTAATGTTTTCTCAGAAACTACTTGATTTAGGATTATGAAATCTTTAAGAAAAATAGTAAGTGAGTATGATCAGGAAATACCACAATCACAAACTGCAGACTACCCCGTGGCACTTATTTGGTCTTTTCCCTAAAAGTGTTACAACCTCTAATGGCTACCGCCGGGGTATGTGAATTTTGTTCACTTCTTGTTATATTTGAAGTATCGAAACAAACAGTGTGGGTCCAGATCAAACTGCCCCTGAAGACGACAAAACTAGACGACTTTTGTTCTGATTGGCGCTTGAAGGGTAAAAACCATCTGAAAATACAATATGTGCTTGTTCTGGCCAGTGCTCACAGAAAGAACTTAAAATATCTTTCTGACCGTTCCAAGGCGGTACTTCTTTTGTGGATCATTTTTTTTTGTCTCTTGTGTTTGTCATGCTTTCGCGTCTGTTCATTGCTGCCGTGTGGTCACCTGCTGGGAAAGGGTTGACCTCTTGGCTCTTTTTGGTGATGTTTATTGTATTTTTTGTTTCTTTCCCATGTGGTATCCTAGGTCAGGTGTTTTTTTTTTATTGTATCGTTTCCTGATCTTTGCCGTCTTTCTTACTTAATTTCGGGCTATACTGTCCGCCGTTTGCAAATAATTTGCAATGCAACATTAACTGACATGCATTTGAACTTATGCAAACGAATTTGTTCAACAATCAGGCCCCGAGGTTATAAAACTTTTCTCATGCTCAACTCAACTGAGCACGAAATTTCAACTGCTCGTAACACTAAAGTACCAACAAATAAAGAAGTTTCTTGCTTTAGATCTCTCATATGTTGTATTTATCATGCTAATAAATGTTAAAATGCCAACAATTGTTGGGATTTTAACATTTATGTGCAGGATAAATTTCGTGCTCAGCTGAGTTGAGTATGAAAAAAGTTTTATATTCTCAGGGCCTGTAGTCTGAAGTTGTACTGTATGCGTTTCCTTTTTGTTGGGTATATAACTGAGTTATACTCTGCAAAACCCGGATATGTCTTCTTTAAAACCATGTACATGTAGATCCAGAACAGCTGATTAGAACCTACGCAGTTTTCCATGGCTGAGAAAACAGACTAAAAAACAACAACACACACACACACACACACACACACACACACACACACACACACACACACACACACACACACACACACACACACACACACACACACACACACACACACACACACACACACACACACACACACACACACACACACACACACACACACACACACACACACACACACACACACACACACACACACACACACACACACACACACACACACACACACACACACACACACACACACACACACCTAAAACAGACAAGTATGTGACATATTAAACATCACCAAAAACACCTATCCCCAAAAAGAAAACAGAAAAAACAACAACAAAAACACACACACAACCGCTCCCGAAAACCCCAATCAGACAAGTATGTGACATATTAAACATCATCAACATAAACACCGCCCCCCCCCCCCCAAAAAAAAAGAAAAAGAAAAAAGAAAACCTCAACAAAAAACAACAACAAACCAACAATAAAAAAACAAACAAACGAACACGCAAAACACAATAAAACAAACACACAAACAAAAATCTACAACAACAAACAAACAAAAAACACAACAACAACAAACAAACAACAGACAAATGTGTGATATATTAATTTAGTCAACGCGGCAAGGGTCACATGGACACTGTTATGACTCAGTTGTACTCTGTTAGAAACATGCAGCACTCTTTGACAACTGTTAACCTTGTCATTTCTGCACGCCAATCAGACATAATGCTAGAGCATGCTCCTTTCATGTCTTTTTGTTTCTTAATTGTCTTCGCTACTCGCAAATGGCCTTTTCACGGCTTCTAATATTCTAGTACACCACATTAACCCGTGTCATAGCATTGTTCCAGGAGTAACATACGTCTTGAGAGTAAAACTTTGAATATTTTTTTTATTTTCTTGTGTTGGGTGCTCAAAAGAACCGTGTTATCGGAACGGTTGGTTTGAGCACCCAAAATATGTTTTGTTTGAAAAAAAATTAAAATCAGTTTTTAATTACGTACTCTGATCTGGAAACCTGCCATGATAAATACTGTAAATTCGGAAATTTTCGCGAGGGTTTTATTTTTGCGAAACTTCGCATATACGATGTTTCGTGAAAATAAAAACCTCGCGAAATGTCGAAACCAGTCTGTGTTTATGCATATGCGGAATCAAAGTTACTCACTCTTTCAAAAGAGATCGTTTGTGTAGACGAGAAAATGTTGAACCTGATGACTTTAAGGAATAGAAGATTATTATTTTTTAATTATCGTATTCATTTTAATCTGTAATACTAATCTATTACCCCCCCCCCCCCCACAGCCTAAATCTTCTTTTCGTCATCCAGGATTTTCATATGAAGTATGTTTTAGTTCTAACACATAAAACTGCAAATAATGTTGTAGCTGCTTGATGATTAAATTATGTTGATACTTTAAAATGTGAACTTATTCGCATTTAATGCTTATAAACTGCAGGCTTCCATGAGTGAGAAGGTTGTTGTCGATGAGCATGGTTGTCATACAGCACTAAAATTTGGTGTCAAAGCTAAAAAAATCAAGACAAGCTTCCTAAGTTATATTGGCTACTTAAACTCCATAAAAACTATTAAGCAAGGTGCATTGCCAATTCTAGTTCTTCTACGACAAAAGCACTTTCTAAATTGTTAACGTATTGCCTTACTGCTATCAAAAAGCATGTAATTATGTACTGCGAAAAAGTATATGAAAGATACGGTAAGAATCTATTTTGGTCTATTAAAAATTCTGGCGAAGTATTAGATGAATTAGGGATTTCAACGCCACCAGTTTGTCTACATAATGTAAATATTATGATTTTTCCTCTATTTACACTCCTTTACCTTACAATTCAATTAAAGATAAACTTATTGATCTTATTGAAAGAACCTTCTAAAGAGAAGGTTGTCCTTACGTTGCATGCATCGAAACAGCCGAAAAATGATCACACATGGTCTTGTCAAAATGTTTGTAATGCGCTACCCTTTTTGTTGGACAACATTTATATACGATTGACACTAAGTTCTATAGACAAGTTGTAGGGATTCCAATGGGCACTTATTGTGCTCCAATGGTTGCGGATTTATATATATTTTGTTATGAAAGAGACTTTATTATTTCTCTTTCTGATGATAAGCAGGCGGCTGATATTATTGACTCTTTTAACACTACATCCAGATAGTTGGATGATATTTTAAACATAAATGATATATTTTTGACAATATGTTAAGATAAATATACCCTTCAGAGCTTAAACTTAATAAAGCCAATACCGTCGTTTTTGGATTTACATTTGTCATTTGCTAATGCAATTAATTGTTTCTACCAAAAGTTATTACGATAAACGTGACAGTTTTGCTTTTGAAATTGTCCATTTCCCATTTTAGATCGCTCTACATCCTATTGAGTTAATATTTCTCAACTCATCCATTTTGCTTGTTGCAGACTTCAACACTCTGGAGGACGACGCAACGCAGTGGTAATTTGAAGACCTGTTCTTACATCATGATTGCACCTGACGCTATGCCATAAAATGCCCCAAACATGTTCGATGGGTACCAGGTCACGACTTCTTGCTGGCCGCGATAGTTTAACGATGTTCTGATTTTAGTTAGTCTCTAGACAAGCTTGCTACAGTCTAGGTTTGGCACATTTAAAGATGTCGGAAAGCGCAGAAACAATATCCAGATACACTGTACAATCGAAATGCTATCTGAACAGAAGGGTTGATTAAGTGCGTGGAAACGCTACTTACTCGTTGAAATTGTCCATTTTTTCATTCAAGGTAAAAGTATGTCAAACTGAAGTTTCGTTACAAACTGACAAGTAGTAAAGATTTTATGGATTAAATTAAAAAGGTTAACTTAACAGGAAAATGCTATTGTGTGCGTTTCTTATTTTGTCGCTGACATTCAATGGCTGAAATGGCATTGGTTGCTGCTCTGTGAACATATGTCTTTCCTTTTCTACATCTACATGTTTGTTAACCTTTAAAAGCGCCAAGAAATGCATCTGAAAAATGACATCTGCTGTAGTCGTCTGTTGCAAATAATTGCCTAACATTACTGACAAATTTAAGTATAGAAGCAAACAGGGATGATCCAGATCAGACTGCTCCCATAGGAGCAGTCTGATATGGGTCCAAACTGTTTGTCATAGAGGCTTCTTAAACATTTTAGCAGACGAGAAAAAACAGACGACTTTTGTCGCGATTGGCGCTTTGAGGGTTGTAATGGATGTTTAGAGGTAAGATATGTAAACTTTGCAATCCTTTGACAGTTCAATAAGTAGCTTTATGATTCGACATCTGCCGTAGTCACTTGAGACTGCTAGAACACGAAAGATAAAATTATTATCACCAGCCTCTTAGACTCTTTACATGTACCTACTAGTGTCGTCTGCTTATAACTTTTGCAAACAGATTGAACCAGATCATGCCCGACAAAATGTCAGGCCTGATCAAGATCCAAACTGTTTGGCACTCTGATGGTATTCCTGAAATTTTTTTTTAAAACAGTTGATTTTGAAAAAAATCAGCAGACGACAAAAACATGCACAGTTACTCAGTAGGCAAAGAATAAAAGACTTGCATACTTGGTAGTGTTTCATGATTTTTGTCGTCTGTTGATTTGTTTCAAAATTAACTTTTTCAAAAAAGTATTTCAGAAAAACTACCAGAGTTTAAAACAATTTGGGTCCAGATCAGATACGACCTGTTTTCAGGTCTGATCTGGGTGCAAACTGTTGCAAAGGTTATTATGATAAGCAGACGACAAAAGTTGTCACTAGCAGGCAAAGAGTAATACTATAAAGGATTGCATGAGACGTCTGGATATGTAATTGATCGTCATTTTGATTTGCAAAACCACGTCGAAACCGCTGCTTTAAGGGTTTGACTATTCGAGATTTGTCACACCGTCTCTGATAAACGTAAGGAAGTAGTAAAGAAACGAGTGATTCAGAAGTTGCACATAAGAAATGTCTAGCACCTAAAGAAATATATACTTCTTCCTCAGTTAGGAAAAAATATTAAACTCAAGCGCCGCGGAAAACTCAGTAAAGGTGTGTTGTTTCACCAGGACAATGCCCTGTTCACAAGTGTGTCATTGCCATGGCTGTAAGCATCCGCCTTATTCACCTGATCTCGCTCCATCTGACTCCCATCTATTTCCAAACACAGAAAGAAAGTCCGGTCAAGAAAAGGATTTTTTTAAAGTGGCATTAAGGCCATAAAACATCGCTGACAAAAGTGTATAGACACTGTAAGGGACTATGACCATGATGATGAAAAATATAATTAAGCTGGATGTCTACCAAAAGTCATACCCCTACATATAAGGATCACAACTTATCAATGAGCCCTCATAGTAATCTGAGTCTTCTCTGACGTTTTAGTGACTTTTCTATTTTTATATTTTCCACTAGTGGCTTTTCTATTTTTATATTTGCCACTTCTCTGATGTTTAAGTGGCTTTTCTATTTTTTTTATTTGCCATTAGTGGCTTTTCTTTTTTTTATATATGCCACTTCTCTGATGTTTTAGTGGCTTTTCTTGTTTTGTATTTGCCACTAGAAAAGCCACTTAATACTAGTGGCAAATATAAAAATAGAAAAGCCACTAAAACATAAGAGAGACTAGTGCAAATATGAAAATAGAAAAGCCACTAAAACATCAGAGAGACAAGTGCAAATACAAAAATAGAAAGCCACTAAAACATCAGAGAGAATAGTGCAAATATAAAAATAGAAAGCCACTAAAACATCAGAGAGAATAGTGCAAATATAAAAATAGAAAGCCACTAAAACATCAGAGAGAATAGTGCAAATATAAAAATAGAAAGCCACTAAAACATCAGAGAAGACTAGTGCAAATATAAAAATAGAAAAGCCACTAAAACATCAGAGAAGACTCGTGCAAATATAACAATAGATTAGCCACTCAAACACCAGAGAGACTAGAGCAAGTATAAAAAGGAAAGCCACTAAAATGGCAGAAAAGACTCGGACTACCCTTGTAGGTACATGAAGAACAAATACCAGTCATGATGAAGGGATTATAGGGTATCTGCATAAAGACCACATTTAATTGGTTTGTTTTTGAAAGGATTACTCAAATGGACAATACACGTGATTTAGAGATCAAAGTAATGCTAATTTCCCAGTAAGGGTCCATTTCGTTCTGAAAATCTATTCTTATATATTTGATTTGGGTGCAGATAGACTCTTGTCATTTTTGTACAGATAGCCATCTATTCTCGACCTATATGTCTTCGGTTGTTTGTCTCCCCTTTTTAAACAAACATATAAAATTGAAATGTGCACGAATCATAGTACCTTTTTTAAAATATCGATTAACACGCTCTTTCAAACTTTGAACATACGCATATATCAAAGGAAATATTACTAATTAAGTCTAACATTTTATTAATTCAATTATTCCTTTAGACGACTATAAATATACATATACCAGTTGCAAACAAAGGCCTATTAAATCAAATATAAGCATCGCGAGAACTAAAGAAACAGCGTAATAGAAGAATTCTATGAAACTTAGGACTTTGTAATATATTGCTTTCATATTCCTGTGATTCATCCGAATATTACCAACTTAATATTCGCAACGCCTTCTTAATTCTGTCCTTAACGTATAAATTTGAGAAGCTGCTCGTTTCTGATTAAATCAATCGCACCAAATGTGACGAAATCCTTCACTTAATTAAAATTTTAAATGCCACGACAAATGAAATGGTAATCAAGGCTCTTGATGAATTAAGATAAATAACGTAACTATATTTCATTTGTGTAGCATTATGACAAAATTAGGGCATTGTGCTATAAAAGAACAAAGACACAGATCAGACGGTATATCTTTGTGGCTTTTGATCTATTAAGTTTTCAAACGAGATACGCCTTAGTTTTTAAAGTAATGGAAAATATAGGTTTGGGGAGAAACACTGAATGTAGTCTAGACTATGACCTGAAAGTAATTAACTGAATACTTTCTTTTTCTGGTGTATGAAATATCTTAAAAAAGATATACGACGAAGTGAAAGAATACTGTTTGGTATGATTACCGTGAGAAATAAAAAAAAACACATGAGAGGAACTCATTAATTTGTTGGCTTTTTAAGGATTACTGAGGATACTTTGTTTTGTTTTCAGTCAGCTAAGTTCAGCAAAGCTTTTGGCTTATGTGATTCTAATAGGGCATCTATGCGGGGAAGGGAGATAGTCCAAACCTTAGAACTTCATTATTTGCCAATGATTCTTCTAGGGTCCAAACCCCCGCGAAAATCAAAGTCAGATCGCAGGAGTAAATGCTGCATATTTAAATAGCGCCTTTTGTTGCGGCCCCAGTGTTAAAAAAATCAATAGTAGTGTGCTACCTTAATAGTCAGACTGTAATCTACAAATATCCATACGGAAGTACTTTCAGGCCGTAAAGTAATATTCTTAAATCCATCGACACAGATGTTTCTTGACATATCTCGCATTCTAACTATCATTCTTTCAGCGTCTACGTGAGAATCATACTAAAACCAATGAAAAGGTGCGAAAAAATAAAAAAAATCGTACAACTAAATCTCTTTAAAGCTGCATAGTCTGTAACTTTTAATCTTCTAATTTTAAAAATAATGTTTTTATTTTTCAAGAACATAGTAAAAATATCCAAATTCAGGTAAACATTTTACCATTTTCGTAAATCTTAACAAGTTATCACTATCAAAACAACTGCATTTATGTTAAAATTCAACGGTCTATAATTATTGGAGGGACGCAAATAATTACCAACAAGAGAAAAATACACCTTTTAGATAAAATAATTCACTTTTCCATGCAGTTTTCAGCTGAACTGAACATTTTTATTGTGAAAACATAGCTTAATTCTACTTTTACAAATGATTTAAAAAGAAAATAAAAATTTTCGAAAAATGTTCATAGTTACAGAGTATGCAGCTTTAATAGATCAATTACCATTTCATGACATGTACTTTCGTCCATACAGAGATCATCCCAGCCACATTTACAGACCAGGCCCAAGATTATATTTTATTTTCATGCTCAATCATCTTGATGGGGAAGAGAGAGTTGGTTGCTTTGCTTAATTTGTCTTCCTGGTGTCTCGTGATGGTTGAGTGGCTCTTCCTCGCGGTGCCATGGGGTTGTCTGCGGTTTGTGATTGTGGTATTTCCTGATCATACTCACTTACTATTTTTACATACCACGTAACGATACAGTGACCTAAGTGTTGAAACATACTAGCAACGGTGCTATTTTAGTGTGGAATCCTGCAGTGTGAGTTAAAGGGAAATAATCTGGAAAGATTACATGTTCAATCATAGATGGCTTTTATTGTTTCCTATCGAACGCTACGGTAAAAAAGAACCGTCTGAATTAGATGACAATAGCATATCTTTTGTTTATAAAAAATATATCTGATCGGAGTTCATATGACTGGCGATATCAGAACATTTGTTATCAAGAGGCCACTAAAAAGTGTAAAAACACACGGAACTGAAGTTATATGTGGCCACCTTACATTTTTCTTTAAACAATCTAAGGCTTTGTCGAGACTCTGCAAATTATATCATTACAAAACGACTGGCAGATCTTGCAGAGATGAAGTCCATGTAAAGGAATCTCATTTAAAAAGGTAACACTTTTTGTGTGATATAAAATATTCCTTAGGCACATTATCCATTTATATATTTATGAGTTTGAAGCTGGTAATAACAGCTGTGGTATAAGATGAAAAAATCAATAGTTTTGTGACAATTGAAGTCTCCATTTCTCTTCCACGTTAAAATGAAGACAGCCACTATCACATCTAATCAAAGAGTTTTACCTTTAACCATGCAATTAGCACAGAAACTTTGCCTTGCTATATACGCTTTATTATCTGTGGCATGGCATTATTTATTATGACTAGGCGACAATGTTCTATTGAAAATTAAAACAACAACAACAACAACAACAACAACAACAACAACAACAACAACAGCAACAATCTTTTACATATTCATGCTATTTAAATGACCTTTAAAGTGATCACGTTATAACCTGTAATCTTGAAAAATCTATCATTTGAAAATGGGCTGATCAATTTGAATTGTGTTCCATCATTAATGTTCACATGAAATATAACGCATAAAATGATTTTAAAATGTGCAGCTGATGATATTCGAATATATTAGAAAATGCGGAATATGAGTTTATTTTTTTTTTTAAAAAAGCATAAGAAATCTGTCATAAGCAAACAATCAAGTGTTTGGGGTGTTTTTTCAAGTCGGCTGCACGGATTTGTGAAAACCTGTACTTCAATTCGATAAAACTGCACTAAAAACGCTTAATTTCTTCAAAAAGTGATTTTTCCATTTTTAACCAAAAATCATGCAGTGAAAGAAAACTCTTCCAAAGCACCGCTTAACTTAATCCATTGAAATGCACACATTTGGGCAAAAATTGATTTCAATATCTTTAGCGCTTTGTGTGGCCACTTATATCTGCGGTTCATTGTACACCAATTTTGTGACAGCAGGACTGATTGATTTTGGAGTAAACTATAACCTGCTTTACAAAAACGGTGTTCTTTTTTTATTGTTCGCCGTATGTGAGTAACGAACTGTGCGGGTGCGTAGATTGGTCAGAACCTTGGCTGCTCGCTAATGCGATAGTTACCAAACTCTTATGTGCTGGTTCATTTAAAGTAAGAATTGGAACGAACAGTTTTGTTTGTTCCAGAGTAAGAACACGAGACTTTAGTACCTATAACATAATGTGCGTAAAGTCATCATTTAGACTTGCATACGCATATGCATATGTCCAATAGAGAAAAGGGTTTAGTTTGTATTTCTTCCAAACGTCATCTTCTTCTAGACATTGCGTTAGCGAGCGGCAAATGCTCTGACGAGACTGTGCATATGCGCAGGCTCGTCTGAGCATTTGCTACTCGCCTACACAATAAGCACAACTCTTGAATACAATGTGCCGGCTCCGATGATTTTTGCTTCTATTCTTAAAGGAGCAATTGGAAAGCACATGCTGCATTACGGAGGAACCGCGAAGTCAAAAGACAGATTGAATTTGATTAATTGTTGATACAATCATTACGAGAACAAATATTAAATTACCCATTTTCAGACGGGACCGACTAAAACGTGCCTGTTGCATAGCAAAATATGGATTATTCGATGCTTTCAGATGTCCAAGTCAGCAATTTTAAAGTCATGTCGAGATGATTTCTTGTCTTCATTGGTTGAACCAAGCAATGGATAAAGTGTCTTGCTCAATGACACAACACAGTGGCTTCGCCAGCGGCTTGTCTCGAACGATCTCCAGCCTAATGCTCTCAACTGCGCTCCGCATTTCTTAGTAGTTAAAATGCATTTCTCAACCCCAGTCCGTATATAGTCTGATCACAGTTTAAGCATGGTAGACTTTGATATGAAATATATTTGATACTGATTATTTGATGTTTTAGACGCTGCATCAGATCGTAAGTCTGGGCGTAACTAATGCTATATTTGGCAAACATCATAAAATGCATGTTCACAGGCAACTGAGCAAGCAATGCACAGTGGTACCATACTACATGTATATTGTATCAATAATAGAATAAATAAAGAGTAAACAAAACTTAAAAAACAAACAAAAGGGACCAAAGTAAAGAAATCATAATCACAGTGAATTGCGAATTAAGCTTCAGACATGTTTTACTAGCCAAATATTAAGCCTTTGTTGTACAGAGCATAAAACGTTGTGCATTAACTCTCCCATTTTTTGGTTTTCAGCCACAAACTATGCGAACCGTTGGATTCCAAGTTTGGTCGTTGCCAGTATGAGTACATGCCGCTATGATGCCTATTAACATTTCACTTTTTTGCATATCAAACAAAGGCAGACTCTTGGGCTGACCAATAAGAAAGTACTGTATAAAATGTGTAAAACGACCATTCAAAAAAGATAAAACAAAGATCTTAATGACAAATAGTAGCTAAATGAAGGTCGAAAGTATTGCAGAATGCCCCCCTTAATTCTGCCATACCTTCGACCTGCATTAAGCGGTAATTGGTCTTTTTGAGAGTGGCCGTTTTACACAGGTTTAACTGTAGTACTTATCGCATACGGATAAAGTATGTAGATCAATCTAGTGAGGCTAGACGGCCTTTTGTTTGTCTGAATCAACATCTTTTTTTTTCAATTCGTGTTCACATGAAGTGCGGGCTTAGACACGAGCCATCACTGCTTGCCGATCTGATAAGTGCCAAAATTTTAAATTCCACGAGCAGGCTCGATCAGTTTTGTTTGTAAAAGAGCTTTAATGTCAATCCGAATAGACTAATGAAATTAAATGAGGCAAATATTGATGTAACGATTGCCTTTATAAGAGCAACCAGAAGGCTCATAAAACTAATTGGTGAGCCGTGGACGTAAAGCGCGCGTTAAGATCGAATGCACGTGCGACCCTTTTCGGCAGCACTAAAGATAACATCTCCTGGGGGAGAGAGGCGGTCCTTCAACGTAGTCAACTTGCATGCTCGATTACATACGAAATTCAAAACTGAAATAGCTCATGACGTCATGTTTGGTATTCCTCGTAAAGCTGACTCTAGGCCTGTCCAAGATAGAAAAATGAAACACCTTCATTAAACTCAACCAGACTAAGTCTGATGTTTTTCAATTCTGTGGATTCTCTGTTGCTCCAAAATTCAGTTGGTCCAGTTTTCAGATAATAATTGGACGTGCAAATGAGAAGTTTTGGCACTTAACACATTTTCGAGCAACACAGGCTCATGCGAGTCTGCGCATACACAGTCTCTCAAGAGCCTTCGCCGCTCGCACACACGAAGTATGGGTGTAGATAAATAGTCAAACAAAATAGGCCTTTTAATGAACCCCTTTGGGTGTTTATTGGAAGTCTTTGTGCATATGCGATAAATACCAAAATCGCATGTGTTGGCCCATTTCTAGAAAGACGGGAAATTATGTCAGCGTCAGCTAGAGAGAGAGAGAGAGAGAGAGAGAGAGAGAGAGAGAGAGAGAGAGAGAGAGAGAGTGGATCATCATTATTGACTTATTACACATTTAACAGCTGATTGTTTCGCCGCGGAAGCGTACTGATTGTCAACAAAGTGGC
This sequence comes from Loripinus fragilis, assembly GCA_964019695.1. Lineage (NCBI taxonomy): Eukaryota > Metazoa > Mollusca > Bivalvia > Lucinida > Lucinidae > Loripinus > Loripinus fragilis. Next base: position 34,300,074 of record OZ026522.1, on the reverse strand, counting down.
ACTTAGAAGTTCATTCATTCTGTAGCATTAGGAATCGACTAGTTAATGAATATGCATGACATATTAAACCAGTGCTTATCTCTAGAGCACTTAAGTGTTGCTATTAGAATAGCTTTACAGTGGACTCTGTTTTCCGTTATGTGCTGGTGTTAATGTTGATTGTTCCGATATACAAATAAACAATAATTTTACATTTTCAGGAATCAGTGGAACGGAATTTAAATGAACAAGGAAATCATGACTAGAACAGGATTAATTTTACCAGTGGTTTTCTCGCTGACGTCAGGTAAGTTTCGTTTTTCTATTGACAACATAGAGTAAAAATGAAAATCTTATTAGAAAATGTCTGGACACAGATCGAAGATTTATTTTCATACTGAATTCTAGTCCTTTTTGTTTTTTTAAAAAAAATCCTTATTGAGATATTTGATCAATGTTATACTGTTATGTTGGGATTCATATTAAACAAGGTCCCATCTGTCCATTTTTGAATCCCTACTTGACTTTTAAAATTCCGATAAAAATAGGGATTAGCTGTTCATATTTTACACAAAAATGTTTAAAAGAAATTTTAGGTGAACACAGGCTTAACATATGTCGTTAAAGAATACGTTGCGCCTGTTACATGTAGTTTGGCTTCATGATGCGTATGTACATACCCCCCCCCCCCCCCCCCCCCCCCAAATATTGTTTCCGTTTCCATTGGGATGACGCTTATGTGCTGAAGCTCGTCTGACCTGGCAGTATGTCGGCGTGTTTTGCGGAAACACAAACCGTTTTATTAACATTTTTTGAACTTAATATCTTCATAAAATTGCGTGGTTCTCGCACTGTAACGAACAATAATATATTTGTATGTGAATTACATTGACCTAACTGTTGAATTTAATATCAACTCCGACTTCCATCGAACTATCCACGTCAAAATTGAACGTTTGTAAAAGGTAGCCGACTGTATAGTACACATCGTAAATTTTAGTTCTGGTCTCAACTGAAAGACTGCTGTATCTAGAGTAGACTGGTCCCAGTCTCAAATGTCAATTTTTGTTCTAGTAAAACTGATATTCTCTCTAGGATAGCATTTTTTTTAAAAAAAACTTTACTTTGAGTTGTTCTTGGCTTCGACATTAGAAAATACATTTGACGTTAGAAATTTCATAGATGAATTTTTCATAGCTAAAATATAATTGTAAATGTTATTATATTCATTTAGTGGACTGATACATTGTACCAGTCTAGATATAGAGTATCCTCCTAGCGAAATTAAGATAAATATTAGACAATAGAGAAATATAGGGGCGAATCCGCGAGATTTCGGCACCTATCTCATCGGCATATGCCTCTTATAAACGCCCATGCAGTGGGCTAGCGGTTAGTCTGTCTTCAGGCCCTGTGTTAAGACTTCAAACTGAAAGTTTTATAAAATGTATGATACGTTATTACTTCCCCATTTTCCAAAATAAGTAAATATGACATTCAGCGAAAAGTGTTACAGAGGTATATAGTGTATGCTTGTTTATAAACGTGCGCACATTTTAGAGAACTGAAGTATTACAGAAGTTTTCAACACTCTGTTGCCCGTCGGATTATTTTCCTGTGTTTTCATCTCCAAATACTTATATCTATTGAAGCATGGTGGCCATTGCTGAATATAGATAACTAGACTGTGGCATAAAGTAGAACACTGTGTCATGTACCGGGGCGCTAGAGGAAAAAGAAACCATAAAGTATCAGTATATGTGAGGCAAATCGTCCCACACAAAAGCGATTTGGCAAACCAGTATTTTTAGAGTAAATAGAGAAATTCCTAATTTGTAAATAGAGTGGTGTTAGTGTTAGGCCAAATTAAAAATAAAGGTGTGTTTAGGGTAACAGATCTGAAAATTTTAGGCAGGGTATGCACACTTTTTTTATAAATATTTTTTTTTCCGACAAAATGCCTAATGCATAAATTTTTTGTCCAGAAAACCTGATCCCACCCTATGTTTCACCAGTAAAATAAGGTAGGATCGGGTTACTCTAAACACTGTTATTTTCTTTATTTGACCCAACCAATTTAGACTTGAAGAGGTGTGCCGAGACGGGCAGAATCTATGTACAACAACAACAACAACAACAAAAACGATGGCTCGTGGTGAAGGGTCTAGCGAAATCTGTATAAAACGTACTTGATACATGAAAGCAAATGGCATATTGGAAAGTTTACATCTCAATATTGGTTTCATTGAGTAAACTGTTTCAGGACGTTCTTAGAGTACGCTTCATCTGTCAATAACATAATGGGCACTCAAGTAGTTAAGTTTATATATCCTTTCCCAATTATGATGTCCATTAGGCACGCAGCTGACTAAACTAGTTGCATAGTATATAATTAACTATGAAAGTCGAGTTGCATAAGGGTCAATACCGAACTGTTTGTATTGCTAATACTTCGAAAATTGCACATATCGATATATTGGCATCGACGTAAGGTTTTTGCCACCAGGTAAGGTTAGACCTGGCCTGCTCAGCTACAGAGACTAGCAATAATTTTGATAATTGGCCAGAAGCAATCTGAGGGTTATATTTCCAGGAGAGGCGCTGATCAGACGTCACCATGGTATGTCGCATCTCAGACTAATCAGGAACTTCTCGGAGCGTTTAAAAAAGTAAAAATGCGAAATTAATGATGATCAGGAAAAATAATCTATTACATGTACTTATTAAGAGCGAGGTCGGTGCCGTGAAACTGGTTTAGGCCCTCCAGTAAAATATTTTTACTGACCGTTCCAAGGCGGTACTTCTTTTGTGGACCATTTATGTTATTTCTGTCTTGTGTTTGCTATATGCCTTTGTGCGCGTCTGTTTGTTTGTGCCTTGTGGTCACCTGCTGAGAAAGGGCTGACCTCTTGGCTCTCGGTTGTGCTGTACATGTATAACTGTAAGTTTGCCACTTCCAATTGGTATCCTGGGTCAGGTGTGGTTCTTGATTGTATCGATTCCTAATCTTTGCACCCTTACTTACTTTGTTCGGGGATAATATAGAAAAAGATGTCTCTCGCGATCACTGTTTGTCATTACTCGGCAAGCCTCGTGATTCAAAACGGCGATCCTCGGGACGAATTCTCACACTCATGATGGATTTTTTTATAATATCACCTGTAGATTTGCTGTTCAAATTAATCGGAGCAAGCACCCAAATATCTTACCAGCGGAATTTGTAGACGTACTAAATGTTTCTTAGAACTAGAGAAATGGCGAAGATAAACATAAGGATGATTCTTGGAATTATAAACAAACATAAATTGCGTATCAGTGTTACATTGAATTAATGAAAGATTAATAAAGCAGCAGAATGGAATCATTGGCTCCTTTGATACAGTACTGTTAATTCGGAAATTTTCGCGAGGGTTTTATTTTTATGCGAAACTTGGCTTCGTGAAAGTAAAACCTATCACGAAATGGCGAAATCACTCTGTCGTTAACTGATGTAGATAAATCATGCCCTTGTCGCGGTCTTTTAACGACACAAACATGTTAAATATGTCTTTTAAGGATATTCGCGAACATGAAATCCTCGGGAAAAGAATTTCTAGCGACAAAGCGAGCAATCTCCCTAAACGAGACGTTTGTTTTATTTTGTTGAAATAACGACTGGAGAAACTAGGCACATTCAACAAATATATATAGACGAGCCGTCGATGTAACATTGCCCCCGAATTGTATACTTAAAACTGGGTTTCCTTAATGCATGTACTAACTCTACTTCTTATTGAATGATAATTTATTTCGATCATCAACTGTGCTTGTTATTCAGTAACATATATGGGAACCAGACCGTTAAACAGGGTAAACAATCGTCCTATCACGCTATGTACAGTAAAACTATTTATACAGTTGATGTACAATAAAAACGACCATCTTGCAAAGTGATCTATTTTTGTCAGATATTTGATGTCTTCTTTCGCTTTTACAACCCCTTCCCCCCCCCCCTAGACCCAAGACGCCCTTTACATATGTTATATATTTGTATAGCGACAGTTAATTGTCCAAAGGGCATCTTGGATCTGGGGGGGGGGGAAGCATCTAAAAACAAACTGAAAGAAGCCAGTTTCATCTTTTCAATGACAAACGTCATAACTTTAAGTATATGTCGTACGCATGCGCAGAAGGAATACCGCAAAGTTTTGGAAATGAAGAGCGCTTATATCCTAATATTTTAGCACTTTTACTTTTTTGAAAACCTGCTAAGGATTTACTATAACTCTCGTCTAAACGGCACCCAGTCTACAGACGTAAAATGAGGGGTGGGAGTAAAGGCGCAAGTTTTCACGGCTTTGCAAATGATGAATCGCTTTGAAACCTATTTCGATGCTTTCTATGCATATTTTACTACCGAAACAAACCAATTATAAAAACATTAGGGCAATTTGAAGTAATCATGTCAACTAGGGAAAATATACGCCTTATGGCTAGAGCTCCTTTCCGAAGGGGTACTTGCATCTGTGCCCACGCATGGATTTTCTTGAAACTTTGCATAATAATGACTCATTATATACAAACTATGAAAATGTATGTATTGAATTAGATAATTAAGAATAAGGCTTAGGAAGCAACCCTTTGAGGTGGCACCTGTCTCTAAAGTTTCATGTCCTAAATCTATAGTTTTGTTTATTTCTATGATTTGTCATCTAGATTGAATCCAAAATACTATAGCCATTATATAAATACCAGAAAACCATTTGGATAAATTATGGTTTACGTTTTTTGAAGAAGAGATTATAAAATTTCAATATTTTTTTTCAAAAATTTACAAAACATTCAACATTAAATTCCAAAGATAGATATGTTCTAGTCTTTGTCAAGATATCATATTATCACAAAAGCATGCCATGTATATCCTACTGATCTGAGCCAAATTTCATGAAAATCCAAAACCGGTAACTTTGTCATTTCCTACCTCTTATGGGGATAGGTCAGTTTTAGCAACATTAATTATTTAGTTGAAATTAATCAATAACTCGACAAAAGGAGGTTGTTTTTAAATCTACTTTCACTTTTCTTAAAGAAAGACATGTTTAGACAATTTCAAATGATTGAATGGCTGGAAATGCCAAAGGTCATGGCCCCATGTCATGGCACTATGGGGCCAAGACAATGTGTATCACTTCCTCAAGTCCTGCATGATATTGTTTAAGAAACATAATATCCTATCAATAAACGTGTGATAACAAAAAGACCAAATGTTTCTATACATCCCAACTGAACTAGTGTAACCACATTTTGGTGCCATGACCAGGATTAAGTGTAACAGAGTCATATCAAAGGTATCATAGAACAGTGCTCTACATGAATAAGTGAGGTCCAGAAACGAAACTGTATGCCTGGAATATACAGCCAGTCAAAGAATAAATGTTGCCATTTGATGGAAATCAGCATCAGTTTTACTAAACAGAATAAACAGAGAAGATTTAAGCATTAATTTAGCAATACCTTTGAAGCCAAGAGTTCTCTGTGACCAAAATGGTTATTTTTAACCAATAAGTTTGACAGGGGCTTATTCTTGTAAACCAGGTTTATTAATGAGGCTTACAATTATAAAACCATAGATATAAGGTTCTTCTCCTGTATGAACTGACTTGTCATAAGGTTTCTCTTCTGTATGAATCAAAATTCTTAATAATGTTACATATTAAGTGTAACATTGGTTAGATGTAGTTTTAACGTTCGAAACTAGATGTGGTAAGTTCGGTGTCACCATATTGTATCGTTTTGGGTAATATTAGTGTGTAAACACTTCATCAAATAAGAATTACGGCACTTTTATCAAAGAATATTGTTTTTTTCTTTTTCCAATCAGTAATAGGGAAAAACACTGAACATATCAACTTCTACCAAAAAACGTACTAGCATGGTGATTCAAACTAAGCAAGTATTCAAGTATATTTTACACTGAAACATAATTATTATATTTTTACATTTCGATGAATTAGGGCCATGTGTTTACATCAAGTTGAAAAAATATGTTACCGGTCCTTGAATTTCATGAAATTTTGTCTACATATTCTTAACATATATGGAAAGTTTATATGTTGGAATGGTATCTTGACAAAGACCCTAATGTGTAAAAATTTTAATTCCAAATTTGACTGAATACAAAATATACAGTTGAAAATTGGGGTACCATCTCATAAAAATGAATGCCCATCCGCTATTATAATACATACAAAGCAATTTATAGTATCAACGAACTTATCACTGATATAGTTATTTAATAAAACATTTCTGCGCTCATTACATGATATGTCAATTACTTTAGAAATGATTGTAACTGGATACCCTAAGGTATTGTAGTGATGTCATACATGACGTCATAAATTAGCAATGGAATTGCATAAAAACTCAAATGCACCATAAATATAAAAGTCATACCCCAGACAATTAATAAACATAATATTATCAAATTCCAAGCGTGGGCGGACTCCCATGTTAATTTCCCATACCATGAAAGAGCCCCTTTACAGTATTACAGCAGTTCGGAGTTGCCGTGATCTACATAAGGCCAAATAAAAAAAACAAGTGTGTTTCGGGTAACGGGTCTGAAAATTTCAGGTAGAGAGGGCACATATATTTTTTTCAGGAAAAAAAATATAATTTTAAGCATTTTGAAAAGCATTTCGCCTTTCAAAATACATAGAATTATATTTTTTTCCCAGAAAACCTGAAAAACATTCTAGGTCTGACCAGTAAATGTAGGTAGGGTCGGGTTACCCTAAACACAGGTATTTTTTTATAATTAATCTTAACAAACGGACAATATTAAGACGTTGGCACATTACATGTACTTATCGCATTGGCGAGAAGCGAAGGCTCAGGTGAGCATGTGCTAATGTACAATAAGCTATAAATATCACGTGATCATAAAGATCATAGCACTACTTTAACTTTTTTGGTGTGGAATTGAAAGACCCTTGAGTCTGCAATATAATCACTATGTGAGTCCGTCCGTTAGCAGTTAGTGAAACCTTTCATAACTCTTTAACCACATGGTATATTTTGATCACATTTTGAAAACATATTTATGTCAACACTCCCTAACCACACATTTTTGATGGACGAGGGTTTGTTGAGCATCCGTCCAGCCTGTTGTGGTCAGTTAGTGAAAATCCTCATAACTCTTGAACCTCATAGGATAATTGGATCAAATTTGGCATACTTCTTTATCTTAAGATTGTCCAGCCACTGGTATGCAAAGTGGTGACGTGGGTTTGCCGAGCATCATTTTGACTGGTAGAGGTATTTTGTCAAAATGCTCTTAACTCTTGAACCGCATGGTATATTTTAATCAAAATTTGCATACTTATACATTTTAACATTATCGAGTCTGGACCTTAGAATACCAGTATACAACACGATGAATCATAGATATACTAGTCAAAAGTTATAACCTGCCACGCGTGTTTTAATGATTTTCTGCAAGGCTATAAGCACTACATGTATGCAAATTCTATTTACATTTCCAAATAGGTCAGCATATCAGTAAAGCTTACGACAAAAGAACAAAGCTTAAATCATAAATGTGCACCCAGGGGGCTTTGATGAATACAGGTACCCTCGCTTTAAAAATTACAAGAATTTGCATTGGATGGTGGGGTAGTTTTGTCAATTTGGACAAAAAACGACGACCCTTACGCAAAACGAGCGTTCATTTCAGCACTTGAGAGTTCAATATGAATTTGGCCAAAAAAAATGAAAACGTTTGGCTGGTGAAGCGTTTTTTTCCCAAAAAGTCATGTATCACAATTTATGACAAGAAGCGAATTTTGACAATAGAATACCAGTACTCAAAGGGACACCCTGCACGTACTGTTGAACATTTTGTCAATATCTCTACTATCTAGGGTAAATGACATATCTGGCTTTTTTGCGTGCATAAAGAGTAGTAATGTCATTTTAGGTTTTAGAGAAAATCAAAACAATGTAGGTGGTCGGTAAGGACTTTTGGCCAGTATATATGTTTGTTTTTTTTAAAAAAATATCCATAGGAACAATGCAGGCCTAGCCGAGACTGTACATTCAGCGCAGTCTCGCCTAGATCTTGAACACACTTTCGTCTAGAACCTTTTTCAGGATAAGCAAACATTCATCGAGGGTCGTGCATATTACTGTCAGTTAATTTTGAAACTAGAATCTTCCAGTATCCCATTACAATTTTGCTTAAAAATAAACGCAAACTTCCAGATCTGATCTTTGACTATATTATTTGCATATATTCTACTCTCTGAGTAATTTGAGTGAATGGAACTTTCAGTGTTTCTTTCGTTGCGATGAAATACATGTAGTTCAGACGTCCGTGTTTACAGTAAAACCCGTCTTAAGCGGCCACTCAAAAATAGACAAAATAAAGGTCTTAAAGACAAAAGAAGGTCGAAAGTATTGCAGAATGCTCTCTTGGAGAATTCAGCAATAATTTTGACCTGCATTAAGCGATGATCGGTCTTGAAAACCAATTTTTGGTCTTCTTGTTGAGTAGCCGTTTAAGAAGCTCTCTCTGTACTTTATATTGAAATCAGACGACTCCTACCTATGCACACACGCACGCACACCATTCGCACTCCTCAATACATTGAAACTTGACTTGCAAGATCATGACGATTGTTTCACACTCAATATATGACCTGACGACGAGTGCAATTTATCAGAAGTCATAATTATGAACAACTACATGAAAGAGTTGTGACAATTTGTATTAAAGGCCTCTGATATGAGACTATTAAACATGGAAAATAACAGCCCTTTGAACTCTCGATTGTCTGTTAAAATTGATTGGCAATTCTTGGATAAATGCGTTGCTAGGCGTACAGTAAAACCTGTCTAAAGCAGCCTCTCCTAAAATACCAAAAACTTGGATTTCGAGACCGATTATCGCTTAATGCAGGTTAAAAGTATTGCAGAATGCTCCAACGGGAGCATTCTGCAATACTTCGACCTTCATTAAGCTACCATCTTAGTCCTTTGTTTTGTCTATTTCGAATGGTCGCTTAAGACAGGTTTTACTGTATTTGAATGTGTCAGAAAACTAAGACCAAAAGAAGGAATTTGATCGGGAGATGCTGTAAACGCAGAAAAAATTACCTTTGGTACCAAAAGGAATAGATAAAGAAAAAATGTTTACTTATCATATGACGTAGCGTATGGGTATACTGCACCGATGACAGACACCCCCGCTCCCAAAGAAAAAAAACCCTATACACATACATGGCAAGAATTTTGAGTTTTCATGCGCAAAACGCGATTTTAAGTTTTTCTTCGTGCCATATGATAGAAATAGAATCTAACAATAGTGCTACTGTTTTACTCGTTGTGAAAATGCGATAACATGCTTGGCACGTTTTGATTTAGAAACGCCATGGTACATTGGTAAGCATTATATAGAGCTACATGATTTCAGGGGATATTTTGCCATATGAGGTAAAAAAAATGCTTTTCGTAAATTTCTTCTTATTAGTGTATAGCCCAAGTGTAGAAGTCTAGTATTAATTTGACGTCATCATTGCCATGATAACCAAAAAATGGCCACCACAATAGGCTTAAAATTGGAAAATGACCATTTTGTAATAAATTTGAGACATTTGACAGAGAAATTTACATATAGCAAATCAAATTGGATCAGATTATGAGAATTAACATGGTACATAACATGTTAAAAGTTTTTTTTGTGGTATTTAGCTGTGCTGATATATTGAATTCTTAAATTTGGTCTAGAAGGAGAACAACTATTGAACTCTATATGTATTCCTTATGATCCTCAATCTGATTACTTATGACTGTACTCGTATATGATATTATTCAGTATTTCTAGAATATATATGTTTAAACCAAATGATCTAAACTTTGGCGGCCATTTATTTGTGATAGAAATAATAAAAAGTAAATAAAGATAATCTGACTGGGCAATTTCAGACTCTTCAGACTGTGGGTCAGGCCTCAGACTCTATGACGGCTCTGACGTAAAGCTTTAATCGATGGGTTGGTGCCTGTTGCTTATCTGTAGCTGGACCCACCGTGGCTCAACTTGAGTTTTTTTAGCCCTGACTATCTGTGAGTCATGAGCCTTTTTCTTTGTTTCATCATGTGTGTTAATTTAATTAGAGTGTTTCTCTATGATGATACGTTGCATTAGTTAGAAGGCTTCCATGCGAGCTGAACATTTCTTGTACTTCAACAACAGCAGAATCTAGGGCGAAGATTTGGTACCAGTAAAATGCATTTCAGCCCCCCCCCCCTCCCCTGTGGCTTAGGCTGCTGTCCGTTCTAAAGCGGTGGTTCTGTTTTTGTTGACTTTTTGTTTATTGTTACTCCCATTGTTGGAGTCTGTAAGATTGCTTTATTTTGTTGTACGTTATTTTATGTCCATTCTAGTATTGCAATCATCTTGATGGGGAAGAGAGAGAGCTGGTTGCTTTGCTTAATTTGTCTTCCTGGTGTCTCATGATGGTTGGGTGGCTCTTCCTTGCGGTGCCATGGGGTTGTCTGCGGTTTGTGATTGTGGTATTTCCTGATCATACTCACGTACTATTTTTAAGATAATTAGAAACAAAACTGGCATACCACTCAGATGAGATACCCCTAGATATTGGTATCAGTTTAACTGGTCGGCCGCCTATGCACTGAGCATATTCCAACTTCGATACAATATAAATTCTTCTTTCCTGATCCAGAGACAAAAATGCCGATTTTCAAGAACAGTGCATATTTAGTGTCACGTCTCTTGTTTTAAAAGACGTCAACGTTAGAGAGGCTAATGTTTTCTTGTGTCACGGCTCATTTCAAGAACTACCATTTTGCAAAATAAAAAATCAGAATAAAATTTTATCCTCAGACCTTTGCATACATATACAGCTTCACAGCTTTACCCTAAAAGCGCCAATCACGACTGCAGCAGACGACAAATTATGCCAAATCTTTCCTAATTTTCGAAAAAATAGGTATGATATTTCATGACGATTCTCATGAAATATCATGCTTTGTTTGTTATTTTTAAATTTGAAACTGTCTTCTGCTGCAAGGTTGCGCTTTATGGGTTAAAGTCTTGTAATGATTTCTTGCTGTGACAAAATCGTCTTTGGATTGCTATCTTGAGGCACAATAAAACCAGAGGTGTGAATCATGACACCTCAGCAACTCTCCAGTGAACCCAGGAGCTAGTTTCTGTCAGTTCTGTATATCCTTTGTAATATTATACGGCGCTTTATTGCGTGACAATTCTGTGATTGCTACGAGTATGGCGCACTTCGAATCGAACTATAGTTCCTACTGTAGTAACTAAAGCTTGATTCGAACATCGATAATCGCTACTAGAGTGACGTCACGAACCTACTCTAGATCAACGGTGGGTTAGAGCACCGTTACTCTAGTAGCATGTCTGGTTCCCTCCTCTAGACCTATCTAGCAAGATGGTTTCCATAGCTGTCTGGAGTCTCAAAATGATTTGTTTTTACAAAATAATTCTAGCTGTGCATCATTTTGCAGTCCCATTTATTCGTACTTAATTATTAGATTAGTCTGTGCAGTTTATACATGTACACATCCTTTTGTTTACGATGAAGATTTGATGTGGAGCATACAGGGCTATTCTTAACCAACTAAAGTTTGCAGCTGTAGCCGTTCGGGTGTAAACGTGTGTGCGCATCTATTACGCAATAACTTTAGTAGGAACTTAAGTTAGATTCGAAGTGGGCCTCTTTCTTCAAGTCCGCTGACTTTGAAAATCTGTTGAATATGCTTTTTACACACCAGATTTTTTGTGGCATTAAGGTTTCAAAGTAAATTTAGTTGCAACTTAAAGTTGACTTCCTGGTGTCTCGTGATGGTTGAGCTGCTCTTCCTCGCGGTGCCACGGGGTTGTCTGCGGTTTGTGATTGTGGTATTTCCTGATCATACTCACTAACTATTTTTGAAAAGAATTACCCATGTCATTTGATGTCTTGTACTCACTACGATAATCTATACTGGTCAGGTCCTATATGATTCCCCCCGGTTTGTACTTAGCAATACCGAAAATATCTCATTTTTCATCAAGATAAGCCAAGGTTTTTGCATTTTATTTAACAAATGCATGAGTGCACGACCATCTTTATCCCCTACATTAATTTTTAACGCACGAACTACTCATTGTGCCGTTCAGAAAAAGGGATTTCACCGTGGCTCAACTTGAGGTTTTCTTTAGCTCTGACTGTTTGTGGATCAATAACAATGTTTGTGTGTTAACAACGTAACTTTGGGCAAAATCGGCCGGTAAAATATATTTTAAGCCCCACCCCTCATGCGATAGCCTAGACTGCTGTCAGTTCTAAGGCGGCGATTCTGTTGTTGTTTGTTACTCCCATTGCATGTAGGTGTTTTGTGTCGGTCCTTGTTATGTGGTTTGCACTTTATGTCACGGGTATTTTCCAATACCACGTCACTCATATCGTTAGTGCGTATGCTATACGTAGGCACAATGGCTTCTTAATATGCTGACAAGCTATTGAAGGGAAACTAGTCTTGCTGAGGAAGAGAGAGCTGATTGCGGTCTTGCTAATGTGTGGCTGTCAGTGTTATGTGTGCCTAGGGATGGTATATTGGTATGTGATTGTTGCATTACCTGGTCGTACTTACTTGTGTTTTTCACGGTACAGAAAAAAACTGTCTAAAGCGGCCACTCCAAAAAGACCAAAAATTGGTTATCAAGACCAATTATCGCTTAATGCAGGTCAAAAGTATTACAGAATGAGCATTCTGCAATGCTTTCGACCTTCATTAAGCTACCATCTGTCTCCTAGTCGTTTGTTTTGTCTATTTTTGAGTGGTCGCTTAAGACAGGTTTTACTGTAATGCCATTCAACTGGATTTAACATTATTTTTTCTAAATTGAAACAGTTATTTGACTTCCATGCAGTCTAGAGATTTCTTTGAAGTGAATTGCAATATCCTTTAAAACCGAAGCTTGCAAACATCAGAGGCTCTAACATAACATCAACTATCTAGCAAATGTTGACTAGATGAGCGGTTTTCTTCCACTTTAAGAGCAAATTATTAAAATAATTTCTCATTCAAAGAAGATTGGTAATAGCATTAATGTATTTCAACAGACTGCATGCTTGGTGGTCAACCCCATCACGGTTGACAACTTTGCTTTCCTCTTTAAATGCACGCCGGCGGGTCGGGTATCAGATTCTATGACGGTTCCGACTTAAATACTTATCTTTTGGTGAGAGGATTAGGGCCTGATGTTGTGTCTGTAGTCGGGAAAGGACTAGCCTCTTGGCTCTCATGTATGTGATGTTTTCTTGTGTTTTCGTCACTTTCCCATGTGGTGTCCTGGGTCAGGTGTGATACTTGATTTAATCGATTCCTGATCTTTGCCTTCTTACTAAATTTTAATGTCATTTTCTAGTTGTGACATCATCTTAGTGAGGAAAAGAGAGCTGCTTGTTTCCTTTAATTGTCTTCCTGATGCCATGTGAGTTCATGAGGCCATGTTAGTGCTCTCTGTGTCTATTCCCCGCGGTGTCATAGGTCGGTCGGCAGTGTGTGGTTGTGGGATTTCCTGATCATATTCATTTACTTTTTTTGTGGATTAATATGCATATTGGAATTGTTTGTTATATTATTTAACTAGCCACGCCCACAACAGATTCCCATCTCCGTTAGCTTTTCAAGATACTGGCCATTGTATACCACAAGGCGATACAGCGTCTGCTTAGGTGATTGATACTAACATGTTGTTTAGTAATTGTACTAGGATCACTAACGTCAGCAAGGACTGACCATTGTTACTGACCCACTGGCTTATAACCGACAGCCGCTATATAGTCATTTTGAGACTGAGCTTAGTTTCATCGCTTGTGAAGCTGAATAGAGACAACGGACTGATTGTCAAAGTGAAGCCAGACAATTTCCGTGTCGTAGTTACCGGGCCAAAACAAAGGCGTGATAATTGATGAGTAACATGCAAATCTATAGACTGGACATCTGTCTGAGAATTGTCATAGACTGAAGCAATTATTGTGGTCAATTATCATGCAGATACTACTAGTATGTGGAATTCTCTCTAAGCACCAGAACACCTGCTCGAAATGTCCAGGAAATGAATGTGAAACAGCATACAGAAATAAAAAGATGACACAAAGTAAACTAAGCAGTATGGCAACAGCACTCGACTTTTAATTTGTCAGTTATTTTCTTAACATTTTTTCTTCACGCCAATGCGATAAGTACCAAAATCTCATGAACTGACTCGTAAATCTATTGGCCTGAAATATGGCTACATGAGCTTCACGTGTATTTTTCCATCTGATCCTGGGTCTGAGGTTATAAATCTTTCCATGCTCAACTAAAATGAGCATGAAATTTCAACTGCTCATAAAAACTAAAATACCGACAAATGAAGAATTATCTTGCTTAAAGTCTCTCAGGTGTTGTATTTATCATGCTAATCAATTGTAAAATGCCATCAATTGTTGGCATTTAAGCATTTATGAGCAGGATAAAAATCGTGCTCAGCTGAGTTGAGCATGAAAAAAGTTTTATAACCTCGGGGACTGGTAATTGAGGCATTGGCTGACATGTTGCACAGCAATCTCTAGCTGCATATTTCTATTTATTGAATCAGACCAGCACAATTTTGATTTTTGTAATCAATTACGGATCGGGGCATTAAACGCTAATTAGATCAACAATTACAGGGTAGTTTGACATTAACAAGGGCGCTAATTTGATATTTCTTCAGCAAAAATCATGATATCAATTACCATTTGTTTTTCAAGAGATATTTCCCATACATGTCACTTTAACTTTTAACCTTCAGTTTGATTATACGAACAGTGTCATAGGAATTTACCAATTTTTGCCTTCCGTGCCCAAATGGGCCGAATAGAATTTCAATTGCTTATCACTTGGACGCGTCCATTTCCTTATAATGTTTATAATAATGCTGCTGTGTGGTATATTTAGATTCTTTCCAATGTTTTAATAGCATATTCTGTGAGCAAACAGTTGTGACCCTGATTAGACGCCGAATTATTCAGTGCTAAGCTAGGTCTGCTCTGTTTGCCTTTATTCCTATCTTTAAACATGGTGAAACAGTTTACTTATTGTAATAAAGTCAACCTATAACGGAGATAATATAGTACACTTAGTGATCTCCATAAAGTCAACATATAAACCAGATAAAATAGTCATCTTTTTGATTTCCATAAGGTTAATGATTCCATAAATGAGATGGCTTAGTATACTTATTAATAACCTATAAACGTACTAGTATAATGTACTTGTTGTTGCCCATAAAGTTAACACATAAACTTGCTAGTATGGTGTATAGCTTTACAAAGTTAAACTGGCACTCATGAATATGCCGTATAAACTCGTATAACTCCGTAAAACTAATTTTAGATTTGCAAACATTATGAAAAGTATTGATTTCAGACAGACGTATTTTCTAATCCCGTATCCATCACTGTCCCGCTTAGCCATTTGGATAGAGGCCATAGCTATAAAGGTTGAGATCGTGGGTTCGAGTCTCACGACATACAATATATATATATATATTTAAATACAATGAATTGTATTCACTCTTTCTCTTATATGTTGACTCTATGCACCTATACAAGCACGTTTATATGTCGACTTTATGGGCATTGTTTACGTACACTATAACAGACTTTATGAGCAACAATAGGTATAGACGCGTCCATTTCCTTATAATGTTTATAATAATGCTGCTGTGTGGTATATTTTATCTCTCGAGAAAGAGTGAATACAATTCATTGACTTTATTGTTATTATTCCCTCTTGAATTATTATATTGAATTTTTTTAAATATTTTCATTTTTATCATAAATCATGACTTGCACGATTTTTAAAAGACTTACGTGTAAAAGTAAATGTAATAGAATTCATTTTAAGCATTATATTAGTTAGGAACTATGATGTCTACTGAGAAATCTTTAAACATTTAAAATCAAAAGACGAATTTCTCATAGCTAATGTTTCAACCTATTTTGAGAAGCACTCAGGGCGGGACAGCTCATCATATATTCAACATACTGTTCAGGCAACTGGGGTCAGCAGAAGAACCGTTTTCCGAGTACGAAAAGAACTTCGAGAAACCGGTACACTTTCGTCGCCGCAAAGTTCGAAACGGGGACAAAAACCTGTGGACGACTTTGATGAGGCTGATATCAGAAACAATGTGCAGGAGTTTTACACCCACCGCCATCAGCTTCAGACCATAAATAATCTCTTATCAGTCTTGAAAACAGACATCATGTCAACTATCCATTAAATTAAAATAAACAATTAACAATATGATCATAACTCAAAAAGAATATAAATTAAAAATGATGCCTAAAATGATTATACCCAGTGGGAATCGAACCCTCGCAATCGGGAATATGAGTTAATCGTCTTACCACTACACCACTGCCTCAGCATCGTCAGATCACCTTGCTAAAAGATACTTGTTCCATACATTAATCAATAAAAATAGCTAATACACAACGAACGTGGCCGAATGATGTACCGAACGTGACCGAATGATGTCGAAGATTAATGAGTGCCCGTTTAACTTTGTTTATCTATACCTATTGTTGCTCATAAAGTCTGTTATAGTGTACGTAAACAATGCCCATAAAGTCGACATATATTGTTGTCTCAAAGATGCATAGTAATGAGGCAATTCTATTTTTATAATAAATAGGTAAAGCATGACTATTCACGGCCACCCGCATATGCAGTAATCTGTGGTAGGTTCAATATAACTGTAAACTGAGACTACCTGCACGCCCAAAAACAAGGTAAACTCGCCACTGTTTGTTTACAACGATTCTCATCTATCTTTGAAAGTACAATAAACGTGCTTGTATAGTGTACTTATTTAGGTGCATAGAGTCAACATATAAACGTGCAAATATAGTGTACTTATTAATACCCTTAAAGTCTACATATGAACTTGCCAATATAGTGTACTTATTTATGCCTATAAAGTCAACATATAAACGTGCAAATATAGCGTACTTATTAATACCCATAACGTCAACATATGAACTTGCCAATATAGTGTACTTATTTTATGTCCATAAAGTTAATATATAAACGTGCAAATATAGTGTACTTATTAATACCCATAAAGTCAACATATGGACTTGCCAATAAATTGTACTTATTTTATGTCCATAAAGTTAATATATAAACGTGCAAATATAGTGTACTTATTAATACCCATAACGTCAACATATGAACTTGCCAATATAGTGTACTCATTAATGTCCATACAGCCAGCCTTTAAACGTGCAAATATAGTGTACATATTATTACCCATATAGTCAACATATAAACGTGCACATAAAGTGTACTTATTTAAACCAACAACGTCAACATATAAACGTGCCAATATAGTGTACTTATTAATGCCGATAAATTCAGCACATAAACGTGCGAATATAAAGCAGTTACTGTTGCCCGTAAAGTCAACATATAAACGTACTGTTATAGGGTACTTATAAATACCCATAACGTCGACATATGAACTTTCCAATATAGTGTACTTATAAATACCCATAACGTCGACATATGAACTTGCCAATACAGTGTACTTATTAATGCCCATAAATTCAACCTATAAACGTGTTAATATATTGTACATATTAATGCCCATAAAGTCAACATATAAACGTGCCAATATAATGTACTTATTGTTGCCCATAAAGTCAACACATAAACGTGCCAATATAGTGTACTTATTAATGCCCATAAATTCAACCTATAAACGTGTTAATATATTGTACATATTAATGCCCATAACGTCAACATATAAACGTGACAATATAATGTACTTATTGTTGCCCATAAAGTCAACACATAAACGTGCCAAGATAGTGTACTTATTAATGCCCATAAATTCAACCTATAAACGTGTTAATATATTGTACATATTAATGCCCATAACGTCAACATATAAACGTGACAATATGATGTACTCATTGTTGCCCATAAAGTCAACACATAAACGTGCCAAGATAGTGTACTTATTAATACCCATAAAGTCAACATATGAACGTATCAATATATGTACTTATTGTTGCCCATAAAATCCACGTATTAACGTGCCAATATAGTGTACTTATTAAAGCCCATAAGGCAACATATAAACGTGCTAGTATAGTGAACTTATTATTGGTCCTAAAGCCAACATATATTCGTGATAGTAGTGTACTTTATTAATGTCCATAAAGTCAACACATAAACGTGATTTAGCATACTCAGATCCTCAACCATTGAAACAGAGACTTCCATGACCCCAAAAAACAAACCATTAGAAATGAATTTAACCCTACAAGCGCCAAGAAAAAAGCATCTGAAAATATCGTCTGCTGAAGTCGTCTGCTGCAAATAATTGCCTAACATTACTGACGAATTCAGTAAAGACGCAAACAGCGTGGACCCAAAACAGACTTCTCCTATAGGAGCAGTCTCATCTGGGTCCAGACTGTTTGCCATAGAAGCTTCTGAAAGATTTAAGCAGACGAGAAAGGCAGACGACTTTGGTTGCGATTGGCGCATTAAGGGTTAAAATGCTAAAATGTAGCAGGAGCATCAAACTGTCATGTTGTCACATTTATTTGTCATGCAAACTTCTTCTTTTGATTCACACAAATTATTTGGTGTTATTGATTACCTACACTATATGGATTTCTGTATTGAACGAAGGCCAGTCAGTATTGACTTGGGGTCAACAATATTAGTCTCAAGTCAGCTGTATTAAGTTGAGGTCAAACCAGTATGACACAGACACATTCGCCTGTAAAAGCGTTATATATCATAAATACGTGTATAGAGGTCCTTACATGAGTGCTCAAGTTTTCCTGAATTTTTAAAGGATTTGAGGAAAAGGGATAGAATGTGATGCTTGCCGAACATTTAATCTCTCGCACGCAACGAGTTTAATAAATTCAATAATAACGGAGCACGAATGTTAGATTCTATTATCATATGACATTAAAATATTTTGAAATCATTTTTTTTTGGCATGAAAAAGTTCGGGGTTTGCCATATACGTGACGTTAAAAGCGTCATTTCATAACGTTTCCCGAAAATCTGTAAACCACTAGTGGTTAATCAATTTTTATACATGGTGTTATTTCTCTCTCAGATGCGACGTCATATGATATATGTATTTAATTGATAAATATATCATTAATCAAGTGATTTCGTATTGGCCAGGTTACGGGTTCTCGGACCCGTTACTGGGTCAATACGAAATCACTTGATCAATAATAATTATAGGAGTTTATTTCAGAATCATTGCCTGCTGAAATTTTAATCTCAGTTGGAAGTTAAACTCTTTGTCTTCTGGGGAATTTTGCAAACATTATTGTCGTCTGCTGATATTTTTAAATCAACGTTTTCAATACATTCTTTCAGAAATACCACCAGAATGGCAAACAGTTTGGACCCAGACCAGGTCCACTGTTTTGTCGATGCTGATCTGGGTCCAAACTTTTTTGCGGCAACACTGGTAGGCAAAGAGTTAACCTCTAATGTAGCACACAAATGCTCTTACTTGTTTCGTCTGTGCTGTGTCAACTGCTGGCCTGTTTGTTGAAGCCTACAACAAAATTCTTGATCAGGCTGTTCTCATTGGGCCACTACGAGCTGGGTCCCGGCTGTTTGCAATCTTGTTCAGATTTATTTGTTGCTGGCTGGAAATTGTGCAGCTAACGATACCAGCAGACGACATTACCAGATGCGTTTCGTCTGTCTGCGAAGGTGTTACAATGTAATTAATGTGGCACAATAGAACTAGCTATCCGTAGACGTTTACCATTTTCATTCTTGATTCTGCAGACAGGTATGTTGGCAAACAGTGAAGACCCAGATGAAATGCCGCATGATGCGGCATTTCATCAGGATCTGCACTGTTTACAAAGATAAAAAACAATCGTCAAGGCAGAAATACATCACATGTAAGAATTTCCTACCTGTCACCCCTTACAATATAAAATGGGAAATTCCAGACGTATTCTGTCAACATGCCAAGGAAAATCCATCATAATGAAAAGGGTTAAAAAGAAACGGAATCAGAAAAGAAATGGTCGTATGTGCCTTATTTCTTGTTAAATGTTGCTGCCGTCTGCTGATTAAATACTTTGTTTGGTTTCAAGTTTAATGTCAGATGCTTAATTAATTGAAAACTAGTTTTTGTCTTTGCTGTTTTTGGATGCTGATTAACACCAGTATGCTCATTAATGCAGAATTTGATTTGCGAATAAATGCGATTTATTTTAGTATGGCAAAGAGCTAGCGGTCATTCAGAATTCACGTTGTTTCGCTCAAATATTTACGTTTTGTTCCTAAAGCATCAGAAAAAAACCCAATTATACGGTACCAGCACATGAGATGATTTTGTGCTTTACCGCTTATGAGCAAAGCCTTCTTGCAATATCCAGCAAGACTAGAGGTTTAAACTTTGATCTGAGTTTTCATCTATAACCATACTTTGAGTATGCGAGTAAATGCGATAACCTCAAAAATATCATGTGCTGGCTCATTTATAAGGGCGTCCTATGAGATGGTTCAAATGAGTACCTAAACAAATGCTTTATTAGACAAAGTCTTGGTGTGAAAAGCTGACTTGATCTCTTTATGGAAGAAGTAAATGCCATGAAATGGTTATTCTTCGATCGCAGAGATTTAGTAGTATGCTATGTTTATTTTTTTGCACTTTTTCATTAGTTTAAATATGATTTTCACATTGACGCTGAAAGAATGACAGTTAAAACGCGACAAACATAAAGAAATAGCTGCGACGATGGTTTAAAAAATGTATGGCACGATACCTCTTCCGTATAGCGCAGTCGGTAACGTGTCTGGCTACAGATCCAGGGGTCGCGAGTTCGATCCCGGCCCGGTACCATACTTTCGTGGAGATTGATCATGAAATAATTTCTACGGTCATTCTCCTCCCTTCCGCTGATTTATTCAAGAAGGGTTGTTGTCAGTTACAAGCGAAAGTATGTGCACAAATTACTGGTTAACCGCTTGCTCAAGCCTGCCCAGGAAAAGTGTGGTTAAGTGAACTGACCGTCCCGCAATGACCATAGCTGTTGACATGGGACGTAAAGCAACAAAAACAAACAATCAAACAAACAAAACCTCTTCCGTAGGGAAGAATTGTCGATACTTGTAGGTTACGGTCAACTAAACCAGGGTCTTTCTATGTGTAGAAAGACCCTGTTTAAACTTACATTTGTAGATTACGGTCAACTAATTTATACTTCTGTTTGAGTTTTTTTTGCACCAGGCGTGTATTACACTAGTTATTCAAATATGCAGCATCTTGGCGCAGGGCATAATTGTTTTCGTTCTGATTCGAGTTTTCGTTAGATTCCAGCGATCCTGTACTCTAGGAGCATCACTACAGATATTTAGAATAGGTTCCTTAAGCCAAACGCTTTACTGAACTGAGCTGACCGAAAATATAACAAAGTATAAATATCCCCCTATTTTTTCTCCTCAATTTCTTTAAAAATTCCCACGTTACTCATATTAAATATGTTATCTGTCACTTCGTCGTATATCTTTTTTTAAAGATATTTCTTGTTTGAGAGATCTCAGATATGTGTTTCACTATGATTTTACGAGAAATTCCGATTTAATACTGAAAAGCTTCCGTATGAACCTTTTTCATATGATATGGCGATTGAATTTTCTGTCATTCCAAAACGGGAATAAGAAAACGTATAAGATACTGTGAAATGCCACTTTCGAACCAAACGCACCACTGGTTAATTGCCAAGAACATGCAGAATAACATATTGTATCAGCCAATAAAACCAAATGCTTCACAGGCCATTCTGATATAAAAACGTCAAAAGATAGGTTTGTTAATCTATCATTTGTTGACGAATGAACCAATGTGTGAGCCGGAAAAGGTGACCGATTATTCTGACTTTTTATTTGTTACCATCACTAACACACCTGCAAATACTTCCTACAAAACTTCATTTAACAATATGTTGAAAAGCATTGCAAATCTAACCATTTCCAAGGAAAAATTAATGTGTGTTTAATTGGTCGCTCTTCGGCTGAATGACGCATTACATCACCATATCTAGGTACCTCCCAAAAAGCGACAGCTCCACAACAGTGCCACCTAGTGGCTCTCACTTAAACAAGGGAAAGCAATTTTCGTCTAATTCATTCCATTCAAACGACACAAATTACATGCTCCTTGCTAGTGACAACTCTTATCGTCTGCTGATAACCTCTGCAAACAGATTGGACCCAGATCTGGCCCAACAAAATGACAAATTTTTATGCTTTGAAATAGCGAAAGCGTTTGTGAAAATTCTCTGATACGTAGTGGTCGCATGATCATTCACTGAACGTTCCCTTGATCAGTCCCATAACCTCGTTGCTTTCAAATATCCTCTCCAAAAGCATATTCGTCATTTTGCCGTTCATAGTTGTTTCTGTTTTGAGAAGATGAAAAATATGATATAATTTTAAAAGTCATGTATAATTCATAACCTGACCCAGAAAATATCCCATATTAGGTTGTGTTTGAGTTTAGGGATGCTATTAAAGTACTGTTTGGCTTCTTTGATTTAAAGCTAATATTTCATTTCTTAGAATAGATCTAGTAACAGTTGACTTTAGATCGATTAACACAGTTGAACCAAACAGCCATGAATGAGACATTTACGAAGTGAAATTTGCATGGTCTCAGCAGGATTTGCACTGTTTGCCATTATGAAAAACATTAACAATCATGCAACTACCAGCTTAGCAAAAGCATATTTCATGAAATCAAATTTAGTGATAAAGCTGTGATATAAACATAAACAATTTGCCATAAAGTGACAGGTATGTTATACAGATGTTTGAAAGAGTCAAAGCTAATGGACATGATTCTTGGTAAATGTATATTTCAAAATAGGTTTCCTTAATTTCAGTAACATATGCCCATTCAATAAATGAGTGTTTTTCACCATAAACGTTTTTTTTTACAACTTTCTCAACTACTTTAGTATAATAAGCATGTAAAAATGAACTAGTCTTATCTGTATTTGGGCAGACCGTGGCTTAACTTGAGGTTTTCTTAAGCTCTGAATATCTGTAAGTTGTGAGCCCTTTTCTTTGTTTCATCAAAGTATGTTTATTTGATTAGATTGTTTCTCCATGATGATACATTGCAATAGTTAGGAAGCCTTCATGCGAGCTTAACTAGTTTTGCAATCATCTTGATGGGGAAGAGAGAGTTGGTTGCTTTGCTTAGTTTTCATCGGTTTTAGATGTACAGTGAAGTTTATGAGTCAGTATAAGCAGTGACTCAGAGCCTAATGCACGAAAATTGGGCCAGTTAAGCAATTTTAGCATGAAGTTGCGATTGTCAGTTTAAACACTTGTTCTGGGTGCTCAAATGAACCGTATCATCGAGACACATCAAGACGGTTGTTTTGAGTACACAACATTTTTTTTGGTTGAGAAATAGGATAATATTTTCTGTTACGCACTCTTATCTGTGGGACTGACGAATTACCTCCACTTACCTGTATAAGCCATGTTTTATTTATATCTTTAGGTTCATTTGGGGACTAATTCAAAGAGGAGCGGCAAAAATACACCAAAATTCCATCTAATCCCAGCCTATACAAAAACTCATATATATGCGGAAAAAATAAATTCAATTACGCGGTCTATATCTAAATTCATTTCTCTAATTTATTTTTCAATTAAACTCACCATTAAAGAATAATTAGCAAAAACGGGGGTCACTTAAGACCTGGAAAGACAGTAACTGAAAGTGTAGAGTGTACAAGTTTTCTGGGCAAGAATAGCCAGTTTTGTCCATTTAGGCCTCATCATTGACCTAAATCAAAATTGCTCAATGTTTTCTGTAGATCACAAAGATTCTGGGCCAGACAAGCTAGTTTCAGGCATCTCGGCCTCATCAGTGACTTAAATCAAATTGCTTCATGTATTCTGTAGATCACAAAGATTATGGACCAGTCTACATGTAGCTAGTTACAGCCATTTAGACCTCGTCAGTGACCTAAATCACAATTGCTAAATGATTTCTGTAGATCACAAAGATTCTGGGCCAGACTAGCTAGTTTCAGGCATTTAGGCCTCATCAATGACTTAAATAAAATTGCTTCATTATTCTGATCCAGGCTAGCTAGTTACAACTATTTAGGCCTCGTCAGTGACCTAAATCAAAATTGCCTAATGTATTCTGTAGCTCACAAAAAGTCAGGGCCAGACTAGCTAGGTTCAGCCATTTAGGCATCATCAGTGACCTAAATCAAAATTGCTTCAAGTGTTCCATAGATCACAAAGATTTTAACTAAGAAAATACTGAACTTTTAAGAATGATTGTACTAGGCACAGAAGTACAATGCCTCCTGTAAGCTAAGTACTACTTTAGTTTAGTTTTGATAAATCAACATAATTAATTGTCAGACCGGGTGCCGTACATATGGTCAAATACATGTAAGTCATTGTAATATACAGAATACATGAAAAAAAAAGATTTTAAGAAGTTTGAAATATTATTTTTCGCATCCCCAAAAAGTAATACTTAACAAAAGGTACAGTAAAACCTGTCTTAAGCGACCACTCAAAAACAGACAAAACATAGATCTTAAAGACTAAATTGTAGCTTAATGAAGGTCGAACGTATTGAAGAATGCTCTCTTGGAGCATTCTGCAATATTTTCGACCTGCATTAAACGATAATCGGTCTCGAAAACCAATTTTTGGTCTTCGTTTAAAGTCCTCAATTTTAAGGAGGCATTCTAATTTTGGGCCCTGATAACTATTTTCGGTCGTTCTCTACCAACTGGCTAATGATGGAGTGTTTTAAACTGTAACCAAACATCTCGAGTACTAAACACTTAGGTTATTTCAAAATTGGTATAATGACGTTTCGTGCAGCAGTTTAGCTATTAAATGGACTAGAATATGCGTTGTTAAATGGTTTGCAGTTTAATATCTTGAATAACATTTAACCTCATTAATTATTTCCATTTAATATATTGGATACAGGCTTTAATCTGGATGACAAGATACTTCATCATTTAGTCAGAACTTGAAATGACGAGCACATTCTTTAGCAAAGGGATTTAACACAAGTGAAATCGGTTTAAGCCCTCCGATAAGATATTTTTACTAACTTTTCCATGGCGGTACTTCATTTGTGGATCATTTGTGTTATTTATGTCTTGTGTTTTTCATGCTTTCGCGTCTGTTCATTGCTGCCTTGTGGTCACCTGCTGGGAAAGGGCTGACCTCTTGGCTCTTGTCTGTGATGTTTAATTGTGTTTTGTCACGTTCCCATGTGGTATCCCGGGTCAGGTGTTGTACTTGATTATATCGATTCCTGATCTTTACCGCCTTTCTTACATATACAAGGCAATTCTCGTGCTGTTAATGCACGGATTGGTTACCTGACATACAGGCTTTCCGGGCTACTACATTTTACGACAGCTGATTCGTTTATCGCTCTTATACGATATGGCTTGCCCGTGGAACACATTTATTAATGAAAACGTTTAAGCAATAATGGCGGCACTATATAATGCCACATTTTTCATAAACATCGTTGAACTCATGCAATTAAAAGATCAAACATTGTTTTTCGGTACATTTATGTTCATAACGTCACCCGACCTCCGGTTTTCAACATGTTCAGAGAAAACTGGCCGACCTTGATACACTAAAACCCATGTTTAATCCCTCTAATGACAGATTAGATATCTTTAGAATTTTGCAAATGAAAAATCACAGATAGCTACTAAAAATGCAGTACTACTGTGGTGCCAACCAAGAGTGACATTGACGTAATATTTTGTTTACAATTGTTAATTAAAACATTAAACCATTCAATTGTACACTCCACTTTAGCTTATGCGAATCGATAGATCACTTGTGTATTAATCCTATTCTGTGGATAGGATTAATACACAAGTGATCTATAGATTATAAGACCCTGATAATTTTGTAAACAAAACATGACCTCGCTGTCACTCACGGCTGGAAGGACAGTAGCAAATGCAGCTTTCTCAATACTAAACACTTTAATAATAGCACTACCCTACCCATTCTACGCTACTACCCCAGCTTACACTACAACGGCGTAGCCTTCCGCACATCAAAGGGAGACTACTGGATCAAGTAATGATTCTTTTCAATTGAATCCTTTTTCCAAATGGGCAGTTCTTTATATTATGGAAATAACTTTTATCACATTAAGTGACCTCCCTTGAATGTTACTATTTTTATTACGCACGTGCGTAGGCTACGTAATGTGAGCTACGCAAATGCACTACTCTATTCTATCAAATGCTACAATGGGGTGTCTAAGAGATGGATGCAATGATGATATTATCTGACAGACAGATGTCTATTTGGAGGATAAGCGCAGAAATTGAGACGAATCAATTTGTAAAGTTTAAAACAAAATGAGTAGTGTAAGAATAACCTAGTAAGCACGTAAAAGAGGGGCCACTATCGGCCACAGAAGCAGCGTATAGTCAGGTCATGCTATGTTTGCTTACAGAATGAAATTGTAAATTACTACACAACAACCATTGAATTCCAAACGCATTCGTCCAATTGATGAGGATGGGAAATTCCATTAGGCATAAAAGGGTTAAACATCACTTAGGGTATATACTTTGAAATCATTTACAAGAACTAAACTTCAAAGAGGCAATTTTCTCTTATCAATAATTTAAGCAGTCTCCGAATAACAATTTCTATGAGAAAGAGAAGACAGAATTGCATCAATCAGAGGCTCATATACTATTTCACTAATGACATAATTAGATAAAAGACCCCGATAAATAAGACGTTAAGAACAGTTGTCTTTGAGCAACTTAAGACCACAAATGGAATAATGTTGCTTGGTACTAAATCTATCTATAGCGAGCCATTCTTAATGATTTATATTTCTAGTTACAGTCAATGTGGCTCACCTTACGTCACGAAGCAAAACGGTTTACTGGAGAACTATGCAAGTCGTTTAACACTGGCATATATAATCGCACGGCTATTTAACCCAGTAAAGCGTAGGGAAATGGCGAATTCGTCGGCACCACCTTATTGAATACATTATTTAGACCTGTCCACTTTTATATTGGGTAATTTAAATAGCAGGGCGAGGATTAATCTTCAAAATTACGCAAAAATATTTTTCTCAAACTTTGTTGCTGCTTTAGGAAAACATTTAAAACATGGTTACATGTAGCAGTATAAAAGTCCTGGCCCTGTAACCAAACTATTGATTAATTAAAGGCCAAACATATTTCAGCTTTGGACCAAGAACTATTTTTTTGATTGAATTGAATTTTAAGTATACGTTTCTAGTAAGCTATTTCCTTAATTCAGATATTCATATCTGGTTTCTGGGCTTTCTGAGAGTTAGGTTGGTATTTTATCTCTGACCCAGTCATATGATGTTTACACTGCCTTCGCCACACAGGCTAGATCATCTATATGAAATCACCAGTGGACGCCCAAATCTGAATATATGAGTTGCCGACGTATAGTGAGTGTGATCAGGATATACCACAATCACAAACCACAGACAACCCCATGGCACCATGACGAAGAGCTACTCAACCATCACGAGACACCAGGAAGACAACCAGCTCTCAGTTCCCCATCAAGATGATTGCAATACTAGGATGGACATAAAGTAACGTGCAAAAAACATAGAACAATTACAGACTCCCACAATGGGAGTAACAATAAAGAAAAAGTCAACAACAACAGAACCACCGCTTTAGAACGGACAGCAGCCTAAGCAGACTAATTTGTGCCACTCTTTCGTCATTTTCGAGGGTGAAACATATATAAGCTGACACACACGCAAGAAGAAATACATTAAAACCATTTGAAGACCAGAAAACTCGCAAATATGTTTATTGGAAATCATTACCCAAGACTCCTCAATATGTACTCAGAAAAAACATTTGAAGTATATTGGAATTCTTTGACTTTATTTTGTGTTTTGCTATGCTTTCATGCACGTTTGTGTTGATGCCTTGTGGTCACCTGCTGGGAAAGGGTTGACCTCTTGGCTCTCGTTTGTGATGTCTGAATGTGACGTTGTCACTTTCCCATTGGTACCCTGGGTCAGGTGTGGTGCGTGATTGTATCTATTCCCGACTATAGCCCTCTTTCTTACTTTTATAACATTTGAGAAAAACACAGTAATTTTGTATCTGATAGAACTACCAATATGCAATTTAGCAACATTAAAAATGAGATTTACGGGTCACTGGTTACGATACAGTACCACCCCAAATATACCAACCCTCTTTATTCAAAGTTCACAAGCAATAAATTTAGCTTGTGTATTTTTTATGCAAGCTTTACCTTGTCAGTGCTTATGTTCTTATTCCGACCACAGACACGTTTTCACACTCATTTATCAGACATTGGCCCTAATAATGCGACAGCGTCTTCAAAACAAATGCACAGATATGGCATACCTGAGTCAATGTGACAACAAAGTGACAGTAAAACACTGCCAACGACTACAACATAGGTGTCATACTTTTAACGGAGAGCCAGCAATGATTTTTGAGCCAGTCATAATGAAATATAAACAATAAAAAAGGGTTTCAATCCTTCTCGAATGTTTATGACTTTTCTGTATAAGGGGTTGCACCATTTGGTCTTGTACTGTACTTTGATCATTGAAGCGTGACTAAAATCAAGCATCCCTTTTTATTGCAGATATCTGTAATTATAAAATGGATGCATAATTATTTTATTTATTCAATAGTAGAGATGGAACTAAATCTAAATATCTTTCATTTAATTTTCTAAGTATATATAATTGACCATCCTGACATAACCGTATCAAACTTTATGGTAATTCCATTGGTCCACAAGGGTTAATCTATAAAATAAACAAAATATTTATCTGCTGCCAAATCCTCTACAATAATGCAATAACCTCATAGGTTTCAATATAATGTTATAGTTTTACTTTTCTCGTTGGCATTCCGGATCAAACAATACATCAATCTATCAGCCAAGAAATTAAAAGTAATATATCTTGGAACGTGTTTCCTGATCAGTAAGGAAAACAAATAATTCCCTCAAAAGTAAGATACAGAACCATCCATCAGTTTAACCTATTTAAGACCTTTTATATCTCCCTTCCAGTTTGATACAAAGTGGTTAGGATTGCCTGATATACAATTTTCGAGTCAGATGTTGGAGTATCCAGAACGTCATGACGTGCTTCTCTCTATGAGCACCGTCTAGTTTTACCTTAATTGATAGCACTAATAATTTTTCTGTGCAGTTCAGTAAAATAATTTCACATTATAAAAATATTGTGTATAACAGAATGTATGCTTGGTGGTCATCCCATTTGACAACTTTGCTTCCCTCTTTAATAGCACGCTGGCGGGTCGGACCTCAGACTCTGTGACAGTTCTGATTTAAGGACTTATCTATGGATGAGAGGTTGGGGCCTGATGATGAATCTTTGGTCAGGCCAACTGGGGTTTAACTGTTGGATTTATTTTGCTCCGATATTCAGTTGTATGTACTGTTGACTCCGTATCTTTGTTTTATATCCTTTTTATAGCTTCATTTGTATGTACTAGGAGATGATGCGTCGATAATGTAGGAGTCTTTTTTATGCGAACCAAACATCTACTTGTCTTGATCCATTTCAGAACTAAGGGTGAAGTTTGTACTGCTACACATGTTTAAGAACCTCGAGTTATTTTTTGTTGACTGTTCCAAGGCAGTGCTTCTTTTGTAGATCCGTTTTGGTATTTATGTTTCTTTTTTTTATCTTTGTTATGCTGTCTTGTCTGTTCCTTTCAGCTTTGTGCTCACCAGCTTGGAAAGGGCTAACCTCTTGGCTCTATTGTATGTTGTGTTTTCTTGTGTTTTTGTCACTTTTCCAATTGGTGTTCCGGGTCGGGTATGGTACTTGTTTGTAGCGATTCCTGATCTTTCTCTTCCTATCTACTTATATTCATGCAATAATGTGTCTAACCCTATGCGACTATCGGCCCCGAGAAACTGGTTTAAGCCCTCCAGTAAAATATTTTACGGATCGTTCCAAGGCTGTACTTCTTTTGTGGATCAATGTGTTTTTGTGTCTCTCATGCTTTCGTGTCTGTTCATTGCTGCCTTGTGGTCCATTGCTGGGAAAGGACTGACCTCTTGGCTCTTGTTGGTGATGTTATTGTAATTTTGTTACTTTCCCATGTGGTAGCCTGGGTTAGTTGTGGTACTTGATTGTATCGTTTCCTGATCTCTGCCGTCTTTCTTACTTTGCATGGTATTTAAAAGTAAAAGTGCATTCGTACAAGGTGTTGCATGCTATACATTCAAAAGCAATGAGTATGAACAGGAAATGTAGTATTCACAGTCTCTTATAATTTTTATTCATTTTAGAGATCCATTAGTTTATGTTTTGTTGTTTTCGACAGTCGTAAAAATGCACATTATCATTTAAACTATATCTAACTAGCATTTAGATTCGTTTATGGACTGACATCTGGACTCGCTGTTAGCCCATAAAGTTGTCAGCAATAATTTGCAGCAGACGACAATTTCAAATTTGCCGCTTTTCCAAAAAATAACAAATAAAGCATTGTATTTTATGAGGATCGCCTGCTGGCAGACGATTCGCATGAAGTATCATTCCTTATTTCTTTCGAAAATTAGGAAAGATGTCACAAAATTTGTCGTCTGCTGCAGTCGTGGTTGGCTCTTTAAGAGTTAGATTATGGCTAATTTGGACCAACACATGGGAATAATAAAATTGGCAATATATAATAATTGTGCAAATAAAATGGTATTGAATAAACATAAAAGCCTTTAAAATATCGTTTTGACTACAATCAAAAATATACTAATGGTTATTTCTATGCACATTACTGGATTATGTATGAGGCTGCTAAATGATGGAAACAGATTTATGCCCAAGAAGAGTTTCCTGATAATGAATTGAGTTTGAAGATTAAACATAAATAAAATTAAGTGACAAACTTATTGATAAAGCAGAGATACATTCAAAGGCCAAGAAGTGTCGCACTTAAAGAACAAGAAGTGACACAATCAAAGACCAAGGGTGACATACTCAAGGTCAAGGAAATACATACTCAAAGATCAAGAGGTGAGACACTCAAAGACCAATAAGTGTCGCACTTAAAGATCAATAAGTGACACACTCAAAGACCAAGGGGTGACATACTCAAAGGTCAAGAAATGACACACTCAAAGATCAAGAGGTGACACAGTCAGAGACCAAGAAGTGACACACTCAAATACCAAGGGTTGGCATACTCAAAGATCAAGAAATGACATACTCAAAGGTCAAGAGGTGACACACTCAAAGACCAAGGGGTGAAATACTCAATGGTCAAGAAATGACACACTTAAATATCAAGAGGTGACACACTCAAAGACCAAGAAGTGTCTCACTCAGAGATCAAGAAGTGACACACTCAAAGACCTAGGGGTGACATACTCAAAGTTCAAGAAATGACACACTCAAAGATCAAGAGGTGACACACTCAAAGACCAAGAAATGACACATTGTATAATCCATAGTAAGAGCAGGAGGTGTCGCACTTCAAAAAGTGACACACTCACTAACTCATTTATCAATAAATGACTGAATGGTTCTGCTAAGCCAAACAAGATGGCATCCAGAGCTGTAGATAAAAATATTTCAAAACGACATCTCCTCTGATTAACTTGTCCAAATTCAAAATAATTTAGCAGAAATTTTCCTCATAATGCCCTGTACAAAAATGTGCTTAAATGGTTTTGCTCCGCCAAACAAGATGACCACCAAAGCTATATATATTGAATATTTCAAAATGACATCTCTTGAACTCTGTTCCAAATTCAAGATAATTTCACAGAAATGTCCCTTATAAGACCCTCTACCAAATTTGCCCAAACGGTTCCACTCAGCTAAACAAAAATGGCCTCCAGAGCTAAAAAAATATAAGTAATTTAACATGATATTTCTCCAGAAACTGCTGACAAAAATTTAAACTAATTTCACACACATGCTCCTCATTAGCGTCTCTACCAAAAAATTCAAATGGTTCTGATCTGCCAGACAAAATGGCCACCAGAGCTTAAAATCGAAAATTTTTTAAACGACCTCAGGAGATGTCTTTTAAAGATTTTTCGAATTTAAGCTGGGCTTAATTAAAATGTTTCTCATAAGGCCCTATCAAAACTGCCCAACCGTTTCTGCCCTGCTTATCATTTTGTTCACTTTGCCACCAGAGCTAAAATAGAGCTCTTTACGCAACATCTGATCCATTGTTCCAGATTTAAAACAATTACACAAAAATGTTTCTGATTGGTCAAATCTACGATACTCCATGTTTCTTATATTGCTCAAATGATTCAACTATGCTTAACTATAACAAATGCACCTCCAGGGCTAAAAATTTAGGTGAACGTTCCAGGGCCACCATGTCCCTCTTGTTTAGTGAATCATGGCTTATGCCAAAGTCTAGACATATATTCCCACTGGGTAGCTCCGCATACAAATTCAAAGATAACAGAATGACGTCACAGCGGGCAAGAAACAGCATTGCAAGCAGCACCCCTTGCAAGAAACTGGTTAGACTATAAAAAGTATTTTGGCACGTTCGGTAAGTTGCTATTCCGTACACGTGTAGCAGCATTCTCTATGTATTATTTGGTTTTCAAATATAAAGATAATCATGCTGTGACATTAAAGTGTCCAAATATTTGGTTTAAATACGGTTTGTGCTAACATTTGTGGAAAGTATGGCATTTTAACAGTTTAATGCATAATGATTATGCGCACCCAACAAGGGAATAACAAGGATGAGATTTTCATATGAGCGCTTATTATTCTTCATTACGTCATTGAATTATTTTCCGTTAAAATGTGTGAGTGATTTGAATAGAAAGAGTACAGAGAGTCTCTGAGCCGGTAATTCCAGTAGCTGCCATGTGAAGGGGTCATGTGTTGAAACCATAGCCCAGATTTGGCGTACTCAATTACTATATTTTTCTTGATCATCTGAAGCGTTTATCTACTCTATTGCAATTTATTTATTAATTCAGTTACTTTAAGAACACACTTTGTACACTTTGTAAATTGTACACTTCCATAAAAGTGACGACAAACATGTACATAACTACTGAGCCGGTAATTCCAGTGGCTGCCAACAATGGCACAGATTTTGCGTACTCATTTACCATATTTTCCTAGGTTATATCTGAAGCGTTAATCTACTGTTATTGCAATTTATTCATTAATCCAATTACTTTAGGAACACACTGTGTACACTTTGTACACCTAAGGTGTACAATTTACAAAGTGTACAAAGTTTCCATAATTGTGACGACAAAAATGTTGCATTTGCAGAAGCAGTAAATTTTTTAAATTTCGTAAGCCTAATTTTGAAAGTATTGATAAAGGGTATTGGATTGTCTAATGCGTAAATTGTAAAGGAGAGCAAATCTACTCGTCTAACACTGAGATGCTAGTGATTTGGCAATTTTGAACTTTGTTTTCTAATTGTGTGGTCATGTGTGGAAACCATGGCCCAGATTTTGCGTACTCATTTACCATATTTTGCTAGATTATCTGAAGCGTTATTCTACTTTATTAATTAAATTGCTTTAAGAATACACTTTGTACACTTTGTAAATTGTACACCTAAGGTGTACAAGTTACAAAGTGTACAAAGTATCCATAATAGTGACGACAAAAATGTCGCATTTACAGAAGCAGTTTTTTTATGAATTTTGTAGCCCATTCTTGAATGTATTGAAAAAGTGTATCTGATTGTCTTATACATAATTGTATAGGGGGGCAAATCTACTTGTATAACACCGAGATGCTAGTGATTTGGCAATTTTGAACTTTGTTTTCTTATTGTTGAAACAGTCGAATTTTTCTTCAGGAAATGCAGTCCACGTTTTGAATCATTTCAACATAATTGTTTCAGCTTGATACATATCCCCATATTGACACTAGCTCGTGATTTGTTTTTCTCATTCTTATTAACATATTGTTTTCTTTGTAACTCTCTGAAAAGCGATACTTTAACCATGTATGTCTTTAACCATTTGTATTATGATGAAATTTCCCATATACATATGGATTGTCCATTATACATTTTAAGGGGCACATGTTAAAATTAACAAATAAGTGTGTACCTCAGTACCTGAAGATTGTATAAATCTTAAAAACAGTGCTGGCCCTCATGTTATGCCGGCTTTTTCGACAATTCGTTTGAATCTTCACTGTTTAACAAAGTACCCCTTTAAGGGTCTCCAGTATAAAAATGGATAAGATGGAGTCCTGACAGCCGCACTGAACTACAATTGCACCGCCAGCTTTTTAATCTTTGACTTTCTGAAATAGCCTTGTCATAAGTTGGCATGTTTTTTACAATGGACAAAATAAATTTAATAAAAGCTAAGATAAAGTATAAGTCTTTGATCCAGATAGGCCAAGTCATATTCGCAATTGTAAGTGCATCTATCAGGTAATTTTGATGGTTATCAGAGTAAAAGAGTTATAGTGCACCCTTAGCTGGGTTAATCATGTGCTTATTCCATACCAATTTTAAGTTCCATGACTTCCTGAAAACTATTGACAATCAAGCTGCAGCGGAAGCTGCACACTCAAAGTTCCAAGGTCATCTACAAGTGCTACAAAGTTTCTCAACAAGTGGTGATTTAGGATTATCCTTAATTCAAGATATGGATAACATTCAGAGATTGAGGATTTATTGGCTCTCAGAGCATGTCTTAACGGAGTCTAATATATGACAATGGGCATTGATTCAGAAAACAAAATAGTATAGTATTACCCAAGCCATGGGAAAATGTCCTTATAGCTAAGTCGACCAAATAGCGATAGTACTCATATAGTATAGCAAGGGATAACTGATTAATGACGTAAGCGACAGACCTCTTTAATGCAGACTTGTATGTGTCAAGACACAAATCATATCTAATCATATGTCAATAAGCAAGCAGAGTAGACCCTGGTCTGGGTCTACTCTGTATGCAAAAGCGTTAAAAGGCGTCTTTGTGACTTTAACGATTAAATTTAGATGTAGCACTAACAATCATAAGGCTGTTGTATTGAGGTAGCGATCAGCAAATCAACTAGCACCCATTTTTACACAATTGACATACACGCTAACTAACATGGCTAGGGTAATTAAGCTTTGACAGAGAATGTCCTGGTAAGCTCACACATTCATTGCTTGGATATACTATTATGTCATTTGTTTAGCCGTTTCTGATTGTGTGCACCTATTCCTAAGACTAGGCGGACCATTCAAATACCACTGTGCATGTCGGTTCTTAATATCATGATTGAGCCAGTGCATGATATTTCCAACAATGTGGAATGTGCGACCAGCAAAGCCTCAGATCAGCCTGCGCATATGCGCAGTCTGATCAGAGCCTTTGCTAGTCGCTTGAGTATTTTATGATTGTTCAGCTACTGACTGAACACCATTTGGAGTTTCTAAGCTTAAAAGGAGGCTGCAGAGGCTCGTCCGAGTCTGCACTTGTCAAAATGTCAAAAATTGTTGGAAATCTCATGCCTTGGCTCATGTGCATTTGGTTTATTTTCTTCTGTCATGGAGTACATAACTTGCCATTAATCATTTATAGACACAACAAGTAAATTACCAGGCGTAAAAAGAACCCACTTAAAAGCCGAAACAAATTATAGTGAAGAGCCCCCTTGTAATTGAATGGCATGATTTACTGTTATTTATCCTGAAGAAATGCCAGAAGTTTGTCAAAGAGTGCCATTCAATTTCTCATTAAATCACAACCTTGTCATTACTTAATGTCTAGACGAATTTCATATATTCTGGGCTCATAGACTTCTGATGCTTCCAGCTTTCCTGGGTTGGAAAATGGGTGAGCTCTCCCTGACGGTCCCGTCATGCCTTGAAAAAAGGTGCTACATGGAAATATAAGGAGAGAATCAATTAGTAGATCATATTATTATTATAGTTTTACTTTTTTATATAGTAAAAAGGGGGAGATTAATAATGTGGCAATAGGACAATATCAAGAGAGTGGCTTTAACCGCATTTATTGACAAAAACATGCCTTGGGAAGTATCATATACATGTTCGTATTAGTATCGCTTCTCATAGAACATCAAATAAATTTGACAGTAACATGGGGTAACCAAAGCAAGGGTTAGAATAAAGGAGGAGACCAAGCCTCTCAGGTTAACCTGAAAGTATTGATAAATGTTCAAACCGCGGACTACGTTTCTTGCCGCAAAAATTGAGATTTAAAAAAAAAAACAACAACTACATAACTACAATGTACATAATTGCACATTTTATTTATATTCCATTGTATACATCAAATATCTCACAATGCACAAAGTGCAAATGCATACTGCTAATGTATCCCTATAGACCTCAAGCCTTTGGTTCCTAGATCTTAGAAATTATATTCATTGCTGATTATCAAGTACATGGACTTTTGTACCAGATATGAATTAATTTCCTCAAACGTATAATGCTAAAATACATAGAGAAACAAATTGAAAAGATAGTATCAACTTTCAATTTAACAAATATTCCTGTTAAATGCAAATATTTGAAACTAATCCTCATCCAAGTCATCCTCATATTCAATGTGTCTGCTTCATCATCATCATCATCATCATCATCATCATCATCATCATCATCATCATCATCATCATCATCATCATCCTTTCTCTCGTGGCAACCAGTAGAAACATCGCACAGTATATAGACTACAAGTTGGGAAAGCTCCTGCTTCAATCACCTAGGAAAGTTTACAGACTTATCCTATCTTAAAGAACATTCCAAGTTGTGTCGAATGAGAGATGATTACACTCTGTAAGTTGGGGCTTTAGCCTATAACAGCCTGTTATCTATGTTACTATATCAAATTGAAACCAAAGTAAAATGAAAAGTTGAGCTACACAAAGAAGATATTAAACTATCTAATTATTTGAATTACTCATGTAGTTTGCACGCTAGATGCCTTTACTACATACAAAAGCTTTTTGAACAATTATACAGCTTCATGTGTGTTGTGTGCATTACATAAATTAAATAACCTTTTAAAATGGTAATTGTGATAAACATCATTTAAACGTGTCTCCTGTGATCCGCATCGTTTGCGCTCAAAGAACTTCATTGAGTTATCGTTGTACTTATCGACTATGCCAGTATAAAACAAAATTGCTAACTGTAATCCTTAGCATTCTTCAAAAGCAGATTCAGCAAATCAGTGTCAGGGGATCAACCATTAATATGGGTAATTTTTATGCTGTTTCACATATATGCATGCAATGGTGTATGATTCTGACGTCTACCTATTCCTGGGAAGTGGTCAGAGCATCCACTGACTCTGCATCCGTGCTAGTCAAAGGATAGTATTGCTCTGATATTGCTAAGTTTATGTCTCTACCTTGTCCTTCTTTGTATATGAGGAGTTTTGCCATTCAGCTGCGTGTTTTCGACATTTGCCACGGAACCTTTCTAGTCCTTTGGTGCTTTAGTCTTTAGGCCTGAGATCAGAAGTCCTTCTTATGTTCCTGGTCGTTTGCGCCCAATAACTTTAGTTTTCTTTAGATGTATCAGTAAAAAAGTTGACTCTTGATGATTTGGCAGACGGTCTTATACCCTTTCTGGTATAGGAGAAAGGACATAAAGTGATGCATAGCCATCAACTTCATTTACTACTGGTTTGTTCATTAGTGTAGTCATTGGTGTGATGCAAGCCTCAATCAAGAAGATGTAAAAACTGCTTTCTTAGTTTTCGCAGGCATTCTACCACCAGCTGTTGCATGCTAAAAGTAACTGGACCAAGGGGATTGAACACAATAACCTGGTGGTCTATATTGTGCTCAATGGATTATTATATTACTGATAATTTTTCCGTGCAGTTTCGTAAAATAATTTCTCATTATAAAAATAATGGTTATAACATTAATGTATTGCGACAGACTGCATGCTTGGTGGCCAACCCAATTACGGTTTACAGCTTTGCTTTCCTCTTTAATTTCTTGCCCTGGACCTGAAGCTCTATGAGGGTTCCGACTTAAAAGACTTTTCTATAGATGGGAGGGTTTAACTGTTGGATTTCTTTTACTTCAGTATTCAGTTGTATTTACTGTTGAGTTCTTATATTTTTTTATATCTTGAGTTGTATGTACTTTGAGATGATGCATCGATAAGTTAGGGATCCTTAATGCAAACCAAACATCTATGTGCCTTGATCCACATCAGAATTAAGGGTGAGACATGTTTAAGCCATCCAGTATTTTTATACTGACAGTTCCAAGGCGGTGCTTCTTTTGAGGATCCGTTTGTAATTTATGTTTCTTATTTGCCCATGTAATGCTGTCTTGTCTGTTTATTAGAGCCTTGTGCTCACCTGCTGGGAAATGACTGACCTCTTGGCTCTCTTGTATGTTGTTTTTTTTTGTGTTTTTGTCACTTTCCCATATGGCGCCCCGGGTCAGGTATGGTCTGGTGGTAATTGATTGTATCGATTTCTGAGCTTTGCCTTCCTTTCTATTCTAATGGCTGAAACTATTGATGGGTTTTGAACAGGGGAATCAGACTGACTTGCCAACGTAAATCGATACGAAATAATTAACATATGTATCGTCAGGAAGATTTTTCTTCATGTAAATTAGAGAAAGGAATATAATTGCATTAAATTTGGTCCTTAGTAGATAGTGTTCGTCGCTTTAGGGCATACTATCACTTGACTTGAGAAGTTGAATTAATAATTCACGAAGGCGAAGAAAACAGAATTGGTTTTAATTAAATGTATCAAGAAAATAAAATTATACAATGCTTTACAGTAAATCTTTCTGTACATTAGCAAATTAATGGATATTTTAAATATATTTAAAGACACTATTTACTGGGTAACGGTTTGTAATTGCAGTTGTAGTTTTAACCATAAATTGTGCTTTGCGAAATAACACACTATTTTCTTATGTTCATGTTGTCTTTTCAGACTTGTTTAAACACTTCTTAACGCTCAAAGAAAAGAACTTTGAGACTTGATACAGTGGTGGATACAGAGGAGGTTTGGGGGGTTTGCTTGAACACCCTCCCCACCCCCGTTTTTAAATATCCTATGAAAATGAAATAATTTGATCTCAGTGAGACCAAACTATTTCATCTTCATTGGATATTTAAGAAAAATGAGACTAAATCAGCAAAGCAAACCTTCCTCACCTTTATACATATAAACCCCCTTTCCAGAAATCCTGGATCCGCCCCTTGATACATATGACTGACACCTATTACTTGTAAAATTTAACTCCATGTTTATAGTACATCGACTTGCATTTTTATTTCTAAACTAATTAATATTTTGACAATACACGTAACATAGATATTTTCAAGATCGTGTCCTACTAAGTTAACATTAAAGTTAAACACGTTAAACTACGAAAAACAATTGATTATGTCCAGTATATACAAGACTATAAATACAAACACTTTAATTTGAAAAGTAACCACAGCCAACCCATGGCATAAAATGGAAGAGGCATTTAGAAAGCATCAGAACCAAGATGCAGACAAACGCAAGAACATTATCAAAAACACACTATATTTTAATGTCAAATTTATTCCTGAAGAATATATGCGCAAGGGTGTTAAAGATTTACAGACAATAATGGCCTCATATAATTTGATATATGTTAAGGTATACAAAAGCCTGATGTCTCAACTATTTTGCTGGCTTTACTGTGTAAAATGTACTATGATATAAAGAAACTACTATGCTTACTTGACATTGGCTTTATTTGGCCATGGCGGACATTATATAACAATTGCTAATGTTGTCATTTTATTTAAAAGATAGTATAGTCTATCAACATCAACATAATACGATCGCAGATTTTTCATGTTCAACATCAACAAAAACAATTCACACGAACATCATCATATTTTCAAGATATAATATCAATTTTACTTTCACTGTATTAAACATTAATATTCAAATTTTCCGCCTGTTCCACTGGCTTGTTTTTTAGTTAGACTTGATAATGTGGAGGGTTTTCAACCATGACGGACATTGTAAAACATTTGCTTTTGTTGTTATTTCTATTTGAACATCGACACAATACGTTCACGGATTTTCAATGTTCAACATCAACAAAAGTAATTCACACGAACATCATCATTTTTCAATGTATAAAAGCAATATCACTTTCACTGTATTGAACAATAATATTCTAAATCTGTCTATTTCTCATGCTTGATTTTTAGTTAGACTTGATTATATGGACAGTTTCCAATCATATTGAAATTTTGATTGAGATGACCGCATGCTAAACCTAGCATACAACATTTTCGCAAAATTCCAAAATAGAAGATTAATTCATGCATTCACACCCCTTTACTATATTATACAATGATATTCTTATTTTCAGTCTATTTCACCTACTTTATTTTAGTTAGACTTGGTAATATGGAAGGTATATACCAATGGGAAAGTGACAAACTCATGTAAGACACCACAAACCAGAGCCAAGAGGTCAGCCCTTTCCCAGCAGGTGGCATACAGCATATTCGCAAACTAAAAAGTTGAAGATCAATATATGCGTTCCCGTGCAAACATGATCCACAAACACCATAATGTTCTACCGTGATATATGGAGGGCTACCAGCCATATTCAACATTTGTTGAGGAGGGTATCTAGCTTTAACAGTATGTCATGTTCTTAAATGTAATTTCTGTCGCACTGTGGCATTCTTCCAAAGTCAAAGCAGCTGATAGTGTCCGTCATGACAAAGTATTGGATAAAATATCATGGTTATCACGTAAAACACACCTGAAATATAAAGCGATATACATGTAGCAGAAACCAAACAAATTTAACAAAGGGGAGGGTTCGATGGTTTGGTCAAAAAACAACTGCTATGTTTTCCATGCTGTTTCATACATAACCAAAACAAAAAGACAGATACACATGTGTATGTAAGTATCTATGCAGCCTGGCTATTTACCCGTTTAAGCAGAATGGATTACCCACACTTATCAATTGAACCAGTCCATTTTCGTTTTAAGGGGTGTTGGGTGGTATTTTTCATTTTATTCAAATTTTGATAGAACATTCTGTAAGCAAACAATGTAGACACTGATCATACACCGCATTTTGCGGCGTATGATCTGGGTCTGTACTGTTTGCATATTTCACACAAAAAAGAAGGTAGGCTTAAATGTGTTAATACTATCTGAGTAAGTTTATGCTTCTTTAAAGCTTATCATTCAAATTATTTGAAAAGTGATTTCTCAATGATAAATGCACTCAATTTGATTTAAATTTAATTGCATTATTCTTGAAGAGTATATATGCATGGATGAAAAAGATTTACTGACAATAATAACCTAATGTAACTTGATATATGTTAAGGAATACAAATGTCTCATGTCAGAATGATTTTGCTGCCTTTACTTTGTAAAATGTACTATGATCAAAAGAAACTACTCTGCTTACTTGATATTGGCTTTATTTGGCCATGGCAGACAATTTATAATAATTGCTAATGTTGTCATGTCTATTTAAAAGATATTCTATCAATATCAACACAATATTTGACCATTCACAACGTTCACAGATGTTTCAATGCTCAACATCAACAAAAACAATTCGCACGAGCATTATAATTTTTCAAGTTATAATAGCATCATCACTTTCATTGTATTAAACAATCAAACCTAATTTCCGTCTATTTTACTTGTTTGATTTTTAGTTAGACTTGATATAATGGAGGGTTCCAACCATATTGAAATTTTGAGTGAGACGGCCGCATGCCAAATGTTTGCAATATTCCAGAATTGAAGAACAATTTATGCATTCGCGCCAATATGCACAACAACATACTCATTGATGCAGCACAGTGTGGAATTAGTAAGGTTGTGTCATGCATCTATCATTGTAAATGCACTGCAGACATCGAGAACGTCAAATGATTTGCCTATTAATCCATCAAATGTCTTTATAACATGCAGTTGTACTGATTATTCATCATGCTTATTTCAAATACTCGTAAGAAATAAAAGCATTTATCTTTGCAATCTATGTATTTAATTTAAACTTTAAAAAACAAAATAACATACAAATGGGAATTAAATTTGATTTTTATACAGTCTGAGATTTGATCGAATTTTGGCTTGCTTTGCTGCTCCTCCCAAGTGACCCTAAACGACATAAATAACATATGACTCATCCAGGTAGGTCAGTCGCGCGTTAATTCGTGCGCTAGGCTATGATGCATCGCTTATATTAACTTATAAAATTCACTGTATATGTATGTGCATCTAAAACTGATGCATTGAAATGACATGTATTCAAAAGCAATTTAAGTTACAAAATATTAGCGGATCACACCGTTATTTGCTTGGTATTACACTGAAGGACTTTAAAAACGCAAAAAATGAAAATTATTATTTTTTGAACCCAGAACATTTTTAGTCTTCTTTCACAAGTAAAATCGGCTGGAAACGACACTAGGCCTCTATCTATATCTCAAACTGGTGTTTTTATAGACAATGGCCACCACCAGCTACGCATGCGTGATTTACTATTTTTTGCACGTGGCGTCCCCACGAATCAATTAAGCAAAATATTTTATCATTTCACATAGAGCTTGTAGGTATACTTGTACAAAAAATGCAGTAGCTTTAGTTTTATAGTTTTTTTTTTATTCGTGCCACGTTTGTCTGAATATGAACGACCTAGCGCAATTGGAATGCTGAAAGCTGGAGTGCGTGTTTCTGGCGTCGCCAGATATTATAATTGCCATCTGTCAGCTATACAGCACCTCAGAGATTGATACTAGGCTATAAGGAAAGTTAAAGGTCGACACAGGCCTGGCCAACTAAGAATAGCGGCCGACATTAAGACGACAACTAACGTCGATTTTATCGACGATATTTACATCGACGATATCCGTTCCGGCTGGCTATCAACACTGCCAGACGAATAGCAGGATGCCATGGGTAATTTGTTAAGGAGTTTGAATAAAAATATTTTTTCTTACAATAACTTTAAATTTCAAATTGCAGCTTTAGAATCTAAGGGTATTGTCTTTGATAGACTGATGCTCTAAAATTATTTATCATTTTGATATGAAATTTAAATCATGTTTTCTTGACATATTGATATTTATTTTTGCCAAATCTCAATAAAATTGATTGATTAAAAAGTTGTTAATTTTATGAATTTCGATTTTTGCGTTTTTAAAGTCCTTCAGTGTATATGGCTTTGTGTCTTCTTCTGATTTTTTCAAAAAAATATCTATCAGGGATACTAACAGTGTACTAAATACATGTAGTATGGATCCAGCTTGATGATAATGCCCAACATTTTTAGCCTGATCTGGGTTCATACTTTACGCAAAGTTTATCAGCGAAAAAGCTGTTGATGCAGTTGGAAAGTAAAAGGAAAATCACAATACCGTGTCTTTTTGCATTCAAGAAGAATAAGCCAACAGTCTACTTAAGAATGTTTCCCCAATTTGTAATATGTATCCCG
Source organism: Loripinus fragilis (assembly GCA_964019695.1). Lineage (NCBI taxonomy): Eukaryota > Metazoa > Mollusca > Bivalvia > Lucinida > Lucinidae > Loripinus > Loripinus fragilis. Next base: position 34,256,471 of record OZ026522.1, on the reverse strand, counting down.
GACAGACAGCTAAATTCGGACAGCGATCTTGTTTGTTTCATACTCCAATTATTGGAATAAAAAGTAAATTAACTAAGCAAACAGTGAAAATCCTGATTAAACGGCTCATAAGGAGCCGTCTCATCTGGATTTCCTTTGTTTGCAAATGTGTGTCCGAGTTTTTCTGATGTCCGAATTTACCCGACTTTGCTATAAACTCATCAAAACCCAAATTTTTGAATTGCCCTGAATAAATTTATAGAAAAGCAACAACATTTGTTATATTTACTGATATAGAAGTACTTTAATAAAGGAAGGTGATAGTTTTCCCGCAAAAAGCCTAATTTTTTGCCAACTCCCCGTTTGATAGGACCCCACCTCCTTATAGACAGTTTACAAGTGTGAGAGGCAGCGCGCGCACGTATGTGTGTGGTGTGTCAAAATGATGGTGAGCACATGTATAAGAGAGAGAGAGAGAGAGAGAGAGAGAGAGAGAGAGAGAGAGAGAGAGAGAGAGATGGGGTTGCGGTATAGTTTTTCGCTGATTCAGCGGATAGACTAGTTAATGTGGTAACTGCAAATGTAAATGTATCACGCAAATGAGTTCATTTTTTACAGGGGATTTGGGCGGGCTTCCCCCCTAAAATATAAGTTTTACTTACATGGTTAGCGTCGTTCGTCTTGTTGTTGAAAAAGACAAGAAAAACGGGTGTCCCTTTGAAACCTGGAAGCACAGGAGTTTGAAAGAACAATGAAAAAAGTATTTACATGTATGATGAACAGAAAGCTGGTTTAGTTGGCTATGTTGGCTGTCATTTGATTTGATAAATTTTACCACAACACCGGGTTTAGATAGCGAAACCAAAAGTGCCAGTGTGGATTTGGCAAATTTTTCCTGGTCATACTTGTGTTTTTTCATAGAATCATGACAGAAAGATATTATACAATACCGGTTAATATAGTTCTTCTTTAATTATTGTAAATACATATAACTGCCCTTGACCCACATTCCTGTAGGTTGTGTCTCCATTCTGTCTATATTTGGAGAAGTTTGCACTAAAACTTCCGTAGGCGTCAGTCAGGACATCCAACAAGTATTTCCGTTCCAGCAAACGTGCCTATTGTTGCGTAACATTATAGATACATACAATATAGAACCAGGGGCATTCCTTTAAAAATGTTATCATATGAAGTACATACCGTAAATTATCTCATGCTCGGGCCAAAAAAGTTTCGTCAGGGGGTTGGGAAACTCTGAAAATGTTACCTTTTTCAGTTGATGAGGGGAGAGGGACCCAAATGCAACTAAAAGCGGGCTATTACTGGGCGTTTCGCTAGCGAGCCGATGATAGCCTATCACTGAATGCTAGCTGGGTAGCATTGTGCTTTTCCAGGGAGCCCTGACCAGTATTCCTAAGGAAGCCTATAGCATTATTATTTTTCCAGAGGGGGGGGGGAATCCTGAACCTTGGTCACCCCCACCTCTGGATCCGCTCATGCATATGATAATCAGCAAGTCAAGCTATCCGATCTGGATCTATATCGTTTTCAAAGGTGTAGCTTTTCTTGAATCGCGCAGTGCACAACCCAACTGAAATAGTGGTTTTAAGAGTAAGGTATTATACATAAAGGACAAGTTTACACTGGACGCTCGTCCTCAACGAAAGGGACACAGAACACCACAACAATTAACCTGTCCTCACAGGGAGCAATCAAACAATCAAATCACTTAGAAGGCAACAGTATGATTTTATTAATTCTCTCCCACAGCTCGTACCTTGCAAACAATTACATAATTTACATAAAGGCCTAGTCGCGAAAAACCCTGACTGTTGCACGTGAACAAAAAAGCGCAGACCAGCATGCGCATCTACGTAGTCTGATCAGCGCCTTTGTTTTCCCCCTTAAAAAGAGTTTAATAGCTTAACAATCAGAATGCAAAATTACAATTGGGCGAGGAGGTTGAATGTCCGGAAGACAGGTATTTTCACGAGGATGCACATACGATAAGACTACCAACAATGGGCTAAGCAAACATCCTGTCATTTGAGACGTATACGATTCATTGAAGGTATAATATATCATGCTTAATAGCTTGCTGACTGAAGCTGATGTTTAGAAACAATGCACATTTAATGCCAGTTGAAGACACTTCACATTAAAGAAAAACATATCAGGGCAATATTATCAAACTAGCAACTAGAGTTTCCTCGAACCAAACCTTTACAAGGCAAATTTTCATCTTAGATTAAACGCATGGTAGTCGCTAAATGGCGTCATCTCATCGAAATAGAATATTAAAACATAACTATCTTGTAAAACCAAGAGGACCATGTGGTCCTGATTCGGTAACCTGAGTTTTGTTTGAAACTTCTTATCCAAAGGTATATATTGTAAACTGGCCTCGCCCGTGGTTACCCCATAAAGTGGGTCCATTTTTGACCCCAGCCCATCATTTAAACAAACTTAAGAGAAGCTACATACATGTTTCAAATACCAAGGCTCTATGCCTAGTGGTTTCAGACAACTTTATGTTTACTGAGCAAAAACATGAGTATTTTCAAACAAGGCTAATAGAAAATGGGACCATTCATATAACAATGATGAAAAACTGGGTCAGTCATATACTTTTTCTTATAAAAAAGGGGGCTTATTGTATACCCGACAGCGCTGAAAAAGGGGGCTATTCCCGCCGCACATCCGTACTATGTCATAAATAGGTAGTTACCCCATCCCCCCGAGCACTTTTACAAGTCAATATAAAACATCTGACCCCGGGATGGAGCCATTTATGGCCACATATACATAATTTAAACGAAGAATTTCTAGCGATAAGGCGAGCAATCTCCCTAAACGAGACGTTCGTTTTATTTTGTTGAAATAACGACTGGAGAAACTAGGCACATTCAACAAATATATATAGACGAGCCGTCGATGCAACATTGCCCCCAATTTTACATTTAAAACGGGGTTTCCTTCGTGCATGTAATAACTCTACTTCTTATTGAATGATAATTTATTTCGATCACCAACTTTGCTTGTTATTCAGTAACACATATTGGAACTAGACCGTTAAACAGGGAACCACGCTATGTACAGTAAGACTATTTGTACAGTTGATGTACAATAAAAACGACCATCTTGCAAAGTGGTCTACTTTTGTCAAATATTTAATTTCTTCTTTCGCTTATACAACCCCTTTCCCCCCCTAGACCCAAGACGCCATTTACATATGTTATATATTTGTATAGCGACATTTAATTGTCCCAAGGGCATCTTGGGTCTAGGGGGGGGGGGGGGGGGAGAAAGCATCTAAAAACAAACTGAAAGACGCCAGTTTCATCTTTTCAATGACAAACGTCACAATTTTAAGTATATTTCGTACGTATGCGCAGAAGGAATACCGCAAAGTTTTGGAAATTAAGGGCACTAATAACCATAATATTTTAGCACTTTTACTTTTTAAAAACCTGCAAAGGATTTACTAAAATTTCGTATAAACGGCACCCAGTCTAAAGACGTAAAATGAGGGGTAGGAGTAGAAGGCGCAAGTTTTCACGGCTTTGTAAATGATGGATCGCTTTGAAACCTATTTTGATGCTTTCTATGCATATTTTACTACCGAAACAGTCCAATTTTAAAAATATTAGGGCAATTTGAAAATTTGGTTTTGTAGTCATGTCAACTAGGGAAAATATACGCCTTATCGCTAGAACTCCTTTGGCAAAGTACCACTTGGTGATGCTACACTATTTCAAAAAAGAATATTGTTTTATGTTTTCTCTATATAAACCTATATAAACAGGTGAACCTTGGGACAAGATCATTTTGACCCCAGAGCTATAATTTGAACAGATATGTTATCATGCTATATACCAAATATCATCGCTCTAGTCCTTGTGCTTTCAGACAAGAAGTTTTCAATGTTTCTCTGTTTAAACCTATGTAAAAATGAGACCCCTGGGTTCAACTAATTTAGCCACAGGGCCATAACACACATGGTATGTTAATTCCACAAATAAACACAAAACACTCAGTGCCAATAACAGATGTTTACTGACAACACTAGATAACACAAACTGATAGGTAACGTCATCACTAAGCAACATAACGTTAATGACGTCATAGTGCAATTTAAGATAACTCTGCATATATAAGAAATCATTAGAATTAGATTATGTCCCTTAGATGCATGTGATAACATTATACAAAGTTTAACATTAATTATATTTTCTTTTTTTTAAGTGAAAAGTTTCCAAAAATCAAATAAATGAAAACATTTGAATCTTTCAAAAATACACGTGAGTAGACATTTGTGGATGAAGAAATATAAGGTGAATAATGTGTGAAAAATGTTCAAGTGAAGTTTGATCAACATGCAACAATTTTATACTGCAAAATCAAAAAATGTTATCTGTTGCTGATAATTCAAAATTCTATACATATTGTCTCATATAGTCACTATTGCTATGAGTAATGATATTATTCTCTGACATTGCTTTTGAGCCTCTCTTAGATGCAATAACATGTTTATGCAATGCTTTGGTATCAGCCTCTAGGTCTTTTCTCTTGTAAGTAGAGCATACAAGCGTCCATTTGCTTTTCTTTTCCCATCCACTTTTTTTTTAATCTCTGCTTCTTTTCTGATATCTTTTCTGATTTGGTTCTGCTTAGATTGATTTTCTTCACAGTTAATGGCTTTTATCTGGCTTTCTAATCCAATGTAAGAATTGAATGTCTTGTCTTTAATCTCTGCTCGCAGTCTGCCATTAATCGATTCACTTTTGATTTCACTGCTGTCAGTCTCATTCTCTCTGGAATTGTTTCTGTTGTTATCCGGTTTGGATGCATTCTTCATTTTCCACTCCTCCTGTGTTCCCAGCTGCTTATCCTTTGCAGCCATAATGTCTATTTTCTCATCTTTTAAATTTATCACTTCATTCTTTAAATTCTTCATCTCACCAGTAAATTTATCCAAAACAGATGAAATCCACGTTTCACCTCCCTCTTCTCCTGACTCTAATTTAGAGCATTCTCTCAATTCATCAAGCTTTCTGTTCTTACCTAGCTTTATCATCTTAATCTCCCTTTTTAAACTTAAAATTTCCCCTTTAAAGCCTATCACTACAGTATTCAACTCCTCAATAACACCTGACTTATTAGTTGCCTCTTGCCACACTCTGGAACCATCTAATATAGCTCTGTCACTATAACAAAATGCTTTTCTATGTTCATTTCCAATGTTATTCTTTTTATCCATATTTTCCCAACTGTCTGGGCAGTCATCTAATAAATGCTGAAATGACCCACAAGATAGGCATTTAAGAATTTTACCATCTGTACCTGATGGGTTGATTTTCTTTCTAACAACTCCATTAGCTTTTATAGGCCTCTGGTTATCGTTTCCATGTCTGTTATGTGATTTCCCCCTTTTGAATTGACTAAATGATTTCCCCTCACAATTACTAGCTCTTGGAATGCTGAAACAGTCTTTGAATTTTATCAATGCTGCTTTCGCCTGTTCATACAATGCTGGCTTATTTTCAAAGTCCATCCCAGTTAAAATAAGTAGCTTTTCTGTTCTAGTTATATTTGCCTTTTTCAATAACCTAAATGCAAGGACTTCTGGTGCTAATTTCATGTTTTTTCGTTCTATCCTTTTGTATTTAAAATCAAACATGCTTATGAAGTTTTGAATACTTTGTCCATCTTCTCTTTCAAAACTCTCAAAATCTTCATACTTGTCTAAACTATCAACAAGCTCATCCTTTCCACAATGTTTGTCTAAAAAATTCATAAGAATAATAAGCCCATCATCAGTTTTCAAATCCTGTAATGGGATTTGATCAAAAACTCTCTCTCAAATATTTGTTTCATCAACCCTTGGAAGTGATAAAGCAACCTCAATTCATTGCTTACTCTTTGGTAAATCGGTCTGTTCTCCCCAAGCTAAAATTTCATTCATATATATTTCAAAATACTTCCCTTTGTCTAACGCTGGTGGGTTTGTCCAGGCCGTCATCTTGATCTCCTTATCACATTTCTCTCTGGCTTAGCTCTAACAGTATTCTATTATCCATATTTTTCCACAGCTCACAATACTCTCCTTATTCCCAAGAACCGTTAAAATCGCTCTGCTACCATTGTTAATTCCACAAATAAACACAAAACACTCAGTGCCAATAACAGGTGTTTACTGACAACACTAGATAACACAAACTGATAGGTAACGTCATCACTAAGCAACATGACGTTGATGACATCATAGTTAAACAGTAACAGTAACTCAACAATGCAGTGTCAGTGTATAAGTAATTTCCCTTGGATAATGCTTTGGTAATATAAATCAACATTAATTATACTTTCTTTTTTTAAATTAATTATATCTGTAGAAAGTGTTTACTGATGGACTTTAACAATGGTAGCAGAGCGAAGATCCTCCAATATGGACAAAGGATGCAGCCAGGAACATTAAACTTGTGGAACATTTAGAAGAATAGAAAAAAAAGAAATGAAGAGGAAATCATAAAGGAAGGAAAACAAGCAACAGAAAGAACAAGAAAGAACAGAAGCTGGAAAATAAAGAAAGGAAAGTGTTGATTTTTTTTCAAAGGAAGAGCATGATTATATTTTGTCTTAGGGCAAAATAATATCCTCAGTGTATTGGATAACATTTGGCGTTTTGCTGTCTGAGTGCAGTATATCTTCAGTGTGGGAGATAAAATTTTGTGTTCTACTGTCTGAGGGCAGTATATCTTCAGTGTTGGAGATAACATTTAGCGTTCTACTGTCTGAGGGCAGTATATCTTCAGTGTTGGAGATAACATTTAGCGTTCTACTGTCTGAGGGCAGCAGCATATTACTGTTTGAGGGCAGTAATATTTGTAGAGTAGATAAGGTGTTTATATTTAAAGAGGACTTATTACTGTTTGAGGGCAGTATTTACCATTTGAAAGAGTTGATTCAATATTGTACAGTGTTCAGCAGTTTGGGGTTTGCTGACTAGTGTTAGGATAGCGGCAAAGATAACCACAAAAATAGCTGACTATTGTGAAAAACTGTGTAATTGATCCTGTTTTGGCGATGAGAATTGATCCACCCTATTTGGGCTCAAAAACATATGAGCTATACAGACAAGAACTGTTAGCCTGGAGGGAGGTGACAGAACTAAGAAAGGAAAAACAAGGAATAGCTATAGCCTTGTCACTGCCAGAGAATGACAAAACACAGATCAGAGAAAAGGTCTTTGATCAGATACCAATCGATGATTTGAAGGAAGATGATGGACTTAATACTTTGATTGCATTTCTGGATGATCATCTCAAAAAGGATGATCTTGCTGATGGTTTGGAGAAATTTGAAGAATTCGAGGACTTTCAGCGAAAATCGGATATGAGCATTACAGAATATATTGCATCATTTGATTCGAGATACAGAAAATAGAAAAATTAAAGATGGTTTTGCCATCAGAAATACTGGCGTTCAAGCTTCTGAAGAAAGCGAATATTAGTAAGGAAGAGAAAATGCTAGTTTTGACAGGCATGAATTATGGGAATAAGAATACATTATTTGAGGCAGCAAAAAGTTCACTGAAAAAGTTCAAGGGAGGTATTGCTGAGGAACAAGACAGTTTAAGCTCAGGTATCAAACTGGAACCAGCTTTTCTAGCGGAGCATGAAGAAGCATTGTTAGCTGCAGGTTATGTGAAACAGTTTGGTGGAGGAAAGACAGGAAGGTGGGGGAAAGGGGGTAGCAATTCAAACAGGCATCATGGACAGGCAAAACAAAATAGTAAGAAATTGAATCCTGTAGGACCAGATGGTAAGGTACTAACATGTAGACTTTGTGGTTCATACAGACATTTTGTTGCAGACTGCCCACACAACATGGATGAAAACAATTGGGAAACAGATAGTAGAGATGAACTTATTCAAATGTAACAAATTATGTCATATAATTAAAGGAACTTGCTTGCTGAAATGATAACATTTTTAAATTGAGTGATATATTGAAGGAGAAGAGAGATATTAATAATTTCCTTTGAATAATGACTGGAATAAAATGATTTCTTTTATATATATTAATATACCTTGCTATTATCCACAGGATTATTTTTCAAAATTCTAGCCGGCATGCTATTATTTTTTATCTTTCATGTAAGTTGAATATTTTCATAAAAAGGAAAGAAAAGAAAAAGAAAGTATAATTAATGTTGATTTATATTACCAAAGCATTATCCAAGGGAAATTACTTATACACTGACACTGCATTGTTGAGTTACTGTTACTGTTTAACTATGATGTCATCAACGTCATTAGCAACGACGTCATTACGTTTGCTTTATATCTACTTGGAGTTCCAGGACTATTTATTCACATTGCTGTTATTAAATTAATTATATCTGTAGAAAGTGTTTACTGGTGGACTTTAACATGGTAGAGGTCTACTTGGTGATGGTATATACCAAATGTCTAAGGTCTAGGACTAAGTGGATCCAGATAAGAAGATGTTTTTATTTCATTCCAAAAATCTATATAAGCTCACTTGACCTATTCATGCCAGATAAATTTGGTTAAAGGCTAGGCTGCAGTTCAGGTGGCGCTGTCCTTTGAATCAATTGTAGACGACACACGACGCATGGCGGACAAAGGACATCCAATAATCACAAAAAGGAAGTGAGTATGATCAGAAAATACCACAATCACACACTGTAGCTTACCCACGGCACCGTGAGTAAGAGCCACATAACACTAACAATTACATGACACCAGGAAGAACTTAAAGTAAAGCAACCAGCTCTCTGTTCCTCGTCAACATGATTGTAGAACTAGAAAGTACACAAAGAAATGCATAAAAAACAGGAATCAAACACAGCGCACACACAAAGCACTGAGAGGGACATTAAACACTGAATCAGCAACAACAGAACCACTGCTTTAGAACAGACAGCAGCCTAAGCCACAGGGGTTGGACTTCAGACTCTATGACATTTCAAACTTAAAAACGTATCTATTTATGAGATGGTAGGGGCCTGATGTTTTGGCTGTTATCAGGCCCACCAGGGTTTCTTTTCTTATCTTTGCTTTATCTCCTTTTTATACCTTAATTTATATGTTCTAGGGGATGATGCAGGGATTAGTTAGGGGTCTTTTATGCAAACACAGCATCTTTGTGTCTCGATCCACATGTGAACTAAGGGTGAGGTCGGCACCGTGAAACCGGTTTAAGCCCTCCAGTAAAATATTTTACTGACCGTTTCAAGGCGGTACTTCTTTTGTGGATCATATGTGTTATTTATGCCTTGCGTTTGCCATGCTTTCGCGTATGTTCAATGTTGCCTTGTGGTCATCTGCTGAGAAAGGGCTGACCTCTTGCCTCTGTTGTGATGTTTAATTACTTTGTCACTTTCCCATGTGGTATCCTGGGTCAGGTGTGGTACTTGATTGTATCGATACCTGATCTTTGCCGCCTCTCTTACTTTAAATGCATTTTACTGGCACCAAATCTTCGCCCTGGAGTCTGTTGTTGTTAAAACACAAAAAAATGTTCAACTCGCATAGAGGCTTCCTAGCTTATGCAATGCATCATCACAGAGAAACAATCTAATCAAATTAACACACTATCAGGAAACAAAGAAAATGGCTCACGACTCACAGATAGTCAGAGCTAAAGAAAGCCTCAAGTTGAGCCACGGTGGACCAAGCCAAACAAAAACACCAGGCACCAACCAAAGGATGAAAGCTTTACGTCAGGGTCGTCATTGAGTTTGAGGCCTGACCCACCGTCGTGCAATAAGAGAAGACACCATAGCTAGCTATATGCCGTAATTAGATATGCAACCAGGCATGCAGACTGTCGCATGATATCCATGTTGTATCCAACTTTTTAAGACGCTGTGAAGTACTTTAGCCTGCTCAGAACCTGGTTTGGACGTATAGTGGTGTTTCGTAACCCTCTAAGTCTTATGCATCCAGCCTAGCTGAAAGCTACAAGCATCGAACAGTCTGCTAACCAGGTATGGAGATATAGCGTTTCCAACCCTGATATGTTTCCAGCCTTGCAAATTGGAAACTAATTGAGCATCCGGTTTCTCAGAGACACTAGCTCAGAAATAGCGGCTTCAAACCTACGTTTCCAGCCCAGCTGAAAACTATACAAGCATCCAGACTCTCTGACAAAAGCTTTCTCAACCTGTAAGAGATGTTACCAGTCAAAATTTTGTCTTAACTATCATTCATACCAAAGGAGTGCAATGCTCTAAGAACACTACTACCCAGACTGGCGAATCGCTTCGAAAGACAGGCGATAATAAAGCAGGCAAAGACAGAGATATTCCTTGGCATTAACTAGTATTGGGCCAGGTGGGTTTATGGTTTTTGTGGTTTTATGTCCGGGACCATCCGAAGACTCAACCAGCAGTTTTTTTGGTTTTAAAGCGTTTCAGAAATTAGGGCCACTGCTTACAGTCTCATACCACAGACTTGGAGAGCCCATTGATTAGTACTATATACTGACTGACAAAGGAAACGCTACATCTTAATTCAAATCATTTTATATAAATGTTTATACATGAGGTAATAACGGTAAATAGGGATTTTTTTACTTTTAATGGCATGTTTTTGTTGTACCTCAAAAGTTCTATCTGAGAAAATTTAATGGAAGAAATCCAAACGTTGAAAATTGACGTTGTTTTTTCTTAGTTTTTGTTAAGAATTCAAAAAGACATATACACGTTATATGGTATTCTGGAAGAGAACAATAATAATGGCAAAGGATGATGATCATGAATCCTGACACAAATTTGCATCGCCTACATGTTGATATCAACATACAGCTGTTATGTAAAGTTTGGCGTTAACGTCATAAAATAACATCAAAACGAATGTCGCCATTTACAAGTTCAAGGCAGATATTGCTTACTCATGTTGCAAACAATTTACAAGTGCAGTATTATCCAGTTACTCTTCGCCATTTTGAGGTATAATTGAAAATAAAGAAATTTCAGTTTCGATAAGTTTTGAAATTGTCGTAGACATGAGTTGGCAGAAATCCATATAACGATACGGTGTTTTTTCTTAAATTGCCTATCACTAAACCTGCAACAATGGTTTACCTTCGCAATGGTTAACTGTTAGGTTGGGTGGCTGAAACCCCACTATTTAGCAAATGACATTATTACGTCAAACTTCAGGGATAAACTGCATTTACAACAACGCTAAACGTTATCCATGGATTCTAGACTACAAACTTCACTTATAAATATAGCGTGTATCTAGTTTTTCATAAGTTCAACAAAATCAGGAAGTATGCAGCGTTTCTTTTAGTAGTCAATATATATTTATAGAAACAGGTATACAACTTACATAAAAATACCACAAAACCACACAACTGTATATTCTCATCGCAAACTATCCTGACAGCAAGTACATTGTAATTACACATTTGTATGATTGATGTCTGGACTTATTTCTTTTTTACTGAGTATATGTTCTTTTCTATTTTCAGTATTTTCTGCTAATTTCCCTGGACCACTTTTTAATGACTCCGTTATAGACGTTAAAGTTATAGCAGGACACACAGCCATTCTGCCATGTGCTGCCCATCACAAAGGACACCATAAGGTGCGTATTTGTCGTTAAAAAGCATACTCATGCCGTGATTGGTGTATCATAAAAATGCAAAATATATTCACAAGAAGCTGCATTCAACGAATCGACCTGAGCATCCACCCAGTCCGATCAAAGTATTGGATATGCTTATCAAGTAACAATGCTTTCTTTCTTAACGGTTCATTTACAGACCAGAATAAAGAATAGGACCTGACTTGGTTGATATCCAGGCTGGTCTGATTTTTGCTGGGTGCTAAATTCTCTTTTTTGTGTTTTGTCAAGTTCTTTCGCATTTATGACTGTACTAATGAAAGAAATTTAACAATAGTTTTGCTGTGATAATAGCAGAAAAAGTTGATAATTATTATAACAATGGAGCTTAGAATATAAACATGATAAAAGAAACTAATAATTAGCTTAAATATTATTCCACTCTATGTTTCATATGAAACAGAGTTGAAAAATAATTATTTATGTCAAAATAAATACACTTTGAAATACTTATAGAAAAATCCGTTAAAAAGTAACAATTTAAGTAAAATAAAAAGATGCACGATTTATTTAAAATATATCCAGAACACCATCGCTGTGTCTATGTTATCAATATTGTTCAATACAAAAACACACCAGTATGTATGACCAGTTAAAGCCACTATCACAGATCACATAACAACCCATGGTACCTCGAGGAGACACACACACACGGAAACAAGAATACAATAAAAGTGAAGCAAATTGCTCCCTCTTCTTCAGCGAGACGATTTACAAACTAAAGATCTTTGTGACCTCTGGGTATCGACCTATATACAAATGTTTACTATTTCAATAGCAGTCATGGCCCCAATTCATACAGGTATACAAAGGACACCATGAACAGGACCAAACACAAAACTCAACACAAAATGGGAGCAACAATAAACAGCATCAAAACCGGGTTGAAACAAATCATGATATAAAACTCAGACACACTACTGGTTTGTGCCCTATTTATGCATACGAGAGACAATGAAATGCACTTCAAAGGCATTAGATTAAATCACTGCATTGTATTTATTTTATAGTTCCATGTTACGTCTTTAAAGACATTAAGTTAATCAATCCCACTGCATGTTTGAATAAAGTCTGCAATAGATATACTAGAGCACATTAACCCTTTTAAGACCAATGGAATTTTCCATAAAGTTTGATACAGTTATGTCAGGCTGGTCCAGTATATGTATTGAGGAGTAACAAGTTATAATCCCCCCCCAAAAAAATAGTACATGGCTTTCTCTTAAGACGACATAAGCAAGATACGTAAGTACAGAAAACCTGTCTAAAACGGTCACTCTCAAAAAGAAAGAACATTATTTTTCAAGACCAATTACAGCTTAATGCAGGTCAAAAGTATTGCAGAATGCTCCACATTCTGCAATAATTTCGACCTTCATTAAGTTACCACTTGCCATTAAGATCTTTGTATTGTCTATTTTTGAGTGGCCGATTTACACAGGTTACTGTATAAATACAAAAAGCAGAGCAATAGACCATCTAATTCTCAGCGAGGTGATGACCAAACAGAGCATTACACACCAGCTGCACCATATTGCAAAGCCAGGGCAAAACACGAAACCCCAGCATATTGGGATGATCAAAAATCTAATTGACAACAACAGGACAGTTTGACTTAAGCGCACACTCCGATTGATCAAACCGTCCACTGCATTTACATTCCAAAGAAAGAAAATGACAACTACAAAGTGCAAAAATAGAAACAAATATGCCAACAACTTGTGACAAGGGATGGGATAAATTGCAACAGAACAACAAACAGGACAAAGCTTCGTTCAAAACAGGGATGTGTACCATTATCACACTGGATAGGCGGCAATCGAAAACGTTCTTAACAATAGACGAACGCGGGTAAAAAATGGCTAGAAACAGTGTTTTCGATTGCCATTTGTCGCCAGTCGGGCGACAAATGACAATCAAAAACTCTGTTTCTAACGATTTTGATCTATGTTCAACGATAGAATTAATGTTGTCGATTGCCGCCTATCCGGTGTGATTATGGCGTACTTCGAATCGAACTATAGTCCCTACTATAGTAACTAAAGTTTGATTCGAACACCTATAGTCGCTACTAGGGTGACGTCACGAACCTACTGGAGACGGTCGGAACACCGTTACTCTAGTAGATAGGCTGGCTCCCTACTTTAGAAATATCTAACGATGGGTTCAAGATCTAGCACGATGGGTTCAAGATCGGTCAGTAGCCTCAAAATGATATGTTTTGTAAAATAAACCTAGCTGAACATAATTTTTGGTCCCACGTATTCGTAAATCGATTATAAGAAAGCGATGTGCAGTTTTTAACATCTTTTTTTGTCTACGATTAAGAATTGAAGTAGAGCTTACAGGGCTATTATTTTTGTTTACTTGCCAACCAACTAAAAGTTCCAACTTTAGTCGTTCGGGTGTAAACGTGCGTGCGCATCTATTACGTAAGAACTATAGTAGGAACTTTAGTTCGATTCGAAGTACGCCTATATTATTCAATTGTGTTCAGCTAAGTACCAGTCAACTACGCGCACAAGGACGCAAACTTATTATTATTAGATCGGACAACAGTTAAAGCTACCTCGGTTTGTGTTTGCGAGGGTCAGGCAGTGGGTGGGAGGTAAATACAAGTTATAGATATAAAATATGATTAACTGTCTGACATTAAGACGTAGTTGTCTGAAGATAATTAAAACAGGCATTGTGAAGGGTTTACAGATATGATGTATGCCAGTTGGCCACATTTTGAATTAGAATTCTCGGAGGACCCACTGATGGAATTTCTCACAGATCGCTGTTGTAATTGACACCACCGGAAGGTCAGGGGTTGACACGAGTTATCGGTTTGTCAGAATGCCATAAATGGATGACCCATGACCGTTCTATAACGAGAACATACGTCTGATGAACTGTTCCTACCCTTATAAATTGAAATATGACTCATCCACTGCTCCAGATTATTTAGAGGTTGCAACAGCTGTTGTTGTTTCTGTGTGGAGTTGGTAAGATTTCACCCCGTGCATCGATATAGTGTTGAAAGTGTTTTCATATTCTGGTCCTTCGGGAATATTGGGTTCTAATGGAAAGCAGATTACCACGTAAGCTGGTGCAAGGGGGCGTGAAAATTGTTGCACTTTCGATTTGTTCTTATGAACACTCTCAATAAAACCGAGTCCGGTGTTTTCATGTCTTTTTCTTAGTTTCTGAAGGATCCGTTTTTCCAGATTATTTTGAGTTCTCAAAACTCAAAAAGTTCCTCACAATGGCAAATACTTAATCGAGTACCGGACGTCAGGATAGCTACGTAGATGCTGAGCCTAGCTATATATGCATGCTTTATTAATCAATTGGGTATTCATTTATTGAATCTTGAATATCTTTTGTTTATCAAAATTGACAATTTGCGTTAGACTTCGAGAAATTATTGTAGAGAATATTCTGGAAAATGGTCAGGCCTGGCTACAAATGCTATAGTATATGTATGTATTCTCTATTCTGTTAAGTTATTTTTTTTTATTTCATTTGTGTATGATAACACGTGTACATGTAATAAAATAACTAGTTATACAGATACTTTCAGAATGCAAAAGATGGATTTGGACGAAAGTATGTTGACTTTTTCAGATATGTTTCGCAGTTGTTCAATATTATAGTAATGCAATTTAAATATGACTTAAATTGACAGAAGTATTTAGTAAAACAGCATGGCAAAACCTCGATAACTCTATCTCAGATGTCTCGAGAATACCGGTATTTCGAATAAAATTGGGATATATTGAATTTAGAGAAAATGACATATTCATATGACTTTTGTAATAATTCCTGTCGGAACACATGTTCTCAGGAACACATGACTTGACCAGAATTACTATTTTGAAATTAATCAGTTGTTTGGTAATGTTTTATTTAGCCAATCTCAGTCTCCTGATAATCCGAAATAAAACTCTGGTTCCAAGGACCCCGAATGAACGAGATTTTACTGCAGATATTTTAATATCAAAAATGCTGTTTAATACAAAGTATAGATTTTGAGAGATTTAAGAAGGGGAGCATGAATAATTACAAATTACAGTGATCCTTGTTGTCTTCACGGGGTTAAGGGATGAAAATATCTATGGAGAAGGTATATAGCAATGCGTAGCAGGAGAGTCGTCAAACCGATTTTCATGTATAATGTTTATACAAAATGTATATGTTTTGTATAATACTTTATATACATTGTATGTTTCATTCAGTAAAAGTTTGATATTGCAGAATATTAATGAGTATTCAAAATGGTTTGAATTAATTATAAAATTATTGTACCTGTACTGCTTTAAAAATTTGTTTATTTTGATTACGTATCACGACAAAGTTTAAATAATGTAATATTCTTTTGCTCGCAGTACATGCATAAATATGCAGAGAGAACGAAGGTAATTTAACATTGATTGAATATTTTTCAAGCTACCACATTTTATGAATGCGCTGGATTTGTTGTTTCATTACATACGCGGATACAGAGTTTTTTTCAGAGGTGTCCATTTCTAACAGCTTTTTAGTTGATTAGGGTAGAGAGGATAAAAAAAATACTAAAAGTGGACCATCATCGGCCCGCCGGTGAAACGCCATCATTATGCGTTTCGCTGGCGGGCTGATGATGGCCAAGCATTGAATGCTAGTTTAGTAGCTTTGTTATTTTCCAGGGGGTCCGGACTCCCTGCCTCCAACCCCCTCTGGATCCGCGCATGCATAACATGTATAATTTAAGTTATAGCTTTAATGCAGTATTGGAGCCGCGTCACAGATACTATTGTTTACGATACAGATTACAAAAGAAATCTTATAAATAAACGAGTGCGTTAGCACGAGTTTGTTTATCGGATTGTCAAGTCTTTCTGTTGTGCTTTGGTGACGATATGCCGTGAAAAACGTTACTTTTTAAAATCATTACTGTTTTCCAAAAGCATAAAAAGTATAAGGATATGTCTCAGCTTTCCAATAGCTTTAAAAATCTAAATATCCTTATAGGTACGAACACATCCAGCCAAGCACACAGACAATCACTGATATTAGCTATTTGCAAATTTGTTTAGAAGTTACGTCGTTGAATGTGTGACACGGCTCATCATATTGGTCTTTTGATCGCATGCATACATGTGCAAGCCCACATGATTTTGGCACTTATCACATAGACAGGCAGCAATCTCAGGCCCCGAGGTTATAAAACATTTTTCATGCTAAACTCAACTGACCACGAAATTTCAACTGCTCATAAAAGCTAAAATACCGACAACTGAAGAAGTGTCTTGCTTTAAGTCTCTCAGATGTTGTATTTATCGTGTTAATCAATGTTAAAATACCAACAATGTTTGGCGTTTTCACATTTATGATCAAGATAAAATTCGTGCTCAGCTGGGTTGAGCATGAAAAAAGTTTCAAAATCTCGGGGCCTGATCATTTGCTGCTTGCAAACAAACGGAGAGAAGTTCACGAAAGCTAACCAAATATGTAAATAAAACATACACATCTAGCTCCATTGGAAAGCTATACTTACATGTATAAAGAGTTATACACTCTAATGCGATTAGTGCCTTTTCTTGCACACCAGATCGGGAGTTCCGCTGCTGAAAAGTCTATCTCACATACCCATACCAACCCAGGCAATAAAAATTTCGACGTGATTGTTATATATTATTATGTCACGTCTCGGCGTATACAGAAACTTCTGGAAACCTTTTTTAAATATAAAACTGCAGTATTAAAGCTGCATAGTCTGTAACTTTTGATCTTCTAATTTTAGAAATAAAGTTTCTATTTTTCAAGAATACAGTAAAACTACTCAAATTCAGGTGAACATTTTACCATTTTCGTAAGTCTTAACGAATTATCACTATCAAAACAACAGCATTTATGTTAAAAATCAACTGTCTAGAATTATTGGAGGGACTTAAATAATTACTAACAAGAGAAAAACACCTGTTTTTAGAAGATAATTCACTTTTCCATGCAGTTTTCAACTGTACTGAACATTTTTATTATGAAAACAAAACTTAATTTTATTTCTACAAATGATTTAAAAAGAAAAGACTTTTTTTTTCGAAAACTGTTCATAGTTACAGACCTAGTCTCTTTAAATGGTGAGCAAGAAAATAGAATCCATTAATCGTGTGAAAATTGGATAGAAAAATCCGTCCCTTTGGATCACCGTTTCATATCACTCGACAAGCCTCGTGATGCCAATCGGTGATCCTCGGGACGGATATTTCTATACCACCCTCACATTCATGATAGATTCTTATATTATTTTATGGGCAAGCCCATCGCAGATCAGACTGGTTATAAACTAAATCTGACCAATGCCCCCCTCCTCTGCGTTCAATGTGACTTATGGTTCCAAAGTTTCTTTCAGGCGACTGGTCAGACTGATCGGACTAGGTAATCTAAATATCCAAGATGACCTGAATCTTCCCTGCACGCACATATCTTTTAGATGGGTTTGCTATGCGCCAGCTCGTTTGAATTTGAATGTCTGTGGGGTGGGGGTGGGGGTGGGGGCTAATGCAATGCACGATTTAATCACAGACTTTGTTTTCAGTGATGTGAAGTTCACCATCAATGTCCAGAAATATAATCTAGACTTTATTATCATTTCGAAAACGATTTCAATTTTTGTTTATATTATTTACTCATTTTATCTGAATGTTTAAGGTCGTTGACTTTCTTTCTTTTGCGATAGTCTTATCTATCGGGGGGGGGGGGGGGGGGGGGGTGCGGAACACGTGATTTGTGACGCCATTGTATCAACAATGTGGCATCGTTTATACAATTTTCATCGGCTCTGAGTCTATTAAAGAGGTTTAGTGCATGAGTCATACTCTTTTGTAGTTGTGTTGTCAACAAATGCATTGTATGTTCTGCAATCTGGGGAAAGCAAAACTTAGTAACAAATCATACCGTTTTGACAAGTGACACAATGACCTAGTTAAAACTCGAGTCGAGGTAATAAAAGGTCAACAAGCAGCGTGTAAATACATAAGCTGTGGACTAGCTCATGAACTGGTTGCATGCTTTTGCAACGTTTGTGTTACAGTGAAAGAAGCAAAATAGTTACTACATATGAGGACGATTTCCAATTTGCTACGCCCTTACTGAAAAAATATAACGTCACATGTCACGTGTTTCTCTTCCCTGCTTTTATCTCAAAGTAAAAAATTCAACATTAGCTATAATACGACCTTTTGCCAAAAGCACTCCTTATGGGCGACATTTGTTATAAAACTAAGTGTGCAGCTGCAGGACGCATGCACTTTAAAACGGTGATATTGCTTCCTTTTTGCATGACACAATTTGCACATATGAGCCTTAATTATTATGGGACAATGGTCCGATAATACATTTACCCTGGAGCTATAAAAATTTGAAGATTTGAGTATGCCCAAAGTTTGTTCCATTTTGATTTTTATATGGTCTTATATTTCTTATGGTGATCGTGATTAAGTATTTAAAGAGATATAGCTCTTGCTTATTAAAATAACGTTAACACCATGTTTGTTTTCAACTTTTCTCCAAAAAGGCGGCGTCAGTGCCTTTATTCTTAAGTGAGCCATGGTATAGCAAAAAGGTAAAACCGTCATGTGCGCCCAGCGAAGGCTCAAAACAGCCTGTGTATCCGTGTAGTCTGACAAGAGTCTTTGCAAGGCTACGGATAATGAAGATTCTTATGAGAATGGTTGGATGTACAGGCTGATTTGAGTATTTGCCTGGCGACATGTCAAACTGTACCTTTTGCTGTTTCTGGCTCAATTGTACAAACTGTATACTTCCAAAAAATAAGAGTGTTTAAAACACGGGGACAGAACACGTGATGATACAATTTTCATCAGCTCTGCGTCTATTTAAGAGGTAAGGAAGATATGATTAGTACATGCGTCGTACTTGTTTGCAGTTGTGTTGGTAACAAATGCACTGTATGCTCTGGAATTAAGTGAAAGCTAATTCGTAGAAGAAAATAATACCTTTTTGATAGTTGACACAATGACCTAGTGTCGAAGTAAAAAAATGTCAACGAGCAGCGTGTGGTCAAAAAGAAAAATATTTAAAATACATAAGCTTTGGGCTAGCTCATGGAATGTTTGCTTGCTTTTGCAACGTTTGTTTTTAGGAGAAAGAAACAAATTATTAACCACATATGAGGACAATTACCAATATGGCTACGCCCTTACTGAAACCAAATATGACATCACATGTCACGTGTTTCCCTAATCTGTAATACTATTATACAAACGTCTTGATTGGTATGATGGTTGTAAACTATTAAAATACAAGTACTAGAAACAAAAAACTATATTGGCATTAACCTTTTGTAAACGGGCAACCCCTAAACGGGTACTTTTACAAACAGTGAGCCCAATGAAATGCCGCATAATACGGGCATTTCTTCAGGGTCTAAACTGGTTGTAGATACATTTTTTAAATTATAACCTGACACCTGTACAATGGACTATCCCAAGTTTGTTTTGTATCAAACCTGAAGGAAGAATCTATAAGTGTACAAAGGGTAAAAAATTCATCATCATAAATATCATTATCATGATAATCACCATCATTGATTTCCAAGTTCACTAATTCTGTTTACTGCATGTGCTACATATGAGAGAGCTTAAATGCACACGCAAGCATGATCGCAGCCTGTATTTTATTATATGACACATGCTGGCATGTATGGACATTTATGAGATTTATATTTCTATGCTGTTTATGGATATTCGCAATATTTACAGTTTGAGAAATTAATGTATATCTGACCAAATCATGATAATGACTGCATACGAGATTTTACACCGCGGCCATTGTGCAAATGCGAGAAATTTCCCTAAAAGTCTTTTTGAAAAAGTCAAATTTTCAAACTGTGATTTTTGCAATAATTTTCATGACAATGAATGGACATACATATAAATTTTTCAAAAACATATTTAATGCTGTTTAAACCGAGGGCAAAGGTAAAACGACTCAACATAACCAATTTTTGGAGTAGTTATCATAGTAAACCATATTTATCACCACTTTGTCCTCGGTAAGGAAATCATTAAATATGTTTTACGAGGGTCAGTCAAAAATAGCTGAGAGTTGGTTAATATCTTTTTACTGGGCCGGTAGTTTTGGCTGAAACTTTATACACATATAGAATGAACCTTCGGGCGTCATTATGTCTCCCCCCTTCAGGGTCGGGAGACATATTGTTTTTCCCCGGGCGTCCGTCTGTCCGTCCGTCTGTCCGTCCGTCTGTCTGTCTGTCTGTCACAAATCGTGTCCACTCTATAACTTGAAAACCACTTAAGCTATATTCACGAAACTTTATACAAATATCAATCAGCATGAGATGATGTGCAGAGTGCAAGAATGGTAACCCTGCCTTTTATACTTTTGGAGTTATTTCCCTTTGAACTTTGTACATCACAAAAATCCTGTCCGCGCTATAACTTGAAAACCGCTTAAGCTATATCCACGAGACTTTATGCAAATATCAATCAGCATGAGATGACGTGCAGAGTGCAAGAATGGTAACTCTGCCTTTTATACTTTTGGAGTTATTGCCCTTTGAACTTTGTGCATCACAAAAATCTTGTCCGCTCTATAGCTTGAAAACCGCTTAAGCTTTATTCACGAAACTTTATACAAATATCAATCAGCATGAGATGACGTGCAGAGTGCAATAATGGTAAGTCTTCCTTTTATACTTTTTGAGTTATTTCCCTTGAACTTTGTGCATCACAAAAAACGTGTCCACTCTATAACTTGAAAACCGCTTAAGCTATATTCACGAAACTTTATACAAGTATCAACCAACATGAGTCGACGTGCAGAGTGCAAGAATAGTAACTCTGTCATTTATACTCTTAGAGTTATTTACCTTGAAACTTTGTCCATCACAAAAACAATTATCTATGACTATTTTATGCCAGGTTATGATTTTGCAATGGTATACTACATTGACAGATATCTTTACTAGATACGAGCTGATTGTCTGCATGAAGTGACTAGAATTTTTGTAAGAAACTGTATTTAATGTTTCTGTTTGAAATTGTATTCAATGACGCATGCTTTTGACATCAAAAGGGGGGAGACATCTGTTTTTTTCGTAGAAAAACAATTCTAGTTACATATAGAAGTTGACGACTTATCATCTTCAATGCGCTGTTGCTAGGCAACCGAAGACCGTCTCTCAGCGATGCGCGTTCGCGCTGATGACACTTCTAACTAAGCAGCCATGAATTTAATCATTTCAAATCTGAAACAGTATAATAAAGGACCTTTTATCCATCTTATTGTATCAAGCAATGTGTTAGCAATGTTTTGAAGAAGTGTATAGATAGTAAATGCATTGCATGCAATGTCCATTGCCTAGCAACCAAAATCGATGGAAATTCCAATTTTAATTAAAAGACCAGATTTTGTTGCTATGGCAACCGTTTATTCCTGGGAATATTAAAGATATGCATTCTGATATCAAAACAAATTACTAAATACAATGAAATGATCATATGATATGATACTTAGTTGATAATATTGTTCTAAAATGAACCGTAACTGGTGGGTGGGGTATATTTTGGGGTGAAATTTTCAGAAAATTTAGTTAATTTTCCTCTTATTTATGTAATAAAAATCCACCGTCTCAATCTCGGTTGTTGCATTTCACAAAATACATTCACATACTGTAGTTGCAACAAATGCACAAGTTGAAGAAACTTAAATTTTGTATAGTGTTTCCATGGCAACGCTTAATTCCAGCGTGAACGCATGACGTTATTTCACATTCTTCGGTTGCTAAGCAACAACAGTCTATACTTTGCATGGTCTTGTATATCGCGTATTCTGACGCAGGACAGTTCACTGCCTGCATGTGCCAAATTTCACTAGTGTGCGTTAGCCTACGTAAGATATATTAATCAACTCTCAGATATTTTTGACTGACCCTCGTATGTATAATGCATATGTATGCCTACTCATAGTCACGACAATTATTGCAAAAATCACAGTATAAATTTTTTTCAGAAATGACTTTTAGGGTGATATAAAGCCTTAACTATCAACAGCACATCTCCGTAGGAGGCCGATGCATGGCCAATCATATAATACATGTACGCATTTGCTCAGTCAACTGACAGTTGCGTATGCTATCGAACGGTATCCTAATATACGTTTTTATTCTGAATATGTGACAATCAAAAGTTTTCCTCGCAAAATGAATCATTTTACACGGAACAAAAGAAACCTACGTGTGTCTAACGTAACTTACAAGTGAAATAAAAGACAGACTTCTTACTCATAAGTGCTTATTAAGGTCTTTCTCTTCTATAATTTCCCATGAGCCTGTTCGAGAAATTCCGATAAGATTCCGCTCATGCAGGCCCTATTGACAGAATGTGACAAAGCATGTACTCCTGATAACTGTCTGTTGTTCCCTATTCTGTTTCAATATTTCTCAGAATTATACGAGCCATGAGCCAGGAAAATCAGTCTTCGAGAAGTATGATGAATCTAAGACTTAACTGTGCATGCTAAGCTTCATAAACTATCTAGATCCTTGAAATTATAGATGAAGCAAGCAATTATAATGTTATTTATAGACATCGATTAACAATGGCGCAGATCAGTCTGCGCGCATGCGCAGTCTGATCTGCGCCTTTGTTAATCGCACAGGGCGTGCGATTTTGTTGATTTCCCCCAATCTGGTCCAATGTGAAATTCATCCTTACGCAGACGATAATCAGCAGACGATAATATAAATGCCCAATTACAAAATGCAACTTTTGCAGATGAAAGCTACATTAGTAATACAAGGATTGTCAAAAATATGCAACACACAATTTTGGAAGCACAGAAGAACCGCTTAAATGGGTGAAAGGTGTCGTCTGCTACAGACAAAGGGTTAATTACCACAATTCCTGAGTGTTACAATTCTTACAAATTACCATTGAATTTAATCAACCAGTCAAACAAAATGTAGCTGTCTCATTTTCCAGAAATATACATCATATTCTTAATATAGAAGTTGATTTATTGGGCGGTTTCACAGAAAATATTCCTTGTTTAAAATATAATTAAATGAACGCATAACATATAATTTGGTGTCTAGTACGGAAAAGTCTGTCAGAATCTAGGCGAGTGACACATTGTACAACAGATGTGTGCGCAATGCTTAGTTAATTAAACTATATCTAAGTTATACACCGTGTTCTATACTAAAACCAAGTTCTAATCGGTCGCTTTTAAAAATCATTATTTCTGACCAAACACTTATAAAATTGAAATGATATTTTGCCTGTATATGTGCATTTCAATGGGCAAACGTTTAGCAGTGTTCTGAACAGTTTTCTTTTACTTCAAAGTTTTTTGGGTTAAAATGCAAAATCAACTTTTGTAAGAAAAAAATGGTTTTGAGAGGAGTTTTTCTAAAATTGACGTTTATGTGGTTACAAACTGGTCTGTCCGACTTGAAAAACACCAAACAATTGAAATTTTGCTTATGGTGGATTTTTACGCCATTTTAAAAAATTTGCATTTTTCAAAATTTATTGAGATTTTTGAAATTCACCAGTATTTCCTGGTAAAATTGTTAAATGCCCTCAATTTTATTTGAACACTGTAGGCCAAACACAGAAGAACTTAATTAGTCACTTTTTGGCTATTAAAGTTTTACGACTACTCTACACTTCCGGTTTCAATGTGAGAGTTTAAAAATTAATTTGGTAGCATTATATTTTTGTTTTTTCAATTCTCAAAGAAGAACGGTGACGTCTGGTGATAATGAATAATCGCTGAAAATGCCAATGCCGTGTCGCTGATAATAAAGCGTACAGAGCAGTGCAAAGTCTCTATATAAATTGCAAGCTTAAAGCTGAATTTCAATGATTAAACTGCTAAAAGTGCTTGTCTTATGTTGTTGAGTAGCAAAAACGACGAGTCGGATTGAAACAAAACTTTTGAAGTTTATTCTTTTTTATATCACGGTAACCAGTAACATCTTTAAAGAAAACAAAAAAAAACGTTAATTGATAAGGGCTCTTTGTTATGGTTTATATCGTAGAAAAAAGGTGTGACTATTTGAAATGAGGGTACCCTTTCTCTAACTTAGTCCGTGCAAGAAGTACACGTCATTTTAAATGAAATAGCATACAGAGTCTCGGCAAAGTAATGCTTCACTTAAAAAACATGAATTTTGTAAACCCTATGTTTTACTTTCTGAACTAGCGTAAAAATGTAAGGTGAACGATTAGAACTTGGTTTTAGTGTACATGTTCATGCATGTGTTAGTCTTTCTTGACAGGCATAAATGTATCAATTTTCCCCATCTTATAAAACGGCGTGCACAATTTCTTTCTGTTTTAAGCTACATACATCCTTTCTTATCTCAAGCTGTATTTAACATGCACAAATCAAGTTTTAAACCGTTTTTAAGATCATTAATAGTATTGTACTAAAACACAGATCTGTGGTTGGCAGTACTTTGTCTATTGGTGCGATACATGTATACACGATCAAATTTTGATAAGGGTCATGTCTATGTAAATTAATGGAAGTTAAACTTTAAATATAAACAGCTCGGTTTTCGATGTCGTAATCGTCGAAACACAAAGAAAATTCCTTTGGCAAAAGTTATCAAAAATATTTGTTTGTTGTTGTAAAACCAAACAATATTTTTGTCCAATCTTTTTTTCTGATAAAATAAAGATAAGCACACAACGATTACGATTTCGGTTTATCAAATGAGTAACATCAATTTTATCCCTTGACAAAAACAAAAGTGTGGTGCTTAAATGAAGACATTGAGTCATGAACGACCTAAATATTTTTATAGATATAGTTGAACATGGTATTGAAGTTGTGACCTTATCAAATTTTGAGTAGTATAATAGCTCCTACATAATGTCCTTTTGCTATGTCGAAGCTCTTTTCAACCGCAAATTTCACACTTAGTAAATTTCACACTGTGAAGAATTGGTAAGAATTCCTCACAGAACGTGAAAATTGGCACCAATACGTCACATATTTCGTACCAATATCTCACACTTTGAGAAAAATACGCATGAAGTTAAGTTTCATATAGCATGCATGCGTATTCCTCACATTGATAAAACACACTCCAAGTTTTCTACAATTTTGCATTTGATTCCAATTCTTCACAGTTTTGCCACTAACATTATGTGATGATTAAGTACTAGTTCTTCACTACTGTGATAATTTGGTACCAATATTTTACATGCGTGAGAATTGGTGCCAATTCTTAACTTGTGTGAGCGTTAAGGACAATATTTCACATATGATGATTTGATACTATTTTTTCACAGATGCATGCGTATTCCTCACATTGATAAATGACCCCCAAGTTTGCTGCAATTTTGCATCTGATTCCAATTCTTCACAGTTTTGCCACTAACATTATGTGATGGTTAAAGCTGCATACTCTGTAACTATGAACATTTTTCGAAAACTTTTCTTTTCTCTTTAAATTATTTGTAAAAGTAGAATTAAGCTATTTTTTCACAATAAAAATGTTCAGTACAGCTGAAAACTGCATGGAAAGGTGAATTATCTTATCAAGTAGGTGTATTTTTCTCTTGTTGGTAATTATTTGCGTCCCTCCAATAATTCTAGACCGTAGAATTTTAACATAAATGCAGTTGTTTTGATAGTGATAACTTGTTAAGATTTACGAAAATGGTAAAATGTTTACCTGAATTAGAGTAATTTTACTGTGTTCTTGAAAAATAAAAACATTATTTTTAAAATTAGAAGATCAAAAGTTACAGACTATGCAGCTTTAAGTACTAGTTCTTCACTACTGTGATAATTTGGTAACAATATTTTACATGTGTGAGAATTGATGCCAGCCCTTAAGACGTGTGAGTTTGGATGCTAATGTTTCACATGTGATGATACTAATTTTTCACAGAGGGAGCGCAGTGGCTCAGTGGAAGAGTGCTTGACTCGAGACCGAAGGGTAGCGGGTTCGAGCCTCACCGGCGTCACTGCGTTGTGGTCCTTGAGCAAGACACATTTATCCTAGCTTAGTACTGGTTAAACCCAGGAAGAACCGTCCCGCATAACTGAAAGATTGTTGAGTGGACGAAAAGAATCAAATCAAACAAAATTTTTCACAGATATGAGCATTTGATACTAATTCTTCACGCGCGTGACGATCTAGAACCGATTCATCACATTTGTGGAAATTTGGTACCAATTCTTCAGATCTGAGAAAAAATCTTACCAGTTTTTCACACGTTAAAATATTAAATGTGAAATTTAAGCACTAATTTTACACCCAAAAAATTATCGAAATAGACCGTACGTAAATTTCACATTTTCCAAAAGTGACATATTGGTACCAATTCCTTACATGGTATGAAATTTACAAAGTGTGAATTTTGCGGTTCAACATAGTTCTCCGCAGTCCATTTCACTAAGTTGTAATTAAAAAAATAGCATAAAATTACATCGTACACCACATATTCATTTTTCTCATTCAGTTATTTCTTCATTTAATATGAGTAGATTAATTTTCATTGGTATAATGATTAATTTTCATTGGTGTAATGGGTCAGCTATCGTCTTGACATCCTATGTGGTATATATGTGACGATGTTGCCTAAGTGGTAAATAAACTTCAATATTTAACCCTTAATGCGCCAATCGCAACAAAAGTCGCCTGCTTTTCTCGCCTGCTGAAATGTTTCAGAAGCCTCTTTGGCAAACAGTGTGAACCCAGATCAGACTGCTCTTATAGGAGCAGTCTGTTCTGGGTTCACGCTGTTTGCAGCTATACTTAATCATCAGTAAAATTAGGCAATTATTTGCAGCAGACGACTTCAGCAGACGACATTTTCAGATGCATATTTTCTTGGCGCTTTAAGGGTTAAAAGAGAAAGAATGAATGATACACTTATTTAAATTCTTTCATCAGTAAACTAAACTCCACCGTTTGAGGGAATCCCCTTCACGATTTGTTTGAACCCAATCGGGGATCTCCTTGGCACAGCTTGCATATTTTTGTCACCAAATGAGGACATTTTTATCCTCGTTTGGCGAGTTTCTTCTTTTCACAAAAGAATATCTTTCAGAGTAATTATGTAGATGTCAGATATAGGCTTCGTTCACTAACCAACTTTACCAAATAAACATAACCTTTTTAACTTTGAAAAAAGCTACTAACTTTTCATAAATTCGCCAAAGATATGATATGGATTCAAAGGGAAAATTTACGAAAATGTGGTACGTCAGGATTGGGGAATCGCCTCTGATGAGTCTATTGAGGTGAGGCGCAATATTCCAAAAAGATATATTAACTATTTTAGACAGACAATACAAAGATCATCAGTACCCAACAACAACTGCCTATTGCAATGGATACATATCGTATGTGAAAAAACATGTAGAAGGGGATTCCCCTCCCCCAAACGGGAGAGTTTACTCTACTGATGGAAGTGTCCATAGGTCCAGTTAAGCAAACTATTTTGAGTGTAAAATTGTAATAAATTAATTTTCTTACCCTTAAATTTTATATGACGGCTCATTTATGTACCACATACATGTATGTTTTTGTTGTGAAATTTGGAAATAATTTTCAACTACGCACTTTTATTTTGAGGCCTAGATTATTTTAGATGAGACACTACTTTAAAATGTGGTGCTTCTCTGCATTTGTACCATTTTCCAAAGTGGAGACTACTCTTAAAGAAACGAGCTTCCTATCAAAGGGAGCAAATTCGTTCTTTTAATAGTACAGTTAAACGGCCACTCGAAAATAGGCAAACTAAGGTCTTAATGACAGCTGATAGCTCAGATAAAGGTCGAAATTATTGCAGAATGCTGTTATACGTTTGACCTGCATTAAGCGATAATCGTTCTCAAAAATCGTTTTTGGTCTTTTTGAGAGTGGCCGTTTTGCAAAGGTTTTACTGTAGTTTCTTATGGGATAGGAAAACAATACCTTCACATTAGGTGGCCTCCTTGGATGTGTACCATTTTTATTTCCCACGTGCATACTGGGGGCTAAGCATTAATCATATTATCTTATACAGATGTTTTGCCATTATATTATTGTACAAGCCCCTAGATAATATTATGCTGATATTTTTTTCTTATTTCTTACACAAACATATGTTGTGGGTACTCAAAAGAACCGTCTCAATGAGACGGTTCTTTCGAGCACCCAAAACGTATGTTAAATTTAATGGATAAGAAACTATTCACAATTTTACGCTCAAACATTGTGCCTATATTGACCTATGTTTTACTTTACTTTTACTTGTAGATAATATGGATGGACCCTAAGTGTATCCTTTTCAGTAACGATGAACGGATAATAATTGAAGACCAGCGTGTGAGTGTTACTAGACCTTCTGATGGCGACTGGAATCTGCGCATTGATCAATTAATAATTAATTTTCTTATTAGTTAACCGAAACATATGTTGTGGATACTCAAAAGAACCGTCTCAACGAGACGGTTCTTTTGAGCATTCAAAACATATGTTGAAACTAATGGATAAGAAACTATTCACAATTTATGCTAAATTGTGCTTATGTTTACCTATATTTTAATCTTGCTTGTAGATAATATGGATGAATCCCAAGCGTATCCTGTTCAGTAACGATGAAAGGATAGTAATTGAAGACCAGCGCGTGAGTGTTACTAGACCTTCTGATGGCGACTGGAACCTGCGCATTGATCATGCGCGTTACAACGACAGTGGCGAATACCTTTGTCAAATAAATACAAGTCCTGTGAAGATTAAAAGGGTTTTTCTTTATGTTCAAGGTAGGGATGAGTCGAACAGTTCAAATGAATTAAGATCCATTGTCAAGGTCTAGAAGAATATGTTTATCATTACCTATGTTGAGATAAGCGTCAACTTCTACGAGGCAATTATAATGTGTACAAACAACATATGCTACTGAAAAGATAAGTAAAATTATTTCGAAATTTACACCCAAAACATCATATCCATTGTGTGTCCCTCTTAAAACCTCTCAGCCAGTATTAAATCAAATGACAGTAATGTGCACGACCCGTGATGAGCAATTTCACTTATTAATCACATA
This sequence comes from Loripinus fragilis, assembly GCA_964019695.1. Lineage (NCBI taxonomy): Eukaryota > Metazoa > Mollusca > Bivalvia > Lucinida > Lucinidae > Loripinus > Loripinus fragilis. The sequence goes on along the minus strand of OZ026522.1, from coordinate 34,226,761 downwards.
GTGATACACGTGCAGACTGAAGGCTCGTGCAAAATTATAGTACAGCACAAGGCTCGTGCAAGATCATAGTACAGACCCAAGGGTCGACAAGACTCACATAGTGATTATAGCGCCGATCCAAGGGGCGTTCAATAATTGAACTTGTTCCATTTACTTAATAATTTTTTATATAGATTATAATTATGAAGCAGTAAAAACATTTTGGCACTGATTTGCATAAAGTATGGACGTAGAGTTAGACTCAGACCAAAATCAGATCTCTAGTCCCACAGTACATGACATCATGAGTGTTCAAAGGAGATTGAAAGTAACAAACAATTAAATAGTGTGTATCTCAGCACTAGAATGCATATTGACTGATGAAACTGGTGCAAGTGATGTTACTTATTTTTGATTCAGACAGGGAAAGAATGGTATATTTGAATTAAACAGTGAGAGAGCGCCATATTATTAATAAGTAAATAAATGTTTAAAAAAGCCAGAGGTGACCAGATTCGTGCCACCACTAGAACAATACAATGGTTTTTGAGACAGGACGCTATCGAGTGCTTTACGGCTGATTCTTAGATTGATATCGACCCTTAATCTACATAACCAAACTCCGTTGTGTCTTTTGATAAATATACTTGCTGTATAAGACCAACCCACATAAAAGTTGTATGCAAAATGGGTTCAAAATATGCCATGTGGTTCAAGAATTATCAGCATTTTCACTATATGCTAACCAACGGACAGATTGACTCATTTAGTGATTATAGTGCAGACCCCCAGGGTCGTGCAATACCGGTCAATACATGACAAAATGTGATTATTTACATTGAACGTTATAGCATAAATTTGATTTCATGATTTACCAGTTTGCTAACCTGGCACTTGCAGAGACAAAAGCAAATTAAGCTGCCATACTCCTTTTCATGCACGGACATTGTGCAGCATTTCTTTTATTGTACTGTACCAGTATATATAATGACTTATATGTTAATAAATGGCTGTAAACATTTTACAGTACCGCCACGAATTCTGAACTCTGACTCTAGCAGTGATATGGACGTAGAGGAAGGCAGTGATATCACACTCAGCTGTAAGGCTACTGGTGTACCACAACCTAACATCACTTGGTTCTGGAAATCGTTAATGGTCACTGAAGGGAAAGAAAGTAGGTACAACTGTTAAACTTTTAATTGCTTAGCATCCATTTGAAAATTGAACCCTTTAACATGGAGTTTTTTAGTATCCAAAACATAAATACATTTGTTTTAAGAAATAAGGTTAGTTGCTTTGTGAGTCAGAAAAAATGCAATAAACGGTTAGATATGAACCGGATATGCAACATCACCAGACCATAGACTCTATATGGCATTAGAAGGAAAATTAACAAAGTTAAGGTAAGCTTAGTACGTAGGCTTTGTCGATGTTTTGGGGTTCAACGTTTTTAATTACGATATTCTTTTGGGTTTTCAGAAGAAAATGAAAATATAAAGGGATATGATGAGTTTGTCTATAGTATAGCTTAGCATGCACGTTTAAATGGTGACTTAACACATATTATGATAAGTACCATTATCTCCTTAACTTGTCCTAATGATAATTTATCTATAATGACTTCCAGATTTGAAAATTAATTTTCTTATTTCTCAATAACACAGTTCTTCTGAGTACCCAAAACACATGTTTAAACTGTTGGATAAAAATAACATTTGTTTATCTGGACCTAAGTACTATTATATCGTCTTGCTCTAACTCTGATAGAGATTAACTTATTTTCTTACAGAACTATCTACAGAAGGAGAAAAGCTGTATATGCCCAATATACAGAGGTACCAAAGTGGGATGTACATTTGTGTAGCCAATAATGATGTGGACCCAGCTGTAAATAGACCAATAGAAATAAAAGTACAATGTAAGAAAACGTTTTTGATTTTTGAATTAGAATCTTTCAGTCTATGTTCAGACCCAACCATAGTAGTCAGGTAATCAACAATAGTTTTAAAATTACTGATGAATGCAAGCCACAATTCTGAACAGGGAATGTTTGCGCCCAAATAATAATATTTCATTTATATCAGATGAATACAAATTATTTAGTATCTCTTTTACAGTATATTTTGTAGATCTTGTAACATCCATGATACCATGTAAAATGTTACATAGTAAACAAAAACAAAATTAGCTATAGTACATATATGTATAATGTTTTTGCCTTTTAACACGGTATCAACATTTTCTCGTGCAATGGCTTATTTCATTTTTTGTTATTTTTTATTCAGTGAAATATGGAATATATAAATAAGAACATATCTAATGAAGTTTTTAAATAATCAGCAGTAAAATTTGAAATATCATATTTTCACCAATGAAATATAACATTTATGATACTAACATTTATGATACTACTTTAAACAGGGAATTCAGATATATAACGATACATCAAAGTACAAATAACCTTTGTTTCCCTAATCTTACAATAAATGACGTGAAGTCATATACAGTCTAATAAAAAATGAAAGATGTAGGAACCCACCAATGATAGTATAGAAGAAAATGAAATCTTCCAAGACTCTGAATAATTCCTGTCTGATTTTTGATAAACATGGTTGCTCAATGGTAAATAAATAACACAACGTTGGTCTATGGTAAGTAAATGATTGTGCAGTCTTTCAAACCTATCTTTTCATTGCTAGACAGCTGTATTTATTGATTGTAAGGTTACAATTTAACAAGCAAATAAAATATATTTTATTTAATTAATGAAAAAACACATAACAACTGCCATGGAGATAACATTTATTTCATCAAGTGAAAAAAAAAGATTTGTATTTGATGATTGGCTGATAGACATTTCACTTAAGAAGATGAAATTAGTCATATTCAATCATGACATAAAATACAATCTGTTATAAATTTTAGTTGTATATTGTGGTATTTACGACTTGTGGTATGTTATTGCTGCATTTCTTGGTCATGCTCACTTATTTTTTTATCCAGATTCACCAGTTATAAAACTCCTGAATACTAGACTTGGACAAGTTATAGGAAAAGAAACTATCCTTGAGTGTAGTGTAACATCCTATCCAAGAGCAAGAGTGACTTGGGTGAAAAACGGTGTAACAATAGAACACAGTTATAAATATAGACTAGAATTGTTTCACATGGAATACGACACTGTATCATTGAGTTTACAACTCAAATATGTGAATAAAGACGATTTTGGAGATTACACATGTGAAGCCAGAAACAGAATGGGCATAGATAAAGCAACTATGGTTTTATATGGTAAGTGATGAAGTTTCCTATATTTAATTTAATATATATGGACGGCAAATATCAGTCTATAAGAGCCAATAGGCTCAGTGGTAGAGTGTTAGGCTTGATATATAGGGGTCGCTAGTTCAAGACTCAGCTGAGGCACTGTGTTATGTCCTTGAGCAAGATACTACATTGCTTGGAAAAGGAAACAAAACATTTATCACATGGCGTTACTGTTATGCAGTGGATAACGTCATTTCATAAATAATGTTTGACCACACGTAACATTAAAAGGTCATATGATGAACAGAATCTTACACTTGTGATCATTTCATATTATAATTTTTAAACTTGCCAAAGGCTCGAGTAATAATTTTTTTATGAAATGAATTATCACTCGTGTAAGAACCTCTATTCATCAATTTCTGCACTGCCATTTTTTGCAGAAAAAAGGGAATGAATTGTGCATTTCAATAGTCTAGACACCGCAAAATTTCTCAGTGAATATAGTTTTTTTTGACGAGAAAAAGGGTAGTTTAGTTTTACCTGTTCATATTCAAGCTGCAATTATCATGTTTGCAAACAAGCGCTGAGAAATTTTGCCGAAAAATTTCTCGCTGTTCTGGCTTTTTTTAACTGTTTCTCCGCAAAATAGAAAATTTACCGCTTGCCTTTATCTTTCATAAGCCAGAAATGTTTTTTTTCTTTACTAGCACTGTATATCCGCTGCTTAGTTCTGGTTTAACTCAGGAAGACAGAAAATTTTCCCATTATGGCTCAGACGTAAAGCATCAACACAAACAAGTAAACACTTTATATGTACATTGGAAGGTATTTAGGTCACTTTACTTTGAGACAAGAACAGAAGATAGGTAAACAACCAGACAAAACACAAGCGAGAATCGAATAAGCACATCTCTTTGAGAAAATTGTAAAACTAGTAAGAACAAAATCCCTACAGACTAACCACAGAACTCCAAAAGGATGCGAACAATAAAATAAATATAACAAAACAGAAGCGACGCCTGAAAAAGACAAAAAACTAGTGGAATCTTCATCATTGATTCTGTTGTTGTTTTAACATATGATTCGGTTTGTCACATGACGCCAAGGAGTGATAAACTACAAACACTTCGTAGCAACAGTAGCCATCACGTTACAGGTGATGACATCAGTTCAGGCATGCAATGTTTTAAGTAATGAAGAATTTAATTACACAACGCTGTAAATCTGTCAATTCGTAAACCAATGAATTATAATGTATGGCGAATTATGACAAGTGTATTTGTCAAGCACAAGTTGGTCAGTACACGTAGTCAAATATAGAACTAACTGTCCCAATGCAGAGTTAAAAAAAGGAAAGCAACAGTGTTAACCCTGATTAGGCTGTGTCTTTATGGGTAAGATAATCTGGTTTTACACTTTTTATTAGGCAAACGCATTAGCGAAAATAAATAGGTAAACAAGGTAATATGAAATAGGCACACCTAATGGAAAACCAACCAATTTGTTCTGAGAGGATAGCGCAAACCCTTAAACGTATGACTTTTATAGCTAGTTATTATACGGTACTCTTGTGAGTAAAAGCAGATACTTTAAACCTCAATCTGAGTATATGGAAATCATAATTAGCTGTAAAAATGTTGCAAGCTACTCTGAAGGTACTAGCGCCCTTGAAGTCCCCGTTGGATATTATTAGACATGTTCCTATGCAACTTGTAACGTGTGATTACCTCTTTGAAAGGCGCGACGGTGCACGTGATAGTTGGCGTTTGGCACAAAACGTTAACGTGACGTAACGTTATAAGATCGTGACACAGTGTTTTCCCATGACTTTTTCATTTGGGGGACATAATGTCCCCCTAGGGTTATAATCTAGGGGTCATTTCAAACTTTAGCGGGACATGCATTATGGTCATTGAACATTATGCATGTTCCCCTAAAATTTCAAGTTGGAGTTTCAAACAGTAAATTATGCTATTTTGTTAGCCAGCTGAAACGTTTCAGGCAACCAACCAACCAATCATCGCAGAAACTGCGTGGAGTGGAGACGACAGAAGACTCAGAGCCTGATGATGCAGAGCTTGCCTTATCAGTCCCGCTCAATGACTGACTCTTCTGCTAGTCAGATTCGCAAAGCGTTTTAAAAACAAACGTTGCTCCATGGCAATAATGATGTAACAATAACAACAGAGTTTGTTATATGACTCCTATAAAAGACCTCTGATTGGCTGAAACTAGCTTGCACTGGTTGTGACAGATCATGATGTCAAATAGCGATGAGCTAAAGACAGGTTAACATAAGTGTTGTCAGTCTTGACATAGAGCTAAAAATAGATTGAACTAAATCTAGCCCAGGTGACATTACTTTTGTTACTCTTGATAGAGAGCTAAAAATAGATATAGCCACACTGACTATTTCTTATGTATATTTCGCAGGTAAAATGTGTCGAATTCAGAATTTGTTCATTTTTTGAGAACAGCATTTAACCCATTTATGCCGAATGAAATTTCCCACATATCAAGTGGAAACATCCATTTCTGTTTTAAGGGATGTTAGGTGGTATTTTTCATTTTAATTCAATTTTTAATAGAAAATTATGCAAGCAAACAGTGGAGACCCTGATCAGACGCCGCTTGCTGTGGCATCTGATCTGGGTCTGTACTATTTGCCTATGTCCCACAAAAAGGACGCTAGGCATATATGGGTTAAAAATGCAATTATTTTGCTTATCTCATAAGAGTTGCAGAAATTTGTGAAGTATATTGTTGAAATAATCTTCCTAGGAAAATCTGACTTGAGTAAATATATAATATGAAAATACTTAAAATAAAACTAGGAAAAGAGAGACAGTGTCATATAACAAAACAATTGGTGCATTCTTTTTTGGTTAACATCAGGATTAGTCAACCCTCGAAAGCGATGTTCACCTCGACTTCACCTCGGTGAACATCACTGTTCTCAGGTTGACAAATCCTGATGTCAACCTCAAAAGAATGCATCAATTGTATGATGCCAACCACAAAATGCAGTTGCTATGCAGTATATCAAGTTTTGAATGTACAATATCACTGGCAAGGAAACTTACTAGAGACTATAGATTTCTTGTTTTTATTCTTGGAATGGCGAGGACGCACTGGATTATTGTTTGGGAGTCATTTTGATTGAAAATGCAACATAACGCACCATTTTGTGCCTCAGGAAAACCTATGGCTGACGTTACGTCAGGAGAATCACATGGGCGCTTACTTGAAAGTAACGTTGAAGTTCTTTATGATAGAATACATACCACAGTTTTATAGCTAAAATATAAGTTGAATACCAACAAAACTGGTATCTTCGCCTTTTCATTTTTTGTATACTAGAGGACTTTTAAAATGCATCACCACATGTTTGCACTTTTTTGCAAACCATATATGCGATTGAAAAGTTACTCGCAGGTTTTAATGTGCAAACCAGAGTTGGTATGAATAAGTCAGTTTGATTGCACTATTACGCGACGATGCTGATGACGTCACATGGGTACATACAGCATCCAGCGCCTTTCTGCACAGTTAAATAAAGCGTTTTGATTATATTTATGTTAAAACTGTGGCGTGTATGATACCATTTCACCAAAAGAGTTTATGGACTTTTTCTTTTTAAAAGAGATTGATTACTTCAATATTTCGAAAATGTACGTCAAATTCAAACATAAAGTTAAAGCTTCTTTTTTACAAACATATCCATAAGTTACATTCATGCACGCTTTCATTACTGATATTGACTGCATACACTAGCAGTCATGTCGGGAAGACATTTTGATGTAAATCATGGCAGGAGATCTGCTGTCATGTGATTGAGAACGTCATGCAAAATTACGCTAACGTCACTTGTTCAATACAAAGTCACGTGACACAGGCGTAATTTATGCATAATCTGTCATTTGTGTATGCCTTTAGCATCTTCACATAAAATTGGAAGTAAAAAATCGAAACTTTGAAAGGTACAAGACGTTGAATTTTATTACTAGACTATAGTAATCAGGGTAGGTGGGGTATGTCTGTTTTAAAAGGGGTGTAATTTTGAGCATACAGAACTGTCAATTCATTTCTAATTGTTCAATAATTAATGTGCAATCGTGAAAGAAGCAAAGGGCGCAAATCTGTTGAGTCTAGAATCAAAACTAACGCATTTTAACTTGCAGCTGAATTTGTGTCCTTCAAAATTGACCACCCCTGTCTTAAAACGGATACCTTTTCAATACCTTATAAAGTAAATATACAACCATGAATTTTCTAGGACACACTACAAGCTGGTCAGACTATAAAATGCAATAACAATTATCTCGCTGACATTCTCAAGGTTTGTGAAATAAAGGATTTGATATGGGTGATACTTTTTTCAAAGTCCTTAATTATATTTGATCATTGTCAAAAATGATCATGGCACATTTTTCAACGGTAGAATAAGGTTTAACTTCGATGGATTCCTTCTCTGTCTAGATACCTGAACTCGGTGACAGAAAGAATATCTGGCTTCCAAACTGCACATGAATAGAACAGAATCTCAAAGCAAAACAGCAACTTACTCTCGTTGTTGTCCGCCTTCAGCGGCCAACAACGTATTGGGTGGTTGCTATAAGTATTAGTGTAATAATACATTTCAGAGTACAGACCACCGAGGCCACCAACAACAACGACAACAGCAAGAACAACAACTACAACAGAAGACATGTATTACTATTGGATAGATAATCCTGTAAATTATGGACAGTACAACAGTGATATAATACCACCTGTACACGACACATACAAGACAGGATCGGAATATAGAGGAAACATAAGTAAGAATCACCAACAGTACTTAATATACATTCACATTTTCAGATTATTTCTATAGCATTGAAAATATTACAAAATATTACAATATGCACAGGTTACATGTTCTGTACATTCACCATATCTACATTAATTGCTGGTTCCCAGTCTATTGGTGGTCAGTTATGGAAATACAGGTAACCCCCTCCCTCGATGATTTTTTCCTTTACTGATTGACTTTAAACTGGGAACCAGCAGCAATTAATGTAGATATGGCGAATTTCCTTCGATTTTGACTGCAAATTAGAACTATCATGGTCATTTTAAGCAGTTTCATTTTAACCCATATAAGCCTAGCGTCCTTTTTTTGGGATATATGCAAACAGTGCGGACCCATATCAGACTCCACAGACCGCATCAGGGTTTCCACTGTTTGCTTACAGAATATTCTATTAAAATTTGAATAAAAGTGAAAAATACCACCCAACAACTCTTAAAAGGGGAATGGATTGGTCCAATTGATAATAGTGGGAAATTCCATCCGGTTTAAATTGGTTAAGAGCATTGTTTACTTATTCTAAGAATTGCTTATGTTTAGCTGGGTTTCATTGCATTGTAAAGGAAGGCATATATACAGCAGTTTCCAGCGATTAGGCAATATTGAACATTGCATCTTGTATTGTAGAAAAATCCCAATTTTCGAAGGACATTTGGCCTATGGTTTGATTATATTCAACATTGTTTTTCAATTTTACCAAGGTCAGTTCTCAATATTGGAATCAACTATTAATACAGTTACCACCTTATTATTGAACAGTTTAATATACCCCGGCATCCAATTTAGGTTACCTTGCACCCCCCAGGACAATTTTTTATGGGTGCCAAATTGTTCATTGGGACCCCCTGGATGGGAAACGAAGGTGTCCTCAAAAAAATTTTGGTTTGGGCTATGTGAAATTGCATGGTTTCTATGCCAACCCATAGCGAATTTGAGAAGGGGGGTCTGCCTATAAAATTACTCATATCTCAGCTGTTACTTATCCTAGACTACTAAACTTAATACCAAATTAAAGCTTAGACATATGCCTATTATCCCCTTGTTGCATATGGAAATTATCTAATTTGCATATTCATAAATATTTATGAAAACATTAAAAATGTGTTTCACGAATGGGGGTATACGTAGAAGATCAATAATATCTCAGCTGCTTTTAGTTGTAGAGTACTAAAATTTGTACTAAAATAAAGCTAAGACATAGGCCTTTTATTCCATGGTCAAATATGCAACGTACCTTATTTGCATAATTTGCATATTCATGAATATTAATAAAAACGCTAAAAAATAAGGGAAAATCATTACAAATATAAATAGGCTGATTTCATCCCAATATTGTCATTGTTGCATGTTTTAATATAATCAATGTTACAATTTGACAGGTCCAATCATCAAGTGGTCCTATATGAATATTATCTCATTTGAATATTCATGAAAATGCATGAAAACGTAAAAAAATGAGGGAAAATCACGTAAAAACTATAAGCCTAGGGGAGGGGTTAAGGTACGATCTATCCTGCACTCCTAGGGCCTTTTAAATTTATGCCAAATTGTACAGTGGGACCCTCAGAATGTGAAATGAAGTTCTCCTCACAAGAAATTAGGTATGGGCTACGTGAAAATGCATGGTTTCCATGGCAACCGCTTATATGATTCTCGAGATTGGGGGGTAGGCCTACAAATTCAATCATATCTAGGGTTCTACTTATCCTAGAGCACTAAAATTGGTGTCAAATTAAAGCTTAGACACATTTCTTTCTTCTTGTGGTCAGATTTGTAATCATCTAATTTGCATATTTATGAATATTAATGAAAACCTACAAAAATGAAGTAAAATCATAAAAAAAAACAAAAATGAACATATTTCAGGACAAAAACATCATCAAACCACCATTGTTGCCAGTTTTTATATCCTCAGTGATTCAATTTGATAAGTTCTTTCATCCAGTGGTCCTATATGAAAATTATCTCATTTGCATATTCATGAATATTAATGAAAAGTTTTGTAATTAAAGAAAAAATCTTAGAAAAATTAAGGGATGTACATATAAAATGACAAATATTTCACCTACCATGTGTTCCAGTGTATCAAACCTAGTGCCAATTTAATGCTTAGACATTGTACTTTTACCATAAGGTATAATATGAAAAATATTTATCATGAATATTCGTGAATTTTAATGTAAACAGAAGAAATGAAAGAAAAATGGCGGAAAAATCAAGGGGTGCATTTCCAAAATTACTCATATCTCAGTAGTTAAATGCCCAATAGTGCCAAACCTGATTTTAAGTCAATGGATAGACACAACACGTTTACCAAAATGATCCAATTCATAACACATCAAATTTAAATTCTCATGAATATTGATGAAAACATGAGAAATTAAGAGAAAATACAGGAAAATTAAGGGGGTATAGCTACAAAGTGATTCATATCTTGGCTTCCAATTGCCTAATAGTAACAAGCTTGGTACCATATCAAACAGCATAATCCTAAGTAAAATTGAGTAAAAGAAAAAAGTAAAAAATTTATAACAGCTGAGATATGAGTAATTTTGTAAGTACCCTGCTATCAATTTGTATACATTTTTTACTTGTATTTTGAAAGTTTTTATTAATATTGATATTTAAAAAATTAGTTAATTCTTATATCTTCCCACTAGGTAAAACTGCTATGCATAGACTTAAAATAAGTATATTGTTTGCTACTCTAGGGCAATTAGCAGATAAGATATTGGTTATTTTGTAGGTATACCCCATTCATTTTCGGCGATTTTTCTCTTTATTCTAATGTTTATATTAATTTTCATGAATATGTAAATGCGACAACTGGCAAATATTACCATTGAGATAAAGGGCTGTATCATAGCAATAAGTAGGCACCTTGTTTGCTACGTAAGGGCTATAAGCTGCTGAGATATGTGTAATTTTGTAGGTATATCCCCTTCATTTTCAAATATTATTCTCAAAATGCTCATGGTTTCATCAATATTCATGAATATTATAATATGACCACTTTAAAATTTGATGATTTGTTAAACATACTATTGTCTTAGCATTAGTTTAAAACCAATTTTGGTACTATAGGGCACTTAGAAATTGAGATATTATTAGATTTGTAAGTACACCCCCTTGATTTTTCCGCGATTTTTCATTTGTTTCTTCTGTTTTAATTAAAATTCATAATTATTTATGCTAATTATTTTTCAAAGCTGAACTTAAGGTAAAAGTATTATGTCTAAGCATTGACTTGGCACCAAGTTTGATACATTCGGACGCATAGCTGCTGAGATATTGGTAATTTTATACATACACCCCTTAATTTTTCTGAGATTTTATCTCTCATTTCTAAAGTTTTCATTAATATTCATGAATATGGATATTAGATAATTTGCATATCTAACTACCAAATTAAACTGCTATGTCCAGGGATTAGTTTGGTACCATGTTTAGTAATCTAGGATGAGATGTTGTTAACATATGAGTATTTTTTGTACGTATACCCCCAATCTTTACAGTCAGCATAATGGGTTGCCATGGAAACCATGAAATTTCAAAAACCCAAATAACATTTATTTTTGAGGACAATATTTTTTTACATTTAAGTGGCCCTATTGGACAAATTTATGCTAATTATAAAATGTCTGATGTGTTCAATTAAGGTCTGATTACCCCCGTTGCATACTATAGTTTACCCATGCTTTTTTCCATCATTTTAAGATTTCATTAATATTCATGAATATGCAAATGAGATAATTTTCATTAAGGACCATGAGATAATTTTCATATAGGACCACTGGATGAAAGAACTTATCAAATTGAATCACTGAGGATATAAAAACTGGCAACAATGGTGGTTTGATGATGTTTTTGTGCTGAAATATGTTCATTTATGTTGTTTTTATGATTTTACTTCATTTTTGTAGGGTTTCATTAATATTCATAAATATGCAAATTAGATGATTTACAAATCTGACCACAAGAAGAAAGACATGTGTCTAAGCTTAAATTTGACACCATATTTAGTGCTCTAGGATAAGTCGAACCCTAGATATGATTGAATTTGTAGGCCTACCCCCCAATCTCGAGAATCATATAAGCGGTTGCCATGGAAACCATGCATTTTTACGTAGCCCATACCTAATTTCTTGTGAGGAGAACTTCATTTCACATTCTGAGGGTCCCAATGAACAATTTGGCATAAATTTAAAAGGCCCTAGGAGTGCAGGATAGATCGTACCTTAACCCCTCTCCTAGGGTTATAGTTTTTACGTGATTTTCCCTCATTTTTTTAAGTTTTCATGCATTTTCATGAATATTCAAATGAGATAATATTCATATAGGACCACTGGATGATTGGACCTGTGGAATTGTAACATTGATTATATTAAAACATGCAACAATGACAGTATTGGGATGAAATCAGCCTATTTATATTTGTAATGATTTTCCCTTATATTTTAGCGTTTTTATTAATATTCATGAATATGCAAATTATGCAAATAAGGTACGTTGCATATTTGACCATGGAATAAAAGGCCTATGTCTTAGCTTCATTTTAGTACAAATTTTAGTACTCTACGACTAAAAGCAGCTGAGATATTATTGATCTTCTACGTATACCCCCATTCGTGAAACACATTTTAAATGTTTTCATAAATATTTATGAATATGCAAATTAGATAATTTCCATATGCAACAAGGGGATAATAGGCATATGTCTAAGCTTTAATTTGGTATTAAGTTTAGTAGTCTAGGATAAGTAACAGCTGAGATATGAGTAATTTTATAGGCAGACCCCCCTTCTCAAATTCGCTATGGGTTGGCATAGAAACCATGCAATTTCACATAGCCCAGTCTAAAAAATTTTGAGGACACCTTCGTTTCCCATCCAGGGGGTCTTAATGAACAATTTGGCACCCATGAAAAATTGTCCTGGGGGGGGGGGGGGGGGTGCAAGGTAACCTAAATTGGATGCCGGGGTAATAGCTATTCGGTGAGAAGTGAGTCTTTTTTCACGTTGTATATCTCAAGACAACAAACTGTAAATTCGGAAATTTTCGCAAGAATTTTATTTTCGCAAATAGCGTTAAAAGACATATTTGCCACGTCAAAAAATCGAGACTAGGGTATGATTTACCTACATCATTTAAGGACAGTGTGATTCCTTTGTTTTGCGATGTTTTTTTTTTTCGCGAAACTATGCGAAGGTTTTGTGAAAATAAAACTCTCGCGAAAATTTCTAAATATACATAATTTTTTGCGGTTTAATTGAGTTAAATTAAACCTTAAAGTGTAAATGAATGACATGTAAATAAGTAAACGTGATCTCTGGATATTGACCTGTATACGCAATGCTCAGTATTTCTATAGCAGTCACACACAAAGCTTTACATGTACCTATACCCATGATTTACCTTTTAATTTACATATATAACAATATTTTGCTATTTTCACAGATCATGGTGAATATAAAAGCGGAAGTGAACGGAGAAACACAAACGACATTGTTGTTAAAACTTTGATTTTCTTGAGTGGCTTTTTATCAGTACTGGTGAAAGAGTTATTATAGTGGAAGTATAGTGGAAGTTTAGTCGAAGTTTTGTGGAAGCATAGTGGACCTTTGGTTAAACTCTTTGCCTACTAGATAATTTTGCATGCTTTAATTATGTCGTGTGCTGATTGTTTTCAAAATCAACTTTTTCGAAAAATTAGTTCAAGAGCACTATCAGAGTGTCAAATTGTTTGAATCTGTATCAGGCCCGACGTTTTCTCAGGCCTAATCTAGGTTCAAACTGTTTGCATAGGTTTTAAGCTTTTTTGTCGTCTGCTGATTTTTTCTAAATCATTTTCTTTTCGAAAAATTATTTCAAGAACACTATCAGTGTCAAACAATGTGGATCTAGGAACAAACTGTTTGAAAGGGTTTTGAGCAGACGACACTAGTAGGCAAAGATTTAAGGAGAGACACAAGTGCCAAGAGGGACCATAGTTGATAAAGAATAAAAATTGTGACTCCAGTGGTTTGTGCAACGAGATGGCATTGTATTGAAATATGAAACACGTGGCTAAATATCCTGTTTTTTCTGGTGCGAGTCTTGGAAGAACTAAATGTGTGTGCTTTGCTACAGAGATGTCATTGGCTCTTGAAAATTTTGACTCTTTGCATACTGGGTAATTGATATTTCTTTTGTTGTCGTCTGCTGACTTTGAATCTTTTGAAAAAGTTCATTTTTCATTTTTCAAAATGAACTTTTTCAAAAGATTCTATCAAGAACACTATCAGAGTGTCAAACGGTTTGGAACATCTGTCCTGATCTTGGTTCAAACTGTTTGCAAAGGTTATCAGCAGACGGTAAAGTTACCGCTAGCAAAGAGAGAGTTAATTTAGCATTTAAGTATCTAAATAGACTGGTTCAAGTCTGAAACATTAATTTGTCAGTATGGACCACGTTACTAAAAATTCTGTTTTGGTAGAGCTAAACACATATCCTTGTTAAAGAGATGTGCTAGAATCTTGAAAATGTTTACTCTTTGCATTCTACCGAGAAATTGGACGAGTTTATGCATCAGATTAAAAAAAGGTTAATTTTGTGTCAGTTCTGAGACATTGTCGCAGACAGGAAGCACGCTAGCACGTACAAACCTGTCGCCTTTCGATCGGTGCACACTGGGATTGAACCGCCTTTTTTATTGAAAATATAATATGCGATCACTGCTTGCATAACTCAGAGCTTTACATTCAAAATATATTGCCTAAAAGAGGAATGATAAACTGTCAAAATATAACTTTTGGCTATTTTAACAGTAAATTCTGTCACTACAGGAGTGAGGGAATTGAACGTGACTAGCCAAATGTCGCTAGTTACCCATAATGCAAAGGGCGAAATGCGAGAGATCTGGATGAGGTATCGTCAGGTCTCGCGAGAATGAGTTCTGAGATAATGGTACTTATTGGGTATGTGTACATTTTGTAGCATGCGCAGCTACCCAATGTGACAAGAATTCTAGTTTTTATCCCTTTGTATACGGGAAACCCCTAAATGGGTAATTTGGCAAACAGTGAAGACCCAGATGAAATGCCACAAAATGTGGCATTTCATCAGTGTCTACACTGTTTGCTTAGACTAAAATGAAAGAAATCCAATTCAAGTTAGAAATTATAATTTGTGCCCCCTCAATATATACAATGAACCATCCCAAGTTTATTGTATCATGCCAAGTGGAAGAACCCATCAGAATACAAAGGGGGAAACTAAACCTTCATCTGCTACCATTTTGTGTGAACCTGTAGTTCAGGCTCAAGTGTAAGAACTATATGGGCCTCCATGCGAGAAAACTTGTATTCCAGGTTTCCGACCAGGTCATACCCAAACCAGCCTGCTCAGCTACAGACACTAGCTAGAATATTGAAATTTCGCTAGTGGCAAGTTTAGATATTATACTTTCCAAAGAAAGAATGATAAAGGTGCTGAGCAGTCTTCGCAAAGGCGCAGGCTTGCCTGCGTCTTTGTTGTTCGCAAACTCCAAAGACAGATTTTCTCACATGGAGGCCCAAGTACTCGTGAGGTGGCTCAAACATTTTAGCACACAAAAATATGCCTTATACGTATAGACCCGAATAGAATTCAAGGCATATCAGAGTGATCTGATGCAGAATTATGTCAAGTCATTTTGTTGCTATGTTTTGTGACAATTGTATTGAGATATGTGAGTGTGGACAATTGTATTGAAGTATGTGAGTGTGGATAATTGTATTGAGGTATGTGAGTGTGGATAATTGTATTGAGGTATGTGAGTGTGAGGGAAGAAACTGAACTGAGTAGCTAGCTGGACTATGCTACAGAAGTATTAATGTCCCTTTGACGCTTTGTTGTGAAGTAGACTCTCATTCGCTTGGAGCCAGGATGCCAAAGTTTTAACTTTGTGTTACTAGCATATTTTGTTAAAAGGATAATATATGGACGATATATGTACCAAAGAAGTTAATTAATTTAATACTTTTCCATTCAGATAATATGATGCATGTATGTACTTTAAAGAACCATCGTAGTGAGACATCTACTAAGATCATTTTATGTATCAGCAATATATTTCTGGACCATTTTCATCATCTAAAAG